>OX638393.1:7812940-10312940 GCA_951813805.1 Limnephilus auricula
GAAAAAATATATTAAAAAAATGTTTAAATTAGATTACGTTAGGTTAGGATTAGGGCTACATTTAAAAAAATAGGTTAAATAATTTTTCAAAGAGATGTTGAGTTTACTTGATTCTGAGTTAACATGGAACCATTATTTTTCAGAAAAATATTAAAACACAAACCTTATTTCAACATTCTTATTTTCCAATATATCTCTCGTTAGATTATCTGTTGAAAATGATTTTACAGCGCTGTTCAATTTCTTTCCAGGTTGTCTTTTGGCGCTGGCAACTGAACCCAAAGGTCTTACGGCTTTCGGCTAAAAAAACAAAAAAAGATTCCATTAAAAGTTTCATAAATTTATTTGACCTGCATAAATTCAGCATTACCGCCAAATCGTAACCGACAGTTTTCCTTATAGAATTTTTTGTAATAATTTTTGAAAATACAGTAGAATCCGGATATAACAACCTTCAAGGGGCCGGCGATACTTTGTCATACTAACCGGATGAAGCACAAAACGGATGGATAATTTAAGCTTGTTTTCATTATGACACTTATTAATGCTATTGTAATTATTGTTATGAAATATGTAATAGTTATAGATAGATAAATTTCTTTTTAGGTAAATTAAACATTTAATACTAATTTCACCGAACTCCTTCGCAAGGGTTACATTTGATTCACCGGATTCTAACTGGTGTAATACAGCACTTTTTTCTTCAACACTTTCGCTTCACGGAACTCATTGTGTCAAGGGGTTTGTCACAACAGAAGATAAACACTGATTGTGATTTACGTGTGCTAATAAGGATAGGTGTTAGGCTGACTTTACACACGTAAGTTTTTTCCTGTAAGTCGCTCACGTAAGCAAAAACCAATGTGCCCGTTGGTCAGCCTTGGCGCGACGAGAGTAGCCGGGCGAGGGGAGTAGGCGAGGAGCGTGGTATTGTTGCCTCGAGGAGCGAGGAGGTGAGGTATTGTTGCCTAGGTTTTGTAAACAAAACACTGCCCGTCGTTCTAACCGGACAAATTATCATTAAAATATGTTGCTTTAAGCAGTTGGTCGCTAAACGGATATGTTTTCCTAGTACCTAACTTGAGTTTACATTGTCGTCGCTAAAAACGTTAAGCCATTATAGACAAAATTGTTATATCCGAATTCTACTGTACCAAATTATCATACCCAAAATGTATTCTGTGCCCCTACGCACTTTATTATATTTTACAGTAGTGATTTGATTTAGGCAAAACATTGTAAGGATCTATAAAATTACCGTAAATTATTATTGTGTTGCTTATTTTATTTTTTTCTTAATTCAATAAATTGTTAGTTACCTACATGTTTTCAGGATTTTATGACCACCATGCAAGGCACATGCCCGTGTTGTGGTTGTCGATAAATAAAAATCGATATTATAAACAGTATAACTGCCTCAGTTCTTAGGAAGCGACAGTGGAACCACCGTGGCTGCCAGAGGCCCTAGCACGCTTGCTCTATATCGATCGGTAGGATAACATTCGGTAACTTCTCATCGTTCCCTAGCATGACTACAGATCGCCAACGAATAAGTGACAGTTCACAATGACTAAGTGTCCTTAACATATTCGACATCAACTGTTGTTTTTACGTTTGCGATGTGCAGTTGTCCTAGGGAACGATGAGAAGTTACCGATAGTTATCCTACCGATCGTTATAGAGCAAGCGTGCTAGGGCCTCAGATGTGCTTAGCACAAGAGTAAAAACAACATAAGTTTTTGATTTACATCTGAATCTGACTGGCCGGCCGTGGCAGAGAAAAGCCGTAAAATTCAGATTTCCGTGGTTATACATACCTACATCATCCTAATTCATATAATTATTTCATAAATCTCGATCAGATTAATTTAGGCTGCGATTTTTCGATTTACATTGAAAGAAATATGCTTGCTTTGCTTACCAAACTTTACAGCAAATGTTTATTTTATTGATATCATCCATCTTGCATAAAGCGGGCGACAAACGCGAAGTTCACATCAAAAAGATACTGCGTTGTAAGTATCTTTTCTACCGACACACTACATTATAAAATATTCCTTCCTACGGCAGGAGAGGGGGTCAGTTGAAATCGGAAGCGGTCGAGAGAATATCATTCCTTTGTACTGGATATGTCAACTTGACAGCTCCGTGCATGCTCCGTGTATTAAAAATGACCCGCTCTCCTGTTTACGGCGAAGGGGGGGTCGCATAACTTTTCTGATATCGAGATCGTAGTAGTCACGTAAAATAACGTGAATTAGCGAAGATTCAAACCGCTATCACAGCACATCATATTTTTACGTCTGGCGGGTCTGTATGGGATTGTATGGCGAGCGCTACTGTGTTATAAGTATCTTTTTGATGTGAACTTCGCGTTTGTCGTCCGCTTAATGCAAATTATTAAATTTTTGCTGCTTGGGGATAAATGACAGTTAACATTGTTTTTCCCAGCTATTTAGCGATTCATTTGTTAATCTTTGTCACTTACAAAGTCGTTAACAATGTTTGGTATATCGTACAAAATGTACTTTTAAAATTAACCGCTTGGACACATAAGCTTGTTTTCACGACAATTTAACGTAAATAGACATAGGAATGACGTATGCCCCGTACCTGAGTTATTAATCCATTGATAAGATAGGTAGGTACCGAACCATAAAAATTGACTTTTTGGAAATGAAAATGCTCAAAAAGGTAATACAGAGGAATTTTAAACCTAAAACCCAAAAATCAAAACAATGCGCACTTAAGCAAGTGGTAGAGTTTGTGTATTCTGGAAGTATGTTCAGGTCCGGATTTATACTTTTCATAAGTGCCGCCTCTTCCTCCTTCTTAGAAGCTGCACCTATCATAATCACTCACTTGTAGGCTTTTTATCAGGTCACACAATTTCAAATTCAAATGTAGGTTAAGTAGGTATTGAAAAATTAAAGTCATAAAGTGCAATTTGAAACAAGAATTACAATTTTTACGGACACTGCCGCTTTGCCAGCCGGCCGGCATCGGCGGCTAGGTACGTGTGTTCGTGCGGGCGGGTAGCGGGTACTCGCTCAGTAACATGAGTAGCTATCTAACATAGGAAAGGAATGATTATAGGAATTAACGACTTTTACCAAATACATTTACTAGATAAAAAAAACTATCTATCCACAGTGACTTGTTTTTTTGTTTATAATTAACTTAATGGCTGACCAAAGTGAATAAGCGCAGCCCCTTGAAATGACTCCAGATACTAATTAATATCTACAGCCTGTATGTCAGACGAATATCTATAGCTCATATGTTGGACAAATATCTATGACCTTCAGAGTGAAGACTAATATCTACAGAGCTAAGGTCGGATTAATATCTATGAGGGTCCCAGTGGTGACGAATATGTATGGAGCGTAGGTGGGACTAATATCTACAGAGGGCAGCTGAGCAAGAGGTTGTACGGAAAAGCATAAATTACTTCAATTACGTAAAGGCTTAAACGTTTAAAGTAGGTACATGAAGTTTTTGTGAAATATTACGTATTTTGCTGTAATGTTGAAATTGGCATAGCGCCTGCTCGCGTCAAGGCAAGAAAAACATCCCAGTTTTCAAGTAGTTTAGCGGCTACGCTAGGTTTGTGTAACATGGTTTGTGATACAAAAGAAAGTTCTTTAAACTGCACACGCAATATTACGTTATGCCAATATGCTACACATAATTGCAAATCCAACCTCTGCCAGTACTGTAGATATTCGTCTACATCACCTATTCTGTATATATAAGTCAGCAGTTTGAGCTGTAGATATTCGTCCTCACTTTGGTTCCCATAGATATTGTCCCAACATACCTCGTATAGATAATAGTCAACACATGGATTCTCATAGATATTAGTCCGCTTTGTTCAGTTTTTTAAATTCCTGTAGATATTAGTAGCCTCCCCTGAAATCTGTCGCCCCTAGGCCGAGGCCTATACAGCCTAATGAAAAATCCAAGACCGAGTATGTTTATGAATAAAAGTACAGTGAATGCAGGGAACTTTACAGAGGACTGAGTCGGTAACAAAAGGCGAGACAAACAGTCAATAGCATGCTGTAGTATGGTGATGCCCGAAGAAGACATGGCACGATCAAGTGAATCAAATACTTGAGTCAGGTCATGTCAAGAGTCAGAATAACAGAAGTGTATAAATATAATGTATTGTTTGAATAGAGGAAGGAGCGTCTGCCAAGATAAGCCCTACCTCCTCGTTGTGATGGTTCTTTAGTAATAAGAAAGTTACCGTTCGGAACAATGGAGACGACTTCTCACTATGCAAAGACTCTGTGTCAGACTTGGATTCGAAGCGGTCTCCTTTGGTGATAACCCCTCCAATGGGTTTATCCAAATCCTTTGGATCGTATGCCGCATCTGCTCCGCATCCGACTGAAAACAATAGAAACAAATAATTACATCTGGGGAAAACTTGAAAAATGAACTCAAAAACTAACCGATTTAGATAATAATATTACCTCCTTTGCTGTTAAACCTTTTCGCCTTGGAGAACATTTCAAAACCTAGAGATAAACCCTACAAAAATAAATAAAATCCCTAACCAAAACTACCTAGGTACCAACAGCCGTTGATATTTTCGCGCAATTTGTGTAACGGATTTCCAAGATAAAATTTAACGGATAAAATTCAATTTGCACCAGTGATGCCATGTCTCAAAAATGAAAAACCTTGTTTCAGGGATAAAAAAAAGCGGAAATAGGCCAAACCAAATAACGCTAGCGTGAGCTAAGTGTGTCCCATTACAGTGTAGAAGTGTAGACTGTAGATCATCAGGGCAGATGATGTTTTGAAGAATAAAAAAAACATGTGTTCGTAAGCTCGTAAGAATCTATAATGCTTTATAACAATCTTTTTTTTTAAATCCTTCGAATAATAGGAAAGAAATTTTGTGTTGAAAAAAAAACACCGTTCCAATAAAAAAAAAAATTGAAGAATTTTTACTTTGAGATATTTGTTTTTACATGTTTAATTTGTAGTACTTACTTACAAGATAATAAAAAAATAAGTTTTTCGGGTCCATGAGAAGTGGGAGAAAAAAATCCCTTACAACTCCAATAATTTTCACATTTTACAGTAGATACATTTAAAAAAATTTAATATTTCTATGTGTTTACAATAAGTATACTTTTTTTTACATTCGTAAGTGTTGCAAATGAATATAAAAATAGCCTTTCCTCACAATAAAGAGACAAAGCTCTCGTGTTTGGTGAAGGAATTCGTGATCAACTACATGTAATCAAATGATAATTAATTAGTAATTAAATAATAAAATATTTCCAATAATAACAAAAAGATAAGTAAAAAAACTCAATACATCTAGAAAAATATCTAAAAAAATAATAATAATGAATGTGAACTCTTACAACAGTTTCTAGTAATTTTTCGTTGTAATTCATGATTATTTTCAATAATTTTTAGATTTAACGGGAGGTTGTGGAAATAAGTTATGGATCGGATATAGAGAGGTATTTTGAACGTGCTTGATATTAAATATTTTGGGATTTTAATATATATATATATTTTTTTTTTTTAAAAGAAAGACAAACGTTCCCGGGTTACGAATAACCCAACAACATTTTAAAATCTCCTACTACCACCACATTAAGTGGAAGATGTTGCTTGTGTCGTGATGGAGGACTTAGCCAGCCGAAGAATCGAACACGGAACGCCTGGGTGGGACCCAAACGCGGTGCCCACTCAACCACTGACCGGTTGATTATTTTGAAATCTTGCAGATGTATTAAATTATAAGTTATTAACTTGTATTTCTTTGAAAATTTACAGTTTTGAATATTTTTTTTATATTCTGTCTATTTATATATTTTGAATCGCTATTGAAAAGACATGTTTATTAATATTTTAATAATACTTATTGACAAAGTTATATTAGATTTAGAGATATTGCGAACTCGTGCTTAAGTGGTCTACACACTATACTGCGAACAGCCCGACATTTAGCAGCTTTTAGCAGCTGGCTAAAAATCGCAGGTTGGAGGTTGCCTCCAGACGATGCTTTTTGCAGTAAGTTGGTTTCTTTTGCTCTGTGAACACGTATTCACAGCGCTCCCGAACTCGGTCACTTTCGAAATGAATTTGCGAAATGCTTAAGCCGGGTCTCTTGCTTCAACATTGTCGCCTCCTGCGACTTTTTTTAAATAAGTTTTTATTTCAGTGAAAATAAAACTAATTGTTAATCGAAATCGACAATGGTTAATCGTTAATCGACCACACATACCTAATTAATTATGGGAATAAATTCATAACAGCAAAAATAATTAAACAATATTCATTCTTTAATCCATTGAGAAAAATATTTGCCACCGCTAATTTTCCTTTTAGACCTACTCGACTCCAAACACCTTTTTATTGTAATAACTCTGGGACCACCGCAGAACAAAATGCAACAATAAATCGCTTACACACTTTTGGCAATAAATATGCTAATATCGATCACGCCGGTAATCTGGCATCATACAAAAGATGCATTAAACAAAATTTGTCTTCTAGTACCATGTAAACATAATGATCATGTAAACATAATATGCTTACCAGTACTTGCAAAACATTAATTCATTAGAAATCATAGGTACTTGTAAAATTCATCATATCGGTTAATATTTATAATCCATAATATCGACCTCTTAACTATTCTATTTTATTTTTATTTTTCATTGCTCCTATGAGGACTTTTTACTTTATATTTTATATTTAAATCATTGTACCTTTTAAAGATATCTTATATTTCTACTCTTTTTATTATTATTATTTTATTCTCACTTTTAACTTTTTTTATTTTTGCTTAATAATTTAAAGCTTGTACTTTATACTTATACTTATACTTTATACCATATTTTTCACTTTACATTTATATTTTACCCTTAACCTACTACTTATAATCTTACTACTTACTTTTTACATTTTTTTTCCTTATATTTAACTTACAAATATACTGTTAGTCATTCTTCATGTCGTTGTACTATTTATATTGTATGTCAATTATGTTAATGGCACATGTTGTGCAGTATATGTGTAAATAAATAAATATAAAAAAACCATGTACTCCAAAGAGCGTAAGCGACATTTCTAAGGGAAAATATCTGTCAGGGTGATAGGCAAAACAGCGTAACCGCCACTATCTCCACAACTGAAGGCATTCAGATAATTGCTTTATCAGTTCTATACAGGCAGTAACCAAATATCAATAATCGTAATTAACCAAAATCATTTTTTGAATCAACTAAGAAAGTTATTTAAAAAAAAACCTTCTCCTGAACACTTTGCTGTTTGTCGCTTACGCTGTTCTGCCGATTATGGGTCGATATAATATGTGGGTTCGGTTAGGTATAATACGCACTAAAATTAATATTAAAAGAGATTCCATTTTGACCAATTACACTATCGTCAGAATTTCTGCTAAAAGAAGTCAATTTCAGAAGACAAAATACTTGAAACTGCTACCATGGAACATTTCAGGTTTAAAAAAATAATGTCAGATAAGGTACATACTATTACGGAAAGAACATACGAGTTCGATAATATAACATAACAGAGCATCTAATTATAATCAAATTAAAATATGAATAACAGTATATACGTCGTTAAAATATTTCAACGATAAACACGAATAGTTTTTGTAAAGTTTGTTTATAAATTATAAATTACAAACCTTTATCACGCTTTGTTATTACTTTATTAACCTTTGTTGAAGCAAAAGACCCGGCTTAATGTGCTACAGAAGTTCTGCAGATTGGTGGTTGCCACTAGAACATGCTATTTGCAGTAAGATCAGTGGCGGGTCGAGCACATTTTCGATGGCGGGGACCGTCATTTTTATGTGTAGATACTGACGTCTCACTGCCAAAAAGTAACGATACGAGACTCAATACAAATATAGGTATACCCAAATAGTAATAATATAATTTCTTACAGAAAATTTTATGAGGTACGAAGATAAGTCACGCACCTAATCAGAACCATCAAATAGGGTGCGTAAATAAATATTAAGTTTAAATAAAAATAAACACTTGTTCACAACCAAAAAC
The DNA here is from genome assembly GCA_951813805.1 of Limnephilus auricula. Classification (NCBI taxonomy): domain Eukaryota; kingdom Metazoa; phylum Arthropoda; class Insecta; order Trichoptera; family Limnephilidae; genus Limnephilus; species Limnephilus auricula. The sequence continues at coordinate 7,821,007 of OX638393.1, forward strand.
TCGTGGTTTAAACAAAACAAGTGTTTTATTTATATATGTCAAACCACAAAGTGATTGCTTTCTACAATTATGTAAATATGAAGTTTAATAAAAATAGCACAAGACAAATTGTACTTCGGTTTGAGGTGTTTTAACCACGAGAACGGCGCTATAGAAATAATCCGATCAATCGATATCAATATTATTATTTTACTAAAACGTCATATGCAATAAATTATTATTATGCTACAAGGAAGGAAGGAGAGAAATTAAAAATTACTTAACCGAAGTAATTTTTTAGATTATATTTCTGCAATTACTTTTATGTTCAGAACGCATTCATTATTTTTGTGAACACAAAGAATTGTCAATTTTTTTCTTGTTAGGTTTCAGGAATAGTGTAGAGTATATGTAATAGTAGTTTATTTATTTCATTTCTACGGTATAAATATACCATTAACATTAAACGTTTATAAGTAGGGACTGTCCCCATGGTCCCCTTGTGAAGAAACGCCACTGAGTAAGTTGATTTCTCGGGCGCTGTGATCACGTGTACGGACCATGTCGTTCTGGCTGCAAACAGCCAGAATCCGTCTGCGGCAGCACCAATTCGGACGCCGCAGTAGTAAAATAATAATACTCTGCGCGCAAATGCGGCAGAAAGTGGAAACAATCGCTCCGGCAGTAAAGAAATAATAATACGGCAGACGAATAATAACAATTCGGCAGCCGGTTTTGCCTACTAACGATGCGATTTCTAGCCATCTGCAAAAAGCCGGCTGTTCGCAGTACCATGTGTAGTGGCCATTAAGTTCAAGGTCCACATTCCTGATTTCAGGATTTCCCCATCCGATGCCAAAAAAAGTATCCCACTAAATTACACATTTTTGTTGACTGGTAAAAACTATGTTTTTTTCGATATGCTTTTTAAAAAAAACCACGGAGGTAGAAATAAACCAAAAAAACCCTGAAAACATGGTAAAAATCATGCACATGACAACACTGATTTGCGCAAAGAGCAAAATATTACCATAACATTATGGCTGATGAGTGAATACATTTCAAGCCAATCACTCAAGAGGAGTAGACAAACTCGATCGTTTGACTCCAGATACTAAAGGCCCGTTTATAATAGGAATAAGCGATAAGAATAGGCCGTTGCCATAATCCGTAATCCGTAATATTTTAGATCGTCGTTTATAATTGGAATAGGAATAAGCCCATTCAATTGTCTATGACGCTGTCACTTTACTGTCACTTGTACATGTCATATGACGAAATTGTATCTAAGAAATCAATTCCGCGTCATTTATATTCATCATTATGTATTAGATCACTTTTGTCTTCAGCAAATATATGTAAAATGCGATAAAATATCCAAACTCCGCGTAAATATTTGTTCAATACCATAGAGTATCGATCGAAAATACATAGATCTCAGCATATATCTTATGGGACTGCGAGACGACCAAGCGGCTTGATGGCCAGCACGTAAATTTGTTATCTATTGTTTTCTATTATTCTCTATGCTTTTAGGCTTGCCGCGGCGCATCAAGCCTCTCCTTCAAGCCTGGCCACGCCTTCGGTGATTTCGTGGCGGTCGAAAGGGGGTTGAAAGTGAATTTTGTGCGAAATGGAATATAACAAAGAAAAAGCATTCTTTATTGTGTTATAATAAATTTTATATATTAATATTGTAATATAACATTAATTAGTAAAGTAAGGACAATTATTTTTCTTCATTTTTCAGATGTTTATTTATTTATTTGGGAAAATCAACAGATTGTTTACATCAATTAAATTAAAATTAAGAATACAAATAAAATCTTAACAGATTTTCACATTACTATAATTATAATAAAAAAAACTAAGTGGGCTGAGATAATATTTACAAAAAATACAACTTTGTGAAATTAAATAAAAATTAAAAGAAGATGTAAGAACATAAATAAATAACAATTTAAAGTTAACATATAACCTGCTTAATAAATTTCAAATCATAATGTTTAGAAATATTTTTTTAAAAAACACAAGTCCTGTACAATTTAACACATTTAATTAAGACAATAGCAGTTTCGTTATTATTAAACATTTAAGAAAATATTAAATTATTAACACCAGTAAAAAATCATTTTAAACTCCATGGATATTGAAATTGGACTTCGTTAATAGAATCGCATAAAGAAGTGGTCTAAAAGTGACCTAACTACAATTTGAAAATGACATTGAATGCCGAAACAGCTTTCATAATATTTAAAAAAACTAAAATACTTGCAGAACTTAAAAATAACATTATTGAATTTGATGTACAATATTTTCATTAAAAATCAACGGATTTCTTGAATTGAACCCAGAAATGGACAAATTGAACACAGAAACAATAGCTGCCTACTTTATAATAATTTTATATGATTTATATAATTGTTTTACACGATACGTAATATCTAAAATCACCATTCATCGTAATGTTTTTTGTCTATGGGTACTTATTTATCTATTCTCGTTTGTCTATTCCCGAAAAAATATGAATTCGCATCAAGCCCCGTCGCCAGCACGTAGTATTGCGCAATGCTTGTGAGAAAGCCGCAAGCAAGCTTTGGAGACGGTCAAAAGGCTTGTCACAAAGTGCCATAGAAAAGAAACTACGTGCTTGCCATCAAGCGGCTTGGTCGTGTCGCATAGCCTTTAAGCTTTCCGTAATCTATAAGGCGCTCCGCCCACTGAGGCAACTGAAAACCAACTAAAACCGGCTGTTTTCTCTGTCTTGATTGGTCAAAAAGCTTGGTTAACCATAGATGACGAACAATCAGCTGACAGTTGGCAACTATCAATGGCCGCCCAGGGAAATCAGCAGTGACTAGGGATGTCGAAAGTGGAAAAAAGTATCGATATTTATTAAAATATCAATATCGACGTCGATATATCGAGGAAAAAAAATCGATATATTGATATATCGGTCAAATGTTTAGATTGTACGTTTTTAAAATCAAAGTGTATACATACACAATGTGTAAAAATGAAAGTGTATATTTACACAATGTACATTATTTTAATCAGGCGCCTCCCCCCCCGAAATTGAGAAAATATCGTTTTTGATACAATTTTCGATATTGGATATTTTATATCGATATATCGGTTCAAAATATATCTCCAAAAAATATCGATATATTTCATTGAAAATATCGATATATCGATACTTTTTCAACAAGCCTAGCAGTGACAGTCGCAAGTCACCGCTTGCGTTACCATTGACAACGGGGTTTTGTGTGATTGTGTAGTGCGCGGGCCATCACATTGTCATACAAAGACAGTTGGCAGTTGAGAGTTTTCAGTTGCCTGAGTGGGCGGAGGCGCTAACCGTTAGGCGCTCCGCCCACTGAGGCAACTGAGAACCAACTAAAACCGTCTGTTTTCTCTGTCTTGATTGGTCAAAAAGCTGCGTTAACCATAGATGACGAACAATCAGCTGACAGTTGGCAACTATCAATGGCCGCCCAGGGAAATCAGCAGTGACAGTCACAAGTCACGGCTTGCGTTACCATTGACAACGTGGTTTTGTGTGATTGTGTAGTGCGCGGGCCATCACATTGTCATACAAATACAGTTGGTAGTTGAGAGTTTTCAGTTGCCTGAGTGGGCGGAGGCGCTAAGGCGCTCCGCCCACTGAGGCAACTGAAAACCAACTAAAACCGGCTGTTTTCTCTGTCTTGATTGGTCAAAAAGCTTGTTTAACCATAGATGAAGAACAATTAGCTGACAGCTCGCAACTAGCAACGGCCGCCCAGGGCAATCAGCCGTGACAGTCGCAAGATGGTCACAAGTCACCGCTTGCGTTACCATTGACAACGGGGTTTTGTGTGATTGTGAAGTGTGCGGGCCATCACATTGTCATACAAAGACAGTTGGCAGTTGAGAGTTTTCAGTTGCCTGAGTGGGCGGAGGCGCTAAAAGATAAAGTTGAACCATCTTTTCGGTTATGGAAAAAAAAAACAGATTATTGCCTTCTATTATAAACGGATACACAGGTTTCCTATCTTCCAACTTCTACGGCCTAGGGCTTATCGAATACGGATTACAGACTATTCCTATTATAAACGGGGCATTAGGCGTCTACTAATATCTACAGGAATTTCAAAAACTGAACAAATCGGACTAACGGCCGCTGTTTCTAACTTTTAAATCGATTCATCTGAGGCCGTGATCAGCCAAGCATTTTGTAGGGTAGCGCTCGATTCAGCTCGATTTATGTTGTCCCCAAACATCTTAAATTATGTGGTCTCGCCCACTTTCATAGACAATAAAATGACATCAAAGTAGGAACTTTCGAAGTTAAATTAATATTATAGAGTTAATTGTTGTATTTATTATTAATCCACGTAATTTATTTAAAATATTTTTATCCATAAACTGACATTTTATATTTTTTAAACGAACGTGTATAAAATAAGGTGTCAGCTTGACCGTAGGTACTGGACTTGACACTTGGCTTGGCGAGTATTCGAAAACGACATAGTTTTTCGCATAAATTAACCGTTTTTCGTCTCTGCTCCGCACGCATCCGAACTTCACAATCCATATTAATTAAAATGATAATTGATAAACGCAATAATACAACAGAATACAACAGAAGTGAAATGAGCGCGAAACTGTGTCTTCTGTCAAAGTGATATTTCATTGACCATTGTGTTCGCGGTATTTTTTCTACTCTGTTGACACTTTTAAGAACTAGTCCAAAACTGAGGCGGCCGGAACTAGCGATGTGTCGGTTCAGCTGGAATGGGCTCATGAACTCGGCTCCTTTGCGTGAAGCGGATCCTACTCCTACTCCCTTTTCAATTCGACTACTCCAAGGGTACTGCTCCCGGACTCAAACCCGGACTCAGAACTCGGACTCTGTCCCAAACCCGGAACTCGGAGCCGAACCGGGAACCCGTATGGCTCCACCGGCATCCCCGTGTTCGCGCCGTTCGCGGTCCTTGCCGGTCGCGAGTTCTTCTCATTCTCCTGGTACTAGTATGAGTTGAGAGTGAGTGGTGATACGTCACAGTTTTTTGCATATCTAACGGTCGATTCTGTTTACGAACTTTATAGTGAGTGAAAGTTTTGTTTATTGTTTAAGTGTCAGTTAATATTTGATTTAATTACGTGCTTAATAATAATTAGAGGTGGTAGGGTTTTTAAAAATCAAATCTTACTTTAATTATTTCTTAATTATTGTCGATAGTTTTATGGATGCGAGGAAATTTTTGGTATTTTTTAACCAATTACTTTATTGTTCGAACATTAAAGTAATTTTGGAATTTATGTAGGAATGTCAAGTTTATATATTATTTTTTTAAAGAAAGACAAACATTCCCGGGTTACGAATAACCCAACAACATTTGAAAATATCCTACTGCCACAACACTAAGCGGAAGATGTAGGTTGTGTTGTGATGGAGGACTTTGCCAGCCGAGGAATCGAACACGGAACGCCTAGGTGGGACCCAAACGCGATGCCCACTCAACCACTGAGCGGTCATATTATTGGCAGTTTATTTCAAGTGACATTTTATTGACAGTTTATTTCAAACAAAATGTATGACGTCATTTTTTCTGCCAAACCGATCGTGACGCCACGAAAGCATGAGATACACAATAGACGAACCAATACATAAAACGATAGCTACGACAGTGGTTTTCAAACTTTTTAAAAGCGCGATCATCTTTTAGCAATAAAAAAATGACATATTGGCGACCCCGACCTCCAGCGGTTTTTTAGTGTATGTACCTTTAGTACGTAATAGTAACTCTTTACTTGGAGGATCAATGTATCCATTGTCAGTTTTTACGCGAAAATTGGTGGTAGGATACGTACAACATAAAGTGGTTAACTTTGCAGTCGGTGGAGTCGCAAACCTATTTTATATATTGTAGAACAATAACTTCTATATTAGTAGGCCAAAACAATAAATGCTATCGATTTTTTTCATTCTGAAATATTAAAGAACATATAAAAAGTACTTGCAATTTTGGCCCCTGATTCAGGTTAAAAGGTTAAGGTTTAAACCAATGAATGCTGTTAGTTTATTATCGTTCATATACACAATATTAATAAGTATAATGTTTCGTCAAGAAAATCTTTTGTATTTTTTAAAACATCTTCAAAATTTACCAAACAATGATCTCAACAAAAAACCGCTGCATTATTCTGCAATTAAGATCGAAACTAACCTAAGTAACCACGAAATTCTATCATTTATTATAATACGCAAAAAATCACTTATTGCTTTGAACGGCTGATTCAAAACTTTGAAGAAAGACTAATTTTTCGGTTAAGACTTTTTGCAAAACAGAACAGAAGCCGTTGAATATTTTTTAAATATTTTATGTAGTCAAAGCCCAGCAGTAAATGGGCTTGCGGGCCGAGGGTTGCTCACCACTATGTTAAATGGTGTGCACTTCACATAAATATCAGCCTTTGCGTACAAGTTCAATTTTCTTCCTTTGTTACGAGAAAATCGAAATTTAGAAATAAACTAAAATTGGAGGATGACCTCATACTCTGCGCCTCGAACATAGAGCCAATGTTCGATTAGTTGAAAAGCGTGTCCGTTGCATTAATTTGTATTACTCAGGGACAAGTTTTAATTTCTGTGACAGAAGTACTGTAAAATTATAACCATCGTTTGAATGTTGAAAAAAAAGCATCTAATTAAATTTATTGATGTCTCGCGACCCCCACTTTGAAAACCTCTGCAACACGATGCGTTTCTCGATCACGCGTAAACACAAAATCGGTTGTATGGGATCACGCGAGGGTCACGCGTCATGCGAATGATAATTATTGGTGTGATGGTTTGTATATCGTAGTGTGCGTTATTGGAAACATTTCACTTATTCGAAGTCGTCGGGTCATTTTAAATAGTCTGAATAATAGAACGGTATTTTTTTTACATTAGGAAAAAAACCCCCAGGGCCTATGACATTCCTGGGGATGCTGTGTTGTGGTTTTTTTTAAAGGAAGTTCAGGGAAGGAAAAAGGCATGCGTACCGGTATATTAAATTTATAGTATTTGTACGGGCCCCACTAACTTGTCCCACACACCACCACTTATAGAAATTTAACATAAACATAATATTATTATGAATCGTTTTTAGTAATAAATAGGGGAGATTGGGTAAGAAAAACACTGTTCGCAATGTATAATATTATTTAAAAAAAAAAAATCTTCGATCCGGGTCCAAAAGTAACGTTGAGTCTGAGGTATATAAATAAAATCTATGTTCCTTGCAAAACCCTACTTAACGATGAAAGGTTATATAGCTTGCAATGAAGCGACTTTGTGTTCTAGCCACTTCCGTTCCCTGAGAACGTTTATTTTCGAAAGCTGGACAAATGCTCACCGAGAAGAGGAATAGACTATCAACCAAAAAATTTGAGAAAATATTGTTCTTAAACTCCAATCTCGGACTTGAATAATGAATGTATGTTCATCGAGTACCAGAATCTTTTACATTTGAATATGTAAAATGTATTGTATTATTTAATAATTATTCAAAATGCAATGTTTTTCTTGTTTTACAAAAAGATATCGCCGATTATCTTAGCTGTTTATAATTTATTTACTTGAATAACGTTATTTTACAATTCGGAAATAACAAAAAAATCGCACTGATTTGATGTTTAAAATCTTGTTTAAAAAAAAATCAATGCGAAGGCATTTTTAGATATTGTTGATTCTTGTAACTGTTTGTACCTACTTGCACAATTTTATTTTCCGATTCGGAATTGCAAAAAAATCTTACTGATTTAATATTTTTATGTTCAATTCTTTTGATGTTTTATAACCTTGTATAAAAAATCAATACCGAGACATTTTGATTACTCTATTGACTGTTAAACCTACTTGTACATTTTTTCCGATATGGAAAATTAAAAAAAAACTTGCAGATATATATATATTATTTTTGTGTTTAATTGTAATGTTTATAATCGTCTTTTAAAAAATCAATAAATTATCATTTTGAGAAAATTCTGATTCTTTTAACTATTTGTATCTATTTGTAAAAGTTCCGATTCAGAATTAACAAAAAAATCTTTGTAATTTATTCTTTTGATGTTTTATAATCCCGTTTAAAAAAAAACGATGCGAAGGCATTTTGAGTTATTTTTGATTCTTTTAACTGTTTGTACCTACTTGCATAATTTTATTTTCCAATTCGGAATTACTAAAAAATATTACTGATGGTTTATTTTTATAAATGTTTATTTTTATATTTGAATCTTTTGTGTTTTATAATCTTGTTTTAAAAATATCAATGCGAAGAGATTTTATTAGTATTGTTTGGGGATAATTGTACCACATGGACAATTGTACCACAATGTTTTCATACAAGATTAAAAAAAAAAAACTTCTATTTTTCTTGAGTTTAAAATATGCTATGGTATTAATATATATGTGTATCATCATTTTATTATATTACAATAGTTAAAGTTCTTGGTAACACTTCAACTGACGAATTCTGTAAGAGTTTTCTTGTTGTCAGATAAATTGTATATTACGTTCTATGTAATTGAAATTTTAAATAGTAGTTTTATAAACCAACAAAAAAACTGTTTTGCCTCACCGAAATTATTAGAATTAAAAAACTTTATCCATAAATTCTGTGTTTTAATTTAAATTCCGCTCCTGGTACAACTAACCCCGCGGTAGGGGTCAGTTGTAGCATTTCCCTGGATCAATTAATGCTCTTATAGCTCAATTTATATAAGATTTAGAAAAATCATATAATAAAAATTTGGTTCACAACTAAATAATCTGCCGTTGAGTATGAATTTTTTTTTCATAAACTTTATACCTAAGATGTAGAAAATGTTAAAAGTCAAATTGGTACAGCAGTCCCCGGTCTCCCCTACTACAACAATGATATGTTTTATTTTATTTTATTTTAGTTCACCATTTTTACATTGTTGTATTATTTAAAAAAATACTACTTTTGTTGGTATCTGTTACTCTGGTACAATAAATTCTAGAACTGGAATTTGCTTTGATTTTCAAAATTGGAACTGATTGTCAACTGGTATTGGAACGATTCAGACAAGTGTTAAGTTAGGTACCAAAATTATTTTATTAATTGGTAATTCTTTATTTAAATATGCATTTCCTTTGTTAAAAATGTTGACGTATGTCGTAATTTTTCGAGCTTAATAGTGTTCATTCGAAAGGTAAATTTAAAAAAAAATTCTGATCGTCTATAAAATTGACAACGTGTGTTTTTGAAGGACAATGATCCTGAGGCAAATATGTTTTTTAGATACTTCTCGGCTTCACAAATCCTACAATAATATCACTATAATATACTGAACAAAGTGTATATGTACTGAATTGTTTATAGTGTAAGGCCAAAAATGGACTTGAAAAAATAGATATTAAAACCTTTTGACTTTTAATTATTGTTAAAATTTTAATATTTCAATGTGTAAGTACCTAACCACTCCCCGACTTTATTTTTAAAACAACACGCATTTATTGATTTCTTTCGATAGAGGTTATAAAAACTACAAATCCTCAACGACAATCCAAATATTCATAATTATATTTGGTTTGTTACTGCTTACGCGTGTGCTAAAATTATCACCTTTTTGAATCACCGGAAATTGGAACCCAATACGCAATCCCAGACAGCCGGACATGTCTCGACACGAATGGATTTCGTTGAACTTCGCCAAAATGTACATGCCGAGTCCGCGTGCAGGTACTTGTCTGGCTCCGGCTACGAGTTATTGTGGGGGTTCTATCTGGCTCCGGCTACGAGTTATTGTGTGGGTTCTATCTGGCTACGGCTCCGAGTACTTGTGCAGGTTCCATCCGGGTTACGGGTCTGGCTCCGAGTTCTTGGCCGAACCCGTGCGTCCCGGCTCGTTGCGCCGCAACAGCCGGTACTCAGTCCGTTCCGTACCAAAGAACTCGGACCCGGGACCTGCTCCTAGAACTCGAGTTCTTTTAAAACGAAGCACTCCTCGGAGGCCTCCGGCAAAATGCTGAACTTACCCACCTCTAGCCGGAACGAGTTTAATCCACTAGTCCGGCTTCCTTAGGTTAAGATAAATGCTTAAGCGATACTCGTGTGTTGGAAAAAGCGTAGTTGTGCACTAATCAATTACTAAGGCAAAATTTTTGCTTAGTAATTGATTAGTAGGATTGGGAACAGCGGCCGTAATTCTATGAGAATCCATGTGTTGACTAATATCTATACGAGGTATGTTGGAACAATATCTATGGGAACCAAAGTGAAGACGAATATCTACAGCTCAAACTGCTGACTAATATCTACGGAACAGGTGATGTAGACGAATATCTACAGTACTGTCAGAGGTTGGATTCGCAATTATGTATAGCATATTGGCATAACGTAATATTGCGTTTGCAGTTTAAAGAACTTTCTTTTATATCACAAACCATGTTACACAAACCTGGCGTGGCCGCTAAACTACTCGAAAATCGGGATGTTTTTCTTGCGTTGACGCGAGCAGGCGCTACGAAGGGGGCACTTTCTTTTGTATCACAAACCATGTTACACAAACCTAGCGTAGCCGCTAAATTACTTGAAAACTGGGATGTTTTTCTTGCCTTGACGCGAGCAGGCGCTACGAAGGGGGCACTTTCTTTTGTATCACAAACCATGTTACACAAACCTAGCGTAGCCGCTAAACTACTTGAATACTGGGATGTTTTTCTTGCCTTGACGCGAGCAGGCGCTATGCCAATTTCAACATTACAGCAAAATACGTAATATTATGCAAAAACTTCATGTACGTACTTTAAACGTTTAAGCCTTTACGTAATTGAAGTAATTTATGCTTTTCCTTACAACCTCTTGCTCAGCTGCCCTCTGTAGATATTAGTCCCACTTAGGCTCCATAGATATTCGTCACCACTGGGACTATTATAGATATTAATCCGACCTTAGCTCTGTAGATATTAGTCTTCACTCTGAAGGTCATAGATATTTGTCCAGCATATGAGCTGTAGATATTCGTCCGACATACAGGCTGTAATATTAGTATGACTCCAGATACTAATATCTACAGCCTAAATACATATACAGAGACCCAAAAATTTATATGAGAGGTGTTCCCAAAAACAAACAATTTGCCGAAAGAATACCAATTTGACAATACCGTTTTGCCTGCGACGTGATAGCGTCCTTCCAGTACAGGACGCGAGACAAACTGATTGAGATTTCACTCGTTGTTCAGACGTTTCACTTTGCTCTGTCCCGCGCGCGTGCGCGAAGTGCGCGAGTGAAGGATGCCGAATGAAAATATCCAACATTGTTGGATCGTCGTTGTTTGTTTTTGGGGTGTTATGCCGTGTTGTGCTACCTCCTTCTTTAGCCGACGTTTCGGACAGCGTTGCAGTGTCCATCATCAGGGCAGATCCGGCAGATCCATCGACGGATCTGCCGGATCTGCCCTGATGATGGACACTGCAACGCTGTCCGAAACGTCGGCTAAAGAAGGAGGTAGCACAACACGGCATAACACCCCAAAAACAAACAACGAAAATGCTTTTGGCCGTGAAAATCTAAAAACGTAATTGTTGGATCGGTTCACTTGAAGATTTCAGTCGGCAGTATTCGGCACTTTCGTTTCATTTCATGTTCAGACGTGTCATTCCGAGTAAACTAGGCCGAATGAACGATTAGTGAACCGTCTGATTGGCGCTTTAACACCCAGGAGAGATAGCCCAGATAATCTTTCCAGGCACGCAACCAAGATTTAATTCTGCGAAGAGTAAAAAACGATCTCTCTGCGGTAGCTAGGCTGACCAGGAGAGTTGCCAGTATTTGTTAGAATTTTTTATGTTGAGGTACAGATCTTGGTCGCATGCTTCAATGAGATGAGCTACCGAGTCTGGTATGGCTGAATTGTTTTCACATTCTCTTTTCCATTTGGTCATCCAGAGTCGGTATTCATTTATAACAAACAGTTGATTCACTATCGTTGAATGGACCAATTTTTTCACTTTCACTGTCTCGATATCGATATCCCAGCCCCCAGCCCCTGTCACTAAAATTTATGAACATCGGAAAACGTGCAATGCAAACAAAAAAAGACATTTTGATCGACGGTGAAGCTTTGAAAGAAGTGTCCGAAATGAAATATTTGGGAGTAATAATTGACTCCAAATTGACTTTTGCTCAAAATACAAAACTAATTATTAAAAAGATTGCCAAAAAAATCTCGCTGTTGGGAAGAATAAGAAGATTCCTTAACACAGTGTCCAGTAAAAATGTGTACAATGCAATCATTGTACCACACATAAATTACTGTAGCAGTATTCTATTCTTAGCCAACGAAGGTTTAATGAAACAGATGACCATTCTACAAAATAGAGCTATGAGAACTATATTGAAGAAAAATAGGTACACAAAAATTAAGAAAATGTTGAACGAGTTAAATATCTTGTCTTTCAAACAAATAATTTACTTCAATACTATTTCATTAATCTACAAGATCATCAATGGCCATACATCTATTGAATTTCTAAGAAAAATCGATAAACTTCAGTACACACACAGATATGAGACGAGGAAAAGAAATGAACTGAGACTCCCCTTCAGGAAAAAAACACAGAGTCAAAATTCGTTGATGTACGGAGCGTTGAAGATATTTGGAGAATTACCAGAAGAAATAAAATTAGAAGAAAACATAAAAACATTTAAAATTAAGTTACGTAAATATGTGATTGATGTGTTGTAAATCTATTACTTTAATTATGTATATATATAAGGATTGTATTAGGACATAGATAACTATGTACCTACTTAAAATGCCTCAATAAACAATAAACTAACAATTGGTTTAGGTAGAAAAACTTCCAAATGAAATAAGTCGAGTTAGTCGACGGAGACAATCACTCCTCCAAATCATTAATAATGGAATCTGATAAAGGTATGTAAATTCAGTAAATTGATTTCCGAAAGTACTCTCGGCAATGAACATGTCTGCGAATGTGCGCAAGTGCGCGCACCCGACTAATAGTCATTTTTGTATTTGTGCTAAAGAAGGTATCAATAATATTTTGTATATGTGCTAAAGAAGGTATACAAAAAGTAAATTTTCTAAGAAATAAACTGAATGGAAACACTAGAGCTCATTTATAAAACTATAGTTGCTCCACATTTAGATTATTGCTCTACGATGTTATATTTGGCCAATGAAGGAAATTTGAACAAACTAGATATTATACAGAATAGAGCTGTGAGATATATACTGGGAAAAAGCAAATATGCAATGGTTAATCAAATGAGAGAGTATCTAAATTGGATTCCAATAAAAAAGAGACTGTTATTTAATGTGGTAATTTTTTATCATAAAGTCACGAACAACAAAATGCCAAAATATTTTAATGGTACGGCCTCATACGTGCCGAGCGCGCTCGTCACTGAAGCTTTCCGAGCTTGTCGCTTGGTGGCCGAAATATCCACCGGGCCCTGGGTCAACGGCAAGCTATGGCACGCTCTGGCAGGCGTCGGCACGCGGTCTGACCACACACGTGGGACTTGTCAAGGGTTGTGGTGGCTCGCCACGAGTCTGGTCAGCGCATAAGGATGAAATTGTTTTTAATAGATGTACATTTATTATAAGCAATAATTATCAGCTTGAAACACTCATTCACATTGAAAAAATCTTCCGAGAAAAAATACATGCCGGGACTCGAACGTGTCCTTCTGATGTCCGGTCAGGTGCTCTAATCCCCTGAGCTACGGCGGCTCTTACCCGCCAAATGATTCAATATATACTAGTGTTTCATTCAATAACCGCCGCTTATTACTTTTTTTTTTCACCCGCAAACAACCAACTTTATTTTTATTTGATGCGCTGACCAGACTCGTGGCGAGCCACGACAACCCTTGACAAGTCCCACGTGTGTGGTCAGACCGCGTGCCGACGCCTGCCAGAGCGTGCCATAGCTTGCCGTTGACCCAGGGCCCGGTGGATATTTCGGCCACCAAGCGACAAGCTCGGAAAGCTTCAGTGACGAGCGCGCTCGGCACGTATGAGGCCGTACCATGAGAAAGGCATTGTAAGTGCTAAATCTCCCACTAGGTGGCGAGACATATCATTTCTACATTTTTGGTGAAGGAGGTACTTTAACTGGTCAAATAGTAATTATTTTTAATTGATAAACTAATGTTTAAGGCAAGATTTTTATTGCATAGCACAAAGGGTAACAATTATTACCATAAGCAATAATTATCAGTTGATTAGAGCACCTGACTGGACATCAGAAGGACACGGGTTTGAGTCCCATTTTCTCGGAAGATTTTTTCAATGTGGATGAGTGTTTCAGGCTGATATTTATTGCTTATAATAATTGTTACCCGTTGTGCTATGCATAAAAATCTTGCCTTAAACATTAGTTTATCATTTAAAAATAATAGAGATGTACATAATTATGAAATCGGAAGTGTAAATAGAATTAGATTGCCAAGTATGAAGAAATCCAAATCACAGAACTGCCTAATGTACGGAGGACTAAAGATGTACGATGAAGCCTGAAAGTCTAAAGAATGAAGGAAGAATGAATGTATTTCGAAATAAATGTAATGTTTATTGTAAAAATATTTAAAGTTACAAAAAAAATATTATCTTGTTCATACTAGTTTATATTCATAAAAAAATTAAAAAATATATCTTTTTTCCAATACATGTATTTTTGTACCAAGAAGAAACAGATAATATGTGACAATTATTATAAGCAATAATTAATAGCCTGAAACACTCATCCATATTGAAAAACCTAAGAAAAGATTGAATGTTTAAGACAAGATTTTTTATGTATAGCACAAAGGGTAACAATTATTATAAGCAATAATTAATAGCCTGAAACACTCATCCATATTGAAAAAATCTCCCTAGAAAAGATACATGTCGCCGAAGGGACTGGAACCCGCACGAGTAGAGCCTATTTATGCATAGCACAAGGGTAACAATCATTATAATGCCCTTCCCCACCCCTTCGATTGCCGGTCGAGAGCTCTACCCGTGCGGGTTCGAGTCCCGTCGGCGACATGTATCTTTTCTCGGGAGGTTTTTTCAATATGGACGAGTGTTTCAGGCAATTAATTATTGCTTATAATAATTGTTACCCTTTGTGCTATGCATAAAAAATCTTGTCTTAAACATTAGTTAATCAATTAAAAATAAGATAAAATTTTCTCAAAAATGTGACATAACATTGTCAGCATATCGTCTATGGCTCTTTGCTGCGTTCCGAATCCCGCATGATTCGTGATTCATTGTGTGTGTTTTTTTTTAAATTTATTAAGGCATAGCGTTTATTATCATCAGCCTATCGATCTCAATAGACCGTCAGAGTGTGACTTACAAGTCCATTAGGGTTGTGGGCATGCCCACCGTGTCCACAACGGTGGATCCGCCCTTGTTTAGGGATTCTAACGGCCGCTGTTTCTAACTTTTAAATCGATTCATCTGAGGCCGCGATCAGCCAAGCATTTTGTAGGGAAGCGCTCGATTTATGTTGTCCCCAAACATCTTATGTTATCTGGCCTCGCCCACTTTCGTAGACAATAAAATGACATCAAACTAAGAACTTTCGAAGTTAAATTAATATTATAGAGTTAATTGTTGGATTTATTATTAAAACACGTAATTTAATTAAAATATTTTTATCCATAAACTGACATTTTATATTTTTTAAACAAACGTATATAAAATAAAGTGTCAGCTTGACTGTAGTTACTGGACTTGACACTTGGCTTGACGAATATTCGAAAACGACATAGTTTTTCGCATAAATTAACCGTTTTTCGTCTCTGCTCCGCACGCATCCGAACTTCTCAATCCATATTAATTAAAATGATAATTGATAAACGCAATACAACAGAAGTGAAATGAGCGCGAAACTGTGTCTTCTGTCAAAGTGATATTTTATCGACCATTGTTTTCGCGGTATTTTTTCTACTCTGTTGACACTTTTAAGAACTAGTCCAAAACTAAGGCGGCCGGAACGAGTTTAATCCACTAGTCCGGCTTCCTTAGGTTAAGATAAATGCTTAAGCTATACTTGTGTGTTGGAAAAAGCACTAATCAAATACTAAGGCAAAATTTTGCCTTAGTAATTGATTAGTAGGATTGGGAACAGCGGCCGTAACTCTCTCTCCAGGATAGTTGCCTTCTTTTAAAATACTCTTCCCTCCTGCTTGGCCAGAGTCGTCTACTGGTTACGCATTTCCGACGCGATGGCCACCACAATACAATCAACTTCCAAAATTATATGGAACTCGAACAACAGGATATAGGTGAAAATATTACATAAACAAAATAATAAAAGTGAAATCAAACAATAAATTGTTGCCCTTTACGGTTGAGATGGTAGATAACCTCATTTAGTGGTGAGAATGAGTCTCGGCTAGGCCGATTACTCACCACAGACACATCGAACAAAGATAATAACTATATTATGTATTTTTCAATTGATCAAGAAGTTAAAAGTAAATGAAACTCGAACAAAGCTAGTACTGGTAAATAAGTAAGTAGGTACTAGTTTTACATTTAGTTGAAAACAGACACCTCCGTCATAGGAATCAAACATCTCTTCTAAGAATGGTAAAGAGATTCTCAATTCCTCACGGCTCTTCATGATAAACAATTGTAGATGCATGAATACATTCAGTGTTGAAAAAATAACTGTTATGCGTCTGGTAGTCAAAATTTATATTCTATTTTAAAATGATGTTTCCATGTAAACAACCAATATATTATTATTGATGTTGCCATAGAAACAACCTGATAATAATTACTCCCATTGAAATGATGTTCCCATGGAAATGAGCGGCATATTTAAAAAAAAAAGAAGGTGATACAAACGTGATGTTGCCATGGAAACAAACAGCCCATAAATTAGTTATCAGTCCTTCTAAAATGGTGTTGCCATAGAAAATACGCGCCCAAATAATAATAATAAAAATCTTATCAAAAATGTTGTTGCCATGGAAACAACCTTATCATATTATAATAATGAAGTCCTGTTAAAATAATGTTTCCATGAAAACAACCAGCCAATATATTATTATTGATGTTGCCATAGAAACAACCTGATAATAATTACTCCTATTGAAATGATGTTGCCATGGAAATGAGCGGCAAATTTAAAAAAAAGAAGGTGATACAAACATGATGTTGCCATGGAAACAAGTAACCAATAAATTAGTTATCAGTCCTTCTAAAATGGTGTTGCCATAGAAACAACCAGCTAAAAATTACTCCTATTGAACGATGTTTGCATGGAAATGAGCGGCATATTTTTAAAAAAAATGTGATCCAAACGTGATGTTGCCATGGAAACAAAACAGCCCATAAATTAGTTATCAGTCCTTCTAAAATGGTGTTGCCATAGAAACTGCTCGCCCAAATAATAATAATAAAAATCTTTTCAAAAATGTTGTTGCCATGGAAACAACCTTATCATATTATAATAATGAAGTCCTATTAAAATGATGTTTCCATGGAAACAACCAGCCAATATATTATTATTGATGTTGCCATAGAAACAACCTGTTATAAATTACTCCTATTGAAACGATGTTGCCATGGAAATAAGCGGCAGATTTAAAAAAAAAGTGATCCAAACGTGATGTTGCCATGGAAACAAACAGCCCATAAATTAGTTATCAGTCCTTCTAAAATGGTGTTGCCATAGAAACTACTCGCCCAAATAATAATAATAAAAATCGTTTCAAAAATGTTGTTGCCATGGAAACAACCTTATCATATTATAATAATGAAGTCCTTTTAAAATGATGTTTCCATGTAAACAACCTGCCAATATATTATTATTGATGTTGCCATAGACACAACCTGCTAATAATTACTCCCATTGAAATGATGTTGCCATGGAAATGAGCGGCATATTTAAAAAAAAAAATGTGATCCAAACGTGATGTTGCCATGGAAACAAACAGCCCATAAATTAGTTACCATTCCTTCTAAAATGGTGTTGCCATAGAAACTGCTTGTTTAGTGTTGACATAACTTTAGGACATTAATCCATTATACCCATGTTCCTTACCAAATATTCCTTCCTTGTGATTCCCTTCCTTTCACATCAAGGCCCTTACCCAAGAAGCAAAGAAGATGTTTAAAAATACTTGAAAAAAGAACACTTTTGGACTTCCTTGTTTTGAATAAAAACATTCAGTTGTTATCTTTGAAAATTCGACCAAGCTTGTACAAGCATTTCGCAAATCTCGCAAATAACAATAATATAAATATATTATAATTGTCGTGAAAACCATCGGGTCATCATCATTGGAAAGTGATCGTGAAAGAAGAACTGGGAGCTGTCACCTCATCATCAAGGTAAGGGCCATTCCTATCGTTTCCTTCCCCCCTTGTCGATTTAAAAACACAATCTTATACACTCGTAATTTCGCCACATAATTTAGTTTTACAGTCCACACGGTGTCATCGGACACTTAACATTTTGATCCTTGTAGCCGGATATAAATCACATTCCCGCTAAATTACATCTTGTTGTTTTTTGGCAAAAAATTCGCCAAATTGAATATCGTTTCAATTCAAATGATTGTGTTTTTAAACTCGCATCCTTTCAATTCCGTTCCTGTCGTAAAGCTATTTCAACAATAATTCATTATTACGCATAAAGATTAATACTTAATTAGGTAATCATATTGACATGATTTGTTTGTAATTTCGGTAGCATTCGATAAGTAGGCATCAGTTTGAGAGCGGTTACACGCGTCGCGTCGGTAACGTAGGGCCTTGTTAATTATAAATAAACCAATCGTCGGTAACGTAGAGCCCTGTTAATGGTAACCATAAATATACCAATCGTCGGTAAGGTAGAGCCCTGTTAATGGTAAAGTAGAGCTCTGCTTCCATAGATGCGCAGTGAAGTTTGTTTATGATTTCGTTGTCAAGGTAAGCTGTGAAAAGTGACAGTTTTTTACGCGGTTGTTATTGTTTTTTTTGTTTGGTTTGAATATTTTTGGTTTTAAATATTCAAAAATGGCATCCAATTCAATTAAATATAGATTGTCAGTGCTGGATATGGAGAGTATTCGTGCGTCTGCTTTGAAAGCAATTCAAACAATGAATTTATCTGACAAAGATGCTTTTAAAATACGTTACACAGATCTCGTAACTGTACGAGAAAACTTTATTCAGGCTCATATATCTCTGGAAGCTACAAAAAAGGATGAGGCTGATGTAACGGTATTACAATCGAAATATTCGGAGATACAAAATATGTATTACGAAATACAATCATATTTTAACCAACTGTTTCCTGAAAAGTCAACAGTTGCAATCGACAATAAAACAATGAACTATAATTTGACTAATGTTTCGTTACCTAAGTTGAATTTGATAGTCTTTTCTGGAATTTCAACAGAATGGATGAATTTTATTAACACTTTTGACTCGTTAATGGGCGTTTTTCAAAAAAAGTGTACATAGATAAAAGTCAGTGTCCCATCACTTTCAGGATCAGTAACTTTTGTTGTGTCGTTTTTAATGACCAACCATATATTTTACCAATATAATAACAAGTAAATACCTTTATGGACTAAAAATAATGAATAAATCTATTAAATTTCGATATTATTTTTAAATAAGTAAGACTACAGGTCACTGTTTCTGGTATGTCCTATACCTACCACTACCAGTAAGAGTTCAAAAATTAATGTTATTTAATGTTATTCCAGTATTTATTTCTAATTCTACTAATAGTATATGATAATATTTTCGATTTGCAACCATAATATAGATTAATTATCGTGCAAAATAATTTAAATACCAGATATTGAGTTGTCCTACGAAATAGCGTATGGTGGAATTTCCGCCTACGCAACCACATTATTGACGTCTTCCAATAAAAATATTACCAAATCGATGAATATTTTCGAAAATAGCAACCCTATTTAGTCTATGAAGGGCGGCCATGCTTGGTTTTTTACAGCCAGTTTGCCAAGAAATCGTAACACAAGTGGTCGTTCTCGGCTGTACTAAAAAAGTGTTCCACCAACGCTTCCGTATTTCTCCAGGTAATTTACCAGCATGTATTAGACTCTACTTTGTATTAAATTGATTCATTTATTGTTTTATGAAATGTTTAGTTAGAACAAACAGAAGTTTCATAATTTATTGATAAATACATTTCGAAAAAATATTGACGCGATTACGCCACTTCTCTTACGCAACGGTCTCGTGAATGGAAATTAAAAGTGACGTAATGGAATTCTAAAGGTCGGTTCACTCTGTCCGTCTTTTAGTGTATTTGGGTGTGTTACAATTTTCTAATTAAATTTATATTTTGCATGTATCTTCAAAATGTAACTATTACATGTAGATATGTGGGTTGAGTGATATATGTAGCATTAAACAAAAAGAACAGCATAGCTAAAAAGAAAAAAATATTTGATTTTTATGTGTATAATTTTTTTCTTTTTTTTATAAATTAAGATTATTAAAGATTAATTCTGAAAGAGTCGAAATGGTGTCGAAGTACTAATATAGACAGCAATATGAGCAACTATTACTGTAGAGGCAACTCTGAAATTCAGTATAAAATCAGCTGGTTCATACAATTTTGATTAAGTAAGTATAAAATGTAGCATGATTTATGTTCCTGTGTGTTTTAGTTAATCCTGTACCTAATTAAAGTTGTGTACATTAACAGGTACTTTAATACCCTTTCAGCTTAGTTACCTATTTCAGGCTATACACGGTATGCACGTGTAGCCCATTATTACCTATCTAATTATTTGTGCATTTTTATAAATAATTTATTTTAATTTTATGTTCAAATATGAAAAATCAAAAAGGTACAGAGACAAAATTAAAAGCGACCCTGAAAAATATGAAGCCTTTATGAAAAAAAGAGTTACAAAGACAAAAATAACATCAAAATAAAATCAGAGAGCTAACCAAAGAAGAATAGAAAAAAGAAGACGTTGGAGAGAACAGAAACGAAAATAAAAAGAAAAGAAAAAAGAACAAGTGGAAGAAAATGTACTTGCGCGGGGGGCCTTCCACGGTGGCGGTAGTACGTAAAATCGCCCTTTTTTATAGAGAATACCTCACATGAGTCTTAACTGCTCCCGTCTGGAGCCAGTGAGACTATGGCATCCCCAATTGGGGTACGTTTGAGGCTGAAGGTAAGTGGGGACAGGAAGGAGATGGGAAGAGGAAGGTGGGGAAGAGGAAGGTGGGGAAGTACCTGGCTATTCAGATCTAGTCACTAAACACGGTTAAAGTCATTATTAAGCAACGTTTCAATTCTGAATGGTGGTCTTTCACCAGGGTGATACTGAGAGTATCTTCCACTCTTCCCATAACAGTCGCTTGTCGCGCCTTCAGCAGTGTAGCCACAACGTGCGTACACATACGACTGATATTTCGCGCCCGCTGTCGCTACCGGGCAAGCCTCTCAGTCTGGCCGAGGCCTTAGAATTCCTAAACGTTACCAAATTTTTCCCCTTACGCCACTGTCCTGTTATTGCTGTGATTTATTTTCTAAGATCAATTATTATATCTCAAAGAAATTTGTTCTTTTTTTATTGATATAGTTCATGATTAATTTTAAATTTTGTTATAATTAAACATTCGTAAAACAAAAACTTATATTCGTCTTTCTAGAACGAAAAATATACAGTACAAAGTATCCAAAAGTAGCGTAAATGAATATTTTTATTTAAAAACTTAATATTTATTTCAATAAGCTTGATTATTCATATTTTTTAGGATACAGATTGTGTTTTCAATTCGTAAATAAAAATCTGAAATAATGAATTTCTTTTAATTTTCTTTATAAACTTTATGATAAAAGTGACGTAAAAGAATTTCATACCAATAGTATTAAACTTAAATTGCAATTATTTTCGAAGTTTATTGACATTTTCTATTTAAATACTTTTTGTCATGAAGTTCATACTTTCTTTAATAAATTAACGTATATTTTTAATCGAAATGCAGCATCTCACTTAAGTGGAATTCCTATTACGTCACCGACATCTTTTTTGGAAAACGCCCTAATTCATTCAAATAATTCATTAAATTCCGTTCAAAAAATGCAATATTTAATAACTAGTCTCACTGGTGAGGCACTAATTTGCGTGAAACATTTGCCGATTTCGGAAGGAAATTACTTTATTGCTTATCATATTCTAAAGACGAGGTATGATAATGTACGCCTAATGGCTGATATACACGTGGAGGTAATTTTGTCATCCCAGCCCGTAAAGGCTCATGACAATTTGAGGCAATTTATTTCAATGCTGAAAGAAATCATTGCCGCTTTGGAAGTTTTAAATTTTCCGGTACGTGAATGGAGTTTCATATTGTTACATATTGTTCTACGCAAATTACCAAAAGAATTGCGTATTGATTTTGAGTTACAACATAAGTCGGAAAAAATTCCTTCATTCGATCTACTATTGCAGTTTTTGGAGGGACAATGCTTAGCTAAGGAAATGGCGTCAAATGAAAATGAAAACGTTCCTCTTTTGAAGAAAATTCAATCGCCTGATGAACTTCGTTGTGAACAATTATATGTTGAAAATACCTACCGTAACAAAGATGGGAGATATGTTGTATCATTACCATTTAAGGAAACCCCAAAGAAGTTGGGAAAATCATATGACACAGCATTGTCACGTCTCACGCATTTAGAAAGGAGACTGGATCGAAATCCTGATTTCAAATCCCAATATATTTCGTTCATGAGAGAATACTTATCGTTAGGACACATGATGGAAATACCATCTCAATCGCCAATTGTTGGTAATTACTTCATACCTCATCATGGAATAATAAAGGAGACGAGTTCTACCACTCGCTTAAGGGTTGTTTTTGATGCAAGTGCTAAAACGTCATCGGGTATGTCATTGAACGACATACTTTTGGTCGGTCCCAAATTACAAAAGGACATCGTCGAATTGATGTGTAATTTTCGAATACACAAAATCGTTTTTACCGCTGACATACGTCAAATGTATCGACAAATACTCATGGATAAGAACTCTCGCCGTTTCCAACGTATTTTGTGGCGAGAATCGCCTAGTCATCCTTTAAAGGAATTCGAACTTCAGACAGTTACATATGGCACTTCATCTGCACCGTTCCTCGCTATCCGTACACTCCATGAACTAGCAAATGCTGAAAAATTGAATTACCCAGAGGCTGCTAGCACATTAATTGACAATACCTATGTTGATGACATTATCAGTGGTGCGCAAACTTTGGAAAGCGCTCGACATCGTATAGTGGAATTAATTGCATTACTTCAAAAAGGTGGTTTTGAACTACGAAAATGGTCTAGTAATTGTCCTGAAGTACTAAAAGACATTCCTGTCAGTTACCTGGAAGTACCCTTAAGTTTTGAATTGGATGCTGATAAGAAAAATATTAATATATTAGGAATTCAATGGATCCCCTCGCTCGATATATTTACATATAAAATTAATAATGTTGTTAATGGCCACTGTACCAAACGCACAATTTTATCCACAATTGCGCGTTTATATGATCCACTAGGTTTTATTAATCCTGTCGTTTTTATTGCTAAATGTTTCATGCAAAACTTGTGGAAAATCCAAATTGGTTGGGATGATGAAATTCCTTCGGAAATGAATTTGAAATGGAAGAAATACATAACAGAACTTCCATCCCTCGCCAATCTAAGAATTGATCGCTATGTTAAAACATGTCCACAAAGTCGTTGTATACTTGTTGGATTTTCAGATGCCTCTGAAAGAGGATATTGTGGAATTGTATATTTAGTTGTAATTAACAACAAAGAAATATCGAGCCATATTTTGTTGGCTAAGTCAAGGGTTGCACCCATCAAAGTGACATCTATCCCACGATTGGAGTTGCTTGGAGCAGTTTTATTGGCAAATTTGTTGACTTATTGTAAAGAAATATACAAAGATAGACTTCAAATAGAAAGAATCATCGCTTTCACGGATTCAACCATTGTATTGGCATGGTTGAAGACACCTTCGTTTCTTTTACAAACTTTTATAGCAAATCGTGTCGAAGCTATAACTCAAAATATACCGTTTGAACATTGGTATCATATTTCCTCGCAAGAAAATCCCGCGGACTTGGGATCACGAGGAGTTTTTCCAAATGAAATCGCTGACGCATCGTTATGGTGGTACGGACCTAACTTTCTATCATCACCTTTGGAAGAATGGTTACTAGTTAAACCTCAAACTATTCCCGCAGAACAACTACCAGAATACAAATCGAAAAACTTGATCTCATTCGTAACGAATGTGTCAACTTGTGACCAAGAGTTTCTACTGAAATTTACTTCATTATCGAAATTATTACGTGTTATATCTTGGTGTCGTCGATTTATTAATAAATTACGTTCGAAATCAATTGGCACTTTCAACGTATTTTCCCCACTCTCTTTAAAAGAAAATAATTTATCTTTGGCATGTTGCATTAAGCTCGTTCAAACTATTTATTTTCAACAAGATATAGACAATATACATTCGCATCATGTTTGTTCGACACAACTTCAAAAACTCGCTCCATTTATCGATGAAAATGGAATTTTAAGAGTCGGTGGTCGTATTCGTTATGCACAGGTTTCGGAAAATGCTCGACATCCTATTATTTTACCGAAGCAATGTCATTTGACAACTTTAATAATAGACCATTACCATCGTATGTACTTACATCCAGGTCCTCGTGCATTGCAATCCATAATATCATTAAAATATTGGATAATTTCGGCTCGTAACGCAATTCGACATCGTCTGAACAAATGCATCGCTTGTTTTAAAAATAACCCGCGTAGAAGTTCACCCATGATGGGTAACTTACCTGCTTCTCGTTTTCGAGAAGGGCGTCCCTTCTTAAATGTAGGAACGGATTATGGAGGTCCTTTTTTAGTACGCGAGAGTAAACGACGCGGCGCCAAAACTTATAAGGCTTATTTATGTCTTTATGTTTGTTTATCGACCAAAGCCGTTCATCTAGAGTTAGTTTCAGATCTATCTACTGAAGCATTTGTCGCAGCATTAGATAGATTTATCTCTCGTCGCGGTGTATGTCAGAACCTTTACAGCGATTGCGGCAGCAACTTTATTGGGACCAATAGATATCATACTGGTCTGTCGAAATTCTTAAATGCACCCGAAAACAACGACAAACTTGTGGATGCAACTGACACTCGTTCGATTACCTGGCACTTTAATCCTCCCTCCGCATCTCATTTCAACGGATTGTCGGAGGCTGGAATTAAGTCAACCAAACACGTTTGAAAAGGGTTGTGGGAGATCAAATCCTCACCTTTGAAGAACTAACCACAGTTCTGACTCGCGTCGAAGCAATTTTAAAATCCATAATAATTTCCATCTGAAATGGACCCGTTAACTCCTGCCCATTTTTTGATTGGGGCTCCTCTCGTTTCTGTTCTTGAAGAAGATTTTGTGGATGTACCAATGAATCGTTTATCGCGTTGGCAACTATTGAAACAAATGTCTCAACATTTTTGGAATCGTTGGCGGAAAGAATATCTACACACTCTTCAACAACGAAACAAGTGGGCTACGACAAACCTTAATTTGAAAGTTGACGACCTAGTTATGATTGATGATTCGCAATCAGCCCCCATGCGATGGCCCGTCGGATGAGTCGTTGAACTATTTCCCGGCGCTGATGGAATTATCCGTGTCGTTTCGGTATGTACTCCACAGGGTGTTTTTAAACGTCCCGTGGTAAAACTGTATCGACTACCTATCGATTGAATATATCTGTTTTGCTTACTTTATAATTTTAATTTCGTTATTAATTCTTTGTTTTGTCCATTTAATTTGGTTTGTTGTCGTTATCTTTTTTGCTTTCTTTTTCTTTCGTGTCGTTGATGCAAAATTATTGAGAAAATTATCACATTTTCTCAAGGCCGGCGGAATGTTTAGTGTCGAAATAACTTTAGGACATTAATCCATTATACCCATGTTCCTTACCAAATATTCCTTCCTTGTGATTCCCTTCCTTTCACATCAAGGCCCTTACCCAAGAAGCAAAGAAGATGTTTAAAAATACTTGAAAAAAGAACACTTTTGGACTTCCTTGTTTTGAATAAAAACATTCAGTTGTTATCTTTGAAAATTCGACCAAGCTTGTACAAGCATTTCGCAAATCTCGCAAATAACAATAATATAAATATATTATAATTGTCGTGAAAACCATCGGGTCATCATCATTGGAAAGTGATCGTGAAAGAAGAACTGGGAGCTGTCACCTCATCATCAAGGTAAGGGCCATTCCTATCGTTTCCTTCCCCCCTTGTCGATTTAAAAACACAATCTTATACACTCGTAATTTCGCCACATAATTTAGTTTTACAGTCCACACGGTGTCATCGGACACTTAACACTGCTAGCCCAAATAATATAATAAAAATCTTATCAAAATGTTGTTGCTATGGAAACAACCTTATCATATTATAATAATGAAGTCCTATTAAAATGATGTTTCCATGGAAACAACCAGCCAATATATTAAAATTGATGTAGCCATAGAAACAACCTGCTAATAATTACTCCCATTGAAATGATGTTGCCGTGGAAATGAGCGGCATATTTTAAAAAAATAAGGTGATACAAACGTGATGTTGCCATGGAAACAAGTAACCAATAAATTAGTTATCAGTCCTTCTAAAATGGTGTTGCCATTGAAACAACCTGCTAAAAATTACTCCTATTGAAACGATGTTTGCATGGAAATGAGCGGCATATTTAAAAAAAAATGTGATACAAACGTGATGTTGCCATGGAAACAAACAGCCCATAAATTAGTTATCAGTCCTTCTAAGTGGTGTTGCCATAGAAACTACTCGCCCAAATAATAATAATAAAAATCTTATCAAAAATGTTGTTGCCATGGAAACAACCTTATCATATTATAATAATGAAGTCCTATTAAAATGATGTTTCCATGCAAACAACCAGCCAATATATTATTATTGATGTTGCCATAGAAACAACCTGCTAATAATTACTCCCATTGAAATGATGTTGCCATGGAAATGAGCGGCATATTAAAAAAAAAAGAAGGTGATAAAAACGTGATGTTGCCATGGAAACAAGTTACCAATAAATTAGTTATCAGTCCTTCTAAAATGGTGTTGCCATAGAAACTACGCGCCCAAATAATAATTATAAAAATCTTATCACAAAGGTTGTTGCCATGGAAACAACCTTATCATATTATAATAATGAAGTCCTGTTAAAATATTGTTTCCATGAAAACAACCAGCCAATATATTATTAATGATAATTACTCCTATTGAAATGATGTTGCCATGGAATTGAGCGGCAAATTTAAAAAAAAAGAAGGTGATACAAACTTGATGTTGCCATGGAAACAAGTAACCAATAAAATAGTTATCAGACCTTCTAAAATGGTGTTGCCATAGAAACTACTAGCCCAAATAATAATTATAAAAATTTTATCAAAAATGTTGTTGCCATGGAAACAACCAGCCAATATATATTATTAATGTTGCCATAGAAACAACCTCCTAATAATTACTACTATTGAAATGATGTTGCCATGGAAATGAGCAGCAAATTTAAAAAAAGAAGGTGATACAAACGAGATGTTGCCGTGGAAACAAGTAACCAATAAATCAGTTATCAGTCCTGCTAAAATGGTGTTGCCATAGAAACTACTAGCAAAATAATAATAATAAAATTAAACCCGTTCCTGTAATCGGAACGGGTTTAGTTTTTCCCATAGGAAAAACTAAACCTTTTCATACACTTTTCCAAATAAATGATCATCTAGTAAATCCACGTTATGCAAGTGTATTATATAAGTATAATGAATACAAAACAATACAAGAACAACACGTTAATCTACCAAACTATTAAATGGGAATATAATTCACCGTCTCCAGATATTTTCATATCAGAGGGTTCGGCTCTGTGGAATTCCTAATTTGACCGATAAATCCTACTGATCCCTCAATATAAATATTTAAAAAATCTTTCGTAATTCTACATGTATTTAAAATGACTGATTTTTGCATTTTCATATATAAATTCTTTAACAAATCTAATATGCCTAAATTTTTAATAAGGGAGCTAGGTATATTGCCAGTAGCCGAAATAACAAAATGTAATATTTTTATAGTCTGAGTCAAACACGATGTTGCCATGGAAAAAAAAGCCCATAAATAAATTATCAGTCCTTCTAAAATAGTGTTGCCATAGAAACTACTAGCCCAAATAATAATTATAAAAATCTTATCAAAAATGTGCTTGCCATGGAAACAACCTTATCATATTATAATAATGAAGTCCGATTGAAATGATGTTTCCATGGAAACAACCAGCCAATATATTATTATTGATGTTGGCATAGAAACAACCTGCTAAAAATTACTCCTATTGAAAAGATGTTGCCATGGAAATGAGCGGAATATTTAAAAAAAAAAGTTATACAAACGTGATGTTGCCATGGAAACAAACAGCCCATAAATTAGTTATCAGTCCTTCTAAAATGGTGTTGCCATAGAAACTACTAGCCCAAATAATATAAAAGTGTTGTTGCCATGGAAATAACCACATCATTTTATAATTTTGAATTCATATTAAAATGATGTTGCCATGGAAACAAGCAGCGCATATAATAATGACAATGAGTCCGTTCAAGATGAAGTTGCTATGGAAACAACCAGCCAATATTTTTCTAAAAAGTCCTATTAAAATGATGTTTTTATGCAAACAACCAGCCAATATATTATTATTGATGTTGCCATAGAAACAACCTGCTAATAATAACTAGTATTGAAATGATGTTGCCACGGAAATGAGCGGCATATTAAAAAAAAAGGTATACAAACACGATGTTGCCATGGAAACAAACAGCCGATAAATAAATTATCAGTCCTTCTAAAATGGTGTTGCCATAGAAACTACTAGCACAAATAATAATAATAATAATCTTATCAAAAATGTTGTTGCCATGGAAACAACCAGCCAATATATTTTTATTGATGTTGCCATGGAAACAACCTGCTAATAATTACTCCAATTGACATGATGTTGCCATGGAAATGAGCGGCATATTAAAAAAAAAAATGGGATACAAACACGATGTTGCCATCGAAACAACCTTATCATATTATAATAATG
This sequence comes from Limnephilus auricula, assembly GCA_951813805.1. Classification (NCBI taxonomy): domain Eukaryota; kingdom Metazoa; phylum Arthropoda; class Insecta; order Trichoptera; family Limnephilidae; genus Limnephilus; species Limnephilus auricula. Next base: position 7,850,181 of record OX638393.1, read on the forward strand.
AAGTCCGATTGAAATGATGTTTCCATGGAAACAACCAGCCAATATATTGTTATTGATGTTGGCATAGAAACAACCTGCTAATAATTACTCCTATTGACATGATGTTGCCATGGAAATGAACGGCAAATTTTAAAAAAAAGAAGGTGATACAAACGAGATGTTGCCATGGAAACAAACAGCCCATAAATTAGTTATCAGTCCTTCTAAAATGGTGTTGCCATAGAAACTACTAGCCCAAATAATATAAAAGTGTTGTTGCCATGGAAATAACCACATCATTTTATAATTTTGAATTCATATTAAAATGATGTTGCCATGGAAACAAGCAGCGCATATAATAACAAAAATGAGTCCGTTCAAGATGATGTTGCTATGGAAACTACCAGTCAATATTGTTCTAAAAAGTCCTATTAAATGATGTTTTTATGGAAACAACCAGCCAATATATTATTATTGATATTGCCATAGAAACAACCTGCTAATAATAACTAATATTAAAATGATGTTGCCAAGGAAATGGGCGGCATATTTAAAAAATGGGATACAAACACGATGTTGCCATGGAAACAAACAGCCCATAAATAAATTATCAGTCCTTCTAAAATGGTGTTCCTATAGAAACTACTAGCACAAATAATAATAATAAAAATGTTGTTGCCATGGAAACTAATAGCCCAAATAATATAAAAGTGTTGTTGCCATGGAAATAACCACATCATTTTATAATTTTGAATTCATATTAAAATGATGTTGCCATGGAAACAAATCAGCGCATATAATAATGACAATGAGTCCGTTCAAGATGATGTTGCTATGGAAACAACCAGCCAATATTTTTCTAAAAAGTCCTATTAAAATGATGTTTTTAAGGAAACAACCAGCCAATATATTATTATTGATGTTGCCATAGATACAACCTGCTAAAAATTGCTCCTATTGAAACGATTTTGCCATGAAAATGAGCGGCAAATTTAAAAAAAAAGAATTTGATACAAACTAGATGTTGCCATGGAAACAAGTAACCAATAAATTAGTTATCAGTCCTTCTAAAATGGTGTTGCCATAGAAACTACTAGCCCAAATAATAATTATAAAAATCTTATCAAAAATGTGCTTGCCATGGAAACAACCTTATCATATTATAATAATGAAGTCCGATTGAAATGATGTTTCCATGGAAACAACCAGCCAATATATTGTTATTGATGTTGGCATAGAAACAACCTGCTAATAATTACTCCTATTGACATGATGTTGCCATGGAAATGAGCGGCAAATTTAAAAAAAAAGAAGGTGATACAAACGAGATGTTGCCATGGAAACAAACAGCCCATAAATTAGTTATCAGTCCTTCTAAAATGGTGTTGCCATAGAAACTACTAGCCCAAATAATATAAAAGTGTTGTTGCCATTGAAATAACCACATCATTTTATAATTTTGAATTCATATTAAAATGATGTTGCCATGGAAACAAGCAGCGCATATAATAACAAAAATGAGTCCGTTCAAGATGATGTTGCTATGGAAACAACCAGCCAATATATTATTATTGATGTTGCCATAGAAACAACCTGCTAATAATAACTAGTATTGAAATGATGTTGCTATGGAAATGAGCGGCATATTAAAAAAAATGGGACACAAACACGATGTTGCCATGGAAACAAACAGCCCATAAATAAATTATTAGTCCTTCTAAAATGGTGTTGCCATAGAAACTACTAGCACAAATAATAATAATCAAAATCTTATCAAAAATGTTGTTGCCATGGAAACAACCTTATCATATTATAATAATGAAGTCCGATTAAAATGATGTTTCCATGGAAACAACCAGCCAATATATTATTATTGATGTTGCCATAGAAACAACCTGCTAAAAATTACTCCTATTGAAACGATGTTGCCATGGAAATGAGCGGAATATTTAAAAAAAAAAAAGTGATACAAACGTGATGTTGCCATGGACACAAACAGCCCATAACTTAGTAATCAGTCCTTCTAAAATGGTGTTGCCATACTAGCCCAAATAATATAAAAGTGTTGTTGCCATGGAAATAACCACATCATTTTATAATTTTGAATTCAAATTAAAATGATGTTGCCATGGAAACAAATCAGCGCATATAATAATGACAATGAGTCCGTTCAAGATGATGTTGCTATGGAAACAACCAGCCAATATTTTTCTAAAAAGTCCTATTAAAATGATGTTTTTAAGGAAACAACCAGCCAATATATTATTATTGATGTTGCCATAGATACAACCTGCTAAAAATTACTCCTTTTGAAACGATGTTGCCATGGAAATGAGCGGAATATTTAAAAAAAAGTGATACAAACGTGATGTTGCCATGGAAACAAACAGCCCACAAATTAATTATCAGTCCTTCTAAAATGGTGTTGCCATAGAAACTACTAGCCCAAATAATATAAAAATGTTGTTGCCATGGAAATAACCACATCATTTTATAATTTTGAATTCATATTAAAATGATGTTGCCATGGAAACAAGTAGCGAATATAATAATGACAATGAGTCCGTTCAAGATGATGTTGCTATGGAAACAACCAGCCAATATTTTTCTAAAAAGTCCTATTAAAATTATGTTTTTAAGGAAACAACCAGCCAATATATTATTATTGATGTTGCCATAGATACAACCTGCTAAAAATTACTCCTATTGAAACGATTTTGCCATGAAAATGAGCGGCAAATTTAAAAAAAATGAATTTGATACAAACTAGATGTTGCCATGGAAACAAGTAACCAATAAATTAGTTATCAGTCCTTCTAAAATGGTGTTGCCATAGAAACTACTAGCCCAAATAATAATTATAAAAATCTTATCAAAAATGTGCTTGCCATGGTAACAACCTTATCATATTATAATAATGAAGTCCGATTTAAATGTTGTTTCCATGGAAACAACCAGCCAATATATTATTATTGATGTTGCCATAGAAACAACCTGCTAAAAATTACTCCTATTGAAACGATGTTGCCATGGAAATGAGCGGAATATTTAAAAAAAAAAAGTGATACAAACGTGATGTTGCCATGGAAACAAACAGCCCATAAATTAGTTATCAGTCCTTCTAAAATGGTGTTGCCATAGAAACTACTAGCTCAAATAATATAAAAGTGTTGTTGCCATGGAAATAACCACATCATTTTATAATTTTGAATTCATATTAAAATGATGTTGCCATGGAAACAAGCAGCGCATATAATAATGACAATGAGTCCGTTCAAGATGATGTTGCTATGGAAACAACCAGCCAATATTTTTCTAAAAAGTCCTATTAAAATTATGTTTTTAAGGAAACAACCAGCCAATATATTATTATTGATGTTGCCATAGATACAACCTGCTAAAAATTACTTCTATTGAAACGATTTTGCCATGAAAATGAGCGGCAAATTTAAAAAAAATGAATTTGATACAAACTAGATGTTGCCATGGAAACAAGTAACCAATAAATTAGTTATCAGTCCTTCTAAAATGGTGTTGCCATAGAAACTACTAGCCCAAATAATATTAATAATTAAAACCTCTCAAATATGTTGTTGCCATGGTAACAACCTTATCATATTATAATAATGAAGTCCTTTTAAAATGATGTTTCCATGGAAACAACCAGCCAATATATTATTATTGATGTTGCCATAGAAACAACCTGCTAAAAATTACTCCTATTGAAACGATGTTGCCATGGAAATGAGCGGAATATTTAAAAAAAAATGTGATACAAACGTGATGTTGCCATGGAAACAAACAGCCCATAAATTAGTTATCAGTTCTTCTAAAATGGTGTTGCCATGGAAACTACTAGCCCAAATAATTATAAAAGTGTTGTTGCCATGGAAATAACCAAATCAATTTATAATTTCGAATTCATATTAAAATGATGTTGCCATGGAAACAAGCAGCGCATATAATAATGACAATGAGTCCGTTCAAGATGATGTTGCTATGGAAACAACCAGCCAATATTTTTCTAAAAAGTCCTATAAAAATGATGTTTCCATGGAAACAACCAGCCAATATATTATTATTGATGTTGCCATAGAAACAACCTGCTAAAAATTACTCCTATTGAAACGATGTTGCCATGGAAATGAGTGGAATATTTAAAAAAAAAAAATTGATACAAACGTGATGTTGCCATGTAAACAAACAGCCCATAAATTAGTTATCAGTCCTTCTAAAATGGTGTTGCCATAGAAACTACTAGCCCAAATAATATAAAAGTGTTGTTGCCATGGAAATAACCACATCATTTTATAATTTTGTATTCATATTAAAATGATGTTGCCATGGAAACAAGCAGCGCATATAATAATGACAATGAGTCCGTTCAAGATGATGTTGCTATGGAAACAACCAGCCAATATTTTTCTAAAAAGTCCTATTAAAATGATGTTTTTACGGAAACAACAAGCCAATATATTATTATTGATGTTGCCATATAAACAACCTGCTAATAATAACTAGTATTGAAATAATGTTGCCATGGAAATGAGCGGCATATTAAAAAAAATGGGATACAAACACGATGTTGCCATGGAAACAAACAGACCTTAATTTAATTATCAGTCCTTCTAAAATGGTGTTGCCATAGAAACTACTAGCCCAAATAATAATTATAAAAATCTTATCAAAAATGTTGTTGCCATGAAAACAACCTTATCATATTATAATAATAAAGTCCGATTAAAATAATGTTTCCATGGAAACAACCAGCCAATATATTATTATTGATGTTGGCATAGAAACAACCTGCTATTAATAACTCCTATTGAAATGATGTTGCCATGGAAATGAGCGGCAAATTAAAAAAAATGGGATACAAACACGATGTTGCCATGGAAACAAACAGCCCATAAATAAATTATCAGTCCTTCTAAAATGGTGTTGCCATAGAAACTACAAGCACAAATAACAATAATAAAAATCTTATCAAAAATGTTGTTGCCATGGAAACAACCTTATCATATTATAATAATGAAGTCAGATTAAAATGATGTTTCCATGGAAACAACCAGCCAATATATTATTATTGATGTTGCCATAGGCCCAACCTGCTAAAAATTACTCCTATTGAAACGATGTTGCCATGGAAATGAGCGGAATATTTAAAAAAAAAAGTGATACAAACGTGATGTTGCCATGGAAACAAACAGCCCAAAAATTTGTTATCAGTACTTCTAAAATGGTGTTGCCATAGAAACAACTAGCCCAAATAATAATTATAAAAATCTTATCAAAATTAATGTTGCCATGGAAAAAACCTTATCATATTGAAGTCCGATTGAAATGATGTTTCCATGGAAACAACCAGCCCATAAATTAGTAATCAGTCCTTCTTAAATGGTGTTGCAATAGAAACTACTAGCCCAAATAATATAAAAGTGTTGTTGCCATGGAAATAACCACATCATTTTATAATTTTGTATTCATATTAAAATGATGTTGCAATGGAAACAAGCAGCGCATATAATAATGACAATGAGTCCGTTCAAGATGATGTTGCTATGGAAACAACCAGCCAATATTTTTCTAAAAAGTCCTATTAAAATGATGTTTTTATGGAAACAACAAGCCAATATATTAATATTGATGTTGCCATATAAACAACCTGCTAATAATAACTAGTATTGAAATGATGTTGCCATGGAAATGAGCGGCATATTAAAAAAAATGGGATACAAACACGATGTTGCCATGGAAACAAACAGCCCTTAATTTAATTATCAGTCCTTCTAAAATGGTGTTGCCATAGAAACTACTAGCCCAAATAATAATTATAAAAATCTTATCAAAAATGTTGTTGCCATGAAAACAACCTTATCATATTATAATAATGAAGTCCGATTAAAATAATGTTTCCATGGAAACAACCAGCCAATATATTATTATTGATGTTGGCATAGAAACAACCTGCTAATAATTACTCCAATTGACATGATGTTGCCATGGAAATGAGCGGCAAATTTATAAAAAAAGAAGGTGATACAAACGAGATGTTGCCATGGAAACAAGTAACCAATAAATTAGTTATCAGTCCTTCTAAAATGGTGTTGCCATTGAAACTACTAGCCCAAATAATAATAATAATAATTAAAATCTTATCAAAAATGTTGTTGCCATGGTAACAACCTCATCATATTATAATTATGAAGTCCGATTAAAATGATGTTTCCATGGAAACAACCAGCCAATTTATTATTATTGATGTTGCCATAGAAACAACCTGATAATAATAACTCCTATTGAAATGATGTTGCCATGGAAATGAGCGGCATATTAAAAAAAATGGAATACAAACACGATGTTGCCATGGAAATGAGCGGCATATTAAAAAAAATGGAATACAAACACGATGTTGCCATGGAAACAAACAGCCCATAAATAAATTATCAGTCCTTCTAAAATGGTGTTGCCATAGAAACTACTAGCACAAATAATAATAATAAAAATCTTATCAAAAATGTTGTTGCAATGGAAACAACCTTATCAAATTATAATAATGAAGTCCGATTAAAATGATGTTTCCATGGAAACAACCAGCCAATATATTATTATTGATGTTGCCATAGGCCCAACCTGCTAAAAATTACTCCTATTGAAACGATGTTGCCATGGAAATGAACGGAATATTTAAAAAAAAAAGTGATTCAAACGTGATGTTGCCATGGAAACAAACAGCCCATAAATGTGTTATCAGTACTTCTAAAATGGTGTTGCCATAGAAACTACTAGCCCAAATACTAATTATAAAAATCTTATCAAAAATAATGTTGCCATGGAAAAAACCTTATCATATTGAAGTCCGATTGAAATGATGTTTCCATGGAAACAACCAGCCAATATATTATTATTGATGTTGGCATAGAAACAACCTGCTAAAAATTACTCCTATTGAAAAGATGTTGCCATGGAAATGAGCGGAATATTTAAAAAAAAAAGTCATACTAACGTGATGTTGCCATGGAAACAAACAGCCCATAAATTAGTAATCAGTCCTTCTAAAATGGTGTTGCCATAGAAACTACTAGCCCAAATAATATAAAAGTGTTGTTGCCATGGAAATAACCACATCATTTTATAATTTTGAATTCATATTAAAATGATGTTGCCATGGAAACAAGCAGCGCATATAATAATGACAATGAGTCCGTTCAAGATGATGTTGCTATGGAAACAACCAGCCAATATTTTTCTAAAAAGTCCTATTAAAATGATTTTTTTGTGGAAACAACCAGCCAATATATTATTATTGATGTTGCCATATAAACAACCTGCTAATAATAACTAGTATTGAAATGATGTTGCCATGGAAATGAGCGGCATATTAAAAAAAATGGGATACAAACACGATGTTGCCATGGAAACAAACAGCCCATAAATAAATTATCAGTCCTTCTAAAATGGTGTTGCCATAGGAACTACTAGCACAAATAATAATAATAAAAATCTTATCAAAAATGTTGTTGCCATGGAAACAACCTTATCATATTATAATAATGAAGTCCGATTAAAATTATGTTTCCATGGAAACAACCAGCCAATATATTTTTTTATTGATGTTGCCATGGAAACAACCTGCTAATAATTACTCCAAATGACATGATGTTGCCATGGAAATGAGCGGCATATTTAAAAAAAAAGGGATACAAACACAATGTTGCCATGGAAACAACCTTATCATATTATAATAATGAAGTCCGTTTAAAATGATGTTTCCATGGAAACAACCAGCCAATATATTATTATTGATGTTGCCATAGAAACAACCTGCTAAAATTTACTCCTATTGAAAAGATTTTGCCATGGAAATGAGCGGCATATTTAAAAAAAAAAGGGATACAAACACGATGTTGCCATGGAAACAACCTTATCATATTATAATAATGAAGTCCGATTAAAATGATGTTTCCATGGAAACAACCAGCCAATATATTATTATTGATGTTGCCATAGAAACAACCTGTTAAAAATTACTCCTATTAATAAGATGTTGCCATGGAAATGAGCGGCATTTTAAAAAAAAAAGTGATACAAACGTGATGTTGCCATGGAAACAAACAGCCCATAAATTAATTATCAGTCCTTCTAAAATGGTGTTGCCATAGAAACTACTAGCCCAAATAATATAAAAGTGTTGTTGCCATGGAAATAACCACATCATTTTATAATTTTGAATTCATATTAAAAAGATGTTGCCATGGAAACAAGCAGCGCATATAATAATGACAATGAGTCCGTTCAAGATGATGTTGCTATGGAAACAACCAGCGAATATATTATTATTGATGTTGCCATAGAAACAACCTGCTAATAATAACTAGTATTGAAATGATGTTGCCATGGAAATGAGCGGCATATTTAAAAAAATGGGATACAAACACGATGTTGCCATGGAAACAAACAGCCCCTAAATAAATTATCAGTCCTTCTAAAATGGTGTTGCCATAGAAACTACTAGCCCAAATAATAATTATAAAAATCTTATTAAAAATGTGCTTGCCATGGAAACAACCTTATCATATTATAATAATGAAGTCCGATTGAAATGATGTTTCCATGGAAACAACCAGCCAATATATTGTTATTGATGTTGGCATAGAAACAACCTGCTAATAATTACTCCTATTGACATGATGTTGCCTTGGAAATGAGCGGCAAATTTTAAAAAAAAGAAGGTGATACAAACGAGATGTTGCCATGGAAACAAACAGCCCTTAAATTAGTTATCAGTCCTTCTAAAATGGTGTTGCCATAGAAACTACTAGCCCAAATAATATAAAAGTGTTGTTGCGATGGAAAAAACCACATCATTTTATAATTTTGAATTCATATTAAAATGATGTTGCCATGGAAACAAGCAGCGCATATAATAACAAAAATAAGTCCGTTCAAGATGATGTTGCTATGGAAAAAACCAGCCAATATTTTTCTAAAAAGTCCTATTAAAATGATGGTTTTATGGAAACAACCAGCCAATATATTATTATTGATGTTGCCATAGAAACAACCTGCTAATAATAACTAATATTGAAATGATGTTGCCATGGAAATGGGCGGCATATTTAAAAAAATGGGATACAAACACGATGTTGCCATGGAAACAAACAGCCCATAAATAAATTATCAGTCCTTCTAAAATGGCGTTGCCATAGAAACTACTAGCACAAATAATAATAATAAAAATGTTGTTGCCGTGGAAACAACCTTATCATATTATAATAATGAAGTCCGATTAAAATGATGTTTCCATGGAAACAACCAGCCAATATATTATTATTGATGTTGCCATAGAAACAACCTGCTAAAAATTACTCCTATTGAAACGATGTTGCCATGGAAATGAGCGGAATATTTAAAAAAAAAGTGATACAAACGTGATGTTGCCATGGAAACAAACAGTTCATAAATTAGTAATCAGTCCTTCTAAAATGGTGTTGCCATAGAAACTACTAGCCCAAATAATATAAAAGTGTTGTTGCCATGGAAATAACCACATCATTTTATAATTTTGAATTCATATTAAAATGATGTTGCCATGGAAACAAGTAGCGAATATAATAATGACAATGAGTCCGTTCAAGATGATGTTGCTATGGAAACAACCAGCCAATATTTTCTTTAAAAGTCCTATTAAAATGATGTTTTTATGGAAACAACCAGCCAATATTTTATTATTGATGTTGCCATAGAAACAACCTGCTAATAATAACTAATATTGAAATGATGTTGCCATGGAAATGAGCGGCATATTAAAAAAAATTGGATACAAACACGATGTTGCCATGGAAACAAACAGCCCATAAATAAATTATCAGTCCTTCTAAAATGGTGTTGCCATAGAAACTACTAGCACAAATAATAATAATAAAAATGTTGTTGCCATGGAAACAACCTTATCATATTATAATAATGAAGTCCGATTAAAATGATGTTTCCATGGAAAACAACCAGCCAATATATTATTATTGATGTTGCCATAGAAACAACCTGCTAAAAATTACTCCTATTGAAACGATGTTGCCATGGAAATGAGCGGAATATTTAAAAAAAAAGTGATACAAACGTGATGTTGCCATGGAAACAAACAGCCCATAAATTAGTAATCAGTCCTTCTAAAATGGTGTTGCCATAGAAACTACTAGCCCAAATAATATAAAAGTGTTGTTGCCATTTTAATGATACAACATCATTGGATTCACTTTTTTATTTAAATGATATTTTTACATTTGATAATCAAGTTAATTATCAGGAACTATTCAGAAGGATAAATGTGTAGATAATAAAACACAACCAACCAAGGAGACGCGCACAACAGAACGGCGTTCCGATCGTTGTCTTTTGTTATATTAGCTGTCGCTAGGTTACTGATCCAGTGTTTTAAATTATAAATGTTTTTGGTTGTTCAGTGCAATCTACACACTTCCCCTCCAGTTGTTAAACGATATAAGGGCAAAATTGACCATGCTTTGTAGGGCACATTACACAAACATGTCGCTTAATATTTTGTGGCCCAACCATATATATGAAAATAATAAAAAATTCTAAATTAAAAACTCAAATAGTTGTAAAACATGAATACAGAACTATAAGTATGGTATCTTCAAATATCTATATGGTAAACAAAAGTAGTATTTTTTAACTTAAGTTTAAAAAATTATGTCTAGGAGAATGCTTCGACTAGATTTATTTATGTATCTATATTTTAAAAAAAAATGTTTTCATCTACAAACATTTCGTTTGGAACAAGTGTTCAAAGTAACTGTGACTGTGACACAATATTGTATATCTAATAATAACTGGATTCAATAAAACTTATATATTAGTATTTCTTAAAAATAAGGTACATGTTTATGAGACGCTATAAATTTTACAAAGCGTTTGATAATTATAATTATTATTTTTAACTGTTTACTGGAGTGCGTTATTGATGAACTCAACATATTTATTGAGTTTTTTGTAATTACAGTAAATTAGACTGGGTAGTGAATCATCCAGAGTAGACGTATTTGTTTTCATTAAAACTTATCGCTGTTATTTAAATAAATAAATATAATACATTTTATTATATTTAAACATTCACACGTCTCCGTAAACACTTGAAAAGAATTATTACATAATATAAATAAGAAATTTCAACGACATGTTCAATCAGATGTGAGTGCCATTATATATCTGAATGATCATGGTTAAAATAACTAAAAGTAAACATATTTTCACAGTATATGATTTAAAAACTTATTTTTTAGTTTAGATACAAAGTTTGTATAGTAACATTAATATATTACCTCTGAAATTTTGTTAATTTTTATTTATTTTTTTTGTAATTTTTAATCAATTTAGTATGATTTACAGAAGATAATTATAATCGTAAAAAATAATAATACCTTTTTATGTTTTGAACTGTCCCAATCTGTCTGGAAAATGAACTTTTCGACCAGATCTAGTGGTTCTGGTAATTTCGGGAAGTGGTTTAGGGAAAATTGTAGAAATTGGAACATTTTTTTCTACAGGAACAAAAGCAGGCTTTAGACGGTCTATCGTGACGCGTTTTGGTTTTCCTTTTACGGTAATAACGAATGTTTTCTCATCACGTTCTTCAACTTTGTATGGACCTTCATATGGATTTTGGAGTGGTTTTCTTCCACCATCAGTTCTGAGAAACACATGTGTAGCAGTAGGTAGATCCTTATGGACGAAGAATTTTCCTGTACCATGGGCACTTGCCGGAGTCGATTTGATGTCTTCGAACTTTCTTTGGAGACGTCCGACGTATGTATCGGGTTCTTCTCGAGGAGTTGCTGTGAAGAAATCGCAAGGTAATTTTAGAGTTCTACCGTAAGTTAATTCAGCTGGTGAGCATTTTAGATCTTCACGCACTGTCGCTCTCAGGCCTAGTAAAACGAGTGGAAGGTTTTCAACCCAATTCTGGTCTCCACATGCCATAAGAGATGCTTTTAAAGTACGATGCCATCTTTCAATCATGCCGTTGGCTTGTGGATGATACGCTGTGGTTCTCAAGTGTTTAATTCCAAACTTTTCTGTGAGTTTTTTGAAGAGATGACTCTCAAATTGACGACCTTGATCGGTTACTATGCTGTCAGGGGTTCCGTGACGAGCAATCCAATGGGTTGTGAGTGCAGTGGCGACTGTTTCCGCTGTCATGTCTTTCAGGGGAATTGCTTCGGGCCATCGAGTAAATCTATCAATCATTGTTAGTATATACTGGTACTCATTGCACTTTTGAAGGGGTCCAACTAGATCGATATGTACATTACGAAATCGATCCTCTGGTAATATATACGTTGCTAATGGCGCAACAGTGTGTCGAGAAACCTTAGCTTTTTGACAATGAATGCATTGTTTGACAAAGTTTTTTATGTCCTTTGCCATGTTAGACCAAACAAATCTTTGTTTAATTGTCTTTGTTGTTCCCGAGATGCCAGGATGGCAAACATTATGTACACTTTCAATTACTTGATTTCGCATGCAAGCAGGTACAAACGGTCTGACGTGACCTGTTGATATGTCGCACCATACTGAAGGTTCAGTACCAGGCATCACCATTTGACGTAAGGCGAGGGCGGTGTCATATTTTGCCTTCATAAATTCGTCATCTTGACACTGCGCTTTTCCCATCTGCCTATAGTCAATAGAAGTAGGACAATTAATCTCCTCTATTCGAGATAGTGCGTCAGCTACTGTGTTGAGTTGTCCTGAAATATGTCTAATGTCCGTTGAAAATTGTGCTATATAATCTAACTGTCTTTCCTGGCGTGGAGAGCTAGAGGCACGTTTCTTGTTAAAGGCGAAGGTGATTGGTTTATGATCCGTGTAAATTATGAAATTCCGTCCTTCAATATGATTTCTAAAGTATTTTACCGCTTCATAAACACCAGTAAGTTCACGGTCAAAAGTACTATACTTTCGTTGCGCGGGTGTGAATTTTTTTGAAAAGAATCCTAGCGGATCCCAAGCGTTTCTGTTGGACTGTTGTAGTGAGGCTCCCATAGCTACGTCACTGGCATCTACCATTATAGCTATTTTTGCATTGGGATTTGGATGTGCAAGTAAAGCCACGGTCGCTAGGTTTTGTTTGCATTCCTCAAATGCTTCCGTCAGTTCTTGATTCCAAACCAATATTCTCTTGTCATTTTTCTTGTAACCAGCAATGCAGTCGTATAATTTTGTTTGAGTGTTAATTGCATTGGGAAGGAATCTTCGGTAATAATTCAACATGCCTAAAAATCGTCGCAATTCCTTTGCTGTTTTAGGTAATGGAAAATTTATGACGGCTTCAACTTTTTCTTTAATAGGTGACATTCCATTTTGGGTAATTATGTGACCCAAGAAGTTGACTGTAGATTCGCCAAAATGACATTTGTTTATGTTTATTACTAGGTCAAATTCAGCCAGGCGTTTAAGTAAAGAATCTAAATGTATTTTATGTTCTTCTTCATTTTCAGAAGCAATCAGAATGTCATCTATGTATACAAAGCAAAAATCCAAGTCTCTAGTTACCGCGTGCATGAAACGTTGGAAGCTTTGTGCTGCATTAGATAAACCGAATTGCATGGATGTAAACTCAAATAATCCAAACGGTGTGATGATGGCTGTTTTTTGTACATCTTCTGGTTCAACTGGAATTTGATGATATGCTCTGGTCATATCTATGGTACTAAAGATTTTTGCATTTGAAAGTTTGTGTGCAAAATCTTGCAGTTGAGATATAGGGTATTTGTCCGGGATCGTTTTAGCGTTCAAGCGTCGATAATCGCCAACAGGACGCCACTCTCCGTTGCTTTTCTTCACCATGTGTAAAGGGCTGGCCCAATTGCTTTTTGATGGCCTGCAAATCCCTTGTTCCATCAGATACTTAAATTCTTTTTTCGCTGCCTCTAATAGGGCTGGTGATAGTCTTCGGGCACGTTCCGTGACAGGTGGTCCTTTTGTTTCGATGCAGTGAGTCACAGAGTGTTTTTTTGTATCCGGTATTTTCATATTAGGCCTCATTAATGTAGGGTATTTGCTCAAGATGTCACGAAATTTCTGTGACGAGGAAATTGTAGAGATACCAGATGTAGGTCCTTTATACGTTGTTCCTTTGATCATTAATTTTGTTGATTGATCTGTGATTATTGCCTTTCGTAAGTTTACCGTTAGGTTAAAATGGTGGATAAAATCTGCACCTAGAATTGGTCTTGATACGTCAGCAACAATGAAACGCCATTTCAACGCACGGCGTAGTCCAAAGTCGAGTTCGACTGTTCTCGTGCCATAAGTCTTGATGGGGTTTCCATTGGCTCCATACAATGTAGTTGGGCAGTTGTCGGATGTGATATTATTTTTGTTATACGACGGTTTTTTAGGCATTACTGAAACGTCCGCGCCAGTGTCCACCAAGAATTTTTGTCGAGTTTGCAGATCGTATACGAAGAGACGACATGTATTACTCGGAATCTCACATGTCCCTACTGAGAGGTTCCGCTGTCGTTTTCCGAATTTTTATTTTTAAAAGTACAAGGTTCGTAGCATTTGTATGCATGTTCTCCAAACCGTCTGTGGAAATAACAATATCCATCAGGATCTCTTCTAGGTGATCGACCGCGAGACCCAGACCTCGGTCTTCTAGCAGGATTCTCTCGAGATGAATTCTGATATGAATTATTTCGACGAGGGCTCTGATTTCGCCGTTCTCGGAAGGTTGAAAAACTGTTATTTTGAGATATTTTCAATTGTGACACTTCGTGTGTTAGCTCAGAAATTTGTTTTTGTAGCTGAAATAATATTGAATTTTCTATTTTCTCGGATCTTGATGTGCTGGGTTTGTTACTTTGATCCATTGCACCACATTCTGTTGATGTATAAACATCTGTGATTTTGTCGGCAGCCAATGCCAGTCGGTTTGTGTTGTTATCAGGAAGAGCTGACAGGATTGCCTGGACATGTTGGGGTAGACGCTGTAGCCAGAGTGTACGTACTATTGCACTCTCTGCTAATGTGGGTCCAGCTAGCTCCATCATATACCGAAGAAGTCCGGAGGGCTTTCGATCTTCCAGTTGAATGCCCGTTAAAAGTCGTGTAAGTCTTTTTTCAGCAGAATCTTGTAGTCTGTCGATAAGTGCAGTTTTCAGTTTTAAATATTTGTCTGATTCAGGTGGCTTCGTGACAATATCACTAACACATTGTAAGGTTTGTGAATCGAGTGCTGCGATGATGATATTGTATTTTGTAAAGTCTTCTTTAATACGTGAGTTTGAAAATTGAGATTCGGCTTGAACGAACCATAGCGATATGTTTTCTTTCCAACATGGTGGTAATCTGACAGAGACATGGTGGATGTTTGATTCATTACTAGTTCCGCTTGATGATTCCATTGTAATTGAATCTGTAATTATCTTGTTGCTTGATGTTTGTAAACTTGATTCCGCTGTTTGCTTCGAGATGAGAATATTTTCTTCAGTTGTCATGGCATTATTTCAGATATTGACAATTCAACGCATATAAGGCGGTTACTTTAAAAAAATATTCATCAGCAAAAAATTCGAAAAAACATTAAATTAAACCATATTAAAATATACATATTTAAAATTATCGATAATTTATCAAACTGATTTGGGGTACCATCTATGCATTTTTCTATAAATCATAAGTCAGATGCATGTGATATTATCTTAGGCGCAAACCTTTTGAAAATCTACTAATTTTAGAACATTTTTATTAGTGTTAAATTATTTCAAATTATTTTTTTTAATAATAGAATAATTTCTCAAAACAGATAATAATCACTAGCATTAAATTCAAATTTTAAATTTTGAAATTAGGTTATGTAAAAATAATAGTCTTTTGTTTAAACATTTACTTGACTTGAAACGAATTCCTAATGGTCTGCTGTCTGTGGTGATGTTTTTTTCTCAGCCAAACGTCTCTCGTGAAGATAGATTCGCTGCGATTGGGTACTGCGTCATGAAGTCTCCTTGTTGTGAAGCTCCGCTGCGATTGGGTACTGCGTCATGAAGTCTCCGTGATGTGAAGCTCTGCTGCGATTGGATACTGCGTCATGAAGTTTCCGTGATGTGAAGCTCCGCTGCTTTGGTAGTCTCTATATGGTGTCAGCAAAACTCGTTCACCTGTGCAGCCATGGTCTCCATGTGCGATGATGGTCCTTAATTAAATCGCCATTTTCGATTTCTCTGGCCTCAGGATCCTATGCGTCGGTCGCTCTGACTGGTTTGTTGTGGTGCGGAGATTTAAAAATAATTTTTTCTTATAGTTGTGTCTAATTGCGTGGAAGGTCGGGTGGTCACCATTTTAATGTGGTGCGAAAATTTAAAAAGAAATTTTTCGTATAATCACGTCGGGGTCACCATTTTCATGATACAACATCATTGGATTCACTTTTTTATTTAAATGATATTTTTACATTTGATAATCAAGTTAATTATCAGGAACTATTCAGAAGGATAAATGTGTAGATAATAAAACACAACCAACCAAGGAGACGCGCACAACAGAACGGCGTTCCGATCGTTGTCTTTTGTTATATTAGCTGTCGCTAGGTTACTGATCCAGTGTTTTAAATTATAAATGTTTTTGGTTGTTCAGTGCAATCTACACCATGGAAATAACCACATCATTTTATAATTTTGAATTCATATTAAAATGATGTTGCCATGGAAACAAGTAGCGAATATAATAATGACAATGAGTCCGTTCAAGATGATGTTGCTATGGAAACAACCAGCCAATATTTTTTTAAAAAGTCCTATTAAAATAATGTTTTTATGGAAACAACCAGCCAATATTTTATTATTGATGTTGCCATAGAAACAACCTGCTAATAATAACTAGTATTGAAATGATGTTGCCATGGAAATGAGCGGCATATTAAAAAAAATGGGATACAAACACGATGTTGCCATGGAAACAAACAGCCCATAAATAAATTATCAGTCCTTCTAAAATGGTGTTGCCATAGAAACTACTAGCACAAATAATAATAATCAAAATCTTATCAAAAATGTTGTTGCCATGGAAACAACCTTATCATATTATAATAATGAAGTCCGATTTAAATGATGTTTCCATGGAAACAACCAGCCAATATATTATTATTGATGTTGCCATAGAAACAACCTGCTAAAAATTACTCCTATTGAAACGATTTTGCCATGAAAATGAGCGGCAAATTTAAAAAAAAAGAATTTGATACAAACTAGATGTTGCCATGGAAACAAGTAACCAATAAATTAGTTATCAGTCCTTCTAAAATGGTGTTGCCATAGAAACTACTAGCCCAAATAATAATTATAAAAATCTTATTAAAAATGTGCTTGCCATGGAAACAACCTTATCATATTATAATAATGAAGTCCGATTGAAATGATGTTTCCATGGAAACACCCAGCCAATATATTATTATTGATGTTGCCATAGAAACAACCTGCTAAAAATTACTCCTATTAAAACGATGTTGCCATGGAAATGAGCGGAATATTTAAAAAAAAAGTGATACAAACGTGATGTTGCCATGGAAACAAACAGCCCATAAATTAGTTATCAGTCCTTCTAAAATGGTGTTGCCATAGAAACTACTAGCCCAAATAATATAAAAGTGTTGTTGCGATGGAAAAAACCACATCATTTTATAATTTTGAATTCATATTAAAATAATGTTGCCATGGAAACAAGCAGCGCATATAATAATGACAATGAGTCCGTTCAAGATGATGTTGCTATGGAAACAACCAGCGAATATATTATTATTGATGTTGCCATAGAAACAACCTGCTAATAATAACTAGTATTGAAATGATGTTGCCATGGAAATGAGCGGCATATTAAAAAAAATGGGATACAAACACGATGTTGCCATGGAAACAAACAGCCCATAAATAAATTATCAGTCCTTCTAAAATGGTGTTGCCATAGAAACTACTAGCACAAATAATAATAATCAAAATCTTATCAAAAATGTTGTTGCCATGGAAACAACCTTATCATATTATAATAATGAAGTCCGATTTAAATGATGTTTCCATGGAAACAACCAGCCAATATATTATTATTGATGTTGCCATAGAAACAACCTGCTAAAAATTACTCCTATTGAAACGATTTTGCCATGAAAATGAGCGGCAAATTTAAAAAAAGAATTTGATACAACCTAGATGTTGCCATGGAAACAAGTAACCAATAAATTAGTTATCAGTCCTTCTAAAATGGTGTTGCCATAGAAACTACTAGCCCAAATAATATAAAAGTGTTGTTGCCATGGAAATAACCACATCATTTTATAATTTTGAATTCATATTAAAATGATGTTGCCATGGAAACAAGTAGCGAATATAATAATGACAATGAGTCCGTTCAAGATGATGTTGCTATGGAAACAACCAGCCAAATTTTTTTTTAAAAGTCCTATTAAAATGATGTTTTTATGGAAACAACCAGCCAATATTTTATTATTGATGTTGCCATAGAAACAACCTGCTAATAATAAGTAATATTGAAATGATGTTGCCATGGAAATGAGCGGCATATTAAAAAAAATGGGATACAAACACGATATTGCCATGGAAACAAACAGCCCATAAATAAATTATCAGTCCTTCTAAAATGGTGTTGCCATAGAAACTACTAGCACCAATAATAATAATAAAAATGTTGTTGCCATGGAAACCACCTTATCATATTATAATAATGAAGTCCGATTAAAATGATGTTTCCATGGAAACACCCAGCCAATATATTATTATTGATGTGGCCATAGAAACAACCTGCTAAAAATTACTCCTAGTAAAACGATGTTGCCATGGAAATGAGCGGAATATTTAAAAAAAAAGTGATACAAACGTGATGTTGCCATGGAAACAAACAGCCCATAAATTTGTTATCAGTCCTTCTAAAATGGTGTTGCCATAGAAACTACTAGCCCAAATAATATAAAAGTGTTGTTGCCATGGAAATAACCACATCATTTTATAATTTTGAATTCATATTAAAATGATGTTGCCATGGAAACAAGCAGCGCATATAATAATGACAATGAGTCCTTTCAAGATGATGTTGCTATGGAAACAACCAGCCATTATTTTTCTAAAAAGTCCTATTAAAATGATGTTTTTATGGAAACAACCAGCCAATATATTATTATTGATGTTGCCATAGAAACAACCTGCTAAAAATTACTCCTATTGAAACGATGTTGCCATGGAAATGAGCGGAATATTTAAAAATAAAAAAGTGATACAAACGTGATGTTGCCATGGAAACAAACAGCCCATAAATTAGTTATCAGTCCTTCTAAAATGGTGTCGCCATAGAAACTACTAGCCCAAATAATATAAAAGTGTTGTTGCCATGGAAAAAACCTTATCATATTATAATAATGAAGTCCGATTAAAATGATGTTCAAATGGAAACAACCAGCCAATATATTATTATTGATGTTGCCATAGAAACAACCTGCTAAAAATTACTCCTATTGAAACGATGTTGCCATGGAAATGAGCGGAATATTTAAAAAAAAAAAGTGATACAAACGTGATGTTGCCATGGAAACAAACAGCTCATAAATTAATTATCAGTCCTTCTAAAATGGTGTTGCCATAGAAACTACTAGCCCAAATAATAATTATAAAAATCTTATCAAAAATGATGTTGCCATGGAAACAACCTTATCATATTATAATAATGAAGTCCGATTAAAATGATGTTTCTGTGGAAACAACCAGCCAATATATTATAATTGATGTTGGCATAGAAACAACCTGCTAATAATTACTCCTATTGACATGATGTTGCCATGGAAATGAGCGGCAAATTTAAAAAAAAAGAAGGTGATACAAACGAGATGTTGCCATGGAATTAAGTAACCAATAAATTAGTTATCAGTCCTTCTAAAATGGTGTTGCCATAGAAAGTACTAGCCCAAATAATAAAAATAATTAAAATCTTATCAAAAATGTTGTTGCCATGGAAACAACCTTATCATATTATAATAATGAAGTCCGATTAAAATGATGTTTCTGTGGAAACAACCAGCCAATATATTATAATTGATGTTGGCATAGAAACAACCTGCTAATAATTACTCCTATTGACATGATGTTGCCATGGAAATGAGCGGCAAATTTAAATAAATGAAGGTGATACAAACGAGATGTTGCCATGGAAACAAGTAACCAATAAATTAGTTATCAGTCCTTCTAAAATGGTGTTGCCATAGAAACTACTAGCCCAAATAATAATAATAATTAAAATCTTATCAAAAATGTTGTTGCCATGGTAACGACCTTATCATATTATAATAATGAAGTCCGATTAAAATGATGTTTCCATGGAAACAACCAGCCAATATATTATTATTGATGTTGCCATAGAAACAACCTGCTAAAAATTACTCCTATTGAAACGATGTTGCCATGGAAATGAGCGGAATATTTAAAAATAAAAAAGTGATACAAACGTGATGTTGCCATGGAAACAAACAGCCCATAAATTAGTTATCAGTCCTTCTAAAATGGTGTCGCCATAGAAACTACTAGCCCAAATAATATAAAAGTGTTGTTGCCATGGAAATAACCACATCATTTTATAATTTTGAATTCATATTAAAATGATGTTGCCATGGAAACAAGCAGCGCATATAATAATGACAATGAGTCCTTTCAAGACGATGTTGCTATGGAAAAAACCAGCCATTATTTTTCTAAAAAGTCCTATTAAAATGATGTTTTTATGGAAACAACCAGCCAATATATTATTATTGATGTTGCCATAGAAACAACCTGCTGATAATAACTAGTATTGAAATGATGTTGCCATGGAAATGAGCGGCATATTAAAAAAAATGGGATACAAACACGATGTTGCCATGGAAACAAACAGCCCATAAATAAATTATCAGTCCTTCTAAAATGGTGTTGCCATAGAAACTACTAGCCCAAATAATATAAAAGTGTTGTTGCCATGGAAATAACCTTCCTAAACTAATCATTCATTCTTGCCCGCAAAACCTAGACACTCACCCAGTATCTCTTCTTAACAGCTGTTCATGCCCAATTCTTAAACCGTCAAATGAAATAAAGTACCTAGGTGTCACTATAGATAACCAATTACGCTGGGAGGCTCAAATTAGCTCCACAACAAAGAGACTCCGTAAGTTATGCTATATTTTTCATTCTCTTCGATCTATCCTTGACATAAAAACTCTAAGAAGTGTTTATTTTGCTCTGTTTCAATCTATAGCGACGTACGGCATTATAGGATGGGGAGGTTGTGCAGCATCTATTCTCTACCCTCTTGTGACCGTTCAAAAACTTTTGCTAAGAATCATCTTTAAATGTTCCCAGTCTCATCCATCAGAGCCACTTTTTAAGAAACTCGCAGCCCTAGACATTCGCCAACTGTATATTAAGATAGTGCTTGTCCATATCTGGAAAAATGGTATGATAAATTCCACACAAAAAAATATACATACACGCTACTCAACACATGAAAAATGCATAATTCCTACAACAAGAACCACCTTTTCACAGAGACAATACTCTTACATTGCACCCAAAATTTTCAATGAATTAAATATGGCATCAAAAGATCTAGTACCGTTACTCAATTTTCAGCCGGTGTCCAAAAATGGATATCCGGAAAGGGTCGAAATTTCTTTAAAGATTTTATTTAAAGAATTTCTTTAGGGAACTCCTTTGAAGAAGTTCTACAGAGAATTTGTTTGGGGATTTTTTTCTGAAGAATTTCTTTAACTAACATAGCTATCTGTACCACCGATTAAAATTTTCATTTGTAATTAACTTTTTACTAGCCGAAAGTTTAAATATTATTTTATATTGTTAGTTTAAAATGTTTGACACCTCTAGATATGTTCGAATTATTTGGTGCATCACTACAAAATGTAGCAATAACAATCTCGGCATTATTATTAGCCGGAGTTTCAATAAGAAGTCATTTGTACATAAATTTGTACTTACCATTATAACTTTACGTGCACATATAAAATATAGTCATTGTAATAATCCGTTGCTATTTGCCTACTCTACAGTGCTAATTTTGCTTTTATGTATAATTAATATTTCATCCTCTTTATAGTTTTACATCTACTATACTTTTTATACTCTTTCATCTCTGCTGTATTCTTCCAAACACTCTTTTATTATTATTTTTTTTTCATTTACATTCCTTCATATGCTTTGATTATGTTTCATTTTGTATTATAATATAGTTCTTCTTACTTTCCTTTACATTATTTTATGTTCTTTTATATTCTATATCCACTGTTTAAAAAATCGGCCACCATAACACGGGCATGTGCCTAGTATGGCGGCCATAAATTCCACAATTGTTATATATTTACTATTCAAAGAATAAAAAAACATTAAAAAAAAAAAAAAAAAAAAAAAAAAAAAAAAAAAAAAAAAAAAAAAAAAAAACCACAACATATAATAATGACATTGAGTCCGTTCAAGATGATGTTGCTATGGAAACAACCAGCCAATATTTTTCTAAAAAGTCCTATCAAAATGATGTTTTTATGGAATCAACCAGCCAATTTTTATTGATGTTGCCATGGAAACAACCTGCTAATAATAACTCCTATTGAAATGATAAAATGGAAATGAGCAGCATATTTAAAAAAAAGGGATACAAACACGATGTTGCCTTGGAAACAAACAGCCGATAAATAAATTATCAGTCCTTCTAAAATGGTGTTGCCATAGAAACTACTAGCACAAATAATAATAATAAAAATCTTATCAAAAATGTTGTTGCCATGGAAACAACCTTATCATATTATAATAATGAAGTCCGATTAAAATGATGTTTCCATGGAAACAACCAGCCAATAAATTAGTTATCAGTCCTTCTAAAATGGTTATGCCATAGAAACTACCAGCCCAAATAATATAAAAGTGTTGTTGCCATGGAAATAACCACATCATTTTATAATTTTGAATTCATATTAAAATGATGTTGCCATGGAAACAAGCAGCGCATATAATAATGACAATGAGTCCGTTCAAGATGATGTTGCTATGGAAACAACCAGCCAATATTTTTCTAAAAAGTTCTATTAAAATGATGTTTTTATGGAAACAACCAGCCAATATATTATTATTGATGTTGCCATAGGCCCAACCTGCTAAAAATTACTCCTATTGAAACGATGTTGCCATGGAAATGAGCGGAATATTAAAAAAAAAAAAAGTGATACAAACGTGATGTTGCCATGGAAACAAACAGCGCATAAATTTGTTATCAGTCCTTCTAAAATGGTGTTGCCATAGAAACTACAAGCCCAAATAATAATTATAAAAATCTTATCAAAAATGTTGTTGCCATGGAAAAAACCTTATCATATTTTAATGATACAACATCATTGGATTCACTTTTTTATTTAAATGATATTTTTACATTTGATAATCAAGTTAATTATCAGGAACTATTCAGAAGGATAAATTTGTAGATAATAAAACACAACCAACCAAGGAGACGCGCACAACAGAACAGCGTTCCGATCGTTGTCTTTTGTTATATTAGCTGTCGCTAGGTTACTGATCCAGTGTTTTAAATTATAAATGTTTTTGGTTGTTCAGTGCAATCTACACACTTCCCCTCCAGTTGTTAAACGATATAAGGGCAAAATTGACCATGCTTTGTAGGGCACATTACACAAACATGTCGCTTAATATTTTGTGGCCCAACCATATATATGAAAATAATAAAAAATTCTAAATTAAAAACTCAAATAGTTGTAAAACATGAATACAGAACTATAAGTATGGTATCTTCAAATATCTATATGGTAAACATAAGTAGGAATTTTAACTTAAGTTTAAAAAGTTATATCTAGGAGTATGCTTCGACTAGATTTATTTATGTATCTATATTTTAAAAACAAATGTTTTCATCTACAAACATTTCGTTTGGAACAAGTGTTCAAAGTAACTGTGACTATGACACAATATTTTATATCTAATAATAACTGGATTCAATAAAACTTATATATTAGTATTTCTTAAAAATAAGGTACATGTTTATGAGACGCTATAAATTTTACAAAGCGTTTGATAATTATAATTTTTTTTTTTTTTTTTAACTCTTTACTGGAGTGCGTTATTGATGAACTCAACATATTTATTAAGTTTTTTTGTAATTACAGTAAACTAGACTGGGTAGTGTATCATCCAGAATAGACATATTTGTTTTCATTAAAACTTATCGTTGTTATTTAAATAAATAAATATAATACATTTTATTATATTTAAACATTCACACGCCTCCGTAAACACTTGAAAATAATTATTACATAATATAAATAAGAATTTTCAACGACATGTTCAATCAGATGTGAGTGCCATTATACATCTGAATGATCATGGTTAAAATAACTAAAAGTAAACATATTTTCACAGTAGGTATATGATTTAAAAACTTATTTTTTAGTTTAGATACAAAGTTTGTTTAGTAACATTAATATATCTCTGAGATTTTTTAGTATTTATTTTTTTTTGTATGATTTAGAGA
The DNA here is from genome assembly GCA_951813805.1 of Limnephilus auricula. Taxonomy (NCBI): domain Eukaryota; kingdom Metazoa; phylum Arthropoda; class Insecta; order Trichoptera; family Limnephilidae; genus Limnephilus; species Limnephilus auricula. The sequence goes on from OX638393.1 coordinate 7,874,757, forward strand.
AGATAATTATAATCGTAAAAAATAATAATACCTTTTTATGTTTTGAACTGTCCCAATCTGTCTGGAAAATGAACTTTTCGACCAGATCTTGTGGTTCTGTTAATTTCGGGAAGTGGTTTAGGGAAAATTGTAGAAATTGGAACATTTTTTTCTACAGGAACAAAAGCAGGCTTTAGACGGTCTATCGTGACGCGTTTTGGTTTTCCTTTTACGGTAATAACGAATGTTTTCTCATCACGTTCTTCAACTTTGTATGGACCTTCATATGGATTTTGGAGTGGTTTTCTTCTACCATCGGTTCTGAGAAACACATGTGTAGTAGTAGGTAGATCCTTATGAACAAAGAATTTTCCTGTACCATGGATACTGGCCGGAGTTGATTTGATATCTTCGAACTTTCTTTGGAGACGTCCGACGTATGTATCGGGTTCTTCTCGAGAAGTTGCTGTGAAGAAATCGCAAGGTAATTTTAGAGTTCTACCGTAAGTTAATTCAGCTGGTGAGCATTTTAGATCTTCACGCACTGTCGCTCTCAGGCCTAGTAAAACGAGTGGAAGGTTTTCAACCCAATTCTGGTCTCCATATGCCATAAGAGATGCTTTTAAAGTACGATGCCATCTTTCAATCATGCCGTTGGCTTGTGGGTGATATGCTGTGGTTCTCAAGTGTTTAATTCCAAACTTTTCTGTGAGTTTTTTGAAGAGATGACTCTCAAATTGACGACCTTGATCGGTTACTATGCTGTCAGGGGTTCCGTGACGAGCAATCCAATGGGTTGTGAGTGCAGTGGCGACTGTTTCCGCTGTCATGTCTTTCAGGGGAATTGCTTCGGGCCATCGAGTAAATCTATCAATCATTGTTAGTATATACTGGTACTCATTGCACTTTTGAAGGGGTCCAACTAGATCGATATGTACATTACGAAATCGATCCTCTGGTAATATATACGTTGCTAATGGCGCAACAGTGTGTCGAGAAACCTTAGCTTTTTGACAATGAATGCATTGTTTGACAATGTTTTTTATGTCCTTTGCCATGTTAGACCAAACAAATCTTTGTTTAATTGTCTTTGTTGTTCCCGAGATGCCAGGGTGGCAAACATTATGTACACTTTCAATTACTTGATTTCGCATGCAAGCAGGTACAAACGGTCTGACGTGACCTGTTGATATGTCGCACCATACTGAAGTTTCAGTACCAGGCATCACCATTTGACGTAAGGCGAGGGCGGTGTCATCTTTTGCCTTCATAAATTCGTCATCTTGACACTGCGCTTTTCCCATCTGCCTATAGTCAATAGAAGTAGGACAATTAATCTCCTCTATTCGAGACAGTGCGTCAGCTACTGTGTTGAGTTGTCCTGAAATATGTCTAATGTCCGTTGAAAATTGTGCTATATAATCTAACTGTCTTTCCTGGCGTGGAGAGCTAGAGGCACGTTTCTTGTTAAAGGCGAAAGTGATTGGTTTATGATCCGTGTAAATTATGAAATTCCGTCCTTCAATGTGATTTCTAAAGTATTTTACCGCTTCATAAACACCAGTAAGTTCACGGTCAAAAGTACTATACTTTCGTTGCGCGGGTGTGAATTTTTTTTGAAAAGAATCCTAGCGGTTCCCAAGCGTTTCTGTTGGACTGTTGTAGTGAGGCTCCCATAGCTACGTCACTGGCGTCTACCATTATAGCTATTTTTGCATTGGGATTTGGATGTGCAAGTAAAGCCACGGTCGCTAGGTTTTGTTTGCATTCCTCAAATGCTTCCGTCAGTTCTTGATTCCAAACCAATATTCTCTTGTCATTTTTCTTGTAACCAGCAATGCAGTCGTATAATTTTGTTTGAGTGTTAATTGCATTGGGAAGGAATCTTCGGTAATAATTCAACATGCCTAAAAATCGTCGCAATTCCTTTGCTGTTTTAGGTAATGGAAAATTTATGACGGCTTCAACTTTTTCTTTAATAGGTGACATTCCATTTTGGGTAATTGTGTGACCCAAGAAGTTGACTGTAGGTTCGCCAAAATGACATTTGTTTATGTTTATTACTAGGTCAAATTCAGCCAGGCGTTTAAGTAAAGAATCTAAATGTATTTTATGTTCTTCTTCATTTTCAGAAGCAATCAGAATGTCATCTATGTATACAAAGCAAAAATCCAAGTCTCTAGTTACCGCGTGCATGAAACGTTGGAAGCTTTGTGCTGCATTAGATAAACCGAATTGCATGGATGTAAACTCAAATAATCCAAACGGTGTGATGATGGCTGTTTTTTGTACATCTTCTGGTTCAACTGGAATTTGATGATATGCTCTGGTCATATCTATGGTACTAAAGATTTTTGCATTTGAAAGTTTGTGTGCAAAATCTTGTAGTTGAGGTATAGGGTATTTGTCCGGGATCGTTTTAGCGTTCAAGCGTCGATAATCGCCAACAGGACGCCACTCTCCGTTGCTTTTCTTCACCATGTGTAAAGGGCTGGCCCAATTGCTTTTTGATGGCCTGCAAATCCCTTGTTCCATCAGATACTTAAATTCTTTTTTCGCTGCCTCTAATAGGGCTGGTGATAGTCTGCGGGCACGTTCCGTGACAGGTGGTCCTTTTGTTTCGATGCAGTGAGTCACAGAGTGTTTTTTTGTATCCGGTATTTTCATATTAGGCCTCATCAATGTAGGGTATTTGCTCAAGATGTCACGAAATTTCTGTGACGAGGAAATTTATTTTATTTATTTATACGCCTATTAGGCTTTTACATACATAGTTATAAAAAAAATAGTAGTAATACATAGTATAATCTATCTATTTAACATATTATAACAGCAAGTAACTAGTAATGCATACGATGATTATTTGTAGGTATAAACTTGTTTTACAAAAATAAGAATTTGCCTACTCCTAAGGTTAACAAACGTAATTTAGCTATAAAGAAATGTAAAGTTTATAAGTACATAGTAGACAGTGAGAGCAGTAACATGGTATAATACGACATAATAATATAGTGTTTAATATGAGGCCTTTGAATTAGAGAATTTACGAAATAATTGTTGGCGGTATTGTTAACATAATATACCTAGATCGTTTGACCAGTTATCGTGGCCCGTTAAATCCAGGGCGTTCGCTCTGCCATTTTACATAGTTTTTAAAAAATAATATACACAAAGATTATAAGTATAGAATAGTAAAAGCAATAATTTAACCTTAACCATTTGACACATAAAAGCAAGTAAAAAGCAAATGAAAACATGATAGTTTGTAGGTGTAAACCTGTCGTAAGAAAATAAGAATATGCCTACTTCTAAGGTATAAAAACCAAAAATTTCTTATAAAAATGAAGTTTATATGTACATATTAGGTAGTAGTAGTATTAACATAATATCTATGCGACACATAAAAGCTAGTGTATATATTAATTTATTCTTCACTAATCTATTCACGAACTAGCGGGCTCCAAAAGCCAGCCAGTTTGTAAATTGATAAATAATTAAAAATTAAATAACATTTTTACTAAATGGTTACAGTAATTACATGTGAAAAAATAATGCAGTTGTAGTAATTGCAAGAAGTTTACATTTATTATTGTGTCAAACATGAGGAAATATTTCGATCAGAGGTGCAATAGCTAAATGTTTATTATTTTATTATAAAAGTTCTAATATACTGGTTTTAAATTTGGAAACCGATTGAAAACGATAGACATCAATTGAACTATATGTGTTTCCAAGTGTATGAAGCCTTTGAATTGGAGAGTTTATGAAGTAATTATTGGCAGATTTGGTAACAAAATATAGAGCGTTTAAACGAGTATTGCGGGTAGGTATACGTAAATTAATTAAGCTCGTTAAATCGAGGGCGTCCAGGCTGCCATTTGATATATTGAAAAGGCAAACTAAGTCACTCACTGTGCGTCTTGTAGTTAAATCACTTAGGTTTAGTAATTCCATTAAACATGTATAATTAAGTTCTTCAATTGGTATTCCAAGTTTGTAATTAATGAACCTAAGAAACTTATGTTGTACTCTTTCGATTTTTTGCTGATGAGTCTTATAAAATGGAGCCCAGATTATTGAGTTGTACTCCAAATTACTTCTCACCAATCCAGTGTAAAGCAATTTAAAGGATTGTAGAGATTGTAGAGATTTAAAGGATTGTAGGATAAAGAATTGTAGAGATACCAGATGTAGGTCCTTTATACGTTGTTCCTTTGATCATTAATTTTGTTGACTGATCTGTGATTGTTGCCTTTCGTAAATTTACCGTTAGGTTAAAATGGTGGATAAAATCTGCACCTAGAATTGGTCTTGATACGTCAGCAATAATGAAACGCCATTTCAACGCACGGCGTAGTCCAAAGTCGAGTTCGACTGTTCTCGTGCCATAAGTCTTGATGGGGTTTCCATTGGCTCCATATAATGTAGTTGGGCAGTTGTCGGAAGTGATATTATTTTTGTTATACGACGGTTTTTTAGGCATTACTGAAACGTCCGCGCCAGTGTCCACCAAGAATTTTTGTCGAGTTTGCAGATCGTATACGAAGAGACGACATGTATTACTCGGAATCTCACATGTCCCTACTGAGAGGTTCCGCTGTCGTTTTCCGAATTTTTATTTTTAAAAGTACAAGGTTCGTAGCATTTGTATGCATGTTCTCCAAACCGTCTGTGGAAATAACAATATCCATCAGGATCTCTTCTAGGTGATCGACCGCGAGACCCAGACCTCGGTCTTCTAGCAGGATTCTCTCGAGATGAATTCTGATATGAATTATTTCGACGAGGGCTCTGATTTCGCCGTTCTCGGAAGGTTGAAAAACTGTTATTTTGAGATATTTTCAATTGTGACACTTCGTGTGTTAGCTCAGAAATTTGTTTTTGTAGCTGAAATAATATTGAATTTTCTATTTTCTCGAATCTTGATGTGCTGGGTTTGTTATGTTGATCCATTGCACCACATTCTGTTGATGTATAAACATCTGTGATTTTGTCGGCAGCTAATGCCAGTTGGTTTGTGTTGTTATCGGGAAGAGCTGACAGGATTGCCTGGACATGTTGGGGTAGACGCTGTAGCCAGAGTGTACGTACTATTGCACTCTCTGCTAATGTGGGTCCAGCTAGCTCCATCATATACCGAAGAAGTCCGGAGGGCTTTCGATCTTCCAGTTGAATGCCCGTTAAAAGTCGTGTAAGTCTTTTTTCAGCAGAATCTTGTAGTCTGTCGATAAGTGCACTTTTCAGTTTTAAATATTTGTCTGATTCAGGTGGCTTCGTGACAATATCACTAACACATTGTAAGGTTTGTGAATCGAGTGCTGCGATGATGATATTGTATTTTGTAAAGTCTTCTTTAATACGTGAGTTTGAAAATTGAGATTCGGCTTGAACGAACCATAGCGATATGTTTTCTTTCCAACATGGTGGTAATCTGACTGAGACATGGTGGATGTTTGATTCATTACTAGTTCCGCTTGATGATTCCATTGTAATTGAATCTGTAATTATCTTGTTGCTTGATGTTTGTAAACTGGATTCCGCTGTTTGCTTCGAGATGAGAATATTTTCCTCAGTTGTCATGGCATTATTTCAGATATTGACAATTCAACGCATATAAGGCGGTTACTTTAAAAAAATATTCATCAGCAAAAAATTCGAAAAAACATTAAATTAAATCATATTAAAATATACATATTTAAAATTATCGATAATTTATCAAACTGATTTTGGATACCGTCTATGCATTTTTCTATAAATCATAAGTCAGATGCATGTGATATTATCTGAGGCGCAAACCTTTTGAAAATCTACTAATTTTAGAACATTTTTATTAATATTAAATTATTTCAAATTATATTTTAATAATAGAACAATTTCTCAAAACAGATAATAATCATTGACATTTAATTAAAATTTTAAATTTTGAAATTAGGTTACGTAAAAATAATAGTATTTTGTTTAATTATTTACGTGACTTGAAACGAATTCCTAATGGTCTGCTGTCTGTGATGATGTTTTTTTCTCAGCCAAACGTCTCTCGTGAAGATAGATTCGCTGCGATTGGCTACTGCGTCATGAAGTCTCCTTGTTGTGAAGCTCCGCTGCGATTGGGTACTGCGTCGTGAAGTCTCCGTGATGTGAAGCTCTGCTGCGATTGGATACTGCGTCATGAAGTCTCCGTGATGTGAAGCTCCGCTGCTTTGGTAGTCTCTATATGGTGTCAGCAAAACTCGTTCACCTGTGCAGCCATGGTCTCCATGTGCGATGATGGTCTCTAATTAAATCGCCATTTTCGATTTCTCTGGCCTCAGGATTCTATGCGTCGGTCGCTCTGACTGGTTTGTTGTGGTGCGGAGATTTAAAAAGAAATTTTTCGTATAATTGTGTCTAATTGCGTGGAAGGTCGGGTGGTCACCATTTTAATGATACAACATCATTGGATTCACTTTTTTATTTAAATGATATTTTTACATTTGATAATCAAGTTAATTATCAGGAACTATTCAGAAGGATAAATTTGTAGATAATAAAACACAACCAACCAAGGAGACGCGCACAACAGAACAGCGTTCCGATCGTTGTCTTTTGTTATATTAGCTGTCGCTAGGTTACTGATCCAGTGTTTTAAATTATAAATGTTTTTGGTTGTTCAGTGCAATCTACAATATTATAATAATGAAGTCCGATTAAAATGATGTTTCATGGAAACAACCAGCCAACATATTATTATTGATGTTGCCATAGAAACAAACTCCTAAAAATTACTCCTATTGAAACGATGTTGCCATGGAAATGAGCGGAATATTTAAAAAAAAAAGTGATACAAACGTGATGTTGCCATGGAAACAAACAGCCCATAAATTAGTTATCAGTCCTTCTAAAATGGTGTCGCCATAGAAACTACTAGCCCAAATAATATAAAAGTGTTGTAACATGGAAATAACCACATCATTTTATAATTTTGAATTCATATTTAAATGATGTTGCCATGGAAACAAGCAGCGCATATAATAATGACAATGAGTCCGTTCAAGATGATGTTGCTATGGAAACAACCAGCCAATATTTTTCTAAAAAGTCCGATTAAAATGATGTTTCCATGGAAACAACCAGCCAATATATTATTATTGATGTTGCCATAGGCCCAACCTGCTAAAAATTACTCCTATTGAAACGATGTTGCCATGGAAATGAGCGGAATATTTTTTAAAAAAAAGTGATACAAACGTGATGTTGCCATGGAAACAAACAGCCCATAAATTTGTTATCAGTCCTTCTAATATGGTGTTGCCATAGAAACTACTAGCACAAATAATAATAATAAAAATCTTATCAAAAATGTTGTTGCCATGGAAACAACCTTATCATATTATAATAATGAAGTCCGATTAAAATGATGTTTCCATGGAAACAACCAGCCAATATATTATAATTGATGTTGTGGTGGTCCTTCCCCTAGCCTTACTAACTTCTATGGGTCTCGGGACCTCCTGTAATGTACCTGTGGGGCTACCCGGCACCCGTTGTACTGATCCGTAGTCGTCTATCCTTGGTTTTTCTATTCTTTCCCTTTAACATTAGCTGTCGGGATCTACTGGCTACGCTACCCTTATCTTTTGGCCTTCGATCAATATACCCTTGCATCTAGCTACACCTAACTTTTCCTTAAACCCCTGCGATTTTCTCACAGTAAATAAGATTTAAGATTTTATTGCACATTATTCCTATTTACCCCGTTGTGTGATTTTTTGATTCGGTAATTACATTTGCATGTGTAAATTAATACACATACACATGTAGAGGAAATAATGTAGTGTGTGGTAACCTCAGATTCTTTTGGAGTAAAGTGTGAAAGAATCTCGCTTGATAAACTGACCCCGTTTTTTAGATTGTTTTATTTTATTTTCAAACCTATACTCGTATTACCCGCCTTTTCTCAACTTGAACGGAGTGTCATTGACGCTAATCCTACAGTGAATTGTCAGCCGGTTTATAAAATTCAAAGTCGTAGTTTTCTTACCCGATTTTTTTCTGTCTATAGGTTTACATTGGGTTATTTTTACATTACGTGGACAGTGTGTATTATGACATACATGTCGGGATCCTTGCGAAGCTCTCAATGTCGTCGTGCTGCACCTAAATGGTCAAGTTATTATTGTTATTAGTATACACTACATGTACTGGGGAAGAGAAAGGTGAGGAGGGGTGATAGGAGGATCTGGGGAATGTTGTTTCCTGAATAAGTCGGCTCCTCCTCTAACCAAATAGATACTGGTGACCAACATTCCGGACAAAGACTCAATCATTACGTTTGCTAGGATGGTCCTTAAGTCCTGATTTTGTTCTCTTGCATGAACTTCATTGCTACGAAAGGGTCCCTTCACGCCAGATGAAAGCGCGCAGAGTCCTCATGTCACTTCCAGTATTATCCCGACTTCCTATCCTCCAGATTTGATTTTAACTCGACTGATTCTAGAAGGGGTATGTCCATTTCTTCCCTTATCATGACTCTACTCGCGTTGAGTGCGTACGGAGCCGTTTGAGATGATCCTTTCGTCTCCTACGAGGATAATCATTGGCTTGCGTTCCTCGCCTCCAAGAGCTGACATAACTTCTACCTTGTAAAAACTATGTTTGCTTTCAGGTCGACACTACTGGTAGTATGCAATAGTGCTACAGACTTATTCTCACGGAATACCACGCCGACGTCCCCTCCACATAACTTCGCAAAACTTGGGATACCTTCGGTCGAAACGCCTCCGTCAGCGAACCATACCCTACCATTCCAAGTGGCATTTTCTTTTTATTCTGTCTTTCATGCCTTTTCACTCTGCATGACCCCGCGAAAGGGATTAACTTCCAGTACCCCGCGTGAATGCTAAGTTTACGTTGACATCCCCTATCGCATGATAGCGTAAGAAAAAAAGCCCTCTTTGTCTCATATCTTGTGGGGATATAATTTCAGTGAACGCTATTGCATTCCCCAATCGTGAAGTCTATATTTCGCAGGTCAAGCGGGATTTTGGAAGGGTCTGATTGAGAAAACATTACCGAAATAATGTTGATTTCATATTTTGTAAGGAAGCCTGAAAGAAATTTGACATGATAATATTGTTGTTAGTAAACAATTATAATGTTTAAATTCAATTCTCCAAATTTCATTTTTGAACTAATATCCAGTATGGCATGGATGTTGCCGTCATTCTCACTTTGGTTCGGCATACCTTAGAACAAAAAAAACCCCTACTAATTTGGATGACCGTACGATGTTCAACGCGGCTACGATTTATGGCCGGGATCCTTTTTTATACGCATTCGTCTCGTCCTTTCTAGCACGCAAAAAATATAAGTTCGTTGAACCCACATTGATAATAGATTTAATTTGGGACAATCTCGTAATTACACATCGAGAATAATATTTAAAACACAATTATATCCTGGAACATAACTTCTTTTATCATTGGTTTTGTAGATTGGCAGATCCTCTCAGGTATCGGGACCATGTACGACCTGTAATTTAATTAAAATGTTTCTTTCACTCACCTGAACGAAGCCTGATTACGTACATGTGGGGAAAATATTAAAAGTAAAAAACCTTCCTGTCACTATGATTCGGTAATTTAGTCCCCAGAAGTAGTAACACCCATGACTCTATGTCACACTTTTATTTGAGTTTAAGAAAATACGTAGGTTATTAATTATTATTTGTTAACAATATTATCGAAGATGACATTTATACGTAGGTATTTGTTGATATTATTTTGAATATTTGTATTATCTTGATTATATGATATATTGAAGAAACTACAAGCGCGTAGGTATTGTTTATTATCGTTGAACAATTTCAAATTGGGGGATTCAAAACAAGCAATAGTTTATTTTATATTATTATTATGCTCGCGGAAGATCGAAGGTGACATTTGTATGTAGGTTATTTATTTTGATGTTGTTTTGATATTATTATTTTGTGTGTACAAGATTGAAGATGACATTAGTACGTAATTTTATTGGCTCCGCTAATTTTATATTTCAAATCAAAATTCGCGCGATGCACACCCCTTCTATTTTTAAAACACAAAGTTATGTTATTATTAACTCACTGAAGTTAAGTATTTCATTCACTTTGATTATTATTTTGGTTTTGATAATTCAAATTAATTTTATTACTTAATTAATTCACCCGCGGCGCACTGTCATTCACTGCAGCTAATTTTCAATAGAGTATTTTAACAAGCCGAATAATTAATTTATGTACACGAACTATTGCTTCTCACGAAGTCACAACCTTAAAAATTCTTTAATATTACGATGGATATTTTCTCCCAACATTAACAAACACCTGTCACTGTTTATCACGACTTTTTTAATTCTTCGGTGGATTATGTCTTATCACTCGTTTTTATAATATTTGATCAATTGTTTTGTTAAATACGAACGATCTTATCACTGCTAGCACTCTATAGCCTCGTCTTCCTTCGATCCTCGACTCTTACTCGACTCTTACTGCCCTCTCGTATTATTATTTTAGCCGGCACCCAGCCCTTCGAATATCTTCTAAAAAAAAACGCCAGGCGTGGACTCAGGACGTACATCTCGCCTTCCGTAGCGCGCTTTATAATTGAGAGTTCAGATAATTTCAACTTTCATTGATATGTTATTTTTCATGATTCTCTATCTCTCTCCAATCTTAATATGTCCGTTTAATTATTTCATTGTCTGGCGGCCGATAAGTGTAACTCACCCTTTTGATGCAGTTTTGCTTTAAACTTTTACTAGAATTCTGCAATCGGTCTTTCCTTAATAATCGGTAAATTATCTCGGCTAATTGTGACTTTACATCTGAAATAATTATCACTCTCGCACTCTCCCATTTATTTTTGTTTAAAATTTGCGGCAGGTAAAATTGAATTCAGTAGTATTTCGGCTTAATTCTCATGGTGACATGAAATTGTTTCTGTCATTTACTTGATTCACCACATTCCTTGCAGTTTCGTGCAAATAATTCATTTTCCGCGTCCGTAGATGTTTACAACTATTTTTTTATCTTTCGTCCCTTTTCATGATCAGATATAATATTCGTAAAACTTTGTCTGGTAATAACTAATATCACCTTATTAATTCAGAATTCATTTTCTTAATGCGTTTCAAATAGCTCTATGGTCTAGTACGTACCTGTTTGGCTTCATTTTTTGTGTATCCAAAAGTAAAAATCTTATTTACTTTTAATCTGAGTGTGTTGTTTACCTTTCGAAAAATCTCGATCTATAGCACTAATGCATAGATTGTGTACGTCGTTAATTTTAATTGGTTTTATCAATACTCCGTCTGTATTCTGTAGTGGTAATTTGGGCTTAATTACCCCATTTATTCCTCAAAACCATGTAAGTTTTTTTTGTTACTAAACAAACTCTCTTCAACAAGCTCTAGGATTTTAAATTTATGGTCGGTCTGAAGTGTCGGCTTACATTCAATATTGATAAATTTTAAACGTGGTATCGATTTGAAAACTTCGAGCCCTTCATTGTGTCATCACATTTATTTACCCCAGCCCTTCTCAGATTGTGATTTTTCTGTCCTTTTCAATAGCGGTCGCTAGTGTAGTCGATTTGAAATTTCGTTTAGGTGGGAAAAATTTGTATGAGCTCTTCCGATAAAGAAGATGCATTTGTTTTTCTTTCGAACGTAGTGTTGAAGCCATCACAATGTTGCCATAGAAACAACCTGCTAAAAATTACTCCTATTGAAACGATGTTGCCATGGAAATGAGCGGAATATTTAAAAAAAAAGTGATACAAACGTGATGTTGCCATGGAAACAAACAGCCCATAAATTAGTTATCAGTCCTTCTAAAATGGTGTTGCCATAGAAACTACTAGCCCAAATAATATAAAAGTGTTGTTGCCATGGAAATAACCACATCATTTTATAATTTTGAATTCATATTAAAATGATGTTGCCATGGAAACAAGCAGCGCATATAATAATGGCAATGAGTCCGTTCAAGATGATGTTGCTATGGAAACAACCAGCCAATATTTTTCTAAAAAGTTCTATTAAAATGATGTTTTTATGGAAACAACCAGCCAATATATTATTATTGATGTTGCCATAGAAACAACCTGCTAATAATAACTAGTATTGAAATGATGTTGCCGTGTAAATGAGCGGCATATTAAAAAAAAAGGGGATACAAACACGATGTTGCCATGGAAACAAACAGCCGATAAATAAATTATCAGTCCTTCTAAAATGGTGTTGCCATAGAAACTACTAGCACAAATAATAATAATAAAAATCTTATCAAAAATGTTGTTGCCATGGAAACAACCTTATCATATTATAATAATGAAGTCCGATTAAAATGATGTTTCCATGGAAACAACCAGCCAATAAATTAGTTATCAGTCCTTCTAAAATGGTGTTGCCATAGAAACTACTAGCCCAAATAATAAAAGTGTTGTTGCCATGGAAATAACCACATCATTTTATAATTTTGAATTCATATTAAAATGATGTTGCCATGGAAACAAGCAGCGCATATAATAATGACAATGAGTCCGTTCAAGATGATGTTGCTATGGAAACAACCAGCCAATATTTTTCTAAAAAGTCCTGTTAAAATTATGTTATTATGGAAACAACCAGCCAATATATTATTATTGATGTTGCCATAGAAACAACCTGCTAATAATAACTCCTATTCAAATGATGTTGCCATGGAAATAAGCGGCATTATTAAAAAAAAATGGGATACAAACACGATGTTGGCATGGAAACAAACAGCACATAAATATGTTATCAGTCCTTCTAATATGGTGTTGCCATAGAAACTACTAGCACAAATAATAATAATAAAAATCTTTTCAAAAATGTTGTTGCCATGGAAACAACCTTATCATATTATAATAATGAAGTCGAATTAAAATGATGTTTCCATGGAAACAACCAGCCAATAAATTAGTTATCAGTCCTTCTAAAATGGTGTTGCCATAGAAACTACTAGCCCAAATAATAAAAGTGTTGTTGCCATGGAAATAATCACATCATTTTATAATTTTGAATTAATGATGTTGCCATGGAAACAAGCAGCGCATATAATAATGACAATGAGTCCGTTCAAGATGATGTTGCTATGGAAACAACCAGCCAATATTTTTCTAAAAAGTCCTGTTAAAATGATGTTATTATGGAAACAACCAGCCAAAATATTATTATTGATGTTGCCATAGAAACAACCTGCTAATAATAACTCCTATTCAAATGATGTTGCCATGGAAATGAGCGGCATTATTAAAAAAAAATGGGATACAAACACGATGTTGGCATGGAAACAAACAGCACATAAATATGTTATCAGTCCTTCTAATATGGTGTTGCCATAGAAACTACTAGCACAAATAATAATAATAAAAATCTTATCAAAAATGTTGTTGCCATGGAAACAACCTTATTATATTATAATAATAAAGTCCGATTAAAATGATGTTTCCGTTGAAACAACCAGCCAATATATTATTATTGATGTTGCCATAGAAACAACCTGCTAAAAATTACTGAAACGATGTTGCTATGGAAATGAGCGGAATATTTAAAAAAAAAGGTGATACAAACGTGATGTTGCCATGGAAACAAACAGGCCATAAATTAGTTATCAGTCCTTCTAAAATGGTGTTGCCATAGAAACTACTAGCCCAAATAATATAAAAGTGTTGTTGCCATGGAAATAACCACATCATTTTATAATTTTGAATTCATATTAAAATGATGTTGCCATGGAAACAAGCAGCGCATATAATAATGACAATGAGTCCGTTCAAGATGATGTTGCTATGGAAACAACCAGCCAATATTTTTCTAAAAAGTCCTGTTAAAATGATGTTATTATGGAAACAACCAGCCAATATATTATTATTGATGTTGCCATAGAAACAACCTGCTAATAATAACTCCTATTCAAATGATGTTGCCATGGAAATGAGCGGCATTATTAAAAAAAAATGGGATACAAACACGATGTTGGCATGGAAACAAACAGCACATAAATATGTTATCAGTCCTTCTAATATGGTGTTGCCATAGAAACTACTAGCACAAATAATAATTATTAAAATCTTATCAAAAATGTTGTTGCCATGGAAAAAACCTTATCATATTATAATAATGAAGTCCGATTAAAATGATGTTTCATGGAAACAACCAGCCAACATATTATTATTGATGTTGCCATAAAAACAACCTGCTAATAATTACTCCTATTGACATGATGTTGCCATGGAAATGAGCGGCAAATTTAAAAAAAAGAAGGTGATACAAACGAGATGTTGCCATGGAAACAATTAACCAATAAATTAGTTATCAGCCCTTCTAAAATGGTGTTGCCATAGAAACTACTAGCCCAAATAATAATAATAATTAAAATCTTATCAAAAATGTTGTTGCCATGGTAACAACCTTATCATATTATAATAATGAAGTCCGATTAAAATGATGTTTCCATGGAAACAACCAGCCAATATATTAATATTGATGTTGCCATAGAAACAACCTGCTAAAAATTACTCTTATTGTAACGATGTTGCCATGGAAATGAGCGGAATATTTAAAAAAAAAAAAGTGATACAAACGTGATGTTGCCATGGAAACAAACAGCCCATAAATTAGTTATCAGTTCTTCTAAAATGGTGTTGCCATGGAAACTACTAGCCCAAATAATATAAAAGTGTTGTTGCCATGGAAATAACCACATCATTTTATAATTTCGAATTCATATTAAAATGATGTTGCCATGGAAACAAGCAGCGCATATAATAATGTCAATGAGTCCGTTCAACATGATGTTGCTATGGAAACAACCAGCCAATATTTTTCTAAAAAGTCCTATTAAAATGATGTTTTTATGGAAACAACCAGCCAATATATTATTATTAATGTTGCCATAGAAACAACCTGCTAATAATAACTAGTATTGAAATGATGTTGCCATGGAAATGAGCGGCATATTAAAAAAAATGGGATACAAACACGATGTTGCCATGGAAACAAACAGCCCATAAATAAATTATCAGTCCTTCTAAAATGGTGTTGCCATAGAAACTACTAGCACAAATAATAATAATAAAAATCTTATCAAAAATGTTGTTGCCATGGAAACAACCTTATTATATTATAATAATGAAGTCCGATTAAAATGATGGTTCCATGGAAACAACCAGCCAATATATTTTTATTGATGTTGCCATAGAAACAACCTGCTAAAAATTACTCCTATTGAAACGATGTTGCCATGGAAATGAGCGGAATATTTAAAAAAAAAAGTGATACAAACGTGATGTTGCCATGGCAACAAACAGCCCATAAATTAGTTATCACGCCTTCTAAAATGGTGTTGCCATAGAAACTACTAGCCCAAATAATTGTTGCTTAGCAACGCTAGCCACGACATTAGTTTTGCATTTTTGCTCTCTGATTTTTTTAATTATATCAGATAGAAAAGAATTAGCTTTGATCCCAAAACATATAAATATTTGAAAATAAGTATATTAGATAACCTAATAAATAGACTGCCAGTGAACCATAGGATATTTAGTTAAATAAACGGATTTTAAAATTTTCATTTTGTCAGGCCCCAGTAACCAAGGTAAACGACAATATTTGAGATTAATTTGTAATATATTTTATGAGTATATTTAATTATTTTATTTTGATAACATTATTTAAAAATATAATCTATTATAGATTAGTAATGTTGAAAGATAGTTTATTGAAATGTTTAATTTAATTTTGACAGATTGAAAATTATTTGACAGTAACTTGGTTACTGGAATGTAGTAGTTACTAAGCAAAACATATTGTCATTTTCTAGTTGTTTTGTTTTGACACATGTCATATGCAACCAACAGAGATGAACAGGGGAGTATTATGTCATCTATACAGATGAACAATGATAATCTTAGACCCCAAAAAACAAAAGCAGGTATTCCTAGGCAGCGTATGAAATGGACGAACGATGTCAATATGTTCATCGTCCGTTCATATTTTTATGTAACCAAGGTAGAAACAGATATGCTGTTGTATAGAAAAAAATTACATTTACTTTTCTCAGAAAAATATCCGTTAGCCATAGTAAATGAACAAAGATTAGCAGACCAAAAACGGGCAATATTCAAAAATAATTTAATTCCTGTAGTTACATTAGATCAGATAAAAAATGAAGTAGCAGATAGATTGCAACAGGGGAATAACTTAGAACAAATTAATGCAAGTAATAATGTTATATTAGATGAATTGAATGTAGATAGTTTAGATAATAATCTAGTAGACATGACCAATGATATTACAGTAGATTCAAATAACGAAGATGTTATTTATAATCTTAGGGAAATCAATATTGCAAATTTAAACTTAGTAGATGATAATGTAGTAGAATTAGCTAACTTACTTCATAATAATATAATTAGATTTATAGATGTAGAGCCCACACATAGACCAAAATTACCAAAATTACATACGTCAAAAAAATTATCTAAATTAATTTTTGATTTAAATAATATGATTTTACCAAAAATTATATTTCAGGACATTAGTTTTTTAGATCTTCATACAATAGTATATGCCAGCGCTATCACTATATGTAATAAGTTAGGAATTGAATTAAAGTCCTCTGATGATAGATCATATAGTTATAGTAAACCAGAATGGCAGATTAGATTAGAAAATGATGTAGTATTTTTAAGAAGTAGCATAGCTAGAATAATAGAATATAAAAATGGAAATAGAAGTAGGAATATTTTGAGACATGTAGACGAAATTGGGAGAAAATTTGGTTATAGCATTGATAGTAATAATAATGAAAATATAATCAATGATTTATTGGATTTATTAAAACAAAAATTAGGTGTAAAAGCTAGTAGATTAAAAAGATATAATTATACGTATAATAAAAAAAATAATAACAGATTATTCCAGAAAAATGAGAAAATATTTTATTCCAAACTTGACGATAAAAAAAATATTATTTCTAATAATAATATTCCGTTGCCATCTAAAACAGATATGCACGATTTTTGGACTAAAATTTGGAGTAAAGATATAAAACACAATGAGTCAGGTCCCTGGATAGAAAATGAAGAACTCAATTGTTCAGACATTGAACAAATGAGTTTTTCTGATATATCGGTTGAATTGTTAGCCAAAATTATTAAAAATACTCATAATTGGAAAGCCACGGGTTGCGATTGGATACATAATTTTTGGTACAAACGTCTGACTACGTTACATCCTCTTTTGGCAAAACATCTTTCAAAATTTGTTAGACAAACTCAAAATTTTCCAAATTTTCTAACTAATGGCATTACTTATATGTTGCCTAAAAGCGAAAATATTAATAATCCCTCTCAGTATAGACCCATTACATGTTTACCGACAATATATAAAATTTTAACCTCTTGCTTGACAGATTTAATATATAATCATTTAGATGAAAAAAATATTTTATCTGAACAACAAAAAGGTTGTCGCAGAAAACATATGGGATGTAAAGAACAATTAGTTATTGATTCTGTAATTCTAAAACAGATTCAAAATAAAAAACGTAATTTACATACTTGCTATATAGATTACCAAAAGGCTTTTGATAGTGTCCCGCACTCGTGGCTTATCAAAGTATTAAATATATATAAAATTAATCCAATGATTATTAGCTTTTTAGAAAATATTATGTCATTTTGGAATACAGATTTATTTATCAATTTAAAGGGTAAGAAAATAGTAGTACCGGGCATTTCAATAAAAAGAGGAATTTTTCAAGGAGACTCGTTGAGTCCTCTTTGGTTTTGCTTAGCATTAAATCATCTATCCAAAATGTTAATAAAAAGCAAGTTTGGAATAAAAATTAAGGGAAATACAGGAGAGAGTAGTACAATTTCGCATCTATTATATATGGATGATATAAAATTATTTTCAAATTCTGAATCAAATTTAGAGAAAATGATTAAGGTAGTTAAAATTTTTTCAGATGATATCAAAATGACTTTTGGTCTAGATAAATGTAGAACGATCCATATAGAGAAAGGCAAAATTATAGATGGAGATGAGGGTATATTTAGAAATTTCAAAATTAAAAGTATGAAAGGGGATGAGGTTTATAAATACTTAGGATACCCGCAATCGAATAGATTAGATCATACTAGTATTAAAAATGATATTAGGATTAAATTTCAAACTAGGATAAGAAAAATTTTAAAATGCAATCTATCTGCTAAAAATTTAGTAAAGGCAATAAATAGTTGGGCAATACCTCTATTAACGTACTCATTTGGTATAATTAAATGGTCTAATACAGATTTAGATAGCTTAGAACGATTAATTAGAACTACGTTAACAAAGTTTAATTGTCATCATCCAAATTCAGCTATAGAACGAATTAATTTACCTAGAAATTTAGGAGGTAGAGGTATAGTCAAAATAACTTCTTTAAAACAAAATCAGGTAGAAATGTTAAGAAATTTTTTTCATAGAAAAGCTAATAGCTCAGAGCTGCATAAAATAATTTGCAAGGCAGACAGAAATATTTCACCTTTAAATTTATACGACGAGAATGCCAACATTTTTATAAATACCAACCAGGAATTATTAGATTCCTGGTCAAATAAAATTATTCACGCAAAACACTTCAATTATCTCAACCAAACGTATGTTGACAAACTTTCGTCAAACAAATGGTTGAGTATTGGAGAGTTGAGCGCAGAAATAGAAGGTTTTATGCTTGCTATTCAAGATAGAGTAATTAATACCAAAAATTATAGGAAGCATATAATCAAAGATCCAAATCAAATTGATGATTTATGTAGAAAATGTATGGCTTTTCCGGAAACTATAGAACACATTATATCAGGATGTTCTATATTAGCGCCGTCTGAGTATACATTTAGGCACAATCAGGTTTTAAAAATAATTCACCAAAGTTTGGTAATTAAACATAACTTGATTGAATGTCATAATATAGTACCATATTATGAATACGAACCAAATTCATTTTTAGAAAATAATTTCTTTAAAATTTACTATGATAAAACTATACTAACAGACAGACCAATTGGTCATAATAGACCTGATATAGTTTTACATGACAAAATTAAAAAAATAACTTATATTATTGATGTAGCTATTCCAAATTCCTGTAATATTCAAAAATCTGTTTCTGAAAAAATAAGAAAGTATACAGATTTAGGAAATGAAATTAAAAGAATTTGGCATTCTCAGACTATAAAAATATTACCTTTTGTTATTTCGGCTACTGGCATTATACCTAGCTCTCTTATTAAAAATTTAGGCATATTAGATTTGTCAAAGAATTTGTATATAAAAATGCAAAAATCAGTCATTTTAAATACATGTAGAATTACGAAAGATTTTTTAAATATTTATATTGAGGGATCAGTAGGATTTATCGGTCAAATTAGGAATTCCACAGAGCCGAACCCTCTGATATGAAAATATCTGGAGACGGTGAATTATATTCCCATTTAATAGTTTGGTAGATTAACGTGTTGTTCTTGTATTGTTTTGTATTAATTATACTTATATAATACACTTGCATAACGTGGATTTACTAGATGATCATTTATATGGAAAAGTGTATGAAAGGGTTTAGTTTTTTCTATGGGAAAAACTAAACCCGTTCCTGTAAATCTGGTGAATAAAAGTGTTGTTGCCATGGAAATAACCACATCATTTTATAATTTTGAATTCATATTAAAATGATGTTGCCATGGAAACAAGCAGCGCATATAATAATGGCAATGAGTCCGTTCAAGATGATGTTGCTATGGAAACAACCAGCCAATATTTTTCTAAAAAGTTCTATTAAAATGATGTTTTTATGGAAACAACCAGCCAATATATTATTATTGATGTTGCCATAGAAACAACCTGCTAATAATAACTAGTATTGAAATGATGTTGCCATGGAAATGAGCGGCATATTAAAAAAAAGGGGATACAAACACGATGTTGCCATGGAAACAAACAGCCGATAAATAAATTATCAGTCCTTCTAAAATGGTGTTGCCATAGAAACTACTAGCACAAATAATAATAATAAAAATCTTATCAAAAATGTTGTTGCCATGGAAACAACCTTATCATATTATAATAATGAAGTCCGATTAAAATGATGTTTCCATGGAAACAACCAGCCAATATATTATTATTGATGTTGGCATAGAAACAACCTGCTAATAATTACTCCTATTGACATGATGTTGCCATGGAAATGAGCGGCAAATTAAAAAAAAGAAGGTGATACAAACGAGATGTTGCCATGGAAACAATTAACCAATAAATGAGTTATCAGTCCTTCTAAAATGGTGTTGCCATAGAAACTACTAGCCCAATAATAATTAAAATCTTATCAAAAATGTTGTTGCCATGGCAACAACCTTATCATATTATAATAATGAAGTCCGATTAAAATGATGTTTCCATGGAAACAACCAGCCAATATATTATTATTGATTTTGCTATAGAAACAACCTGCTAAAAATTACTCCTATTGAAACGATGTTGCCATGGAAATGAGCGGAATATTTAAAAAAAAAAAGTGATACAAACGTGATGTTGCCATGGAAACAAACAGCCCATAAATTAGTTATCAGTTCTTCTAAAATGGTGTTGCCATAGAAACTACTAGCCCAAATAATATAAAAGTGTTGTTGCCATGGAAATAACCACATCATTTTATAATTTTGAATTCATATTAAAATGATGTTGCCATGGAAACAAGCAGCGCATATAATAATGACAATGAGTCCTTTCAAGATGATGTTGCTATGGAAACAACCAGCCAATATTTTTCTAAAAAGTCCTATTAAAATGATGTTTTTATGGAAACAACCAGCCAATATATTATTATTGATGTTGCCATAGAAACAACCTGCTAATAATAACTCCTATTCAAATGATGTTGCCATGAAAATGAGCGGCATTATTAAAAAAAATGGGATACAAACACGATGTTGCCATGGAAACAAACAGCACATAAATATGTTATCAGTCCTTCTAATATGGTGTTGCCATAGAAACTACTAGCACAAATAATAATAATAAAAATCTTATCAAAAATGTTGTTGCCATGGAAACAACCTTATCATATTATAATAATGAAGTCCGATTAAAATGATGTTTCCGTGGAAACAACCAGCCAATATATTATTATTGATGTTGCCATAGAAACAACCTGCTAATAATTATTCCTATTGACATGATGTAGCCATGGAAATGAGCGGCAAATTTAAAAAAAAGAAGGTGATACAAACGAGATGTTGGCATGGAAACAAGTAACCAATAAATTAGTTATCAGTCCTTCTAAAATGGTGTTGCCATAGAAACTACTAGCCCAACTAATAATAATAATTAAAATCTTATCAAAAATGTTGTTGCCATGGTAACAACCTTATCATATTATAATAATAAAGTCCGATTAAAATGATGTTTCCATGGAAACAACCAGCCAATATATTATTATTGATGTTGCCATAGAAACAATCTGCTAAAAATTACTCCTATTGAAACGATGTTGCCATGGAAATGAGCGGAATATTTAAAAAAAAAAGTGATACAAACGTGATGTTGCCATGGAAACAAACAGCACATAAATATGTTATCAGTCCTTCTAAGATGGTGTTGCCATAGAAACTACTAGCACAAATAATAATAATAAAAATCTTATCAAAAATGTTGTTGCCATGGAAACAATCTTATCATATTATAATAATGAAGTCCGATTAAAATGATGTTTTTATGAAAACAACCAGTTAATATATTATTATTGATGTTGCCATAGAAACAACCTGCTAATAATAACTAATATTCAAGTGATGTTGCCATTAAAATGAGCGGCATTATTAAAAAAAAAAAAGGATACAAACACGATGTTGCCATGGAAACAAACAGCACATAAATATGTTATCAGTCCTTCTAATGTGGTGTTGCCATAGAAACTACTAGCACAAATAATAATAATAAAATCTTATCAAAAATGTTGTTGCCATGGAAACAACCTTATCATATTATAATAATGAAGTCCGATTAAAATGATGTTTCCATGGAAACAACCAGCCAATATATTATTATTAATGTTGTCATAGAAACAACCTGCTAAAAATTACTCCTATTGAAACGATGTTGCCATGGAAATGAGCGGAATATTTAAAAAAAAAAAGAATTTGATACAAACGAGATGTTACCATAGAAACAACAGTCCATAAATTAGTTATCAGTCCTTCTAAAATGGTATTGCCGTAGAAACTACTAGCCCAAATAATAAAAGTGTTGTTGCCATGGAAATAACCACATCATTTTATAATTTTGAATTCATATTAAAATGATGTTGCCATGGAAACAAGCAGCGCATATAATAATGACAATGAGTCCGTTCAAGATGATGTTGCTATGGAAACAACCAGCCAATATTTTTCTAAAAAGTCTTTTTAAATTATGTTTTTATGGAAACAACCAGTTATGATATTATTATTGATGTTGCCATAGAAACAACCTGCTAATAATATCTAGCATTGAAATGATGTTGTCATGGAAATGAGCGGCATATTAAAAAAAATGGGATACAAACACGATGTTGCCATGGAAAGAAACAGCACATAAATATGTTATCTGTCCTTCTAAAATGGTGTTGCCATAGAAACTACTAGCACAAATAATAATTATAAAAATCTTATCAAAAATGTTGTTGCCATGGAAACAACCTTATCATATTATTATAATGAAGTCCGATTTAAATGATGTTTCCATGGAAACAACCAGCCAATATATTATTATTGATGTTGCCATAGAAACAACCTGCTAAAAATTACTCCAATTGAAACGATGTTGCCATGGAAATGAGCGGAATATTTAAAAAAAAAAGTGATACAAACGAAATGTTGCCATGGAAACAAGTAACCAATAAATTAGTTATCAGTCCTTCTAAAATGGTGTTGCCATAGAAACTACTAGCCCAAATAATAATTAAAATCTTATCAAAAATGTTGTTGCCATCGAAACAACCTTATCATATTATAATAATGAAGTCCGATTAAAATGATGTTTCCATGGAAACAACCAGCCAATATATTATTATTGATGTTGCCATAGAAACAACCTGCTAAAAATTACTCCAATTGAAACGATGTTGCCATGGAAATGAGCGGAATATTTAAAAAAAAAAGTGATACAAACGAGATGTTGCCATGGAAACAAGTAACCAATAAATTAGTTATCAGTCCTTCTAAAATGGTGTTGCCGTATAAACTACTACCCCAAATAATAATAATAATAGCTTAGCAACGCTAGCCACGACATTAGTTTTGCATTTTTCCTCTCTGATTTTTTAAATTATATCAGATAGAAAAGAATTAGCTTTGATCCCAAAACATATAAATATTTGAAAATAAGTATATTAGATAACCTAATAAATAGACTGCCAGTGAACCATAGGCTATTTAGTTAAATAAACGGATTCCAAAATTTTCATTTTGTGAGGCCCAGTAACCAAGGTAAACGACAATATTTGAGATTAATTTGTAATATATTTTATGAGTATATTTAATTATTTTATTTTGATAATATTATTCTAAAATATAATCTATTTTAGATTTATAATGTTGAAAGATAGTTTATTGAAATGTTTAATTTAATTTTGACAGATTGAAAATTATTTGACAGTAACTTGGTTACTGGAATGTAGTAGTTAGTAAGCAAAACATATTGTCATTTCCTAGTTGTTTTGTTTTGACACATCGCTGCCTTAGTGCTTGTATGTTCAATAGACCATTTTGCAAATTTTACAGGGGACGTTTTTTTTTTGCTTTTTACGGGCAAATTCTAAATAATTCACGACTTTAGTCATTTCGTTTTATACCGTATTCAAAAGACATGTATAAAACGAAATGACTAAAGTCAGAATTATTTAGAATTTGCCTGTAAAAAGCAAAAATAAAACGTCCCCTGTAAAATTTGCAAAATGGTCTATTGAACATACAAGCACTAGGGCAGCGACATGTCATATGCAACCAACAGAGATGAACAGGGGAATATTATGTCATCTATACAGATGAACAATGATAATCTTAGACCCCAAAAAACAAAAGCAGGTATTCCTAGGTAGCGTATGAAATGGACGAACGATGTCAATATGTTCATCGTCCGTTCATATTTTTATGTAACCAAGGTAGAAACAGATATGCTGTTATATAGAAAAAAATTACATTTACTTTTCTCAGAAAAATATCCGTTAGCCATAGTAAATGAACAAAGATTAGCAGATCAAAAACGGGCAATATTTAAAAATAATTTAATTCCTGTAGTTACATTAGATCAGATAAAAAATGAAGTAGCAGATAGATTGCAACAGGGGAATAATTTAGAACAAATTAATGCAAGTAATAATGTTATATTAGATGAATTGAATGTAGATAGTTTAGATAATAATCTAGTAGACATGACCAGTGATATTACAGTAGATTCAAATAACGAAGATGTTGTTTATAATCTTAGGGAAATCAATATA
The DNA here is from genome assembly GCA_951813805.1 of Limnephilus auricula. Taxonomy (NCBI): domain Eukaryota; kingdom Metazoa; phylum Arthropoda; class Insecta; order Trichoptera; family Limnephilidae; genus Limnephilus; species Limnephilus auricula. The sequence continues at coordinate 7,899,298 of OX638393.1, forward strand.
GCAAATTTAAACTTAGTAGATGATAATGTAGTAGAATTAGCTAACTTACTTCATAATAATATAATTAGATATATAGATGTAGAGCCCACAGATAGACCAAAATTACCAAAATTACATACGTCAAAAATATTATCTAAATTAATTTTTGATTTAAATAATATAATTTTACCAAAAATTATATTTGAGGACATTAGTTTTTTAGATCTTCATACAATAGTATATGCCAACGCTATCACTATATGTAATAAGTTAGGAATTGAATTAAAGTCCTCTGATGATAGATCATATAGTTATAGTAAACCAGAATGGCAGATTAGATTAGAAAATGATGTAGTATTTTTAAGAAGTAGCATAGCTAGAATAATAGAATATAAAAATGGAAATAGAAGTAGGAATATTTTGAGACATGTAGACGAAATTGAGAGAAAATTTGGTTATAGCATTGATAGTAATAATAATGAAAACATAATCAATGATTTATTGGATTTATTAAAACAAAAATTAGGTGTAAAAGCTAGTAGATTAAAAAGATATAATTATACGTATAATAAAAAAATAATAACAGATTATTCCAGAAAAATGAGAAAATATTTTATTCCAAACTTGACGATAAAAAAAATATTATTTCTAATAATAATATTCCGTTGCCATCTAAAACAGATATGCACGATTTTTGGACTAAAATTTGGAGTAAAGATATAAAACACAATGAGTCAGGTCCCTGGATAGAAAATGAAGAACTCAATTGTTCAGACATTGAACACATGAGTTTTTCTGATATATCGGTTGAATTGTTAGAAAAAAATATTAAAAATACTCATAATTGGAAAGCCACGGGTTGCGATTGGATACATAATTTTTGGTACAAACGTCTGACTACTTTACATCCTCTATTGGCAAAAAATCTTTCAAAATTTGTTAGACAAACTCTAAATTTTCCAAATTTTCTAACTAAGGGCATTACTTATATGTTGCCTAAAAGCGAAAATATTAATAATCCCTCTCAGTATAGACCCATTACATGTTTAAGCGCCATTCAGACGTTTCACTAATCGCTCATTTCCGCTTTTCATTCGGCCTAGTTTACTCGGAATGACACGTCTGAACATGAAATGAATCGAAAGTGCCGAACACTGCCGAATGAAATCTTCAAGTGAACCGATCCAATAATGTTGGATATTTTCCTTCGGCATCCTTCACTCGCGCGCGCATGCGCGCGGAAGAGAGCAAAGTGAATCGTCTGAACACCGAGTGAACTCTCAATCAGTTTGTCTCGCGTCCTGTACGGGAAGGACCATGAAAGGACGCTATCAAATCGCACGCAAAACGTCAAAATGGTATTCGTTCGGCTAATTTGTTTGCTTTTGGGAACACCTCTCATATAAATTTTTGGGTCTCCCTTATTATCCATGTATTTTATATGTTTTTTAATATATGTAAGATTATTAATTTTGTAGGAAAATGTTCGTAATAAAAAAAGTGAAATCAAATTGTGTTATTATGCCATAAAAAATAAAAAAGGTTTATAAGACGACAAAATACTGTTTTTTTATTTATTTTTATTTAATTGTGTCAACAAAATTGCGTAAAAATCGATGCATCTGACATGTTTTTCCTTAAAATTGCCGGGTTGATTATACTCCTATGTACAATTTACTGCACAATTCTTAATTATATGTACATGTCATAGTTTTGAAAATCGTACCAGTCTAGCCGTAATAGGCTGAAACCGGTAACACATTGTTCCAATACATCGGTAGTGATATGTGGCAAAGGGTACCTAACTAGAATGTGCAATATATCGGTAGTGATATGCGGCAAAGGGTACCTGACTAGAATGTGCAATATATCGGTAGTGATATGTGGCAAAGGGTACCTGACTAAAATGTGCAAAATTTTATTAGAGTTCAGTCATGTACTAGTATTGAGAGCCATTAATGATTTTTTTGGTCTTTAAGATTTATTTTAACTTGTATTTTGCTTTTCACAGGATGTGTGACGTGGAGTGACGCTGTGGGCCTGAAGAACCAGTTTATTTCTAAGTTAGTTTTAAGTTAATTTTAAGTTAATTTTAAGTTAGTTTTGAGTTAATTTTAAGTTACATATATTTAAGGTCAGCAACATTGCGTTTTCAGGAATCTTTTATAAGTTAGTTTTAAGTTTCCGGCATGCAACCACTCGTGGTTCGGTTTAATTTTAAGATGAGTTCTTAGATCTACAATACTGTTTTAAACCGTATTGCATGGTGGGGACTAACAACTAACAAACTTAAAACATTATTGTACATCTTACTGAAATTATCTTTGAACTTTTTTTAGATTTTTTTTAATCATTAGTTTTTTGGATTTAGTTTTAGTTCAGATAAGATCCTGCAATACTGTTTTAAACCATCTTGCATGGTGGGGACTAATAACTAACAATCTTAAAACATTATTACTGAAATTAGCTTTGAACTCTTTTCGATTTATTTTAATCATTAGTTTTTTGGAATTAGTTTTAGTGAGGATAAGATCATAGTTAGATCTGCAATACAGTTTTAAACCATCTTGCATGGTGGGGACTAACAACAAACTAACTTAAAACATTATTGTACATCTTACTGAACTTATCTTTTTACTTTTTTATCGATTTTTTATCACTAGCTCAGAGAGTATAGGGCTACTGGCGATTATCTCTTTAAAAAAAAACGAGTGTCCTAGCTACCACAGTAGTCACTGGTCACTTGGAAAAGCTAGGGCACTTTTCAATAAAAATAAAGAATAGAACTTAATATGCCTACTATAAGTGTAAGTATGAATACATTTTTCATAAGATCTTTAGTGCACCAGATTTACAATTGGTTTTCAAATTAGAGACCTTTAAGGTGGCATGAAGATTAAAAATACCACATTCGTTGAATGCCGCCTGTCTAGATTGATGTGAAAAAAACATCTCGAAAATGCATATTTTATTATATTTTGTGAAGTTCGGGCATAAATATCATTTTTTTTCTGATTACCTTCTTAAAAACTGAATTTGCCACATTATATAATACAACCATATCCGAAAAGGGGTTTATATATAAGAGATTTTGCACATGAAAGTGTTTTTTATAGTTCTAATACTTTATTTTTTTCTAGGCTTAGACATTTAAAATGGTGCATATATAAGCCAAAAATCGCTCCAGAGGTTAAAGCAATAAAATCTACAGGCAGGTCAGAAAAGTTAAAGTTGAAGGTTGTGTCTTGAGTCGCAATGTATCCAGCGAAGGTCTTGGTCCATCGTGGCCCTTAGCGGACGGATGAGGATGTTCATCAGTGAGGGTCTACTGGCAACTCTTCGCCCCGTGCTGGTTCTGTATCAGCTCATACATTCTGAAATAGAGGGTGATCCCTGATAAATAAATTATACACACATTATTCATTACACATACGAAACCCTCTTAAGAAGTTTTTTTTCAAGGGACCGGAAAAAAAAACTTCTTAAGCGGGAAAACCTTATAAGTGGGAAAAATTGGGCCATTTGGTCTTCAAGGGACTGAAAAAACCAAACTTTTTAAGCAGGAAAACATCTTAAGTGAGAACTCCTTAAGAGGGTTTCACTGTAATCGTTCAAAAACTTATTTTATGATTTATCCGTTTAGTAATTGATCGATACGATACGATTGTACCACCCCAGCCAGGAGCAATCCTGTCCCGGTGAGACCGATGCACCAGGGGGCACTCATTTTTTTAGGACTTGGAAGACGTGCTCTGAGGATAGGAAGGAGGTTGGAGTTTAATCGACCGGTATACATGGCAACAATATTGGAATTTAGTATGGGCAGGAACAAAGGAATGGATTGAGCGTTATGATTTTTTCTCTTTATATCTTCCTTCTACTTGCCTCTTCTCGGCTCTTCTTGGATCTTCTTGTCTATTTCTGGCTGTTCTTGACTCTTCTTGCCTCTTATTGGATCTTATCATCTCTTCTTGACTATTCGTGTCTCAGATCCCTTCTTGGATCTTCTCTTCTATTATTGGCTCTTCTTGGTTATTTTTTTCTCTTATCTCTTCTTATTAATTCTTGGGTCTACTTGACTCTTCTTATCTCTTCTTGCCTATTCTTGATCTTCTCTTCTCGGCTCTTCTTGACTCTGCTGTCTCTTTTTTACTATTCTGGAATACTACTACTCTGCTCTCTTCTTGATTTTTCTTGTTTCTTTTTGTATCTTCTGGGATTCTTTCTTATTGTCTCTTCTTGTATAGATTATTGTCAAAAATAGTACTGTCTCTTGTTGTTTAGTGTTGAAATAACTTTAGGACATTAATCCATTATACCCATGTTCCTTCCTTCTGATTCCCTTCCTTTCACATCAAGGCCCTTACCCAAGAAGCAAAAGAAGGTGATTTAAAACACTTGAAAAAAGAACACTTTTGGACTTCCTTGTTTTGAATAAAAACGTTCATAGGTCAATTTTTATTGTTAACAACATACTCAACTTCTCGCTAAAACCGGGAAGCGGTTTAAAAATAAGGGTGATGAAGTGCTTTTTCCCTTGAGTACGACACTGTAATAGCCCCAGCGTGGCCGCCTACTAGTAATTATATAAGACTGATTCTGACCAAATTCTGAACCCGACCCACGTACGTCAACACGTGGAATTCAAGTTCAGTGCCTCCCAAACCTTTCTTAACAACTGGAGTGTGAACAAACCTGCAAATTGAAATTACCAAAAATATGTACTACGTCAAGTTTAGTGACACAGTATTTGAACACCGTTGCCAACCGCTGCCCTGACCGCGTGAGCTTCGGGACACAATTGTGTTAAAATAAACAAATCGTCAAGCAATAAAATGAGTGATATAGGAGTGAGTCTTATCTTTATAGATGTCTTCCTGTGATGGAATCCTTTGTGTCCTGTCGAATGCACTTGTAAACTTTAAACTCATTTTTACCGCTATTAGCACAATGCAAAATCAAATGTCACTAGCAAATTATAAAGCTTTCACTAAAATACGTGTTTTGACACATTTTCAAAGGTATTGGGCCAGAGGAGCCCTTGTTAGAGAAATAAAGACTCAGAGCGGAAAAAACACAACCTGTCATTACAAACTGTCGCAGCGTCTCCTCTGAAACCAAGTTGTGTAAATTTGTGTAAACCAGTACACTTATTTATTTAAAATTCGATACAATTCACTAAATTGAATTCATTGCATTTGATAAAAAAAAATACATTTTATAACACTTATATCATATTATTTAGTGTTCTCAGCACACGAAAATTTCTTCTGTGTAGAGTTAATTCTGAATGATTTCACTAGAAATAAATATCTCATTAAAATAAAATTATACAGTTGTATTTGAGATAAAATACTTTATAAACTTTGATAAGACAAAGCTAAATAAGATGTAACGCTGTTTTTCCATGGAGCTACAAGTTCAAACGACGCGATTGCCGCTCGTCTGTATTTTCCATATTATCATTAGTGTTTGAAAACGCCGCTAGGCGCTACACTAGCAAAGTAGTATGACAGGTAGCGGTAGCGTCGCTTGTAAGTAGCTACGTGAACGATGGGCGTTAGTTTGACACTGAAAATAAATCATTCATAATTATAATCACCTGATTGTGTATGTATTCTAGTGCAGCTGTTTTTTTCTTGCGAACAGACATGATATTGATTCTCTGAATTCCTGTTTTCTTCTAGACATCGTGTTTAAATATATGTAGGTCTCTTGAACCTTTAAAAATAATGTAATATTTGTGATTTGAAAAATTACAAAAAAAAATGCTGCAATAAATATGAGTACTGTGATTGAAATAAGGCGTAAATACAGCCAAAAATTGACACCTGAAAGTGTACACCAGCATAATAAATAATTTCCCTAAGGGCCTTTGGGGATGATTTTTCATCTTTGGGGATGGTGTGTGGCAGTATTTTTAAGGAAAGGAAGGAGAGGAAGTTCAGGGAAGGAAAAATGTATGAGTGGTGGGTAGGAATCTGGGGTTCAGTGTGTCCAAATCATCCGCCGCCAATACTGAGACATATAATATAGCAGTATTTTTATTTGGATTTCTGTAAAATGTGTACTTATGATGTACATGGTAATGAGGTGATTTTTCACAAAAACGGCGCTATCACAAAGTCATCCAAATATTATTATGGTTATTATGTTTTGACAGTAATTTTTGGTTAAAAGAATAAAATATGTCATGCTACGAATATGTTACAAATAACCTGACAACATTTGAAAATCTCCTACTACCATCACGCTAAGCGGAAGATGTTGCTTGTGTTGTGATGGAGGACTTAGCCAGCCGAGGAATCGAACGCCGTCACTGACCGGTCTAACCGATAAAATTACCAAGATTGAATCTATAGAATTTAAATTAGCAAAAAAACTCTAAATAGCAAAATTAATATCAGGGCATGTTTGGATTGATGCTACATTCAAATAGTGATGAACGGAATTCAGTGCCACACGGTTTGTGAGGTAGAAGGTAGGAGAACAACTACGTTTCAAAATGTAATCATGTTATAATTATATCAAGGGCGCCAGCTCTCCCTTAACAATAAAAAGAGAGAACAAATTTATTAGTGAAAAGTAAACCTTTTCGAAATATAATGAGAAACTAAATATATGGTTTCGATTGGCTCACGCGTAAAGGCGACGCAGTCCCATGATAGTTCCGTTCTGCGTTGACACGTCTTCCCTCTCGCCCAACTCTCTCGGAATTAAAGCCATAGAAGGTAGGTTCAAGTTGAGCGCTCCAGTACAGTTCATACGAGCGGTGACATAATTGTAATAGTTTCTAAACGCTACAGACATACCTCACCCCATTAACCCGGGCACCCCTGCTAAGTCACCAAATGTAGCGAACCACTTGGGGTGACCTATGGCAGAGGTGCTGGTTATCCAATAAACGGCTCCCGGGGCGGCGGTACCAATTCCCGCCTCCCAAATTGTTTTTAAAACGCTACTTTTGATGTAATATTTGAAATTGCTAAATAATTCCAAAAGGGCATTCCCAGCGAAAATTTTCTTTTGGTATTTTTAAAATAAGAACAAACATATTGCCACCTCAATACCGATATAACTTGCCGGCTAATTACCACAAGTAGGTAAGTCAAGTAATCAGCTTTGTTGAGTTAGGGTCGAAACACGTAGAACGCGGGTAAAGCAGTCGGCGCATGGGCAGCCGACGGCCGACAAGAATGTTTGTATGTAAACGTACTAAAGCGCACACAGTGAAGCCAGATTCAGATGTCCGCAACTCGGTACAAAATACCGCCGGCGCGCTCGGGCGCTGTGCGCGGGTAGTCCGAAAGCCGAAACCCGCTTTCTATATGGTCGTACCCTTACACACAAAATCATAAGTTTATTTCCTCACTAGGCGCACTATGTGATTTTGGCATATATGGAAGAGGAAATAATGTAATGATTTACGTGATGATGGTTGCTATGTATTATTCTGCAGAAATTTAATACTATGGGATTATTGGTGAAGAGTTCACAAGCAAGTAAAAGTGTGTACCTTGATTTCCACAAGTTTCCAGTCGAGGAGTGCTTATTAATCGAGGAAAGCAATATTAGAATGCTCCCCATAAATCTAATATTATTTACACGTGTCTGAGTTTTAAATTTTAAAATAACACCGGGAAGCATAAACAGTGCGGTACTTACAATATAATTAATAACAATACTAATAATTGGATAATAATAATAATAGTGGAGCGCCGTCTTTGTGAGAAATCACCTCAAGGGTTTAAATAACATTATGAAATTTTCTTCTAGTTATTCTGAAAAAACAATTTCAAACAAAAAACATTACCTACGTAATTATTTTATATAACCTTATATATTTAAAAAAAAATTGAAATATTGATTTTTGAGGAAAAAAAAAAAAAAGCATTTGATGGCCAGCACGTAAATTTGTTGTCTATTGTTTTCTATTATTCTCTATGCTTTTAGGCTTGTCGCGGCGCATCAAGCCTCTCCTTCAAGCCTGGCCACGCCTTCTGTTATTTCGTGGCAGTCGAAAGGGGGTTGAAAGTGAATTTTGTGCGAAATGGTATATAACAAAGACAAAGCATTCTTTATTATGTTTAATAAATTTTATATAAAAATATTGTAATATAACGTTAATTAGTAAAGTAAGGACGATTAGTTTTCTCCATTTCTCAGATGTTTATTTATTTATTTAGAAAAATCAACAGATTATTTACATCAATTAAAATAAAATTAAGAATACAAATAAAATCTAAACAGATTTTTACATTACTAAAATAATTATAATAAAAAAACTAAGTGGGCTGAGATAATATTTACAAAAAATACAACATTGTGAAATTAAATAAAAATTAAAAGTAGATATAAGAACATAAATAAATAACAATTTAAAGGTAACAAATAACCTGCTTAATAAATTTCAAATCATAATGTTTGGAAATATATTTTTTTAAACACAAAACCTGTACAATTTAACACATTTAATTAATACAATAGCAGTTTCGTTATTATTAAACAATTAAGAAAATATTAAATTATCAACACCAGTAAAAAATCATTTTCAACTCCATGGATATTGAAATTGGGCGGGGTAAATAGAATCGCATAAATAAGTGGTCTAAAAGTGACCTAACTACAATTTAAAAATGACAGTGAATGTCGAAACAGCATTCATAATATTTATAAAAAAAAACTAAAATACTTGCAGAACTTAATAAAAACATTATTGAATTTGATGTACAATATTTTCTTTAAAAATCAATGGATTTCTACAAATTGAACGCAGAAACAATAGCTGCCTACTTTATAATAATTTTATAATGATTTATATATGTAATTGTTTTACATGATATGTAATATCTAAAATCACCTCTCATTGTAATTTTTTTTGTCTATGGGTACTTATTTATCTATTCTCGTTTGTCTATTCCGGAAAAAATATAAATTCGCATCAAGCCCGCCGCCAGCACGTAGTATTGCGCAATGCTTGTGAGAAAGCCGCAATATAAGTGGTTTATTTATGGCCGCAAGCCAGCTTTGGAGACGGTCAAAATGCTTGTCACAAAGTGCCATAGCAAAGAAATTACGTGCTTGCCATCAAGCGGCTTGGTCGTGTTGGACTCGCTTAAATTCGCATCAAGCCCGCCGCCAGCACGTAGTATTGCGCAATGCTTGTGAGAAAGCCGCAAGCTGGCTCTGTCAAAAGACGAAAATCGTTTCCACGAAATCAGCTCTTTTGCAGTTTCGGTACTCGCTCTGCCGTGGTCAAACGGAGAAGTGGAACGAGTTTTTAGCCAGTTAAATATTGTCAAAAATAAAACCAGAAACAGACTTGACAATGACATGGTTAATTCGATCGGGGCTAGCGATGGGCACAATCGATGAATAATCGATTATTTACTCGATCTTTTTTACCATCGAATGATTTCGATTCATTTCCATAGAAAAATCGATTCTCGCTTCTCGATGTCAAATTCATTCGAATGCACAGTCCGAGAGAATCGGTTTGAAACGTCATCGAACTAGGAATCGATTCTCGCTTCTCGATGTCAAAATTCTTTCGAATGCACGGCCGAGACAATCGGTTTGAAACGTCATCGAACTTGAAATCGATTCTCGCTTCTCGATGTCAGAATCCATTCGAATGCACAGTCCGAGACAATCGGTTTTAAACGTCATCGAACTTGGAATCGATTCTCGCTTCTCGATGTCAGAATTCGAATGCATAGTCTTGAAACGTCATCGAAAGTGATTTTGCTTGTCAAACGAAATATTTTATAGGTACATGTTATAATCAACCTGATGTGTGAATTTTAAATTATGAATGAATACTTTTAGGTAACGATTTACGTTTTCAGTATAGTTTATACGTAAAAGATTGCGATGGTGATAGCTTTCAACAATTTAAAAATGTTTATTATGAGGTTATGTATCATCTATTTGGGTATTGTATATTTAATTTAAAATAAAACAATAACTTAGTATATACCATTTTTATATTTAATGCCGACCGGGTTTCGCTAAAACTGTAGTTTCTTCAGGGCAGTAAATAATACTCTACTAAAATCAGCAAGTAGGTAATATGTTTTCATATCTGCTTTATATGACCAAATATATTTAATTTATTTGAAATTAATAGGTGTTTCTTAGTTTGTAATAAAAATGAAACGATTTCTATAGTAAGAAAACTTTATTTAATGATAAACTACAAATATAAAAATATAAATACAAATAATTGCTTACGAAAAGGTATCCATAACCTACATGTTATTTAGAGGTTATTTTTTAACAAAAACGACATAAAATTATTATCTTCGTATTAAACACAGACACACTGTCAATATTATTAATGGGAATTTGTACCAACCGGCTAAACTAAATATCTTATTAGTAATTTTATTGTTGTGAGATGCCCTCATATTTGAAATTCGTGGAAAATGGAATAACACTAATGTTGCCATCAAACAAAAAGGAATTTGCCAATTTGCCATTGCCAGGAAATAAAACCGGTGATTGAAATATTGTTGCAGTACTTACTTACTAATGTTGCGTTATTTAAACATGTTATTTATCAAAATTTATTATTGTTATAATTATTATTATAATTATTTATTGTTTTTGACAAAAATGTCATATAATTATAATTATTTTCATATTATTAAACATACATAAATATTTTTAATGGAAATTTTTACCAATGGGCTAAACTAAGTAGCTTAACAATAATTGTTATGTTGTGAAATGCATACCAAAAAACAACAAATAAAATTACAACAAACAATAAGTGTTGCCATACATGATGCACCATAATAATTTTCGGCTTCCTACCCCCCCCCCCCACCCCCCCCCGTCACAAACAAAAATCCTGCCCCTGACCGTAGCTATTGCTCCCGAACTCCGAGCAAAAAATCGATTAATCATTCGATTATTGTGATGTCTCGATTAAAAAAAATCGATTATATAAAAGTTTCGATCATTCCCATCGCTAATCGGGGCTCAGACAACACGACAAATGTTGCGAGGATTATGAACTTCCCCTAGAAGTAAAAAAAAATTGGAAGTATACGAAAAAAATCCTGATGAAGCCGGTTCTAGTAGCGCGATGGTACATGAACTGGAACCGGATGACTTCTTAGATATTTTAGAGGACCAGTCGCTGTCTAACTTTGTCAATAATTCTAAAGTCCCCCCCCCCCCCCCCTCGGAAACTGGGAATTTTTCTTCTCTGAGATTCTCTAACAACCCCCCCCCCCCATACTTTATGTCGTTTTCAAAATTTTTGCTCCTTTTTGGCTCTTTTTTGGGTTTCGCCTAGCTTAGCGATGGGCACAATCGATGAATAATCGATGATTTACTCGATCTTTTTTACCATCGAATGATTTCGATTCATTTCCATAGAAAAATCGATTCTCGCTTCTCGATGTCAAATTCATTCGAATGCACAGTCCGAGAGAATCGGTTTGAAACGTCATCGAACTTGGAATCGATTCTCGCTTCTCGATGTCAAAATTCTTTCGAATGCACGGCCGAGAGAATCGGTTTGAAACGTCATCGAACTTGAAATCGATTCTCGCTTCTCGATGTCAGAATCCATTCGAATGCACAGTCCGAGACAATCGGTTTTAAACGTCATCGAACTTGGAATCGATTCTCGCTTCTCGATGTCAGAATTCGAATGCATAGTCTTGAAACGTCATCGAAAGTGATTTTGCTTGAGAAACGAAATATTTTATAGGTACATGTTATAATCAACCTGATGTGTGAATTTTAAATTATGAATGAATACTTTTAGGTAACGTTTTACGTTTTCAGTATAGTTTATACGTAAAAGATTGCGATAGTGATAGCTTTCAACAATTTAAAAATGTTTATTATGAGGTTATGTATTATCAATTTGGGTATTGTATATTTAATTTAAAATAAAACAATAACTTAGTATATACCATTTTTATATTTAATACCGACCGGGTTTCGCTAAAACCGTAGTTTCTTCAGGGCAGTAAATAATACTCAGCAAGTCAGCAAGTAATATGTTTTCATATGGACGTATCTGCTTTATATGACCAAATATATTTAATTTATTTGAAATTAACAGGTGTTTCTTAGTTTGTAATAAAAATGAAACGATTTCTATAGCAAGAAAACTTTATCTGTTAATAATTGCATACGCAAAAGTGTCCATAACCTACATGTTATTTAGAGGTTATTTTTTTAACAAAAACAACATAAAATTATTATCTTCGTATTAAACACAGACACACTGTCAATATTATTAATGGGAATTTGTACCTACCGGCCAAACTAAATATCTTATTAGTAATTTTATTGTTATGAGACGCCCACATATTTGAAATTCGTGGAAAATAGGAATAACACTAATGTTGCCATCAAACAAAAAGGAATTTGCCAATTTGCCATTGCCAGGAAAGAAAAACGGTGATTGAAATGTTGTTGCAGTACTTACTTACTAATGTTGCGTTATTTAAACATGTTTTTAGATATTGTTTATGCACAAAAATGTCATACAATTATTGATATATTATTAAACATACATAAATATTTTTTATGGAAATTATTACCAACGGACTAAACTAAGTAGCTTAACAATAATTGTTATGTTGTGAAATGCATACCAAAAAACAACAAATAAAATTACAAAAAACAATAAGCGTTGCCATACATGGCTTCCTACCCCCCCCCCCCCCCCCCGTCACAGACAAAAATTCTGCCCCTGACCGTGGCTATTGCTCCCAAACTCCGAGCAAAAAATCGATTAATCATTCGATCATTATGATGTCTCGATTAAAAAAAATCGATTATATAAAAGTTTCGATCATTCCCATCGCTAGCCTAGCTCTACTTTAAAATTCGAGTTGGCAACACTGTCTATAATCTTCATTGTTGTCTATGGTAGCCGGTCGTGTCAAATTGATGTCTTCGTGGAGTTATCAAAAAATCTTGTTTTGCAAATTTAATTTATAAACTAAGATATTTTCGGTTTCGTCATGAAGTCGAAACTTTGCTTTTTGTTAATCGTATTTGCCACAGTTTTATACGATGAAGCTTACGGGCAAACAAAGGCAAAAGCGGTAAGATTTTCCTTTCCAAATGCTTATCATAAAACATGTCTAACACATCATCACATTGTAATTATTATTTTTTCAGTCCACATCAATGGAGACAAAAGTTCAACAGCTTACCGACATGGCTAATAAGAAACCGATCCTCAGGTTTAACGGAAATAAATTCCGTGAATATGTGAAGTCTACTCCTAGAAATTATTCTGTGATAGTCATCTTCACTGCCATGGCCCCGAGTAGGCAGTGCGCCATTTGTCGCAATGTTCATGATGAGTTTAGCATCGTAGCGAGCTCGTTTAGGTACTCTCAAGCCTATTCCAATGAATTATTCTTCGTGATGGTTGATTTCGACGAAGGATCGGACGTTTTCCAACTGGTAAGTGCTGTTTATTTTGCTTTTCAATTAATTGCATGATCAAAAATAATTTCGATAAAATTTCTCTACTCTGCTTACTTTTAATAACTCAGGTACGGGACATACGTCATTCCTATGTCTACCTACGTTAAATTATCGTGAAAACAAGCTTATGTGTCCAAGCGGTTAAATTGTCCCAACTTAATGAAATATCTCTTGTTTCAACTTAGTACAAGAAACAACATTAATAGTTTCATACTCCGCTTACTGGTTAATACGGAATATTTTTTATTCAAACAGTTAGATTTTGCTTTATTATTACGAAAATTGAGCATTTATGTCGGGGGAGACAAAAAAACCTGCATTTTATATTTCAATTTTATAAGATTATTTCACTTACGCGAAGTATTTGACAGCCAAGTTTGGCCAAGTGAAACAAGACTTATACAACTTCAATTACTACAATATACAACTATTTACGTGCACAAAATAGGTTATTAGGTTGTTAGGCTGGGTAACCTAAGTAATTCGTGCGTATTTAGATTGAAAAAAATCGCAAATATCAAATCCAAAGAAATGGCGGCAAAGGAAATGTTCCGCTCCGTATTATCCGTGCGTATCCGTGTATCGAAATTCGAATTCCGTATTATCCGGTAGGCGGAGTAGTAAACATTTACCGAAACAACTATTTTACATGGGAGGAGATGGAAAAACACGCACAGAGTCGGTTATTAGATCAGCTTATAAATAATTTGTTCGTAATTAGATTTACGCGAAACCTTCCGGTAAACGTCACAGTCCCGGATCTAGGGGGGCAACCGGTTCGAAAAAAAAAACTGGATTCACAAAGCGCCTGGCATCAAGCGCATGTTGGTCCATTGATTATTCATTTGATTTTAAAACAGATTATTCATTTGGTTTTTGAACACATCCTAAGTTGATTTATGAACGTATGTGCATAGTGTAATATTCCCCTCTGCCAGGGGAATGGGGAATCCCCTTCGCATCTAGAACTAAAGGCTACACGAGCTGAGCCGAATAAACCCGAACGCTCGAATGTCAAGCGAAGCGACGATTACTCGCCTCACGATGTGGTTGAGTGCGAGAGTGCGAGTAATTACATTTTAGCGTTAAATAAATATTAAATTATTATTGAAGAAGAAGATAACAATAATAATCAAATTTTTTTAAATACGAAAATGAACAAGACACAGAAAAATAATAAAAGATAATGGTCGCAACTGGGACTCGAACCCAGAACCTTACAAATAACAAATACATTCTTTGAATACTTGTTTCCAATAATAAAGGTAGCTGCCAATAATATGGAAAAAATATTAGTCGAAGAAAGTATTGTTTATTTTAATTTATTTATTTACATTTGATACATTTAAAGCCAAAATAACAGAAATAATATTACATAGGGCCGGTATATCAGTCTTTGCTAAGGAGCACATTCCTTGCTCAACTTAAACCGCCGAAATCGGCCGCTTAAGCCGTGGTAAGCCGCAGAATAGTTCCTTTGCTAGACGCTGTAGCGCTATTGGCAAAAACACATCTGTCAGATTTCACATTGCTTCGGTTTCGATCTGCTACGTACATGCTACGCACGGACGCAATAAATTACATTGGAGGAATAAGTTTACCTATCAACATGGAATTCGAACTTTCTTCGAGTGATGACGATTTAGACCTCGTTTGACGTTTGGTTGTTTGATAAAACCATACAGTCCATAGATACTTACATAAATAGATTTGTTCAGCATAGAAATTACTAAAATTATCATAGACTAAACCAGCGTTTCCCAAAAGGTGTTCCGCGGAACCCTGGGGTTCCGTAGAAGCATCACAAGGGTTCCGCTCTCCGTCCAGATTTAACGTATGTAATTGATGGCCCTCAACAAATCTCTGGAAGAGTATTTTCCTAAAAAAAACCTGCAGGACATTGACTGGGTACAGATCCATTCCTAGTTCACAAGAAACCGTCGACTCTCATAGTAACAGAGTACAAGACTTTGATAGATATCAAATGTTCTTCTTCCTTACAAAAGTTTAATTCGGAAAAAACTAATCTGGATGAGTTTTGGATTGGACTTAAAAACGAATATCCAGAAGTCGTCGAGAAGGCTATCACAGTTTTGTTACCGTTTGTGACCACTTACCGGTGTGAAATTGGTTTTTCGGCTTACGCTTACACAAAAAACAAATACAGAAACAGGCTGGATGCAGCTCCAGATCTTCGTATTCAGCTGTTGACATAAAGCCTGATTTCAATGCTATTTTAACAAAAAATGTAAAAAAATATCACTCTTCACATTAAAGTAAGTTTTACACGAAACTTTTGATCTTTCTTTTCAAGGTAAACATGAAAGTATTATAACTACATCTTTTTCTTATAAAAATAGGGTTCCGCCTAGAAAAGTATGATCGATAAGGGTTCCGGGGCGAAAAAAAATTGGGAAACGCTGGACTAAACGTTTAAAATTGGTCAACTCTAGGTTTACGACTGATATACGGATTGTGTGCTAAGCCATGCTGAGCTCCACATTCCTTCAAAGCCGAGCTTTAGACCAACTGATATACCGGCCCATAATAAGAGAATATATTTAAAATGAATTCTGGAATTTTAAATATGAAGTTGACAATTACGACAGTCTCATAATAGATTGCAGTGGCCCAATTAGTAGAGGTGTATGTCCCGGTAGAACGTAAGGTTCTGGTAAAACTGGGTTCAAGTCCCAGTTGCGACCATTATCTTTTATTATTTTTCTGTGTCTTGTTCATTTTCATATTTAAAAAAATTAGATTATTATTGTTATCTTCTTCTTCAATTATATTGATGGGAATAACCTTCAAAAGTTAAAAAGAAAGGTTTTCTTATATTTAAAAAAAAAAAAAAAATTATTAGCAAAATCATAGATTTAAACTACCGTAGTGGAAATAAACGATTTACAGGAATCCAAGTTAGAAAGAATACATAATACATTTTTCCTTTGAGACGGACTTTGACGAGCCAACAGATTCTTTCGCAGAAAAGAAAGCATGCCGTGTAAAACTGTAGAATGATGAGAGAGAAAAGACTACTGGGACTTAAAGATTGAGGAAATATCTTGATTTTCTGTTATCTTTCCTAGTTATGTGTTTCCTATATTTAATTTAATGTCACAAATGAAATATTTATTAGTAAAAATAGGGAAAAAAGATTTTATTTGAAGGGTAGGTACTTATTATCCCAGTCACGAAAATACCACCCATTATGTATTTACTGCTTAGAGGGGCAACACTATCACGTACTAATAAAGCAAAGTAAACTTTAATATTGGTTAATTTTTGTTGTTGAATGTACAGTGAAACCCTCTTAAAAAGTTTTCCAAGGGAATGGAAAAAAACTTCTTAGGAGGGAAAACCTTATAACTGGGAAAAGTTGAGCGATTCAGTTTTCAAGTGACAAAAAAAAACCAAACTTCTTAAGCAGGAAAACTTCTTAAGAGGGTTTCACTGTATTGTAATCATTTTTAATCACTTTCAGTATAGAGTATTTTCACAAAAGAGGGATTCTGTTAAAAATGTATGGAATATTTAAAGATCATTTTTCTGATTTTAATCATCCTACTAAAAATGTTTGTTTTTTATGTTCTCATTCAAATTTATTAATTTTAAAAACTATCAAAAACCGACAAACCAAAACGGCCCGTGGTTGGCAAGAGCACCAAATACGCATGTCAACAAACAACAGAGTACCTACTACTGTCAGAAATGTCTAAGCTGGCCAACGCTCATGACGTCACACGATTGCCCCGCCCCAAAATATCCTTTTGGCGGTATTTCAAAAATGGGAAACTTAAACTCACTGTAGAAAATTTATTTGTCAACATAAAAATAAAATATAAATTCGTCGTCATAGTAATTTTTTGCTTAATTTTTTTAAGCTATAAAAATGTGGAAATACCCTATTGACACTATACCATGAATACAAGAAGTAAGGAGGTAGCAACCCGTTACTTAAAATACAAAATAATTGCTTTTTAACTTGCTAAACCTCACTTCATACTAATAAAATCACACATGGTGTAAACTATTGATTTTGTGTTGTAAATTTTGAACTTTGATTAAAAAAAATTTACTTTTGCTAACTTTACCTTTTACTTTTCCCTGATGTAAATAGTGGTTTCTTGTTTATAATGAAGTTGAATCGAAGTGTTATTTAAATAATTTGTGTACATTAAGAAGTAAACATATTAGAGAAAGTTTCTCTCCGATCAATAAGACATTGAAAAACGTCTATAACCGCTTCATCTATATTAATTTATTATCTCCTGCCGTGAAATGTTGAATCTTGCTCATTATGTCTCCATTTTTATGATATTAATGCTTTATTTTTAGTTACGTTTAAACACCGCCCCGGTAATAATGCACTTCCCCGCCAAGGGAAAGTCCAAGCCCAGTGACACAATGGATTTCCAGAGAGTAGGAATTTCTGCCGAAGCCATTGCTAAATGGATCCAGGAGCGAACTGACATTCAAGTAAGAATGTCAATTAATAATTTATTCCTTTCAAAAATAATTTGCCATCAAATATTTTTCATGTACTTATGTTTTATTGTTTGTTAAATATTTATCAATTGTTTAATAAGAAAATTTGTTTTGGAAAGGGGATATTGAAACTCTTAGGATGGGCTGTTTCACAAAATTTGAACAATTCATCAAATTTCAAAATTAAAATTCAAGGTCTGAAAGTTCTATTCAAGTTTTTATTGTGTATTTGTGACCCAGTTGCTTCGCAGAACTTGAAAATTGACTTTAAAATTTGAACAATTCATCAAATTTCAAAATATCTTTCAAGTTCTCCGAAAGTTCTATTCAAGTTCTGTTACTATAATATAACTTTCAATGTTAATATGAATTAGGATTTTTTTTGGAATGACATTTACTGAAATTATTAATTTCCATAACTTTAGGCATTTTCTCGTAAGATTTCATAGGAGATTATTGTTCTGTCAGATTTTTATATTAGCCTTGGCTTCAGATGCCATTAGTAGAACATCTAATATATATAAATTAATGTATGTTTGTTTGTATGTTCGAATGTTATGCGCGGCCATACCGTTAAAAATTTGGGAATATGATGTGCGCATACCCTACCCATGGTTATAGGATAGTGAGCTCTGGCTGAAATTATTTCCTATACTATTCATACGATTGCGATTAAAATTTCATCCGATTGCTATTAAATTTTTTTGAATTGTTGTGAACATGCCCGTGATTTTTTAAATATATATACTGATGAGCTCTGGCATTTTGAAATTTGCAGTAAAAATGAAATATGTCACGCGAGTTGTAGGAACAATGGGTGTATTTTGATGGAGTGGAATGGAGTTAAGCGGCAGGGGAAAAAGACTGGGGGAAGGGGATGCGGGAGGGTCGGATGGGGAATGAGGGAGAGGGGAAGTCGGAGAAAGCGGAATGCGGGGTTTCGGGCGAAAGGTGAGAGCGGGAGAGGGGAGGGGGGAAGCGGAGAAGCGGAGAAGGTGAAAAGGGTATGTGGGAGGGGAAGAAGAGGGAGAAACAATTTATTTATTTAAGTAGCATTGCAACACATGCCGGGTAACAGCTAGTTTTCCTAAACAAATCTTGAGTTTTTAGGTAGAAACAAAGGCGGGGCGCCGCTGTGCGTAAATGCGATTTCATAGTATGGGTTTCATACTAATAATGCTTCAAGTCCCATCTCCCTTGTTTCAATTATCAGCGTTTCAAAGCATCTGTGATTATGCGGAAACAATCAAAGCTTTTTGTCCTCCCATGATTATTATTGAATGCTTGGGTGATTTTGATATGTAGACCCGATGAACGAAGATAGGAGTGTAATGAGAATACACATGTAATGCGAAAGTGATTGCTATAAAAAGTCGGGACGTTCAAGGATGATACGGCACGACTAAGTTGATCTATTACTTGAGCCGGGTCGAAGAGCAAAGTCAGAATAACAGAAGAGTATGTACGAGACAATATATATATGTGAATGAAACAAGGAGTGTGTTTCGAGGCAGAGTTGTTCCTCTGTGCGTACCGCTGTGGAGAATGGTTTTACTTTTAATCATTTTGTAATTTCCTTGTAGATAAGAGTGTTCAGGCCGCCCAACTACTCGGGAACAGTTGCCATAGTCATGCTGGTCCTGCTGTGTGGAGGTTTCCTGTACCTGAGGAGGAACAACCTGGACTTCCTGTACAACAAGCAGATCTGGGCTGTCGGAGCCCTGTTCTTCTGCTTCACCATGATCTCGGGTCAGATGTGGAACCAGATCAGGGCACCCCCGTTTGTGCACACCGGCCAGAACGGCGCCATCTCCTACATCCATGGCTCCTCTCAGGGACAATTCATTCTGGAGACTTACATCATCATGGGGCTCAGTATCCTTTCAAATAAACTAAACGTGCTTTTCAACTTTTCTACAGTGTTAGACACTCTGTAATATCACATTTTTTTACATTAGCTCTACATTTCCTTGAGGAAAACAATTCCCCTCAGAGCCTATGTCATCTGGCCTCTGGAGGGTCTTTAAAAGGAAATGAAGGAGAGCAATTTCTGGGAAGGATAGGAATTTAAGCATCATTGTGTCCAGGAGTGACAGATGTTCGAATCCAGCCCTCCCGCTGCGGTGCAAGACGATCGGTCAAGGAGACCAGCTGGAGAGGTCAGATCGGATCTGGCCGACCACGCAGCTGATTGGCAGGCGCATCCACCGTCACGACCCGAACATACCACACCCGATGAAGCCAGGTGCCCCTGCTAAGTCACCAAGAGAAGCGAACCACTTGGGGTGACCTACGGCAGAGGTGTTGATTACTCAAAAAATAGTTCGCTGTGTGGCAGTATCCATAACCTATTCCCAAATTGTGCATTACCTGGTGGAAGACCACCTTTCAGAATCTAAATGTAACTTGAAACAGCTTAAAGCTTGTGATTGTGATCAGATCTGAATACCTTCTCTACCCCATCTCCTTCTCTTCCCCACACCATTCGCCCCGCAACGTACCTAAATTAGTAATGCCATTTTCCCGCTTACTGTGGATAGTGGGGAGCAGTTGAGGTTCTTGTGATAACACTATACCTGCCACTGAACAGAATCCACAGGGGTGTGATCTATCTGTGGCCCCTGACAGGTCAAAGAAATTGAAATTGTTCGAAGAAAGAGTATCGATTTTTGAACTTATTTCAGACACAGCAGTTACAGACACAATTATTATAAGCAATAATTATTAGCCTGAAACACTCATCAATATTGAAAACTCTCCCGAGAAAAGATATATGTCGCCGACGGGACTCGAACCCGCACCCCTCTGTTTGCCGGACAGGAGCTCTACCATTAAGCTACGGCGGAATACCTCCTACCCGCCAAATGATTCAATATATACCTAGTGTTTCATTCAACAATTATCGCTTTTTATATTTTTTCACCTTTTCAAGTCTTTTTTCTTTTACTAAACATTCTTAAGAAGGGGAGAACTCAAATTATTGCCTTTTAAATACCCTTCCTTACATATAATATCAGACGCGGCCGTGGTTGTTGGCATGATCCTCTTAGCCGAAGCTGGCGGTGGCTTCAAGGTGGACGCCAATCGGGAGCAGAGACCGGCGGTGCCCAGCGGGGATAGTCGCAAGAAGCGTCTCCTGGCCGTGGTGGGGCTCGCTTTCATGTGCGTCTTCTTCTCCCTGCTGCTCTCCGTGTTCAGGGCAAAGGCTCAAGGATACCCTTACAGGTATATACACACATTGATATATGTATACAATTACAGATCACAACGACCTTTCTCCTGAACAATTACCAAATACATAGTGACATACAGTCAATTCTCTTTTACATGGTTTTGAAATATGTAACACAAAGCACAATGGTAATACAATTTAGATAGATTTCCAAGTGATCAAAGTGATTTCGTATCAAACATGCGAATACGGTTTGTGTTTATCGTCTGACAGCGACATTTCGTCGACTTTGGTTTAACAGGGTTCTAACATGACTTTACCTTGTTCTGAGATATGAGTGTCAAGTTTGCAAAGACGATTTCTCATAATCTATTTACCAATTTCTGATTTTGATGTTGAATCTTGTGTAAAGTATTTTAATTTAACGTAAAGGAAGATATTTAAATAGTATTAGAATAATATTACCATTTTACAACAAACTTAAACGTGTAGATAGAACCATAAACAAACAAGTAGGGCATGATAACTCATTGTATAAGGCTCTATCGAATAACATATTTCATATCATTTTGATAAAATGAGATTTCAAATTATATTAATTCAAGTTTTAAAAATACCTTACGTTTTTTCTAACTAAATGAAAAAAATAAAAACACATATATTTTTTATTAGACAAATGTATTATAAGCATTATTGTCGCCTCACCTTTTTTTGTCGTTTCATGTAAAAATAAATAATAAAAAATTCCCAAAGTTTCATAAATTTTCATAAAGGTGTAAATTTGACTACTTTTATGGTTTACTTTAAATTTGAATATAAAGTGAGGTGTTTTATTTCCTAACATCTTATACACTTCCTAACACTAATATGTTTTACTATGATAATAAGGGAGACACAACAATTTATTTGAGACCTGTATGAATTGTTCTGAAAAGTAAACAAATTAGCCTTAGAGGGATTAATAAGGAAAACTTATTAGGTAGGTTGATAAAATGTGCGTAATTTATATGATTACTTTTCTAATTTTTATGTTTTTTTTTCAGCTTCCTGTTCAAATAAAACCAAGTGTGGACAAGTTACTTAGAAAGAGTCACTATTAATTATTAGTAAAATTATGTGAATGGACGGACGAAATGTTGTGTGAAAATTACCGTACTAATAAATGTTTTATTATTATATGTTATATTATTTTGATCTAATCTACTTATTAATAACTCAGGTACGGGACATACGTCATTCCTATGTCTACCTACGTTAAATTATCGTGAAAACTCGCTTATGTGTCCAAGCGGTTAACCTCTTGAATATCGTGTCAAGGCCGTATTTCACAGAAAAAAGCTAGAGTGCTCTAATACAAAGTCTGAAATCATATTGGCTCATGCGATTCTGACCATGTCCTTGTACGGTTTCTTTCTACAAAAGGGTTAAAATCGCATTTTATTTTTTAATCTGACGGCTGTAACCCGCCCGCCGCCGGGCTTACGACGAACGAAAGGTTAACGTGATTCCTTCATACATAAAAAATTACATAGCTTACCAGTCTACTATAAACTGTCGGGCAAAGCAGTCACGTGCATTTTTTTTTACGTGAGTCCCAACTGCTCCCAAACGCCTGGAGCCAGTGGGACTATGGCATCCCTAATTGGGGTATGTTGTAAGGCTGAAGGTAAGTGAGAAAGGATGGAGATAGGGAAGAGGAAGGTGAGGTAGTACCTGTCTATCTAAAGCCATTTCAAGCAACGTTTCAATTCTGAATGGTGATCTTAAACCAGGGCGATACTGAGAGTATCTTCCACTCTGGAACATGCCGCAAACATACCTTATATTATTTTAAATGATTGTGAAAACACAAATCAATCAAATAAAATTTATTTGCGCACGCCGGGATTTGAACCCCGACCTCTGGATCGCTAGTCGAGAGCCTTGCCACTCGACCATGGAGGCCATCGTATTGCACAGTGAAGCAAATACTATAAATTTTTCGAAAAATAGTTCTTCTGGAGTCGGGTTTTTTCTATGTGATGACATAATTTGAATTAAAGTCTAAAAAACAATGTTATAATTAAAAAGTTATTGTCGCCAAGATAATCACGTTTTATTGAGGTTTGTCATGTACTGCAGTCATAAGCAAAAAAGCAGTTGGGTATTGGGTCACATTCTGATGTATGAGACCTTTCACATATTATAATAAAAAGTATATCAGAATGTGACTTGCAAATTTATTATTATTATTAAAATAACAATTCTAAACAAACAACGGTTTAATTGGTTATTTTTACGTAATTTCGTTCTGTTTATACTCTTTTTTTTTTCTCTTATTTTATACAACACATGTATGTAGGACTATAATATGCAATGCATAACACTAGTTTGTTTGTTTGTTTCCTCTGTTATTAAATATATATACCTGTTATTATTATTATTATATTTTAATAGCCGTGCCAACACAAAGAACAGTTATTATGTTTTAAACTTTGATATCTTAATATATAAAAGAAAGTCGGGTTAGTTACACCATTTATAACTCAAGAACGGCTGAACCGATTTTTATGATATTTGATTTGTTGGATTTGTCTCCGTCCCGGTTAACAGAATAACTATTAAAACATCAACAAAAAAAATCACGGGGAAAATAATTATGAAGAAAATTAATTTTTTCATATATTTTGTATGGAACGGCTTTTCAAATAATGTGCGTTAGTCGACATAATAATTCGAACTGTCAATGGTGTAGTGTGCCGAATATTTCGTGCTTAGTCAACAGCTAATTTTATTTTTTGAACTTAGAGTAGGTACCTATTTATTTTAACTTATTAAAAACTTAATTTATTTCAGCTAATAAATTAAACACAACATTTATTGATTCTGAGGCGGTACGAAGTTTGCCGGGTCAGCTAGTTTTTATAATTATCTTTTTTTATTATTTTTATTTCCTCCATTTCTTTTTGTTTTGTACTAAAATATTCCATATATTTCATATTATATCATCATAATTTGACTGCTGTAAAACGGGATTCCTTCCAGTTGGGCAGTCAAAACACTTTTATTTGTTTTAAACCGATATATCTTTGAAAATAAATTACACATTTTATTACATTACAAAAAAAAATATTTTTTGCTTTGGTATAAATCATAAAAAAATAACAATTTTCCCATCTCCAGTGCCAAATATGTAGTGAGCTTCCTTTTGATAAAATATTCTTCCACACAAAAGACCAGGGGAAAAGAAGATTTCCTTATCTTGTATCACATACACATATATTTTACTTAAAATGTATAAGTTTTATGCATAAACGAATAGTTGGGACGCTTTCAAAGACATTTTTTTATTTTTATAAATTTAATTTAAATTAAATTTAATAATGTTTATTCTTAAGTTCTGCAAGTGTTTTAGTTTTTTTATTGTGACAGCTGTTTCGGCTTACAAAGCCATTTTAAAACAGTATGAAAATGGACTTGTAATAAAAACTTAAATTTTTTTTATTTATCCACTCGAGCGCTTTTTGCCACAATATGGCACTATTTCCAAAGCCACGGATTGCTTTGTTGCCAAAATATGGCAAATTTATTTAAATTTTATTTTTTATTGAAGCGACTATATAAAATATTGTTCTAAATTAAATTAAATAAATAACTTTGTATTAACCACTATTATATAATCACAATTACCTACATTTTTCGAAACCGATGGTTTCTTCGCCAGGGTAGTAATGTATGTATGTCATCCAAAATGACGCCACAAAGTGATTTTGCAAAGTTTGAAGAAATAATATATTGTTCATTCAAAATATAACAGAATAAATATTCTCTAGATTCTTTAAAATGTTTTAACCGCTTGGGCACATAAGCTTGTTTTCACAATAATTTAACATAGGTGGACATAGGAATGACGTATGCCCCGAATCTGAGTTATTAAAGTTAACGATTTAATAATATTTTTTTTTATAAATCCTACGAATATGTGATAACAGACAAAAGATAGGTGAATTCTTTGGCTGTGTAGAACTATAATCAGTTTGTATGTCTCCATAATCAAATTCGGATGAATTTTTTTATGTGGGCGGAAAAAATCCTTTAGCAATCCGAGAAAAAAGTTTTAAATTGCCCTACGCTCCAGTGGTTATACGGCCGATTTATCATATTGCACACCTTGTTAGGCTGTTGGAAAAGATACAGCATCACCCTTCTGAAATATATCTTGGAAATTCCCAATTGAATGATGAATTCACAGCCGATACATAGACGCCTTCCGACATCCAACGGATTTTGCTTTTTTGTCTTAATTGTCTCATGACTATGTGGATAAAGAATCACCCTTCAGTTTTCTTTTAAATCGATACTGATCAAAGATCAAAATCACTTCTAAAGATAATCCATTCAGTGGCGGACTTTCCATTTCCATCTGCTCCATGTAAATAAAAGACCAAAATGAAAACTGTATAATAATAATAATAACTTTATATATAAAATAGCACAACTTTGAACATAGAAAACAGTCTATTCATCTTATAACTATCAGATTTATGTAGGTACTAAAGTACTACGCTAGAAAAATACTCCCAACTTATTTTAAACACACATTATGGTGCACTAATTATTAGTATTAAAAAATTTTCCATCACCGTTTTATAAAAATACATAGTTCTAATTTTTAAATCATTAATACTCAATCCTCATAAAACATAAGGCACTATAGCTTTCCTTGTCGTGGGATAGTTGGAGAAGTTTTCCTTGTACCACCAATGAGACAGCAGAGACGTTTCGATCTGAAAAACAAAACACATAATAATATATTGTAACGAGATAATTAAATAAAATGCACAATTTTAACGGTAAACACAATTAGTCTTTACTTTGGGTCCAATCAGTACAACTCCTAAAGGAAACTTTATTGTTCTCTTAACCGCTCTTTTAACCTTTTACGAAAAGGGTTACAACGAGTATATTCACTCTGGGTTAGCTGAAATCTCTTTTACCAAAAGGGTTACAACGAGTATATTCACTCTGGATTAGCTGAAATCTCTTTAACCTTTTACCAAAAGGGTTACAACGAGTATATTCACTCCGGGTTAGCTGAAATCTCTTTAACCTTTTACCAAAAGGGTTACAACGAGTATATTCACTCTGGGTTATCTGAAATCTCTTTAACCTTTTATCAAAAGGGTTACAACGAGTATATTCACTCTGGGTTATCTGAAATCTCTTTAACCTTTTATCAAAAGGGTTACAACGTGTATATTCACTCTGGGTTAGCTGAAATCTCTTTAACCTTTTACCAAAAGGGTTACAACGAGTATATTCACTCCGGGTTAGCTGAAATCTCTTTAACCTTTTACCAAAAGGGTTACAACGAGTATATTCACTCTGGATTAGCTGAAATCTCTTTAACCTTTTACCAAAAGGGTTACAACGAGTATATTCACTCTGGGTTATCTGAAATCTCTTTAACCTTTTATCAAAAGGGTTACAATGAGTATATTCACTCTGGGTTATCTGAAATCTCTTTAACCTTTTATCAAAAGGGTTACAACATGTATATTCACTCTGGGTTAGCTGAAATCTCTTTAACCTTTTACCAAAAGGGTTACAACGAGTATATTCACTCTGGGTTAGCTGAAATCACTTCAGTCCTGCCAGAGATTTACCTGAAGATGCGCAGTAAGAACCAGATAGCAATTTAATTTCTAGAGTTCCAGGGATCACATCTGAGCGGCGGGGTGAAAATTAACCAATAGCATCCCTCGCTCTATTTAGTAAGAGACGAAGCAATGCGGGAATGGGAGAAAATTTGAGATCGAAGAATTAATCAATAATATATGTTTTGAAATATGCATAACAATTAGATGGTTTGTTAAAATATGATTTTAGATTTCAAGGTCAAAAGTATTATCATGATTTATTTTTGGGCTATTAATTGATCGCTACACCAAAACTAAAAACAGAAAACCATTTTAAATTATACTGTTATACCAGCTTGTAAAGGATTTGAGCTGGCAACACGGTATCCCAGATATTTTCATAAGCACACACTTTTCCACTATCAATTATTACACATCTGCCCTTATGATGGGCACTGTAACGCTGTCGGAAACATTGGCTAAAGAAGGAGGTAGTGCAACAAGGCATAATACCCCAAAAATAAATCACGACAACACTTAATAACTCAGGTACGGGCCATACGTCATTCCTATGTCTACCTACGTTAAATTATCGTGAAAACAAGCTTATGTGTCCAAGCGGTTAAAATAATAACAACAAAAAAAGTTTCATAAAATCTGGTTCTGAATAACATAATAAAAGAAAATAAATATTTATATTAAAATTTAATGAAAGTATTAAAAGGGAAGTAATAATTAAAATTGAAAGAATGCAAAAAAAGAAGAAATAATTACTAAAAATGTAAGAAAGTAACAAAGAGGAAATAATGAT
Source organism: Limnephilus auricula (assembly GCA_951813805.1). Lineage (NCBI taxonomy): Eukaryota > Metazoa > Arthropoda > Insecta > Trichoptera > Limnephilidae > Limnephilus > Limnephilus auricula. Next base: position 7,926,836 of record OX638393.1, read on the forward strand.
TAAAATTGTAAGAGAGCGAATTGTTATTACCTGATTGCTCAGCACCCATAATATCGCACAAAACCAAGAGGAATTAAATCCCAGCAGCGGAGTCAGAGCGAGATACATCAACACTTCGCAGAGCTGGTGCGGGCTGGACACATACTCGAACCAGCCTCCTCTGGGGATGAAATGCTTTTCCGTGATGATCTTGTTAGACTTCTTGTCTTTCCGCAAGTTGGCGAGGATTATGTTACTCTGCAGTTGTTTCAGCCACGCAACGGTGAACAGAGCAATTGTGGGAACAGCAAGTATTACAGTTGTAGAGTCGAAAATTATGAAATCTTGAATGTTTTCTGTCAAAATGTAACACAATTATTATTACAATTACTAAATAATTTAAACATCATGGGGTATGAACAGTCTCCGTTGAACGCCGTTTCTAGATCTGTGTCAGCTTTTGATTAACTTGTTATGTATAAGTTGTCAAGCATTGGGTCAAGATATTCTATTCAAGAAACAGCAGAGAATCGGCATTTAGGCATATCTCGATTACGGCATAACAACAGGCAGATTAATTGAAGCACAGACAAAAAGATTTCCTACAGAAGTCTCATTACTTTGGTAAATCAACCTCTAGAGCACTTGTACCGACTTGTACAGTGATTTGACTTTAAAAACAATGTAAGTTTTTGGACTACCAAGATACCAATTTGGAAAAGATGCCATTTTTAAATGTTAGAAATGGGTGTAAGCATTTTTAACTTTCACAATACCTACTTACTTACACCTAAAATAAATTATAAAAAGTTCTTAACTAAAATTTATATATATGTACACATAATACTTGCAAAAATTATGCATAAGAAACACCTAGGCAAAAATTTTGATAGGTAATCAGAAATTAAATTTTCTTTTTTATATAACTGGGGGCCTACCCGGATACATTGAAATAAGATAATAATCATAGACATATGAATATACATAGACCTTTTCGTTGTTTGTTTTTGGGGTGTTATGCCGTGTTGTGCTACCTCCTTCTTTAGCCGACGTTTGACGGATCTGCCGGATCTGCCCTGATGATGGACACTGCAACGCTGTCCGAAACGTCGGCTAAAGAAGGAGGTAGCACAACACGGCATAACACCCCAAAAACAAACAACGAAAATGCTTTTGGCCGTGAAAATCTAAAAACGTATCATACATAGACCTGCCCTAAGTTATAAAAGTGTATTATTTCCCCCTCCCCATACCGGTTCCATTTGGTGCCGGTTCGGCTTGCGTACGCATTCGCCGGAATCTAGAAAATGTGATGTCATCATTCTTGTGAGCATTATTTTAAGCTTATTCAGATCATTTAATATGATCAGTTTTAATGGCATATACTATCATACTGGATTCCACGGCGAAGCGAAACACAAAGCAAGTTTCTCAAGTGCGCTCGTCGCTGTTTATAATTTACTTACTGGGGTAAATTATGAAACATTAACAAACGGCTAAATACGGGAACAAAACATTCGACTCTCAAAATAGGCGAACCTTACTTTGTACTATTTGGACTTTGCAAACTGTTCACAACGTGGCGAGCAATTTGCGCTCCCATGTAAAAAGGTCTATTCATTCAAAAGCAGATTTTACTTTAACTCGTTGAAAGCTAGCATACAAAAAATATATTTTTTCAATACGACATAAAATATTTGACAGTTTTCACCTTTCTTACGAATTCAATTTTTATAACATTTCTTTTGTGATATATTACAAAAATTACATCAAAATAATGTAGATAAAACGAACTTCCTAATAATCACACAAATCTATGCTTTCCACAATGGATTTATATAAAAAACAATGAATAAATATAGACTTCAAATATAGGCAGCCATTTTGTCTGATATCTTTGGTGCCCGGCGCGTCATTGGCAATTAATATGAATTATTCGGAGTGGCTAAATGCTATCCAGTATTTAGTTATGTCAAGATCGAGAATAGCCCAAGCGATTCTTACCTTGTTCTTCATACAATTTCTTTATATATAAGGGGCAAAATCGCTTCAAAAATACGGACCCGCCGGGGGGACTGCGGCCTGCAAGAGGTTTTAAAGAACTAAATGGTGATATTATAATGCGAGATGCCTATACTGTCAGATTGATTTATTGACGAATCACATATCAATCACAGCCATCTTGACCCCTTCGCCCCGCTACAGTTGGTTTGTACCCCTCTCCCTTATGTTCTCGTCTATGTATAAACATGTCTATGATAATAATGGTTTTTTTACATTATATAACTCTCTACGTAGTTATTTTACTTTTATATAAATTTAGGTATGTAAATGTCTCAGTTTGAGAAAATGTATAATTTTCTATTGCACATAAAGCAGGAAAACATATTGATATTTGAAAATCTGAAATAGTTATTTTGTAGATACCTACATGGAGAATAAGAATAAAAAAATGTGAATACGCTCTTCAATTGTTAGTATTCTTACCTTGTGAATTTATGAAGCCAGGAGAGTGCCCAAGAATAGCAATGATGCACCCAACATAATGTAAGTGTCCGATGATGTATTGAAAGAAGTTTATTTTACTTGTTTTGGCAAAAACTTGAATGAAAAATGTTTCATAAAATCTTTTATAACATTGCATGGTGAGCAGAAACAGAGCTACCAGTGTTCCTCCTGGAGTACCTGAAAAGAAAAAAAAATACTTTGTGCATCAGTGCATATGTATATATTTATATATTATATACACATCCAACAGATGTATGTCTTGGTTACGCCTACTTATTGTTATTAGCAGGAAAGAGACAACAAGTGTAGGTATACAATCATCGAACATGAATATTTGAAAAGTTAAATTTCTTGTATTTAACTATTGTTATGATATAATTAATTTAGATATAGTTCTTACTCAAAAAGAATAAAATGTTCCTTTGCTTTCTGTCAGTTAATAATTTTAAAATATAGAAGTTCAGCAAATGCTTTTATTTTTGGAAAAATATACAGAATTTTCACGATTTTCACATGATTTTCACCAAAAGCTAAAAGCTAGACACAGCTAGACAATGGCTAGACACTTATTGGAGAGGTTTCTCTGGAGGTAGACGCCTCTACAAAGGTCAACGTGACCCTTTGATTTATAAAATGTAAAATCATTTTAACATTTAAATCGGGCGATTTTAAATACATTACAAAGTGCTCCTCTTTTGAGTGGCTTTCGCTGTACACAATATAATCGGCATTAAGAGTGCACATTAAAATCTATGCCATACGCGCAATTCGCGCTTGCATTATTGTATGCAAAACTAATTGAATCATTTAAGAACAATTTAAAAGAACACTGTCACCCACGAATAGATCTGGGATGGAAACTGCACCAATCTACGGAAAGTTTTGACACGCCAGGACACAATTGTCCATTGGTTGGAGCAAACTTTTCATTGGCTACCAGATACCAGAGGATCAGACGGGTGGGCGTCTTCCAGGATAATTAACTTCACCATAGCTAGATTAGTGAAATTAAATGGTCGATCCAGGGGTAAGTTAATTATCGGTTAATTTATAAATCTCTGTAATTTAATACTAATAATTTGTTAATATATAAATATACATTTTTTTATTGTTCTTTGTTAATACTGGTTTTTAATTGTTTCCTTCATTACCTAAAAGTGTGTGCTTTCCCCCACGGCCCTGTAAGGAGAATTTTGTTCTACGCTGTTGGCCTGGTCACAGAGACCAGTGGCGCCCCTTTTATAAAATAAAAATTAAGCCTACAGCCACCACTAACATTATCATTTATCTGGTTTATAATTTCCTCGTATCACCCTTCCCAGTGTTGTCAACTGCTTTGACATGTCTGTAATTATTTCAATATCTCTGTAAACACACTTATTTATTTATCTGTGTAAAGGTTGATTATAAGTGTTTTTACGATGCCGGTTTTGCTTAGATTTACCTGTGTCGGGATAGACTTAGGAGGTACATAAAAGCATACATAAATACTAAGGTGAAATACATTTTAAATCAATAACTGAAGTAAAACTACTTTAGGCGCGATATGACGAGTAATTCAGACGGATATGATTTAAGATTATCACGGCCAAAAGTATTTTTGTTTTTGGGTGTTATACCGTGTTGCGCTACCTCTTTTTTTAGGAAAATTAAAAACAACAAAAAAAGTATTTAGATGTTTTTCGGATGGAAATAACCATCGACTAAATATATATAATCTGGTCGAATGAAATAACGCTTTGAGACGAAAATGACGTTCGGATATTGGTACAATTACTGCCATCTGTGTTTGTTTTTATTTTTAAAGGGTTTTCAAATCATTTTGTTGTGTTTTTTTTGTTGGCAGCACTGATTTATCGAGCCGGCGAACTGACCAATGCAACAGTATTCAATGTTTTGACAGTTCATTATGCAGTTTTTGTAATAAATAGCTTTCATTGCAAATGATCATAACATGCAAGGGCGTCGCCAGCCGATAGCCCAGGGGGGGGGGGGCAAGTTGGTATGGAGAATGAGAAAAGTATGAATTGTAGGTAAAGTTGAGAGCACATAAAGCTTTTCACTTGTAATACGAGCCTTACATCTACGACGATTGTAATAAATGATACAGAATCCAACATGTATAGCTACAGGAGCTCTTGATTGTACAATAAATAAAACTTGTAAATAAGTTAGGTATTACATTTATTAGAAAAATTCAATAAAAAATAATTTGGGAGTTTGATTTTTAATAATTGTACAGTGTATTTTTTTTTTTTGTAATTACCAGATTTTAATATAAGGATCGACAAAGATTAGGTTAATTAAAACATAATTTTCAGGGGTTTTTTGTAAACTTCTCGACCACATTAGTATAAAAGTCTTCTAAGTTTCCATGAATAAGTTTTCTGTGTACACTCATCATGGCCAGAAATTTTTTAGAATCTCTAGGGGGGGGCAACTGCCCCTCCCTGCTCCCCCTTGGCGACACCCTTGATAACACGTGAACTAATTTGTAGTAAGTATTAACTAGTGTACTCTGTGGCTTGGGTAAAGGTAGAATCATACCGGGTCGACGTACGTACGCATCGCTACGCCTAACAATGCTTAGCAACCGTACATTTTCTATGAAAATGGACACAGGCATCGCACGTCGCGATGCGTGTGGCCAATGAACATAAATTTTCATAGAAAATATGTGGTTGCTAAGTAGCCCAGATATTGTTAGGCGTAGCGATGCATACGTACGTCGACCCAGTATGTATTTACCATAAGTCTGTTACCTTTATCACGTATTTATATGATTTTTTTCTCCGAACTAGGTTAGGATCGCAAATGTAAACAAACATGATTGTCATCTCTATGAAACGTCTTTTTGCCAGAATGTTGAGTGAATACAATCATTCTTTTGTATTATCTATTTTACTGGTTTTATTGTCTGGCTTCTTACATTCATACAATTATTTTAGGTATTTTAGGCAACGATCTATCCGTCAATTGAATTGAATTGAAACCATTAAAATGATTATGAACGGCAAAGCAAACGGGTTTGCCATATTAATAGGGACACCTATGAAAAATGTGTTTTTCTCACTTTTGTATTTGTAAAACAAAGGTATTATGTATTTATGATTTTAGGTACCTACAGTTATTATTATTAGTATATCACTTAGTTTGGATAATTTAAACACCATATGTGTTCTTAATATGCATTTATATATTTATTTTGTTAAATTATTTAAAAAAATTATCGCACAGAAGGCTAATATCTTATAATATCGCCTTTGGCCGCAACTAAAGCTTGAACACGTTGTGGATTACTCTCAATGCACAGTTTTGCATTGCACTTTAGCTCAGGAGAGTGATGCCACACTCGGATGAGGGTTTCTAGGAGCTGCTGCTTGTTTCTGATCACTTCCTTGGCAATCTTCCTCTTCATGAGCTCACAGGTTTTCAATGGGGTTCAAGTCAGGGGAATTTTCTGGACAAGGTAAAACCTGCACGTTTTTTTCAGCCAGGAATGCAGTGACAGTTCTGGCTTTATGGAAACACTTACTCCTGGCCACAAGGAACCATTCTCCGACTTGAGTCAGCAACCGATTTTCCAGTACTCATGGTCCCTTTCACAATATGGAGGAGCCCCATCCCATTGGAAGACATGATTGACCATACCGTGGATACTGGCAGGGTATTTGATCGTCTCCACAAGGCAGTCCCGATGGAATTTCTCCGCTGGGAGTCATCGGACGAATGATGATTTTTTCACCAAAATTTGGAATATGGACTCGTTAGAGAAGCATACCTAAAAATACCATAGTTTGCTGTTGTTGACACGAAACAACGGGTATAATCCACTTAGAAACCTAATCATCTTCTAGTTGCACAATCAATGGTCTTACCACATAATTTGTAAGTATTTTAGGATGCTTCAGACCTTTTGTTACATATTTTTGACAATTAAGGATCTTCGTTCTTCCGGTTTATTTTGGTGTTGAGTTTTTTGTGAATAATTTTGCGTGGGACCCTTTGTGTTACCTTATTCGGGAACTAATTGATTTTCACACCCATTTATAATATTAAATTTTATTATGTAACACCTTTTCCTGTTCGTGAACAAATAATAATGTTCATTAGTCACAGTCATTACAATACAATGTTACCTTCAAAGAATCAAGGTTTCATTGTTCAAAGATGATATATGAACCTTTTAATTCATAAGTTTTAAAACCATTTTTTAGCAAAGTCTATATTATTATTTTTGAAGTAAAACTTCTTTAGGCGCAAGTAAGGCATTAGGCATAAGTAAGTAATTCAGATGTTTTTCGGACGGAAATAACGTTTTCAAATAATATTCATGTCTACAGATGAATGATACACAACTGCACAATCGGCTGTTGAGTTTGGTTGCTTGTATTGAGAAATGCAATATAAATTATGAATATAGATTCGCTCTTAATTTTATAGAATAAAAATATTCTAGCGAAGGCGGGAACATTTGAACAATAAAAACAAAAACAGATGGCAGTAATTGTACCGTTTTAGTAATACCTGCCACATCAATCAAAGAATTTTTACTATTGTAAAGGCACTCACCCTTTTTTTTTAAAGTTGATTGAGTAATTTTCCAATCAAAACAAAAAGAAAGATGATAGGAAGGGTATGTTAATGCTGTAAAGAAAATATTAATACAAATATAAAAAGAAAATACGAAATCAGATAGATATTGTAACTATGTAATAAAATAATAACTATGGAAGTTAACTTTGACAAAATTATATTATTTCGGTTAGCTTGTATTTAATAACTCAGGCCGGGGCATACGTCATTCCTATCTCTACCTACATTAAATTGTCGTAAAAACAAGCTTATGTGCCCAAGCGGTTAAATTAATATTCACATTCATCTACATTTTTTGTGTTTTACAGAGGTTTGCAGGGCGACCTATTTTAGCAATACAATTCTTTATTTTGTGTTTGAATTTGGTAATTGAATCTATTTGTCTCTTCGTAGCTGGTAGTGTATTGTATAGTTTGCAAGGCATGTATTTAAAATGTCTTTGTCCAAAGGTGGATTTAGAAAGGAAAGGAGAGAAAAAAAGGAGTTTGGAGAAGTTCTCTGTTTTGACTTGGGTATTGTGTAGATTTTGTGTTGATTTGTTTAGTGTGCTGTTGTTTTGGTGCAAATTAACCAGAATGGTTTTTGCAAAGAGCTACTTTACGTTCATAATATTGATAGTATTGAAGATCATATCAGTGTTGGTATAAACAGGGCCGGCCCTGCGCAGGCGCAATGGGAACAGTCCGCTCCTAGTGCCGCGCTGACTTGCCAAGAACCCAAGAAAGAGAAAGTTTCAGAAATATTTTATGAGGGCAGTAGAAGAAGCATCCTTGTACAGCGCCCTTGAGGTGATTTCTCACAAAAACGGCGCTATACAAATTATCCAATTATTATTATTATTATAATAATAGAAGAGTATGTATGAATATGAATGAGGCAAGGAGTGTGTGCCAAGACCGAGTTGTTTGGCGGTCCGTCCTCTCTGCCTACTCCTGTGGAGAAACGGTGTGGTGGTTAGTTAGTTAGTTTTTTTTTAGAAGAAGCATTACCCCAAGCTAAAATTCCGCATTCCATGTGTGATTGGCGGTGACCAGAATGTTCAGTGGAAACTTTTTAAGTGTGTGAATATTGAGTACAAACTTTTCATCGGATGTTAATTCCTCACATGATAATTCATCATGTCTCGAAGCGTCGAAAGCTGATAATTGGGGTTTTTAACCTTAGGTTAGGTTAGGCTAGGTTAGGTAAAAATAGGTTAGGTTAGGTTAGTTATGATGTGATGAATTATCATGTGAGGAAGTATCGTGTCTGAATACATTTACTATGGGAATTCAGACGCTGAGATCTCATAGTCCTATTAGTCATGGAACCGTGATTGGCACATTAACACAGAGTTCATATTTTAGTTATTCCTAGGTTTTGCACAATATGTGTAAATGTAAGTAAAAATTTTACCAAATAGCAATAATTATTCAGGTACTTACATGAAATATTCCTCTCAGCTCCGCACAAAAAATCCAAGACTGTAATGATCCAAGGAGCAACATGGAACGTTGTATAATATATCTGCAAGACAGTCGCACTCGTAACAGAAAATATTACAATGGCGAGAGCGTAGAAATGTCTAAAGGAAGATTTAGGAATCTCTATCGCTTTAGTGACACTCGGGCCATGGTGGGCAAACTTCCCATAGCGGAAAGTATGAACAATTATAGAAGGTAAATGTGGCTCAAAGAGATTAATCAGTCCGCCAATAATTAATACATTGAATGCAATATTTAAGAAGAATAAATTGATTAAAGGCAGCATTTTCTAACTTCATACACAAAAAGGTATTTGAAATTTTTTTATTGTGGCATGAATTTAAAACGATACAAAAGAAGCGAAATAGAAAATCACATCTGTGTTATTGTACAAAGTGCAGGCGTTTTTCTGTACTAAGTAATCGGTAATTAATATTATTTGCGATTCTAAAAACGGGACATGAAAACATAAAGTTGGGTTATAACATCAGAGGCTGGGCTGGGCCCTCGCGGTATGAATTCTATCCAGAAAATTGGTTTGACATTATTTTAGACACTACCCACATTTACCGTTGGATCAAAAAATTCGTATGCCCGCTTTATTTTGATTTGACGTCACTAAAGTGATTTGAGATCTGACGTTTGACGTTTCCATAGATATTTGACGTTTCTACCCATAAATAATTTTTCCATTTGATATAAACGGCTCGTTGCTATCTTCATACTAGATTATACTGTAATAAATTTAGCAACTGGCACAAAATCTAGGCCAATATCCCTACATTTGGTGCTTTTCCCATTTTCCAGGTTTTTTTTTTGTCTCCCATAATTTAGCGAAATTTCCATAGATCTATCATCACTGCCACCAAACCATCACATTTATTTCAGAATGTAAAGATCGTAAAGATCATCTTTCAAATATCTTGGTTAAATCAAAATAACTTTAAAATGTATCTGAAACACCATGAAAGTAATATTATATTCCTTTCGGTCTCAGGGTGGGTGGAATCAAGGACTGAATTAAAATGTGAAATGCCCCCGAATATGCCCCGGAAACCATTTATTGGATAACCAACACTTTGCCATAGGTCACCACAACTGGTTCGCTACATTTGGTGACTTAGCAGGGGCACCCGGGTTCATGGGGTGAGGTTTGTCTAGGTCGTGGTGGTGGATTCGGCTGCCCACTTACTGGGTTGTAAGCCAGATCGGGGTACACTGGTTAAGGGAAACCATTTGATTTCTCCAGCAGGACTCTCAACACATAGATTTACACCCACGTGGGAGGGTGGACTCATACTGTCACTCCTGGACAATCTGACACCCATTCCTACCCAGAAATTCCATTCACCCCTCCTACCCTTTTTTCTTCCCAGATCTTCTTTTCCCCCAAAAAGTCCCTCCACACAGCATCCCCAAAGATGATATAGGCCCCGAGGGAAATATTTTTTTTTTAAATAATAATAAAAATAGAACCGATAACACATCTTCGCCGATACCAAATTCTCCCTAGACGTTATCAAAAACTCCCTTTTATCCTTGTACTCTATGTTTCTCCCTAGGTATACGGAGTTCTCCGTAGGTATGGCAACTCAAATAAAATGACAGAATTACTGAATCCAGAATTTAATCAAGTTCTGTCAAACACTCAAATGTCAAATAAATTATCAGCAGTGTCAGCAGTTAAATAACAATGATAATTATCGGTGATTTTGTGTTTTAACAACATTTTAAATTTTAATTGCTCAGATCGTGTAATGATTTTTAGTTGTTGAACAATATAAAAACGTTTCTTCACAATGGAGAAAAAGTTCGAGATCGAGTCCAAATTGGAGAAGGTAGGAATAATGGATGAAATATTTTACCTAGTTTATTGAATTCTTTCTTATTTATATGGTTGTAGCCCGCTCTATTCTCTAGAACTGTAGAATTTACGACAAGCTTTATTTAGGTGAGAATATTGTGGGCGTAACGCAATCAAAATATTTACATCTTTCCTGATAATCGACATTAATTAGGCTCTCTGAAACCGAAGATCTCTCAGTGTATTGTTTTCTTGTTAAATATTCCACTAACCGCCCCATTTTTATTAGGCACAGATTTTGGAAATTACACTACATTTCAATTTACTTAATTATTACAACTAATTATAGTACATTCCAAACTTTAATACCGACGTAATGTTGAAACAGAAATCATCGTAATAGGCGAGTTTTAGGTCCGAAAGGTGGCATGCCTACCCATCCATGCCTTTCTCTGTCGCACGCATGCTTTTATGCATCTTTCTCTTTTGCTTACGGTCATTGCAAAGACAGCAAAGTGACTGTACCTGCGTGAGAATGGATCGTATCAAGTTCAGGTCATTATTAATGTTTGGTGTGTGCTATAAGTTTGGATAGATGGTAAAAGATGCATCAAAATTCCATTTTTATTCATTCAAAGTTCAAAATTTCGCATATAAAAAGAATCCTTTGCCGCCATTATAATTTATTTTTGTATCGGTTTTCATTTGCATGAGTTTTGTTTCAATCTAAATAGGCATGAAATACTTAGTTTACCCAAATTAAGAACCTAAAACCTATTTTGTGCATGTAAATAGTTGTTTCTTGTAGGAATTGTTAAAACAAGGTGTAATTTCCATAATCTGTGCCTAAAAGTGCAGCGGTTAGTGGAATAATTACCGTTTTCTTTTCAGGAAATGTCAAATCTAAACCTGCTCAAAGAACGGGTGGATAAAAGTTCCCAGCTTACCGGATCAATTGTTGGAATCCTCGATTCCTTTGAACACAGATTGGCCAAACTGGAGCAGACTATTCTCCCGGTTTACAATGACACGGCGCATTTACAACGGAAGCAACAAAGTATCCTTTCAAAATTACTGCCATTTTATATCTTAACCCTTTAACTGGAACGGACTGCATTTGATTTGGAAGACAAGCCAACTGCGACTGTTAACAACCAAAGTTATTAATAAGAAAACTAAATCAAAATTTTGCAAAACTTTGCTTATTCTTTATTTTATTTACTAAAAAATATTCAAGAAATATCTTTCTTCATCCAGATGTGAAAAAACTTAATGATAAATTAAAATTGTCAAAATCGGTCCATGGAGGGTGGATTTCTGTCCCAATTTGTTGACCAGTGTATGAGTTAAACATTAAGCTTCAGCTCTGATCCATCACTTTTCTTTTGTCTGTTGTTTTATTGACAAACTTAAATTTGTAACAAGCTAACAACCAAATGTGATTCATTATCAGTTGCAGAGTTTAACTACTTGTGAGTCTTCTTCTTCCTTGCACTGTCCCAACTCATTGCCTAGGTAGGCTGTTGGGGTCGGCTCTCCTCGTTCTCAGGTTGTAGCTTCTTCGGTTCTGGGTATCGCTCTCTTCCAGGCCATTTCTACTTAGAATTTTAGAGCATTGAGTCATCCAGGAGTTCTTTGGTCTTCCTCTGGATGACTGTCGATGTAGCTCCATAGACATTGCCTGCTTCACTGTGTGGTCTAGTGGTCTCCGTTTTATGTGACCATACCATCTCAACTGTCGTTCCTCTAGCTTATTGTTTATGTCTGTGACACCCAGGCTACCACGAATGCGTGAACTTTTAATTTTATCTTTTAGTGACACTCCTGCCGACCATCTAAGCATTCGCATTTCTGCTGATTCAAGTTGCCTGGTGTAGGAGCTGTACATGGTCCAGCATTCGGAGCCATACATTATCGCGGGTCTAACAATAGTCTGGTATACCTTTCCTTTTAGTTTTATAGGCATTTTTGTGTCTCACAGGATTCCTGTTACGGATCTAAATTTACTCCATCCCACACCTATTCTGTGGTTAACATCTGCTGCACATCCTCCATCTTTGTGGATGAGTGAGTTTAACTACTTGTGAGTATTTTCTTTAATTCATAACATACAGATCTGGAGAGAACTCTGCAGTCTTTAGACCATGTGATCAGTTATTATTTTGTGGCCCATGAAGTTTCCGATGTGGTCAATGCCGGCCCATCCGGCGAAAATCTTAATACTTTTCTTCAGGTGAGCATAATTATACATCAGATTATAAATTACGTATTTTCTTTACTGACCTTTATTTTATACTATTTTATTAATGAAGATAATATTAGCAAAACTCAATCGAAAATCTGAAACTATATATTATATATATATATATATTTACCTTTGCTGGCCTTTTCAACGCAATCAACCCTATCATGGGGGCATGTTTTCACCAAATGAATGTGTTTTAGTGAAACTTCATGTATCACATATGCGACATCCACATATATGCGATAACCGCATAGATAAGGTTAGGCTGACAAGACAATGCTTGTGGCCGTTATATTTTAAATTTATTTATTGGATAATGAACTGTAAATGTAACAACTATTTATACAATAATCAATTTGACAATACAACATTCATAAGCTTCTAGTCTCGTAAGTGAAATATGAAAAAAAACATACATATGTATACTCTTAATATACCTATAGGCCAGTGCAATTAGCGATCCGCGATCGGAATTATTCCGGTAGTCCCAATTTTTTTATATGTTTTACACACTCATCTCCTCATGTAAAATCTGAGTTTTCGACCTTGGCGCACTTGAGCTTTCGCCGCCATTTTGAAAAAACCAACCGGTTTCGCGCCAAAATCTAGTTTTTCTCAAATATTTCATTTCTAATACAAATTTCGGCTATAGTATCTTAACAAGTTTAGTAGAACATAAAATTACCTACAACTTTTATTTAAAATAAATTCTTCTATCTCTAATACATATCGAGATATGCCGTCGTGAAAATGTGTAAAAGTTTATAAAAACAGGTAAATTGCACGACTTGGTTTGGTTTTTTGTACATATCTTTTTTCCAGTACAATTTTGTAAAAAAAATTATTGATATCAATTTTATAGAGAATAAATTTTCATATTAGAAAAATAATAGGTACTTGTATAATATTTTTATCTCAATTAGGTATCCAGGTTTTAATACAAAAATTAGGCGAAAGATTGAATCAGAAGAATAATAATGTTTTAATCTTGGCATACCTTGATTATTATTTTTTTAAACAATTATTATTGAAATAACACGTGACATACATATTAGCAACATTAACCATCAAATTAATTACAACATATAAACAAAATTATTAATTAAGGTAAAAAAAACATGTTAAAAAAAGAAGAAAAAAAGTATATTCTTTAAAATTTTTGACTATTGACTGTAGTTCTGTTTCTTACTGCCACTTACGGGCCACAATATATACTTCATGTGTCTCATCAGCCGAATTTGTGGCGACTGGGTCACCAGATTCCTCGTCATCATCATCAACAAAGGCTTCCACAGCATTCTCGCACACGTTTCTATTACAGTGAATACAGATTAGGGAGCATTTTAAACCTGACTTTCTACAAGTGCGCTCTCCAGCGGAACCTTTTTTGAACTGGCATGATATAAAGTTCAGCAACGCCTGAGGTGCAGCCTCCTTCAACATTGGTACTAGAGTTAGTAACCCAACAGCGTCCTTCTTCTACCCCCATTCTGTTGGATCTTCATGGTGACCAAGCCAAGTTTGCACTTGCAAGTAAGTTCTCGAAGCATGTTGCTGGACTGCGTCTTTGGTAGGTGGCAGCCTGGATAAATTGAATTTGTTCACTCCTTTGACAAAAAGGATGTACCTTAAATTTTCCAAATTTGATTTCTCATTGCCGCCATACAAAAGTGCAAAGAATTGTTCGGTAGCCAAAATGATTGTTTCCCGCTTTGCTTTTGGAACTTGGAATATAAGAATAAGTACGTTTACAAGTAACAATAAGTACAAGGTGATTTGCCTTTACCAACTTTTTGGTAATATACATTTGGAAGTGAGAGAGCTGTGAGGAGTACCAACAGGTCGATATCCTGACCAATGATTATGACTGCATCATATTGAGATGACAACGAGTTTGCTGTGGTTATTATGAGAACGTCAGCATCCTCTTCAGCTTGTACTGTCGTTATTTGCGATCGTTCAAATGAGGCTCTGAGTAGGGAAATAAAACGAGACTTGTTCTTCTCATTTCCAGAAACTTTTCCTGACTTTTGGGTGACTGCTTTCATAACAAAACTTCAGCAGAAGTTGTAACTCTTTAGTGCTTTTCTTTTCAGCCGAATCTGGGTATCCATCGAACACCACTACTGTATTGGCTCCATAATGATTTTGTACATACCTGACATATTGCTGAAAAATTATTGAAAAAGGTTGCTCGACTCCATACAACTTTGGCTGCCACGACTCCATACAACTTTGTGTAGAAAATATCCTCCACCAACTACGTGTATTTTACTGCTTCCCAGTTCTGTGTTATTTGGTAAAGGGTTCAACGATGTGTAAAATATGGACTTGGTTCGTTTGCGCATGCCTTCCTCTGAGAAAAGAGACTGTAGGACAGGAGATAGTTCATATTGGAAATATTCTTTAAGTTCAATTTCAGACTTTTTGGCAGTACACATACGATGGAATAGCATTAATGGATGAATATTGTCACATTCACACCCTGTTTTTTTATGCCGCTCGTCGCCACCGCAAGATAAACTATAGCATCCTTACGTTTTAAGTGTAGGTTTCCAAAGTTCTGGTTGATAACCTTAGACAAAGCGAAGTATCCCACCTTTTCAGCCATATGTGACAAGTTTCTTTGCTATCCCCGATCGTGCCACTACTTATAGACATAATCACATTTGTTGTAGAAAATGGTTCATGGCAAGCAAACCAATCTATGAGAGTTTGGACGTTTTCATCATCCCTCTTAATTCGTGTAGGCCTCATCTCTACATGTTGTTCTGACGTTCCTTATTCAACTCCACAGAATTACTCGATACCCTCACAAATGCTACGCAGATAAACAAATCCAGCAGTCCAACGAAGAATAGAACTGTCTGTAATTCCTCGTCCTTGGGTCAAACCTCCAGATGTTTTCATCGATCATCAGAGTTTGTTCAGTGGTCATATCGGACCAAATCCCTGACCAAAATTTATGAGATCGTCGAATCGTAAAGAAACCCTCTTTAGTAAATATTTCATATTCATTGGATCCATCTCCTATTTTAATGTCAACATATCTTGATGATACAGATGTGCACTTTTGGCGTAATAAAAGTGGGCGACTGCGTGAAAGAGGGGTATAATTTTTAGGACCGTTGCAAGATGGAGCTTCCAATTTCCAGAACGCTCTGCTTCAATATACAGCTCAGTCAGTGTTGTCATCTGGAAGTACTGAACACGCAGCTGGGAAGTAGGTCCGATTACTTTTTGTTTCCGTATATCAATCAGTTTAGATTGATCTGCCTGAAAAGCCTGATTTTCCTGAGCATTGAATACCACCATCTTACCTTCACTTGAATGTAGGGGAGGGGTGTGACCCCCCCCCCCCCCCCCCACTCTCGTTAATTCATAGTTATAATATGTAAAAATGTAAGGTAAATTCTCTGTTTTCACCTATTATTAGTGAAAAAAAACTGCAAAAAAAATAAAAATCAAACCTCTTTTAGAAATTTTATTCTCTACAAAATTGATATAAGTATATTTTTATGAATACCTCATTGATATAAAAACATTAATCGTATTCCTATTATGTTTCTATTATGAAATTTTATTCTCTATAAAATTGATATCAGTGTTTTTTTCACAAAATTGTACTGGAAAAAAGATATGTACAAAAAACCAAACCAAGTCGTGCAATTTACCTGTTTTTATAAACTTTTACACATTTTTACGACTGCATATCTCGATATGTAATAGAGATAGAAGAAATTATTTTAAATAAAAGTTGTAGGTAATTTTATGTTCTACTAAACTTGTTAAGCTACTTTAGCCAAAATTTATTTTGGAAACAAGATATTTGAAAACAACTAGATTTTGGTGCGAAACCGGTTGGTTTTTTCAAAATGGCGACGAAAGCTCAAGTGCGCCAAGGTCGAAAACTCAGATTTTTCATCAGGAGATGACTATGTAAAACATATAAAAAAATTGGGACTACCGGAATAATTCCGATCGCGACCCCCTTTTTTGCGCTAATTGCACTGGCCTACTAATCCAATGTCTACTCATTATGTTTGACAAATGGTTCCGAAGATTCAATCTGTATTAATTATGTATCAAATTTGAAAAACATTACATTTTATTATGTTTATTTGCAGGCAATGAATAAACTATCTGAGGCCCAAATTTATTTTAATAAAAATAACCCCCAGAGTGTGGAACTAGAAAATGTTGTAAGTTTAACATATTATTTATATTTAAGATGAAGCTGTATAAGCTAGCCAAATCACTATTTAGATTTATCTTTACTATGAATCGATTTACATTGTGTAAAAAATATGTTATGGAAATAATTTGGGAGGCAGGTATGGATACCGCCGTCCCGGGAACAATTTATTGGATAACCAACACCTCTGCCGTAGGTCACCCCAAGTGATTCGCTACGTTTGGTGACTTAACAGAGGTGCCCGAGTTCATGGGGTGAGGTTTGTCTAGGTCTTGGCGGCGGATGATCTGGATACACTGAACCCTAGATTCCTACGCAACCTTTATACCTTTTTCCTTCCCAGTACTTCCTCTCCTTCCTTTCCTTAGAAATATTCTCCACACAGCATCCCCAAATATGACATAGGCCCTGAGGGAAATTATTTTCTTCAAAGCCTCCCGTGTGGAGCTAATGTAAAAAAAAAAAAATGGATACATTGAAGCTTATCCTACATTTTCATTTTAATGGAATTAAAATAAAATAATAATTATGTTACAAAAAATATATGGGCAAAGTACTAAATAATTAGTTTTTCATTACATTAATATGAAATTATATAAGAAACAACTTTCCTCATGCAGATAATACCAAAAAAGTCAAATATTTCCGGCATTTATATTCCTCTTAAGTTTTATTTTGCATAAATTTGAAATGGTGTGTCTATGTTTTATTATTTTTATGTTTACTTGTTTTTTTTTACAGAATACTTTGTATTTCACTGGTGCTGCAAAATTGGAAAGTGAATTGAAAGATCAGCTGGTTAAACACAGCAAACCTTTATTGCCAATTGTTTTATTGGATCTCATTGCGTTGGAAGAAGGTAAATATTACATTATTTTTAGTAAATACATATTCCCAATATTCATTACAAAATATATAGACACGTTTTGGAGATCTCAATGTGGCAAGCAAACGATAAAATAATTGTCATACTATTGATATAGTAGTTTTAGTACTAAGTTGTCAGAGGTTGCGTTTAGGTTGTGTGCTAGGTATCTCCAAGTTTCTGTCCAAATTGCGTAATTGAGTGCCAAAATTACCTTGTGTGTGATGAAAAAATGTTTCCATTACACGGTAAACACTAGTAAAAGCCAACGATTTACATTTCATTCGTAAATACACGCAAATTACTTATTTTCATTGTTAAAAGACGTAACTGTTCACAACAAGATTTTATTTGAATTAAAGTTTTACATACATGAAAGTAGATGGCAGTAGTAGTTACATTATATTTTGATACAAATAATAACATTCATAAATACAGGTAGCCCCGTTCTTCATGCCTCTGGTGAGTGCAGATTCGTTATAATGCGGTATTTTAAACAATACTTGTCCGGCTTCGACACATTCCAGGAATTGTCATAATATATGGTTGCACAAGCGAGCTATCTTTCTTTTTCGTTCACTCACATAATGCACATGTATATACATACATACTCAAATTCACAAACGCGAGTGAGATAAAATATGTGATGCTGGTACACTGGTGCCTTGTATATTTGTGAATCAGCTATCTTTCATCTTCAACTTTAGTGTAATCTTAGCTGCGGCGTTGAGTGCATGCTCCATATTTTTATCCCTTGTACGATTTAAAATGTCAGAACAGAACAGAAATTGTGAAAAATCTGTTAAGAAAAATCGCAATTTATTTATTTTGTTATAACAAAAATATATTTACATTGTATTGACATTTTGACTGTCCAACTAGGTAGATCTCCCGTTCTAGGACAGTCAAATTTACAGGTATCGTATTTTTGGATACAAGAAAAACAGTAAAAGAATAAGAAAATAAAAGATATTAAAAATTTTGGATCAAAAGAAATATTTAAGGCGCTGGTAGTACATAATTATAAGATAGCTTTATTAATAGTGTTTCTGGCCTAAAATTTGTAACCATTTGGTTATTTTTGGATACAAGAAAACAGTGAAAGAAAAAGAAAATAAAATTAAAAATAAAAATTCTGCAACAAAAGAAATATATAAGGTGCTTGTGGTACATAATTATCCAATAGCTTTTTTTAATAATATTTCTGACTGTCCTGCCTAAAATTAGTAACCATTTTGTTATTTTTGGATGATACAAGAAAAACAGTAATTGAAAGAGAAAATAAAAATTTTAGAACAAAAGAAATATATTATATGGCGCTCATGTGCATAATTATCAGATAATATTTTTTAATAATATTTCCGGCGCCATCCTACCTAAGTCTATTAACCATTTTGTTATTTTTGAGCCGAAGGATGAAATTTCATACAGTTTTAGTTGAGAAGGGATTTTGTCATATAATTTTGGTCCCAGGTATGAGAATATTAATGTGTTTACGGCCTGTAGATGTAAAAACCTGTTTGGGCATATACAAATAATGTAAATACATAATTGAAGATTCCAGTGTGGAGAGTGCCCCTCCAAGTCTGGGAGTGCCCATAGCCGCATTGGAAGATTTGAGGTCCATGTGCCAGTGGCTCAACAACGCTGGGAGGAATTCCTATACCTCTCTCATCGGCACTGTCAGGAGCGCTGTGGTATACAAGTCTCTCACCGCCCTCAAGGAACACCAGAGATGCAACAGCCTGGGAAGCATGCAGAGATCATTCCAGACTCATTCACCAATGCCCGTAAGAAACTAAAACAAAGATCTAACACTGGCAGTACTTATAACTTCTAAAGCCCAACTTACTTCTTACTTAGTTAATAATAAAAAACATATCTGAACTTGCGCATTTAAAAAAAAACAATGCATAAAATTTATATACAAAGTGAACTACATATCTCATTAATAGTATGATTTTAGATTTTCACGGCCAAAAGTATTCCAGTGATTTATTTTTTGTTGGCCTACCTCCTTCTTTAGTCAACGTTTCGGACACTGTAACGCTGTCCGAAATCTGCCCCGATGATGGACAATGTAAGGCTGTCCGCAACGGTTGCTAAAGAATGAAGTAGCGCGACACGGCATAATACCCCAAAAATAAATCACTATATCTCATAACTATTTTTTAAGATATTAATTATTATCTATCCAATTCTAATGAAATTACATACTCTCTCCCCCAGAATACCCCTTACTTTTTTAAAAAATCCTCGCTGAAGATGAAAAAGTGCAAAGTACTGGAGAGAGCTACGATAATATATATTGGAATGAACATGGACTTACAATACCAGAATAAAAAAAATTACTCGTCTCAACCCAGATAGCCCTCAAACTTTTTTAAAATGTTTTTGAAAAAATTTTTTTTGGTTTCATCATTAAAAAAAATCACAAAATATTTTAAAGAAATATTCATTTGATTTTGTAGGAGGGGGGAGGTGTTTTCATTTTTTTGTACGGTGGGGTTATAGGCGTCTAACAAGTTTTACTTATTTGGTCGCATTCGTCATTACTTTCTTTCAGAAAAGTCAGTTTTTGGAGCACTGACAAGCAATTGAAAAATAATTTACCGAAAATCTAAATTCTGGCGACGAAAATGTCAGATATGATTTTAGATTTTCACGGCCAAAAGTATTTTTGTTATTTATTTTTGGGGTTTTATGGCGTGTTACGCCATCCTTCTTTAGCCAACGTTTCGGACAACGTTACAGTGTCCATCATCAGGGCAGATGTTTTTTGTACAGTGTCCGAAACGTTGGCTAAAGAAGGAGGTAGCGTAACACTGCATAATACCCCAAAAATAAGTAACAAAAATACGAAATTGCGTTTGAATTGAAAGTTTTCCGCGGCCACAGATTCAAAATGAAGAAGAATGAAGGTTAACTGATGAGGATATTCCATTGTCATGACCACTCGTCATTGTAGAAATATTCCAAAAATGCTTCATTTTGAAAATGTGGCCCTGGAAAATTTTTAATTTGTATCTCATTTTTTTTTCACCAAAATCTAAATCAGTGTGGTCAGAATTGGCCCAGAACTGGTGGTTGTTTTCAAACTTTGGTTATTTGTTCGCATTCGTCATCGCTTTCTTCCAGAAAAGACAGTTTTTATTGCACTGACAAGCAACTGAATTGTTTTAAAGAGAACACGTTAGACACTAAATTTTCATTAACAAAAAGTATTATTAAATTACATTACATATGATTTTTGTTACAATTATAAAAAACGCAGTTAACATGTTAACATAAAACATATTTTTTCATAAACTTTTAAAATATTGTAAGACACGTATACTTACGTTCTAAAATACATGTTTTTCGATTTCGCGACGTGTAGACTTTAATTAAATTTTTTAATCAAATAACGACAACAAGTATGCTGTTTTATATTTAAATCGTAAAGGCTAGTACATGTACAGCATCACAAGCCGTAAACGTAGTTATTTTTATGCCTTCTTATAATTATTTTTTGTTTCAAACCAAAATTGGTACGGTAGGGCTATAATGCGGTATTTATTTGTGGGTTAATATATAGCAATGAAGGTTTCTTTGTTTGTCCCTTATGTGGTACCTAAACCATTCATCCGATTGGTGAGTTGTTGTGCCCACACCCGCTAAGGTTTAAGTATATAAATTTGAATAAAAAAATTACAATAGATGGCGCGCGACTTGTTTGGAAAATGTGTGTATTTCATATAGTTCAGTGGCAGGAAGAGAAATTTGGATGAGGAGGGGAATCCGGGAGGGGGAGGGGATGCGGTAGGGGGGGAGGGAAACAATAAGGGGGGGAGGGAAACGATAAGGGGGGTTTGCAGGACGGTGGACGCGGGAGAGTGGAAGGCGAGGAAGGTGGGGAGGGAAAGTGGGAGTAAAAGGGGACAAGGGAGGGGAATGGTGACACGTGGGTAAGGATAGGCAGGGAGAAACAATTTTTTTCTTAATGTGGCATTGCAACGCATGCCGGGTACTCGCTAGTAATTTTATAAAAGTAAGCCGCATAGTTAATGATTCAATGAGTTTGGTTTTGTATAGCGTCGCTGTGCGTCATGAAGAACGTTCTTGCATTATACTGTAAACAGTGGCGGTTCGTGGTCTTTTTAACGGGGACTTTCAGAAATTCAAGAGAAGATAATATATTATCTAATCAAAATTTACTCTTGTCATACAAATTAAATAAAGTTAGTGGAGGGGTACCTAAATAGGTACTATTGTTTTTAAATAACTTGATACTCCTCGACACAATTATTAAACGACCAAAAAAAGTTTTAAAGGATTTAAATTGTTTAATGGTTTTTACAACACTCAATTTACGTTGCTAATTATGATTGTTTTTTTCAAATAAGAAAAATTGCGTAGAATGTAGAATATAATATAATTAATATTTTAAAACATAAAAAAAAACAAGAAACACAAATAAAGGTGGCACGAAATAAAATGAGCTTTTTTCATTTACACAAAAAATCCATTATTCACGTATACAAAAAATAATTATATTTAATTTCCAAACTTTTTTCATAAGCATTAGCGTTATTTTTTGTATATAACACTGTATTCCGTCATTGTGTGAAAAAATTAGAACATTGAGTAAATTAGGACAGAATATTCGCGACAACCGATAAATGCAACCACTTTCAATTTGAAAGCCGAAACAATATTGGGAAAGCTCAACACAAAATTGCATAACTAGCGACGTTGTTTATCGAAACTTTAGTAAATGTAATCGTAACTAAGGGATATAACGACTTATCTATAAAAAAAAACAGAAGTCAAAATCGGTCCACTTTAATAGTAGATTTATAAATGCCATTAGTAAACGGTTGGAGAAATGCAGAAACAAGAAAATAAAAATGTACAAAAATGACTACAAAGTTAAATACCTACCATAATATATAACATTTAACTTGCATCCGTCGGTGCAAAAGTCGACCGTCAGCCGGTCATCCTGCGACAATCTCGGGCTTCGTTTCGGCGAGACTCGTCGAAGTTCGGAGGTCACATGAGATCTTGACTCGTGATCGGCACACCAAGCTGCGTAGTTTTGTCCATTCTACCGGCATAGCCGATATGAATCGCTGTGCCGCGCTATGATTTTTTCGTATGGACAAATGTGTGCGGATCGCAACGCGCACAAAATGGGAATAGATACCGTATTTTTCGGTGGCGCGAGTTTTAAAGACAGAATTTTAATGTCGAGCTATCTGTGATGCGCTTATATTACTATACAACCAGATTGTTTTATTTTATCATCTTTTCGGGGGTTCACCGCACAACCGCACTTTAGAGAAAACCGCCACTGACTGTAAATCATACATCACAAGCTAACACTCACATTACACCAAGCTTTAGAAGTAACTGAAAATCTGGACCATGTTTGTCATTGTATATTGTATATTTCACTAAATTGAGATTCGTTTAATTTTTCAGAGAACAAAGTTGATTCACCGCACTGAGAGCACCGCTAGGAAAACTTCCAGCAGAATCCACAAGGCGTAAGTCAAAAAATGGTTTAATATATATTTTTTGTTACATTTAAAAAAAAAAAAAAATATTTTTAAAATTGTTAGTTTTTTAAATTTTTATATGAATACCTCATAAGAGTCCCAACTGTTCCCGTCTGGAGCCAGTGAGACTATGGCATCCCCAATTGGGGTATGTTGTGAGACTGAAGGTAAGTGGGGAAGGGAAGGAGATGGGGAAGAGGGAAGTGGAGAAGTACCTGGCTATTCAGACCTAGTCACTAAACATGACTAAAGCAATATTTCAATTCTGAATGGTGGTCTTACACCATAGACCTAGTCACTAAACATGGCACAAGCAATATTTCAATTCTGAATGGTGGTCTTACACCAAGGCGATACTGAAAGTATCTTCCACTCTGGAACGTGCCGCAAATGCAGTATATATTATTTTTTATTAATTAATTGTGAAATAACACAAATTAATCAAATGAAATTTATTTGCGCACGCCGGGTTCGAACCCGCGACCTTCAGAATGGGAGTCCAAAGTCTTACCCCGGGACTAAGCCGGCCGTCAAAGTTACATGTTTTGAGGATTTTACGACCATCATGCTAGGCACATTCCCAGTTGTGGTGGTCGACATTAACTCTACACAGAAGGCCCTGATAAAAAAAAATTCCCTCAGGGCCTGTGTCATGTTTGGTGATGCTGTGTGGAGGGTATTTTAAAGGAAAGTAAAGAGAGGAGAAGCGTAGGGAGTGTGGCGAACCCATCGCTCAGGGAGTGGAAACACGACCTGCAATAGCCAACCCAAGCTAAGGTGTTAGCTACCGTGCTCAGGCTGAATGACCTGGGGAACAGTGTTACGAACGGTGCCTCCGAGAAACAGGGTCGCATCTCGGAGTATTTAGACCTTACCCCAGCACTCGGGGCTCTGCTGGGGTGGACCTTCCATTTCCCTAGGCACTCGTGGGACGAAAATTAAACCATTACAAACTAGGGGCCTTTGGAGAACCTAGGAGGTCTTAGGCCACTTTCATGAACTCTTTCCCTGTGGGGCCTTCAGGGAACCAAGGGGGAGTGTGAACTCTTCCATAGTGGGGCCTTCAGGGAACCAGGGAGGAGCAGAGTGGAGAGATGACATCCTCCCTCTCGTGGGGCCTTCAGGGAACCAAGCAGGAGTGGAGAGGAGAGATGAGGCCCTCTTCCCTCATGGGTCCTACAGGGAAACAAGGTGGGGTGGACTCTTCCCTCTTGGGGCCTTCGGGGAACCGAAGGGGAGTGGACTCTCCGTCGTGGGACCTTCAAGGAACCAAGAAGGAGTGGAGAGATGAAGCCCTCTTCCCTTATGGGGCCTTCAGGGAGCCAAGGTGGGGTGGACTCTTCCCTTGTGGGGCCTTCATGGAACCAAAGGGGAGTG
The DNA here is from genome assembly GCA_951813805.1 of Limnephilus auricula. NCBI lineage: Eukaryota > Metazoa > Arthropoda > Insecta > Trichoptera > Limnephilidae > Limnephilus > Limnephilus auricula. The sequence goes on from OX638393.1 coordinate 7,951,411, forward strand.
GACTCTCCGTCGTGGAGCCTTCAGGCAACTAAGGAGTGGAGAGGAGATATTAGACCCTCTTCCCTCAAGGGGCCTACAGGGAAACAAGGTGGGGTGGACTCTTCCCTCTTGGGGCCTTCGGGGAACCGAAGGGGAGTGGACTCTCCGTCGTGGGACCTTCAAGGAACCAAGAAGGAGTGGAGAGATGAAGCCCTCTTCCCTTATGGGGCCTTCAGGGAGCCAAGGTGGGGTGGACTCTTCCCTTGTGGGGCCTTCATGGAACCAAAGGGGAGTGGACTCTCCGTCGTGGAGCCTTCAGGCAACTAAGGAGTGGAGAGGAGATATTAGACCCTCTTCCCTCAAGGGGCCTACAAGGAAACAAGGTGGGGTGGACTCTTCCCTCATGGGGCCTACAGGGAACCAAGGTGGGGTGGACTCTTCCCTTGTGGGGCCTTCGGGGAACCAAAGGGGAGTGGACTCTCCATCGTGGAGCCCTCAAGGAACTAGGGAGTGGAGAAGAGATAGTAAGCCCTCTTCCCTCGTGGGGCCTTCAGGGTGACAAGGTTGGGTGGATTCTTCCCTTGTGGGGCCTTCAGGAAACCAAGGGGGAGTGGACTCTCCGTTGTGGAGCCTTCAGGGAACTAAGGAGTGGAGGGGAGATATTAGGCCCTCTTCCCTCATGGGGCCTTCGAGAAACCAAGGGGGTAGCTCTTCCCTTGTTGGGCCTTCAGGGAACCAAGGGGGAGTGGAGAGGAGATGAGACCTGGGAAACACACTGTGGAACCAGAGGATATGGCCTCCTATCCAATGACAACCCTGGTGAACTTTATAAAAGGGGCTGGGTTACTGTTGACAGCACAATGGGCCTATGGCCTAAGTGCTCACGGGAACTACTAGTAAACCGTCTCCGCTCTGAGGAAGTTCAGGAAGTAAAGAGAAGAATCTGGGGATCAGTGTGTCCATGAGTGACAGATGTAAGAATTCACCCCTTTCACTGCTGTGCAAGGCGTCGAAAATATAATTCGAGAGGTCAAATACATCAAGCTCACTCAACTCCCCGATCCAGCCCATCACACAGTTGATGGGCAGACGCATCCGCCGCCAAGACCTAGACAAACCTAACCCCATGAACCCCTGCACCTATAGTCAGGCGCCAAATGTAGCGAACAACTTGAGGTGATCTATGGCAGAGGGTAGGTTATCCAATGAGTAGTTCTCAGGGTCATTCTCGTTACCCGCCTCCCAAATGAAAACATTAACCCTGTTATTAGCTTTATAAAAATTAGATTGGCACGTACTTCACAAGCTTTTCTAATGTTTTAAGGTAGCGACAGAATCGCAGCTCACATCAAAAAGATATTTTTAACACAATAGCGCTCGCCATAAAATCCCATGAGACCCGCCTGAAGTAAAAAGACCATGTGTTATAAGCGTGTTATAAGCCCTTCGCCGTAAACAGGAGAGGGGGTCATTTTGAATACACGGAGCATGCACGGAGCCGTCAAGTTGACATATCCAGTACAAAGAAATGATATTCTCTCGACCGCTTCTGATTTCAACTGACCCCTTCTCCTTTCGTAGGAAGAAATATTTTATGACGTAGTGCGTCTAGAAAATATACTTTATAACACAGTATCTTTGTATGTGAGCTTCGAGTCTGTACCGTGCTTTATTTGTTTGTTTTCAGACTGGAGAAGCGAGCAAATAAAATGTTTTTGAAAGCATCACAAACCTTAGAGCATTCTACTGGACTAACTCTGGGACCAAGAAGGAGTGCTTCACATTTAGGTACCTATTCTTGCAATATTTATTTCTTATATCGCGCATTAAATCACATTCAAAATATTCTAACGTTTTATCTCTGAAAAGTGAAGTGATTGTGATTATGACCCACGAAAACCGTATTTAAGTTATATTATTGTAGAAATGTCCTGTACTTAATAATCAATTAGAGGTATCCAGTAGCCCAATATTAGGTATGTTTCCATTATACTATTAATAAATTCCTTTTGTCACTTTTGATAACCCAATTAGTCTATAATTATATGTTGGTTTTTTCCCAATTCATTTGTATTAACCGCTTGGACACATAAGCTTGTTTTCACAATAATTTAACGTAGGTAGACATAGGAATGGCGTATGTCCCGTACCTGAGTTATTAATGTATCCCCACTGTGTGTAATAATTTTAAATTGTTGTCTCTTTCTATATGTATATATTGTTGTCTCTCTCTATATGTATAAATAAGCACACATTTTGTAGTTATTGTTTAGTATTAATTTGTACCCTGAAGATGCTTGAATAAAGCGAAACCGGTCGGTAAAGTAAATTAATAAATATTGTGGTTTTAAAACAAAAAAGTGTTTTATTTTTATTAAGTATTTAAGTTAGATCACTCCATCTCCGCAAGATGTCGATAGTGTCTCTTTCAACGGGACCGCATGTTCATCGTTCATTAATTTGTTTTCCGTTCTCCTGTAAAATGAACGTTTTTGAATATCGATTCTTTTCTACAGGATCTGCGATATGTAAAGCTGTTTACAAGATATAATTAAAAATATTTTTTTAATGCTTGTCCTGATCATGATACGGCTAGATTTGAAACTGGTTAGGCGGGTTGTTTCACTGAATTTGAACAATTCATCAATTTTCAAATATATTTTCAAGTTCTATAAGGGTTCTATTCAAGTTCTATTATTATATCATTATTGGCCAGTTGTTTCACGACGGAAACGTGGTCGAGGCTCTCATTAAAATAATATAAGGTTGTTTCAAAGTGGAAGACAAAGTATTGCCCTGGTGTAAGACTGCTATTCAGAATTGAAACATTGCTTGAAATGGCTTTAGCCATGTTTGGTGACTTCAGTCTCACACCAAACCCCAATTGGGGATGCCATTGTCTTACTAACTCCGGGCGGTTGGGAGCAATTGAGACTTTTGTACAGATTTTTTTTTTAATTGTAATTATAACAGAACTCAAATAGAACTTTCACAGAACTTGAAGTAGTGTGTGTAAAGACAAACCATGGATTTCTAAACTCCTCAAGAACGCAGGATAATTGTTAATGCAAGAAATCTTGGTCCATAATTTCAGAAGGTGACGATTGGACGGGGGGCGCTGAACAAGACATGGAGCAGTACCTGGAGCTGGTGATGGGACTCCACAGGCTGATGAAGGCGGAGCAGATGCTTCTAGTTGGTCTGGTCCCCCTGGCGCAGCAACACACTGTTTTTGAGAGCATCGTGAGAGATGCTTTAGATCTTGTTGTCCAAGATGGAGAGGTAATTAAGGCCATCGGCTGCGCGGCCGGTTTCATACAAAACATTGTTTTTGGATTTGAGGCCATAATACTCAAACCAAACTGAAAAATTATTTTTGTAATAAAAAGGTATGTCAAATATCTATCTCGTGCAGGAACTACTTTTTTTTTTCTCTTTTAAATGATGACATATAGGTAATTAAAGAAATCATTTTTCGTTCTTTTTGGAAGCAACTTTGGAATTTTTTTGTGAGTTATTTATAATTATTAAAAAAAGTTCTGCCTAATCCTTGATTTTAATATAATGAAAAATAAAGTAAAAAATAAAAAGTTGTTAAAAAATGTGTTTTTTTTTTTATTAACTTAAGAATGGTACATGTTAATTCATACTGGTCTTCCATTAAAAGCATTTGCTTTTTGGGTAGTAACTTTAATATATAAATGACAAGTTTTTGTTAAACTAAAAAAAGTAGCTCCTGTCCGATATAGATATTTGACATATATTTTTATTACAAAAATTATTTTTCAGTTTGGTTGGGTATTTTGGCCACAAATCCAAAACTACGTTTTGTATGAAACTGGTTCCTCTTAAATCTTTAAATATAATACATTTTCTTTAAAATCTGCGGTCTAGGGTCTGTGCTAGTACTTGAAAATCTTGATTCCTGTTTATACATAGGTATGTATAGATTTAATAAAGAACGTGTCCCAAAAGTCAACGATATCCCTTGGAGGGCTGATAGGCCAACTTATGATGGACCAAAATAACCATTAGTAAAATGTCCTTAGTTTTCAAGATATTGGCACTTTTACAAATTTCGTAATAATCGACACCTTAGATCAGTTTTTCTAGGGCCACGGTTACAAAATTCTAGATTCTTAGAATATGGAATTTTGTAACTGGGGCACTTGAAAAACTGATCTAATGCTGCGTACATATTTGAAAACACAAGTAAGAGCCGAGCCTCGAGTTATGGGAAAGGAAACAAAACGTGGATGCTTCATTCCTTTTTCATAATTCGTGTTTAAAAGTTATATTATGATATTTTAGTCTGTCATGAGTTGGCCATCAGCTTTCCGAGGATAGCGTTCACTTTTAGGGAAACCCAGTATAGTGAAGATGCAAACCTCTAAATCTGTCATAGTTTACCATGTTTTTACATGCGGCATTTTTCGTAATGTAATATTTTTTTGGGAATTCCATCATCTCTGGCTAAACTGCTAAAAAAGCTTACATATATTACCAGTTTTACCACCGCTGTGTCACTGCCCTTTGAGTAAATTGTCAGTTTTTACCGACATGTTAATCCTGTGATTAAAGTTACTCAATAGTTGACGCAGAAGAGGTTAAATACCCTCCTTAAATTAATATTGCTACTATTTTTTTATGTCTCCAGAATATTGCAACCAGAGCCAAGAAGTGCATGAGCCGTCATGACTTTGGATCCGTCCTGATTGTGTTCCCCATATTGAAACAACTACTGGCGCTAAAGCCAGAGTTTGAACGCACCGTAGAACATTGTGACATCAATGTTAAATCCAAGTTCACATCTATATTAACTACACTGCACACAACAGTAAGTTTAAAAATATGTACATAAACAAAATCAACTTTGTTCTTTTAACCGCTTGGGCACATAAGCTTGTTTTCACGACAATTTAACGTAGGTAGACATAGAAATGACGTATGCCCCGCACCTGAGTTATTAAAAAGAAAGACAAACATTCCCAGATTCCACACCATTCACTCAACCATCTAAGTAAACTATTTTCTATACTTATTATTTGTATGTAAATACTGCACCGAGTCCCAACTGTCTAAGTATGTTGTGAGGCTGAAGTTGTATTGTTTATGTTCCCCACAACTTCACAAGAGCACGCACCCACAGGACTTTTGTTGTTCCGAGATTCAGAACTAACCTACCATTGGTAATGCCGCTCGGAAAAATGATTCTGCTCTTAAATGATTTGTCCCCTGACATAGATATTTTTAACTGAACGTTCAATTTTTTTAACTAAATAAATGTTAACTGTAAATGCGTATTTAAAATATTATAATGTCCATCTTTTTTTTTCCACCCTTTGACATGTCATGTCAAATTATTAAAAAAATTATATTTAATCTATGGTTCTAACTAAATTATGCATCTCCATCTACTGATTTTGCAAACTAAGGCGCTCCGCCCACTGAGGCAACTGAAAACCGGCTGTATCTCTGTCTTGATTGGTCAAAAAGCTTGGTTAACCATAGAAGAAGAACAATCAGCTGACAGTTGGCAACTATCAATGGCCGCCCAGGGCAACCAGTAGAGCAAGTCGCAAGTCACCGCTTGCGTTACCATTGACAACGGGGTTTTGTGTGATTGTGTATGTGCGGGCCATCACATTGTCATACAAAGACAGTTGGCAGTTGAGAGTTTTCAGTTGCCTGAGTGGGCGGAGGCGCTAAAGACTTTCATAAATAAAAGATATATGTATTGAGTCTATGGTTCTACAATTAAATTAAATTATGTATCTACAACTTTTGATTTTGGAAACTAAAGAGTTTCATCAATAAAAATGATTATTTTACAGGGAGTCAAGGCTCTTGAAGATTTCATTGATGGAGTGAAGTCAGACAGTGGAGTCCTACCGGTGGATGGAACTGTTCACGAGTTAACCACAAATGTTCTTGTCTTCCTCGATCAGCTTTTGGACTATGCAGATACCATCGGTGAGTGTTGTATAACTAATATAATCAAAATAAAGCCATGGGCTGTGTTATTTTGTCAATGGTGTGCTGTGTGTGATACCAAACCTGTTTTATGCCAGTGAGGCATGTGGAACTGGCAGAGGAAGGGTTAAAGTAGACTGAATGCTGTACAACTGAGATCACTGAGACGTAGGTGTGCTAAAACCATGTGTGACTGTATTCCAAAATAAAGCCATGGGCTGTGTTATTTTGTCAATGGTGTGCTGTGTGTGATACCAAACCTGTTTTATGCCAGTGAGGCATGTGGAACTGGCAGAGGAAGGGTGAAAGTAGACTGAATGCTGTACAACTGAGATCACTGAGACGTAGGTGTGCTAAAACCATGTGTGACTGTATTGCAAAATAAAGCCATGGGCTGTGTTATTTTGTCAATGGTGTGCTGTGTGTGATACCAAACCTGTTTTATGCCAGTGAGGCATGTGGAACTGGCAGAGGAAGGGTCAAAGTAGACTGAATGCTGTACAACTGACATCACTGAGACGTAGGTGTGCTAAAACCATGTGTGACTGTATTGCAAAATAAAGCCATGGGCTGTGTTATTTTGTCAATGGTGTGCTGTGTGTGATACCAAACCTGTTTTATGCCAGTGAGGCATGTGGAACTGGCAGAGGAAGGGTCAAAGTAGACTGAATGCTGTACAACTGAGATCACTGAGACGTAGGTGTGCTAAAACCATGTGTGACTGTATTGCAAAATAAAGCCATGGGCTGTGTTATTTTGTCAATGGTGTGTTGTGTGTGATACCAAACCTGTTTTATGCCAGTGAGGCATGTGGAACTGGCAGAGGAAGGGTGAAAGTACACTGAATGCTGTACAACTGAGATCACTGAGACGTAGCTGTGCTAAAACCATGTGTGACTGTATTGAAAATGTGGAGATCTGGAAAAAAGGACGCAAAATCGAAGCGTAATAAATAAGTGAGATGGTTTGGACATGTAGAGCAGGAAGAACGAAGAAAGCAGTGTTAGGAGAATATATTATGAATGGTAAAAGAAACAGGTAGTGCCCGAGGACAACATGGTACGTTCATGAATCAAATTATTTCTCTACAAACCTGAATAGACACCCTACATGAAAAAAGGTGTTTTCGAAGAAGTAATGACATAAATACTTGTTTGAAAATGAAATGACAGTTGAAAACCGTTTGTAAAAGTGACGCCAAGTTGACCATAGATATTTATTATAAATTATTCAGATGGGTTGGCGCTATGCGGATTTTTGCCATGTCAAGACCGAGAACGGCGCAAGCGATTCTGACCTTGTTCTTCATAGAACTTCTTTATACATAAGGAACAAAATCGCTTCAAAAAAATTTTTTTTTTAAATTTCGACCCGCGGCCACCGGTGGGCGAACGGCAGTCGAGAGGTTAATTAATCAATCACCTCTCTCTATAATATTTTTGTCCATAGTTCTTTTTAGTCTGTTCTTTTTAGTCTGTTCTTTTTAGTCTATACTTGTTTGTTTCTTTTGTTATTTAATGTCATTACTACCCTGACCAAGAAACCATTGGTTTCAAAACATGAAGGTAATTGTGATTATATAATAGTGGTTTAATACAAAGTTATTTGTTTTAATTTAATCTTTTTTTACATTAAAAATTGCCTAAACCGTTTTTACATTTCCGGAATTTTTCCAAACTGTAATAATACCTGTAAATTACATGATAATAATGTCTCAGTGATTTCAAAAGTTTACCGTTTTTTTTTAAAGGTTTACATTACTAAATACCAAATAAAATATTACATACTGCACTTGATTTGTATGATTTTAGGTGGTGTTTTATCTCAAGAAATGGTTTACGTCAATGCATTGGCCTTATTAAAGTGCTATCCTCAGATTGCTTCAAATAAAGAGGCAAAAGCTAGAGCACTGCTCGCCATCTACGTTCGTAAGGAAATTAATTAATAGCATTGAAATATTTTTTTAATTAATATGCTGAAAATCCAAATCTGTTATGTATTTATTTGTCTTTATATTTTACAGGGAAAGTTTTAGTGCAATTGAACTTAACCCTGAGAAGTAAAAGTGATCAATACGGAGATTCAGCTCTTCGGGCTCTGTTTCGGTTGAATAATATTCACTATTTACTAACGGTAAGAATAGCTATTTCTTATTATTAAACGTGCTTAGCATCGACCCGCTGCTGATCTTCATACAAAAGTCGCAAATGACGTGGGCTTGGACACTTACTAAGGCCATTCTTCCACAAGGATACGCAAGTATCACATACTCATGTTGTGTTCGCGCAACTTTGCAAACAGTGTCGCACACTCTGTATGTTGCTACTGAGATCGTAAGACCCGCGTCGCCACCAATCATTGTTAAATTCTCAAAACCTAAAAGCTAAAGATATTCAAAGCAACTCCGAAGGTTGTACCTGCGAATGATGGAAGTAAATCAGGAAAGGGACTCATACAATTAATTTATCTTTGTGCCATTGCCCCTCGGAGATGGCAGCTTTTTTTCTGTTATGCCCCGTTCGGACTTGGCAAGTAATTTAGTTTAGTAGTAAGTAACTCGTCACTTGACTGACCAAAATGCTACTACTAACTACCAAATCAATGGTGTTCAGCCATGTTTAATTACTAAAACACTTGATACTCCATTAAACATTTTGTCTTTTTTTTTCCTTGATCAAAAAATATTATAAATTGATAAAAACAAATGAATACTTACGCCCATTGTTCACGCAGCTACTTACAAGCGACGCTACCGTTAACCTGTCATACTATTTTGCTAGTGATATAGATTTCAAACACTAAAAATAGTATAGAAAATACAGACGAGCGGCGATCGCGTCGCTTGAACGTAGCTCCATGGAAGAACGGCGTTACTGCTGAAAACGAAAGTTTGGGTTATATATACTTTAAGGGATGGGAAAGGAGGATGGGGGTGGTTTTTCGAAATCTCATGTAGATAGTGTCCTTCCTCTTTTTTTGAAAATCAAGTGTGTAAAATTTCATCAATTTCTATAGTCTCTTCGAATGAGAAGACAATTGTTACTCATTTTAATATACCCTTACTAAAACAATACTCACCAATACAAGTCACAATATTTATGTAGATTTATAGTAATTTATTGTTTACTTTCATTTCAGGGTTTACAACGATCGCAATTACTGGAAGTTTTAACTCTCTCAGAGCCGAAATGCGAACAAAATTACAGGGAAATGATCCAAGAACATAAAGCCGGCTATCTACAAAGGTGCACAAAAATTACTGTGAAAAAATTCATTCTTCAAATTATGTCTTCTTTGCAATAGTTAATTCTTTAACTTGAGTGATTTGTTTATAGTTGGAACAAGCTGTTGTCAACCATCACTTTGGGTGATGAGGAGTTATCTTCCAAATTAAAGGACAAAGACCGCGCGGCTATCAAAGAGAAGTTCTCTGTAAGTTTTGTAGCTTTATATTTTCTGATAATTTTTTTATACACTTACAATATGTACATATTATGTTTGTTGCCGGTGGCAATTTCTGCCAACCCTGTTCATTTTCAGTTTGCAATTTTATTTTATTCAATCCATTCAATCAATCTACTATTCAGCAAAGAATTGAGGACCCCACTCCAATAGTCCTGGTGAATCAGCTCTTCCACGTTCTAGATATCTTAGACCAAGGCTGCCCAACCTTTTTAACAGTCGGGCCAAATTGACTCGGCAAAATCACAGGCAGGCAACTGATGATAGGGTTATGGTGGCTTATGGTTGGTTGGTGGTTATGGTGGGTGTGGTGTTACACACTGATTATTTCAATCAAACTGATTGTAAATGGATTTATAAAAATTTGCAAGTTGGCAGGAATTTTTAAACTTGCTCATGCGATGTTGACCAGTCCAAAGTATCGGTGATTTACCTGCATGCCACTTCGCCAATGACCCATGACCTTCTCCCAGTTCAAAATTCTCAGTTTGGCAAGTGATGTGTTAAAGTATATAAAGTGTTAGAATACACTGTAGGCAGACAGTTGACAAGACTATTTTGTATGTATAGGTCTTCCAGAATGGATATTGTCATTGCGGCTATGTGTGTTTTACCAAATTTACAGGGTAAGCAAAAAACTTCCCAGTTTAATAGTCAGATGCATCAACAAACGTTTGAATGAGTTTTGTGCTATAAAGGTTAAACTTATGCACATATCCAAGATTAAGCCCGATTCTTCGATTAAAAAAAAAAATTGGTGTAAAAAACGTTTTGCACAAATCTGGCACATTGCAAGCGCAACAACGATATATGTACATATTAGTACACCTGGCTATCTATAGTATCCTCAGCATTCTTCTCCAGTATCAAATTTCGAGGTCATCTCTCTATTTCCTGTCGCTGGCTTTAAGTGGATGTTAGATTTAAATTACAGTGAAAATCTGAAGAAGTTTTCCAAAGGACCGAAAAAAAAGTGGAAAATCTTATATGTGAGACAAATTGGGTCTTCAAGGGACCAAAAAAAAAACTTCTTAAGCATATCCTTGATCTACCGGTATTTCAATGGAAGATGCTCCGAGGAACTAGCATCATTGATCCCCTCGGCACCGGTGCATAGTCGGGAAACACGCCAAACGCACGCCCAACATATGTACGTGGTTGACATTTGTCACATGAGAACGGGTCGTTTTTACGACTCGTTCTTGAGTTCAACAGCTTGGCTGTGGAACGATTTGCCGGCCTCTGTGTTTCCTCCTTCCTCTGCTCAAAAAGACCCTCCACGCAGCATCTTCAACATAGGCCCTGAGGGAAATTATTTTGTGTGTGAAGTTAATATAAAAAATAAAAAAAAGCACGAAACTTCTTAACCTCTTGAATGTCAGATGACAGTTAAGAGGTTAAGGCCGTATTCCATAGAAAATTAATATCAGAGCATTCTGAGAGGATAAGAGTACTGTAATAAATGGCAAAGTCTGGTATGATATTGGCGCAAGCGATTCTGACCTTGTCCTTGTGTAGTTTCTTTATACATAAGGGTTAAAATCGCATTTTATTTTTCAACCTCTCATCAGTCACCCACCTGCTGGCGGGCTTACGACAAATGAGAGGTTAAAAGGTTAACCACTGTAATTATAAGAGGTAGTTACTATAATTATGTGTGTACAAAAGTAGTTTACGTGTTGTCATTTAAATGGAAAATAGATAAATATTATTTTAATTAGACAATATTAGCGAAACTCAATTGAAAATCTGAAACAGAAAAATCGGAAAAAGATACGGTCACACCTGGGACTAGGATAATGTTAGTAGTTCTCAGTCCAAGTATGATACAATTAAATATGACCAAATCGGATAGGGACACATTAGCTCAGTTAGTAGAGCCGCGGCCCGGGAATCCAAAGGTCATAATAAATAAAGATAAATAATATATTATCTGTTCTTTTTCAGACTTTCAACAAAGAAATGGAAGAGTGTGCCAAGGTCCAGAGAAGTTATTCCATACCAGATCTAGAGTTGCGGGAATCCCTGAAAAGGGACAATAAGGAGATCCTCCTGCCCAAGTACAACTTGTTTTATGAAACATATTCCAACACACCTTTTTCCAAAAATCCTGACAAATATTTGAAGTACAATTCTGCCCAGATTGCTGCACTGTTGGACAGATTTTTCGATGTAGCAGCTTAATCTTAATATACATGTATATATACATTAATAATTTGGATATAATATTGTTATAGACAATTATTAATATTAAATTAAAATAACAAACTTTGTTTACACCACTTTGGGAGGCGGGTATGGGTACTGCCGCCCCGGGAACCATTTATTGGATAACCAACGCCCCTGCCATAGGTCACTCCAAGTGCTTCATTACGTTTGGTGACTTAGCAGGGGTGCCCGTGTTCATGGGATGAGGTTTGTTTAGGTCTTGGTCATGAATGCCTTTGCCCACCTACTGCGCGTTGGGCTAGAGCGGGAGAGACTGGTTGAGGGAAACCTTTTGAACTCTTCAGCCCGACCCTCTCAACCCATTGCCTTGCACCGCATTGGGAGGGATGGATTCAATCGTCTATCATTCCTGGACCCATTGACCTAGATTCCTACTTTTTTTCTTCCCAGAACTTTTTCTCTTCCTTTCCCTTAAAAGACCCTCTACACAGCATCTCCAAAGATGACATAAGCCCTGATAAAATTTCTTTCCTCGGGGCCTCCTGTTTAAAACTAATGTAAAAAATTTGTCTATTCTTATATGTATTAATTTTCAGAATACGTTTGTATCCTGATTTTATCTGAAAATTTATGATAATTTTTAAATAGTTGTGTAAACAAAGTTTGTTATTTTCATTTAGTTAAAATGATGCCACTAAATTTGCAATTATTGGAGATATGTTAAAAAAAAAAAAAAAATTGTTGAATATATTTTATTGTCAAGATACAAAAGTGCAATTATTAAAATTATTCGATCGGTACCATTTTCTTTGCTGCATTAGGTTTATTTTTGTTTTTTTTTGGTTTGCGTTTTTTTGCTGCATTTTTTGCTGCGTTTTTAGCTGCAGTTTTCTTCTGCTTATTGGTTTCCTCTGAAAAATAAAATGTACAATATATATTTTTAATAAGTACCTACTACACCATGCACAGCTAAACTAATCATGTAATCATTCATATTAAAAAATTACTAAATAAAATTATGAATCTTTCAAAAAAAAAGAATTACTCTTTACATTGTTTTTAATACCTACATTTATTAAAAAATATTATTTTTTTAAGCAATTATGGAACAGTGAAATAAGTTATATAGTGAAACCCTCTTATAAAGTTTTCCAAGGAACTGTATTTATTTTTCGTATAGGGAAACCGTATATGTCAGATAAATTATGCGAAAACTTCTTATGCTGGATAATTTCTTATAAGAGGGTTGGTTCACTGTATGTGTCATTAAAGAAGTATACTGACTTAGTCCAGGATTCCTCAGTTTAACGGCTCCTGGGGCGAACATGCACGGCAAGACTCCATTCTCCAGGAAACTGGGGGACACTATGTTGGGGTCTATGGGCACCCAGGGGGCAGTTTGGTTCAATTGAATTTCGGTCGGATCTATTTTAAATTCTGTCTGTAAATCCAAACCGTTGTCACACCTGAAAAAATGTTTATATTGTAAAAATGGAAAGTAAACAGGAATATTAAACAAAATGGTATCATTAGTTGGGGCAGAGAAACAGAGGTCACCCACAAATAAGTTGGGCTCGAACTTAACTACCAGCTTCGAGTAGGTGATAATAATTAAATATTTGCAAATATTCAACATTTAAAAAAAATAATAATAATTTTGCTGACCGCACAATGAAACATTCTTATAAGGTTTTTCAAGTTTTAACCTCTCGTTTGTCGTAAGCCCGCCGGCGGGCGGGTGACAGCTGTGAAATTAAAATATAAAATGCGATTTTAACCCTTTTGTATAAAGAAACTGTACAAGGACAAGGTCAGAATCGCTTGCGCCAATATCATCTCTAGCTTCTCAGAATGCTCTGATATTAATTTCCTGTGAAATACGGCCTTGACATCTTAACTGTCATCCGATATTCAAGAGGTTAAGCTCAAATCTCACAAGTTTAGAAAGGCACACAAAATACGATAATTTATCACTGATTCAATTCAATATTGTATTGGAATGCCCTTTCTTGGAAGAATTTATTTTAAGTTTACCCAGGGGGGGGGGTAACTTTAATTCGGCATAAAAAAGGCCCATTTTTAACAATTTTTTAGATGCTACAGGTAATACAAATTCATTTAATTGATCGTAACATTTGCTGTGGTGCTATTATCCACGGCAGGGCGGCAGTGCTGCAGGACGGGAGTACTATAATACGTTGTGCGCCCGTGCTGTGTACCGTAGGGCGGGAAGCAGATGGGCCTACCGCTGGCCGGCACCAAGACTGGGCAGGGGTTTGGGGGCCCAATGCACTCACTTTTGGGGCTCCGGGGTACTTACTCGTAATATTGTGACGGGTTAGCAACGACCCGTCGGCATGGCTCAGTTTAATCAGGGCAAATGAGGTTCTCGACACTCAGGACGCGGGCGGGAGATTCTCTATTCAATGAGTCAACAGACAATTCGGGATTTGTAATGAAAACAGTGGTTATCAAGTATACTATATTAGAATTCGAATACATTCATACATAGCGGTAGGGTCCCTACGATAACCTCTCTCTCTCTAAGATGATTCATGAAGTTACGGGCAAGACAATTACTATATTATGCACATGAGGGGTAAGGTTCGTTGCTGCACTTACTGCTTACATGTCGGGGAACTGATTCCGTCTTCCGGGCCGCCTCGCGGTTTTGCACATGGCACCGCTGGCCTGTTCGGGGTCCCTGAGCTGCGAATAGCTCCCCAGCCGCGCGTTCAGAGGTGCTTGGGGCTCGGTGGTGACACTCGATCGCGTATTATAATTGGCTTTAACCGCGTTATTTTGGTAAAGGTCGCTTAAAACAAAAGTTACTTAGCGAACTGTGACGGCAAAGCCCGGTTTTATCGTGCGTGGAGTCTGTACACTAGCGCGATCCGATCGTTTCTGTGGGATCGCCGGACGCGTGGGTCCGAGGACCGAGGCGATTAGCGCGAACGGCTTTTGGCGCGCTGTTGAACTATGGCAGGCGGGAATTCTGTACTGACTCGAACTGTGTATCGTAACACATTATAGTACAACATACAAACAATATTTCCTTAATTTTTTAAAACAATATAAATAAGTCGACATCAGCAAATCTTCAGAGGCACCTCGAAAAAAAGTTGTCCGCCGGTAACTCACGACTGGATCATTGGAAATCAAAAAATAAAAATGATATCATTAGATAACCCCTTTCCTAAGGTATCCCTGAGAGGATTTTTTTTTTTTCGATTTTTGGTGAGGCTTGCAAGTGAAAACTGGGGATGTTACGAATGTGATATTTTTCACATTCGCGAATGCGAATGTTCAGAATGCGAATGTGCGAATGCGAATGTTAAGGAAACACATTAAAAAAAAACTTTAGTCAACATTAATCATCGTTTTAATAAAAAAATAAATCAATTCTTATACAGTAAGATATAATGGTAATTAAGCAATTTAATAATCGAAGTTCAAAAGAGGCATATTATATTTCAGAAAAAGCAATTTTGCAGCCTTTTCTCCCATGAGGCGATTTCTAAGGGGCTCGTATATACGGCACGTGGACAGTGGGCGAGACACGATATGATCTGCACACATTCGCATTCGCTAAACATTCGCATCGATTGTTGCGAATGTCGATGCGAATGTTTAAAATGATGCGAATTATTCGCATATGCGAATGCGAATGTTCGTAACATCCCTAGTCAAAACACCCATTTTGATTTAAACCATTCACCGGCTTCAAATATGACAAACATCAGAAAATCGCTTTACGGTTTTGTATACCAGAAAATCCAATATTAAACATGAAAAAAAAAATTGTACAAGGTCTACATCTTAGTTAGCTCCGATTTGTTTCAAATTGTGACAAAACAATCTTAAGATGTTGTACAATCATATGAATCAATAAAAAAAAAAATTAATACGTTACCCCCCCCCCCCCCCCTTGAGCTCGAAAACTTCAAAAGCTGGAGCCTAATAATTGGGTTTCACTGTACAGATTATTTGTGCACTATAACATACTGCAAAGAGGTTAAAATTGAATACCAATTTTTATTACTTTTTGGGGACCTCATGGTACAGTACGGCAAATGCTCCGTGCTTCTGATTATGGCTGAGCATGTATTCTCCGGGGAGGAGTTTAGCCAGGCAAGAGAATACGTTGTAGAAGCAGCCCAAAGCTGCTTTGGGCTTCCAAATAGTCTGTTTGGCCAATTCCCCTGCAAAAGTCTGCAGTGTGAACTCCTCAATCATGAAGACTTCGGAAGAATAATTGTTTATCCGCACTGAAATAAAGAAAAGTTATTTTCTGGGTGTACTGGGTTACTGGCATCCCAATTGGGTTACAACATAACCCAATTGGGATGCCAGTCTCACTGGTTCCAGACGGTTAGGCACAGTAAGCCGATGGGAATTTAAGTTGTTATTGCATCCAGCTCCTCAATTGTTAAGTATTAATAAATCTGTAATACACATTAAAAAAAATAGGGATACCATTGTCCCACTGGCTCTGGATAAATATCTCAAATAATAATACCTGGATAACGGTGTATTCACGTAAAAAGACGATTCTAAAAGTGTCTCCCACTTTACATGTGTCTGTTAAATAATTAAGGTTCAATTAATAAATAATTACTTCTTAATAGTTTGGCATCTGGAGTAAATTGTAGGTTAGTCCATTGTAAGGCAGCCTCAGAGGGGGTTATTATTTCATTCCCAAAGTCCGATTGATATTCTACTTTTGGTTCAATGAATACCTTGCTGAAGAGTTTTTGATCATCCGCCTGAAAACATAGACATTTTAAGATATTATATTATTTCTTCATCTGAGGTTATTCATCCAGTCGACGGCTTCAGAAGTCATGTCTTCATTCAGTACATATGTGCCTCCGGGAAACTGGTGAAGAGTATATTCTTCTACAAAGTGTTGTTTTTTTTTTTACATTAGCTCCACACAGGGGGCCCTGAGAAAAATAATTCCCCTCAGGGCCTGTGTCATCTTTGGGGGTGCTGTGTGGAGGATCATTTTAGGAAAGGGAGAAGAGGAAAAGTTCTGAGAAGGAAAACTGTATGAGGTGTAGGAATCTGTGTGCCTAGTAGTGACAGACATATGAATCTGAGTCCCTCAACCAGTCTCTACCGATCTGGCCTGCCACACAGTTTATGGGCAGACGCATCCGCCACAAAGATCCGGACAAACCTCACCCCATGAAATTAGGCACCCCGCTGATTCACCAAACTTAGCGAACCACTTGGGGTAACCTATGGCAGAGGTGTTGGTAATCCAATGAATGGTTCCCGGGGCAGCGGCACACATACCCGCCTCCCAATTTTTTTTTGTTTATAATTATTTGCATTCACACAATTCAGAGTCCTTTAGACCCCATTTGTGCACCAAATACGTACAGCGGCTGTGATAGCATCGGATGCGGTTTAATGAGGGAGAGAGAACCCTTGCAGTGTTAACAGTTGGGTCCACGTTGGAGGTCTGCACTGAGTTTACCACGACTCTTCACGAGATTGCTGTGATTGAAGCGTTGTCTGTGATAGTGAGTTATAATAAATCATATTTTATGTTAAAATGCTTACATGAATCCCGTCACAATTACTCCACACAATAAAGTTAACACTTTTAACAGCTGTTTTACTAAGTTCACTCTCTTGCTGTGACTGGCCTATTTTCCAAAGTGAATAAGTCAACTGATTTGGTTCAACTATAAAGTAAAAAAGTATAAATTAATTCATCTTTAATAAAAAAAAAATACATTGTTTAACTACAAGTTTAGTTTCAATGCTACTGCATTTACAAATAAGTTAAAATCCTTTTTGTACAAAGTATAATTTAAAAAATAATATTTTGATGTTTTTGATCAATTAAATGAAAATCATTTTATTCTCAATGCATTATATCGTCGCTCTAGTTCGTTTTTGTCTAACAGACGATAAAGCCTTTATTTATACGATACTCGTTCAAAAAAAAAGTTATAAAAGAAGGGAACTTTGTCTTACGTCCTCCAAAATTTATGTGCTTTTATCGAAAAAAAAACTTTAACTTGTAAGCGCCATTTCTCTCAATTTACGTTTTGGTCTGTTGGATAAAAACGAACTGAAGCGATGATATGTCAAAAAGGAACTGTTAAATTGACGAACAAAGTATACTGGAAGTGCATTTGAGTGTACAATGTAATAAAAATTGAGGGCTGTTGTTTCACAGAATTTTAACAATTCGTCAAATTTGAAAGTTAATTTTTAAGTTCTGTGAAAGTTCTATTCAAGTTCTGTCGTTATTTCAGTAAAGATAAATTATATAATAACATAAATTGAAAAATAACATTGAAATTTGATGAATTGTTCAAATTCTGTGAAACAACTGGCCATAAGTGTTCATTTAAACGTCTGGTTAACAGGTTAGATCTATCAAATCTTAACAATGTAAAAGACGAATCATCAAATCTTCCCGTTTAACTTAAAATAATAAAATACGTAATACTAATTATCTCACCAACTGTTTTGTCCCCTTTAAGTATTTGTTGAACAAACTTGGCCATGTTTTCATCTGTGTCCCGTGCCAACCGATTCAACATTTTTCCGCAGGTACATTTATGAGCATCAGAATCTGACCACATATTCTTCAGTTTTTTACCCATTTGTTTAACTTTGGCTTGTTTCAAGCACGTACCGTGTTGGGCTGGTTCACTATTCAAACTCCTTTTATTTGGGGAAGAGGTAGCTTTGGATGCACCGGGTGTTGTGATATCTGTTTGAGATTGGTCGCTGTCTTTTTTATTGGGAGAGCTACTATTCTGTGGTGATTCGCTGGTTTTGCGTGCCATTCCCCTAGTGGTGACGCCTGCATCAATATTCAACAAAAAAATAAATAAGCAAAAAAAAGCCATTGAGAGTTTGAAATAAATAGTAAGGCTCTTTAACCTGTTGAATGTCAGATGATATTTCGGAAAACCGCACGGAAATTACCTTGATTACTTCTGGACAAATATCCATATACAAACAAAGGAATTGTTTTTTTTTTAGATTGTTTTCTGTTTACCTGATAATGTATCTAATATTCATATATATTACATGATAATATCGTTACAAATTATCCCAGAATAGCTCACTTTAGCAAAAAAAAAAAATACCCCATTCGGCAAACAAATATCAAAAAAATATATATTTATATGAATATGAACTGATTTTATTGTTTCTACACATACCTGAATGTACACCCTACATGAAAACCAACAATTCAAAGGTGTTTTCGAAGAATTAATGACATTGATACTTCTTTAAAAAGTTGACAGCCGGTAAAGCGGGAAAAAGTGTGATTTCCGAATGTCACAGATAAATAATTACTTAAAAAAATTTTCAGAGTAACTAGATTAATCAAATCAGCTGTTACGTCAAGAAAGATATTGGCGCAAGCGATACTATTCTGGACCTAGTCCTTCATACAGTTTCTTTATACATATAACCGTGTTAAAATCGCGATTAAACAAAAAACAAAGCAAAAATTTTGGTCGCACCCGCTGCGGGCTTACGACAAACGAGAGGTTAAGAAGAGACCAAGTACCAGTTGTATTTCACATTGTGACATTTGACATTGTCACAAATCAACGATCAGCAACACATTTTGAATATTTTAACATTTGAAAGGCCCCTGTTATTTGCCAATTTTCGGCTAGTTTATCTGCACCAGTTTTGAGGTGATATAATAATAATATCTCAAGATTGTATATATAATTATGATGTATATCAAGACTTATTGTAATTTGAGGAAATTAATATGAAATGGCTTTGTGAAATTTAAAGACACTTATAACTTCAAAGTGGTCGAAGAGTTTACCTACCTGGGCTCCATCATAACGAAGGATAATGAAGACCCAGTAGAATTAAGAAAGCGCATCACAGCCGCTAACAACACATACTTTGCATTACTGCCAGTGTTCAAATCCCGAAACGTCCATAGGAAAACCAAAATAGTCCTATATAACACAATTATTAGAACGATCTTGGCCTATGGATGTAAGGCGAGAACACTGAGAGCAAAGTCTGCGGAATGGCTGGATACCTTCGAAAGAAAGGTACTAAGAAGAATCTTAGGAGCGGTGCGAGAAGGAGAGGCGTGGAGAATCCGCCATCAATATCTATGATATCTACTAAGCTCCCAGACTCTACACATTTAACCTCTCGACTGCCGTTCGCCCACCGGTGGCCGCGGGTCGAAATTTAAAAAAAAACATTTTTTGAAGCGATTTTGTTCCTTATGTATAAAGAAGTTGTATGAAGAACAGGGTCAGAATCGCTTGCGCCGTTCTCGGTCTTGACATAGCAAAAATCCGCATAGCGCCAACCCATCTGAATAATTTATAATAAATATCTATGGTCAACTTGGCGTCACTTTTACAAACGGTTTTCAACTGTCATTTCATTTTCAAACAAGTATTTATGTCATTACTTCTTCGAAAACACCTTTGAATTGATTTTTTTCTTGTAGGGTGTCTATTCAAGTTTGTAGAGAAATAAAAAAAATTAATCATTTTCGTATGAATATATTTTATTTACATTTTTTTGTCAAATGGGAAATATTTTCACATTTTTTTGTTAAAAATAGCTATTCTGGGAAAACTTGTAACGATATTATCATGAAATATATATGAATAATAAGGTACATTATCTGTACAAACAAACAATCACAAAAAAAACAATTCCTTTGTTTTTATACGATATTTGAGCAAAAGCCGGGAAGATAATTTCGCCCGATTTTTTCCAAATACACCTGGCCTTCAAGAGGCTCCAAAGACTAAGATGGGCCGGACATGTGCACCGAATGCCAAACACACATGTAGCAAAGAAGGTTCTATTAGGACACCCCGGAGGTAAACGAAAGGCTGGCAGACCTAGGCTGAGATGGGAGGATGATGTCAGGAAGGTGTCAGAGAACTACTCCATGTTGCAGATTGGAAGGCGACGGCCGAGGACAGAGGGCGGTGGAGGCTCATGTTGAAGGAGGCCAAGGCTCGAAATGGGCTGTAGCGCCATTGAAAAAGAAGAATATGAAATGGCTTAGCTATAGAAAATATTACAAACTGCAATCTGATTTATATCATATGGTTGAAAGCAGTATCAGCGTATTATTGAACAGCCTGTATGGAAAATATAAGGTGATAAGTTTTTTTGGTTTATCTAAATAAATTTATACCTTTTATATTGGCACTTCTTTGTAAGGGAGATATTGGCTCTAGGTTGTCAATGTCTATCACTAAATTATCTTCATTATCGCTTTCCGAGCTTGAACAATTCATAGTCTCCGGTAAATCTGGCTCCATTGCCTCTGGCTCCTTTTCTTTTGGCTCCTTTTCTTCCGACTCCTTTGCTTCTGGCCCCTTTGCTTCTGGCTTCATTGCTTCTGGCTCCTTTGTTTCAGAATCCTTCCCTTCCAGATCTTTTGATTCTGGAGATTTAGTGTAGTTTTCGGCAAAGGCAATACAAAACTGGCAATAGTCAGAGTTGGAGAGAACTGCGTCAGGCCTTGATAAATTATAATTGAAATTGGTTATAAGGCTAGCTTTACACTTGTAAGCTCATCAAAAGTAAGTTAGCAGTACTGTCACTGAACTGATTGATAATCCCTGCAGGCGGGATCCATGTTTAGCAATTTGAAAGGAAACTGATGTCGCAAACTTGCATAAAACCTTTCAATTACTAGACCCCTGATTAGCCATTATCATTATGAAATCGATTATCTATTTGAAAGAATTTCAATATTTGATTAATGTCACCAGAAGTAAGGAAGCTTACTTCGAAATGGATCACATTTCTATTGGTTTATCTCCTCAGTGGGTAGTATATTATTATAAAATAGTTGTAGATTTGTATTGTATTGTAGTTGACGTAGGAAAAATTAATTATAATTAATTCAAAATTAAACACGTAATTTTTTAATACTTTATTGAATAGACAAATAAAAATATATACTTACGTATCTGCAAAGTTGTATTTTTGCGTTTGTTTGGCTAGAGCCTTTCTTAGAATTAGTTTATAGCACCAGTGGGCTTTCTCTCGGCTCGAGAGGCTCTGGGGGGGTAAGGCGGAATCCACATATGCAATTGTGTGACTGAATGGCCGACCTTTTGCATCTAATAACAGAAAACAAATATCATTTTTGATGATAAAGGTTCTTGAAATAAACAATTCCTTCTTCACAACAAAACACTTTGTCCTTATTTAGATTGGCACTCTTATAACCAGTGTGTAAGACAGTCAGGAGACTAACGTCCATTCTCTTATGCTCTCCAAATCTCTCTGTTGGTAAAAACCTAACTGTTAGCTCACCTCTAGGAGGGAAGCGTATATACTAGAGACATCTTTTGGAGAACTATATAAACTTTATGAGCTACTAGCATTAGGGCCATCTATGTTACATAGCTCAAACTATCACAATTTTAAATGGCCAATACTATGTATTAATAGGAGGATTTCTGCAAACACTGCCGCAAGGTGTACGTTTCTACAAGCTATTTTTTGCAATTTTTTTACAGACGCACACGGTGTGGCCATACTCTCCTAAAGGTTAAAAGATATTAAACAGCAGATCTAGACCCAAGCATCCGATTTTTTCAAATTTGACCTAAAAAAATCCAACTTTGTACTTGATTCACTCGAAAACAAAAGCTCAAATCCAAAAAAGTTATATGTAGGTACTACGAATTTCCAGACATTTTGTGTATGGTTTTCACAACAGCTCAGTGGTTAGAGCATATAGTGATGGTTGATCCATATCTGAAATGGTTTGTTACTGCAGTTCCAATTACCGGAGACCAATGTGGAACCGATTCTATATCCAGTTACATTTGGAAACAGTTGCTCAAAAAGAAAAAACCAGTTGCTAGAGAATTAGAAATAGTATCGATGGTTCCCATGACAGCGAAGGATTCGGTTTCTTGTAACCGAGAGACAGGAATATCGCTAGATCAATAGCCCGGTCATCAACACAAATTAAAAACGTCATAAGGGTGTAACAGTTTACCTTTCATATTGTATGCTTTCACTTTAACTGGGAGCATCCACGACTGAGAAAATGGAGGATAATTATTTGCTAGGTACTTCAGACTACTGGCCGATATAACTACACTGGCCGTGTTTTCCACTGCATATTTCTCACATCCAGTAACGGCAGCTATTAAAAAAAAACATTAAACAATTTTCTATTTCCTATAACACATAAAGTAGTTGTTATATGTAACACAAAAATCATTAAATTTACAGATACATATCGTTGCTCTAGCTCGTTTTTGTCCAACAGACCATTTTTTGTGAAATTGAGAAGTATGCATTTGTTCTCAAAAAGCCTTTATTTTTACAATAATTGTTAAAAAAAAAATATAAATAATTATTTAAGGGGTCATCAAAACGCACTTTGTCTTACATCCTCCAAAACGTATGTGCTTTTTTCGTAAAAAAAACTTTAAAACGCCATTCTCCCGATTTACGTTTTGGTCTGTTGGATAAAAACAAACTGAAGCGACGATATGTGAAAAAAAATAACAAAAGTTATTATGAAATTTACAGATACGATTTTGGATGTGTCATAATTTAGTGGTTAGTTTATTAAAAAATTTATGTTCTGCTAATCCATAAGTCCAATTTATGACCTGAATTACTTGGTGTGACTCTTGGTGAGGCATGGGGGCTCAAGTTAGAAGTTGGATGTACTGTAAGGGGCCCGCGGATTAAGAGTACACAACTACTGACCGTATTCAAATCACATGTGAATCCCACTGTTAAATTTGGCAGCCAGCTCTTTGGGAGCCCCAAGGTAATTAAACCTGACTCTGTGCAGAACAGGACGTTTATAGATTCCCCCATCTTAACAAACTCTGCAATCTTTAGAGCAAAGGCTTCGTGGGAATGCTGTCCTGGTTCTATCTGTATTTCAATGGAAGATACTCCCGAGGATCTAGAGTCATTGATCCCTTTGGCACCGGTGCAAAGTTGAGAACCACACCAAATGTGCGCTCAATATTTGTACACGGTTGACATTTGTCACATGAGAATGGGTTTCTATGACTCGTTGAGTTCAACAGCTTTGTGTTTCCTCCCTCCTATAACACTAGGAGAGAGGAAACACAACAGAGGGAAATTATTTTCCACAAGGCAGCCTCCTGTGTGGAGTTAACACACTTCAAGCGGGCAAAAACAAGGAATCCGTTTGAGAAAATTAAATTTATTTTAAACCGAATATATGAGGTGTGGCTATTGGTAGCGGCCCGATTTCTAATTTTAAATTGTAATACTACCTAACACAAAATAATCAAGTTGAAAATTGAAAAATACCCTCCACCAGTTTTTTTTGCGTTAATAATAATGACAACGAGATTGACGCTGCTGCAGAAGTAGGCATGCGCCAAATGCCAGCAACCGAGAGCTATGTAGCATGAAGCCTTCTCTTTCTAATGCAGTACTTCTCGATTCTGTAAATAAATCAATGTAGTCATAACCTTCATTCGCATAAGAGATGTTTTTTTTATTTTGCTGGAAAAATGATAAGTTTGAAAAATGGATCAACGAATTTTTGTGAAATTTCGTAAGTAATGTGGAAAAACCGCTACTGAAACTTATGATTTATTGAAAGAAGTGTATGACAATGAATGTTTATCGCGTGCACGTGTTTTGAGTGGTGAAAGCGTTTTCAAGATGGCGGAGAAGACGTTGAAGAAGATTCACGCTCGGGTTGCCCTTCCATGTCAAAAACGGATGACAATTTCAAAAAAATCGGTAATCTGGTTCTATCTGATCATTGAGTACGTATTTGTATGATTTCTGAAACTGTAGGAATTGACAAAGAATGCATACGGCTAATTTTACATAACAAATTTTATCATGTAAAAAGTGTGTGCCAAAATGGTGTCCGAAATTCTCACATTTTAGCAGGGGCGTGCACTCCATATAGGTACATAAGCACTGCCTACCCCACTGTATTTGTAAAACATAAGCATGTAAATAATATTATATTTTATTAAATTATATTTTCAATCTTCGCAATATATTTTTTATTAAATTATTGCATAAATAAATATACACTCTCAAAAATAGGCGCGAAGTTGCAGCTGTGCAACTGAAACTACGCGAGCGCCACATACTACTACAATTGTGGCATAAACTGTAACTAGAAACTATAAGCGCGCCATCCGACCGCCTCACTAAAATGCGGCCTAAGCAGGAATTAGTTCTACCTAGCAGCTAACTTCATAAAAGATATATCAATGTTTACAAAATACACAGAATATTGAGTAGAAATGTTTGTTTTGATTTTGCTTCCGAGTTTTTTTTTGTTAGTATTAGGCAGTGCTTTGTGGAACGAAATTAGCAAAGAGCAATCAGTGACATCTGTTGTTATCTATTTCTATCAATTAGATGTCTTTCATCAATGCGAATTGTCGGTTCAAAAACGTTTTTAATTATGGTGAATTAATTATCTGATAAATATGGAAATTTTAAACTGTGAAACTTGTTGTAGTGAAGGAAATAATGTCTGTTTAAGTTTTTTTTTTTTTTACATTAACTCCACACAGGAGGCTCTGAGGAAAATAATTTCCCTCAGGGCCTATGTCATCTTTGAAGATGCTGTGAGGAGGGTCTTTTTGAGGAGAGGAAGGAGTGAATGTGGGTCTTGAAGAGACCCATGTTATAGGAAGGAGGAAACACAGAGGCCGGCAAATAGTTCCACAGCCGAGCTGTTGAACACAAGAACGAGTCATAAAAGCGCCCCGTTCCCATGTGACAAATGTCAACTGTGTACATATGTTGGGCGCGCGTTTGGCGTGTTTCCCGACTATGCACCGATGCCGAGGGGATCAAAGACGCTAGCATCTTCCATTGAAATACCGGTAGAACAAGGATAGCATTCCCACCCGACGCCTGTGCTCTAAAGATTGCAATCCGTAATGCAAGTAATTTAAAAAACAAACCTACATCGTCTGCAGCCAGCAGCAAGCACACTTAGCGAAAACTTATATGAAGGGAGTTATCTGTGGTAAGTTTTTATTTTTTTTATTTGATTCAATTCGGCGGTTTTCCTACTGCCTACCCTAATCAAAAACTCTGTGCACGCTGCTGCGTTTTAGCAAAAAGAACTCTCAAAAAAATTTTGTTCTGTCACTTTATACTGCCTTATTGGCTGGATCTTGCGCCGTGCGACTATCTGTTCCCTGAAGTGAAATCTGCATTGAAAAGAAAAAGGTTTGATCCTTTTTTTAAACTTATTATTCTTCCCGCAAAACAAAAAACAATTCTTATGCGAACGAAGACTACGGCTATACGGAATTATTAACAGAAGCAAGAGGTATAATGCATTCGAAAGAGAAGGCTTCACGATTCATAGCTCTCGGTTGCTGGCGTTTGGTGGACACATACTTCTTCTGCAGCAGCCATCGTTATTTAATAGCCACGCCTGGAATCTTTGAAAATAATAAGTACATTTGTATGAATTTTTTTAATTTAGTACTCACCACACCAAAACTATAAAAATATTGTCCAAATTATAGCCTACTTTGTAATAGAACTCCATAAACATAAAATTAAAGTCAGTGTTGGGCCATTTCATAAGCTTTCACGTGTAAAAAATATGTGTATTTTATAACATTTAAAAATTGGTTTTTAGTTCGGTACAAATCATTACACAAAAAAGAATAATTTGCGTATCCCCAGTGCCAAAGTCTATATTTCCTTTTTATAAAATATTCTTCCACACAAAATACAACAAAGAAGGTTTCCCCATTTTGTATCACATTTTCATATACATATATTTAAATGTTCTACACATGTGGTTGGGACTCTTACAAAGAGATTGGTGTACTACATTCATATAAAAATATTTGACATCAATGCTTTTCCAGACATTCAATAAAAGGTAGAAGTACCCTTCCCGCCCAAAATGTATTAATATTTTAAAAAATAATAAAAATTTAAAAAATAACCTTTTTGAATATCTGGTTCTGATTCTTTGTACCATGGCTTTCTTTTAATTATTTTATCATACGTAAATGGGAGATGATAAACTCTATCCAGTTTGGGAATATTGATGTTCGCCTCGGAGTATGTCTAAAAAGATAATAAAATAATTATGTACATCAAGATTGATAGCATAACAAAAATACGACAAACAATAATGTAAGAGTATACATTGTCACCGTTTAGGTAAAAGTCACCAAAGCACAATAAACATTTTTGAGATACTGCAAATTTAAAAGCTAAAATATGTTACATTAATTTTATTTTTAAACTTTATGCAATGGAAATTTCAAGGTTTAGAGTACCTATCCACATAATAATAGAATTAAAAGCATTCAAATAAGATTAGTTCTCTGACATTCAAAATCAGATATCTCAAAACTTGTGTATGTGGGTTGGCCTCCTCCCATAGTAAAAACATGATTACAAACAGTTCAAACAAAACGTTGGGTCACTATCCAAAATCAACGAACTTAAGGTAAATATTGGATATAGATAGAAACGGTTACACACTTTTTTTTGAAAAAATCTTTTGATTTAAATTTGAAAAATCTTATTTACATTAAAACTATTTGCATTGGGGGCAGTGGAAAATATTTTATTTTAAATTTCAATTACGTAAAATTTAAATTAGCTTTCGTTAAATGTGACCGACATTTTCAAAATTTTTTGTCAAATGTCATTTTGTTATGTTGGTATTCTTGATACTATACGAAAAACAACCAGCGACTAGATTTTTTTTTTTATGTTAATAAAATAAAACATGAGCAAGTATGCCTCTTACCTCATTTTGAAGTCTTTTAATTTCCACAATTTCTATGGGGTTCTCCTCATTTAAATATACAATGGGGAGCATACTGATCATCTGGTAAAAGGGTGGGTATTTGTCTATAGTCTTCAGTTGCCTGCCCCACTCCTCTTCTATGAACTTCTCATGGCCTTCTGCCATCTTCAGTAATCGGCCGCACAACTTTGTTTTCCATTGGTTGCTGACAAATTCGTAAAACAGCTTCTGCTCTTCTTTCATTCTCTCAAGAAGCTCCTGAAAAAACAGTCGGAATAGGGTAAGATTATGCCGCCAAAGACACTCTTCTTTATATATATAAGACGTAAGACAGACTCAATGTTTCTCAGAAAATTTAACCTCTTGATTGTCAGATGACAGTTAAGGCAAGCAGTTTTGTCAAGGCAGTATTTCACAGAAAATGAATATCAGAACATTCTGAGAAGCTAGAGTGTTCTAATACAAAGCAAAGTCTGAAATGATATTGGCGCAAGCGATTCTAACCTTGTCCTTGTACAGTTTCTTTATACAAAAGGGTTAAAAGCATTTTTTTAATCCAACAGCTGTCACCCCCTTTCGTGAAATCAGCAATCAATAATTTATTTTGTGAGCATGTATAAATGAGTGTTAACTTTTCAAAATTGGAAATGATGGATGTGCTGAGAAAACCAATAAAAAGGATCGTTTCAAATCTAGACAAGCGATTAATTAAGTACCTACCTATAATTTTTTTTTACATACATGAAATATGCATACATTATGGTTTAGGTCCTTCATCCACAATACTGCATATATCAACTTGTCGCACATAGTCGTAGTTACAGGGGCGGTTCTTCCCTTGGGTTAAATGGTGTATGACCACCCAAAATTATAAGACAAAATAATAAATTCTTACGCATCAAACTGCGTAACGCATATACTGGCCTAATTATTTGTTTGAAATGTACGCGAAATAGCGGGCAGCGAGCAATAGCGGCGAGTGACGAGCAGTGACATCTTTTGCCTCGTATAGAAGCTCACATTCACACGTATGATTTTTCGGTCAATTTAAGAAATGCCCAATGGCTTTAATATCTTCTATCGCTTTGCGCGCCATACAATAAACGAGATGGCACTATGTCTTTTGTCTGGAGTAAAAATTCTCTCGCTTAGGTACGTAAGAATGTTTAGAGATTCTTAGGTCATGTCCGTGAGGGAGATGCATAATAATTATTATGCGATATAATTATTATGAGGGAGTGTTGTTGTAAGAGATGGTGAAATAAAGAGGTCGGTTTTGCATTTTGCACGTATCTCGCAATGGTTTTTGAGTTTTACAGTTCGGGAAAGATTTCGAATAATTATTTACGTTGTTATCGATGTAATTTGCGACGTAATATTAACATTTTCAAAATTAGTTTAGTGGCACATTAAGAAGTAGATCATTTTAAAGATTATTATGATTACTTTTCAACGGACACAGAATAAAATAACAGCTCGATTTAAAACAATGTTTTTTGTTGTTGTTTTATTTTTTAGGTTCCTAACTTGAGTGGTTTATTTATGTTCCTAACCTAAGTAACAGCAGATTCTATACATTTGTTATCCAGTTACGGGTAAATCATTTTAAAGAGAACCTTGCTTGTTTAGTGGTGTACCTACTGGATGAATAAAAATATCTAATATAATTTAATAATAAATCTGTTTTTGTTAGGAATCTGAAGAATGCAGCAAAAAACATAGTCAAATTGAATCGCAAGTCTAAAATTTAGTTGGAATCGATAAACATCGTTTCTCACCTTTCTTTGGGTATTTTCGGGGTAAAGGGGGACTGCCGACGGGTGTTTCAAATTTCATCGTATGTTTTTGACTTTTGATACTATCGGAGTCTATTTTATCTAATCAGTTTTTTTTTATAATTTTGATACTTACTATCGGTTTGCACGACTACAGTGAAAAGTGTCCTATTTAAAATGATGTGCCTGCAAGCACATGGATTATGTAGTGATTTACAATATACAAATAATATGTATTTGAATTAAATTAAAACAAATAACTTTGTTTAAACCATTAATATAATCACAATTACCTACATGTTTCAAAATCATCATATGTCATTACTACCCTGACGAAGAAACCATCGGTTTTGAAACATGTAGGTAATTGTGATTATATTAGTGGTTTAAACAAAGTTATTTGTTTTAGTTTAATTCAAAATGACGCCACAAAGTGATTTTGCGAAGTTTGAAGAAATAATATGTATTTGAGTCGCAGATTCATGACATACCTACCTATCAACAAATTGATATAGATAATAATATATCAATATTGTTAACAGCATCAAATAAAGATTTGACTGTATTTTTTTCAAATGACCTTCCACGCCTGGAGCCCTAGAGCCGCCTCTGCATAGTTACCAGCATTGTGACAAAATGTTAGACACAAGTGACGCCATTTTAAAGTCTCGACAATGTGACTGGCGACAACCTCACAATGATTCAAGTGGCTTGGAGACTACCGTAATAGAGGTTCGTACACAGGAACACGTCGCCGAAAAGTTGAAAAAATACAGACAAAGTGTGGAAAAGTTGAAAAAATACAGACAAACTATGCAGGTGTAGAGATATTTGAAATGTTAAGTTACCTTTTTAATGGGCAACAACTAGTTTCAATATATTTTAGTATTCCAGATAGGAAGATACCCTTAGTATTGCCCTGGTGTAAGACCACCATTCAGAATTGAAACATTGCTTGAAATGGCTTTAGCCGTGTTTAGTGACCAGATCTGAATAGCTAGGTACTTCCCCACCTTCCTCTTCCTCGTCTCCTTCCCTTCCCCACTTACCTTCAGCCTCATAACATATCCCAATTGGGGATGCTATAGTCTAACTGGCTCCAGACGGGAGCAGTTACTCTCATGAGGTATTTATTCACTATAAATTTTTTTTTTTTAATTCCATGAGATTCATGTTCTCCTGATTAAAGTGTAAGGCAAGTACGTAGACAATTATGCTACAGTATATACTTAGTAACACTAACCCTGTGTTTCATAACCTCGTCTTGCGATATTTGGACTGGCGGCATTGAGATGCAGGAGTTGTGAAAGTGACGCAGCACTTTTAGGCAAACTCGGTGGCTCTCCGCATTTAGAGATGAAGTCTTTGGGAACAGTGGAAGATTTTGAAATCCTGGTACAAATTTGCCACCTTTGGAGAACTAAAAGACAAATTAAAATTAAAATAGGTACACATTTTATTATAATATTAATTTGGAATTCCTAACCAAAGACAAGATATTTGAGATCAAAGTTGCCAGTATGGCAAAACGCCAATTTCATATGTAAGGACCTAATATATGAAAGCTGAAGAAGGATGGGATTTTGTTTTCCATTTTGAAGAGTGGCTTCTTTTCTCATTCATTATTAAACTTTATTACATGGGCCTTTTCATCATGCCGCATGTTTTCACACAAATTGTGTTTTAGTGAAACTTCGTTGATAACATCGCACCCCGGGAATAACAGTGGCACAAATCAAAATACCACTTTTTTTCAGGAGAGCAGTTTGAATATTTCGTTTCAGTGTGTTAAATCAGTTTATTAACAAATAAAAAAACATTGTTCTACAAAAAACTGGGAAACTGTTACACAATTTCGTTACATATCTGGGTTTTGGAAATTTCCTTCACTTTTAAGGTATTTATGACAAAATTCCATTTTGTGCCATTATTTTTGCGGAAATCTTTTAAAAATTTTGACTTATGCCCCAAAGCAATATTATTTTGTTTAAAGAAAATAAATTTTAATTTTTAAACTTTGTTTTAATAATTAATAACAACAAATAAAAAGTAGGATACACACATACACAGCGCATACAAAAAAAGCAAACTATTATAATCAACATAACCAGCCGTAACTTTTTTCACACAGGAGGCCCAGAGAAAAAAAAATTCTCCTAGGGCTTATGTTATTTAAGGGTACGCTGTGTGGGGGGTCTTTTAAAGTAAAGAAGGAGAGGGAGTTCTTGGAAGGTAAAAGTTATGGAGGGGTGGGTAGAAATCTGAGGGTCAGTGAGTACAGGAGTGACGGACGTATTAATCCATCCCCCCAACTGCGGAGCCCGGCTGGAGAGGTCAAAAGACCTCCCTTAACCAGCCTTTCTCTATCCGGCCCTCCACTTCGTAGGTGGGCAGAAGCATCCAACGCCAAGTCTTTGACAAACCTCACCCCATAAATCTGGGCAAAGTTACCGAACGTATCGAACGACTTGGGGTGACCCGTAGCAGGGGTGTTGATTATTCAATAAATGGTTCCCGGGATGGCAGTACCCAGTACCCATACCCGCCTTCCAAATCGAGCTGTATCAGCATAAGTAATAGTGGCAACCCATACATTTTTAACTTTAATTTAATTGGGCTTAACTTGGTTACTTTCAACTATTTTACATATGTAAGCGATGTAGCTTTCATTAATATTAAAATTCTTACCAACCTAAACTTCTCTAGCCCATTATTTTCTTTATATTTTTTTGCCAATTGCAACACAGAAACCCAATGAGCTGCTACAAAAATTGATCCGGACTTAAGTATCCTTCTTATCTGTTTCTCAGTAACAGAACTCATCGCATTACTCTCATTTTGGCAGTGGCCTACTGTTAATAACTCAGATCCGGGGCATACGTCGTTCCTATGTCTACCTACGTTAAACTGTCGTGAAAACAAGCTTATGTGCCCAAGCGGTTAAAATCCTAAGATTGGTGCTTTGAATATTTAATTCAGAGAAACACTCAAAAAATAACATGGCCATAAACTTATTTTTGTTCTGACCACAGCAATTGTCTGAATTATAAATTACAGCTCTTCCGATATGATAGTTTTTTCGGAATTCAAGAAGACACGTTCTGACTTCATTACTTCCATGTTTTCCAACCCATCATGCCACATAATACAGTAACTATACCGAGGGGCCTTATCATAAATTGTCAAGTTAAATGAAGAATTTTACTTTTTATAATAAAAAGAGTGACTTCACCACAAGGGATTGGGAAAAAAGGTTTTTTAGGAAGGTCGGTAAGGTTGAAGGTAAAACGGTGGAGCAACCTGTGATGCAATTTCTAGCAATTGCACTTTGCTTATCCATTAATTTTTCATCACGTACAAGATTTTTTCTCCTCAAATGTTGGTCATAATTTTCATTTAATCCTCGCCCTCTGTTGTTTCATATGCTGCAACGGTAGAACATCGGTCCTTTTTGGGACGAAGAAACCAATATTGTATTTGTATTTAAAAGCTATTTTATTTGCTGTCTTACTTTCATAAGGCCTTTCTTGGCTGTTTAATGTCTTATGTATCTGAAAACACCCAAAAAAATTGCTTCTTTTCCTAGTAAAAAGCTTAATTATCTAAAAAAAATTACGTTGTCAGAAGCTAATCAAACTTATTTTTATGAATTAAGACCATAGCAACCCAAAGAAATTCGCAAAAACAGTGGCACAACTTGACATTGTCGTGAAGTTTACTCACTTGTGCCTTTTTACGTTTAATTTGTTCCGCGAAAACAATGGCACAATGATCATTGTGCCACTCTTTTGTTCGAAATTGAGTAAAATATTATAATACCACAACGACTTTTCCGCTTTTAATGCAACTAAAATATTTTTAAGAATTATGCCGATTTTTTCGAGGACAAAAAAGACATCCAGGAACTTCTGCATACTTAACTCAAAAATGCCATTTTTGGACTTGTGCCACTATAATCGATCAGGTGCGACATATAAGCAACCTCGGTAAATGTTTACTACTCTGCTTACCGGATAATACAGAATATTTCTTGTCGAAGTTCGATACACGGATAATACGGAGCGTTCCTTTTTTCATCAACAGACAATCAAACACAATCAAATATGACATTTGCCGAAAGTGCCAACCTTGTCAACGAGTGTAGGTACAGTACCCACCTACTTTCTGGTTGAGCTAATTAATACAATATAATCGTAAAATTAAACACTTATAACCTAACCTAGATTTTAATTTTTCAAATAGTTTAGCGGCTACGCTAGGTTTGTATAACATGGTTTGTGATACAAAAGAAAGTGCCCTTTCGTAGCGCCTGCTCGCGTCAAGGCAAGAAAAAAATCCCAGTTTTCAAGTAGTTTAGCGGCTACGCTAGGTTTGTGTAACATGGTTTGTGATACAAAAGAAAGTGCCCCCTTCGTAGCACCTGCTCGCGTCAAGGCAAGAAAATATCCCAGTTTTCAAGTAGTTTAGCGGCTACGCTAGGTTTGCGTAACATGGTTTGTGATACAAAAGTGAATAAAATTTATAAAAAATATTTACTGAAATTAAAAACATGTTTTTTTTCCTTCATTTTATTTCCAAAACTCCGGTAAATTAGTGTTTACATAACACACCCAGATTTCTTGGTAGCTTCAAAATTTTCTAGCCTCATATTTTGCGATATGGCAATCTTTATTAATATTTTAGCATTGGTACCATGGAAAATGTGTGTGTTGTCTATGAAATTGTAAATAGAATATGGCCAAATATGGCGAAGATTTCATACCGCATAAGTGAATTAATTTAAACAAAATTAAAATGTTAAATGAATATATTTTTGCATGTTTTTTCATCTCCCCGAAGTAAAAACTAAATTTTCGTAATAATAAAGCTAAATCTAACTGTTTGAAAAAAAAATATTCCGTATTAACCAGTAGGCGGAGTATGAAACTATTATGACTACTATGGAATGATAAAATGTTTTAACACAAAATATTAATTAGGAATATAAGTTCAGAAATGAATATTACTGATTTATAATAAATGGTACCTATAAGTAATAATGGCTGGCTTACCGTGTTTTTATTTATTATTTCATGATGTGAGCTAGGAGAAAAAATCTTGACTTGTAAGGAGTTTTGTTTATTATTGTCTTCACATTCAACAATGTCACTTTTTTTAATAAAAGGATTAGTGAAAGATCCATTTATTATCCGAAAAGTTGCAGATTGTGCAAAGAGTGACCCATCACTTATTAAAAGGTGTCTCTCTGAGGTATTATATTTCCTGAAAGCATAAAAAATGAAAATAATGTTAGAGATTTGAATATGTTTAAATTTGCAAAACGAGATACGCAATGTTGAGACATAATTTCAAATACTAGATCGGAATACAGTACTTTTTTTATATTTCATAGAAAAAGAAAAGGATTAGGGAAGTTAACTACAAAAAGTGGTAAATTTTTGTTATTGGTGGCCACGGTTACTACGAATGATTTTTAGAAAAAAACTTTAGATTCGCCTTAATCACTATAAAAGGAAACTTTTTGCATCACGGCTAGAGGAAAAAAAAGCATTTTAATTTTCAATTGCGTAAAATTTCACTTCACTTCGCGAACCGATACGTCATTAAACCGCCGCCTGCCGCTGTCACTACTGTTATGTTGGTATCCCTGATACAAACAAGAGTATGCATACGACTGTAGCCGACTTCGTGGGATACATGAAAAGGCGCGTAATTGTGAAAAACGGAATAAATAATATAATGTAAACGAACCTCTAATCAGAATCACTTCAGAGTCTAGCTGAGGCACTGGAATCATGGAGGTTTGTGTAACATGGTTTGTGATACAAAAGAAAGTGCCCCCTTCGTAGCGCCTGCTCGCGTCAAGGCAAGAAAAACATCCCAGTTTTCAAGTTGTTTAGCGGCTACGCTAGGTTTGTGTAACATGGTTTGTGATACAAAAGAAAGTGCCCCCTTCGTAGCGCCTGCTCGCGTCAAGGCAAGAAAAACATCCCAGTTTTCAAGTTGTTTAGCGGCTACGCTAGGTTTGTGTAACATGGTTTGTGATACAAAAGAAAGTGCCCCCTTCGTAGCGCCTGCTCGCGTCAAGGCAAGAAAAACATCCCAGTTTTCAAGTTGTTTAGCGGCTACGCTAGGTTTGTGTAACATGGTTTGTGATACAAAAGAAAGTGCCCCCTTCGTAGCGCCTGCTCGCGTCAAGGCAAGAAAAACATCCCAGTTTTCAAGTAGTTTAGCGGCTACGCTAGGTTTGTGTAACATGGTTTGTGATACAAAAGTGAATGTATTTTTTTATAAAAAAAATACGATTTATTTGGGTTGATTTATCGAAATCCATCGTCAAATGGCGGTGCCACGGAAACATCTTACTCTCCCCTTATTTCCAGTATTCGCCAAACTAGTGCTCAAAACAGATTTTTAGGTAAAGCTTTTAACATAAAAAAATTAATGCAAAAAAACGTGCCTGAAGGTCTTTATTCATTTTACTGTATTTTATTTCCAGAATTTCGCCAAACTAGTACTTACCTAATTTGCATAGATTGCGTAGTAGTGTCATTTCTAGCTCCTCGTTATGTTGCGGTAATATATCGGGTATACCAACATAACAAAATGACAGCGGCAGGCGGCGGTTTAATGACATATCGGTTCGCGAAGTGAAGTGAAATTTTACGCAATTAAAAATTTAAATGCTTTTTTTTCCTCTGGCCGTGATGCAAAAAGTTTCCTTTTATATTGATTAAGGCGAATCTAAAGTTTTTTTCTAAAAATTATTCGTAACAACCGTGGCCACCAATAACAAAAAATTACCCAAAAAGTTAGGATGGTCATTACTCAAGAGTGGTAATTTTTGTTTACAAAAAAGTATATCTAAAACTTTACCTATTTCTAAGTTCGTCCATCATGACATCAAACTTGAAGGCAATAATTAAAGCAACAAATATGTGACTTTTATAATGTAGATGTTTTATATTTCACTAGATTCAGAAGGGTAAAATTGGATAAAAATAACCGAAACGTTAAAACCAACGAAAACGATACAAACGTCAAACATCGCGGTTCGGATTTTGTATTGACCATAGACAGACAATCAAAACAATAAAACATTTTTTTGACAGTTACAATTTCTATGCAACGAATAAAGAAGAAGTCGCACCACCCACTCACATCTATTCATAAATAAACCACTTCATCTATTGAAATGACCCACACACGGGAGTGATTTTTTTTCTTTGAACCTTCTTGGTGCCTTTTTCGTTGTTTGTTTTTGGGGTGTTATGCCGTGTTGCACTACCTCCTTCTTTAGCCGACGTTTCGGACAGCGTTGCAGTGTCCATCATCAGGGCAGATCCGGCAGATCCGACGATGTGTGATCTGCCGGATCTGCCCTGATGATGGACACTGCAACGCTGTCCGAAACGTCGGCTAAAGAAGGAGGTAGCGCAACACGGCATAACACCCCAAAAACAAACAACGAAAATGCTTTTGGCCGTGAAAATCCAAAAACGTACCTTCTTGGTGCCGCCATTTAAACGATCATTATCAACGGTATGACGGAGCATGTGATTGGTTTATTTATGCAGAACATCAAGCACCAAAGTCCCTGCTAAAATCTAGACCTGTAGGGCGAAGGAGCTTGGGAAGACCAAAATTAGGATGGAACGACAACGTCCTCAAAGACCTACATACCTTAAAGCTTCCAAACTGGAGAGGTACAACACAGAGATGAGTGGAGGAAGACTCTTGAGGAGGCTAAAACCCACCACGGGTTGTAGAGCCAATTGTGATGGTGACGATCAACTAAGTACTGAAGATGCCAAAAAGGAACAAATTGGATGAAAATGGGAGGAAAATCCTATATCTAGTCTGTAGCCATGTTGTAACGGGTAGCCATGGTTGTAGGTTGAGCCCAGTTGAGCCTACAGGTCCGAAATTCATTTGTTCTTTGTTTTTTTCTTCATGATATAATGGTGTACATAGATAAACCATTATATTACAGCATAGAATTTAGTTTTCATATTCATGTTGATCTGTAGCTTTTTATTTCACATTCTTAATCTTTTACACCGTTACTAGAACCGTTATCGAGGACACAAGAGCTTTCAGATGGGCTGAGGCAGGCTGAGCTTGAAACTGACCACTTTCCGGTAGTGTCGAGAGTAAACCTCTTCCGTGGCTGGCGCTCTAAAGTGAAAACGGTAACGACTCCAACAAAAACTGCAAAACGATATTATTAGAAGCGAGTATGAGAATTGTGCAGAGATGAGACTGAATGAGAAGGAAATGGACGGTCCTAGCATAGATGAAACGTGGAACCACATAAAAGTAAGTCTTTGTGAATCTGCTAGAGACATGTGTGGAATAAGTACGCAAGATAGGAAAAAAGGTGATGCATGGTGGGATGATGAGATCAAAGCACTGGTCTCAGAGAAGAAGAAAGCATGGTTACGTCTGATAGCGTCTGGCAGTGCATCTAGTGAAGAGAGAGACCGAGTGAAAGAAGTATGTAAGGAATGCAAGAAAAGTGTAAGTGATGCAGTGAAAGAACGAAAGGAATGCCTGGAAGAGGGAATTAAAATGAACAACCACTTCCAAGAAAACATTAAACTGTTTTGGAAGGAGGTCAAAAGATCCCGGAGTGATACAGAGAACGGAAGTATGAAAGTGATAAAATCAAAAGATGAAAAAATGTTGACGAATGAGGAAGAAATAAAAGATAGATGGATGAAATATTTTGAGGAAATCTTCGAAAGCAATATGGGTGACAGTGATTCCAGTGGCGAATCAGGTATGAGCTATGACGGAGTGAATGTCACCAGAATCAGCATGGATGAAATAAAAAGATCGATTAAATGTATGAAGAATGGTAAGGCTGTTGGGTTCGACAATATCGCTGCGAATACTTTTTAACCAGTATTTAGAGGAGGGTTACACACCATTAGATTGGAGAAGGGCTGTGATCATGCCGTTATACAAAGGTAAAGGGTCACGCATGGAATGTGGGAATCATAGGGCTATTAGCGTGCTAAGTTCAGTCGGCAAGCTGTATGGTAGAATATTGATTGAAAGGGTAAGAATGGAAACAAAAGACACAATATGGGATGTGCAAGGTGCTTTTATGAGTGGACGGGGGTGCATGGATCAGATTTTCTCTTTGCGCATGCTCACTGGGAAGTTTCTGGCAAAAAAACAGAAACTCTTCTGTGCCTTAATAGTCCTACAAAAAGTATATGACCGCGTCGACAGGAAAAAACTATGGAAGGTGTTGTCTAAGTATGGAGTGAATACAAATCTCATACAGGCAATCGTGTCTCTGTATGAGGGAAGCGTTGCTTGCATAAGGGTAAACGGTGGTTTTACGGGGTGGTTTGACATCATAAAAGGTGTTAAGCAAGGCTGCGTAATGTCACCGTGGTTATTCAATCTATATATATGGACAATTGTATGCAAGAATTGAAAAAGGCGGGATTGGGCGCGAAATTGAATAATCTGATAGTATGTTGCCTGTTGTATGCTGATGATGCGGTGCTGATTGCTAACAGTATAGAAAATCTACAGTCGCTCGTATCTAGGATGAACGAAGTATGTATGAAGAATGAATTAATGATGAATGTAAGTAAGGCTAAAGTCATAGTGTTTGAAAGAGAGAGTACAAAAACAGCGTGCAAACAGACTGAATGCTGTAGAAATAAGATCACTGAGGCGTATGTGTGGTAAAACCATGTATGATCGATTGAGGAATGTGGAGATCTGAAAAGAATGCAAGGCTGATGTGAGAATAATAAGTAAAATTAAGAAAGGGACGCTTAGATGGTTTGGGCATGTTGAGCGAATGAATGAAGAAATTAGTGTAAAGAGAATTTATGACGCGAATGTGATTGGTAGAAGCCGAGGACGCCCAAGGAAGACGTGGCACGATCAAGTGAATCAGATACTTGAGTCAGGCCATGTCAAGAGTCAGAGTAATAGAAGAGTATATATGAGAAAATGTATGAATGTGAATGAGGCAAGGTGTGTGCCAAGACCAAGTTGTTTTGCGGTCCATCCTCTCTGCCTACCCCTGCGGAGAAACGGCGTGATGGTTAGTTAGTTGGTTAATCTTTCGTTAGTTAGTCTTGTCGGGCTGCAACCAGCCAATCCAGGTTATTTCACCGAGGTTGTGGCACTGCACCGGATGCCAGACAATTTTCACCTACGTTCAAGGGCATATCGATTCCTCCCAATGAGAAACTAGCTACAAATAAATTGTCTCCGCTTTGAAATAATTAATTGTTCATATTTGAATAGAATGGTATTTTATCACCTGTATGATTGTTATGATAATTTAATATCATATATATTTTTTAAAGTTTATTGATTAAGCGAGCGGCAGTTACAGGAGGGTCCCAAGTGCCGGTGTGCCGCCCTGCATATACTTCCATGCAATTCAGCACTGACCAGAGAAAACCAGCCAGTAACCAGCTGGTTGCCAACTTGCTAAGAGAGATATTTAAGTCCGTTGTTCTCTGGTAAGAGCCCAGACAAGATAGCCTCTTGATTTTATTACTAAAAGTTACTGATATACCAGCCCAGCGAGGGCACTACCGATACAATATTTATTGAACTACTCACATGGCTGGTCTAAATGAAGTTTAGGATTCCAATTCATGAGAATTTTTGGGAGGGAAAACAACCACTTACCCAGTAAAACCACTTTGGCAATTCTGATATTTGTTTTTCAACCACGATTAACAAATTTTTTTTTGCCCAGGTTCAGAAATAAAATATTTTCCCTCGGGGCCTATGTCATCTTTGGGGGTGCGGTGTGGAGAGTTTTTCTAAAGGAAAGGATGGAGAGGAAGTTCTGGGAAGGAAAAGAGAATGAGGGGTAGGAATCTGGCGGTCAGTGTGTCTAGAAGTGATGGACGCATGAATCCACCCATTCCACTGCAAGGCAGAGGATTGGATCCCCGTTTACCCACTAAGTCACCAAAGTAGCGATCCAGTTGTGGTATCCATACCCGTCTCCCAAATTGAAAATGTGTATGAACATGGCTTTTAGCCACATCTGGTGGCCAGATCTGAATAGCCAGGTACTTCCCTTCCTTTCTCTTTCTTTCCCTTGCCGCTATCTTCAGCCTCACAACATTTCCCAATTGGGGACGCCACACTGGCTCCAGATGGCTGGGAGCAGTTGGTACTCTTGTGTAATATCCACTTTAAAAAAAAAATTCTACATGATGGTTTTAGAAAACATTCATGGGTCGTTTGCGTGGTGTTTGATTGGTAACGGGAAATAAAACATGTTGTACACAATCATATATTTATTGTTACAAACGGACATAAAATAAAAAGGGACTCGATATGTTCGCCCAATCAAGCTTGCAAACAGTGTATTTCCTATACAATTGAAAACACAGATTTTATAATGCTCATTACAGATTGTTTACACGTATGTGTAAGCGTGTAGTTCTATGCAGTGTATAAAACTCTTATAAAACATTTTTTTTTGATTTGTTCACTTTATAAAAATGGCAGTAAAAATTTAAATATAAAAAAGGAATATCAATAAATAAATTTACATAGGTACTAAATATCACTTATTCAATGATTTGATAATTATTTATTATTATAATAATACTAATAAAATATTCAAAAAGTTAGCAGATTAAATAGTTTACACATATTTTAAGATAAGTAAGTAAGCCTATTGGCAAGAATTAAGTGTGGAAAACTTATGTATATGAACGACATTGAAGGATATTAATGTTAGATATTAAAATGAAAATATATCACAAAATTTGATAAATTCTTGTTTAGTAGAATTTATTTCTGTGATGGATTTAAACGGAAATATTATGTAGTAAAATATCCTGCTGGTTATAAGTTGTGAGTAGGTACATACCATAATATATTGCAGATAAGTGATGTTAGGCAAAGAGTGTAAATTATATAAAACAAAAAGGTACGTAAAGAGTATTAAAAATTAATGTTTTTGGTAAAACCTTGTATTGATTAAATAATAATACGTTATATTAATTAATTAAGAATAAAATTGTCTCATCAGTTGTATCTATTTGGATAATATTGAGATCTGTTTTATAAGAGTACTAGATCACTATATGTATGAATTAATACAGTAAATCTGAAAATTACTACAAAAAACTCAAAACAAACTTATTTATCTGTTCTCATTCAGAAGTGATGGATCTTGAGACACCTGGAAAGAGGGTGGGACATTTTCCTATGGTTGTTCTTCTACGCCTAACCCGCTATAAAGCATATTTTTGTTTGTTCTATCCTTTCTATCATGGTACACAAATATGTATTCTTTGATAATTGATCTCAATGGTGTGAAAAACTAATCTCTAACTGATATGAAATATGATCTTATAACATATCTCAGCAGCAGCCTTGTTTTTTGGACACAAGTTAGAGGGGCGGGATGAAACACACCTTCAATGATTTGAGGAGCCTAATACACAGGTTGAAGAGTCAACAAGCAAAATCAGTCTCAAGTAAGATTTGGTTTGGCTTAATTCAATAAAAATAAGATAGATCACAGGCTTACGTGAAAATATTTTCTAATTATGTATATCAATCGATTTGTAAGAAAAGA
This sequence comes from Limnephilus auricula, assembly GCA_951813805.1. Lineage (NCBI taxonomy): Eukaryota > Metazoa > Arthropoda > Insecta > Trichoptera > Limnephilidae > Limnephilus > Limnephilus auricula. The sequence goes on from OX638393.1 coordinate 7,993,136, forward strand.
AAAAAAAAACAGCTAAAACTACAATACAAACATTAGCAATTAAGGTCACAAACATATTATATTATCTCTATCCTTCGTCAATAATATTAAACTAGATTTTACTTTGTATCAATTATAAATACCGGTCGGGGTCCAGAAACTTCTTTTTTTTTAAGGCGTATAAAATAAAAAGAATATCCGATAAACAAAATTTATTTTTTGATAATGAAACAACACAATTTAAAGAAAACATCTGTAAGGTGGTGCCCACCGTTCACTATGCACTGATGCAACCTACATATTTAGAAAACTCCTCTCTACATGTTCATGTTCGGTTTACGAACTAGGAATGCTTCGAGAGAAACTGCATGATTTAAAATTGAACCACTGATGTTATTCTTTAATTATTAAAAAATTAATTTTGTTCTTCAACAATATTTTTTATATTAATTCGCTTGGAAAATAAAAACCTTCTAGATCCCACCCTGTATAATCTTTGTTCATAAATCAATATTTTTCATATGATTGTAAAATATTTATACAGCCCTCATTGTATTAAGTGAGCTCGGCTGCGGAATTACATACATAAATATATAAAAGCGTAATAATTTATGAGTATCTAAGACGGTATAATACACATTATGACCAATGACGAATATATAATGTCCACTTCACACAATCACACTTTTAACCGATTTACCCATTTATTAAGTTTGTCTTATGAAAAATGTCCTGTTTTTACACCACCTTCTCCATATTTACATATTCCTCAAAACTCACCGGGCACAATAAGCTCTCGTTGAATCAATAACACTATCAATACCTGTCTCTAATATCCTCGGCTAACTAACATCACATTTGATTTTAATGTCACTGGTCAAAAGAATTATTCAAACATTTCCATTTTGAAGTTCAAAATTACTCTTATTGTGTATATTTATTTCAATTATTATATATGTGTATGTATATGGATACATTAAACTATTTTTTTTGAATTACAGAAGCAGACATTGCTAATTGTACACAAAGTGGTAAAAACAAATTTGGGAAAGTAAAAAAATATAATTTAATCTTGCCTAGCATAACGAGGGACAACATCCTTAGAAATCCATAAATCACAATTAGGATATTCCTTGATGGGAAGTACATCCTGACCAACTTGCAAGATTGATAAGCTATTCTTTGGGTCAGCTTGAGGGACTGCTCCGTGCCACACATAGTGGTAGAACAACTGCTGCATGGCCGACACGTATCTCCGCTGCTCCGGAGTCTTGGGTTCGTACCTGCCCAGGATAGCTGAGATGTCGGAATCCACATCAGCTACGTTGCTCTCACCGCCCGGTTGTGTCACGATGTAGAAAGGAGTGGAAGGGCGAGAGCGGGCGATGGTGAGAAGAGGACAAACTGTTCTGATGTCAGATATCATGGCAGCCAATCCTTGATACGTAGCATTATACCTTCGCAGTGCTTCATCTGCCAGTTGCAATTGACCAAGCTTGCTGTCCTTGACATGCTTTGTGACAAGTTCGGGCGTCCATGTAGTGTGGCGCAGGAGAAGCTTCTCCGAGGCATCTACGTGAGCTGTTGTTCCAATTACCAAAGGGATCTTAGATTCAGCCAAAGGTTCCAGAACATGAGTAGTAAGAATAGAACCATCCAATACCAGCCATTCATGCCTCTTATCCGGCTCTTCAGTAGCGGAAGGAAGGTCGGGTGAGTCGCCCCTCCAAATATCAGGAACTGCGTGAAGTAGATCATCGACATTGCTCTCACGCAGACACTTGGCATCGGTGCACTTGGCCAACTCCATATAGCGTTCATTAAGCTTCTCGCTCTCTTGAAGGGGTTTTCCTGGGAACAGGGCTGCTCCAGAGGACACCCAGGCTCGGGCGAATAGCAACTCGGCTTTCTTCAAGTTAGTCAACACGGTCACTAGCGTTGCTCCAGCTCGGTGACCAAATAAGGTGACTGCATTTGGATCTCCACCGAAATGTTTGATATTCAGCTGCACCCATTTTAAGGCGGCAATAATATCGCTCAGGCCGTAGTTTCCAGAGGTCGGAGGGTGGGTGGATTTCGACAGGGAATCGAGGGCTAAGAATCCTAGAACACCCACTCTAAAATTAGGACGAACAAATAGGACATCTTTGGACCTTGCGTATCTGGTAGAAGGCCTTAGTTTACCCGGAGAACCTCCAGTCAGAGTGTTACTTCCGATTAGCACAATGACCGGGAGGGGAGTGTCATACCTCACATGTGGGGTTATGACATCGAGAGTCAGGCAATCTTCAATGCCTTGGTCAGTTCCATTTCCCAATATCTGGCGGCAGGTCTCGGTGGCATTGTGAGCTTTAAGGGTACCGTTCCAGCAGGCTTCGATCTGGTCCAGCGGTTTTGCCCCTCTGAAGCGGTTTTCTCCAATTGGTGGAATAGCATACGGAATTCCTCTGAATGCAAAAGCACCATCCTCCAACACCCTGAGAATAAAATTGATAAGTTTATAATTTGAATGAACCAATAAAGAAAAAGACAACCATTAATAGCTACATATAGCATTAGGATTGAGATAGTAGAATTGGAGCGTACCCTTCGACCAGTCCACAGGAAGTGACGGCATCGATGTAGCGCCCGTCCTTAACAGGGGAAGCCACCAGGGCTCCGCCCCCGCATGTGACAGCGATGATGATGATTAGCAGGATGATGAATATTAGGATTCCTCCAGCAATGGCCAGGTCATCTAGAAAATAAACCCCACACTTATTATTATTGAATTCTTTTTTTTTTAAAGAAAGACAAACAAACCCGGGTTACAAATAACAGAACAACATTTTAAAATCTCCTACTACCACCACACTAAGCGGAAGATGTTGCTTGTGTTGTGATTGGAGGACTCAGCCAGCCGAGGAATCGAAAGCGGAACGCCTGGGTGGGACCCAAACGAGATGCCCACTCAACCACTGACAGTCAATTTATTTTATGAAATTGACAATAAATTATATTACACCACTAGTTTTAATTTAATGATGCAGCCCAATGTTAATGAAGCCCAGCAGTTACACTTTATGTTATGTTTTATTCATATCGTCGAATTCATTTGTAGACTGCGTAACTCCAAATTCTTCGAAAATACGTTTTTAATGCCATCTGGTGTTTAGTCCAAAATTAGTCCCGCATCGACTAGTAAAACTCGCAAATTAAAAAAATATATAACTTTTTAGATGAACACAAATTAGGAAACTGCATAACACAATGGTGTCATTTTTACTCGCTAATTCTTCGAAACTCCTTAATTCCGTATTGGCCGGTAAGCCGTGTGCGCCGGTTGTGTTTTTGACTGGGGAGTTTTACTTACGGAGTAATAGTTTTACCGTGAAATTAACTGATGTAAAGTGGATAATCAATTTTTAACATTTGGTAACCTTAATTTTAGTTGTGAAGTAATTCATAAAATAAATATCGCAGTTTCATATTGTTGTTTTATTTTTTTTATGTAAAATTCCTATCTCCCAAGTCTTCTGCTAGTTTTCATAAAACTGTTCGCAGAAAAGTACCTATGTACATTTAAAATACGTATCTCCATTCTCGGTTTTTATGTAAACTTCCTAACTCCGATTTGAAATAGAAAGCCTTAACTTACAAAAGTTAAATGATTCAAAATATATTGAATGGTCGAAACATAAATAAAAACAATGATCCGTCTTTCATTTTTTTTCACTACGAGGTTTTTTGTGCCTCCTGTAAAATTTGACATTTGGTGGTTACGCGTTCTACGAATTAATGCGTATTTACATAAAATACATATCTCCATTCTCGGTTTTTATGTAAACTTTCTAACTCCGATTTGAAATAGAAAGCCTTAACTTACAAAAGTTAAATGATCCAAAATAAATTTCGAAATATATTAAATGGTCGAAACACAAATAAAAACAATGACCCATCTTTAATTTTTTTTTCACTACAAGGTTTTTTGTGCCTCCTATAAAATTTGACATTTGATGGTTACGCATTCTACGAATTAATGCGACGATATCGACGGTCCCGAAGAACAATGTCGGATCTGACAAAAATTGAAAATCGTTCTGTTGGTTTATTTATTGGCTTATTTTGTTGATTTAAAAGTCTATATTTTCGGATTTTTTAATGCAATGAGATGAAATGCCAAATATCAAAACAACACTATGTTTCTTAATACCAAAAACAGTAAAAATGCAGAAACGATATTTTAAAAAGCTCTACTGCAAAACTACAAAATCGCATATCCGACATTGTTCTTCGGGACCGTCGATATACATACATATAGTTGGGACCCTTACGAAGAGATTGGTGCACAATATTTATATAAAAATATTTGACAGCAATGCCTTTCCAGGCATTCAAGTTGGTCCGGCGTAAAAGGTAGAACTACCCTTCACGCTCAAAGTGTGTTTAATTATATGTCGAACACTATTTTATTCACAATACGTTTTAAGCTTTGGAGACTGTGACTTTTGGAAGTGCTAGAGTGTACCCTGATAGATCTACCAACAAGAACTATGCAACAGGAGTGACTAACAACCATTTAATAAAACACAGTAAACTAATAAATTAAATCTTACCAATAATGAATTTCTGCTGCCTTATTCTCTCTCTCCAGTGTAATTTCTCTTTCGGCGCGCTATTATTTTCTTCTGCTTTATCCTAGAAATAAAAGTTTCTTTAATTAAACATTTTAGAAACTTCACCTAGTTACAACATAAGGATTATAATTTAATATCTATTTTGTAACATAGAAGGAGGGATAGATAATTAGAGTTTTTAAATTTTTCCACAAGCTTGCAAAAAGTGATGATGATGATTCAAAATAAATATGTACTAACAATGTAAAAACCAACAATGAACAAAACTAGGGGATGGGATAAAAACAGTAAACAAGCACTAATAACTATAGTGAAACCCTCTTAAGAAGTTTTCCAGTGGACCGGATAAAAAAAACTTCTTACATGGGAAAACCTTATAAGTGGGATAAATTGGGCCACTTAGTCTTCAGGGGACCGAAAAAACCTAACTTCATCAGCAGGAAAACTTCTTTAGAGGGGCAAATGAGTAACTTGTGATTATATAGATTTATTTTTGGGGTATTATGCCATATCGTGCTACTTCACTGTAACAGCGTTACATCATCAGGGCAGATGTGTAATCGACTGTGGTAAAGTGTATACTTGTATATGTAGATGCGATACCGCCAGCTCTAATCCTCTACGAGCTGGAAATACAGTATAATTTCTTAATTAAGCTTATAATTAACTTACGTCAATGTCCAGTTTAACGTTTTCCATGCCGTCCTCAGTTTCCACTTTCTCGGTGCTCTTGTTATCATCGAGGGTCTCCATGGAAGCCAGTTCGGCTTGCTTGGTGGTGTCGAGCCCGGCTTCTGCGTCACCAGGGGCAGCATTGTGACTCCGGAGTTTGCGAGGAATCATGTTAACTATCGGCAGGCGGATAGCGTTCAATAATCCTCTTTTTTGCGCAGTGTTTTCGGGCTTATCGGTATTTGATGCTTCTAAAAATCAATAAGATGTTTTTACTAATCCAGCAGTTCATTAAGGGATAGAATGTAAGGAATTTTTTTATTTTAAATTATTAAATTAAAGAAAGACTTTAAAGTTCCCAAGTTACGAATAACCTGCCCAATATGTGAAAAATTTCTACTACCATCGTTATATGTCGAAGATTTTATCTGTGCACTTGTGGCGGAGTTAGCCAGCCAAGGAATTGAACTCACGAAGCCGGATGGGAACGTGACGTATTTGTCAGCTCAACAACTGACCGGTCTGAATCTTAATGTTAGCAGAAAACTTGCTTTCTTCTCTTATTTAGATTTTTGAAGTATGTCATACCTTGATCTTTAGCAGCCTCTTTATCAGCATCATCGGCAACCGGGGTGGCATCCTTTGGTTTCTTAGCGAACGGGTTAGGAATTTTGATTGAAGACAAGCGACTCTTTAAAGTGGGTGCATTGGTTACTTCCTTTTCACCGGCGTTTTCTACGGCTATTTCCACAGACTCAGCAGCAGGCTTTTCTAGCAGCTCCCCCTGAGCACCGTCATCCCCGTCCTGAGTTACACAAGCAATATTTAATATTATCTTCAACTCTGATGATTAACAAATAACTTATTGGTAGTAGCCTTAATTAAATCAAGGGTTGCTCTCATTCACATGCGCTATTACAACAGGAATAAATAATACAGCACAACTACTTCAAAGAATAAAATGCCTAGATGAAACTACATTCAAAATAATGAAGATGAACAGAAATAGCTTAGTTCTCTATGCCGGGTATTAGAATCATTTTTGCATAATAGTTTAGAAGATCAAATGAATACAATATTACACATACAATACTAACGCAGCAACTTCTACTTGAAATTTTAGATAGAGGCAAAGAATTATGTATAACTCAAGTGGATATATTGCTTTTATTATGAAGATGATTCTTAAAATCTACCCCTTGGAATAACAAGGTTCCATCTGCCTTGGTAACGTCGTGTGATAATGGGATCTATAGTAAGCTACTTTAGAGTTCATTATCGCATGACGTTACCGCAACAGATGGAACCTTGTTATTCCATAGGGTCGATATGTGGAACTTCTAATCTAGCCTTGAACGTTTATTATAGTGTAGTGTAGGATATTGAATAATAATATGAAATCTCTCTCAAACCTCTGACTCATATTATTGAATAATAATATGAGTCAGAGGTTTGAGAATATCTCAAGAAGAGCTATAATCACACATGTGATAGCTACCCAAATTGGGGTAGATGATTTTTATGAATTACAAATTTAATGATTATTTTATAATTTTTATAAAACCTGAAAATAGGGAATGAATAGTGAAATCAAGGTGGATTAATTGACTTTTAACCCCAGTAAGCAGTTCATATTGAAAGTCCCGAAGAACAATGTAGGATGTGCGATTTTGTAGTTTTGCAGTGGAGCTGTTTAAAGTTTCGTTTCTGCATTTTCACTGTTTTTGAGATCAAGTAATATGGTGTTGTTTTGATATTTGGTATTTCATTTAAAATTCCGAAAATATAGGCTTTTAAATTTACAAAATAAGCCATTAGAAAGATTTTCAATTTTTAGCAGATTTAGCATTGTTCTTCGGGACCGTCGATATGAACTGCTTACTGGGGTTAAAAGCCAATTAATCCACCTTAATTTCAGCATTTATTCCCTACTTTCAGGTTTTATAAAAATTATAAAAATAAATCATAAAAGTTATAATTCATAAAAATCATCTACCCCAATTTGGGTAGCTTATCACTGAAATCTCTATTGCTCGAGTGGATAAGGAATAGTCAAACAGAGATAGATTAAATGTGTTAGTGTCAACTAATACTGTACCTTGCATTTTTCCTTGGACTTGCTTCGGGTGAAGAAGCCTGGCATCTTGATTCCTCCGATAGGAATGTATTTAGGTTTTACCTCCCTTCCTTCATCTGTAATGGGTTCCACCACTGGCTTGACTTCTTCGATACTCTCCGTAACTATCTTTGGAACTTCTTCCTGGAGCTTGTTCTCGGCGTTGAGCATCTTCTCACGCTCCTCATCTTCTATTTCCTTCTTATCTAGACTCTTCTTTTCTTCCTCGTGAGCAATGACTTCGGTTTCGCTCATTTTGACTGAAGAAACTGCAAAAGAAAATCATATAACTTAGTCCAAATTTTCAACATTAAATTGTGTGGAGTTCTAAAGACACAAATAAATAGGTGGTTGTTCTTTCAATTTTATACTAAGAAACTGTATTGTTGCAGATACGCCTTACCAAACGTGGAAAGTGTAGAACTCATCTAACCATTCAACATAACTCAAATTTTAATAAAAACGATACAAGATTAAAAAAATAAAATCACTGTTAGTACGCAAAAATTATATGCGAAACAAAATAGTGAAAAAGCATAATAAAGCTTGTTCTAAGACGGAATAAAAAAAAATAAGCGAAATTAAAAATCTGAGATATGTCTTGACATTCCAAAAGTACTTTTCACACTGGACAGACACCGAGGTTATGAAAAAAAATAATCAAAACTAAGTTGAATATTAAGTGTTACTCTTCTCCCCCATGTGATGCATTAAGTATAAAACATTCTTATCAATTGTGCAGTGAAAAGAGATTAAGGGCCCACATGGTTCCTGAATGGATGGCATATATAAAGTGAATCATGAGTTATTTTTGATGCAAGGAATCACCGCTCAAGATAACCATTTAAAATAAGTTAACAATGACTAATTCAAACTATTCTCTCTTATTTAACATCTGACTAACCTCGCATCAGCCTACCAACTTCTCTTTTCTCTCCCCTAAAGCCGAATGTTGATACCACTCAAGCGCTTTTTGCCACATTATGGCACTATTTCCAAAACCCCGGATTGCTTTATTGCCGAAATGTGGCAAATTTTCAAAAAAAAAAAAATATTAAAACGACTGTATAATTATATTGTACAATCAAAATATAACAAAATAAATATTCTCTATATTCTTTAAAATGTTTTAAGGTTAAAGATTTAATTATATTTTTTTTATACATCCTACAAATATGTGATAATAGACAAAAGATAGGGGAATTCATTGGCTACATAGAACTAAAATCAGTTTGTATGTCTCCATACTCAAATTCGGAGGTATGATTTTTTTAATGTAGGCGGAAAAATTTCCTTGCTCTATTTTAATTCACTTGACGTTTAAAATAAAAAGAAAATTACTGTATGATTCTGATTTCGAAAAACTCTATGTAAAAACCCAAATAGGCGTGAATAAATAAATAAAGTAGAAAAAAAAATCTAAAAAATGTCTAGATAAAATTTGCTATGCTTTAAAATTCTTGTCCGTAAAAACAATTTTTAAATAAATTAAAAAAATATTTTTATTTACTCTTACGGTTCCCACGCCACTGAGATGTTTACGGTTTAATTTTGAGTACGTTTGGTTGTTGCAATTACGAGACAAGTGCAATCAAGCGACCTTGAGGTGATATTTCACAAAAATAGAGCTATAAAAATTAAACGCCTTACACATCATCCGATTTTAAACACTGTTTTGAGGACTGCATGCACTCTCTCCAAATCAAATATCGTTTGTAGACAAGACTGCCAGCCGAATTATAATTATTCCCCTTTTCAAATCATCGGAATAATAATAATTGGGTTGCATGCAGTCCTGCTGCAAACAGTGTTCTAAATCGGATGGTGTGTAAGGCGTTTTAGCCGAGTGTAGATTACCTCAGTAAATGAAAACGAAAAAAATGTGCAGTTGAAAAAAAAAGTGCTCTGTGTCGTTGTAAAGATACACGCTTCCGGGCTTCTTCATAAAAGTTGAAAAATTGCCTCCATTTCTAGGACCACGAAAATGAATATAAAAATTGCAATGGGGAAATTTAAATAATCCAAACGACCCACCTGCTTCCGTACAAAGGGGGCGTGTTAAAGGACCGACAGAATGACGAACCAAATGAACAATTGAAATTATGAGTCCCCTAGGACAATTCTGTATTTTTCATGCGTCACCGAAAAATATTACTACAATTATTATTATTTACCAGAAAACCGCGCCGAAAATAGAATGTAATGGATCTTCTGGGGAATAGTTTTCACAGTGGAGGAATGGATGAACCTATAACTATACATTGCTGAAATAGTATAAATAACTTTAGTACGGTGAACGGTGAGCTCTGGCGCATACAAATTTCACAGAATTTCCTGTCATAAGTTTAAAAGTCAATGTTCCCTATGTAATTTTCATTATGGGCTATTTATAAGAGACTATTGTCGAACATAAATTACGATAACGACCTACCGTTAGTAACGAATATTGCCGTTTGTTAAAAATTTTAATTACAGAAAAATGATGCCGCCAATTTCCTTAAAAGCTTTCGACTTCTGGGCTCCAGTCTGGAGAGGAAAGTGATAATCTGATCAAGAAAGGATTTCAATATTAATTTGAAAAAGTTTGATCATTAAGGCACACAGACACGTCCAAAACACACTAAACTTATTCAATTCTGTCTTTTCAGTGGCCTCACTGCTGAATGAGGAGTGAGCTCATCAGCAATCAACAGCAATTAGGTTATACGATCATCTGAAGAAAGATATTGAAAATTTCTCTTTATAGCAACCGAAGACAATAAATAGGCTAAAATAAATTGTCTGTCCCATTTCGCACGGCCCGAGGTTAATTAGCCCCGCCACGTGCTGAACTAATCAACTAATAACCCCAGTATTGTCTTTGTCTGTCAGAGAAAATAAAATAAATATTTGCGACCAAGACTTGAAGTCGGGACCTTTTTGGGAGGAACGTATCTACCTATTGTGCCACCGAAACCCGTAGGATTTCCGTAAATAATAATAATTAAATAATAGTTTTTTCGCTACCTCCCACGTGCCACCGTTGGCGGATAGGCACAAAGAAAAAAATATTTATTTAATATAATATGTAGGTACCATATTATTCTGAGGAAACCACTTATAGTAGATTATATTATACTATTATTAGAAATGTTATATGTTAAATTACAACATAAACCACAGAAGAAATTTTATCGTCGGCACACGAAGAGTGTAGATAACTCCAATCATGGAAAAATATAAAATTATTAAAAAAAGGAAATATTTTGAAGACATGCGAGATTGATGAAAATGATCTTCGCTTTTCGCCGTTATTCGCCGTAACCGCTGCTGGCGCGATATTTGAAAAGTTATGCGACCCGCGAATGATGTTTAATTTTTTATGCTGGGTTGTATAAAGTAACCACAAGTAATTGTAGAAATGATGGTCGACTGGCCACGAAAAACAATAAGTAAGCCATTTTAGTGTGGTTCTAGTTGAGTCGCTTCATATAGGCAACTAAATACTTCTTTGTACTGGAGGAATGCCCTCTTACACCCAATTCTTACAGCAAATAACTGACGATTACAATAAACCACAAACTTCTGATAAATGTAGGATGGATTAAAAAATAACCCTTCCTATTAGAAACCCTAAAAACACCGGTGAAAAGATTTTGAAAGAGATTTTTTTTAGAACCATCAGAATACCTACTATAACATTTGTGAAAAAATCAACAATGAATCTCCGTATTTAATTTATAATATTATTTTTTTAAATACTACAAAATGAAGTCCCCGGCGTTGCCCGCGTTTTAAAGAGAATTTTTCGAAATCGGATTTATCTAAACAGTAATAAACCGACCTGTCCCGATCCGGCCCGCCACGGAGCTGGTGAGCAGGCGCATCCGCCGCCAAGACTTGTACACACCTCACCCAATGAACACGGGCACCCCTACTAAGTCGCCAAACGTAGCGAATCATTTGGAGTAATCTATGGCAGAGGTGTTGGTTATCAAATAATCGGTTCCCGGGGCGGCGGTACTCATACCCACCTGGCAAATTGAATAATTTATTTGCGGGTGTAACAGGACGTAGATACCGAGAGATTTTACCCAGCGATTCCTGAGCATATTTGGAGTAATAAATATATTTGTCATTTCATATTCGGCTGTCCGATGACATTTTTTTTCTTATAAAAACATTACAAATATTTTTCCACCACACGTCGCAACTGAGTATGTTACTAGAAAAATGCGTTCATATTCTAGCGGGTCTTTAAAAGTATTGTGTCTCACTCTAGCAGCATGCCGCACGCATGAAACAGCGCATGTACCGCTCAAACCCATCGCGACAGGTATTTCCGATAGCGATGGGATCAGTAGCGACGTGTAATCGAAAAAAATATTTTTTGCTTTTAATAGAAAAAAAATCATCGGACAGCAAAATGACAAATACATTATTACTCCAAATATGCTCGGAATCGCAGGTTAAAATCTCTGGTACGTCCTGTTACACCCTGTATTTTGAAAATATTATGCGTACCCACGCATATCTTTTCAAAGATTTTAAGCAGTTTTGGATCTTTTCTGTTATATTTTTTGTCATTCTACGGGTAGGATCCGGTTTGCAGAACTGCGTTCAATTATGACATACGAGATATATTGATGGTGGGATAATAATCATTAAATAATCACCCTACGCGCAACTTCAGACGAATCATAGCTGGGCAGGAACCAGGGACCACAGATCTACAGATGGCATAGACAGCGGACGAGGCATATTTTACTGTTTGTTTATGCCCCTAAACAATAATAAACAAATATTTAACAAAAAGCAACAATTGATTTAACAGGTTGGTTCCATCATTGTTTGGTAAACAATCCATTTCCTTCCCGAGCGTTCTATAAAACGAGGCGAGTCTACTAACTAACTAAGTTCACGCAATTCTGCATGGACATAGAGGACGGGCCGCCAAACAACTCAAATACTCTTTGCTTCATTTACATTCATATATCTTCTCATACACACTCTTCTATTATTCTGACTCTTGACATGGCCCGATTCAAGTATCTGATTCACTTGATAGTGCCATGTCTTCCTCGGACGTCCCCGACTTCTTCTACCATTCACATTTGCGTCATATGTTTCGTTCATTCGCTTTACATGCCCAAAACATCTGATTAATCTTGCTCCTACGCTTACATCCGTCTTGAATTCTTTACCGATCTCCACATTTCTCACATGAGCATATGTGACGTTAAAAAACAAACGTGGCTATCTCCATCATAAACGCAACAGAGTAAATCGAGTTTTTCTTTTGCGGGGTTAAATTAACCATTGAGGTAGTATTATGCTACTTTATAATTATGCCTTACTTTAAAAAATACGATTTTAGGACTTCTTAATAATCTCAAATCCATAATAAACGAGAAATTATAGATTTTAGTTTGGAGATGACCATGTTTGTTTTGTATCATCCGGAGATGGCCAGGTTTGAAATAAAAACCACTGGAGATATCAATCTTTGTTTTGTACTTTAACATTTAGGTATGTTCATAAGAAAACAGGGTTGTGCTAAGAAACACATTCATACTATTGAAAAAACTCCTCATTTATTCAAATAATCAAAATAATTTCGTAGAGTTTAATTGACACTACACATTTATGTATATTGGTAACAATTTACTCAACAAAACAAGATTTCCCTATTTTATTAATGTTAAGATCGGGCTAAAGTATACCCTCTTCCGATTTTTTCATAATTTTTTATTACGATTTTATTTATTTAATTTGCCTAATTACCAACGACCATCCGCGGTCGAGTGGTAAGACACTTGACTCCCAATCGGAAGGTTGCGGGTTCGAACCCGGCGTGCGCAAATAAATTTTATTTGATTAATTTGTGTTATTTCACAATTAAATAATAAAAATAATATATACTATATTTGCGGCACGTTCCAGAGTAAAAGATACTCTCAGTATCGCCCTGATGTAAGACCACCATTCAGAATTGAAGCGTTGCTTAATAATGGCTTTAGCCATGTTTAGTGACTAGATCTGAATAGCCAGGTACTTTACCACCTTCCTCTTCCCCATTTACTTCCCTTCCCCACTTACCTTCAGCCTCACAACATACTCCAATTGGGGATGCCTTAGTCTCACTGGCTCCAGAAGGGAGCAGTTGGGACTCTTGTGAGGTTTCTCCATTAAAAAAAAATTAAGTATGTCTGGTTATTAAATACATTATTAATTCTCCTCCTCAACTGCAAAATGGGTAAATTAAAGAATGTACAATAAAATTGTGTTCATTTATAACAAAAGAAACTTATTTTAAATAAACGGTATAAATATACCAAAAACAATAATTGCATGTCACAGTCCAATACAGGCATACAGTAATTATAAATTATAAAGTTTACGTGGTGCAGCTTTGAATCAAAACGACATAATAAAAAATATGCACAACCCTGAGATTTTGAGATGCTAACTGTCGAAATTCGGTTACATTTCAATGTTTACTTTAAGTTTTTCAGTCTTGTTTGTACGTTTAATGGCATAATTTGATCTGGTAATCTTTCGGGCTTTATCTGGAGTCATTATTTCCATCATATTTGTATTGTTTTCCATTTTAAAACTGTTATTTCACTTAAAAACACAAAGAGCACACCTCCAACTCACAGCAAGCTTTTAGAGAATGGGACGCCATCTTGAAAAATGCCGCGATGTAATTGGTTCAAACGGATTTGGCCATGTTTGATTTAAAAACAGGATGGAGATGACCGAGTTTGAAAAAAACGACAACTTTAAAATTAATTTTTAAAGTAGAAAAACGTGAAATAACCATGTATGAACTGAATATTATAAAATAAAAAAACATAAGCAATGATACCAATCAAAAACCTGAAAAAAAACAATTTTTGGAGATAGCCACGTTTGATTTTTATCGTCACATATATGGTTTTACCTCGCATACGCCCCAAGGATCTCATTTCTTCAGCATTCAGTCTACTTTCATATTTCCTCTACCAGTACCATGCCTCACTACCATACACCACCAGGGTAGGTATAGTACACGCCAAACTTTAATGCTGACCTGAACTTGTACAACGCATTCTCGCGCAAGTACGGTCATTTTACCGACTACAATGGCTGTATGCGAAAGATGCGTAAAACTTACGTGCGAGAGAGAAAAGCGCGGGCAGGGTGGCATTCCGCTTTTCTGACCTTAAACTCGCCTGTTGAGACGATTTATGTATAAGGCAGGTCGGTATTAAAGTGTGGCTTGTACTATACCAGCATTCCATTGTGGTTTGCTAGCTTCGCTTGTACGAGTCTACAACTACACATAAACAAACTAACGGGGTAACATACGAGTATTCACGCATTTAGATAAATAAAAAAATTCGTCCGGAATAATTGATTACTTCGGGGTCCGGATTCAAGCTGGAAACCGGAATTGTAGAGCAATGGGTTTATTCCCGAAACTGGAGCACAAACAATGTCCAATGATTTCAATGTTGATGAATGTTCATTCTTGACAGCACTGCGGTCTGCTATCCTATTGATATTTGGTTTCCCAGACCTTTGTGGTTCCCCTGAAATGTCAATAGCCATGTTTTTCGGATTATGTTATAGCTAGTGAGCGCAGAGCGGAATGGTATTTCGACCTCGAAATGGAGCAATAAAAAATATCTGCTCTAAACCCCTTGATGATCACTCAGAGGAATTTTGATGACCGGGCATCATTAAGAGGAAAATGGGCGACGTACAAACAAACGTATTCCTCAATTTCATCTCTAAATTTTGACACTACTGTAAATATTTAAAAAAAAAAAATAATATAGATATAGACAACTTTTTTTTTTTTTATGTTTCTTTATTCTTTGAATAGTAAATATATAACAATTGTGGAATTTATGGCCGCCATACTAGGCACATGCCCGTGTTATGGTGGCCGTAACTAGTGTGTCGGTACGTTTTGCTTTTTTGATAAGTTCCTTCTTATAGTAGTTATGACCCTCCAAAATTCGTTAAAATTGCCTGAATTGAACGCCACCAACAGACGTTCAATATATGTACAAACTAGACAATGTCCTTTTTTTTAAAAAAGTACTGACCAGGGGTGTTCTAGATATTCGCATCCGCATCTGCGGAATATTCGCAATTGATGCGGAGCTTTTACGGATACGGATTCATATCTGCAACAAGTAACGACATGTAAAGAAATGGGGCGGAGTCAGAGTGGCGCGAATTTGTTGAACGAGGATAGCAACTAGCACGAAGTTCGTTCGCTAACTGACAAACTGACCAATAGGAAGGCACACATTGGTGACAAGACCCTACAGGTTTTGTTTTAGTTATCGATGTGATTCCCATTGTGAATCAATAACAGTGTTGTTTCACTGTGTTTATCCCAGTTTTTTGCGTGGTTGACGAATATTTCGATGTAAATATTAAGTGAAAAAGTAAATAAAAAAGCCGCCACTAATAAAAACCAGTATCTGGACTTATTTTGTATAACTATTTATTAAATATTATTAACCAATTATTAAATTTAATTTTTAAATATTTTTTTTCATTATAAACTTTAGACTTAAAATGCTATAATAAGTAAGACTAAAAACTGTTTTAGTTTGGTTCTCAAAACGTGATTAAATAAAACATAGTAAAATTAAATCGATTTTCATGTATGTATGCATTTAAAATTGAAATATCTTTAAAAAATCCGGAAATCCGCATCCGCGGATGTCAACATTTTTGCATCCGCAACAACCCAGGTACAGACATAGAGTATTTTCTTTTAATGTGTAATACGGTTAGTAGGGATCATCGATATGAAAAAATATAAAAAAAGTATCTACGATACTGATACCGATACCGATGTAATCAAAAAATGTAAAAAGTTGTGGAAGAAATTAATTCTTTATTTTATTACGCACCGAAAGCAACTACTGACAACAACCAACTAGCGGAAATTATGAATATATTATTATTGAATTATGAAATGCGGGGATTCCTCGAGCATATTAGTAAAAAAAATCTAAATCTGTCCAGTTTTGGAGGAGAAAAATGGGGAATACAAAACCTTGATTTTGTTTACGTATTATCAGTCGTCCCTTTCGCTCAGTATCCGGGGGAGTAAGAGTGACAAAGACAGCCAGCACTTTGGTAAAATACCCATTGTTCAAATTTCTCGGCGTCCAGGTTTCCTCTTAAGGTTTGCACTTGCAGCAGTTTATTAATTTTCAGGACTAAGGAACAAAATTCATAATATGACCGTACCATTCACTGGAAGGTCCATTTCACGGAAGATATTATGAATAAGAGGTTCAAATCAGTGTTACAAAATAAAACCTTTTTTTTTAATAGCAAGTAAGTAATTTAGTTAGATTTATCGTTTATCCTTTGAATGTGTTTAACTCGTTTACTTTGCATTAAATACAAGCTTTTCAATTTAAAAATAACTATGGTGTTACTATTTTACCAATGGTGTAAACGTGTAACCTGTAAACACTTTTTTCGGCTTGTTCTGTTCAACATCAACGAAATATCCCCGTCTGTGTTGGGGGGCGATTCGCTACGCACAGTTACACGCGATGGCAATTGGTACCTACTAGGGACAGGGACCAACAACTCTTTTTCAGAGCAACTCCAGCGGATGTAACCGCCAGATAATTGGATATTTCCAACACAGACAAGATTTTTTACGAATCAGGGCATCAAGGTAATATAAGTCATGTCATCACAACACATTTACTTCCAAAGGTAGGTAACTAGGTACTTACGTATTTTACAATCTAAAAATATTTTATCTGATGTAGTAGGCAGGTACTTACGGACTCGGCTAAACAGGTAACTCATCACTCATCACATACATATATTTTCATTGTAACAGGTACCTATCGAAGAGTTTGAGGTTACTATTCAGCGAAGTTCTTAAGGTCAGATACCTAAGTAGAAGCAATATTATGTTCCCAGTATAAAATTTATAGCCTTTGTAAAAGAGAACTATTCAAAATCGAAACGTTGTTTGATACAATTGCAAAAAAACCCTCCTTTGAAGATAAGATGGAACGATGATCTCTAAAACTACTTTTGTTGATGTTTACCTATTTTTGAAGCTTTTAAAAAAAATTTAAAAAATTCTGCTGACATGTTTTTCATCTCATAAATTAATAATTTTTGTATTTTGGTCACCATACGTTGGCATTAGAATTGAATAAAAATCTTTGAATAAATATTAGTCATCTTGAAACGGGTCATGACCTATAATAATAATAATAATTGGATGACTTGTATAGCGCCGTTTTTGTGAAAAATCACCTCAAGGGCGCTGTACAAATTTCAATAATTTCTACAATCTTACTTCTAACTACACACTAGAAAATATATGACGTGTGACCCGGTCAGACGCTGTACATAATATTAAAATAGGTACTTATCACAAACATTAAGGAAGTTGAGTCCTTTTTTTAATTTTTTTTTTATCATTTTCACAGGCAAACAAATACCATAATTTTTTTTTTAAGTTCGTTTTCATAATTAAATTAATTTTACAAGTTTAAATTTTATTAAGCCCGCGAAAACGGCGGCAAGAGCATAATACCGTGCCTAATATGTACATAATACCGTACCGTGTTCGTGACGTAACCCGGCCCTTGCTTGTGTGAAATATAAGGGAAAATATTTACAAAACCGGGACACGCTTAATACGAAACTTAATAAAAACGAAACTAGCAACAGTTCCCAACATAGCGGTCGGTGAAAAATGACATTTCGTATTTTTAAATTTAAAAAATAACCATTAAAATGCACTTTTTTCGAAATTCCGGGAACTGAATTAATTATTACTAGTAAATATCTAACTACTACGACTTTCTAAATTTATTTTTTTCGTCCATATTAAGCGTGTCCCGGTTTGGTAAATACTTTCCCTTATATTGCACACAAGCAACGACCGGGTTACGTCACGAACTCTGCCGCACGGTATTATGCTCTTGCCGCCGTTTTCGCGGGCTTTAATAAAATTCAAACTTGTAGAATTAATTCAATTATAAAAACGAACTTAAAAAAAAATGGTATTTAAGTTTGCACGTCATCTACATGAACATATTTTTTATAAGTCAAAATATTTTTCACTCAACTTCCTTATTTAAAATAAAAACGTCTCCGCAATAAGTAAGTAATGAACTAATGACAAATAATGTCTGACCGAAGAACCCTGTCTTCTATCTTTGAGCACGTTTAACTGCAAAATTAAATTAGTAACGGTAATACATTTTCCCTAGGGCGGTAATAACATAATGAGTGCACGTACAATCAGTACAGTGGGTACGGAGCCAAGGTCCGAGTTACAAGCCGGGAAGATAAGAAGGACGCTGCATGAACAGTGTAATCATAGGAGCGCTGAGCACTATTGAGGGCAGTTAGTGAGATAATGCGAGATGAGAGCATGATCCTTGGTGAGGCGATGCACACACGCACAGAGAGCAGAGGACGTGGCGCACATAAAGAAAACAAGCTATTATTATAACATGAATAGGACCCTTGCCTTCTTGCTTGCACTGAGATGCTGCGGTACCAAACCTTTTATTCTAACAAACCTACCCATTTAGATAAACCTTAAAAAAGTGACAAAATCTACGGACGAATCTAGAAAAATTTACAAATTTCATCAAATTTGAAAGTCAAAAAGGTCTGATATTATTTCAGTTCTGTGAAGCAACTGGCCCATAATAACATAAAACAAAACTCCCCGATAACCAACCCTTCTCTCCCCTCCTCCTTCCTGTTCACCCTCCTTCAGCCTTACAATATCTCTCAGTGTGGATACCATAGTTCCACTGGCTCCGAGGGACTCTTATGCGGTATTCATTAAAACTGGGTAAGTATAAACATAGAGATATTTAGCCATTGTTTTTAAACTTATTTTTTAGAGCTTTTACAAAATAAGCTTTATGTTCAATTATTGACTTTAGTTTAATGCTTTCACGCATTCAATGCTCCATGCCATAATATAATGAAAATATTGGTTAAATTATATACAGGATGTTTCGAGGGCAAAGTGCACTAACTTCGGGAGATCATTTTATATGACTGAAGAAGCCTAAAAGATAAATAACTTTTTTCGAAATTCCATATACATATTTTCCATGCAAAGTTACCCAACTTTTTAACCTTAAAACTAGCTACTTCAAAACTTGTGATTTTTTTTTTAAACTTTTACTATCTTACAGAATCATCTCCCGAAGACAGTACACCTTACCCCCGAACGTTTATGTAAGAAATGTAAAAGATAAATAACTTTTTCGAAATTAATTTTTTTTCTATACAAACAATGACTTAACCGGAAAACCACGTACTTCAAACGTTGAAATTTCAAAAAGTTATTCGACTTTTTACCACCTACCAGCAGCCTGCCTAGGTAATTAGTTAGAACAGTGCAAGGCGTAAGTAAGTAAGTACTATCATATAGAATCACCTCCCGAAGTTAGTGCACCTTACCTCCGAATACCTTGTATATTTAAATCTTTTGTTTATTTTACTTTCATTAATCACTTCCTGTGCTCCATTATACCGTATTTTTCTCTTAATACTTGAACCTCACTCGGTACGTTCTGGGTTCTGGTTGGGATACTAGGAAGATTAGCGTTACGAACCCCTGCAGCTAAATAATGCTACTACGGTAGTCAGCCTGTGAGAGGTGGTAGAGGTGGTACCGGCAAAGTACGGCCTCGGACGAAATTACGTGGAAAACGCAAGACGGCATTTTTAGAGTAAGCTGGTGTTATTACTATTAGGTAGGTACCTTCCATTCTTCCATACACGAAAGTGCTGAGGCAGTTTACACGGTATAATATGATTACACCGGGTGTTAGAGACATGTCTGCAAATATTAAAATTCATTACCAAAAATTTCATTACCATTTTTTACTCCAAGAAAGGCCAAGAGTCGTTGATTAAAGTTTTTAAAAGACATGTTGATTCATGGTCGGTACGAAGATGAAATTAAGTTTTTTTTTACATCAGCTTTACATCCTGCGGAAAATAATTTCACACAGAGCCTATGATATCTTTGGGGGTGCTGTGTGGAGGGGTTTTAAAGGAAAGTAAGGAGAGGAAGATCTAGGAAGGAAAATATTATGCGGGGTGGGTAGGAATCGGGGTGGTCAGTGAGAGTGACGGACATTTGAATTCATCCCTTCCAACAGGTCGATAGTCCTGTTGGAGGTAAAAAGGTCTCCCTCAACCAGTTTCTCGCGCCGCCAAGACCTAGACAATCTCCACCCCACGAACCCGGGCGTCCCTGCTAAGTCAACAAACGTAGCGAACCACTTGGGGTGACCTATGGCAGAGGTGTTGGTTATCGAATGAGAAGTTTCCGAGGCGGCGGTGACCATACCTGCCTCCCAAATCGTAAATAAGAATAACAAAGAAACGAAAGTGTTTGAATGATTAGAAGTATAGAATATATTTTTTTTGAATGATGCAAACAAAAATATAAGACATTGAAATTTTTAAAATTAGTGACGAAAACAATGCATATGTAATCGCCTAACGGTCACATATTATGCAATCACAAAGAAGAGGAAAAAATTGTTGGGAAAATTGAGAATCTTACTAATCTGGTCATTAAGGGGATACCCGGCGGTGATTTTTCCATACAAACTTATGCCCTATTTATCTCTCTGGATTTTAACCCTAGTGAAAATATTTTTTTTACATAAAATAGATATCACCTACTAGCGTGTCGGTACTTTTTTTTGATAAATTACTTTTTATAGAAGTTATGATCATCCAAAAATCAATAAAGTTGACTGGTTTAAACGCCGTCAAAAGACGTTCAGTATACAAACTAGATAATGTTTTTATGGTCGAAGACGAATGTGACGGTTGGTTAAACTACTGGCCATAAGATATAATATATTATTTATGTCGAGTTGCTATTTTTTAAAGATTTTTTAACGTAGGTGCCTATCCACTTAGTTTCAACTCACCCTGTATTTGTAGCTTTTAGGTATTCCGATTCTTTTGATAACTTGGCACACGTCTTCAAAAACGCCTGTACCAGTCCCTGCGAGAGATCGTACGTGGTGCCATCGTTATAGTATATTCTGTCTTTTTCGTTTTCGAACTAAAAACATGAGCAGAAAGAGGACGGATGTCGATGACATCCATACGAGCTCTCACTGGGACTAGTTTACCTGCCAACGAACCGTATTTCCGGCTAATTATCTGAAATTACTATCACTGGAATCTCTTCTAACCCTCATAAACACATCAGGTAATTTGAACCGCACCGAAAAGCGTACAATAAAAACCAGGTAAGTACCTTCCTCCCAAGTAAATTGTGCACATTGTTAATTTGTTCCCTTCAAAATAAAACTTTAATAATAAAAAGGAATTCAAGGCTTTATTAAAAATGAATTCCTGCAAAATATTTTACAGTCATTTTTCAAGGTGAACACCGCACGTGAATTGAAGATACTCATTGTATCACCCTGGGAAAGATGAACACCATTCAGTAGAGAAATGTTGCTTGAAATGGCTTAAGTCGTGTTTGGTGACAGATCCGAAAAGCCACCTTACAGTACATTCCCACCTTCCTCTGCCCCATATATATCCTACTCCCCGCCACCTTTAGTCTCACAACATATCTGGGGCATTGTCTCACTGGCTCCAGCTGTTGGAAGCAGTTGGGACTCCTGTATTGAGTGGTGTGGAAAGGGCGGTCATGGGGCAGAGACGGTTTGGTTTAGGACCTGGCTGTTACTTATTCAGGTCTGGTCCCCAAATACAGTTTCGATTCTGAATAACCTAAACATTTTTTTTCATGGTAAACTAGCAAGAATATGTAATTAGTTACTAGCAGAATATTCATTTTTTCTATCCAAATAAAAACCATAATGTTGTGAATAACTACTTAATGTAGTATGTCGTATAACTTCGTTCATTTGAAATTCACTGGACGAATGTTAACTAATTTCTACTAAGTAATTTACTGCCAATCCGAACTCAAAAAATTAAAGAGCGTCGCCGAAATTGTGTATTTTGACATAAAATTCGAGTTCATCTCCCCCCCCCCCCCCCCCCCTTACAGCAATCTCATTATGAGAGCTATAAAATGTCAAGATTGCCATTCATTTGATATTTCATTTTAGATACATTTTTTTATACGCACAGCTCAAATTTATGATTAAAAAAGATTCAAAAAAAGTCAATGAGCGCTTTTATTATTACTGTGGCGATCCACAGAAACGGCACGGCGACGGTAATGGCTCGCGCGATCTCATTTCTTTAATACGAGTGAAAGAGAGGCAAGAAAAGTAATGATTTTTGTTCACTGGGACAAAAAAATTGTGACAGGAATGTCGTCGTACATAAAGTTGGGTTCATTAGTTAGATTTTTCGTTTCAATTTTGACTTTTAACTTTGGAAAAATGTTTGGATAGACATTAATCTTTTTGATTTTTTTGTATGCGATTTGAAAAAATTTTTGATCTTTGAAAAATTAATTAATCTAAAAAAAATTCTTCTGTAAAATCGGAAAATAGGCCCGAAACATTTTTTTTTTTTAGATTGGAAGTTTTCATGTCGGGAAATATGTTTTTCTGAAATAAAATTATTCGGAAAAAATAGTTAGGAAAATGGGTCTAGAAATATCTGTAAAAACATTATTGTTTGGATGTGAATTAAGTGATTTATTCAGCTTTATTTGGAAAATGGCTTGGGAAATTGTATAAAAGTTTTTAAAACTGAAAAATTATTAAGTTCTGTAAACTTTTTTTTTAAATTTTCTCATTAGGGATGCTGTTTGAAAACTTCAACGGTTCTATTTTAAAAAGATTAGCTTTACACTTGTAAGTTTTTTCGTAAATTTACGACTTCTGGCCAGTGGGTATTTTGCAAATCATCATCAATCAATCATGCATTTGAAAATCCAATTGGCCAGAAGTCGTGGGGCGCCACTTCCGTTTACAACAATCCGAAACTGTACAAACGTAAGCATAATAACCATATGCGATATGATACGATTGTACCAACCCAGCCAGAAGTACTCCTGTCCCGGTGAGGCCGGTACACTATTAATTTATTTATGCCAGGGGCACTGATTTATTAGGACTTGGAACACGTGCTCTGAGGATGGGAAGGAGGTTGGAGTTTAATCGACCGGTATACATGGCAACCTGATAAGCCAATACTGGAATTTCGGATGGGCAGGAATAAAGGAATGGATTGAGTATTATTATTTTGCCTTTCTTTATTCTCGTCTCTTCTCAGCTCTTCTTGCCTTTTCTTGGTTGTTCACGCCTCTTCTAGGCTCTTCTTATATCTTATTTTCTCTTCATATCTCTTCTTGGACCATATCGACTCTTCTTGCTTCTTCTTCTTGACTCGTCTTAGTTCTTGTTGTCTCTTCTTAGCTCTTCTTGGCTCTTGTCTCTTGTTGAATTGAACCGATAAAACCGCCCCAAATCATGTAATCCATTAAAATAAATAATAAGAAAAAAATCTTTGGTTGTGCGCGTCAGTGTGGGGAAGGAATTTCGAGAAGCGCAATCCTTGAAATGCAATGGGCGCTGTTACCATTCCTACGTCGGAGGATCGTCCCTGGCAAAAAAAAAAACGAAAATTCCTCATAACAATACTGCTGCACCTCCTTCTTACACACCAAACAGTAGTGACAACAACAATGACTGTATTTCTACTTCCCCCAAAGGAAACAAAGCAATCATTCTCTAGCATCTTCCTTACTCGTTTTGAAGATTCGATACCGCGTGCTGTTGCCGTCGCCGTGCCGTCGTCGTGGGAATTATAGCAGCAGCCATAGATACGAGCTTAAAAATACTGAGTGAAATAAAAATATTTAAAAAATCGTGGATATACCCTATTAACACTAGAACTCTTATGAAGTAATGACTCGCTTCAACCCAAACACGTAAAGCTTTGTGTGATTTTTTTTAACTTTCAACAAATTTAGAATGCTTTACGAAAAATATATTTTTTAAATCAAACATAAGTTTAGAACGGAAAGAGGTAAAATTGAATCGCAAAGTGAAACAAATGGCACTAATTGTAACGCGGTGTGTATCACTTTTCAGGGAAATCGGTTCAAGAAAACGCTGGATAATTTAAAAAGAAATTAGGACCTCAAAATACACGTCCTCTTTCGCCCGGCACACGCAACAATCAAAAATAAAATGAAGTGTAACTTACCTTTCAAAATCGAAAAAAAGAATGCAACAAAAAACATTTTTTACTTATTCGATATAAAATGGATCAATGATATCATAATATTATGTTCGTATGGAGGGGCTATAACATACGGTATGTCGTCGTTGCATATTTAATACGAACAATGTGACGATTTTGGCGAAAATGAGTTAAATACAGTTATTTTGCTTTTTTTTCTCAATCTTCTACAATATGAGCCACGTAAAAAAAATATTTAAGGCGAGAGAAAATAAACCATCAGAGGACAATCAAAATAATAATATTTTTTTTAGTCATATCCTCTGCAAACCACTACACAATTCAATTGCCTTGTAAATATTAACATCATTTTGTGATGCCTAGTTGTCAAATTTGAAAATTTTTTAATATTTTGACATTATATGGTATTTAATTATGACGAAAACTGTGCATAGAATATGAAGCATGTGAGAAAAACGCGTTAAAATTCAATTTTCTGGCATAAAATAATTAATGTTTGCCATAAATATATTCTTACAATGAACGAAATATATTTTTCCTACTTCGTCCATAAATAGAATTGTTATTTTCCGTTTCGTTATTTTTTTTATACAGTCTTTATCGATTTTCTCAGAAAGTACTCATGGTTCAAATTCTATATGCAACAACGACATATCTATAATATCTATATGTGCAATGCACCCTCGTCGTTTTTATATCGAATTAACTTTCAATTCAATGATTCGACTTGAACCCAATGACACACCGGTACCTAAATAATAAATTAGCTTTGGCCCCTTTTTTTGACTCCACTAAAGTCATGCACCTGCTGCTGACAAATAATGTTTAAAATAAAGTCGTTTAGACATACGTATTTTGTTTCCACTTTACCCGTTTATAATTTAATATTACAAATAATTAATATTGTTATCCAAAGATACAATTATGAAATATATTATAATCTTCGTTTATCCTGTTTATTTGTTACCTTGCATAATCAAGGAATTTTGTTCCAACAGAGTGAAAAAAATATTACGCATTGAAATTTAGGTAATTAGGTAGGTACCTAGAATAAAAAAGTTTTCGACAATCTTATAAAATTCATTACAGTCCCTACTTTATCGCTGGTCTAGATTTAAAAAGGTTTATTTTTTTATAATTTTCACAAGACTGGTTGCAATTTTGAAAATGCCACACTGGTGCGCAGAAATTATATTGTTACTAGCTCAGACCCGTGAAAAATCGCGGGATTGTCCGAAATCTTGATAAATCAGTTCTAATTTTTTAAATGTTTTAAAATATTATATTACTACCGAATTTTTGTATTGTGTATCTTTTTTAGATTTGTTCATTTATCAAAAAAAATATATGTAAGTACCTACATTATATTGATAAGATTTTTTTTAAATAATATTTAACAAACTAAACAATATAATACATGTTTCTTGATGTTAATTAATACCTCCCTAACTTAGAATAACTCGTGTTTAGGAAAGAAGTAGGTACCCACCTAGGTATTATTATGAGTTGTACACATTAGATAATTTCGGGAATACTACCGTAATTTTAATTATATATTACGGTACCTGATTTATTGCTTGTCTGAATTCTTCCCACAATCAGTTCCAATTATAAAAATGATACTTAAATTCTAAGCAAATTTTAGTTCATTGAACCAGATTTCAAACAGGACTACGCACATCACCATCACAACAAAGACAGCTAAAATAAGTATCTATGTGTGATGGCAAATATAAACGCATTCCCTAACTTTGATGATAATATAATGTGATATTTTGTACCTTTACAAAAATCTATTGATTTTCTCTAACGATCTATTGTCCGTTAGCGCTTTGAACTAAAACAATGATAAATGAAAATGTACCTACAGCAGAAAGGACGGGACAAAAATAACAAGTAATACAATCAATAATGTTTTTTTCAATTTAACGCACAAGGATATGAACAGCAAAACGTTTAAAATCGTGTTTTTAACGGTTCAACCCTTATGCCGGTAGGTACGGAAACACCTAGCCACCCCTATTCGCCCGGTCTAGACAAAATCGATGCCAACGAAAAACTCACGACATGGCGTCTAATCATTTTACCAGAAACCAGAAAAACATTAGCTTGTGTGTATTTTACCTGATATCTAAAATTAATTATCATTAAGCATCGATACATTTACATTATATTTTACAACAAAGGAATGGTAAAAGTGCCTAATATAATAGTGGTTATTTGAGAAATATGGTACAAAAAGTATATTAGAAAGAGCATGCCTATTGGATTTGGATATATTAACTGAAAAGTGGAAACAGTAACAAATAGACAATCATCACTTGCGTATTTTGTTTCTATTTTTAAGGGCGGTAAAACCCGTAAAAAACAGTACAATAATATTGATTTAAAAACTTACGCGTTCGAATTAAATCCCAGAAAGCTCAACACACGACGGTATTAAGATAACGTGCTCACAAACATAATTATTGTATATCACAAATAAAGCGTTCGTAACGTGAATCGAAAGCGATTTGTCGCGTCGCGTTGAAAACAGACTTCACTTCGCCCGTTTCTGCCCGTTTCCTCTGTTGTGCAGTTTGGTTTTGAGAGGGACGCCACTTTTATTGTGTTGCCATTAAACAGAAAATGAGAAGTGCGCAAATGTTGCATTTTATAAAATTTTTGTGGGTACCTGTTTAACTATGTTTCTTTATATTATGGTAATTCATAGATTATGGTCAATAATAAGGCGCTCCGCTGACGAGGCAACTGAAAACAAACTAAAACCAGCTGGTTTCTATGTCTTGATTGGTCAAAAAGCTTGTTTAACCATAGACGAAGAACAATCAGCTGACAGCTCGCAACTAGCAACGGCCGGCCACGGCAATCAGCAGTGCCAGTCGCGAGTCACCGCTTGCGTTACCATTGACAACGGGGTTTGTGTGATTGTGACGTATGCGGGCCATCACATTGTCATACAAAGACAGTTGCCAGTTTTCAGCTGCCTTATGGGGCGTTCAGACGTTTCGATTTTTGTTGACCAACTTTTATTTTACGAAAAAAGTTGAGCAACATTTTGTTCACACGTTTCAATTTAAGTTGAACCGATTTTGACATTCAAAATGGCGTCAACTGAAATTGTTAGTGCGTGCGTCTATCTAATTTCTGATGTTCTGTGAGAGGAGCTGGAGATTATGAAAAAATATAAAAAACGTCGTACTTGAATGAGAAAATGGATCATGAGAAGGAGTGAATTAGGCGCATCCAACACAATTTTTTTCAAAATAATATTATTTACATTTCAAAAATAATATTCTATTTTTGTATACTTCTTGTTTTTGATCCGAAAGACAGGGATGGCTTTGGTACAGATCCATAAATCTGAACATTAAATCGTCCGACCATTTCAGATATTTTTTGATTGAAACGGATTCCATGACGGTAGGAAATAGTACCGAATAAATGAAACGCCTGACGTTTACTTTTTCCCGCGAGCAACTAAAAATGATAAGCGACTTGAAACATGTGTTCAGACGCGACGATTCGATGTAAAACTCGAACGATTAGTAAAACCAAAATGGCGATAGTCATACTTGAACGACAAAAGTAGACGGGCTATCAACTTTCGCTAGCAACAAAAAAAGTTGATAACTTTGTTGACAAAGTGTTCACACGTGTCGATTAGCTTTCAACTGTCGAGTTGACCGACAAAAGTCGCCCCGTGGGAACCGGCTATTAGTGAGCGGATCGCCTAACGCGGACTCCGAGACGAGCAAGCGGCTTGATGGCAAGCACGTAGTTTTTTGTCTATGGCACTTTGTGACCAGCCTTTTGACCGTCTCCAAAGCTGGCAGCTTTCTCACAAGCATTGCGCAATACTACGTGCTGGCAGCGGGCTTGATCCTTGATGCGAATTTATATTTTTTCGGGAACAGACAAACGAGAATAAATGAATAAGTATTTATAGACAAAAAACATTACAATGAGTGGTGATATTAGATATTGAGTAGCATGTAAAACAATTACATAAATTTATTATAAAGTCTGTAGTTATTGTTTTTGTGTTCAATTTGCGGAAATCCGTCTAAATTCAATAAAAAATATTTACCATCCAATTTAATAATGTTTATTATTAAGTTCTGCAAGTAGTATTTTATAAAAAATAAATTTATTAGCAGGTTACCTTTATATTTTTATTTATTTACGTTCTTACGTCTTATTTTAATTTTGATTTAATTTCACAATGTTGTATTTTCTGTAAATATTATGTCAGCCCACGTGTACAGGACCCTTAGTTTCGTATTATAATTTTAAGTAATGTGAAAATCTGTTATTAGATTTTATTTGTATTCTTAATTTTAATTTAAATGATGTGAATGATCTGTTGATTTTCCTAAATAAATAAATAAACATCTGAGAAATGGGGAA
Source organism: Limnephilus auricula (assembly GCA_951813805.1). Lineage (NCBI taxonomy): Eukaryota > Metazoa > Arthropoda > Insecta > Trichoptera > Limnephilidae > Limnephilus > Limnephilus auricula. The sequence goes on from OX638393.1 coordinate 8,022,104, forward strand.
AAATAATTGTCCTAACTTTATTAATTAATGTTATATTATAATATGTATATATGCTGCCAGCACGTAGTATTGCGCAATGCTTGTGAGAAACCTGCAAGCCAGCTTTGGAGACGGTCAAAAAGCTCGTCACAAAGTGCCATGGACAAAAAACGACGTGCTTGCCATCAAGTCGCTTGCTCGTCTCGGAGTCCCTTAAATTCGCATCAAGCCCGCTGCCAGCACGTAGTATTGCGCATTGCGCAATGCTTGTGAGAAAGCCGCAAAGCAAGCTTTGGAGACGGTCCAAAGGCTTGGCATAGACAAAAAACTACGTGCTTGCCATCAAGCCGCTTGCTCGTCTCGGAGTCTCTTAGGCGATCCGCTCACTGAGGCAACTGAAAACTGCCAACTGTCTTTGTATGACAATGTGATGGCCCGCACACTTCACAATCACACAAAATCCCGTTGCCAATGGTAACGCAAGCGGTGACTCGCGACTCTCACTGCTGATTGCCATGGCCGGCCGTTGCTAGTTGCCAGCTGTCAGCTGATTGTTCTTCGTCTATGGCTAAACAAGCTTTTTGACCAATCAAGACATAGAAACCAGCTGGTTTTAGTTTGTTTTCAGTTGCCTCGTCAGCGGAGCGCCTTAATATGGACGGGCAGATTAATTCTGCATCAACGGCGTTTTTCATAAATTAATTATGTTTTGAAAGAATAATTTTGTATCTTCGATACAGTATCACAAATTCCATTTTTTTAATGACAGAAAAAATAATAATTGAACACCGATAAATATGAAATTAATGTAAAAAGAACATTAAAAACTTGACACAAAGTATAAATTATAATAAAATTTTGAAAATCAAATAACTTTTCATTAAATTAACAATGTTGAGCCACAAAGTAATTGCTTTCTTCGATAAAGTAATATTTATGTCGCCTTTCGTTGAGCTTTTCAAAATGAATTATAATTAAAATTTTAATTTTTAAAAAATTAAAGTTTTTAACTCTTTGTTATGACTGCTGAAATAATAATAATTTCAATAATGGTTAATTTTCAATAATAATTAAGATATAAGTACCTACATGAACCACATTACGAAGAAGTAGGCTTCCTAAATAAAACTCGTTAATTAAATAGGTATTCTAATAACGAAAACTTTGTAATATTCTCTTTAATTTGTTCACTTTCGGGACAGCTCATATAGGTCTCATAAAAATCTCCCTTACTGTCTCCCTTACTGTCACGGTGAGAAATATGATCTAAATAGTGTTAGACGAGACAGAAAAAGAAAACCACGATTTATTTTCAAATCTAAAAGTTAAATATGGAAGAAAATTAAATAAAGAAGATTTTAAACGAACACATACATAAAACCAAAATTTTCGATCACAATTTGAAAATTTTTTTTGAATTTTTCATTAATTATTATTTTTACATGAAATGACAAAAAGTGAGATGAGAATAATGATTGTAATACATTTGTCTAATAAAATAGGTATACATTTATTATTTTAGTCATCAGTAATTTTTTTCTCAATTATTTCTGGCTTTCACCCTTCAAGGGGTGTCTAGGCCATCATTTAAAATTATGGAGAAATATTAATATTTATTTTATTCAAATAGACAAATTTCAAAATTATAATAAAGATTAGAGTCGAGTTCAGATGATATATTGAATGGAGGGGAGGCAACGTAACTAAAAACGTAAGGTAAGCCATTTTTAAACTTTTTATGTTTGCATTAAAAAATTTAATTATCAAAACTTGTACTTTCATTTCTAATAATTAAATTTGAAAGCTTTTTTCATCACCTTTCAAAAAGTTTCTAGTTTTCAGAAATATTCCATATATTTAAATTTCATTGCAATGCGGAAATACTCTGACCTTCTGACATAATGTGCCAAAGACTTGAGGGGGGTTTAGAATTTTATAAAATCTTCCTTCACCCTTTAGTTTGGAATCTATTCTAACATTTTTTTGTTTGTATTTTCATTAAGGTGTTTAATTTGAGACCTTTTGAACTTTTAGCCACAATGTCCTCTGCAGAGGACAGTTTGTTGTTACCTGGGTACCCAGTGGCGGTCTGTAACTTTACATTGAGCTAGAGTCTAGAGTGAAAAATTCAACATAAGTAAGATTAAGAAAGGGACGCTTAGATGGTTTGGGCATGTTGAGCGAATGAATGAAGAAAGGAGTGTAAAGAGAATTTATGACGCGAATGTGAACGGCAGAAGAAGCCGAGGACGCCCAAGGAAGACGTGGCACGATCAAGTAAATCATATACTTGAGTCGGGATATGTCAAGAGTCAGAATAATAGAAGAGTATGTATGAGAAGATGTATGAATGTGAATGAAGCAAGGAGCGTGTGCCAAGACCGAGTTGTTTGGCGGTCCGTCCTCTCTGCCTACCCCTGCGGGGAAACGGCGTGATGGTTAGTTAGTTATATACATTATTGATGTTGTAGTTGAAAATGTTTTTTTCTTTAAAAGAGCTTCTTCTAGATCCGCACCTGCGGGTAACCTAGGTAAAATAAAGGTCATAAAAAATCTTCTAAAAATTCAAATAGTCAAACTTGCAAAAAGGGAATTTTCCAACGTGATTCGTGATTTTCATAATTCGTGATGAAAGGGTTAAAAAATAATATTTTGAAAGGGCAAACATTTTTGCAGTTATTGTTTTCTTCTATGGTGATTGGTTTATTTTTGGTTCTATGGCTTCCATCTGTTTATTCCAAAATGTTCTAGATGTCTAGATAAATAAACATAGAAAAAGAAAGCAATAGAAACATTGTTGTTTATCGAAAAATTTGTCAGGCCTTGTAGTAATAATATTATAGTTTACTGGTCTCCGTTATTAATATAATAACTTAAAATATAGTGTTGTACATGTCGGTAATAGGCTATAGGTTTCGCCCATTAGTTTTGATAAATAATTTTTGTCTTTACCACCGACACTGGTTAGACTTATAATAATTTTATTTATTTAATAAAATGGCAAATATGCTGGGTGTCATAGTTTCTGGCCGCTTGGTAATAACCGTTTTTCTTTAATTCAATAATTTAATAACCACATGTTTTGTATTGTGATATTTTAGATTTATTTCCTTATCTAACTCTCCATGCCGCAAAGTTTTGTAAAATGTCTTCAATAATGTGGCCCTTCGCCAGTGCTGTCTATTTTATTATTTATATATTTTGCGCATGTATTTGAAACGCAGACATAATATCATTTCGGTGACATGTAACACTATTGTTATGGTTTGAGTAAACGTGCATGTATTTGTTTACTAAAGTAAGTAACGAAACCATTTAATTTCATTTACAGGTCCAAACTGATTTTAGCCAAGTAGGGGAAACAAAGTTCCTTACAACAATAACGGATGCAGATAATATTAACCATGTAGTAGTGTTTTTGACTGGTTCAATAGCACTTCCAGAAGGAACTGTTGGAATGGGTAAGTTATAAGAGTTCGAATAACACAGATTTATTTAGATTTAACACTGCCTAACAACCTTTTTGTTACACACATTCATTTCTGAATGAAATCGTCGAAATTCCTTCTATTATGATAGTTGTATTTTATATTTTCTCCTATTCTAGTGTACTACAGTTGGCCAGACCCACATGCTCCCCCGAATTGGCAACTTCTTGGACATATCTCTAACCTCAAACCGTCTGCAATATTTAAAATATCTTCTTTGAAAAAACTAAGTGATTTAAGTGGTAAGAACGCCATTAGTAATTGTCTCTTCTGCTAAACAATTTGTGGTAAAATTTCTGTGCCCCGTTACTTCTTAATTTGAACAAATTATTTAAATAAAACTTTGTTTCAACTTGATTACTACAAGAAAAAACTATTTACATCTGGGGAGATGGTAAAAGGTGCTTAGTGCGATTTGTTTTCAAACTTCAAAATTTCCCTTGTTTTGAGGCCATGTTTGATGATCTTGTAGGTATGATTAGACTAGACTACATAGAGTTCTCAATCAATCACTTACCGAAGCATTGCTATAATCAATATGTAAGTTCAATTGAATCAAATATTCTTATAACATTTTTCAGTTGAATCTAATATTTTTACAACTTTTTTTTTATTTAATAAATAAGACGACAAAAAAATATACTTAGTTATAAAATCAATCGAAGATTGAATTAAACTTCAAGAGGACCTCAATCTTCTTTTTGACAACTGTGAATCAAACAAACTTGTAGTAATTACCTCAAAATGCAATAAATTATCACAACAAACATAAAATTTCCTTTGTGTATACATTAAATTAGACACATCAAAGAAGTAGAATCTATCAGGAACCTTGGGGTAAAACTGGATCTTAAATTAAACTTTATACAACACACTGATGAAATCATCAACAAAATGTTAGGATTTATAATTCGAATAACGAAAAATTTCCGCAACCTTATGCCTCTATATTCCCTTTACACAGCGCTCATCCGTCCCCACTTAGAACACTGCACACCAATCTGGATTCCTTTCCACGAAGCTCACATTTTTATTTCTTTATTCTTAATATATTTATATTACAATGGTATGTGCCTAGTATGGCGGCCATAAATTCCACAAATGTTATATTTACTATTCAAAGAATAAAGAAACATAAAAAAAAAGTATATAGTCCTCCACGCTAGGAGTTCACCTGGACATTTTTCAATTGTAAATTATAATTAGTACACAGAAAAACAAACAGTGGGCTAAGTTACAGTGTATAAGAAGAGAAACAATAAAATATAAAAGAATACTTGTTCGTATGAAGCAGTTACTTTGTGATGTGACATTATAATTTTAAATAAAACAATAACTTTGTATACACCACTTTTATTTTTTTATACTTATAGTATAATCTCGACTGTCTATCTGTAGAGATTATACTGCCCTGAAGAAGCCATGGTTGTACCTAAACCCAGTCGCATAAAGTATAAAAAAATAAAAGTGGTGTATACAAAGTTATTGTTTTATATTAAATAAAAAAATTAATTAAACACTTAAATTATAAACAAAACTTATACTTCTCAAATTACACCGAATCTATTAATTACCACAACTTCAACTCCCTTCATACACGGCGTTTAATTTTTGACCGAATTAATAATGGCTTGGACTCGCCAGATCTAACCAACTTAATAAATATTCATATTCCGACAAGATATCGCACAGGGGTTATTGCGGGTCACAATCAGGGCTTGACGTGTTTTGAGATCTCCCGGGTTTTTTTGTGAATAACCTTGTTAAATCATGCTCAATCGGGCTGAAAATTTGTCACCACACGCCTAATAATTAGTAAAATCTGTTCTAGTTCGCGAAATAATTTTATCTTTCTCGGGAAAGAAGTTATGCTCGAATTAAATACCTGTGTATTATTTCTTTGTGTGAATTTATCAACTGAAAAGTGTAGCAATTGAACGAAGAATCTATGAGTGGCTGGATTGTGTAAACAGCTCAAGTGTCAACTGTCATTAGCCCGAAAATTTATGTGCCCTCTTCAACCGAGCTGTCTTTCATAAGCTAAGATATTTTGTTTAATATATTTTTTGTTTATGTTTATGTTTTCGTTTTAGATGATCTGTATATTTATTTGTATGTCTGAGGCAGGGATACAAAACCGGTGGGTTGCCAGATTCAAATAGTTTCTTTTTATCAAAGATTACATGTTAATTTCAGATTGTAAGGTGCGTACACGACTTCTCGTTTATGGCGGGTAAGAAAATGTTTCGGACCAATGATCATTCAAGGCATTGCCATGACTGATTCGGGTCACACGAGTAGAAAGAGTTTGATTGGAGTCCATAAAAATCTCACATTTAGGCACAACACATTTTAGATTTGTCATTTGCAGGTAAACGAATATCTTGACGTGCACAAGTCACAAATAATACTTTTTATCTTTATCTTAAAAAATGTTTTTGTTAATTCGGTCGGATATTACACTATCATAAAAAATATTTTTGGTAATTCAGTCGGATATTACACCTCGGAGGAATATCACTTGCTGACAAAAAGTGGCAAGAAGATACAAACAGAGCCCGGAAGAGATGATACGAATCAAGTAAAAGACAAGAAGAAGCAAGTAGCTCCAATAATAGAGATGGGTTGATCCAAGAGGTGGCAAGAAGAGACAAGTAAAGGCAATAAGAGACGAGAAGATCCAAGATGCATGAAGAGCCAAGAAGAAACATTAAGATACAAGAAATAGCAAGAAGAGTCAAGCAAAACCCAGATGAGATGAGAAGAATCAAGAAGAGGCAAGAAGAGACAAGAATTAGTAAAAAGGGTCATAAAGAGACGAAAGGAGCCCAGAAGAGACAAGAAGAAGCAGAAATAGAAAAGAAGATACAAGAAAAACTAAGAAGGAACAGGAAGATCCAAGAAGAGCGAGAAGAAGGAAGGCATAAAGAAAGGAAATACAAAATCATAACGCTCAATCCATTCCTTTATTCCTGCCCATCCTAAATTCCAATATTGGCTTATTAGGTTGCCATGTATACCGGTCGATTAAACTCCAACCTCCTTCCTATCCTCAGAGCACTTGTTCCTAGTCCTAACAAATCAGTGCCCCCTGGTGTACCGGTCTTACCGGGACAGGATTGCTCCTGGCTGGGGTGGTACAATCGTATCGTATCGTATCGTATATTCCGACAAGATATCGCATTGGTTTCATTTGCCTACATATAGAACTAAATTTAGAAAAATTCACCAATTCCCCTTTTATGTGCATAACACAAAATATACACATTTTTGGCAATACATATCACAAATATCGATTAGAAGTAAGATCGAAAATTAATACAAGAGTGTGGAATGTATCCGGAGAATCTCCTATCCTCATCCTATATTCCTCTTCCTTTCCTCTTCCCCTAAAATTAATTTAATATGTAATAAAACTCCATCTCCAATCAATTTTTAACATAGGATACTTTTTTGTCTTGACTTCATTTAAAAATGTATATATTTTATTTATAAGCTGCTTGTCTCTTACTAATAAATAAATAAATGATGGTGTATTTGCCATAAGGTTCCGCTTTGATCTAAACATTAAAAAATTATTTAAATTATCCAAACTAATAACCTATTTTGTGCACGTTTTTGCATCTCTGCACGTAAATAGTTGTTACTTGTATTAAATAAGTTGAATCAAAGTGTTTTTTCAACAATATTTTACCCAATTTATTTATTTCAGTGAAGAAATTTTTCAAATACAAAAATTAAAAACACAGTTTTTTTCATTAATCTCTGCCATTACAGACTTCTTTTAATAAACTCAATACAAAACAGAATTCCTCTGGTCGGCAATCAATAATAGATTAATCTCCAGGTAAAAGTTCTGGCTGAAACATCATTCCTAAATTGGTCATCAGTTTCCCCATTCTGTATAAATTTACTAAAGTTTTAGTACAGCTTTCTTTAGGTGGTTTTGCACAAAAATTGTGCAGTCGAAATTATCAATTATCATTTTTACTAATCTATAATGAATGTTTTCAGGTGGAGATAGTAGCTTCATGAGTACGTTTGGTCAACAACAAATTTGTCACAATGCCCAAATAGGTGTTTCGATTGAACCAGAAATTAATGCCCAACTTCAAGTTCCCGCAACGGTTTGTTTTCTTTCTACATAATAATTAAAACATAGATATTGAGTAACCTACATAGATATTAAGTTAAAACATAGATATTAAATGACCACAGATAACTTTAAATAGATCGGTAAGTCAACCTTTGGAACGCTGGGCTTTCGTGATAAAATAACTTCACCGTCTGGGGATGCATAAGTTTCAGGCGGATCGTTGTGCGCCAGCTGGTTCTATTTTCATAATAACTTATTAGTTTTTTGTAATATTTTGTTTTTGTAAATTGTGTCATCTTACCAGATAATGTATTATATTACAAAAATTGTACATAATCTACCATGTTTTTTTACATTAACTCCACACAGGAGGCCCTGAGAAAAACATTTTTCCCTCAGGGCCTATGTCATCTTTGGGAATGCTGTGTGGGGATCTTTTTAACCTATCATTTGGCGTAAGCCCGCCGGTGGGCAGGTGACAGATGAGAGATTAAAACATAAAATGCGATTTTAACCCTTATGTATAAAGAAACTGTACAAGGTCAGAATCACTTGCGCCGATATCATTCCAGATGTTGCTTTTTATTTCAGTACTCTAGCCTCTCGGAATGCTCTGATATTAATTTTCTATGGAATACAGCCATATGTGGGCAAATGTTACCCGACATTCAAGAGGTTAAGAAATTTTTGGAAGGAGAAATGTATGAGGGGTTGGTAGGAATCTGGGGGTCAGTCAGTCAGCATGTCCAGGAGTGATGTGTGTATGAATGTATGAATCCGTCCCTCCCACTGAAGTGTAAGGAGTTGGGTCGAGAGTCCGGCTGGAGAAGCCAATAGATCTCCCTCAACTGGCCTCCCAATCTGGCCTGCTACATTGTTGGTGGGCAGAGATCCATCATCAAGATTCTTGAAGTTTTATTATATTTTCCAGAAAGATTAAAAGTGTATTTCACAATAAAATATAAGAAACACTGAAGAAAAGATACAACAAACAAATCAAAATTCGCGTTAGGCGGGTGCGTTGAAGAATTACACAATAGTAACTTTGTTATTATTTTTTAATGTTTTGTTTTCCAGGTTTCGACCAACTCTTATTTAACATTCGGCCAAAAGATGCTGGAGAACTTTGTGAATTTCACGGGAAGTTTTGCCGTGACCCAAGCCGATATGCAGCCGTCTCCTGGGGTTATATTTGTTCCTCTGAATGTGCTGCAGACTTGGTATCAAAACTTTGAGCGAAGATTGGAGCAGAACCCCAATTTTTGGAAGTCATGATTGGCCGGGATGATTTTTTGAATCTTGTTTATGAAAAAAAATTTTTTTAATTTTAATGTTAAGAATACCATTTTTGTAATTTTTTTTATGGCTGTTTTTAATTCTTCTGCTGACATAATTAAAGCTTAATGAATTTTAAAATATTGGAATTAATAATTGAACTAGATGTTGATATGTAATACTTTCCAAAAGGAAGAAGGCTGGAGATCAATTTTGTGTGTTTTAAGTTAAAATGTGTCTGCCATTAAATAATAATTGTGTTATTAACATTTAGTAATGCATTATGTAAATAAAAAAATATATTAACAGGTATATGTACATCATTCTGAGGTGTAGAACAGCTTATCTAGAATGTAATGATGTACATTTTGTTTTTCAATTTTTATTCTTAAATTTCATGTGAAAACTTTTAATGCTGCATTTATATAAGAGATTTGTTTTATAACCAATGCTATTATGTAATAAACTAATTGAAAAGCATTACAAAAGAAGCTTAATTAGTTTTATTCTTATTACAAAACAAAATTAATGAATATAATAAAACAATAACCGGTGGTCCAAAGCGTCCGGTTTCCACTGCTGTGTAGCGGGTTCAATCCTCCATCTAAAACCACCATCATCGCACAAGCAAAGTTTTTCGATTATTATGATGGAAGTAGGAGGAATTCAAATATTGTTAGCTTGTTCATAACTTGGGAATGTTTCTTTCTGTAAAAAAGAATGCTCTGCAAGAGCAGTCAGGCCACAACAAATTATTGGCATTTATTTAGTGATTCAGTTAAGTATATGATATTGCTGGGTATTTACTGCAACTAGGTAACACCAAATCAGCGTTTTTGAGTTCACAAAAATAATACCTTTGTTTCGTTGGCTGTCTATGCCACAAACACATAATAATTTTAATATAATGTGTTGTCGCATACATGGGTGAGGAAATAAAGGTTTTGTATGTAACTCAATAAGGCCGATTTTGAAGCTACCTAGTTGTTATAATTACCCCTTGATGTAAAGCCGAGCTTGGCTTGTGATACCCGCATGCAGTCACTACAATTAGTAAAACGCTTTGCGAATATTTAAAGGTTGACAAAATAAAAATCTAAGATAATTTAGGTTACGTTTCCTAATCGCAATATCTATCTTGTTTTCAAAATGTGACTTTTTATCTTGTGCCTTGTTTACATTCAGCCCACTTGCGTAGCAGTGAGCCCGTAAAGTAAGCTCCGGTTGCAGCTGCCAAGGGCTCCCTTCGTTGGCTGTTTTTTTTGTACAGAAATCGAAAGACCGGCAGGGCGAGCATGAGTAAGTGTTTACATTCTGCTTTCTCGATATATGCAAACTCGGGAAGAAGTGCGCCGAAGCTGCTAGTAATTCTACGTTCTCTGTTGCCCAAAGTGGGATGCGAAGAAGTATGAAACGCTCTCAAGCAGTAGCTTGCCTTTGCTGCTGCCACAAGTATTTTGCGGAGTAAATACAGCCAGACCGAGAAGCAGTGGCAATTGCTGAATGTAAACGAGGCATTAGCTCTAATACAATATGGTGATATTATAATATTTATATATTATGTAGAAAAAAACTAATCACATCTTGAAATGATTTTTTAATTAATTGTGCTGTCCACCTCGGATTCTTTCCTATGTTCAAATAGGTAATGCATTTTGTAAACTAAAGTCTAGTCCAGTTTTAATACAAACTAGAAATTCATTCTTCACTTTAATATTGTCTTGTTTACTTGTTATTAATTTACGTACTTTAACCTTTTGTCCTAGATTTAAAAATATTTCAGTGAAAGCTGTTGAGAACAAGTGTCTTTCTATGCCAGGTAAGTATTATTGGCATAAAAGCAACCCATTGTGAAATTAATGTGTTATTAGTTTTTCATATTATTTTGTTGACTTCTTGGTTAGCAATATTTTTGTATATTATTGTTTACTTTTTTATATAAGTGGTTGAATAAAAACATTATTGAACAAAATACCTTATACCTTTTATTTGTTCACTGAGAGCAGCGAATCCATGTTTCAAGTCGACCGTTTTGCATAGTTTAATTGTATACATTAAATATTATTTAATTGTGTATTATATCTTCCGTTTCCGGTTCAAGGTAAAGATTCTTTCATTTTTCAATATTATGGTACCTACCTGCCTGAAGAAAGTTTGAAAAAAAGAGTTCGTCATTGAGATAATGATGTTCCTTTGAAAAAAAATTATAAGTATCTCCGCTGACGAGGTTACTGAAAAAAATACCAGTTTGCAACTAAACTCGCTATCCTGTGTATGTCACACTACAAAATTTCTCAAAAACCCCTTGTCAATGGCAATGCCTCGTCAGCGGAGGCACTAATGATGAGGCAATTGAAACCAAAATAAAACCGGCTGGTTGCTATGGCTTCCAACCAAACTTCCATCAACTTTCATGACGGCATACTCAATTTTACGATTTCTGTAATTATCTCAGCTTGTTTAACCGTAGACGAAGAAAAATCAGCTGTCATCGTAGTCATCTGTCGCTTTCAAATTGAAAAAACTTGAAAACTGACAACAAAACTGGCGCAACCATGACAAACTGGCAACGGCCGGCCACGGCAACTAGCAGGGCAAGTCGCGAGTCACTGCTTGCGTTGCCATTTGGGAAATTTGGAGAAATTGTGTAGTGTGCGGGACATCACATTAACATACATTGATAGCGAGTTTAGTTTTAAACTGGTTTCACATTGATTTCACAATGCCATCATTGATAGCGAGTTTAGTTGCAAACTTTTCAGTTGCCTCGTCAGCGGAGGCACTAATTCGTTATTTTAAATAAAGAAATGTTACATAAAAGATAAGGTTTATAAATTATAGTACCTACTTACAAATCTAATACAGTTGCTACTTAAAAATATGATGTCAGAGGAAATTTTGGTTTTATTTATTAGTTAAGAGAACATTAGAAACATACCTACTTTTTGGACTGTTCACAAAACTACTAATAATTTCCTTTCGGTCTATTTTGTCTACAAATATAATTGATAGTGTCAACAAGACTTTTTTCAATTTATTGAATTAAAAACATGCAAGGACTCCTGAGCTGTCCAAACTCTTAACCCGCCAATAACCCTCACTTTGCAGGGATTCAGACTTCTTGGATTCGTCGGTGCACTCATAGTTAAAATAAGTATGATTTTTTAAAATTGTTATCAATGAAAAAAAATCACGTCAAACAAACCCAACAAATAACATTGCATTGTAATTATATACTGCCAGTTTAGTATCACTCTGATGAAGTGACACCATCCAGAATCTAAATTCCAAACGATGCTTGAATGGATTCAGCCTTGACTAGATCTGAATAGCCAAGAACTTCCCAATCATCCTCTTCCTTATCTTCTGCCCCCCCCCCCGCTCTGCACAGGCTCACAACATACCCCAATTGGGAATGCCTTAGTCTCACTGGCCCGGGGCAGTTGGGACTCTTGTGCAATACGCATATACAAATAAAATAAGCATACAGATTTTTCCGATGTACATTCGATCGGGTTTTTGTAAATAAAATAAATGGTTTCGAGAAGTAAGAAAATAACCAAGTGAAAGGTGGAATCCTTGCCTCTACCATGCCTCTACTACCCCGCACAAACAATAAATTTTTTGTGATGTTTTATATTTTAAAATTTGGTACAGTATTTTTAATTTGAAAATACCAGTTCCTGATTTGTTATCGTAATATCAGAAATAGATTATGGCAACACTTTTGACATATGAAAATTTTGAGGTTAATTTTTATTTCAATTTTCGAGTACATAAATAATAAAACCGCAAATTACTGCGTTCATCGCCAGAAAAATTACTTAATATGTCAACGAGATGGTAAATAAGCTACATAATATCGTCGATAATTTGACATTCTTCTAATTGTTTGTTCAATAATTTAATATTCGTCTTCAAATAATATCTGCAGTCCTCAAATTTAATTTTTCATCATATTTTTGTGTATTCAGAATACAAATAATGCTTATTATAAATTCTTCTAAAATTATTATGAATTATAAATGTTGCGCCTCTCGCAATAAGTATAGAAAACATTTTGAATGTTTGCAACTAGTTTATGACATTATTCTACATTAATCATAAATTATTGCACATTGTAGAGAAATAATTCAAGACTGCGCTATACAAATGTTATGTTATTATTATATTATTATTAAATACCATGCCTATCTTTGCGTACGGGTGGTGAGTCGAATACGAAAGAGAGTCAAAAGTGTATATTTCAACATAAATAAACACCATTTTTCAAAATTTTCAGGTATCCATTATATCAAAGAGGCAATCCACAGCTGCGGGTGTTTTTACCCAATTTTTGGATGAAAATCATAAAACCAACACACCGGCAGCCGCCAAATGTGGTTCAGTTTGCTTGCTCAATGCAAATGACCAGGTTTGATGTGGCGCAATACTTGGAGAAGATATACAATATACCGGTTGCGCATGTCCGCACAAGAATCAACCTAGGAAAGTTCAAAAAAAATGTTGGGGGAGCGTACATAATTAAAGAAGATGACACAAAGATGGCTTATATCACATTGGTCAGTAAATAGTTAACTAAATCAAATTATTAGTGTGTATAATATATTTTAGACGTATTTGAATCTATTTCATGTTGACCACTCAGGATAGAAAATATTTTCTTTCATACTAGGTTTATAGTTCTTATGGACATCTGTCTCAGTCCTGGATTCAAATGTGCTATACATATTATATTATCGTTGATGAATAAACAATATCGCCTAAAAGCCAAAAATCTAATCATCCAAGAGACAAAAACTTTTGAGGAGTATTGACTTAGTGAGTAATACAGTGACCGGACAACTCATAATTGTACAACTACATCATTCATTTGAAAAGTCATTAAACGTGATGAAAAAGAACTAAGTTGATTAGATTACTCAGGGGGTTATTTTTAATTTTATTTTACCATGATTCACTTGATCGTGCCATGTCTTTCTCGGACGTCCCCTACTTCTTATACCATATATATATGTTTGGCGGTCCGTCCTCTCTGCCTACCCCTGCGGAGAAACGGCGTGATGGTTAGTTAGTTTTTATTTTTTTTTATTTTACCATTTTTTGACTTCAAAGGGGTATTGAAATGCCACTTTGTTTGAGTTGTCATGGAACCCATCAAAACTATGTTGGGTTGGGGGCAGTGGCGGCCAGTTAATAAGAGCTCCCGTGCGCCGAACAACCCACAAAAACTGATCATAAATACGAAAAAAGAACAACAAACAACCCACAAAAAAAGATCATAAATACGAAACTCGGTTCGGTTATAATTTATAATATTTTCTGAAGATCTCGTACAGTAGGTAGGTAGGTACCTATTATGCGCGCCATCTCGAAGGGCGACGAGACTAGGACCAACTTCATGTCAGTTCGTTTTCGGTTGCGTTCCAATATTTTATTAACTTTGTTCGCCATTCACTGAACAGTTGAAAGCGTGAAAACATATGGTTCAAATTTTAGCTCGCAAATTTTAGCTCGCGTCGAACGCAGTTCCGGGTTTTACCCCCACGTCGAAAGGAGCGGTTTGCACAGTCGCGTGTTAAACAAGAACGCTAATATGTAATGTTTTTTCCGATATTTTGTCTTCAATTTAACAGCAGAGCTACTATTTTGAACGAACCCTTTCTTTGCAAGTCAAAACATGATAAACATAAACTACGGGACAATGGGATGAGATGAGATTATAGAATTAGTTCATTTAGTTGTCGCCGTGCGTAGTCGGCCGGGTCGGCCCTTGTCTGTCGAATTCTGACCATTTCTTCCGAGTTTAATTGCAGGTTACGTCAACCTGTATTTACTTTTGTGTTTGTTCATTGTATACATTCAAAATGAGTTTTAATGTAGAATATATTAAGATCAATCGGTCGAGTTTTGAAAACAAAGTGAAAATAAAAAATGCCGGTCCGCCTCAACCTGAACTCATAATAAAACAAGAATGTAAATCTGGATCTAAAAAGTTTACTCGATCATTTAACAAAACAATGTATAATAAAGCTTCCTGGCTCTGTGGATCTGAAAAATCTAATAGTCTATTTTGTTTCCCTTGTTTAATTTATGGTGCAGATTCGGTGTGGACAATCAGCGGTGTAACTGATTTAAATCACCTTTCTGAAAAAATTAAAAAACATAATTCTTGTCAAATACATTTACAAAACGTTTTGAACCTAAAAGTTTTAGGAAAAGTTGATATCAGAATGCAATTAGATTCAGGTTACCGTGCACACGTTAAACATCATAATGAGCTAGTTGATAAAAATCGATACATTCTGTCCAAACTTATTGATTGTGTAAAATTTTGTGGTGCATTTGAATTAGCTATGCGTGGACACAATGAGAAAAGTGACTCGGTTAATCCCGGAGTATATCGTGGTTTAATTGATTTTGTGGTAGAAATTGATATGGCAATGAAGCAACATTTGGAATCAAACTCTTTATTCAAGGGTACTTCAAAGACAATACAAAATGAAATATTAGATGCAATTTTGGAAGTGTATTACAACGAAGTAAAATCACAAATTTTGCATTGTGATTTCATAGCGATACAAGCGGATGAAACAACTGATGTATCCACGGTCATGATCATTCGGTACGAACGGAATGGAAAAATCTATGAACGTTTTTGGAAGTATTTAACACCAAAATCCCATTGTGCCGATGGATTATCCGATTCACTGTTTCAAGAACTTGACATTTTAAATATATCTTCGAAGCAATTAATCGCTCAGTGTTACGATGGGGCGTTAGTAATGAGTGGGAAAATTGGAGGTGTAAAAGCTAAAATTCAAAATGTGTTTCCTTATGCACATTATGTCCACTGTTATGCCCATCAACTAAATTTAATTGTGGAAAAAAGTGTATCCCAAAGTAAAGAAGTAAAAATGTTTTTCTCGAATTTGCATACATTCCCCAAGTTTTTTTCGCGGTCGTCAAAGCGAACAGACGTTTTAAGTGAAATAGTGAAACGCAAAATTCCCTCTGTTTCACAAACGAGATGGAATTTTAATATAAGAACAATTAAAACCGTTGCTACGAATCGCGATTCCCTCATTGAGTGCATGGAGACGATTTTAGAATCCGACAATGATAGCAACACTATCAATCAAGCTGATATGCTATTACGCTATCT
Organism: Limnephilus auricula; assembly: GCA_951813805.1. NCBI lineage: Eukaryota > Metazoa > Arthropoda > Insecta > Trichoptera > Limnephilidae > Limnephilus > Limnephilus auricula. The sequence continues at coordinate 8,038,107 of OX638393.1, forward strand.
CAATGATGAAACCTTTTTATATTGGTTGAATTTTTTTCAAAAAATTATGCCGCATTGTGATATTTTATTCAGACAATTGCAGTTAAAAAGCTTAGATCCCGTTGTAATCCGAAATAACCTCAATGAGTTTGAAAAATCCGTTCAAAATGTACGCAATTCCACAGACAATTTTCCTGAGCCACCTACTAAACGAATAAAAACTACGAAATCAATTATTTGTAAAGAGGTTTGCGATACAATTCTGTCTGAAATGAAACAACGCTTCGAATTCAATAAACATCTTTCTGCAGCAACATTACTCGATTGCGAAAAATTCAGCGAGTACAGGTCAAATTTCCCAGAACATGATTTTAGTGTGACGATAAAAACGTATGACTTCCTAAATAAAGTTCAGTTAAAAGGTGAACTCTGTGCAATTTACGCCCGTGACGATTTTTCTAATGCCGAAGGCGCTTTGTCAATTTTACAACTTTTTTATAATACTTGTTTATTAGAAGACTTTTCCGAGACTGTAAAGTTACTAAAACTTGTGTGCACCATTCCAATGACCTCAGTCGAAAGCGAAAGATGTTTTTCAACGTTAAAACGTATAAAATCCTTTTTAAGAAACACGATGAGCCAGGATAGTCTGAATGCTCTATCAGTGTTAAGCATCGAAAAAAGGTTAATTCAGTCAATTCCTGATTTTAACAAGAAGGTCATAGAGGTCTTCGCTAAACAAAAGGAACGGAGAATAGAACTTCTTTATAAATAGGTATGTACCTTTACTAAATTTATTTGTCTGACTTAATGACTCTGGTGAACCCCCAAATATTTTGACCACCGGCCGCCACTGGTTGGGGGCAGAGGCGGATTAAATGTTGGGAGCGCCCTAGGCAAGCACCGCATCAACGCCCCTTTAGCGGCCATAATATATTATAAATATTAACAAGTACTTATACATATATTAACTAATGCTGCACCACGCGGCTTAACCAAACAGCGTGGCGCGGTGTGGAAATTTTGGTATAAAATGTGTAAATCTGGGTCTCCAGCTATCTTTTTTTTACGTACCAAGTTTCATCACAATCGGTTAAGTAGCTTTTTTGCATGAAGAAGTAACAAATACCTATACATACACACATACACACTTTCGAAGTTATAATATTAGTAGAGATAATTAATAAAACAATTTATAACCTAATATTTGATAAACAAAAAATTAAAGCTATTAATTATTTATTTAAAAATTGGTATCTACTAATCACATTCAATGACAATTGTTAAAATAAATTAAAAATTTCTGCGGCTACATTTTTGTCTCGTGAAGTTGGCAATAACACCGTCATAGTTTAAAGATAGCAATAAGATTCAATGTTAAATATTGCTAACGAATTTAATTTCTTGTCTGTCATGGTTGAGCGAAGATAATTTTTCACTCTCTTTTAGACAGGAAAAACTCCGCTCACCACTGCAATTGCTGTCTGCCGTCGATATGCACATTTTTAACGGCCCTCGGTATTAAACGTTTCCAGCTCGAATTCGAATATCGAACCCGCTTGCACCTGCAGCTGGCCGGTGCGTTCCATTCACAATCAAGTCGCACAGAACAAAACAAATTATTATTAATTAAAGATATTGTGATTATGAAAATTATGTTAAAATATATATTAGAATGTAATGCAATATAACGATAGCCTAATTGATGGAGGAGGTTCTCAGTAACTTAAATCGTTTAATATAACTTTTTATTTGGATTTTTTTTTGATACATACATAGATGAAAAAGATACATATAGTAATACAATTATAAAGAGTGACAAAAGGCTTGGCCTTTGTTCCAGCCTGGTTTCGCAGTGCGGCGGGGCACTGTTAATACTAAATTGTCTAGTTTGATTTGAGGTCACGGGTTCAAAAGCCGGCGAGGACAAAACAAATTTAATTTAATTTATTATAAGTATATCATATTGTAAAATTTAAATAAAATTTATATAAGTACATATAACGAATCTGTTTCTCGTTTCAAAGTGGAAGATACATTCAGTATCGTTCTGGTGAGAGACCATAATTCAGAATTGAAAGTTGCTTGAGAACGGCGTAGATATGTTTAGTGACTAGATATGAATAGCCAGGAACTTTCCAACCCTCCTCTTCCCTATCTCTAAAAATATAAACTAAATTCATTAGGAATATAAATGAAATTTCTCCTGAAGACACTTCAATGAAATAAAATGTTATTGATTTCTTCGAAACAATTCCTTCTAAAGAGTTTTGGTTTTAGCTAAAACCAATTTTACTTTACTTTTTTTCGCTATTATGCACTTTTCTAAATACTCATTTTTTCTAATAGGTATGCAGCGATTATGTCGAGGATCAATTAATTCGGGTAGCATGCAAAAATTGTAAAAGCGTTTCAGCTGTTCAACCATATTAGTCTGCCAAAATTCGTCATCCCGTAAGTTTTTTTCGATTTTTATTCCGAGTTCAGTCCATACATCAAACATACAAATATCTCTTTTTGTTACATGTTACACTTTTTGGCCCTGAACCTGGTAAAACCAATCGTGAGATGTATTTACCAGCATTTCTCCATTTTTGTTCTTCAGAAGAAATTCCATCTGGGGTCGCACCCATATACGGATACTCTTCATCTATGAAAAGACCACACTTTTCTATGGCAATGCTTTCTAGTTCTGCAAGCTCCTTCAGGACATTGTATTCATATTTTTGTCCGTGTCGAATTGAAGGAATATTTGATAAGGTTTGCTTGTGCAGTATATTTTTGACTAATGGTGCGCAACTGATATTTTGCCGCCGTTTGTACATTTTTCCAAACCACGATGCCGTAATCATATTGCGGCGCATCTCGATCCACTTTCCACTAGATGCTTGAAGTACTGTCACCCTTTCAATTGCTTGCCTATCTTTGGCTATGGTAAAAAACCTTTCTAAAAAATCATATTTAGCTGCCTCATACGATGCTTGGTCCATATCAGGTTTTTCTGCATTGGGACCATAATGCTGATCTTTTGCTGGAGCGAGCTGCAGGGTTTTTCTTTTCTTTTTTTTTTTTTACTTAATACTTGTTGATTATTTTTCTGCAATAGTTTTAATTCTTAATGCTTTATGAGTTTTCCGGGACTATTACCGGTTGCAAATTTATGCAAAGAATAGTGTGGAAGATTGGTGTTGAATGCCACTACTGCTGCAGCGCACCTTCCTTTGTAGGACCGTTTTAGAGCTTAGTTGATACGCTTCCCACCAACAAATTTAGCCACAACATAGCACTCCACAGTATTGCTGCCTACATCATGTATTAAATTTCGAGCATTAGATGCCAAAAGTCGAACGTGCTGCATGATTCTGGACATTATCAAGCTCGAATTCATATTGGGTACGTAATTAGTGTCGCCAGTATCCCGTTTGCAAAAGTATGCCCGTTTCTTGCATAGTGAGTAGTCTCCAAATACATGTTTTGGCCCATTCAATATATCCAAATATAGCTGTTTTATGTTTTCCTCTTGACTACAATTCATAGCCTTCCGGTACTTTATGGCACAACGTACAGCCGTTCTAAGGCGTAAAATACGTCTTGAAAATCTTCCTCAATGCTAAGGGATACTTTGTATCTTCTGACAGTGATATAAGTTTTTTATTGGCCATTTCCGCACTTTTATATTTTAAAAATATCAAATTGTTTATTACCTAGAAACCCGAAAAAATGTTAACAATAAATTAATTCTTAATAATACTATTTGACACTACACAGCTTCGACGGAAACTCACAGCTGAAGCATAAAAAAGGCGGCACACTATTATAGTCCCTACGCGGAACGCATAGAGTGGAATATTGTTGAAACGTCGGCGTCACATGGAAATATAATAATTACGTACGCGGAATTTCGAACTTTGAAAAAAGATTGACAAGACGGACCGTAAAAAGCGTGCATCCGCGGCCACCTCGGAGAGCCGAATGAGTAGGAGAATTCTTAGATGTTCATTATATAGTATTTAACGAAAATAAGTTGTTAATAAAAATATATATTTCGACAGAAAAATGTATTTATGATAGCTTAACGTGGCTACATTATCGATATTTTGACGATTAATAACTTAGATTGTCGTTTGAATCTGAGAATTCATGATACTCCATACAACGATTGAGATCGCTAGTAAGGAAGGCCCTTAAGGCTATGTCAATGTTTGGGTAAATTGTTTCAAGTTCTTTATTTCTTAGAACCTGTAAAATCGCTTTAGTTCGGGACAGTTCTCCATCTCGAGCTATTGTTGTTAAATAAGAATGTAGATGCATCAACAAAGCAATTTTTTAAACCACCAGAATACATCGTTACTAACATACTAGCACTATTTTGAACTTCTTCAGTGTTCAAATTAACCAAATTGTGTAAAAATTAAAGTTTTCTGTAAAAATTGTTGTACGCTTCTCGTCTCTTTTGAAGTTCAACCACAAGTCTGTATATATTTACTAGATATACTGTCACTCTGAATGTTTCCCTACCAGATAATGAAGAAGTAGTATTCGGCAGATTCATTTGCTGTGAACTTTCCCTTCCATATCCTCTTTGTGTTCTTTTCATATTCTTTAACTAATGAGAATTTCCAAGATTGCTGTTAATATTTATTAAAATTTTCCCTTTTTGCAGAAATTATGTGAATTAGACTGTCATACATTTGAATAACTATAGAAATATCAATATCAACAGACTAATTTTTTATTGGTTTTGTTCATGTGAACCAAAATAAAAGTCCAAAACACGATCATGAAAGAAGGCGGAACATGCTTCGGAAGCTCTACATCTCTATAGAATTAAATAATATTTTATATTGTGTAAGTAGGGGCTTACTTACTTACACAATTAATTTTATATTATTTTTTTGTTTAAAAATCCTAGAGGCGCCCCTTTGTAACCTCGCGCCCCTAGGTACGTGCCTAGTTTGCCTTAGGGATAATCCGCCACTGGGTGGGGGTATTAGAGATGTGCAGTATTCCATCCAAAATATAACCGATATCGGTTGTCTGGTATTGCTCATTTGCCGCTGTGCGCCATATCAAGTGGTAGTTTGTTTATTGTTTATTGTTTCTTCTTCACATTTTAGTTTTCAGTTTAAAATACAATTTTTAACCTCACTAGGACAAGCCTGTGTTGAGGTTAACAATTATTTACAAAGTAACAAAATAACACAAAAGGAAAAGGAAACAAAAATAACACTTCAAAAAACACAATAACACTTCAAAAAACACAATAATACTTCAAAAAACACAAATAATATAGGTAAAATAAAAATGATACTTCAAAAAACAATATTGTTACACAGATAATGGACAAGCTAAAGGCCCTTGGCAGTCTTGGCACATTACAATGTAAACAAGGTAGGGTGACCATAGTTCATTTGAATTTTGAAGGACTAAGATAAATAATAAATATATGTATATAATATATTATGCTATTAATTTAGCACGACAAAGATGAAAAAATGATTTAGACAATAGAATATACTTTTAATTTTTGAAGGACAAAGATGAAAAAATTAATTGGCAATCCTCGGCAAATAAAAATAATTTGAGATTCTTTTTAAAGGTATACAAGGAATTAGATGACTTGACAAGAGATTAAATAAGAGTGGAGCCTGGTAAAAATAGTTTCTTTGAGCAAAGGAAGATTTAGTTTGAATTGGCATAAAGTTCAGACCAGAGCCAATTCTCGTAGAACGAATTTGCTGCGTTCTTTCTGCAATATTAATATTTTTAAAAAATCTACAAAGTGTTTGTGTAATAAACAACTGTTTTATATTCATGACTTTACATTCCTTAAAAAGTAAATGAGTTGGATATGTAAATTTTTTGTTAAACATAACTTTAAGGATTAGTTTTTGGGCAATATTAAGTGGTTGCATATAAGTCTTTGGGCAGGATCCCCAGCACAATATATTATAAGAAAGCAGAGACTGGATTATTGCAAAATAAACTGTTTTTAGCTTTTCTTTGTCTAGTATATGTCTCAGTTCTTTAAAGATATAGGTAAGTCTCCTAGTATTATTCACTAACATATTAACATGATCGTTCCATCTCAAAAATTTATCTATTTTTACACCGAGGTACTTGATGTTGACTACATTTTCTAAAGGGCTGCAGTTACATGTTTGCAAACAATTGTGAATAATCAAGTTATGAGTGGCAGAAGGCTGACTTTTACTTGAAATACTAAAAGTGATATATTTGGTTTTTTGTGTGTTCAAAGTTAAGATATTATTATTCAACCAACTATTTACTACTCTTAAACCTGTATTACATTTGTCAAATGTTTCATCCCAAGTTTTACCATCAAATATTAAGGCAGTGTCATCTGCAAAACTAACAATATTTCCATGAATATTCAGACTACACAAATCATTTATAAAAATAAGAAACAATATTGGCCCAAGAACACTACCTTGCGGGATTCCAAAGGAGATTGATTTACCCTTGCTTAAAATTTGATTTATTTCTACCTGTTGTGTTCTGTCACTAAGGTAAGATCTGAACCAGTCCATTGCTGCATTATTAATACCTAAAGAAGATAGTTTTTTAAGTAGGAATTCATGGGAAACAGTATCAAATGCTTTTGATAAGTCCAAAAACACCGCTATAGCTTTGTTGCCATAGTCCAGCGCGCTTATAACTTTGGTCAATACCTTTAAAACAGCATCATTTGTACCTTTATTTGCTCTAAAACCGAATTGATTGTCAGAAAGTATTTTAAATTTTTCTAAAAATGAAACTAATCTTGACTTAGCCAATCTTTCTATCACTTTTGAGAGAGCATTGAGCAAAGATATGGGTCTGTAATTGTTAACATCTAGTTGATCTCCACCTTTGAAAAGAGGTATAACCTTAGCATTCTTACAATGAGAAGGAAATATGCCACTTTTAAAACTAATGTTAACAATATGCGATATGGGACCCGCCAGCACAGAAACATGTTGCTTATATACCATGATACTTAAGTCATCAATACCACAAGAAAAAGACAGTTTTAATTCATTTATCACTTTTGAAACTTCATAAATGCTAGTACTTTTAAATTCAAAGCTATCTCCTGTAAATTGAGTACAAGGTATATAATTGTTAACAAGACACATTTCGCTAGTTTTATTTGCACTGCACAATTTTTTTGCGAATCTAGGACCAATATCACTGAAGAAGTTATTTACGTGATTAGTGATTACACTTGGATTCTCTTCCATTGAGATAATGTTGTTGTTGATTTTTAATTTTTTTATAGACACTTGCTCCTTTTGTATATTATGAACTAAGTATACATATGTAGGTAGAATTCACTTCTCTATCTAATTTCATAAAAAAGTGAGTTTTAGACTGTATATTGCTTATGCGGTATTGTTACTTCATCGACATTATGCTTATCGAAAGACCAAATTAATTTTTCCACAATTTTTATATAAATATTTTTGTTTTCAGCCGCGAGGAGAAACATTTGAATTCCCTGACATTTTCCCAGAAGAAAAGAACAACTTGGAAAGTGAGGAAAAATCACTAGACGACAGCAAAAGGGGTTATAAAGAATATGTGGAGAGGAACAGCGAGAGACCCGGGGTGCCCGGCTGGTTCGCATTGTAAAATATATGTAAATGTAAATATATGGTAATAGTTCATTAGTTTTTAGCTCTGTATAATTTTTCCAAATAAAATTATTATAATAAATAAATAAAGTTTTCATAAATAATCAGGACTACGAGAGTAATTTTGTTGTTGGTTATTAATTCATCAAGTCTTTTGGTTGCCATGACAGTAAGTTTGTAAAACTGTACAGCTTAGCAACTTTAAGGCTGCCCGCAGACAAAGGCTTTAGTTATGGCGACAATTTGAAACTATTCCAAAATTCATACAAATTCAAAAAATCTCCTAACTAAAAAGTTTCTTTTGTACCTCCATATTCCATAATGGATTTTTATGCCCGTGTGCTTTCGTACAAATAGTTTGTGCAAAAGTTTTCACATTAAATACGATACACTGTGCGGCGCCTATACGATAACGAATTGCATGCGCAAATAGTTTGTGCAAACCTGTCGCAATCATTTCTTATTAAGTCAGTTCCTGATTGCTACTCCTATCCTACTCTAATTTCCATGTCAGACAAGGCTCTCCACTCCTCGAGGTTCTATACATACTTTTGAAGTGAATGTAATTTATTTGAGCTTTCTATGCTTTTGTCGGCTAAATGTAGATGCTTTTATGTAGTTTGCACAAATTAACATTTGTGCAAGCAGTTTGCGCTGTAAAATGTTTTGCCATCTTAACGTACTTGCTTACTTCCTCTGCTCACGAGGCAACTGAAAAAAAAAACAGTTTACAACTAAACTCGCTATCCTCTGTACGTAAATAATATAATCATAATATAATAATAAATAATATAATCGCATTTACATCCTAATATGTAAATACGATGGTCCGCACACTACACAATTTCTCAAAAACCCGTTGTCCATGGCAACGTAGGCATGCCAGGCATGACTCGACATGCCAGTTGCGTGACATGACAGCTGATTGTTCTTCGTCTATGGCAAGTTGAGATAATTATTGAAATCGTAAATTTGAGTAGAAAGTTTGGTAGGAAACCATAGCAACAAGCCAGTTTTAGTTTGGTTTCAGTCTCTTCAGTCAGCGGATCGCCTTATGGTAGATTCAGACTGGGTCGACGTATGTATGCATCGCTACGCCTAACAATATCTGGGCTACTTAGCAACCATGGATTTTCAATGAAAATTTATGTTTTAGAATCACATTGACCACACGCATCGCGACGTGCGATGTCTGTGGCCATTTTCATAGAAAATGTGTGGTTGCTAAGCATTGTTTGGCGTAGCGATGCGTACGTACGTCGACCCAGTCTGAATCTACCTTTACTTGTGCAAATAAGATTGAGTGTGTGGATGAAGCTTTACAATGCACAGCTATTGATAATAATATTTGAGGTTGCTATGGAAATTGATAAACAAGTCATTTTGATTTCACTTGTGTCATTGCAGTAAAGTATTTTTTAATAAAATGATGAACACAGAAATAAAGAAAAATACAGCAGCAAATCTGTCCACCATATACGGCAGGTAATTGTAGATGATAAATGCAAAATAGAAGCTGCGGAAAGGAAAGCGTAGAAAAAGCATATCGGAAAAATCAATACTTTGTGAGCGGTGATTAGTAATTAAACTAAGGTGGATTGGGTGTGGCGGTTAAGTCATGATAAGTCTAACTAAACATTGTCTGTTAATATCATATATATATATTTTATATCATCGGGAGTCTATTTTGTTTTTTTTTTTATCGAAAGACAAACATTCCCGGGTTACTAATAACCTGACAATATTTGAAAATCTCCTGCTACCACCACAGTAAGCGGAAGATGTTACTAGAATGTTTAGGTAGGAGGAGCAAGACTTGACGTCTGCAACATAGGCTTGTAGAATGAATGAACGAAGGAAAGCACAATAAATGACACAAAAACCCGCCACACCACACTGCCCAACCCAAACATTTATATACATGGCTTCTCTGTCTTTACACTGTACAGACTGGGGTGCTCTTGAGAGGTGTCACATAATAAAAAATTAAAAAGTGTGAATGGTAGAAGTCAGCGAAGCCTGAGGAAAACATGGCACGATCAAGTGAACCAGATACTTGAGTCGGGCCATGTCAAGAGTCAGAATAATTGAAGAATATGTATGAGGCGATGTATGGATGTGAATCAGACAAGAAGTGTGTGCTAAGACCAAGCTGTTTGGCGGTCTGTCCTCTTTGCCTACCCCTACGATGAAAAGGTATCATGATAAGATAGTTACTTTTGTGATTGTAAGATGCTCCCTTGGAAAAATACAGATGTTGCAAAGAATATAAGGGCAATATTATATAGTGTAGTGAACGAGATTAATAAAGGGACAGTATGGTTTAAAATTAAATAAATCAAAATATTGTGCAGGTCTTTTAAGAATAACTTTTGTTGAAAAAGGGAGAAAGTTGGTAATCTGGGTAAAATTCTAGAATTCCGCTTCACGCTTTAAGTGCATAAATTATTGAAATATGTAACACTTTAAATAGCAGCAAGAAACATCTATTTACATAGGTAGAGGGAGATGATAAAAGATGCATTTTAAAGTTCAAAATTTCACGTGTTATGACAGTTTTGATGCTATGTTTTTTTTCTTGACCATGACGTGACGTTTGCTGAATCTCATTATTTAAATAACCCAAACTAAGAACATAATAACCTATTTGGTGCATGTGTTTCCGTTTCCCCTGATGGAAATAGTTTCTTGTACTAATCAAGTTGAAATGAAGTGTTATTTCAATAATTTGTAAACATAAAGCGTGAAGCGTAATTCTAGAATTTCTACCGTGACCTGCTGTGAGCATTGAACTGTGTTTGAGCATTGAACTCCAAATGATAGTCGTGTTTCCTACTCATCAGGCTACCGATCACTCCAATGGCCTAGTGAGCAGGTAGGTAGGAGTCATTACCTCATTGCTGAGGAACGTGACCCTGATGAACCAGGCTTCTACACTCCTCACAGTCGTGCGCTGCATGGAGAGCCAAGGACACCTGTGATACTTGATCAGTTCAACACATCGGCGATCTTACTGTTTCTCATGCCTTTTACTTTGCCAGACCAAGAGTTTCTCCAAGTTCAAATTCTCAGTTTGGTGAGCAACATGTCTAGGATGTGTTGTAGGTGGATGGTTGATAACCTTTTTTGGATGCCTAGTTCTTCCAGAATCTTAAAGAATATATTTTCATAATGTATGTGCCTTAGGATACCTGGTCCTGCGGTCGAAAGGACAAAGGTTTCGTTCTGCACAGATTTGGACAAGTCTGTTCTGGTGAATAATTTTGAACGTCGAGGTTGGGTACAAGTCGGGCCGGATGATGAATGGAATTTTTACTGGGCCGGAACACAAACAGTGCGTAGCTTGTTTAGTGTGGAAAGCGGCTACCGAATGAATGATAATCAGTAAGTAATTTATATTACTCCAATGTTACTATTCAATCCAAATTCGATGTTTGAAACATACCCAAACAATTTTGTCAAGTCAAAATTTTAGATTATTATTTTTATTTAAATTTTATCCAATTGAAAGTATTTTAATTAAAAATAATTATTTTAATTATAAGTAATTATTTTAATTATAAGTAATTATTTTACGCAACCATTGTTATTTACTAACCAGCGTGTAAAAAAAAATGGAACCATTTCAAGGTGACGACCGTTCGTGGTCGAGTGGTAAGACACTTGACTCCCATTCGGAAGGTCGTGGGTTCGAACCCGGCGTGCGCAAATAAATTTTATTTGATTAATTTGTGTTATTTCACAATTAATTAATAAAAATAATATATGTTATATTTGCGGCACGTTCCAGAGTGGAAGATACTCTCAGTATCGCCCTGTTGTAAGACCACCATTCAGAATTGAAGCGTTGCTTAATAATGGCTTTAGCCGTGTTTAGTGACTAGATCTGAATAGCTAATTTCCCACTTTCCTCTTCCCCATCTCCTTCCCTTCCCCACTTACCTTCGGCCTCACAACATACTCCAATTGCGGATGCCATAGTCTCACTGGCTCCAGAAGGGAGCAGTTGGGACTCTTGTGAGATTACTCTATAAAAAAGGTAGGTAGCTACCCAATTTAAAAGCCCCTGGGCGTATAAAAGAGAAAATAAATATTTACACCCACTTCAAACTCAAATAAGTGGTTTTCTGAACTTTGCAAACTTTCAAAAAGGCTCCGCCTGCAGTTCTTGTAATGAACATTGATTATATTATGTACAGTGGTGCCTCGCATAACGAACGCCTCGCACAGCGAACGCTGCACACAACGAACTTCCTTTTCGTTCATTTCACGATTCATACAACGAACTTCGCTTCACACAACGAACTTCGCTTCACACAACGAAGTCGCCCACTTCACACGATCACTGCCGATTTATTGCATCCTTCCGCGCAGGCAGTCGTTAGTCACTGAGCAGTACGCTTAACTTACGCACGTGTCGCAGCAATCGTTCATCATTACAACGAAGTCGCCCGATCTTCTACGATCACTGCCGATTAATTGCATCCTCCCGCGCAGGCAGTCGTTAGACTCGTTAGTCACTGCGTAGTACGCTTAACTTACGCACGTATCGCAGCAATCGTTCTTCATTACGAATTAAATCGCACACGTATCACGGCAGTCGTCCTTTTAAGATAAACTCAACATTTTTTTTATATGATGGGTTCTAAAAAAAGCAGGAAGGTGATTTCTCTTGAAATGAAACAGGAAATAATTAGAAGGAGTGAATGTGGGGTAAAACAGTGTGACCTCGTCAAAGAGGTGTTTTTTTCATTATGTATTTAGATGTATCTAAATAAAAATAATAACAAAAAATTTATCTTTTTTTTTATGTCATCTTACCATATTTTATGCTACAGAACGAATTATTTTTTTTAACATGTATTGGGTTGGGAAAACGCGTTTCACATAACGAACTTTTCGCATAACGAACTTGCTCCTGGAACGAATTAAGTTCGTTGTGTGAGGCACCACTGTATTAGATAGTTGTACAATAATAAGTTTAACAACTATGTAAAAACCTGAGATGATTTCATTACTGAGTTTCTAAATATACCTCTCTTAATATACCTAATGCTAAAGCAATAATAAACATAGAGGGAATATTTATAATATTTTAAATGTATAATCAAATTTTACAGGATCATCAATCATTTCCCAAATCATTATGAGTTATCCAGAAAAGACTTGTTGGTAAAGAACATCAAGCGATACCGAAAAGAACTGGAGAGAGACGGGAGTTCGCTGGCTGAGAAGATGGAGGTAGTGTTACCCAATGGACAACTTGGAAGCAGATATGTTCACTTAGATTTTATACCTATTACATTTGTACTGCCTGCTGGTGAGTATTTTCATCATAAAATACAAAAACATTGTAGCTATATACATACATAGGTATCTAAAGTGTATTTTTTCCATTGACAAAATGTCAAAACATTTGGGTCAGGATTTGATATTATATATAAGCAGATTTATTTCAGCACACTGGCTGAGGCTTTTGGTTCTGGACACACACATTTCTCATTCCCTAGAAGTTAAACAGTCAGCTTATTATTATTTCAGACTACAACATGTTTGTTGAGGAATATAGAAAGTCACCACAGAGTACTTGGATTATGAAGCCTTGTGGAAAATCTCAAGGGGCCGGAATATTTCTGATAAACAAACTCTCGAAGTTGAGGAAATGGTCCAGGGAATCTAAAACACCCTTTCATCCACAGCTCGCTAAAGAAAGTTATGTAATATCGAGGTACACATTAATTTTAAGAAAAATTTAATATTTTGAAAACTTTATTTCATCAATCTATGTTATTTGCCATGTTATTTAGATTCAACTTTGTGAGACTCTAGAAAACTCAATTTTTCAAAACATCCTTTCCTATGATTAAGGTGATGGGTACTCGACAGTTTATTGGTGAAATAACCACATTTTTGTAACAATTTATGTACTCCTTTTGTTTTTAGATATATTGACAATCCTCTGTTGATTGGAGGAAAGAAATTTGATTTACGACTTTATGTGTTGGTGACATCTTTTCGACCCCTCAAAGCTTACTTATTTAAACTGGGCTTCTGTAGATTCTGCACTGTAAAGTATGACACAAGTTTGACAGAGCTCGATAACATGTATGTTCATCTCACTAACGTGAGCGTCCAGAAGCAAGGGGTGTGTATATATCTTTAGTAAAATAATATCTTTATAGAAATGTACCCTGCACAATGTATTCATTTATCTGCAAATATATTATGTCACTTTACGTAGGGATCTTTGGGTAGTTTTTTCGTATATATCATCTTGAAAAACAAATTAAATTAAAGTGAATCCGAAACCCTATTTGATCAATGAGCTGAGAATGCATGAAAACACTGCCGCTTTTTGGCTCCCCCTAAAAAATGGGCTCGTAGACAGATTGGATGAGCAATTCTCTTCTTCTTCAACCTTTTAACTTTGGACACAGGCTTCTCCTCAAAAATATTCAGTTTTTCTGGAATTGGGTGGTGGCTCTTATTCATCGAAGCCAGCAATTCTCTAGAGATATGCAACGCTGGTTTTAAATATCAACTTTTCAGGAAAATTAATAGCAAAAGTACGGGAAAAACTTCTGCTTTCACTTTTGTGAACTACTTTACAGATTTGGAGATAAATAAGAACCCAATTCATGTAAGAGCATTTAGGTAAACATAAGTTTAAGTATGTGTGTATTACTGTAAATACTATGCTTGATTAATGTTGTCAGGGTGAATATAATAGCCTTCACGGAGGAAAAATGAGTGTACAAAATTTAAGATTGTATTTGGAAGGAACTCGGGGAAAAGCCGTCACTGAGAAGTTATTCTCTGCAATTCAGTGGCTCATTGTCCACTCTCTGAAAGCGGTGGCGCCAGTAATGGCAAACGATAGGTAAGACTTTCATTTTCGTAGTAACTTTGTTATTAATTTTAACACTTAACCGGTATAATACATGGGTCAAAATAGACCTGGACAAACCTATAATCGACAGTAATGCAACAGTTATTCAATATTTACACCACTGTGCCCAGTATTCCTGAGTAGCACGTAATGTCACATAACAATAGGTGCAAGCACGCCCATTATCAACTGTTATTTTTTACATAACTTGCAAATACGGTTTTTTCCTAAAATAATTAAAAATCCGCCATCAAATGAGCAGATTATAAATTATTTTAAGTATAACCTTAAGTGTAACTTTTTTATCTCGAAGAAAGACAATAAAACTAACATTTTCCGCACAAAATGTGAAATATTATGTACATTTTACTGCAGTATGTTTGTAATATGCAAAAATTGTTTGTAACTTCCTACTTTTTTAAAGTTTGGGCTCATATTTAAAGAATGTTTTCTTATATCCAATATAAAAAAAATCACAAAAAAGGATGACTATTATTTTTCCTCTACTTCTATTTACTAAGAAAAATTAGGTGATTTTATGTTTTGAGATAACTTAATTTTAATTAGAGGAAAAATAATTTTTAGTTTGAGATATTATAAAAAAAAAAATATATATATATATATATATATATATATATATAAATTAATGAATCCACATCGATAAAACTGTGTCTTCTTGTACTCCTGTGTTTTATTGTATGAATAGCCTTCTTATTGGATAATAAATTTTGTCACTTGGTGTAAAATATAATATGTATTACAATAAATTTAAAAACAAATAAAAAATAAGTTACAATACAATTTTTACCCTAAACAATTGAATTCGGGTCCAATTAGACCCGTGCATACCATGTAAGTATGTAGTTGAAAATATGTATCCTATGTCGAGTATTAAATGGCTGCTCTTTACGAAACGATAAGCAAGAACTCTTATCTCATTCTTTATTTTGTTGCCAATCAAATAAGATTTATTTTAGTAAACTATGAACATTTTTACAATGCAAAATCCCATGAAAAGAAAGTATGTTTTGTATGTGCCTATCGGCCATGGCGGCGTTCAGCAGGTAAATTTTTTTGTGGCAGATAGGCACTTCCGGCACTCAAAAAGTTAAGCAACTTAATTTTTATTTTATGTTTCAGACATTGCTTTGAATGCTACGGATACGACATAATTATTGATAACAATCTCAAACCATGGCTAGTAGAGGTACTGGAAAGTAAAATACATGTATTGGCTATATTTTTAGGTAAAACGATTTAAACATTTTGAAATTCTTTTATTATAGGTAAATTCTTCACCTTCGTTAACTTCAACCACCGTCAATGACAGAATATTGAAGTATAAATTGATTGACAATATATTATCCCTGGTTATGCCTCCTGATGGAATAGCAGAGTAAGTATTTATAAAGCTGCGATCACACCTGATCTATTCTATAGAATGAACTGTTTGAAAATGGAAAGGAATTGTTGTGCATTCAGATTTGCTCTATTCTATTTCATTAAAACTTGCTACATTCTATGGTCGATTCTATATAGAATAGAACGAAAGTTGAAGTCGATTCAACATTGGGTTTCTATTTCTACCGTTCTGTTCTATGACACAGAATGTCTGTTCTGAATCTATAAAAAAGATCAATAAAAAGAATAATAGACTGCGTAGGGTGTGTCAATTATTTCAACTTTTGAATTCAGAAATGCTTTGGGTCTCAAAAGATGCGTCTTATAAAGAAAATGAGAACTGCATATAATTTATTTTTTTTAAATGGTTATTAGCTTGCCAAAATGCATTGAAAATCAGAAAAAACATGTATTTTTACGATAATTAATATTTTTTTCACAAGAATTACTGTTGTCACAGCATGTTATCGTACAATTTGGAGCATCCATTATTTTTTATTCGTTGTTTGTTGTTAAAAAATTTTGGGGTAGTTATTGTTTAGTAACTTGCTTTTATCCAGAAAAAGTGTTATTTTCCCTTTTTATATTTTTAACAAACACATCACATATTGACGCTGGAAAGGATAAATGACTAAAGCGCCATCCACCTAAAAGGGAAAAATGGCTTAAGCGCCATACATCTTACGGCGCTTCAGTCACTCTTCCTTTCCAGCTGCATAGCGCTTTAGTCACTTATCCTTTCCAGCGTCGATGTTTAAAAAAATTTTTTTTGCATTCTTTGGACTATAGATACGGAATAAAAATTAAGTTTGCTACAAAATATGGACCCTTCGTTTTATTTTTAATATTGTCAGGTTATTGGGAATGTTTTATTTTTAATATTGTCATGTTACCTGGGAATGTTTCTTGTCCTTCTTTTATTTAAAAATAAAAGTTCTTACCGCTAGAATAATTTCTTAATGCCTTTGTTGTTATTTAGGATTTAAAACAAATTAATACATGTTAGACAGCTGTCATACATGTGGAGGGAAATGTTTAAAAAAAACTTTGTGAATGAAGATTGTGAAATTTTTTAAATTATTCTAACTTGATATTGAGTCATCACCAAATAAAATTATGGTTGCAGTGTCCGTTGGAATAAAGTGCCAACTCACGAAGCGATGGGAAACTTTGAGCTTTTAATGGATGAGGAATTGGCTGCACAAGAAGACGCCACATTGAATTCCAATTCTAATTTGACTCGACTGAAATCGCATAACAGATGGAAGTAAGGGACATTAACCTCTTGGTGTAGACATTAACAACGTCATTCATTGACATAATACTCCTTAGTAGCCTGCATCTGTAAACAATGCATTTGTATTCATTATACAACCCCTTGGAAGAGCAAGATTCCATCCGACATGGCAATATGTGTTATAGGCTGCACGAATACCTAGAGTCCATCCAAACAACACAAACTTAGGATTGTGTATATTGGTGCATATGTATACCCTTCTGACAGCAATGTTCGTGCCAAAAATCACTTAGAATCAACTGTTTGACTTGATTACACCTGCTTCTTGTATTTAGCAAGAACAAAAAAGTATATAGGTTGATTGAATTTCTTTTTTTAGTGCGTTTGTTCATTCCATTACAAATACCTAATTTCACTGGAATTCATGTTTGAAACGTGCTGTATGCAAGCAATGCATCTGTGTTTGGTTGCGATACTTTCGCATTCATTATCTTGTAACAGTGAGTGCTGTGTCAGATAGAATTTTTTTATTCCAAGGGGCATGAGACGGGTCAGAATGAAAGATTTTTGTAGACCTCACCTCTTGAATGTCGGATGACATTTGCTCACATGATGGCCTTGTACCATAGAAAATTAATTACAAAGAATTCCGAGGAGCTAAAATTCTGAAATTAAAAGCAAAGCCTGGAATGATATAGTTTCTTTGTACATAAGGGTTACAATTGCATTACGAAACCTCCCATCTGTCGCTCGCCTGTCGGCGGGCTAACGGCACATGAGAGGTTAAATACCACTTTTCACATTTAATTCTTGTGATTAATTGGCACCTTGTATAAAGAAAATTCTGTTACAGCTCGACTAAAAACAAAAAAAGGTTCCTCAGTCTTGCACAAGCAACATTTTCCGCTTATAATAATGGTTGTCATGTAAATATTATCAAGTTATTCGTAGCCCGGGAATGATTGTCTTTATAATAATATTATTTCACATTCATTCTGACCTTCTCACACGCGAAAACACCATACACAATCATGACTACTTCAAGTGCCACAAACTTACCTTTACCAAGTAAGCATTACTTTATTTATTTATTGCACTACATAAAAAAAAACATAAGAAATGAGTGAATAATGTTATATAGTATGATAATATTTATTGTACAAATTAATTAATACATTAAACATAAGGCAATGAACCACGAGTAGTGCATATACACATTTTTCGATTATTACTATAATCAGTCAAGTTTGCAATGATAAAAAAAACATGGCAATTGAAAGGAACTAGAATGAAAAATAATTACAAATTTAAATACATTTCATAAATTACTATGGACGATTAGTTCTCCAAATCAATTATTTAGAATTTTCGCTTTAGGCTTAACAGACTAAGATTTATTTACACGCCATTGTGGAAGGAATTCTAATGAGGTATTTTATTATATTTCATGGTTTACTGAAAAGCCTTTGTTTATTCCTAACCATATCTGTCTAAGGTTGGGGTATATTGCAGAAATTCAAATGTAACTTTGTCAAATGCCTAATCAGCGCCATTTTCTTTTTTTTACATTTGAAAAATAACGCCGATTCCAGTTAGGATTCTGCTTTTAAACAATTACATTTGATCAGCAGGAATGCATAAATTTTATTTCATGCTTGATCACAAGTTGATAGAAAGCTGATCCAGACATAGAATTGACGTTTAACGGGGACCTTTAAAATGTCGAAGAAACGAAACGGTGCCGATTGATTATTTGATGACAATATTACATTTGAATTGCTGTAAACCTCAACCTAAAGATGGATTGTTTCACAGAAACTCAAATGTAACATTGTCATCAAATGGTCATTCAGCACCATTTTGTTTTTTTTTTTTTCACTTGAAAAAAGTAGTTCCTGTCCGAGCTAGATATTTGACATACCTTTTGATTACAAAAATAATTTTTCTGTTTGGTCAGGTATTTTGGCCTCAAATCCAAAACTACGTTTTGTATTTTGTTTTTTTTTTACATTAGCTCCACACAGGAGGCCCTGAGAAAAATAATTTCCCCCAGGGCCTATGCCATCTTTGGGGATGCTGTGTGGAGGGTTTTTTTAAGGAAAGGAAGGAGAGGAAGTTCTGGGAAAGAAAAGGGTATTAGGATTGGGTAGGAATCTGGGGTTCAGTGTGTCAGCTTATTACAATTTGATAGAAAGCTGAAACGCACAGAATCGGCGTCGATGACCTTTCAAATGTAAAAAAAAACAAAATGGTTCTGAATAGCCATTTGACAAACAATGTTATATTTGAATTTCTGTGAAATGTTGGCCTAAAAGTATCTATACAGAATTTAAGCGCTTCGCTGCTAATGCTCTGTTAGGTCTCGGGGACTTGACGTAAACTTTAGTCCGCATATAACTACAGTTTAGTATAAAAATGTGCTGTGTTTTGTATATGCCATCCCTAGTTATTACCCTGTTAACAATAACCTGCTGTTTCGCCCTGTAAATAATTCCCAAGATTGGAATCAATCATTCAAAAAAAATGTACATACACAATACTGATCAACATTTTGTAAACTGTAGCGTAAGTGTACTTTGTTAATGTTTGTAAGCGTCAAAAGTGAAATTCATAAATTTTAAATGGCCTTTCCAAAGACCAACGTAAAAAGTACTATATACATAATTGTTTGCATTTCAGATAGCCAAAAAGTATATTATATTAAAGGCACTTATTTATCTTGTTAATTCAATATTGAAGTCGCAGGCTTGGTCTACCAATTACAGTATGAACAATTTTGATGTACTAAATGACAATGCAAATGCGACACTTAATGATTTGATACGCATTAGACTTGTAATGATTTGATAGGCCTTTTACTCATACTGAATTGATATGCATTTAACCTCATAATGATATTACACGCATTCGATTCGTAGTCTTCTTAGTAAGTTGTATTTATTTTCAAATTTAATATGCAGTTGTTTATTTCAGCCCAAGTTTGCGAAACAAACATTAATTTATTGCTAATTCTTTGGAAAATTTGTTAAAACAGTAGAGAAATGAGAAGTGAATGGAAAAAAGAGAAAGTCTAGGAACACCGCTCTTAGACAGAATCTGGTTAAAACAAATGACATAATTGAAACAATTTTTGTAAATCCTTAAAAATAAATTTGTTTTAGAAAATATATAATTTTTCATTTTACCTAAACATCCAAAATAACATATTGCACATAAATTGTATGTTAGTAAAACTAAACTTATACATAAAGATGAGTTTCGTAGGTAAATTGTCATAAATGCAACCTTTTACATCCACTATTATATTATTTGTTAAATGTGATCAACAACTAGTCAGTGATAACATTTTATGAAACTTTCAACAGACATACTTTAATATGGGGCGACTTCAATCATTACGGATATCTGCATAATATTTTTATGGAACACCTCACAAGAGCACCGCTGTCTGTACAGTGTAAAGGCAGGGGAACTATGTCACTACCCGGTTAGGGAGCATTGTTAGGCAGGTTAAAGGAGGTGTTGTAGGAAGGTATTTATTAATGTGGGACTTGAAGAGGCCCGGATTATATGAAGGAGGAAATACAGACAGCAATAGTTTTTCCACATATGAGCCGACTTACACACAAAACGAGTAGAAGAAACGACCCATTCTAATGAAGCCTACATCAACTGTAAATGGGTGTTTTGCTCGTGTCTGTCGAGTTTGTAAGACCATAAACGATTTAATAAAAAAGTTAAAATTGACCACTGACCAAATTTTACAGTACTCAACATTAAATTTACATGTGGGTTCAATACTTAACATTTTACCTTATTCATTAAATTGAATAATTAAAAGTAAACAGCGAAATGGTTTAAAACATTGTATTTCACAATAATTCTAAAAACCACATAAAATATTTATTCCTTCCCAGCTGCTGATCAATCCTACATTATACTATTATCATACAAGTGTTTATATTGTCACCATAAATGTATTCTCAAATCTGCTGTTATTTTTTATACAGCTACCTAATCACTGAAATAATTTTTTTCTTTTAGGTTTTTATTAAACCTATATTCAAACCAAAATATGTACTTTATTTAAAGTCCCTTGATGCAAGAAATTATAAAAATAGCCTTATTATACTGCATATTATAAGGTTTTCCCATATAAGTTTTATTTTCCCTTTAAAAACCTTATAAGAGAGTTTCACTAAAAAGGGATAATGTAAATAAACTTTGTTCCCTGGACATATAAATTTCATAGAAATATTATGATTAAAAAAGTTAATAACTTCGTTTTACTATCGGGATGGGAAATCCCAGTGAGGATATCATTATCTCTATTTGTTAAAAAAAACGAAGATAATAAAACCTTTATAATAATTATTTATTTGTTACTATTTTCTTTAGACTGGTTAGAAAAGGTGAAACAAAACAGTATATAATTTCACCATGAAAATACTTTACAGTGAAACCCTCTTAAAAAGTTCCCGCTTAAGAAGTTTCCATGCTTAAGAAGTTTTGTTTTTTCAGTCCCTTGAAGACTGAATGGCCCAATATATTTCATTTGTACTGGGTGTAACAGGACGTATCCGAGGGATTTTAACCAGCGATTTCTGAGCTTATTTGAAGTAAAAAATGTAAATAAAATTTTGGTCTCCGGTAACTTTTTTGATGATTTCTACAAATCAAACAAAAAAAAAATTCTTCCGCATCTCGTCACTGGTCATTCAACCGAGTAACCGCCCAGCCTCTTAACCTGCTCCCAACAGTCCAACACCTACTGTTTTTTATATTTTTGTGGAAAAATAAAATAAACAATAAAAATGTCGCCGGAGACCAAAATTTTATTTACATTTTTTACTTCAAATAAGCTCAGGAATCGCTGGTTAAAATCTCTCGGGTACGTCATGTTATACCCTTTATAAGGTTTTCCTGCCTAAGAAGTTTTTTCCGGTTCCTTGGAATACTTTTTAAGAGGGTTTCACTGTAATTTGCATTCAGATTCCAACAATCTAAAATTCTGTTTTAAGTACCAATTTATATGGTAAATCTTTAATAAAGTGCAAGGTTCCTCGACAATAAAAAGTACACCATACATAATCGCGTCTGTGTTAAAAACCCTTTGAACTTTTACATACATATCTTTGATTAAATATAATAATTTTATAAATATTTCATATTTTATTTATATCTTACGAACTAAACTTATTAAAATACTAGTTACACAACTATTTATAGGCACTTATTGTAGGCAATTTTTTTAATAATTAATCATTATAAAGTCTATGTAATATTATAACAGGTAAACTTACGCCAGTTATGGTAAGTGGTAACCACTTCTTTTTTTTCATATAAATTTCTAAAATAAACCTATTTATAAAAGTATTTAAAATAAGCTCATATTTTTTATCAAATTTTGAGTTTTCATATTTTTTAAGTCGTTATTTTATAATGGAACTGGGTAGTAAATATCATTGCTAAATTATTACCTTTCCACAGTTCACAAAGAAAGAATACAGACATTTCGTCTTAGCAGCAATGTTATTAGTTATTAGGATGTACATATGTATGTATGTAATAAGTAGTAGGCGGCTAGGCGGTGGCAAAACGAAGAATTCCAAGTTGAAAATTTGCAAAAACATCATTCGGAGATATTGAGGTTTGAAGTTTAGAATTGATTCGTTATTACAAAAACATATCATTTCAAAAATTTAAATTTCAATATCTCCGAATGATGTTTTTGCGGATTCGCGACTTGGAATTCTTCGTTTTGCCACCGCTTAGCCGCCTCCTAGTAATAAGTAAAGGTAAATACATACTGGGTCGACATACGTACGCATCGCTACGCCTAACATTATCTGGGCTACATAGCAACCATTAATTTTCTATGAAAATTTATGTTTTAGAATCAATCAATCGAATCAAAAAAGAAAATGTATGGTTGCTAAGCATTGTTAGGCGTAACGATGCACACGTACGTCGACCCGGTATGTTTCTACCCTAAGTCACTTATCGCTGATGTCTGCAAAGATGGCCTTTAAGGGAAGCTTATAAAGGTGTACACATTAGCATAGTATTAGTCAAATTACATTAAATGCATCACATGCAATGCTTACCTCTTGTCAAAAGAGTAGTATGACAAAATGACAAAAAAATGTAGTGAAGTGAGAGTCAAGTGAATTTGGCCAGTCGCTACGAGTCATAGTGCGGCGGGACGGGGGAGGGCGGTGGTGGGAGGGGGGAGAAGTAGGTGGAAGAACGCGAGGACGGCGAGGGCGGGGATGGCGGGCAAGGCGTGGGGGGCGGGGCCTCCAGGTACAGCCCCACTCCCAGCGGGGGGTAGGACACGGTGCAGTCCGACTCGTCACACACGTCCGTGGAGCAGGGGGTGGGAGGGGGCGGCTGGTTGATGAGGCGGTAGTGGCGGTAGGGGCGGTGGCGCGAGGCGGCGCTGCTGGAGGGTGCCGTGGTGGCCGGGGAGGGCGGCGGGTTGAGCGGCTCTCGCGGATAGCGTCCTCCTCCGCTGGACCCGTTGGTCACCGAGCTGGACGCCCCTGTGATGTTATTCCTGTCATAACTATTCATACCCATAGCCGACGTGCGTACCCCTTCCGACGCTTTGGAAGCAGATTTGGAGTGCCCTTCCAGCAGCATGGGTCGCGAGCTGTTGGATGGACAGCTTCCTCCGGGCTTGTGGCTGTGCAGCTTGGGGCTGAGAGGGTCGCACGCCCGATCGTCTGGAGGGAAGTTACGTGACTCCATCTTTCGGCGGCAGTAGAAAGCTCCCCACACCAGGAAGGTGACTCCCGCAATTCCGGCCAGTATCCCGATGATGTAGGAAGCCTTGGAGCCCCCGAGAGGGTACTGCGAATCTTTCCTGCGTTGGGCACAGAAGGTGGGCAGTTCATCAGCCCCGTCTGCGCAGTGGTCCCAATTGTCGCAGAGGTACTTGGCAGGAATGCAGACCCCCGTCCCGGGGCACTGGAAGTTGTGGGGGCCACTGCAGCAATTGCTTTCATCGTTACCATCGTTACATTGCTTGACGCCATCACAAACCTGTGTCAGATCGATGCACTGTTCGTCGGAACACTTGAACTTTCCGGGACACCGCTTGCAGCCTTCTTCGTCTGAACCGTTGGGACAGTCTGCTTCGTCATCACATCTAAAACAAGAAGATATTATTAACTCTTCATGTGCCATCTCCAAATTTAAGTTTTGTAAATGTAAACGGGACATTAGGGATGTGAAACTAACCTCCAATTGATAGGGATACAATCGTGAGTGCCGGCCATGGCGGGGGGCATGCAAGTGAAGAAGTGGTCCCCGCAGGGCGAGGCGGAGTCACAGTGTGCTCCCCCGAGCCCCCGCACGCATCCACATGTGCCTCCTTCCAGGCAGACACCTGCACACCCGCCACCTCGCATGCAGGCGTGCTTTTGGTCAACCTGCTCAACAAACAAATCAATTATTATTCTCGTACATACTCTAATTCTCGTACATTCGTCTTCAGGACGATGAAGTTGGATGAACAGTAATCGGAGGTAATATTAAAAAAATGTAGAATTATGCTGAATAATAAGAGGAGATGAAATGTTGACTACCGCTCTCATGAACTAATTGGTCCCTGGACAAGGATTATTACTGGTGCTTTCGGGTATGGAATAGTCTGGATGAGAACCTTGTAAACCGCTAGGACATCGGTGGACAGAGTGATGCGCGGCTTCACAAAGAGTGGGTGCGCCGGTGCATCCTTCTTGTTGAGGGGCAGGTGCATAAGCTGCTTGTCTCCGTCTATCCAGTACAGGGTACCCGACAATACCACCAGGGATGTCACCACGCCTCCTTTCCACACTATTTTTCTGCAAATTAATTATTTAAACAATATTAATAACATCATCAATAATACATACATATTTCTTTATGAGAATACCTCACAAGAGTCCCAACTGCTCCAGTCTGGAGGCATTCAGATATGGCATCCCCAATTGGAGTATATTGTGAGGTTGAAGGTAAGTGGGGAGGGGAAGGAGATTTGGTAGAGGAAGGTGGGAAAGTACCTGGCTATTCAGATCTAGTCACTAAACACGGCTAAAGCCATTATTAAGCAACGTTTAAATTCTGAATGGTGGTCTTACACCAGGGCGATACTGAGAGTATATTTCACTCTGGAATGTGCCGCAAATATACAATATATTATTTTTAATTAATTCATTTTGAAATAACACAAATAAAATTTATGGGGGTAAATAATTTATTTACGCGGGGTTTGAACCCGCGACCTTTCGGAATGGGAGTCCAAAGCCATACCCCTGGACTACGCCGGCCGTCAAAAAAGGCCAACGGCACGAGGTCTTCCCAAGCGGTAACCGAAACATTTATTTATGGATTTTTACAGATGCTCGCACTTACGTGAGAACAATCCAGTTATAAAAACTCAGGGTAAATGTTTACTACTCCGCTTACCGGATAATACGGAATTCGAATTTCGATACACGGATACGCACGGATAATATGGAGCGGAACATTTCCTTTGCCGCCATTTCTTTGGATTTGATATTTGCGATTTTTTTCAATCTAAATACGCACGAATTACTTAGGTTACCCAGCCTAAGAACCTAATAACCTATTTTGTGCACGTAAATAGTTGTATATTGTAGTAATTGAAGTTGTATAAGTCCCGTTTCACTTGGCCAAACGTGGCTGTCAAATACTTCGCGTAAGTGAAATAATCTTATAAAATTGAAATATAAAATGCATGTTTTTTCGTCTCCCCCGACCGACATAAATACTCAATTTTCGTAATAATAAAGCAAAATCTAACTTTTTGAATAAAAAATATTCCGTATTAACCAGTAGGCGGAGTATGAAACTATTAATAAACTCAGTTACTGTACAAATAGACATACGATTACAAAAAATCTACAATTACATACAATTAAATACAGATACATACAATTAGAAAAACATCACAAACAAAAAAAAAGTAATATAGAAGAATACAAATTTATATACAAGTTCACTCAAGTAACACATATTACAATGAGAGGCAAGAGACATAGGAACCAGGAGAGGCATGCATAGGCATGCATAGAGATAATAGGGAAGTTGAGTGAAAAATATTTTGACTTATAAAAAATATGTTCATGTAGATGACATGCAAACTTAAATACCAGTATTTAGTTCTTTTTTTAAAGTTCGTTTTCATAATTAAATTAATTTTACCAGTTTGAATTTAAAAAAAAAAAAAATATTAGTATTTAAGTTTGCATGTAAACATTGATAAAAAAAAGGACTCAACTTCCTTATTATTGACAAAATATAATTAGTTAAACATATTTTTTAACAGCGCCAGAACTTTTTTTCTGAATCCGTACAAATTATCGACGAAGATATCTACTTCAGCACACTCTATCTTGTTATAATCGACACATCTGGGTCAGAGGGCTAAAGTAGGCGATATTATTTTTAAATGTATTCAGGTGAAAAGTGTTATGTATGAAGAAACTGTATGAATAGCAAGGTCAGAATCGCTTGCGCCAATATCTCTCTAGAGATAATTATTTATAAATATTTCCCAGTTAACTTGATTAATCTGGACCCTCTGAATATTTTTTAATGTGTCGTATTTTAAAACTATGACATACAGTTGTCGTATTTTTTTCCTGCTTTACCAGCTGTCAACGTTTAAAGAAGTATAAATGTAATTAATTCTTCAAAAAAACCTTTGATTGTTGGTTTTCATGTAGGATGTACATTCAGGTTTGTGTAGAAACAATAAAATCAGTTCATATTCGTGTAAATATTTTTTTTTTTGATATTTGTTTGCCGAATTTTTTTTTTTTTCGTTAAAGTTAGCTATTTTGGGAAAATTTGTAATGATATTATTATGTAATGTATGTATATGAATAATAAGATACATTATCTGATAAACAGAAAACAATCGCAAAAAACAAAATCCTTTGTTTTTATACGGATATTTGACAAAAGTCAGGAAGGTAATTTACAAATACGTCTGGCATGTGACAGGTTAAGCATTTTTGAGCATTACTTTTACATGAATTTGGATGCTGGTTTTTCAATGTTGAGCATCTATAAGTATAAAGAAGATTTGTAGTATGTGGCAAGCAGTCATGGGGCGTACACCGGTTGTGATTAAAATTATGAATTTGGATGAAACTCGTCCTGAAAGATGACTTCCCAGCAATAATAATAATCAACGCTGGAAAGGAAAAATGGATAAAGCGCTATACAGCTGTGACATTAAAGATGAACCTACATGATAAGCTGCTATATTGTCTGTTTGTGCTGGTGTTCATCAAATCAAGTTTTCTAGAGTTTTCCACTCAGAATGGGCTGTATGGTGCTTTATAGCCGGTTCACACGGGGCGATTTTTGTCGGTCAACTTTTTTGTTGAAAGCTAATTGACACGTGTGAACACTTTGTCAACAAAGTTATCAACTTTTTTTGCTGCTAGCGAAAGTTGATAGCCCGTCTACTTTTGTCGTTCAAGTATGACTATCGCCATTTTGGTTTTACTAATCGTTCGAGTTTTACATTGAATCGTCGCGTCTGAACACATGTTTCAAGTCGCTTATCATTTTTAGTTACTCGCGGGAAAAAGTAAACGTCAGGCGTTTCATTTATTCGGTACTAGTTTCTACCGTCATGGAATCCGTTTCAACCAAAAAATATCTGAAATGGTCGGACGATTTAATGTTCAGATTTATGGATCTGTACCAAAGCCATCCCTGTCTTTCGGATCAAAAACAAGAAGTATACAAAAATAGAATATTATTTTTGAAATGTAAATAATATTATTTTGAAAAAAATTGTGTTGGATGCGCCTAATTCACTCCTTCTCATGATCCATTTTCTCACCCAAGTACGACGTTTTTTATATTTTTTCATAATCTCCAGCTCCTCTCACAGAACATCAGAAATTAGATAGACGCACGCACTAACAATTTCAGTTGACGCCATTTTGAATGTCAAAATCGGTTCAACTTAAATTGAAACGTGTGAACAAAATGTTGCTCAACTTTTTTCGTAAAATAAAAGTTGGTCAACAAAAATCGAAACGTCAGAACGCCCCATTAGCTACTTTTCCTTTTCAACATTAGACATAATAGGATCTATATGATCAATGGACAAACTTGTTGTTTCCGTCCAGCTTAGAGGAGTAGATCTGTTTGGCGTCGGCCCAGTAGAGCATGTCCGTGTAGGGGTCTATGGCGATAGCGCTGATGTTGGGAGATCGGGCTATTTCCATTCGCTTCACTCCGTCCATTCCCGATCTGAACACGGCTCCCACTGCCACGTCCGCCCAGAATAGGAGCCTACAAAGTTCGGGACACTTAAATAACTAGCATCAACATTAATCTAATGTTTAAATTATAATTACTAACTAAAAACATGGCTTTTGGCCTACCCTGAAGGATTAGAGGATGATTCACCACATAAGGTTGTCTTTGCTTCATTCGCATTCACGCATCACGCATTGGCTCATGCTCATCTCTTATTCTAAACATCCCATTTGTATTCTTATTGCTTGTAAAATCGCTCCC
The DNA here is from genome assembly GCA_951813805.1 of Limnephilus auricula. Taxonomy (NCBI): domain Eukaryota; kingdom Metazoa; phylum Arthropoda; class Insecta; order Trichoptera; family Limnephilidae; genus Limnephilus; species Limnephilus auricula. The sequence goes on from OX638393.1 coordinate 8,066,806, forward strand.
ACAGCCGGCAATCTTTGGCTGCCCAGTGACTCATATCATCCCATTCAATATCTCCACCTCTCTTAAGCACACTTCCCAAATACACAAAGTATTCAAATTCAAAACTACATGACCACTCGAGCGATAGCTACCCAAATTCAGGTAGGTGATTTTTATAAATTAAAATGAATTATAAATTTAACGATATATATATTTTTTTAATTAGACCTAAAACTGTGGGATAAATGGTGAAATCTGGGTGGATTCGTTGGCTAAAATAAGCAGTTCATATGTTTCCATATTAATATTTGGAGAAATGATATTAGTTAATTTGAACGGCTGAATCGAAAACTGAAAATCTCCATCACTCGAGTGGATAATATATTGCACACTGTTTTTGTACTTTTTCTTTCCAACACCATGACCCTGGTCTTCCTTACATTCATCATTGACACATTCTTCATATATAGGTACTCCATTCTAGACAAGAGATACTGTAGAAATCCACACTGTGAAAAATCAGGAGCGCAACATGAGCACACAACAAACTTTGAGATTCAGGCCCATATCCACCAACTTTCAAATATTGCACGAAGAAAAATGTTATTAAAAAAAACGATCATTTTAATAGTAAAAACGATTAAAAACGGGACTGAAGTTCTTATGAACAAATTAACAGTAATTCAATGTTTACTGGCGGGAAAATGTAAGAATAATTTGTTGGTACACGTACGAAATAACGTATACCAACAAATTATTCTTACATGTTCGCGCCAATAAACATTGAAACCCTGTTAATTTGTTTGTAAGAACTTCAGTCCCGTTTTACTATTAAAATTATTGTTTTTTCGAATAACATTTTTCTCCGTGTGCACACATATACAGAATGAATAACCATTATTATAAGCAATAATTATCAGCCTGAAACACTCATCCACATTGAAACAATCTTCCGAGAAAAGATACATGCCGCCGAAGGGAAGGTTGTTTCATTCAACAACTACCGCTTATTATATTTTTTCCACCTGCAAACAACCAACTTTATTTTTATATTATATATCGTCGATGGCATGTATCTTTTCTCGGAAGATTGTTTTAATGTGGATGAGTGTTTCAGGCTGATAAATATTGCTTATAATAATTGTTACCCTTTGTGCTATGCATAAAATCTTGTCTTAAACATTAATTTATCAATTAAAAATAACGAATAACCATGGCGATATTACACAACCTTGCTTAAACAACTTTTATGATATCAAACCACTTTGTAAAGTCACCTTTCACACGTACAATGCTTCCCTCATACAGAGATACAATTTAGATTACCTTTTAGTTTGGTGCAGAGCCAAATATCTGGGCATCATCCCCTCTCCCTGAACGACCACCCCGATTGAAGACACATTGTCCAGTTTGGTCACGTTGATGGTGTTGGTCTTGGCACATGTCCAGTACATGGTCCTGCCGATGGCGTCCAGGGCCATGTCCACAGGGTTGTCCAGGTGCTCCACCAGCACCCCGGGGACCCCTCTGCCTCCCTCGCCGAGGTGGCGGATAGAATGCGTGCGTCCCCCACCCATCCAGTAGACGCGGCGGTGCAGCGGGTCGAACTCCACAGCGCGTAAATTCTTCATGCCGGACAGTGGCAGTGCCATGTCGGGGCATTCAGAGCCCCCCAGCATCACGCGCCCCACACTGTTGCGCTGGCTGAACATTATGAACTCCGCAGGCGCTGAAACAAGTAGTATAATATATATTGTATTTATTGAAATTATTTTTCAAAAGAAAATTTCCTAAAAAATTTGTAAATAAAGATTGGGTCTGATTTCAAACACGACGCTGAACATCACTTTGTATTATTCAGGTACATGCAATACTACAAATAATTTATCTAAAAATTCTATATGGGTAGTTAGGAAAATGCCACTAGTACAATGAATACATTTTTTAAATCTTAAAAAAAAATTAATTCCAATGAAATACACACTGCAACTTTAGGTAAAATGTTCAAAAATGCCTATTTAGACTTTTTTCTAAAAATCCTTCAGTAATCTCAAAGTAAACATGATGTAGAATCACGCAAATGAATAAAAAAACTTCAGTGTATCTAGATTTTTATTGTAATTCACTCAAACTTACTGAATTTTTCAATTCCAACAAAAATGTATGGAATATTTCTGGCCGCGTGACCTAATGATAAATACATATCCATTTTGTGAATTCAGTCGGTTGTGAGGGGACAATCAAAGCGGGAGCAAGCATATTTCATTTTTGGCTACCATAAGGCAAATACCTAAGGAGTGCCGAGCAGACAGGTGTTATTCAATCAATAAGAATCTAAGAAAGATAATTAACCCCGATATGCTTATAATAATTGAGGTGGTCAGCGCAGAAGTGACGTAACCAAAAAAAAACTCCTAAATGAAATGAACAATTATTGGAAGGGGCTTTATATAGAAATATTCTCTCACTGTAAATTCCATGTTTTTTATTGCAACTTTTACTTGAATTTTAAACTCCAACATTTTAAAACTCCACATTTTAAAACTTTCAACGCAATTATCATTACTGTCTCAAATCAGATAATCACTTTATTTATTATAATATGTGTAATTACCTGTACAGGTGGTGTTGTCTTTGTGAAGCGTGTAGTGGGTTGGACAGGCGCACCTGAAGCCGGCAGGATGGTCCCCGGCCCCCGAAGAGGTAGAGGGGATGTACAGACAGAGATGGGAGCAGCCCCCGTTGTTGATGGAACAGCTGTTTTTCTCCAGTTGCTGGGACTGGTGGTACAGCACCATGTCCGAAATCTCTTCCAAGCCTGAATATATCAAGCTTCGGTTTCCGCCTGTCGTCTTAAGGGCTTTTTCAATGTTCCCTGAAATTAAACAAAAAAATGTGTGAAAAAGCATCGAAACGACCTCCCGTCTTTTATGTTTCCTCCTTCCTATAATCATGGATTAAGATTCAATCTTAAAGATTTACATAAGACACTGTTAGAATACGGTATTATTGGATGGGGCAGTGGGAATAATAATACTTATTCTTAATTCATTTATTAGAACCTAAAAAGCCATCAAAAGGCTACTCAAAGTCGCTGTTAGAACTAGCACAGATGAAATCTTTAATACTTTTAAGATCATGTCAATTACCCAGTTGAATGTGCGGTAGGTCTGTGGAGAACATGTGAGCTTTCTAATATTATCCTTAGAATTATTTGCAATGGGACTTTTATGCTTAGAATAAAAAAATATAGTTTATTCCAAAATGTATCCAGGGGTGGAGCTGTGCAAATACGTTCCATATTTCAAATTAACAAAAAAAAAAGAAATTAGACAAAATAATCATACATGTACATAAAATTAAAACCAAAAGAAATTTAACCTCTAATTGGCCGCAGTCCCCCCGGTGGGGATTTTTGAAGCGATTTTTCCCCTTATGTTTAAAGAAACTGTATGAAGAACAAGGTCAGAATCGCTTGGGCCATTCTCTTTCTTGACACAACGATATACTGGCATTTAGCCACTCCAAATAATTCAATTGCCAATGACGCACATGAATTTTTGTAATATATCACAAAAGAAATGTTATAAAAATTGAATTCATAAGAAAGGTGAGAACTGTCAAATATTTTACGTCGTATTGAAAAAATATATTTTTTCTATGCTGGCTTTTAAAAGGTTAATTAAGGTTTTTGTTTGGGTTTGAAAAAAAAAATTAAAAAAAACATTGATCAAGTAAGTCAAGTACATCCTTTAACATCCTGTACAATTTTACAGAGGAGAACCAATAGTAACCTAAATAGGTACAATACATAGAGAAAAAATTTAATTTGAATAATTCCATTACTTTCTCTGCATTCCAAATAATAAATTAAATTAATTGATATACATATGCATACCTAATGCCCAATCTGACCAATAAATGTAGTCATTATACAGGGTCAAGGAAAATGGCATCTTGATGTTTTCCGATATGAGAACTTTCCTGCCCGAGCCGTCCATGTTGGCCATTTCAATGGCGGAATTGTCCAGAGTAGTCCAAAGGAGCTTCCTCATCTCCAGGTCGAGGATGAGACCACTGGCCTTCACCTGGTCCAGGAGAGTGGTCGGGTGGGATCCATCCATGCCGGCCCGCTTGATGGACTTGGATCCCCATTCCGTCCAATACATATACCTGGAAGAATTAAATGCATTTATAATATTATATATACATATTTATGGATACATTTTATATGCATAGGCGCATCTTGAAAATATACTGGACAGTGAGGGGGAAGAGGTTCTTATTGAACGGCCTAAAAATTGAGAAATTTTACTAAATGTAATATCTTGTGTCGTCACATTGTGAGGAGCGACAAATAAAGATGCCCTGCTTCACGGCTTTGCAACCTATGTGATTGGTACAGGAGCAGCTTCGAACTGCAGGCTACTGTTGAGAGTCAACCACCGATAGGAGACAGCACCAGAAGAAGATAATTTTACGGCGAATTTTAACTTTCCGATCTACGGTGTTGATTTTTAAGGTGAGAAATAAAATTAACAGTTTTGGTATTACACAGACAGCTGTTAATCAGACAAGTAAAGTATGTTCAAAAATTAAATGCCGACCTGAACTTGATATGTTCCATTCTCGCGCTGGTATAGCCACTTTACTGACTTTACAATGACAGTAAGCGAAAGATGCATCAAAAAATTTGTGCGACAGAGAGAAAAGCGTGGGCAGGGAGGCATGCCACTTTTCGGACCTTAAACTGGCCTATTACGATGATTTCGGTATAAAAGTTTGGCATGTGCTATAGAATCTGTGATAAATTATCTTATTTATTTATAGAAAGTGTAAAGAATCAAAAGCATACCCTTTATTAGGATCCAGAGCGATGCTTTTGGGTTTCCTCAGTCCTTGCCATATTAAGGACCTCCGGCTGAATCCGTCCAAGCGAGCTACTTCGATTCGCTGAACCATGATGTCAGTCCAATAGATGTTTTTGCCGGCCCAATCGATTGCGAGACCTAAAAACAACAATTTTTTTTAACCCTCTGTCAGTTGTTCAATGCAAGTTTAAATAAATACAATTTCCATAGCAAAATTTGATTTAAATAGAATTATTTACAAAAATAAAAATGGCAGTTACAGTTTTCAAAGAAAAGCAACTGTAGAGATTGTGCGACGAGAGACTGGATCTGCAATGGACTAAGATGAAAGACACATGAAGGCATCTTGTCGAAGCGATAGATCCCCGATCCGAATAGGACAAGGGGAAAAATATATCTGACAAAACAAAAATAAGATGGCAATAGATTTACATATACACACCTTCAACATCATTTGTCCATTCAATAATTTTTTCAACATTGGATCCATTTATGGCACACCTGCCTATACTTTTCATTTTAGAGTCTGTGTCTGCCCAGTAAAGGTGACCTTCTGCTACATGTATTGCCAGAGCACTGGAAAAAAAAAAAAAAAACATTAAAATTTAAACATCGAGGAGCATTTCCGAATTCTTATAATAATTATTTTGGTGGAATTAGGTTCTTTGAAAGATAATTAAATAACTGTAAGTACATATATTAATAGCCATCGCGCAAAAAGTTTAAGCATCATCCTTCAGGCAAAAAATGACCCCTCCGCCCCTTAAGTTTAACCGACCGCAAGGTTCATTTTCGCCGGAAGCGGACCGTGGATAAAATCACATAGTAAATTTTCAGACCAAAAATGTATGGAAAAGTTTCAGCGCACTTAACTTTTACAGAAATATAGACCGTCGCGCCTACTATTCGAGAACACTTTAAGGTGCACTTTTTCTTGAAAAATGTGACACGAGCTTTTGTTTCTCAAGATCGTTCCGGCCGAAACATTATCGATTACAAAATTTCTCTGGGTCATTTTTAGAGTATGTATTAGCGACCGAGGCGGCTCAGCGGTAGGAGTCTTCTTTGGGACAGGATATGATGATATGGATAACAAACTTCGCATCTCAATCTACACAACCGGAAGGGCTTGGTGAAAAAATTGAGCAGTGAACTTCCAGTTCCTTTTTGCGTGAAAAGGCCCATACTAAACGCATTGACCCGGGCGACCGAAGTGGCTCAGTAGGTGTACAAAATTAAGCGTTTAACTCCCCGGGTCCTTTGTGTAGGCTCACAATCCTTGCTTCATCTACGTTCAAACATCAAATCGCTTAGTGCTTTAACCAGTGGCGGTTTTCTCTAAAGTGCGGTTGTGCGGTGAACCCCCATTAAAAAGATGATAAAATAAAACAATCTTGTTGTATAGTAATATAAGCGCATCACAGATAGCTCGACATTAAAATTCCGTCTTTAAAACTCGCGCCACCGAAAAATACGGTATCTATTCCCATTTTGTGCGCGTTGCGATCCGCACACATTTGTCCATACGAAAAATCATAGCCGATACGAATCGCTGTGCCGGTAGAATGGATAAAACTACGCAGCTTGGTGCGCCGATCACGAGTCAAGATCTCACGTGATCTCCGAACTTTGACGAGTCTCGCCGAAACGAAGCCCGAGATTGCCGCAGGATGACCGGCTGACGGTCGACTTTTGCACCGACGGATGCAAGTTAAATGTTATATATTATGGTATTTAACTTTGTAGTCATTTTTGTACATTTTTATTTTCTTGTTTCTGCATTTCTCCAACCGTTTACTAATGGCATTTGTAAATCTACTATTGAAGTGGACCGATTTTGACTTCTGTTTTCGTATTTTATTTTAGATAAGTCGTTATATCCCGTAGTTACGAGTACATTTACTTAAGTTTCGGCAAACAACGTCGCTAGTTTTTTTTGTATAAATGAAAAAAAACTCATTTTATTTCGTGCCACCTTTATTTGTGATTCTTGTTTTTTTTTATGTTTTAAAATATCAATTATATTATATTCTACATTCTTATTGAAAAAAAACAATCATAATTAGCAACGTACATTGAGTGTTGAAAAAACCATTAAACAATTTAAATCTTCTAAAACTTTTTTTGGTCGTTTAATAATTGTGTCGAGGAGTGTTAAGTTATTTAAAAACAATAGTATTTATTTAGGCACCCCTCCACTAACTTTATTTAATTTGTATGACAAGAGTAAATTTTGATTAGACAATATAAGATATTATCTTCTCTTGAATTTCTGAACCCCCCCTTAAAAAGATCACCAACCGCCACTGGCTTTAACCAATTAGTTGCCTACAACGGGCAACAGCTAGTAACATTAAATAACTGTAGAGCTGTTCCGGGCCGCAGTAAACAAAGTCCGCATAGCCAACGTCTGTTGAGCCGTACAGGGCACGAGTAGAAGAAGAAGAAAGATAAAGTAAATATAAATTTTTGTTTTTATTAAAAACTAGCTGACCCGGCAAACTTCGTACCGCCTCAGAATCAATAAATGTTGTGTAATAATTTATTAGCTGAAATAAATTAAGTTTTTATTAAGTAAAAAAAATAGGTACTCTATGTTTAAAAAATAAAATTGAGCTGTTGAATAAGCACAAACTGTTTGGCACACTACACCATTGACAGTTCGAATTGATTCAAATTATGTCGACCAACGCACATTATTTGAAAAGCCGTTTCATACAAATTCTCTTCATAATTATTTTTCCCGTAATTTTTTTCGATGTTTTAATAGTTATTCTGTTAATCGGGACGGAGACAAATCCAACAAATCAAAGATCATAAAAATCGGTCCAGCCGTTCTTGAGTTATAAATGGTGTAACTAACCCGACTTTGTTTTATATATTAATAACTCAGGTACGGGCCATACGTCATTCCTATGTCTACCTACGTTAAATTATCGTGAAAACAAGCTTATGTGTCCAAGCGGTTAAGATAATAATTGTATTGCAGAACTAAAATGAACATTTTAAATGCGTGTTTTTTATTATTCATCATGTCGAACTTATTAATTTGAAATTCGAATTTAAAACTTATTAAAATCTGAGATTATTCACTTAAAACGGTCTCACGAAAAAAAAATTTATTGTGATATGTATTTATTTCTCTTTGTGACATGGTCAATTATTCTCCTTCTCAATCATCTGGCATGAAAACTAAATTAAATTTAAATAAAAACTAACTAAAAATACCAGAATGTTGAAAGCTTCCAATGAAAAAGGAATAGTAATTGCGGAATGCATAAATAATATAATATGTGTATTTTTTCAAATAAAAAATTCGATTTAAATATTTATGAACGGTCACTGTTATAATCACTGACATAATTAGATGAATCAAGCTGCAACATTCGTTGCACACATGATAGCTCACAACCGGTATAGTGAAACTCTCTTACAAAGTTCTCGCTGTTTTCCTGTTTAAATAGTTGATTTTTTCGGTCCCTTGAAGACCAAATAACCCAATTTATCCCATTTATAAGGTTTTCCCGCCTAAGAATTTTTTTTCTTCTTAAGAGGGTTTCACTGTATTTAGTATGAATGTTTGCATTGGATAAAATGACTTACCCGGCTGCTAGGACATCTCTGACGAGGATGAAAGGCTCGTTGTTTGAATTTTCAATACTCAGTCGCACTATTTTATCTTTTTTAGCGTACACCAAAAAGGCGGACGGTTTTAAACAAGTTTTTTTATCTTTACCCAATTCTAAACCTGCAATCAGAATACAATAATAATAATAATTAAATCATCAAATATTAATGGTTTTAACTTCTGTACCCGAGACGCTTACGGACTACGGACTCAAGTCCAAAACGCGAAATGTCCAGGAGAGCCGGAAAACGGTGTCTTCTTAGCAATTCTCTCGTAAATTCCACAAATATTTTGATAGATAATTGAAATAAATATTGTTTTTTGCAAATTATCTATCTTAATATTTATGAAAATTACGATAGATTTGCTAAGAAGACACCGCTTTCCTGCTCTGCAGTGACCTTGCAACAATTGTACCAGTCAGTCTATTAAGGAAACTTATGTAGTGGTCATCCCAGTGATCCCTCTGTGTCATCATTTCGATTCTCACAAAAAACGTGCAGGGTAAACATTAAGGTAAGACAGATTCCTTCCCAATTTCCAATGTTCATTAAGCTATTCCCATAGTTGTGTCACGTTGAAAAACCATAATATTGATTATAGTCCACCTTATGAATAAAATACAAATTAATTCACCAACAAATATTGTGACTACACAAGCAGTTTGTCGTTGACCACACGTTCAAAGGAAATGTGAAAGACATACCTACGGGACAGTCGCAAACAAAGTCTTTGGGTCGATTGAAGCACAGGTGGGAACAGTTTCCATTATTAAAGGCACAAGGATTGCTTCCAATAGGTTCATCCAGCTTGAAGGCTGTAAGTCCCATCAAATCTCCTAATTGCTCTATGATGTATTCTCTGTCTCCGCCTGAAATATCATGTATACAGAAATGATAAAGACTAAAGCATGTACGATCTTGGAACTAACGATTATTATTGACTCGGTGAGTAAACAAATTATTTTTCATGTAACAAAGACTATCAATATGAAACTCACCTGTGACTTTGTGAACTCGATTTAAACTTCTTCTCTGCCAGTCAGTCCAATAAAGATAGTCATCCAGCAAAGTGAGGCCAAATATATGAGGAAGATTATCACTCAAGATTTCTCTGCGGTCAGAACCGTCCATGTTGATGACCTACAAATAATATTATGACATTACATTAACACAGTGCAATTTACCTGTAGTAAGTAATGGAATACAGTAGAACCCCGTTAATTCAACCTCGATAATAAAAAGAAATGCAAAAATGCATTTTGATAAAAATTCGAAATTTTTGCCAAAAAAAAAAATCCCTCAAAATTTTTTTTCATACAAAATGATTTTTTAATTTGAAATTTGTTAATTTTATCGAGGGAAGCATATACTTTGGGGTGTGATATTATACATATATCTAAATGAAAAAACACATTTTGTAAAACGCCACTTTCATTTTGAAATAATATTCAACAGCCAACCAGGTTTCGCTTAGCTCAAGCTTCGTAAGGGCTTATTATATTAACTAAAGATAATTACATACAGACAATACATATATAAGAAAATAAAATAATAAGTGAAATAAATAGAAATAGAAGAGAAGACACCTTATTGGTGATATAAAGAGATACAAAATAGAAAAGAGGGAGACAAAATTATTAAAGTGTGGGAAGGTAGAGGGGGAGGGAAGGAAACAGTTTCAGAAGAGGTTAATGGAATAAATTAAATATGGGACTATTATACTAAATATATGTAGTATTCAAAAAAATTTTGAAGAACTAATTCTAAAAATAAATAATTTAATTAAAAAACCGGACTTCATAGTGTTATCCGAAACATTTACGACCGCTGAGTCACCGCCTTATCACATACCTGAATACAATTATATCTCTACCAACATAGACATCAACAAAAATAGTGGACTAATAATATTTGCGAATAATAAATTTAGTATTGTTAAAATAATTGAACACCCAATACACTTAGTAAACTGCATCGAAATACATTTTAAACTCGGCAAATCAATGTACCATCTAATAGCTATATATAGAACGCACGGCTCGAGTATTATTCCTTTTATTAATGACCTCAAATACATATTATCGAAATTCAAAAATAAACTTTGCTTTATTGTAGGTGATTTTAATTTAAACATTAATGAAAAAATAGAAAACAATAACAAAAATGAATACATCAATTGTATGACTGAACAAAATTTCATATCTTGCATAAATAAAAATACTCGAGAAATAAAAAAACATACTCCAACTTGTTTAGATCATATCTGGACAAACGTAAATATTAAAGACCTTCATAAATTAAAATCAATTGTTTGGAAAACCGACATAACCGATCATCATTCATGCTTACTTCTGTATAATAACAATATTAAACATAAAAAACATAATATAATAAATAAAAAATCCACCATAAATATGGCCATTCTCTCTGAAAAGTTAAAAAAGGAGAATTGGAGCAATGTCTTAAACAGTGACGATACCGAAATATGCTCGACTAACTTCGAAAATTTACTATCAGAACACATTAAAAATTCAACAACTGAAATAACAACTCACATAAAATCAAAATTACGATGTTTAAAACCTTGGATTACCCAAGGTCTTATAATATCTATCAGAAACAAAGAAAAACTTTACAAAACAACTTTAAAAAATCCCCAAAATGAAAAAGCCTATATTTTCTACAAAAAATATAAAAATAAATTAACAACCTATATTAAAAAAAGCAAAGAAGACTATTTTAAAAATAAAATATTATCTTCTGAAAATAACCATAAACAAATGTGGAAAACAGTTAATTTAGCCTTAGGCAATACAAAAAAAACACAAAACATAAAATACATTGAGCAGGATAACAAAATTATAGACGCCAATATACAGCCTAAGCAATGCGCAAACGTATTTAATTTCTTTTTTGCTAATGTTGGAAAAAATCTTGCGAAAAGTATACAAAAACTTTCAAACCCTGAAAACCATATAAATGAAAACTTACAGGAAAGTAATATACTCTCAACGTTTGAAAAAACAACAGAATGTGAAATCATAAAAATAATAGATAATATGAAAGGAGGTTCTTCTCCCGGTTTTGATTCTATTACTACAGACTTGTTAAAATCTATGAAACATTATTTAATAAAACCCATCACTCATTTAATAAACTTAAGTTTAACAAATGGAATATTTCCAATGAACTATAAGAATACAATAATCTCACCTATTTACAAATCTGGAGATCCACATCTAGTAACAAATTATCGCCCAATTTGTCTAATTTCTAATATAGGAAAAATCTTTGAAAAAATAGTAAAAAAACAATTGGTAAATTTCCTAGATAATAATAAAATACTTCACAAAAATCAGTTTGGTTTTATAAAATCACTTAGCACACAAGACGCTATTTCCAGTGTAACTTCATATATTTACGAATCATTAGATAATGGTAAAAAATGTGCAGGTATATTTATTGATCTTAGAAAAGCCTTCGATAGCATATCCCATAAGATTCTAATGAAAAAATTAAATAATATTGGTATAAAATACAACGCAATTAAATGGATTTCAAGCTACCTAAAAAATCGACAACAAGTAGTAAAAATAAATCAGATTAATAGCGATAAAGACACATCAGACTTTGGAATTCCGCAAGGTACAGTGCTCGGACCAATTCTTTTTACCATATATGTTAACGACATTTTTTTTCAACCCCTACACGGCCAAATTACTTCGTATGCCGACGATACGGTACTAATAATAAGCGAAAAAACTTGGGAAAATGTAATATTAAAAGCCACTGAAGACATAAATACTCTTAAGAATTTCTTCGACATTAATTTACTATCACTAAATACTGATAAAACATATGTAATTCCATTTACAATACAGACAAATGATACCCCTAAAAACTTTAACATTATCATTCATAACAACTCTAAAACGCACAATAAAAATTACTGTTTACAAAACTGCTCAATATTAAGAACCACAAACACAATCAAATATTTAGGAGTAATTATCGACAAAAATTTAAAATGGAAAGAACAAATATGTGAAGTTGTAAAAAAAATTAGAAAATTTATATATGTATTTTTAAGAATCAGAAATTTTCTATCGATAAAAAATCTATATTTAATCTACTATGCCTTAGTTCAATCCACTTTACAATACGCCATTATAAGTTGGGGATCCGCATATAAATCTAACCTTCTTCCAATAGAAATTGTACAAAGAACAATAATTAAAATTATATTAAAAAAACCTTTGGACTACCCAACGGAACGATTGTTTGACGAATTTCAAGTACCTACATTTAAAGATTTATATATTAAAAATTCATTAATTCAAATTATAAAAGAAAAACACAAATATCAATTTTTAACTGAAAACCGAACTCGTCTTAAATATATTTTTTTATGCCCAAAATTAAATACCACATTTGCACAACACCATTATACTTACCAGGGAAGAACCTATTTCAATCAACTACCGGAAGAAATCAGAAACATTAATGATAAAATTCAAATGTTGCACTCTATCAAGAAACATTTTAAAGACAATCTTAAAAAAAAAAAAAAAACCTAAATTAAATTAATTCTTGCAAATATCTTTTATTCTCCATAACATTCTCTCTTTTTTCAAAATACACACATCACAAATATATATATTTATTACATATAAAAAAAAATATATATATTTATTATTTTTAATTAATATTTTCTATTAAATATAAATTCAACTTTATAACAAAAAAAAAAAAAAAATTATTGTATATCTTTATTATTTTCCATCATAACATGTACCAACTATAGCACGCATATACATATATGCGCATAGCATGTAAAATTAAATATCTAAGTAATAATTAATAACATCACCTATGTACACTCCTCTTCCATACACAAGCAAATGCTTTAAATGGAAGAGTAGTAATTTAATATAAATGTTAAATAAAATATATTTATAATGTTATAATTAAAATTTTCACAAATAAAAAAAAAAAAAAAAAAAAAAAAAAAAAATATCGTATGATTACAAATTCACTTAAAATGTCTAAATTTAAAAATTCGTCTGCGACGGAAATTGGCCGTGAACTTTTGAATTAAGCGGAAATATATTGTATTTTTACCAATTTACTTCGAATACGTAAATACAAGGGCCTGCCACGGCGGTAATCAGTAGTGAGATTTTGATTTACAAGGAAATATATAGTATTTTTATCAATTTATTTCGAATACCTAAATGTCAAGGGACGACCGCGACGGTAACCTGTCGTAAGAATTTGATTTACGAGGAAAATATGCGGAATTTTTACGAATTTACTTTGAATATCTGAATTTGAAGAGCCGGTTGCGACTGATATCGAGTGTGAAATTTCGAATTTATGCGGAAATATATCATGTTTTCACAAATTTACTTTGAATATATGAATTTAAAGGGCAGGCTGCGAAAATTTGATTGACACGGAAATATATTATATTTTTATGAATTTACTACAAATAGGTATCTTAATTAAAAGCCAGCCGCGACGGGGTTCGCGCACCAAAATATTTTTTCGCAAGAATTATGTGGTATTTTTTCGAATTTACTAATCACATATTTTTACAAATATACCTACTTCTAATATCTCAATATGAAAGGCTGGCTGCGAAGGATATCAAATGCGAAATATCGATTTCCGCAGTCTAAATATAAAAGGGTCGGAAATCGGCAGCGAAAATTAGATTTTTGTGGAAAAATAACGTATTTGTATGTATTTACCTCGAATATAGGGCCGACCGAGGAGGTAAACGGCTGCGAAAATTCGACTTACAAGGGAACAAGTCGTAATATTACGCATTTGAATTTTCAGCCGAAGAACACGATTTTTTCGGCGATTCATGATTTTTTTTTTATAAAATTTCGAATTACATGGGAATTTGTTAATTCGAAATTTGAATTTTGATGTCCCATGTATTTGTGTTTACAATGCCTTCGATACATATTTCTACCATAATGAATTATAACTTTTTTATTTTTATAGTGAGCGCCTCACAAGAGTCCCATCTGAAGCCTATGGCATCCCCAATTGGGGAATGTTGAGGTATGAAGGTAAGCGGGGAAGGGAAGGAGATGGGGAAGAGGAAGGTGGGGAAGTAACCTGGCTACTCAGATCTAGTCACTAAACACGGCTAAAGCCATTTCAGGAAACGTTTCAATTCTGAATGGTGGTCTTACACCAGGGCGATACTGAGAGTATCTTTCACTAATAATAATAACTAACTATAATAAAGGGATTAACAATATTTACCTCAATTCTGTGCGTGCTTGCGTCGCCCCAATATAACTTGTTTGCTTCTATATCCAGGGCGATGCCATTTGGCCAGCCCAGGCGGTCAGATACCAACAGCACTCGGTCACTCCCGTCCAGGGAAGCCCGCTCTATCTTAGGCTCCTTCTCAAACCAATCCGACCAAAACATCCAACCGAGAGATGGAGCTACCGCTATGGCTCTTGGATCGTGCAAGTCTTCATTTATTAGAACCTGGAATGCAAAAGTAAATATTTTATATTGATAATACATAACTGTCAAGAGGCCAAAGTTCAAGTGGCTGGATGGGACAGAAGAAAACACCTCGGCCTTGGATAAAATAAACTGGAGGGCGACAGCAGGAGACCAGCAGAAGTGGAGACATTTAATGGATGAGAGCTGCAGAGAATGGGCAAAATTGGAAACATTTGTGGGAGGTTTTTTGTCTAAAGCTGGAAGCTGTAAGACTATAAAGCAGAATTTTCAATAAGCTCTCCTGAACATTTGGTTAACTTCAAGTAAAATTAACAATGTGGAAAAGTTTTCACATAAGGACGCAAAAATCTTTGTGTAAGGTGAGGAGAATTATACCTTGTGTAGAATTGTACTCATTGTTTAGATTTATTAGTGGCTAATACACAGTGATTACAGTCTCTATTCAATATACGTACGTCAATCACTACACACAAGTTGATTATATTCTGTAGAAACGGTACTACATATTATATAAAATCTACCTTCCTGCTGGAGCCGTCGAGCCTGGCCGTGGAGATGGTATCAGCCTTGGGGTCCGTCCAGTATAGGTTCCCGGCCACGCTGTCCACTGCCACTCCGTCGGGGCTGCCCAGTTCGCCCGATACTACCACCGACTGGTTGCTGCCGTCGATGCGTGACCTAGATATCGTCAGCGCCTGAAAACAAAACTTTCATATTTATTCTAGTAAGGATTAGCTTTAAAAGCGTCATATATATGGAGGAAGCATCATGATCAAAAATTGTGACAAATTATTACTATATGGAAAAGACAGAGCAGAGGAAGACATGGTTTGTAATCTACTAGGCTGGTGTGAGTTAGAGGAGTGCCTAATATAACGTTAACAGGTATGGATAACATAGTATCTTCAAATAACGGCGTACCCTGTTACTGTAGGAACTCATAACAGAGTATTGAATAACTTCGTTATTGGCATTATTGAGTAATTAGATCAGTTTATCATTTTAGTTAACAGAGTATTGAATAACTTCGTTATTGGCATTATTGAGTTATTAGATCAGTTTAGTTATTTAGTAATTTCAGAATACGTTCATTATTCGTATCGCTCGGTTATCCCGTCAAATTCATTCTCCGTTATTCGATTATTTCGTTAACATTACAAGTTAATTATTTAAATCGTTTGTGAGTACTGTGATGATTTTATAATTATATATAGGACTGAAGGATTGTGAGGAAAATTATTTTAGACTATTTATTTAAGTGCCGATTGTTTCGCTGTTTGAGGAAATTTGCGATACCTACATATTTGGTGTTTTTGTTGTTAAACATTTCGGATACAAAAGTTTATAATCAAGATGTCGAACAAAAAATAGAGTGATTTGTAAAGGTCAGTTTTCTATTTTTGTCGTCGTTCTAAACAGTGGAGGCTCGTGACTTTTGTTGAGCTAGAATGCTAATATTAACAAAAATGGCATTGTTAATATCGTTGTAGCCGAAAAAAAAAAATTTTTTTTGTATGAAGATTTTCAGGAAATCGCAAAATTGAAATTTCCTAAAAATGGCAAAACTGAAATTTCCTAAAAAAATTTTTTTTTGTATGAAGATTCGAAAATTCAAAAAAAAATTTTTTTTGGCCACTACAACGACATTAATAATGTATTACAATATGACGTATAAAGTGTCATTATCGACTCAGCCCCAGCAACGAATAACGATGCCGTTCTGTTTTCCGTTCCATATTTACATTATCTACAAGCTGTTATTAAATAACAGGTATGATACTATGTTATTGGCTTAGGGTGTTATTCGTTATATTAGGTATCGGAAAAGAACCGTTATTCCCACCTCTAGTGTGAGTACAGTTCTGCAGGGTTATCCCGGACTGTAGTCTGTAGCCTGTAGGGTGAAAGATTGCCCCGACTATAGCCAAGCCAGGAGAGGACATCAGAAGAAGAAATCACCTGTTCGTCGGTCCAGTAGATGAATCCCCCAGCGGCATCGTAGTTTACGGCCATGGCGTGCTTGATGCCACTGATGGGCAGGATGACGCTGGTAAAGTCTGGCGAGTCCAAGGAGACGTGACAGATGGCGCGCCGCTGCAGCACCAGCAGCTGCGACTGTGGCCCGTCGGCACATTGCCAGCTGCTGAGGAGCTTCACGCCTGTGGGGCAGGCACAAGAGTAACCTGGAACATTGAGAATGGATCAGTCAAAAACTAGCAAGCGTGGGAAGGGTTTGGTGGAATATTTTAACAAGTTTGGTAAGTACCTGGAGGATCAGGGGCGAGAAGACAGAGGTGTGAGCAGTTTCCATTATTTTGGGCGCAAGGGTGAGGAGTTAGCGGTGGAGGTTGTCTTCGGGCGTCCCACACCACCACGTCCACCGGAGTGAGTAGATGAAGGGGCTTCGTCGCTTGGCTCTGGCTCGCCGGCTTAGGAAAGATCAGATCCTTGATCGGGCCATTGGTTTCAATATCCCAAGAATAGATAGACCTAGAATATAAACAAATTATGAGGATTTCTTCATAATATCCCTTATCCACTGGAGCGACCATGCGAAATAAATAAATTTGCCTCGATTGCTCGAGATTTCCAGATGATCATTTTTTAAATTTATTGCCAACATTAAAAAAATCATACCTTTGAATTTTAACTATAACATAAAGTGCTATATAGCCAATAAATTAAAGTGTATTTTACCGTTTATCTCATACTTGTAGTTTTTACAAACAAATAAAAAAATATATAATCACAGATATAATTTTTAATCGGTATTTGCATTTTTATTACTTCAAAATGTTTTTCATTATTTAGTAGAGAAAAATATTTTTTTATATTTCTGTTTGTTTAAATGGTCGCCTGGCGTTCAAGTGTAAAAGCTATCCTACTTAAGCTACTTACTGTATGGACGCTGAGCGCTTGAGTGGAAAATAATCAAATACATAGTAAGCACAAATTATTGATACAATAAAAATCTAACAATGAAATAGAAAATCACAAAAACCGTATATATGTATACATATTTCGGGAGGCATCGGCATTTGTACTCCAAACGTCCGCTTGCTGGGCGGCAGTGTTGCCAATTACACCACAGAACCCTTTTGGACTGAAGGCGAAAGTCTGCTTCATTCGTGTCGAATTCAGTGGCAGACTTCGAATATGAAAAACAAACACCTTGTGGTGGACACAACTATTAGTTTACCGGGGTTCTCTCTTACTCGGAAGAGTAAGAGAGAACCCCGAAGGTGGACATCGCTTTACCGCAGCCGTTGCAATCGCTGTCGTTTTAACCTCTACCAATGATGAATTGAAAGTACTCACCATGTTTCCCAATCCGTCCAATACAGTTTATTGCTGAACAAGGTCAAGGCAAAGGGGTGCGACAGACCCTCCTTGACAATGTTGAGTCGGTTCTTGCCGTCAAAGTCCATGACGTCAATGAACTTGAGTTTGGCATCCACCCAAAAGATGCGCTCCGTATCATAGTCCACCGTGAGTCCGTTCGGCCAAAAGATGTTCTGCGTGATGATAACATGCCGAGTCTTGGGATCTCCATTCATGCCCGCCCGCTCTATCTTGGGCACGTCTCCCCAGTCAGTCCAGAATAGCAAACTGTAACAAAATAATTTTGACATTATAGGTATCGCGGCAGTATAGGTATTGGTATACACCAGGTGTGGCGAACCTATGGCAACCTATATGGCATGTTTGATAATTTAGATGGCGCACAATGATTTCCAAGTTTAAACATTTTTGAACTTGAAGACTGATGAATCCAGTTGACAGGGTTGGTAAAAATCATGATTTTTTTTTTAAATTTAAAGTCCTCCGCCGCGTCTGTCTGTTCGCGATAAACTTAAAAACTACTGAATGGATTTTTATGCGGTTTTTGCCATTAGATTCCAAGGTTTTGTGTAATTTGGTTGAATTATAAAAATGAGAATGTCTGTATGTAGGTTTCGATGAAATGCGTGATTTAACCTTTCAAAAGTTAGCAAATTCATATTGCACTGCAGTGAGAGGTATGTATTCGTATGTCACTACTGGACCCACTAACCCCCAGATTCCTAGATTCCTACCTCCCTCAAATACTTTTTCGTTCCCAGAACTTCCTCTCCTTACTCAAAAAGCCCCTCCACACAGCATCCCCAAAGATAACAAAAGTTCTGAGGGAAATTATTTTCCTCAGGGCCTCATGTGTGGAGATAACATTACAAATAATTTTCAATAGCCACAATGCAAAAAAAGTGCGTTTTTCTAAAGTAACCTGCCAGGTAAATATGTTTTCTGTATCTGCCTGTAAAAATAAATAGAGTCTAGGAGATCATATTTGTTTAGCGCATTTGAAGTGATTTTTCACAACAACGGCGCTATATAAATTATGCAATTTTTTAAATTATTAATGCATTTTATTTCACCTTAATAAAATATGTACAAGTGCTTTTACATCTTTTTATTTAGGGTATCTAAATTTCTCTCTTCCTGAGTATTAAACAATGTCCCTGATGACTCCGACTAATCAATTCAATTGCTTGTGTTTTGGCATTAACAGCTTATAGCCCTTGAATGGTCTCATATGACAAAAGTCATTTAGTAGATGAGAAAAATGCAAGTCTGCCAGCCAGCAGCCTGGCACGTTCGTAGGCAGACGGCGTCAAAGTGGATAAAAAAATAGTAAATTTTACATCATCAAGTACACAAATGAAACCAACAAATAACTGCAGTCTAGAGCAGCATTTCTCAACCTTTTTAGACCTGCGGACCGGCAAATCTTTTGTAGATGATTCAGCTATTTAACCTGTCTCCTCGGACCATTCTAATGTTCTTACTACAATTTTAAATTACACGAAATACAAATTAAAACAGCACTCTATTTATTAGCACAGCGCATTTAAACCATTCCCGTGTTCTGACTGCAGTATTTGTGTTCATGAAAATTGGGTTAAAAAAACGCGCATTCATCTTCACTGTTGAGAACTAATGCATTCTAGTGTTGTGGCTGCAGCTATTGATGATTAAAAAAGCTGTACTTTAAAGACATTTTCCTTTTGTTTTTTTTTTATTTTTAATATGGAGTGTATTGCATTGCACTGCCCCTGCATACATTCTGGAATAAATAATTATTATTGTTGAATGTTAGATGACACTCTGTGGACTGTAAATTTATCAACGAAACGAGAAGATATAAATTATTGTGTTTTAATGCCACATACAATGGAATAGTGGAACACAGGAATCGAAGTTCCTATCTTTTTTGAGGATCCCAGCTCCACTTTCACAAGATGAGGCACAAAGCACAGTTTATTTATGTTGACGACGAGTAAAATTATTTTTATATGAAAGTACGATGTTTTTTGCAAGTTTTTAAGATATTACTGAGTTGTTTGGAGCGCGACCAAGTTTCGACATGTTTCAAAGATGCGAGTTTCAACTACAACAATTGTGTACAGCGCGGTGGGTAATCCATTTAAACATCTTCTTCTTCTTTGCTGCTTCGTGAGTAGAAACTTCTATGGAATGAAGGAAGACAAAGGAGAAGAGATGGAACAAAAAAAAAAGGAATTAAGTCCTAAAATTATTTCAAGATTAAAAATTCCACCGGCCTTCAGGAAATGTGCTAGTTTCCTCAATATCAACAACATGAAAGAAAATAAAACGAAACAACAAAACAACAAAATTAAATTTTATAATTTATAATGAACTTAAATTATAAACTAAAGAAAACAGATATTTAATCGATAGATAATGAAATAAAAATAATAATTAAGATAGGGGAAAAAATTTAAAAAAATTAAAAAAATCGTAGACAAAATGCTGCCAGGCTGCTGGTCGGCAGACCAAGAAATTCTTAAATGGCATGCTCTAGACTACAGTAAGTTGTTTCACGTCGAGAGGCTCGCCCGTCCGATGGGTACACTTGGAACTGTCAAATTTTTTTTTTTTCATTATCACTTATTTTTTTTAAATCTTGCATTCTTAGTTTTTAAAACCATAAAGTAATAAAAATAAAAAATTTAAAAAAAAAAAACTTTAAAAAATCGTACACAAGTTGCTGCTAGGCTGCTGGTCGGCAGACCAAACAATTCTTAAATGGAATGCTCTAGACTACAGTTATTCGTGTACTCGATGACGTAAAATTTACTATTTTTTACCCACTTTGACGCCAGCTGCCGACTGGCAGGCCTGTTTTTTTCTCATCTACTAAATGACCTTTTTCATAATGAGACCATTCCTGTTAGTGTACTTGATGACGTAATTTTTTCAAAAAAAATGCCTCACTATTTCCATGACCGCGCGGAACCTGCCAAGAGGCGCACGGGCAGACCAGCTTTTACAAGGCTTACTAAACATCCTTTATCACTACAAAGTAGTTTCATCCGTGTATGATGATGAAGTAGGGTTTACGTTTCTCGGCTCCCGTACTATTATTAGCAAAAGATAAAATTTATAGCAGAACACTTACCCTCTCATTGGGGCGACGGCGATTGCCCGGGGCTGGTCAATGTCCGTCCAAAACAGGACCTTCCGATCAGTGCCGTTGATGGACGCAACCTCGATTCTCGTCGTTTCTCCATCTGTCCAATACAACTTTTGGGTGTACCAATCAATAGCCAGACAATTTGGCGAAGTTACGCCTGTGGTTACAACTTCCACCTATTGAAGAAAATGATAAGTAATAAGTTGCAGAACAAAAATAAACAATCTTTTATGATATTTGCATATTGCACACAATGACGTTGTTCATTACAACTAGACTCGCCATTGTCTCACAAACTTAAGATAGAATGAGGCAAAAGCAAGAAACACTCTGTTTTCAGTAAATTCTTAGTTCAAAAGTTATTCAAGTATTTTTTTTTTTGATAGTTAGTGATGCTAGTTCCTCGGAGCACTTTCCATTGAAATACCTGTAAAACAAGGACAGCATTCCCACCCGACGCCAGTGCTCTAAAGATTGCAATCCATTTGTTAAGACGGGAGAATCTATCTAAGGGACCGCTCGTTTCTCCACAGAGTCGATGGTTTTTTCAAGTATTGTGGGGCTCCAGACCAGAGGTGGCTGCCAAATTCAACCGTGGGGCGCACTTGTGATTTGTACAGGGTTAGCAGTTGTATGCTATTAAAGTATCTGCGGGCCCTTTACAGTAGGCCCAGTTTTTGAGAGGCTAGCTTAACTCTCGCTTCGATGGAGCCCCCGTACCTGAGTTGGTCACTTAATGTTACACCAAGCATATCAATCAAGGGCCTGTTCAGAAGATTGCTTCAGTTGAAGGAGACTAGATTTTCATTTCGACCCCTTTTAGTCGTAATCACACATAATTGGGTCTTTGAAACATTGAATTCGACAAGGTTATTCTTACCCCAAGAGAAAACACTCTCGAGGTAACCGTCCATTCTTTGCTTCAAAGCCCTCCGAGACGTTGGAATTTGTGCACCCTTTGGGGGCTTGTCAAACAAAACGCTATCATGGACTGTACTGTCATCCGCGTAACAATGAATTGGTGCATGTCAATAGGTCATTGATGTGCAACAAAAACAAAGTCAGAGACAGAATCGATCCCTGTGGGACTCCAGCCTCCAAAAGTCGGCAATCCACGTACACAAGGATGCGGGAAGTCCGTAAGAAGGCAGTTTGTTGACAAGTCCTAGGTGCCAAACCCGGTCAAAGGCCTTGGAAATGTCCAGTGCGATCGTTTGGGTCTCACCGAAACGCTCCAGGCACCGTTCCCAAACATGTGTCACATACGTGAGAAGATCACCGCACGAGCAGTTCCGCCGGAATCCGCCGGCGGACTTACGACAAATGAGAGGTTAATGAAATATTATTCCTTGGCTTTTACAGGTGTTTGTCTTGTAACGGAAACATTTTCTCCACACACGGAGGCATTTTGGCACTTTTTTAATGCAATTGGTAGGACACGTCCTTATGCGACGCCTCGTAATTGGGTACTAAAACTACGAAAATCGAGTAAAATACAATCGTCTTGTCTTTGAGATTTCTACCACACATCTGTATATCATATATAAAGTCATTGATTGCACATATATAAAATAGAGAAGATTATTTAACAAGATTTAGATGTAATATAATTTTTAAGTTGTAGATGACAAAATAGAATACCTTCTCCCCAGTGTAGGTCCCATTGTAAGTGACACATTGTATAGCTTCCAGCACCTGATCTGTCCAGCAGACAAGTTGTCCTTCGCTGTAGAAATCTACTGCATAACCGTCTTGCAAATTCGATACAATGGTCACAACCTTTGAAGATTGTGTGCTATTCTTAATTCGTATATCATTTTTTGTTGTGTAGAGAAGGATAGGTCCAGCAGGTGGTGAATAACCTACAGTATGAATAAAATAATGAATCAAACAAAACATGTTTTTTACATAAGTACAGACATAAATTCCGCAGTTATGAATTAAACGCAGCCGTTGTGCAAGCTGGTAATAGTATTGCAAGTTTGGGAGGGGAATCATAACATTCACAATTGTTGACAAGATAAGAAACCCAAAACGAATTGTAAAATAAACAACTTTGAAAGTTTAGAATGGATACGAAAACCACAAAAAAACATCAAAAGTTATTTACCGTCGGCAGTTCCAAACTTCAAACATAGTATTGACAATGAAGCGAAGATGTTAATGTTGATATAAATATAAATAACAGCCCATGTCTGACGACTTATATTCATTTCTCTGCTCCAGTATCAATGTTCATTGGTTATCACTTATAGCACTCGTTGAATAAACCCATTAGCTGGTCAATAGTATATTTCGTGCTGCGAATCATCAAATAAACTGGCGATTAAATACTAGATATGTAAAACTTGCCAAACTGGGCAGAATAACATAATATTATTATATTTTGGGCATTTTGAGAATGTCACCTCAATATCTGTCCATAGAAATAGGTTGTTTATAATCTAAAATCCTCATTTTACGATCTTCTTTACCTACGACGCAAGGCAACCATGATTGGTTGGTAAACTAGTTAATAAATGACCAAAATATTTCATACAGTTACACTAAAATCACCTTAAAGGTCAGAAGCGTTAAAGGCTATTTTTATGTATAGTAAACAAAATAACACAGATAATCTTCTTCTGAGATGGTACTGTACAAAATATGCTGGCAACTGGCAACACGCAACTGTGGAACTGTCAGATTTCACGATTTGATTTTGGGTTATGTGTAGCAAAATATTTCAACAATTATAAATTATACTTTTCATTAAGAATTTAAAATGTTGAAAGTCCCTTTTTCACGTATTTCTACGTTGGGTACTCGATTGACTTATAGTATTAGAACAATTACCAACAAAGAATTAACCGAACTCGATCCCATTGGCATGGACGATGCTGTTCTCCAGGAAGAAAACATTGCCAAAAGGAAACGAGATTTAGACAAAAAGAGGAATAAATCTGGTCTATCAACTGCACATTTCAATTTGATGCACGGACGCCCCCCTTATAGTGAACCATGGCATAGGTCTCATTATACAACAGTCTACCAGAGGAAACGATATGGAAAATTCGGTTCCGCCAGCAATATAGATCCCAGTAAGTGTTAATTCAGCACATTCTCATTCTCTCCCAATTAATAGTTTCATACTCCGCCTACTGGTTAATACGGAATATTTTTAATTCAAACAGTTATATTTTGCTTTATTATTACGAAAATTGAGTATTTATGTCGGGGGAGACGAAAAAATATGCATTTTATATTTCAATTTTATAAGATTATTTCACTTACGCGAAGTATTTTACAGCCACGTTTGGCCAAGTGAAACGGGACTTATACAACTTCAATTACTACAATATACAACTATTTACGTCCACAAAATAGGTTATTAGGTTCTTAGGCTGGGTAACCTAAGTAATTCGTGCGTATATAGATTGAAAAAAATCGCAAATATCAAATCCAAAGAAATGGCGGCAAAGGAAATGGGGTAAAGTTCGGTACTTGGGAAACACTCCGAAAAAAGAAATGTAATTATTTTTATACTAAATTTGGGCTGGGAAATCCGAATCTGAAGGAATTAGGTTGGGGAGGTCAATATTAACTGAGTTACAGGACTTTAAAGTTTCGTACACAGGAACAAATCCGCAATACATTTTTGACACAATTTGTATAGAAAAAGTCAAAGTAATTCAATATTTAGGAGTAGTAAATATTTACCCTCTCCCGCACGTCATTGGTTGTTTCTGTACACTCGAATTCATATTTCTAATTCAAAGTTATTGAAGTAGATGGATTTTTCAGCTCAGACATTTTTCTTCCCCCAGTTCCTTGACTCGACTGTTAAGAATTTTGAAGGAGGCTCCCTCCTCAGATGTCCCCCTGAACTCGTCGTGGAACTGTTTATTTATCATAAGAATAACATGTAACGCCATCGGTATTTGTAAGTTGGCATTTGAAGCAGTTAATATTGAAAAAGATTATGACCTTCTAAATACCTAGACAGTAGCGATGCGAGCTGGTGTAACACAAGAGTTGCTACAGAGACACTATATAGTCCGTTTGATAGATTCCCCTATCTTAACAAAAGGATTACAATCTTTAGAACACTGGTGTCCGGTAGGTATGCTGTACTTGTTTTACCGGTATTGCAATGGAAGATGCTCCGTCATTGATCAATTCGGCACCTGTGCGTGGTCGGGAAACACGTCAAACGGGCACCCAAATGTATGTACACGGTTGACATTTTACGCATGAGAATGGATCGCTTCTACGACTTGTTCTAGAGTTCAACGTGGGTCACACCTCATGGGTCTCTTCAAGACCAAGCCATGTTCACTCGTTCCTCTCCCCAAAAAGACCCTCCACACAGCATCCCCAAAAATGACATAGGCCCTGAGGAAAATTATTTTCCTTAAATGATAAGACCTATTTCAATTTTGTTTATGCTAGCACAATGGGCTCGGGTAGAGGTGTTCAACCGTTGGAACACTTGACGTTCCACAAGGTGCTACCAATTGTTGCTAATTTCAGTTTGCAGCACTCGGAAAGAAAAGGTTGCGATGCACTGGAATTCCGACAAACGTTTGACTGTTTGGTCCAATTGGTCTTGTATTTTTATGTAGACTGTTCTTTGTGCATGAAGACATTCATAGCATCAATAGTAGGTAATAAAAATGTCACATCGAGCACATGGAGGGCGATGCCTAATTGCATATTTGTTTACTGGTGGATCTGTTTATCTAAACGAACTCAACTAGTAAAAGCAAATGCCGTCACCTCATTAAAAAATAATCTTAATCATAAGAGAATATATGATGCGAATGTGAATGGTAGAAGAAGTCGAGGAAGACATGGCACGATCAAGTGAATCAGATACTTGAGTCGGGCCATGTCAAGAGTCAGAATAATAGAAGAGCATGTATGAATGTGAATGAGGCGAGGAGTGTATGCCAAGACCGAGTTGTTTGGCGGTCCGTCCTCTCTCCCTACCCCTGCGGGGAAACGGCGTAATGGTTAGTTAGTTAGTTTTTTAGTTAAATAATGTATATCTTCATTTTGATTTAAATTGTTCATGTTCACTTAATTTTACTAATTGTTCATGTATATTTTCAGTCAGTTTTTATTTTTTCTATTCAGTTTAATATCGACACTTTTAGTGTATTGCAGAAGTTATTCTTTTATCCGTATACAGATTATCCGTGTACATATTCATTCGTTATGGGATTTGAATAGTGATACGAAATGACCATAGATGTACTTTATTTCAAATAAATCCATTTCAAACGGAAATGCAAAATGGGTAGGTAGTTTATTTTTAAATGGTTTTTATTTTCACCCATTTCTATTTTAAATGCTTTTTTCAATACATTTTGCATTTTAAATGCATTTTTTACAAGATTCTTTCAATTATCTCTGTTATGGCCCTGTTCGAAGTAGGAAAACACTTTTATTGATAGGTTGTTTATTTATATGTTATAATTTACATTTAATCACTTAATTTAACATATTGGTTACAAGTAATTATTATTGCGAACTGAACCAAACTGTTTCTGATTTGATACTTGACTACTTGCTGAGAAGAAGTTCTCTTGAATTTATATATTAGTTGTTGTGTAACAATGTATTGATTAATACATCAAATATTGTATGTATTTCCAAAAATAGATAAGGACTGAATTAATTTAATTATTTACTTCTTTTATTTAGAAAATTAAGAACTAGAGACTGCAAAAAAGGTCTTTGGTTATCATTACTTCAATTATTTGAGTATAGATATTAGCATAAACAATTATTATGTTATATATTAATGATCTCTAATTATTTGATGTCAATATAAATAAGGAAGTTACAATCAGTCTTTTTAGTTTACAGTTTAGATATGTAGATCCATGACAAGCTGCAAGGTCCATGACATCTCAATCACATCTTTTTTTCTTCATATTTACGTTACTTCCTGGTAGAAGCCCTTGCAAACAATGTGATACCATTACATAAAATGGGCCACAGGCGCTCTACTATTAAATTTTCGATCTACTATCAGTTTCTATTTTTATAACCACTCGACCACGCGAAATAAATAAATTTGCCTTGATTGCTCGAGATTTCCAGAAATCGTTTTTTAAATTTTTTGCCAACATTAAAAAAAATCATGCCTTCGAATTTAAAATGGAGACCTAAAAACTTATTTAATTGCTATATAGCCAATGAATTCGCCTGTATTTCATAGTTTATCTCGTATTTGTAGGATTTATAAAAAAAATCGTTAAGTTTATAACCGCGAGGATCCTGCGTGTTTGATACTTTGAAACTGCCATGCGATATCTGTATGTTGTATGTGGTATACTTGATAATGAAAAGTACATATCTTTGAAAAAACGGAAACAGCTGTTCAGAAATTCTGCGCGAAAATTAAAAAAAAAAAAAAAAAAATTGACATCATTCATGTCATCCACATGTACATCCATCATTATTTTTTTTTAAGGAATCTGTTGGATGGACAAGGAAGAACTGGCATCAAAGATAGAATATGACAGTTTGGCTGAGGATCGCACC
Source organism: Limnephilus auricula (assembly GCA_951813805.1). Lineage (NCBI taxonomy): Eukaryota > Metazoa > Arthropoda > Insecta > Trichoptera > Limnephilidae > Limnephilus > Limnephilus auricula. The sequence continues at coordinate 8,094,793 of OX638393.1, forward strand.
ATCCCTGAAATGATTAAAATGGCAAAGGAAAAGAGATACCAAGAAGAGAAAAAAATTGCTGATAGAGATAATCAAATACAGAGTAAAATTATGAAATTATCCGCCTGGGAAGCTGATCTCGTAAAGAGACAAAATAATGCCCTGGCTGTGGCCAATGCTGCTAAGGTATGTCACATTTTGCTACGTCTTTAATTTATGAGGGTCAACATCCTGGGACCAGATTGTTCTAAGATGGTTCTAAGATTGTCCTATCTCCTTCACCAAAAATTTTGTGTCCCAAATTTTCCAATTGAGAAGTTTCCTGTAACAACTCAAACGCGCACAAATAGTTTGTGATTGCAATCTGCAATCCCTTCTTTATCTGTTGTGTAAATATTACTTCTGTAAGTTTTACACAGATGGTGCCACATGCAAAAGTTTGGACACATCATATAAAAAAAAGAAGTCGTTTTAATCAATTTTCATCATAAGTTGTTATTCCATCCAGTTAATTATTATTGTTTTCTAGTTTAGCAGGAGTTTTACACAAATTTTTTTATTTATTATTGTGAATAATTTTTAGAACTTTATTAATTTTTTTGTAAATAACAATTCAAATTTAGTAATGTTATTTTAACGTAAGTTCTGCAATTATTTTGTTTTTTATTATTGTGACAGTTATTTCTAATTATGTGCAAATACAATCATATAAATAATATCAATCAGGCATGACCACAGTGATATAGCCTTGAATGCAAAAATGATATAGCCTTGAATGCAAAAATGGCTGTCATAGTAAAAACTGAAATATTTGCAGAACTTTTTTTTTTTTTTTGCTAAAATTTGATTTATTATTTTTGTTGTTTGTTTTTGGGGTGTTATGCCGTGTTGCGCTACCTCCTTCTTTAGCCGACGTTTCGGACAGCATTGCAGTGTCCATCATCAGGGCAGATCCGACGATGTGTCTGCCATCTGCCGGATATGCCCTGATGATGGACACTGCAACGCTGTCCGAAACGTCGGCTAAAGAAGGAGGTAGCGCAACACGGCATAACACCCCAAAAACAAACAACGAAAATGCTTTTAGCCGTGAAAATCTAAAAACGTACTTGATTTATTATGTTTAAAGATGGTTTAACCTCTCGAAGGCCAGGTGTATTTGGAAAAAATCGCGTGAAATTATCTTCCCGGCTTTTGCTCAAATATCGTATAAAAACAATGGACTTGTTTTTTTTGTGATTGTTTTCTGTTTGCCAGATAATGTACCTTATTATTCATATATATTTCATGATAATATTGTTACAAATTTTCCCAGAATAGCTATTTTTAACAAAAAAATGTATGAAAATATTTCCCATTCGAAAAAAAAATGTAAATAATATATTCATACGAAAATGATCAATTTTTTTTATTTCTCTACAAACCTGAATAGACACCCTATATGAAAAAAACCAATTCAAAGGTGTTTTCGACGAAGTAATAACATAAATACTTAGTAATGAGATAATGAAATGACAGTTGAAAACCGTTTGTAAAAGTGACGCCAAGTTGACCATAGATATTTATTATAAATTATTCAGATGGGTTGGCGCTATGCGGATTTTTGCTATGTCAAGACCGAGAATGGCGCAAGCGATTCTGACCTTTTTCTTCATACAACTTCTTTATACATAAGGGACAAAATTGCTTCAAAAATTTTTTTTTTTTAAATTTCGACCCGCGGCCACCGGTGGGCGAACGGCAGTCGAGAGGTTAAAAAACCAGCTTTTCCATAACCGCTACAACCATTTCAGAACCTTATGGTATTTTTAAAATTATTTTTCTATTACTATGGTGTACTAATCGTTACTTAGTATTTGAAGTTTTCATTATTGTATGTAATCATTTTTTTTGCTTCCCTTTTCAACATGTGTTATGTTCGTTTGTCCCATGTTTGGTTGGCTTGTAATAACTTTGTTGTAATTTTTTATTATTAAACTGGTCTTACTCCGCCTCACGGTTAGTCAATATGCAATATTTCTTATTTAAATAGTTAGATTTAGTTCTTCAAACTTCGCAAAATCACTTTGTGGCGTCATTTTGAATTAAATTAAACAAATAACTTTGTCTTCTTCAAATTTTGCAAATTCACTTTGTGGCACCATTTTATTAATGACAAATTAAAACACTTTGTTTTTACCACGATAATCTTTAATTTTAGAAATTAGGAAAAATTTCAATAGAAATTTAAATATTATTAATAACTCAGGTACGGGCCATACGTCATTCCTATGTCTACCTACGTTCAATTATCATGAAAACAAGCTTATGTGTCCAAGCGGTTAATAATCAAATCAATTTTGTGAATAACCCTATTTTAAACATATTTCCATTGTAATTTTTGTCTTTGATGTTCTAAGCACCTCCCCTTTCCACCTCCCCCCCCTCCCCACTCTTCCCTGTTGATCTTCTAAACACCTCCCCTCGCCACCTCTCTCCCCCCACTACTTCAATTTCTACCCACGCATAGCTTTGTATACTTGATTATTTAGTTTTAGTACATTTTATGTCCTGAGGAAGAGAACATCGTTCTCGAAACATGTAGATTTGTTAAAATAATGATTATCGTGGTAAAAACAAAGTGTTTTAATTTGTCATTAAATAACTTTGTATTAAACCACTATTATATAATCACAATTACCTGTTTTTACATAATTACATGTTTACACAATTACATGTTTCGAAACATGTAGGTAATTGTGATTATATAATAGTGGTTTAATACAAAGTTATTTGTTTAATTTAAGTTAGATTTAGCTTTATTATAACGAAAAGTGAGTTTTTATGTCGGGGGAGATGATAAAATATGTTATATTTTTATTTTGTTAAGATTAATTTTTTAATTTGGTAGGCGGGTATGGGTACCGCCGCCCTGGGAACCATTAATTGGATGACCAACACCTCTGCCACAGGTCACCCCAAGTGGTTCGCTACGTTTGGTGACTTAGCAGGGGTGCCCGGGTTCATGGGGTAAAGTTTGTCCGGGTCTTGGTGGCGGGTGCGTCGGCTCACCTTCTGCGTGGCGGGCCGGATTGGGAGATGCTGGTTGAGGGAGACCCTTTACAACCGGCTACCGCTGTCCGGGCCGCTCGGTAGTACAGGGGCCCGACCCTCAGGCTCACGACTGAGGGTGGGCTGCCCCATCAACGAGTGCAAAAACCCCGCCGTTGCTGTTGTGCCGGTTCGTGACCGGAGGGGACCCAGCAGCAGCGTTTGGGGCGCATTGGGCGACCTCTCCAGCCGGACTCTCCCGGCCCATCGCCTTGCACCGCAGTGGGTGGGATGGATTCATACGTCTATCACTCCTGGACACTCTGATCCCCAGCTTCCTACCCACCCCTCATACCTTTTCCTTCCCAGACCTCCTTATCCCCTCATATTTACTTTTTCTTTCTTTATAATTATAAAATCATGAACAACACAACGAATACAACTAATATCTTGACAGCGGCGAGTAGAAGGCGTCCCCGGTGCGGGCCTAAACTGTTGGTAAATTTTGCCAACATTCGCGGCCTGCACACAAATTTAAACCATGTACATCACCACCTTCTATCAATGCGTCCTAACCTTCTTTTCCTCTCTGAAACACAGATAGCTGAGCCTCCAGATGCCTCCTATCTGGACTGCCCGGGCTACGCCCTCGTTGGCAAGTTCAGACCCAAAGGAGGTGTCTGTCTCTATAGCCGATCTGACGTCAACTGTGTGCGTCTGTTGAATCTGGAAAAACCCAGATTCGACGTAATGTGGGTGCGCGTCAATCTTGCCAGTACGGCAAGATTCTACGCGTGTTTATACCGCTCACCGAACCTTAGCGAATCAGACACATCCGAGCTATTCAAACATTTGAGCGAGACTATTGATGACCTCTTGCCCCGCTACCCTTCGGCTGAGTTTGTGGTTCTGGGGGACTTCAACGTTCATAACGAACCATGGTTGAAGTTCTCAGGACCAACAGACTCAGCTGGCCGACAGGCGGAATCCTTTTCCCTTTGCCACGGATTGGAGCAGATGGTTCAGGAGCCTACAAGGGTTCCTGATGTCCAGACTCACCGCTCCAATCTGTTAGACCTATTTTTAACCACTGTGCCACACGGTTACAAGATTGAGGTCACAGCGCCTTTAGGATCGTCCGACCACTGCCTGGTGACGACCTCAATCCCTGTCAACTTCAGACCGCCAAAAGAAAGGCTGAAGAGAAAAGTGTGGCACTATAGGTCAGCAGACTGGTTCGGTCTGCGGGCTCATTTCAATGCTTTCCCGTGGTCAGCTGTCTGTTTTCGGACTTCGGATCCCTCAAGATGTGCCCAGGAAATTGGTGAAGTCATTACATCCGCGATGGATGGCTTCATTCAATCCACTGTTAAAGAAACTGGTGTGGGCTCAAAGCCGTGGTTCAGTCGACAATGCTCCGAAGCAGTTCGGCGAAAAAACGCGGCTTACCGAGCCTACAACACATCTAGAACCTCCGAAAACAGAGCAGCATATAACAAATTGGCAAAGGAAAGCAAGAAGATCATAAATAGGTCAAAGTTCGAGCACGACCTGCAGATCAGCAAAAAGCTGGCTGCATGCCCGCATGGCAGCAGAGCCTTCTGGTCGCTTGCGGGCTCAATAGGTCGCAATTTCTGCAAATCCAGTCTGCCACCTCTTACCAGACCTGATGGCTCACTAGCAAATACCGCCACCGATAAGGCTAACCTATTAGGAAAAATGTTTGCGGATAACTCAACCCTCGATGATCGGGGTGCAGTCCCGACGTCGGTCCCTCACTGCGGTTTCTATATGAAAAAGCTGAGGATCCGGCATCGGGATGTGCTCCAGGTTTTACGAGGGCTTGATGTTAATAAAGCTAGTGGGCCTGACGGAATCCCCGCCCTGGTATTGCGGAGGTGCGCTGCAGAAATAGCTCCGATTTTGACAAAGCTTTTCAAAATGTCCCTGAATTCTGGCTCTGTACCCACTGGTTGGAAAAAAGCGGTCATCCATCCTATTCCAAAGAAGGGTGACCGCTCCAACCCGGCCAACTACCGTCCCATAGCGATCACATCAGTTCTATCCAAGGTGATGGAACGTGTGATCAACGACAAACTGCTCACATACCTCGAGAAGAACAAAATTATTAACGACCGTCAATACGGATTCCGGCGGAACCGCTCGTGCGGTGATCTTCTCGCGTATGTGACGCATGTTTGGGGGCGGTGCCTGGAACGTTTCGGTGAGACCCAAACGGTTGCGCTGGACATTTCCAAGGCCTTTGACCGGGTTTGGCACCGAGGACTTGTCAACAAACTGCCTTCTTACGGACTTCCCGCATCCTTGTGCAGGTGGATTGCCGACTTTTTGAGGGAGAGGTCGATTCAGACGGTTGCTGACGGTTTCACCTCTTCCTCGCATTCGATAAACGCTGGCGTCCCACAGGGATCGGTTCTGTCTCCGACTTTGTTTCTGTTGCACATCAATGACCTTTTGACATGTGCACCAATTCATTGTTACGCGGATGACAGTACAGTCCATGATAGCTTTTTGTTTGACAAGCCCCCAAAGGGTGCACAAATTCCAATGGCTCGGAGGGCTTTGAAGCAAAGAATGGACGCTTACCTCGAGAGTGTTTTCTCTTGGGGTAAGAATAATCTCGTCGAATTCAATGTATCAAAGACCCAATCATGTCTGATTACGTCTAAAAGGGATCGAAATGACAATCTAGTCTCCTTCAACGGTAGCATTCTTCCGAACAGGTCTTCCATTAATATGCTCGGTGTAACTCTAAGTGACCAGCTCAGATATGGGGGCTCCATCGAGGCCAGAGTTAAGTTAGCCTCTCAGAAACTGGGCGTACTGTACAGGGCCCGCAGATACTTTAATAGTACACAACTGCTAACCCTGTACAAATCGCAAGTGCGCCCCACGGTTGAATTTGGCAGCCACCTCTGGTCTGGAGCCCCAAAGTACCTGAAAAACACCCTCGACTCTGTGCAGAAACGGGCGGTCCGTTTGATAGATTCTCCCGTCTTAACAAACGGATTGCAATCTTTAGAGCACAGGCGTCGGGTAGGAATGCTTTCCTTGTTCTACCGGTATTTCAATGGAAGATGCTCCGAGGAACTAGCCTCATTGATCCCCTCGGCACCGGTGCATAGTCGGGAAACACGCCAAACGCTCGCCCAACATATGTACACGGTTGACATTTGTCACATGAGAACTGGACGCTTCTACGACTCGTTCTTGTGTTCAACAGCTCGGCTGTGGAACGATTTGCCGGCCTCTGTGTTTCCTCCTTCCTATAACATGGGTCTCTTCAAGACCCACGTTCACTCCTTCCTCTCCTCAAAAAGACCCTCCTCACAGCATCTTCAAAGATGACATAGGCCCTGAGGGAAATTATTTTCCTCAGGGCCTCCTGTGTGGAGTTAATGTAAAAAAAAAAAAAAAAAAATTAATTCACTTATGCAAAGTGTTTGACGCCATGATTGTCCGAATGAAGCGGACAATTATACAACTTTACCACATTTTAATCTAAAACTAGTTTTGCATATCGTTTATGTGAGTTCAGTGCGCATGAGCCAATAAAAATGAGATTAGAGACCTTGGCGTGATTTTTGAAGCAAATCTCTCTTTCAAATCCCACATATTTGACATTGTCTCCCGCGCCAACAAAATGCTTGGATTTGTTCTTCGTAATGCGAGATCATTTACTAATGGAATTGCAATACGTCGAACATATGAAGCACTTGTTCGTAGCATCCTGGAATATAGTTCCATTATTTGGGCCCCTTCTGAACAAAACCATATCCTAGAAATAGAAAAAGTACAAAAAAGATTTTTGCGTTACCTGTATATGAGGGAATATACGTACTATCCATTCCTTTATCCATCCTTGTTCTTAACAGGGATGCTCGATTTCAACACCTTAGAAGCCCGCAGAAAAATATTTTTAGGTAAACACTTTTTTAAGCTAATCTCTGGTATCATACTCAATCCGCCTATATTAAAAGAGGTTAATTTTTACGTCCCTAACAAGTATACTCGTGGCCCATGCACTTTTTTATGCTCCGAAAGTGAGGACTTCTACATATCAGAACGCGCCAATAAACAGAGCGACTCAACTGCTTAACGATTCTGCATTGACCATCGACATTTTCAATGTCACTTACAGACAGTTCAGCAACTATCTTTTAGCAAATGTCACTAAGTAGTAAAACTGCCCTTGTGTACTTTGTAATTTATAATCTTCTCTATGATATATATTGGTGTATAACTGTTTTATAGAGAACATGAAAAAATAAATAAATAAATAATTTCAAAATACGTTTTTTTGGCGTTTTCAATTGAACATCACAAGCCACATTGAATGGTGCTATCAAATTTAGAAATTGACAAATAGACTGCTTGTACTCGGTTTAACACTTACGTATTTAGTCACTACCGGGTCCAGCGGACCTATACAAACCTTTTACGTCCATGGCACTCACACGCAGCGTGCTACATGCAACTTACGACTTAGACCGTCATCTGTCGGGCTACACTATCGTTGAAAGATACTAAGAGCGGCAACGTCGCAAATGACAAAATTTTAAAGTTACCACACAAAATACCAAGAACTAAGTCCGTTAGACCCATTAGCGAGTCCTGAAGTGTTAAGTCAATACTGCAAATAAACTATCCCCAGTACATAAGCAAGCAAGGACGCGTAGATAGTTTTTGTCCCCCCTGGACATTTTTACAAATGGTTCTTCGTATTGGATTCGTAAAATTCGTAAACGATTCTGCCGTATTGGACTTACACCAATGATTGAACTACTAAATTTTCTATGAAGTAAATCTTAAAATTATTCTTCAGTAAAAGACTTTATGTAGACACGTAAATATGGTTACTATATCTGAATTTTAACCTTTTCAGGCAAAGAAGGAAAAACTCGTTGAAGAGGTCCGCCGCCACTTTGGCTTCAAGGTGGATCCTAAAGATGAGCGCTTCCAGACCATGCTCGAAGAAAAGGAGAAGCAGCAACAGAAGGTGGAAAAGTTGGCCAAGAAGGCGGCCAGGGAAGCCAAGCTGATTGCCGCCATCCAGCAGAAGAGTGCCGAGATCACATCATAAACTATTACACATTTAGTTTCTTTAGAATTAGGTATTATTGTAGCTTTTATGCAATGCAAATAAATATTATTTGATGCTATAATATAGTTTTTTTATTCATTTGATACTTGTATGTCACCGAATGGTAATTTTAAATTTTTAAGTTCTCCCTTGAAACGCATTGGACAAATGACTCAGAACTCAGTATTGCAAAAAAATGTATTGCTAACTGGTTAATCCAAGCAGACATTTGCAACGATTGTGGACACATCACAAAAATATGAGGATCACACTTCTTAGTCCAGTCATTTGATAGTTTTACCTGGAAAGTTTTCCGGGAGTTTTGATAATTTGTAATATTATAGAATTCGATGTGCTCTTTCTGAATTTCAACTCTGCCACCTCGTGTCTTTGCTGCTCCCGCTGCCATTTTGGAAAAAATGGCACCTAATAGCAGTTTTTTGACAATATATTCTTTCTGACTCATTTTACGATGAAAATATGCATGTACAAAATAAACCAGAAAAAATTTGCCACAATTTACGTCTAAACAACTATTTTGTAAAATCAATAGTTTTGGGTACGAGCGCCGTAAAGTATACTTCAATATGCAATTAGGCTAAAAAAACTCATTTCCACGCCATCTTGAGGTAGAGTGAGCAGCATGTTTTTTTTTTTATAGTGGTGTCTGTCCCCTGTAGGCCTAATCCACATCTAATGCACAATTTCGAAATTTAGCGCAATCTTCTTCACTTTGCTGTTCCCGATGGACCAGGTGTTGCAAGATAGAGGGAAATTTTCCCAGACATACCATCACTGGACTCGGTTTGCAGGCCACACTTGTGCGTTACACTCTAGTGCTCACTAGCGCTCACATATTTCTTGCTCAGATTACGAGAGTCGCGCAATCTGGAGAGGCTCTTAGGTGACTGGTGACCACCCATTTTCGAATATTAGAACCTTTAGAACACTATTAAAATATCTATTGTTTTCTTTTTGTGTAAATGTTATTTAATGAATTGAATTTTTTGTTTATAATTTTGTAAAATGTAACTAATTTTATTTTATTTCGATACATTTTTATGTTTCTGTAGGTACATAATAATTTCTTCAGACACATATTTTCGACTGAACAAGTAAATACACATGTGTACATAAATAAATTAAATTCTAGTATTAACTCCCGTTTTTACTTCGATTCCACATATTTAATGCACACCAATAAAATTTATGTATCTGAATCATCGATGTAGATACTTATTGATACAATGTTATTAATCTGTTGTCTGTCGCTCGAACGCCGGCGTCAGTGATTTTTTTTTAAAATGCGATTTTAACCCTTATGTATGAAGAAACTGTACAAGGACAAGGTCAGAATCGCTTGCGCCAATTTCATTCCAGACGTTGATTTTTATTTCAGTACTTTAGCCTCTCGGAATGCTCTGATATTAATTTTCTGTGGTATACGGCAAAGACCAAGTATAATCTGGTTGATGGTATATGGCTACCACCTGACCAAATGTTAGCCGACGTACAAGTTTAATATAAATATATTATAGGCTGAAGGTCCCGTCAGTTGCAGAAGAATGGTCACTGCCACCCATCAATATTAAGTACGGTACAGACACGAAGCTCTATTTCTTCCTACAGCAGGAGAGGGGGTCAGTTGAATTCGGAAACGGTTGAGGGAATATCATTTCTTTGTACTGGATATGTCAACTTGACGGCTCCGTGTATTCAAAATGACCCCCTCTCCTGTTTACGACGGAGGGGGGGTCGCATAACTTTTCTGATATCGCGCCTCTAACGTTTACGGAGAATAATAATAAATAGCGAAGACTGAAACCGCACTTATAACACATGATCTTTTTACGTCTGGTGGTTCTGTATTGGATTGTATGGCGACCGCTATTGTGTTATAAAGTATCTTCTGATGTGAGCTTCGTGTCTGTACCTTGCATTAAAAGAAGCGAGTCATGACATAGGTACGACACTCCTTTAGAATGATTCAGCTGATGAATACCTTATGCCATCATTATTGTGTTCAGGATAGGAGAAGAAGAGTGTATGTTTCTTCTAAAAAAAGAGCAATGACGGATAAAGACGGAATTCGATACAAAATTAAATGGGTTTTAATTCAAACTAATGTGTAAAGTGTTTTTATAAAAATATATATTTTTAATTCCGAAGTAGATAAATATAACATAAACAATTTGTGCTCTCTGTAACAATGTTTCAAATGACATTATATAAATATGGATTACAAAATAAGATCTGACGCAATTGTCATTGAAATCCGGCCCTTAATTGAAATATCACAAAATAAAATTAAAATACTAATATTGTTATAGTAAATTATTCTAAAAATAGTTTATTACTCTACATTTTTCATAATCAATCATCAAGTAAAAATACTGCCCTTTACAGTACTTTTAATTTGCCTTTTTGTTGTAAATATAGCAGTGATAAGGATAAATTAACAATATAAGAAAGATACATTTAACAGCTTCAGAATATTTTCATTAAACCTTTTTGGTCTTTGAAAAATAATGTGATTATGACCATGCGAATTTAAATAAATAATTATAAACCTTTACAACGCTAGTCCTGTCATGTTGTGATAGCCGCTGATGGTGAAGTAACATAAGCGATAGTCAGGTAGATCAGGTTAAAATAGCAATGCATGGTTACAATCTTACATATTTAAGAAAGCTAGCTTAATATAAGAAAAATATACTTAATTCGTTTAATGGAGACCTTAATACATATATCATAACAGATGATTGATAGTGTCAACTTTCAGAGAAATAGAAGCATTAAAAACAAATTGGTCAGAATAACTATAACACAAGTGGTGCTGTGTTTTATAAGAAATTAAAATTCAAGCAAGTTGTGTTGGTTTTGTGACGAATTGAATACAATAAGGAGGCAACTTAATGTACATGCATATATCTTATCATAACTATAATAATAATGAACTTTCACATAGGATTCAATACATGTTATGAATACATAAATATAATACAATGTGATTTATTTATAGGTACCTACTTTGATATATTTATTTTTATGTAATATATCAATAATCATTAAAAAATAAATTGTATTATTAACTGCCCGGCCTCCGAATTTACTCTCACACTCTCAGAGATTAACTAAAACTTAAAGTCGTTACAATATTTTTTCTTCCAAAGACAATGACAATGATTTTTTTCACTGTTTCCTATGAGTTTGAATTTATTAATGAATATCCATTCTTATGATGAACGTGATCTTGTGAGTATCGTCACATTTAGATGACAAGTGCAAAAAGACAGTTAGGACCAGTTGTTTCGGAAAATTTCACGTTTGAATTTCCTTCAAATCGACATTCACCGAAAAATTGGGTTGTTTCAACCTCCGTCAGAAGAAATTTCATCGAAAATTCCATAAGACCAGTTGTTTCGGAATTCCCTTCAAATTTGAATTTCCTTCAAATCGTCATTCACCGAAAAATTGGGTTGTTTCAACTTCCGTCAGCAGTAAATAGCAACAAATAACGTTCGATAAATTTGAAAATTTTATTCAAGTGTTCCCCGCCGAATCATAATTTTGCCGTCTGCGCATGCGCCTCCCATTATTTCGCTAACCGTCCGGACTCGGCTGATCACATTCAGATCACATTTCTATAGTATTTTCACTGCTGACGGAAGTTGAAACAACCCAATTTTTCGGTGAATGACGATTTGAAGGAAATTCAAATTTGAATTTCCTTCAAATCGTCAAAAAATTCCGAAACAACTGGTCCTATGGAATTTTCGATGAAATTTCTTCTGACGGAGGTTGAAACAACCCAATTTTTCGGTGAATGTCGATTTGAAGGAAATTCAAACGTGAAATTTTCCGAAACAACTGGTCATTAAACAAAGAACCAACCATTTGTAATTTTCCGTGAGGCCTGAGAATAAATATTTCACTAATAGCTGCTATTTATTTATTTGCTAGGATTAAATACTCAACACCCGACCAACCATAAAAGCTAGTTATAAATATTATTTAACTACCATTTACATTTAAGAGTCACATTTTATAATGTTACATAAATATTGATATAAAAATATTATATTTTTCGTAAAACTGTAATATTTGTATAAAATATTTTTATTCTCTTTGAAATCAATCTAATTGCCTACTTACCTATCAACATTAATTATCACACTTTTTTGTTTGCTTCATATTTTTTTTTAGTTCACTTTTCCATTTTTTATGTCATCTATGATAAATCTCCAAATACAGTAATACAGTGAAACCCTCTTAAGAAGTTTTCCAAGGGACCGAAAAAAAAAACTTCTTAGGCGGGAAAACCTTATAAGTGGGATAAATTGGGCCATTTGGTCTTCAAGGGACCGAAAAAAACAAACTTCTTAAGCAGAAAAACATCTTAAGCGAGAACTTCTTAAGAGGGTATCACTGTATTATGGATTATGTGAAACTTAGCCAAGTTTCTGTAAAAAAAAGACTAATTTCATAGAAGAATGCCAAACAGTCAAAGTATTTCACCAATCGATCATAAAGAATACGAAAACCCAAATTACTATCTACCCAACTTTTCATACTGAACTGCATTTTGCAATGTGATGTATTTTTATTTTTAGGTTTTAACTGATGCCCAAGTTATTCATAGTTTTAACAAGCAAACTTAATGTCAGGTCTAATGTAGTCTGGAGTATCACTGGGAAAGTTGGTACATGTTAGGATCTGGGCAGGGTGTAAAGTTGGATAGAGGCTGGTCGGATTCCGGTCTGTCAGAGTCTTTAATGAGGTGTTGCTGGGAGGAATAAGGCGGAGACGTGGCTCTACCCCACTCGCTCTCCGGGTCGGAGAATATACTCTTGTCATTAATACAGTCTTCGATGGAAAGTTCCGACATTCCTTCCAATTCTGAAATTTAAAAATATAAATGTTACAGTAATAGTGATTAAATAGCTATCATACATAATGACTGGTCATTATATATAATAACTAGTCTAAATTGGGTAGACATTATAAATAATTGCTGGATAGTATATATAATATCCAGATTAATTACTTTGGCTGTAACATATGTACATATATACATTGAAATATAGCACTGGCCTTTTCAAAGTAATCTTAACACGTCATGCAACACGTTTTAGTGAAACTAAATGGAACACATACGCGACATCTACGTATGGGGATAGCTGCTGATGTATATATATGCGACAGCCGCACAGATGGGGTTAATTTAAAATTTTAAGATAATAACTTTAGATATATATACTTCTCATATTAATTAATTAAATGTACAATTTCAAATTGTCTCAGTCAAATGTCAATGTTACAAGTCTGTCAGGGTTTCATTATAAAAATTTAAATACTATCCTTACCATTGTCGTAGAAATTAATCTCATCATCTCCCCATTCATTGTCAAATTCTAATTGCTTGTTGAGCTCTCTTTCTGCAGGGGATTGGACGCCCTCCTCATCAGCATCCGTGACATCGTAGATTTCCGTTATCTTGACCTGCAAATTAAAAACAATATCTTATTTATTGTACCATTCACAAATTTCAACCAAACTGAAAGTATAAGCCATAAAGAAAGTTGGCTACTGAGTCACAATTTATCATCCAATTTTTAATTTTTTTTTGGTCCATTAAAGTCCATTAAATTTAATGACATCTTTGTCAGTAATTTAATAAATGTGCAACTGATGTCGTGCATGAGCGAGAAAGCATGAAAGAGGAACAACAATGTAGTTAAACAAGAGTTCTTCATCGTCACCAGTCACCCCCGATTGATTACAGTGTATTGACTATTATTCCACCATTACAATATCACAGTAAAATTTTAATGTAAAAGGCCATCAAACGAAAGACACAGACATTACAAATAATATAAGTACTGAGGCAGACTCTCAATTTAACGCTTCGGCAACGGAGGGGGTAATACTCATCCCCAAACGAGAGTTCTGTGCGAGATATAAGTTTTTTTACATCACATACTATGTATTCGGTAATCCATCTGAACCTAAAAAAAAATAATTATCCCATTACAGTGAAACTCTCTTAAGAAGTTTTCCAAAGAACTGAAAAAAAACTTTCTAAATGGGAAAATCTTATGTGATAAATTGGGCCATTCGGTGTCGAAGGGACCAAAAAAACCAAACTTCTTAAGCATTTTTTTTTTACATCAACTCCACACAGGAAGCCCCGAGGAAAATAATTTCCCTCAGAGCCTATGTCATCTATAAAGATGCTGTGTGGAGGGTCTTTTTGAGGAAAGGAAGGAGTGAACATGGGTTTTCAAGAGACCCATGTTGTAGGAAGGAGGAAACACAGAGGCCGGCAAATTGTTCCATAGTCGAGCTGTTGAACTCATGAACGAGTCGTAGAAGCGACCCGTCCTCATGTGACAAAATGTCAACCGTGTACATATGTTGGGCACGCGTTTGGCATGTTTCCCGACTATGCACCGTAGCCGAGGGGATCAATGATACTAGTTCCTCGGATCATCTTCCATTGAAATACCGGTAGAACAAGGACAGCATTCCCACCCGACGCCTGTGCTCTAAAGATTGCAATCCGTTTCAAGACGGGAGAATCTATCAATCGGACCTCCCTTTTCTGCACAGAGTCAAGCATGAAAACTTCTTAAGAGGGAACTTTTCAAAGGGGTTTCACTGTACTATTTAAATAATAATAATATCAACAAAAAGGCCGCTAGTGCAGGTGTAAAAAATGCATTAAATCATTGAAAAGAGCTACAATTGCTCCGCGATACATGGAAGACCGTAGCGACCCTCCTTCCGGTGAAACATGATTTTCATGACATAAAGGTTAAAGTCAAATACTAGACTACAACTGTTTAGGATAAAAATTTTAATAAGTAATGATAAAACTAAAGAATTTCTTATCAGATGTAAAAATATGACAAAGCCATTGTGATATTATATTATTACAAAACAAAAGTCTGAACAAAGGCAGGGGGATTTAGAGTTTGAACTCTCAGCAAGATTAGTGGGTGATACATCTCATCGCGGCTTCATTCCATTAAGTGACATGTTTCAACATTTATCAGATTACATTATAAACAGGCCGCAAATCGTATGACTCTTTAAAATTGCGTCACATTTAAATATGTGTAATTAAAATAAAGCTGACAAGATGATATTGCTATTAATTTTCTGTTAAAATATTTTTCGGTATTTCCACTTTTAATTTTTTTTTTAAATTACTTCCACACAGGAGGCCCTGAGGAAAGAAATCCCTCAGGGCATTTGTTATGTTTGAGGATGCTGTGTGGAGAGTCTTTTAAGGAAAAGGAAGGGGTCAGTGTGTTCACGAGTAACGAACATTTGAATCCATCCTCCCATTGTGGTTTAACCTGTTGAAAGCCAGCATAGGAAAAATATTTTTTTTCAATACGGCGTAAAATATTAGACAGTTTTCACCTTTCTTACGAACTCAATTTTTATAACATTTCTTTTGTGATATATTACAAAAATTACATCAAAATAATGTAGATAAAACGATCTTCCTAATAATCATTCAAATCTATGCTTTCCACAATGGATTTATATAAAAAACAATGAAAAAATATAGACTTCGAATGTGACAGCTATCATATTATCAAGCGGCAGCCATTTTGTCCGCCATCTTTGGTGCCCGGCGGGTCTTTAGCAATTAATATGAATTATTCGGAGTGGCTAAATGCTATCCAGTAATTCATAATGTCAAGAACGAGAATGGCTTAAGAGATTCTGACCTTGTTCTTCATACAATTTCTTTATACATAAGGGGCAAAATCGTTTCAAACATCCGGACCCGCCGGGGGAGACTGCGGCCTACGAGAGGTTAATGCGCATTAAGCACTCAAATACATATTTTATTCTATGTTAATTTTTATGTAAGATTTGATTAATTCAATCTTTTGTTTCAACATAAATGTTTATTACCTTGTTATTGCTGTCGGTGTAGTAAAAGGCCATGAGTGCGTCATGTTGTGCGGTGACATGGAGGATTTGTTCAAATGTATCGTCGTCCAGGGGTAAGTTTTCTTCCACTCCGAGATTAGAAGTGCTCTTCTCTGCTTCATTTATTCCCAGCCTTGATACAGTCGAGTGAGATCTCCTATTGGAACAAAAAATCATAAATATTGTAACAATAATAGTTAAGTAACAAAATAAATTTAATTGCATGGTATTGATATAAATAATTAGAGGGCTTAATTAATAAAATCAGCTTGAATATTGTCAAGATTGGTAAGCTTTAGAATAAAGTTAAAGTTTTGAGGTTAGAAATCTTTCTGTGGGAGTTTGTTGATCTGTGTTTTTGTGGGAGCAATTTATGTCGAGTTTTTAATGAATGCAATTTTTCACTTACTTTGAAAGAGGGGGATGGTGTGGATGATGGTGAGGTTCGGCATTTTGCTTCTGGTGGTAGTTGTGAGGGTTGGAGGCTTTCTGTGAGTACACCATCTCCTGAGCTTGACGTAAAAGTATGCGACAGACCGCCCACAGAGATAGGGTCATTTTAGGTTTGCAGGCTAGTATCCTAAAAACAAACATAAATTTTAAAATTACAATAATAACTACTGTAAAAAGGAACTCCAGAGAAAAATATTATGGTTTTAAAACATAGTATCATACAGATCAGCAAACACTGATTCTGAATATATAAATTGTATTGTATATAATTATACTACTTAGTATTAATAAATCGGTATACAAAAGCGATTAAAATGGCTCACGGGTGAGTCCGCCGTTTGTCTTAAAAATGCGGGCAATTTTGTGATGCGTTGACTCACACACGTGTCACCACAAAATATTTCAAAAGTACTCATTTTTTTTTTAATAATTCTTGCTAATTAGATTTTTTAAATTTGTTTGCTTTATAACAAAATTGATTTACGTGTGATGTACATTTACGTATGTGATTACCTCGCCAGATTTTGATAGTTTTGGCGGACTTTATTTAAACTATGAAAAGGATATTTATAAAAATAAAATTAAATACTGTTATTTATGAAAATATGAATAATAACTTTTTGAAAAATGTCTGCAGATCCTTATTAATAAATAAATAAAAGAATAACACTGATGATGTAGACGACACTATGAAAATGAATCTTCCAAGAATTATTATTGAAATTTAAAAAGCAGTAAAAGAAATACACCAAGCCACAGGTTCCTAACTTTTTCGATCGCAACCCCCTTTTATAAAAAGCCAGAAGAAATGCAGCTTGATATATTTGAAAATGGAAAATTAAGATATAATTCAAACATCAAGATACCAATTAAAAATTATAATAGCACCAACATCAATATTTCTTTTATTTTACTTTTTAAATTTAGCATCTTCAAACCAAAGTAGGTTATTAAAAGCTGACACTGAAAATATTTTGTGAAAGTATGTAACCGGATAGAAGGAATGTGGAAAAGACAAAACTCCATAGAAAGAAGGGACAAAAGTGTGTAAGTTCTACCTTTTTCCTTTACCTACTACTGCAGTGACACAACACAAGGTATTTTAGTTATGTAATACTGTTGGAATTGTTTTGCAGTGAACCCATTGTTGTGTTACCACTTTATCATTATTTGATAGCAGTAATTATCCGACCTCCATAGAAATAAAATAAGATTTTTTTTAACACACGGGAGAAATGCTGTAATAATCTTAAAAAAATCTGTCATTTGCGACAGTTTTATATCTTTCCTGGAAAATACCCAATTATAACTCAAGTGTAGATGCATCAACAGAACCGTTTTGTTACATTAACTTCACACTGGAAGCCACGAAGAAAATAATTATGTCATCCTTTGGGGATGCTGTGGGAATGGAATGGTGAAGGAAACACACAAAACGACTGTGTACAAATATTGGGCGCGAATTTGACTAATAACTGAACGATGTGATAAGTAATAAACTATTTTATATTATCTTATTATTGATAACTTAACTGAAACAGCAGTAAACATGTGATTACAACATGAAACCTTGCACATATTTCTTAAGGTTGTGGATTAGATGTGATAATGTTTTTTTTTAAATTATTTATTTTAATATCAGCTGTACGTTTTTATCACGATAATGTGTACAAACTTTATGCCAATAACTGCATATAAATCATAACGACTTCATTTTTACATATTAAAAATATCTAGTTCTGAATTCGCACATGTTTGATAATAGCTTCAAATCAATAGATACAACATTATTCTCACAAGTATAGAATACAGAGAATGTACGCATTAACAGATTGATAACATGAACACATGTTAATCATACACAAATATGTATTTTGAGCTATGATGTATAAATATAAATAATGAATACATTGCGCTTATCATTTGTTCTTAATATTTGACAAAGAAATTGATAGATTTATGACAAAGCTTGTAACTTACATTATCACATATCTAATATTATGTTTTTATTGGTAAGCCCGCAACACAATGAAAAGATAGGGATGATAACGTTTTTTTGATATTGAAACACTGCAGTTGAATGACACAAAAGCTATACACGTCAATGTGAATTATGTAGATTTTTTTTTGTTGGAGTAAAGTGCTAGAAATATAATACAAAGGTACAGGGTTCAGTACCAGCACAGTGAAACAAGAGCTTACTGTCATAATCCTACACTAAGAAATAAGATTATACAATTTTAGCTTAAGAGACACCACGGAATAACCTAATGTAGACACAAAATAGCAAGTCACTGAATACGTATGAAAATTTTTTGCAATACAGAATAACCACCTATAAAACATCGCTGTCACTGTCACAAAAAGCTAGGCTTTGAGACATCACGGTATAAAAAGTACCTAACAACATAGACAAAAAATAGAAGGTCACTGAATATGAATTAACATTTACTGCCATACAGAATAACCTGAACCACCCATAAAATATCTTTGTCACTGTCACAAAAAGATAGGCTTTGGGACATCACGGAACAAAAAGTACCTAACAACATAGACAAAAAATAGCAGGTCACTGAATATGAATGAACATTTACTGCCATACAGAATAACCTGAACCACTTATAAAATATCGCTGTCACTATTACAAAAAGCTAGGCTTTGAGACATCACGGAACAAAAAGTACCTAACATAGACAAAAAATAGCAGGTCACTGAATGTGAACGAACATTTACTGCCATAAAGAACAACCTGAACCACCCATAGGACATAACTGTCACTGTCATAAAAAGCCTAGGTGACACATTTTTGGTTAACATTTTTACCTCTTTCTATAGCTCACGTGTTTTCCACAGCCACGACGAGAGACGACAACATTGGATACGATCCTGTATTGGAGAGTATGAGTGTCAACTGAACCACCAATTAAACTAAACATACAAGGACCTTCATTTAGCAAACAACAATTTCAAACAAATAATAGATTTGTTGGAAATTAAAACAGATAATCATCGCTGCGAATTCACCACCGCCAAAAGTCATCCCGAAAACTGTTTACAGCAGCGGTCACCAACTTTTTTGAGAAAGGCGGAGGATTGATGGTTTTAAAAACCTGGGGGGCCGGATGAAAAATTAAGTCTTATTCCAATTAGAATATTATTTCATATGTGCTTATTTTACAAGAGAAAAATATTTCTTATAATTTAGGAATAAGTAATTTATATTTACATTAAAAAAGGGAATAATGTAACAATAATTATATAATTATGAAATTCATTTCTTTGGCTAGTTTTACGTTATACATGCATGGGTGATATTTTATCTATTGAGTTAAAAATAAAATAATTAAGAGAAATACTCACAGCTTAAACTACTTACATATTAAAAGGGAAGAAGATAATAATAAAGGTATTAGATATGAAATTAAACAATTTTTTTCACTTTGTTCCACTTGTTTATTTACACCAGGACCTGTTTCGTCCTACTACGGACATTTTCAGACTGGTAGTTGAAATTCTTGTGCTACCAGTCAACTCGTTTCGGACCGGTTTCGTCCTACTACGGACATTTTCAGACTGGTAGTTGAGTTGACTGGTAGCATAAGAATTTCAACTACCAGTCTGAAAATGTCCGTAGTAGGACGAAACCGGTCCTGGTGTAAATAAACAAGTGGAACAAAGTGAAAAAAATTGTTTAATTTCATATCTAATACAATGGAATTCCACCATGAATTAACAGTTAAAAAACTAGACTCATTAATAATAAAGGTATTATTACAAGAATTGAATTTATTTCATTCTCCGAAAACACCGAAAACTGTGGTTATCTCAAATACCCAACTTTTTTTAGTTTGGGTCCACTACCTACTACCTAATCAAATATTGATGAATTGAAATAAAGCTGCCATGAATTCACAACCAAATAATAAAATTCTATAAAGTAATAAATCCTACTCGTACATGAATTATTTATACGTTGAAATCGATAATTTTTGGAGGGCAGGATGGAAATCTTTGGCGGGCCGTATGTTGGTGACCACTGGTTTACAGCAATGATAATTTTACACCGGTAGAAATAAAACCCAATGACAACAGATTTAAACAAATCACTAAAGCGCTGAATCTCCACGATGCTCAGTCAGGTTTTAAGTGTAATTTGTAGAGAAAAACATAGGAAGGGTTGTTTCAAAAAATTTTAACAATTCATTAAATATTTGAAGATAATTTTCACGTTCTGTGTAATTTCTATTCAAGTTCTGCTATTATACCATTATAGGCCAGTTGCTTCATAAAACTGAAACAATCACAGAACTTGAATAAAACTTTCACAGAATGTGAAAATTAAATTCAAATATTTGATGAATTGTTCAAATTTTTTTAAATAACCCACCCTTAAAAACTTACTTTCAGTAAGTTAAGAATGTGAAAAATTATTTAAGTACTGCAAATATTTTTATGTATGCAAATCTATTTTTTAAAAAGCATTTTTTGCCTTTCGTGGAAAGTGGGACAATATGACTTACGCAGGAGTGGATTCACAATGACAAAATACAGATTGAGGACATAATAATAGTTCAATGCACATCATGTACAAAATATTGACACAATTTGAATCAAATGTTTACTCATGATTATTGGAGTTTAGGATTGCTTAATGCGTCAGGTATCTAGGACAATCAAACAACTACACATCAAAATGTAAAACAATGGAGTTATGAAAAGTGGTTCAGTGACCTGAGAAATAGATATAACAAATGAAAGCAGTGCTCACTTTGTGAATGTGGCGTAGACAATGTCAACGGGCACAGTGCAAGGGAGGGACAGGATGGAGAGGAGCTTCATGCTGCGATGTTTAAACACCCAGTTCATCAGGCCTTGGTTTGCGGAATCTATGGCATTCTGGAAAACCGTGATCACAGTGTCCGGCAAATTGGCAACCAGCGCTTCCTGCAATCATAATTATAATCAAATATACTATCACTATAAACAAACTGTAGCAGAGATAATGGACTGAAACTGGACATGAATTGAAACATGGCGTGTGGGAGATAACTCTAATGAATGTTTGCATTGATGTTCTAAATAAAAGTAGCAAACAATCATGGTGGTCGCATATCAGGAAACAAATAACTAAAATATATTCATTGAAAATAAGAGGATTCAAGAATTTAAATATTTGTGACGATAATATTATGTGTTATCACATAACAAATAATCATCAGTTTAACCTAATTTAAAGAAGAATAAAAACAATTTGAAGATATCTTCTTATAATTACTAGGTCTTGTTTAGTATAAGATGTAAATTATTTTATAATTTTCTATATTTTCTATTTTATTTTACTTATCAATATTATTGTAGATAGTATAATATACTTATCAACATATGACAACAAAGTAAATTGTAGATTTGAGTCACAAATATTAAAAATCCATTTTATATTGTATCAAAATATCAATTATGTAGGTTCTGTAAGATTAATGACATTAAAAAATAGTGAAAAAATGACTAATAAACTTATCTGCTGATGATAACAGACCACTATCAACATATTCATTATTTGTAGGACTATGTATTTATTGTACATCCCAAATTTGTGTTGAAAAGAGTTCTTTCTTCACAATTTAAAAAGTTATTTTTGTAACTTTTGACCTTATTATAAATTTTTCTCAATGTTTTAGAGGAAACTAAGAAAGTAAATTATTAGATCAGAAGAAATTAGAGAATTTTGCAAACACATTTTGCTTTCCTCTCTAGATTCTCTTTGTAGTATCGGGAAAAGGGGTACCTACCCGCTGACAACTCTTAATTGAATACTTTTTAAAATTAGAACGTCTGACCTGAGTGCAGTTGGTTGTTTGTGTTCTTTTGTTTTTTTTCACTGTTGAGGGATGGTTGAGGGTTTCATGAGTGTAAAGAGCTAAAAAGACGTATTTGTAATCTTTGTACCTATTTTAAATTTAATAAATGTTAACTAAGAAAAATCAACTACTCCTTATTCTTCATAAAAGAATATTTATTACATGTAAAACAAAAAATTGTCAATCCGTGAATAGATTTACTGGCCCATATGAGTAGTGTATTATTAGCATTTTTCAAAATGAACTACATACTCAGAACAGAATTTGACACAAAGTCCGCAAATATTTTTATAGTATTATTTTTATCACATTACATAAAAAATATTGGGAATACAATGCAAATTACCTTTTATCACCAGCTCAAAGTCTATAAGAATTTAATCTAAAGTCAGTGAAGTGATGCACTAATGCAATAATAGCAATGACAAATCTCACCTGTCTGTGATGTTTGCATTCAACGCACTCTGGGTCATAGTCCACCGATTCGTCGAGGGCTTCTTGTATCTGGAATGTGGACTGGACAGCGAGACAGCGGGTGCACGAGATAAGATTGTTTCTATGGAGGAAGCGGAGGGCATCGTCGAACCCTTGCTTACACATGTTGCTTAATACTTCTGGATTTGGGGGGAACAGAATTCGGGTAAATCGGTTGATATTCTGTTTTGATAGTTCGATACTAGTGTTAGCCACATTTACCTAAAAAAAACACAGAATACACATATTACTAATTAAATACACATATTGATCATCGTATTTTCCCTTTTCCTTTGTTAGATCTACATACATAAAATATCAGATTTTAGTGATGCCTCACCTTAGCTGTTCATCCTGATCTTTATTTTCTAGCATCTAAGTACATCTATGATTAAATTAAACAAATTACTTTGTGTAAACCACTATAATCACGTGTTATAATATCTACATGTGATTACAGTTGTTTACAGAAAGTAATTTGTTTCATTTAATTAAAATGATGCCACAAAATAAGTTTGCAAAGATTGAAGAAACATCTATGATTATTATTATTAAACAAAAAAATGTTATTATCTTTTATGTATGCATATTGTTTTGCTGTTTCTATATTCTGTAGCTGTATTTGGGTAAATGGACAACTCAGAAACATGCAACTTCACAACTCCTTTGAAAACTCATAGTGATGAAAAAAAAAATTAAAAAATGGTTAAATAGGTTACATTCGGTTAGATTAGGTTAGATTAGGTTAGGTTTAAATTTTTCTTTTCATAACTTTTAAAGATTTTTCAAAGGGGTATTGAAATGCCTCTTTGTTGAGTTGTCGTGGAACCGTATTTCGCCGTACTTTTCTGTTTAAAAACTGACCGCCATAACAAGGGCGTGTGCCTAGTCTGGTGGTCGAAATAACTGAATTATTAGATCTGAGGAAATTAAAGAATTTCGCAAATACATTTTGCTTTCCTCTCTAGATTGGTATTTGATGGGTAATTTTTTAAAAATATTATGTACTTCTATACCAAAAAATTGTCAATACAATATGGTGAATAGATTCACTATTGTTATTAGCATTTTTCAAAATGAACTATGTAAACATTGTAATAAAGTATTCTGAAAAAAAAATTATAATTAAAAAAAACTTTTCAATCCCAGTTTAAAGGGAAACCATGCATATTGTCGACAATCGCCCTCTTCCGTCTCACACATCTTGGAAAAAGAAAAAGACAGAAGATACTATAACGATGACGTCACGTACAACCTTTCTCTGGGACTACTATAAAATATGTAAAAATCATTACTTTTTGTGATTATTTTGATATTTTGATATCAGCCAAAAAATAGGTCTTAAGACATCTACTGTGATATGTGTTGATTGCTTGAAAATTTGATTTATACATAAAAAATAATTTTCCAAAAAAAAAATTATTTTAGAAATATAGTTTTTTTGCTTGTTATTTTTTTAAATTTTGTACTGGAATGTCCCAAATGTAATATAAATACAATAGAAAATGCAAATGCAAGCTAGTGTTTTAGTGCATCTTCTAAAAAAACTTGTTCAAGAAATCAATTTAGTTAAATTGGAGGTTTAACAGCCCGGTGATAATAAATCAGTATCTATATGCTAATGTATTTATATTAGAGATATAAAGTGAGGAAGAAGTGTTGTATCACATAATTTATTACTATCGCATGATTTCTGACGCACATCTGTCAAGTGTCCTTCAAATCGTACGCAGGAGAGAAACATGTTTGGCAACGGTTGATAAACTGAAGAAATTAAACAAACAATAAGATAAGCTGGATAAGTAAAAAGCATTAACTCACGTGAAACAGTTGGGAACTGAGGTCCCGGGGGCAAATGTCACTCTCTCCGCAGAAGGGGCTAACTGTTATGGTGTTCTCGTCAAGAATGGGTAAATTGTCACTGAAGCCTCCGTCCATGTAGCGGATGCCGTGGAATCTCGGTGGCAGTAATCCGGAGAACACGGGGATGAAGCAGGACGCCAGCAGGGCCTAAATCAAATACATTCATTTGAAATACAATAACTTCGCTAACTAACTTAACTTAACTAAACTAACTAAACTTAAAGTATCATTTTAGATTGACAGAAATAAAAAAATAATAATATAAAAAACAAACATATGGAAGATACTAAATGTGCAAGTTAACGAATGAGGCGTCAGCATGGTTCTTTAGTGCAGAGAAAATCATAGACAATTATTTTTACATAAACTAACTATCCATGTCACCGTTTCTTCATTTACATTCATACATCTTCTCTTACATACGTATTCTGACTTTAGACAAGACCCGACACAAGTATTTGATTCACTTGAGCGTGCCATGTCTTACTTGGAATTCCTAACATAATTTGAAATGAAACATGTCAAATTTGGGAGGTGGGAATGGGTACCGCCGCTATGGGAACCATTTATTGGATAACCAACACCCCTTCTATTCACCCCAAGTGGTTCGCTACATTTGGTGACAAGTGCCCGGATTCACGGAATGAAGTTTTTCTAGGTCTTGGTGGTGAATGCGTTTTTACACCGACTGCGTGGTGGGCCGGATCAAGAGAGACTGGTTGATGTAGACCTAACCTAGACCTCTCTGGACTCTCTCACCCATCGCCCCGCACAACTGTGGGAGGGATGGATTCATACATCCCACCCAATATACTTTTTTCTTTCCAGAACTGCCTCTCCTTCCTTTCCCTAAAAAAACCTTCCACACAGCATCCCCACAGATGACTAATCCCTGAGGGAATTAATTTTCCTCAGGGTGTAATGTAAAAAAATGTAATGTAAAAAAAAATAGCTTCTACCATTCACTTTTGCGTCATAATATATTCTTCACACACTCCTTTATTCGTTCATTCGCTATACATGCCCAAACCGTCTTTCTTAATCAGCCTTACATCAGCCTCGCATTCTTTCCGGATCTTTTCAACTTTGCAGAAAAATGATGTAGAATAAAACAATATTATTATTTATTTACTGTGGAGATATGTGTTATTTTATTAAGACTTCAAGGTTAAGGCAATGATTATGAACGCTGTTGATCGATTATTATTTCACTTTGTGAATATTCCGTATAATATGTTAAATTGCAAACCTATTAAAATAGAAAATGATAATATCTTGTCAGATAAAAAGCCATTACACAATAATGAGCAGATTATTTAATCAATCAATTAAAATGTGAAGTACATCAAGGTTCATATGAAATAGATTGATCTTCCTCCATTACGCAGTTACCAACTATTAGGAATAACTTAGAAGTTTAATTTCTAAATGATAAAAAAGAGATAGGGTATAATGGTTCGACCAAACATTATTTTACATGAATAACTGGCAAAGTGATTGGGTCAAAAGTACCCATAAAGTACCCGACCTTTATTGGGTACTTTTAAACATAGAAAAAACGCCATTGATAGATCGGTGCGTTGCCGCCGTGTTTTTGTTGTGCTGTTTTTGCCCACAGAAATTGTTTGAATCTTTGTAGAATCAATGGACCACAAGAGATCAATGAGATTTTTTTTTCCTGTGAAATATAAAAGTATGCTCCTAGTATTTTGCAATTACAGTCGATTCCGCTCAATTGGTACACCAGTTTATCGGGACAACCGGTTACTTGAGACAAAACCCCAGGAACAGAAACCAAATAAAGGAACTAATACTGATTTACTTCGATTATTTGGGACACTATTCTAATTGGGACACATTCCGATTTGAAGCTGATGCAAAATCTCAGTAAGTGAATTTTAATTAAGAAGGAAGGGCGTGCTATATGTGGCGCGGGTGAGGAGAACGCCAGTTTTTTGGGATTGGGAACAAAAAATTAATAATGTGAAAAAAATTATATTTTAGAGGCAGAACAAACAAAACTTTGATGCAGGAAAATGAAGGTAGACCTTCAAATAAAATCTAAATAAATATAAATTTGATTATGAATAATAATTTTTAATAATGACACAATAAATAAAAAATACATGCAAGTTAAAATAAGAACACATTCGATAGAACTTGAATAAATTTAATAATATGTGTACATATTTTACATGAAACAACAGAGTGGAAGATACTCTCAGTATCGCCCTGGTGTAAGACCACCATTCAGAATTGAAACGTTGCTTAAAAATGGCTCGAGCCGTGTTTAGTGACTAGATCTGAATAGCCAGGTACTTTCCCACCTTCCTCTTCCCCATCTCCTTCCCTTCCCCACTTACCTTCAGCCTCACAACATACCCCAATTGGGGATGCCATAGTCTCACTGGCTCCAGAAGGGAGCAGTTGGGACTCTTGTGAGGTTTCTCTATAAAAAAAAAAAAAAAAAAAACATATGAAAAAAGCTAAAAAAACAATTTTTTTTTGTCTCCCTTATTCTTTGCTTACTTGGCATAAAATGTTTGGGTGCCGATGTGTCCCAATTAAGCGGAATCGCCGGACATCAATATCACTTTCCCATCTTATATGCGTCATTTACTAATGTATGTAGATGGCATACTGAGAAGCAAGCTGGAGTATGCGAGCGATGTTTGGGCACCGTACCACAGGAAGTACATTGATATGTTGGAGCAAATCTTCTGGAGCATCCCTCTTGGGATGCTTTTGTTGTTTGTTTTTCTTAAATTTTTGGTTGTGTCATGAAAACTATCATACAGCTGCCTCATGTCAATCCACCGCTGAAAGAGAAAAAAAAAGGATACCAACCTGCAGGAGATCTTCCTTGCTGCTGAACTGCGAGACAATGACGTTCTTCCCGTCGTAGACCCTGGTGAGCGAGATATGCAGCTTGCCACTGACCCTGATGTGTGCGTCTTCGGGCAGGAAGCGTGCCAGACCCTCCAGCAGCACGTTCTGGACGTTGAAGGAGGGGCTGAAGGGGCCCAGGGAGCCCGCGCGCGCCTGGCTCACCACACGCAGCACGTCGCTCGTGATCCCACCTAACCACAAATACATTATTATTCAATCGTCATTTTAACCCCTCAGGCCTCGACCGTACTTTTTTTCAGAGGATTGAAATATTGCCGTTTTGCAATAAAATCCGAAACACGTACATAATTTAAGAGGCAAATGTATTATACACGTTATTGTCAACTTACTTTTTTGTCATTTCGTGTAAAAATAATTAATAAAAATACTCAAATTTTCATAATTTTTTTCAAATTGCGGTCTGAAATTTTGGATTCATAAAGGAGTACATTTGAATTATTTTGCAGTTAATTTTTATATTTGAATATAAAGCGCGGTGTTTTCTCTTTCTAACACTTTTTAAATCATATTTCATAGTAAGGGAGACACAATAATTTCTACAAGACCTAAATGAGTTGTTCCGAAAACGAACAAATAGACCTGACGGGTTAAGAGCATATTATTTCAAATCCATTTCAATTCCATTGACAAAGTTCAAAAGAAAGAAGAATCAGTAGTTTGGGGCCAATCCCTAAATAGAAATAATATATTACACAGTTAAATCTATCGTTTTTAAGGACTGTTTAAAGTTCTGTGAATAGTAGACCTGGCGCCCTAGCATACTCGATCGATAAGGATTGTATCGATAACTTTCGGTAACTACTCATCGTTCCCTAGCGTGACTGCAAATTGCCAGCGAATAAGTGACAGTTCACAATGACCAAGTATCCTTAATATATTCGACATCAACTGTTTTTTGTACGTTAGCAAACTGCAGTTGTCCTAGGGAACGATGAGAAGTTACCAACAGTTATCATATCAATCCTTATTGATCGAGTGTGCTGGGGGCCTGGTGTCCAAAAAGTAACTTTCTAATTTTCTCGTAGTCATTATCAAAATCAAAATTTCCTCTGAAATCACAAGATTTGTAAGTAGGTATTATATAAACCATATATTTTATAGAAGGAAGTAGCGCAACACAGAACACGGTGTAATATCCCAAAAATAAATCATGAAATTACTTTTGAATATGAAAATATCCAATACCCCCATGTATTTTATGCAACATTTTTTTATAATATAAGGAATTAAACAATTTGTCCAAAGAAACGTCACTACCTCAATAACAATTTTATTTTTAAATTTTCTTAATATGTAAGGTAGGTACCATAATATTGAAAAGATGCGAATAAGAAAGATCAAATAAGCATGAAAATATCACATTTGAAAAAGAATCTTTACTGAAACATTAAAATGGCCACCATCTTGAACAGGAAACGGAACGTACAAATACATTTACAGAGAGACAAAATGCAAAACGGTCAATTTAAAACGACACAAATAGTTTTCAATTTTTTTTTAATGTCTAACTGCCCGAAACCAAACCCACGGCATCACCAATTGGGGTATGTTGTTAATGAAGTGGGAGGGGAAGGAGATAGGGTAGAGGAAAGTTGGGAAGTACCTATTGGGATCTGATCTAATCAAAAGGTGGTATTTCACCAGTCCCACTGGCTTTAGGCAATTTAGGCTCTTGTGCGGTTTTCACACTACACGGTATATTTATAAACATTTTTCGTTTCCAGGAGAAGAATGATCCCCCAATGTAGATATTTTCCAGAATAAAAAAATCGCCCATGGTGCGAGGGCCTTAAGAATTATCCATTGAGAATTATTTTCAGGCAAATTTCATTTTTCCATCTTCAAGGTCATTAATTTCTCAGGCTAATTTGTTCGATTTTAAGAACAGCTCACATAAGTCTTTGGAATTGTTGTGTCTCCCTTACTTTCATGGTGAGAAATATGACCTAAGCAGTGTTAGAAAGAGAAAACACAGAAAAATTTATGAAACTTTGTGAATTTTTTATTAATTATTTTTACATGAAACAACAAAAGTGAGGTGACAGTAACGTTTAAAATACATTTGTCTAATAAAATATGCGTTTTTTTATTTTTTCATTATCAGTAATTTTAGTCAGAAATACGTAAAATGAGCCTTTTTCAAGGGGGGGGTATCAAAACTCGGCTTGACTGCAGTTAGGTATTTTTGGTACTTGTACGGCCCGCTTGCGAACTACAATTTTAGCCGTCTATGGGGCAGACTCGGGTAAGATTGACACCAAATTGGTTAACCATTTAGCATTTTGATAAAGTACGAAATAAAAAATACACTTGCTCTATAAAATTTAAATTTGTTTACTAGATAATGGATACAGCTAGACAGACAAAAAATCATATTAGCAATGGAATGGATAGATAGAAACATCTTTTACGCCCTGAACCTTTTTTGACGTCTCCGTTTTTTACTCAATGAGACTTTGAATCTAATGGTGTTTTGACGTAGATTGTATGGTTTATAAAATGGTAATAACTGTATTTATAATATTCCCGAAAATAATGGGTGTGAATAAAGGGAGATCATAAAATAAAGTTGGGACAAATATTTTTAAGTACGTGCAATAGAAATGACAAAAGGTGGTTTTGTTTTTGAAAGTTTATTTCGACAAATTTTTTCGTACTCAAGAAAGAATATATTTCAAAATATTAGCTCAGATAAACAAAAAGTAGAATGACGCACATAAACGAAAAATCACAAAATTTAATACAAATTGATATAAAATCAACTAAATGTAAACTTGGTATGCAAATATTCAGCATAATATCCTACAAAAATTGCCAAGACTTGTGGATTTTAGAATGATATTAATTTTATCTTTAGTACTTTTGTTAAACAGTGTTAGTCGTACGGAATTTTTAAACCTCTCAACAATAATAGTAGAATATTTTTTTTATTTTTATATATAACTTCGCACAGGAGGCCCGGAGAAAAATTGTCTTTAAGAGACCCATATTGTATGAAGGAGGAAACACAGAGGCCGGCAAATCGTTTCACAGCTGAGCTGTTGAACTCAAGAACGAGTGGTAGAAGCGACCCATTCTCATGTGAGAAATTTCGACCGTGTATATATGTTGGGCGCGCGTTTGGCGTGTTTCCCGACTTTGCACCGGTGCTGAAGGGATCAATGACGCTAGTTCCTCTCTGAAGCATCTTCCATGTCTGAAATAACGGTAGAACAAGGATTCCATCGCGGTAGACGACCCTGAATAATTCTTGAAGCACGTGTGCTCCTGAGGCTGTTCCTTCTTATTGGCAGCTCGTGTACAAATTACCCAAAATTTATTTTACTCTCTCGACTCATCGCCTTGCCCCGCTGTGGGAGAGATGGATTCATACGTCCGCCACTCCTTTTTTATATGAATACCTTACAAAAGTCCCACCTGCTCCCGTCTGGAGTCAGTGAGACTATGGCATCCCCAATTGGGGTATGTGTGGCTGAAGGTGAATGGGGATGAGAAGGAAATATTGTAATTATTTCTACAAATCTCATGACGTCAGAGCTCACCACTATATGTATATAGAATCCTTCGCGGGCGTGTGCACAACAAATCACCTATTGTTTCAGCGCAATAGAATGAATGGTATAGGAAATTTTTTATAACGCCAGAGCTCAGCACTACATATAGAAACCATTACAGGTATGTGCACAACAAATCACCAAAGTTTCTTTGCAATTGGAGTAATGCTTTAGGTACCGTATAAGGAATTACGAAGGTGTGCATTTAACAACTTACAAAAGTTTCATCACAATCGGATAAATAGTACAGGAAATAAATTCATAACGCTAGAGCTCACTTGCACTATAATATATATAGAAACTTTCAAGGGCATGTACACGTACACGAAAAATCCGCCAAAGTTTCATCGCACTCAGATGAATGCTTTAGGTACCGAATAAGGGACAAACAAAGAAACATTAATTTTTTATGTATTTTTTTTACAAATTTCATGACGCCAGAGTTCACTATTATTTATAGAAACATTTGCGGGTGTGCACATAACAACTCACCAGAGTTTCATCACAATCGGATAAATGGTATAGGAAATAATTTCATAACGCTAGATAGGAAATAATTTCATACACGACAAATCGCTATCGGATAAATGCTTTAGGTTCCGCACGAGGAACAAACAAAGAAACATTCATTTTTATACGATAAAATAATTAATTATTTAATTTCTACTTTGCTTGTATAACACCCATTTCCCCATTCATTGCTTGACGGAACTGCAATGCGAGCGCGCGACCTCTCCCCTCAAATGTCCACTCATTACTGAATAAATTTCCAAAATGTTACCGTAAAACCTGCGCCTTAAACTTTTTTATGTTTACATTCAAAGTTTTAATATTTCTAAAATTATATGTTTACTTCTAACAATAAAATTTGAAAGCTTATTTCATCAACTTTCAGAAACATTCCAATTATTTAATATTTATTGCAAAGCGGAAATACTGTGACCTTCTGACAAAATATGCTCGATTCCTGAGGAGTTAAATGTAGATGAGTCGACGCACACAAAAGTTTTAAAACCTGTTCTGTACTCTCCAAGACACACCCTCTAATGGAGGCTAATTTGTAAATGTAATGTACAGAATAAACAAATAAGTGACAAACAATAATTATTATCACTATTATTATTATAATTTAGAATGCGTCGTTGACTGAATAAACAACGTTAAATCGTTTGCATAGTTTGAATCAATATTTACATAATCGCTACTCTAAGAGCATTGTAAATTATTACATTCTTTTCCGACTAAATTCAAGCTGCTAACCATAAATAAACACTTCCCAGCTGCATGTTTACTAAAAATCTTAAATTTATTAACAAAAGAGGGGTTTCACATGACATTGAAAAACAATTTTCTTGTGAATTTCGCCCATTTGTAATATTGTTTGTGTGCAAATTTGGTAGTATCCTGGCCGGCGTTAGTCCAGCGGTAGGGCATTGGACTTCCATTCCGAAAGACGCGGGTTCGAACCCGGCCTGCGCAAATAAATTTTATTTAATTGATTTGTGTTATTTCACAATTAATTATTTAAAAAAATAATATATTCTATATTTGCGGCACGTTCCAGAGTGGAAGATACCCTTAGTATCGCCCTGGTGTAAGACCACCATTCAGAATTGAAACGTTGCTTGAAATGGCTTTAGCCGTGTTTAGTGACTAGATCTGAATAGCCAGGTACTTCCCCACCTTCCTCTTCCTCGTCTCCTTCACTTCTCCACTTACCTTCAGCCTCATAACATACCCCAATTGGGGATGCCATAGTCGCACTGGCTCCAGACGGGAGCAGTTGGGACTCTTGTGAGGTATTAACTATAAAAAAAAAAGTGTAATATTGGTAGGTGAAATTCTCGCCGGTGAAATTTCATCCTGTAACCCATGATTTCTTAATGTGGGGTCCTAAGTTTACTCTTAAATATTAGACATCAAATGCCTAGACATGCGCCTTGCCTTATCGAAAAGGATACCTCAATTTGACGAGCTCACTGAGTCCAAACAACAGCATCCTTCTCATTAATCTATAATTTAATTAAGATAATAATGACGCAAATGTGAAGATAGAAGAAGTCAGGGACGTCCGAGGAAGACATGGCACAATCAAGCGAATCAGATGCTTGAGTCGGGCCTTTTCAAGAGTCAGAATAATAGAAGAGTATGTATGAGACGATGTATGAATGTGAACGAGGCAAAGAGTGTGAGCCAAGACCGAGTTGTTTGGCGGTCCATCCTCTCTGCCTACCCCTTCGTGATGGTTAGTTAGTTAAGTATAAATGTGAACCAACCTTTTAATTAATGAAAATAATGTTAGTGAAACTCAATCGAGAAACAGAAAAATCAGAAAAAGATACGTATACATCTGGGACTCGAACCCACGACCTTCGGCTTTCCGGACCACTGCATAGTCCTATTATAACTTGAGGTTTAACTCATTAAGTTAAAAATTTTAAAAAGTAAACTAACCTACTAACATTGAAAATTAACCAATAAAATTGATTTTTAAAAAGCGTTGCTTTCTTTTCGTACAATTTACGATCAAATTTATAATACATTTCGTACAATCGACCACCACAACACGGGCATGTGAGTAGCATGGTGGTCATAAAATTCTCAAAACATGTAACTAACAATTTATTAAATACAGAAAAAGAAAAAAAAATTCTTCAACAGGGGTCCGTGGATATGGTCCATGGTTACAAAAAGTTCAAGAACCACTGACTGTAACCCTTCAGAACTAGCTTATAGCAGTTGGATCACTATTGGTATTACATATACTAATATTATGTGAAAGATGAATGATACTTTTACAATAATCTTTTGATAAACCTCTCCAAGTGACGTCATTTCTGACCTTTATACGAACCTGATAAAAATATGCTTTGCGTACTTTTATTGCGTTACATAATAATATTTTGATTTTGACGATGTTTTCAAATGTTGCTATCTATCTCTTAATCATATTTCAACTTGAGGCTCTCAGCACCAGGGGGGCTCAAGTGCCATGTAACCCATCAATCAATTGGCATAAATTGAGAAAGTGCTTTTGCATTTTATGGGAGACCTTTACCTTTTACCTTAAGTCGTAGCAAAAAAGATTGACATTAAGACATTAATATAACATCAAAATTAATCTATTTTCTATACAACAAATGCTTAATAATTAAATTTACAAAGGGATAAAATATTTTAATAGTCTTCCTGAAGTAAAAAAAAAAATAACAAAATTGGTATTATTCAAGAAAAAAAAAGTTACCACATCTTATATACTTAAGATATATTATTGTACAGTATAATATTATTTTTTTCTTCTACACCAAACTCAAGAGCTAGTTCTCTTCATTGGCGTAGAAATACATTTACCTATTTCTTCTTAAGCAATTGTATTATGTATTGTTGCGACAATATTATAAATTTAAAAAAATATATATAACTTTTAAAGCAAAACCTTTCATAACTATGCTTCTTAAGACACTCTGGTTCTAATCACCTCATTTCTATTGTTATGTTTTATCAATAAATGGTAAAATCTTAAGAATTTAAAATTTATCTTGACATGTTATAATCCATAGAATGTTATCTTAATATTTAATTTTTTACTTGTAATGGTTTGTTTTTATTCTTTTCCTCTTTAATAAGGATTTAACAGAAGCCGTCGTTGAACCAATATAAAAATAAATACATATTTTCTAATTTCTGATAACCTGGATTGACTTTAAGAACACTTAACATGAAAACTTAATACTTTAAAATACATAATCGCACGTGTTAAACATTATACAATACAAAGAACTTTCGGAGATAAATATTATCAATGTATTCATAAAGATTAACTGCATTTTATCATATTATGATAAGCTTTCATTGTTTTAAATAACTGATATTATAAATCTGAATTACCAGGTAAACTTGTTGCTTATCTAAATGCAACTATATTTATATTATCTACAAGCTTAATCTTGGTGTGTAACCCCCATTATGACAAATATCAAAATATAGAAAAATCTTCGACCAAGTACATCAAGACAAAGGTCTTAAAAATGACACCAGAACCAAAAATATTGGTTTACAAAAACATTTATCAAAAAGAAAGTGCACTCTCTCACAGTCAAAAGATCGCACAAAGCATTGTTTTGTACCTTTTGTTGGTCTGCGTGGAGCAAATTTATTTTCCAGCAAGTTTGCGGCAACAAATTGACTAGCTTAGTAAAGATCATTTTTTAAAAACACAAAATTGAGGCAGTTATAAATATTTTAGCTATGGGCTGTCGCGGACTTTATTATTAACAATATCAGTTGTATGAATACTTTAAAAAATATATACGTAACATAGATTGGAGGCAGCGTATTGAGAAAAGTAACATTTAAAAAAAATGAAACTACGTCACGCAAGAGGAGCGACAGAATTCAAAGGGTAGTTTGTATTATGAAATTACTCATAGGTGGTGCTACTTTTGGATTGTAATATTTTGGTGTTACTTCTGGATTGTAATTTTGGTATAGGAGGGCTAATCTATAGTTGTTATATCGATGAGAAAAATAGTTTATTATATTTTAATATGATGTGCCGGTTTAACTGAATCCGGCTTGCAGATCTCTACATTTGTAACACGGTTACGAATGGACGCCTCAGGGATCTCAATTTTAAAACATTCAATTATTTTTATCCTTCTTCTGCCATTTCCATGCTTCACTACTGGTGACCGGTCTATTCAGTGGAAACTTTTTAAGTGTATGAATATTGAGTACAAACTTTTCATCGGATGTTAATTCCTCACATTTAAATTTAAATGATAATTCATCATGCCTCAAAGCGTCGAAAACTGAAAATTGGGGTTTTTAGCCTTAGGTTAGGTTAGGGAGGGGGGAGAGGGGGGAATGGAAGGGTGGGTTAATGTGAGTTATGATGTGATGAATTATCATGTGAGGAAGTATCATGTCTGAATAAATTTACTATGGGAATTCAGACGCTTCGATCTCATAGTCCGATTAGACATGGAACCTTCACTACCGATGTATAATAAATTGCTTTGTAACACAATCATGTGCCTAGCGTGGTGGTCGTAAAATCCTCAAAACATGTAACTAACAATTTATTGAATAAATAAAAAAATTTAATATGTATATGTATATATATAAATTATATCATCAGCTAAGCGTATTTATTGATGTAAGTTACAAAACTCTGAACTATTTTAAAATGGTGTAACTCAAAACAATGCATTTCAATACTGACCTTTATTACTTTACAAATCTACTAAAGAACAGATTTCATTAATGCTTTGATAATTTTCCAAATCTTGGTAATAAGTTTGTGTGATAAATAGACATCGGATTATATGCATTTGCATATTTGCATATGCAATGGCATATAACTCTCTAATTACGGCGTTAATGCATATTTTAGCCTTTTTTCCCAATCGTGCATATTTCGTTGATTTCGTCGATCAATTTGACAGTTCTGAGCCATTGCAATTCATTCAAGCAAGCTAGCATTTGATTACGCTTCTGAAGAATATCGCCCTCATCTCAACACATTTCAACAAGTTACCAGATGCCATTAAAAATATTAGAAACAAAATATCTTCCTCTATTTAAATCAATAGAAATACTGGAACCAATGATCGTACTCACCAACGCCCTTTCCTAGGTAATTCAATATTAGAAAAGATTCGTAAAAAGGGTCTTGCAAACATTATGAACATTATGCCATTATGAACATCAACGGCACAGGTCCATAACCTGCTTAAACAGGTGTCTCCAGAAGTATGCCAAATTTTTAATTATGACAAATGACGACAGTTGGCCGTAGACAGGTCGTTTTCGGCGTACAAAACTAATACTGGGTGACAAACGTCACAAATTTGCGACCGAAAATTTGGAAAAATAGTTAATTGTATATGGTCACAAAAACTATGCATAATTTTAAGAATATTTCTCTGTTTTTGTACCGTCTTTAATTAAAATATATAAAAATACAAATGGTTTTTTGATTTTGCATTATGCATATTTTGGGCATATCAAGAGTTTTTAGTGCATATTTCGGCCTTTTTTAGTGCATATTTGCATGCATATTCTGGCACTTTGTTAGTGCATATAATCCTATGTCTAGTGATAAACATTCAAAAAGAAAAAAACTGTCATAGCTCGCATTATAGATATTATTAAATGGGTAGCATTTACAAATACCAACTGAAGGTCAATAGTTAAATACCACCGAAGGCTTCTATTGAATAACTTAGTCCAATTTATTAAGAGGGAATGGGAGAGGGCCCCCAGAATGAGACAATCCAAAGTTCTCATTAAAGGACCGGACCCTCGACGAACCAGGAAATTACTCGGAAATGAGCGGAAAAAGGCCGTTTCACTTGGCCAAACATGGCGTCGAACACTTTGCGTACGTGAAATAATCACAAAATGCATATTTTTTCATCTCCCCCGACATAAATACCGAAGAAGTGTATCTAATAATGAAGCTAATCTAATATTTAAATAAGAAATAATCCGTATTAGCGGAGTAAGGCATACATTTTTAATTTTGTTGTTTATTTATTTAATTCGGGGATTTTGCAATTAAAATAACTGTGGAATGATTTACCGGCCTTTGTGTGTGCCTCCCTACTACTACTTGGATCTCTTCAAGACCCTCGTTTATTCTATCCTCTCCTCAAAAAGACCCTCCAAAGAGCACTTCCAAAGATGACATAGGCCCTGAGGGAAAATATTTTCACCAAGGCCTCGTTAAGGTAAAGAAAACATGCATAAAAAAAAAATGACAAAGAATTCATTAAAAAAGTTTCATGGCTTTCTTAATGTTTCCAAGACGTTATAAATGCATTATTTTCACTGAACTTCAGATATTTATTTATTAAATAATTTTATACATAGTGCACATATTGTGTTATTTCGCCCGCCATGCTAGGGATGTCCCTGTGTTATGGCGGGTGAAGTATGCAGATTATATGGGTAATGAAGTACGTTTACTGATAATATAATAAATAAATTAATTTAAATTAATAAAAATATATTTCAAATTCTTTCAAAATAAAATAATTGACGCAATAAATGAAACAACATAATTATGTTTTACAGCATTTACCAATCCAAAAAAGCAATCCATTGGAGAGTGAAATTAATTATTTTGCCCAAGGGTTATAAAATAGAAAGTAAAAAATAATAATAAGTGAAAGTAAAAGCAGTAAAACGCTGAGAAAGTTGTGGCGGTAAAAGTAAGTTGTCACAGAAAAGCAGTAGTGTCACAGATCACAAAGTAAGGAAAAGGTAGTTTGGACAATCAACAAAACATAGTTATTATAATTACGTCACTGATAACAAACGTGACATGACGCTTGTTTACGAACTTAACTATGGTTATTGGTTACAAAACAAAGACATGTAGTGGCGCACAGATGATTTCAGCTCGTAACATAATATATCTTACCTAAAGGAAGATCGCAAAGCAAGCAACATGCTGATATGGCCCCAGCTGAGGCTCCCGATATCTTGTCCAGCAACAAATGTGGGGCATATTTTCTAAAACACACTGACACTCCAACGTGATAAATTCCGAGGAAACCACAGCCTGCGAATGATAGATTCATAATATTATTGTCAAGTTATAACACAATCACTAATCACTTCCTAGAGCGCTGAGCACTCCGCACTGAACGAATGAATTCTGACAACTCCGTCTGATTCTGTCGATCTGAAACGCGACGAATTATAAATAATCAAACGTCGCCCGTTGGCGGTGGCTGGTGACAAAACGTAAACAGCTGATAATTTGATAAGTCAGAATAGTGATGCCATATTTCCAAAATTGAAAGCCCTGTTTTTGCAATTTCACTAAAATTCCTGATTTTTATAATGGCAATAATCTTTGAAGGAAAAACTATTTTTCTTATCTATGGAAAGAAAACAATAGTCCCCCCAGGATTGGTTTATTTATGGTCCCCCCTACTAGCGATGGGAATGATCGAAACTTTTATATAATCGATTTTTTTTAATCGAGAGATCACAATGATCGAATGATTAATCGATTTTTTGCTCGGAGTTCGGGAGCAATAGCTACGGTCAGGGGCAGGATTTTTGTCTGTGACGGGGGGGGGGGGGGGGGGGGTAGGAAGTCGAAAATTATTATGGTGCATCATGTATGGCAACGCTTATTGTTTGTTGTAATTTTATTTGTTGTTTTTTGGTATGCATTTCACAACATAACAATTATTGTTAAGCTACTTAGTTTAGCCCATTGGTAAAAATTTCCATTAAAAATATTTATGTATGTTTAATAATATGAAAATAATTATAATTATATGACATTTTTGATCAAAAACAATCTCTAAATAACATGTTTAAATAACGCAACATTAGTAAGTACTGCAACAATAATTCAAACACCGTTTTTATTTCCTGGCAATGGCAAATTGGCAAATTCCTTTTTGTTTGATGGCAACATTAGTGTTATTCCATTTTCCACGAATTTCAAATATGTGGGCATCTCACAACAATAAAATTACTAATAAGATATTTAGTTTAGCCGGTTGGTACAAATTCCCATTAATAATATTAACAGTGTGTCTGTGTTTAATACGAAGATAATAATTTTATGTCGTTTTTGTTAAAAAATAACCTCTAAATAACATGTAGGTTATGGACACCTTTTCGTATGCAATTATTTGTATTAATATTTTTATATTTGTAGTTTATCATTAAATAAAGTTTTCTTACTATAGAAATCGTTTCATTTTTATTACAAACTAAGAAACACCTGTTAATTTCAAATAAATTAAATATATTTGGTCATATAAAGCAGATATGAAAACATATTACCTACTTGCTGATTTTAGTAGAGTATTATTTACTGTATTTTTATGTTTTATTTTTAACTTTTTAACTTAAAGAGTTAAACCTCAAATTTTTATTTAAAATATTATTATTTTCTGCCCTGAAGAAACTACGGTTTTAGCGAAACCCGGTCGGCATTAAATATAAAAATGGTATATGCTAAGTTATTGTTTTATTTTAAATTAAATATACAATACCCAAATAGATGATACATAACCTCATACTAAACATTTTTAAATTGTTGAAAGCTATCACCATCGCAATCTTTTACGTATAAACTATACTGAAAACGTAAATCATTACCTAAAAGTATTCATTCATAATATAAAATTCACACATCAGGTTGATTATAACATGTACCTATAAAATATTTCGTTTGACAAGCAAAATCACTTTCGATGACGTTTCAAGACTATGCATTCGAATTCTGACATCGAGAAGCGAGAATCGATTCCAAGTTCGATGACGTTTAAAACCGATTGTCTCGGACTGTGCATTCGAATGGATTCTGACATCGAGAAGCGAGAATCGATTTCAAGTTCGATGACGTTTCAAACCGATTGTCTCGGCCGTGCATTCGAAAGAATTTTGACATCGAGAAGCGAGAATCGATTCCAAGTTCGATGACGTTTCAAACCGATTCTCTCGGACTGTGCATTCGAATGAATTTGACATCGAGAAGCGAGAATCGATTTTTCTATGGAAATTAATCGAAATCATTCGATGGTAAAAAAGATCGAGTAAATAATCGATTATTCATCGATTGTGCCCATCGCTACCCCCTACACTTCCGCCCGCGGGCCTTGTAGCTTTGAGGTGGAATCAGGCGGTTCACTTTTCGTTCATTTCTGTCTTTCATTCCACCTCCTTCACCCGGAGTGACACGTCTGAACAAGAAATGAAACAAAAGTGCCGAGTGAAATTATCAAGTGAACCGATTCGATGTTGATGACCAACCTACACCATAAAAACGGAGAAAAGTATAAATATATATATATAAAAAAACTATTTAACCTTAAGTTGATACAACAAAATTAATTTTACTTCTTTGTATTTAAGTGAAGAAAGTGAAATGTAAATTTCTTTTTACATAAAAAAAAATTTAATTAAAAAATATTAAAATAAAAAACCGACGAACAATGTTGGATATTTTTATTCGGCATTTTTAACACAAAGTTAAACGTCTGAACACGGAGTGAACGCTATCAGCTATGAATTCTTTTTATATGAAACGTCAAAAAAAAAAAAGTAAGGTGGTGAAAACGTTTATAATTCATTTAAGTAATTGAAAAAACGTAAGGTGAGCCATTTTGAAGCTTTCATTAATTTTTTACATTAAAAAATACATGGCGCCCTTGAGGTGATTTCTCACAAAACGGCGCTATACAAGTTATCCAATTATTATTATTTTTTCTAATAATAAATTTTGAAAGCGTTTCTCATCACCTTTCAAAAACAATTTATAATTTTCGGATACGTTCACAAATATTTTATGTAAGATTATTAATTCCTAAGAATTGAAGCCAGCAGTCCACAATGGAGACCTGGTACCTACCCTGACCTATAGGAGTGAGGCATGGAACTGGCAGAGGAAGGATAAAAGCAGATTGAATGCTGTAGAAATGAGATCCCTGAGGCCATAGTGCAGTAAAACCATGTATGCTCGCGTGTCAAATGTGAAGATCCGCAAAGAATGTAAAGGTGATGTAAGCATAATTAATAAGATTAAGAAAGGGACGCTCAGATGGTTTGGGCATATAGATCGAATGAACGAAAGGTAAGGACAATATATGACGCAAATGTGAATGGTAAAAGAAGCACGGCCGAGGAAGACATGGCACCATCAAGTGAATCAAATACTTGAGAGGGGCATTGCCAAGAGTGAGAATAATAGCAGAGTATGTATGAGATGATGTGTGAATGTGAATGAGGCGAGAAGTGTGTGGCAAGTGTTTTTGGGTCGTTTATGCCTTCATGTTTTTTTTTACCGGTCACCAAAAATTTGTACCATTGAGTGATATAAAAGTTTTAGCGTGGGAAATTCCGAATGCATATTCACAATGTCTCTTTGTCTAATGCCTTTGTCAATAAATAATATGAATTAATTAAATTAAATTAAAAAGATTGACATTGGGAGTTCGGGGAGAATTTTTTTCCCTCCTCTCGTGGATCTGAAAACATTTTTTTTAAAGTTATTGATACTTTAATAATATTAGTTAATTTAAAATGGAGCTCTACAAAATAAAGTTGAGAAGCATAATTTTTTTTTGTATGTTGTTTTTATACCAAAAACATAATTTTTTGTTGATTACTTTTAATAAAGCATGGTAGACAATCTATTTCGGTACCGTTGTTTTCTTATTTATATATCTCGATAAAAAGCTTACAAAAAACATTTTTTGTCTTTCAAAACATGGCGAAACATCGTATTTTACCCTTGAAACATGTTTTTTGTTTTGTTTTTGGGATATGGCATCACTGATTACAAGTGGCAATATTGTTTTAATGGCGGTTTGGCGTTTGTTGGCGTGCGTGTATTGACTATTTTTTTCGCTAAAGATTGTTTTCGATAATAAATAAATACTATTCAGAATGAGTGCAGACAGTATTGAAAAACTTTATAAAAATTATGGCATACTTGCTGATGCCAAGGACAAAATAACAGAGGTTAGTTTTTATAAAATTTCAACCCTTGATATTCCCGGCGATGAGTTCTATATTGATATTATTATTTATTTACACTTTCCCTTTCAGCATGAAAAAGAGTACCTTGAAATTATCGAGGCCGTCAAAGGTTCCGATAAAGAAAAGCGACTGGCGTCTCAATTTATCGCTAAATTCTTCAAGCATTTCCCTAACCTAGCAGACCAGGCGATCGAAGCACACCTAGATCTCTGCGAGGATGATGATATTGCGGTAAATACAATACAATAATCGCGTTTAAGCTTAAACGTTAATGTGTATCCAATTGTATGCTCTAAAATTTTTTTTATTTTTTTTAATTACCTGTTTTTTAAAAAGTCACAATGTTTATTTTTCAGATCAGGAAACAGGCTATTAAAGACCTGCCGAACCTCTGCAGAGACAACAAGGAACATACACAGCGAATTGCAGATATTCTTGCTCAGCTTTTCCAGGCATATGATGTTTCAGAGTTGAATATGGTCAACACCTCAATAATGACCCTGATGAAACTGGAACCCAAGGGTACATTGAGTGGCCTTTTCTCTCAAATTCAACAAGGCACAGATAATGAATTAGTGCGTGAACGCTGCATCAAGTTTTTATCTTCAAAAGTCAAACAACTTGGTAGAGAAGTAATCAACAAGGAAGCTGAGGATTACATTATTGTTGAGTGCAAGAAAGTTCTAGAGGTATGTTTTGATTCTTAGATTTTGCCTTATGTTGAAGTGTCTTGTTACAGTATAATGTTAAACCACGTGGAACACATCAAAACACATTGTCATTAGTTGTATACAACGGTTCTATGAAAAAACAGTAATTTTGAGATAAACTTTCAGGATGACTGGACACGCTTAATACAAACATTTTTTGGAAAAACTTTTTGATTCATCTTAATTACTATAAAAGATGACCACCTATTTGCATTCAGGGCGATGGAAAATACTGCATTTAAAATTTAAATTAGGTAAAATGAAAGCTTTCGTGGGATGACAGCCGGCGATAATTTTTATCCTAATTCTAATATTTTGTGTTGAAATTTTGAATACAGTGTTTTCCATCGCCCCGGATGGAAATAGTTGTCTTTTAATGTAATAAAGGTGAATCAAAAGGTTTTTTAACCGCTTGAGGACTACCCCGAGTATACTCGGACTGTTATATTGTGCGAAAA
Organism: Limnephilus auricula; assembly: GCA_951813805.1. NCBI lineage: Eukaryota > Metazoa > Arthropoda > Insecta > Trichoptera > Limnephilidae > Limnephilus > Limnephilus auricula. The sequence goes on from OX638393.1 coordinate 8,138,656, forward strand.
TTACCGCACCTGGGATAACTTGGGTAAACTTAGTACTGATGTAGTAAACATGAGTTTTTTTTTCCGTTTTTTAATCTTTTAATATCTTGAATGTCGAATGACATTTAAAATGTCAAGGCCGTATTTCACAGAAAATTAATATCAAAGCATTCTGAGAAGCTAGTCTGCTCTAATAAAAAGCAAAGTCTGAAATGATATTGGCGCAAGCGATTCTGACATGGTCCTTGTACAGTTTCTGTATACATAAGGTTTAAAGTCGCATTCCATTTTTTAGCCTAAGCTGTCACCCGCCCATCGGCGGGCTCATGACAGATGACTCCTTGAGCATGGTCCGTGATCCCGAAAGTTTACCAATTTTGAAAAATTATATAGTCTTGAAATGTGATAGAAAAACTGACCTAACGTATAAAGTTTTATTTTTATAAATTTTTTTCAATTTTCAAAAGTGGTCTGTTTTGTTTCTATTTGGTTTTGTCTGGTTACCGGGTACAGCTCATACCGTGATATCGTCACAGTGCTTTTCAGGCATGAATGCATTCAACACCAAAAACATTCTACAATATTTTCAAATTTAACCGCTTGGACACATAAGCGTGTTTTCACGATAATTTAACGTAGGTAGACATAGGAATGACGTATGTCCCGTACCTGAGTTATTAAAATATGGTATAAATATTTTCTTATGTTTATCATATCGCCAACAAACTTTTGCTTTGTGTCTTATCATCTTTTGTGAGATTTGTGTGAATCAGTTATACCCATGTACGTACACCTAATGACCCATGTGAAAACTTGGTGTAATGTATTAAGTCTATTTATTTCTAATTTAACTTATTTGTTTTCTTTGAACTTTAGGATGTGAACGCAGATGAATTTGACCAGATAATGGAACTCCTGGGCTGGTCTCGACTTGGTCGCACCACTGCTGGCCACAAGGAGATAGTGGAGCTGGTGAGCGTGCAAGCGTTTGCTGACGGAGAGTTTGTGGCCAGTGAATCTGAACACATTGACAGAATTGTGCAGTGCGTCGGACAGGCTTTGCCTTATTTTTCTGTAAGTTTTTGATAATTCATTGAGTTCATTCCGCAGTACAATAAGAAGATTACTTTAAACAAAACTTCATCCAAATTGAAAATGGAACACCCAGAAATCCCCATCGCTTGAGTGGTTATTGTTGACACTAATTTATAACAATTTTTGCATTATTTTCTTTTGCAGTCACAAGTGGAGTCAACAAAATTCGTGAACTACTTCTGTGAGCATGTGTTGCCAAAAATTGATGAAGTTGCAAAATCTGAAGACGGCGGAGACCCAAAACTGGAACTGTTCAAACTACTGGCTGAATTGACATTGCACTGCGGAGCTCTGGAAAATGCTGACTCCAAAATAGAAACAGTATACTCCTGCCTTATTGTAAGATTCTTGTTTATTTACAATCATTTAGCCTTTCAATTCTTGGAATTGCATTGTAAAACAACACTGTGACACACTTTTTCAATGTCATGGTCATTCTTAGTTTTGGGTAACTTGCAAAACAATTAGATTTTTGACATGAAAGTTATTGGTTTCAGAAATTTATGCCGCTCCCACCCCTCTCCCTCGGTGAAACACCCGAAGTGGAGGAAGCACTTCCCGTATTGGAGTTCTCTCATGTGGAGTGTCTATTGTTTACTTTCCACCGACTGGCCCGACTCTCCCCCGAATTCCTGACATCAGACGCTGCAAGACTTAAAGAATTCCGTCTCCGTCTTCAGTATTTCGCCCGGCTTACTCAAGGATACATTAAAAAACTAAAGGAAGCTACATTCGTAAGTCTTAAAAAAAAATTTATGAAGCTCTGTGAAATCTTTACACATACATCTGTATGAATTGTATTTGTCTCATTCTTGATTTGACCAATTTGTGTTAATGTTTCAGGGAAAATCGAACGATGATCTGAAATCTGATGAAAACAAAATTAAACTTGTCGCATTGAAGACCACTTCCAACATCAACACAATCATCAAGGATTTGTTCCACACTCCACCGAGCTACAAAAGTGTTGTGAAACTATCTTTCGAAGTCAAGAACCAGAAAGCAACGGTAAGCATTTATATTCCATTTGGCGGACAATATCTAAATCATTTGAAGGCACCAGAAAGAAATTTATTAATGTGATGTTTTCGGATAATTACATACATTTATTTATAAATAAATCATTTTGTTTCAGTCTGAACCTGAATCAAAGGCGTCTAAGGAACCTGCTCAATCCGTCGGAGAGAAAAGACACAAACCGATAGTTTTTGAAAAGGATGACAAAAAACCATCGCCAGAAAAGCGAGCTAGGTCGGAACGCGATGGCAATGTCAAGATGTACATCCCACCCTCTGGAAAGTACAGCGATAGGTTCTCCGGGTCGTCGGAAGACAGAGGAGAACGAAGGAACAATGGAGGGGGCTTCCAAGGCCGCTGGAAGCACAGGGGTGGTGGCAGGAACAACAACAGAAATTACCCCCGTGGAGGCGGCGGTGGAAACTACCGAAAGAACAGCTACTAAATCCATTGGTCTTCACTGGTCAAAGCAAAGTTCTTGTCTTGTCTTGTGAATTAAATATTGGTGTGCTTACTCATTATCTAAATTAAAGTTTGGAATTAACGGATAACCTCAAGTTCATTGCTCTATTGTCCAAAAGTGTACTCTTTCAGTGATTATTGTCAATGTAAAGCCAAAACGAAAGAATATTTGACGCCAATACCGCATTATAAACATTTTCATTACACATTCATTTAGTATATTTCTCCACCATTCCTAACCCAACCCAACTTCCTTGTTGAGAGAAGTTTTGCTGTAGCAGCCGGGAGATTCAATTATCTTTTAATAATTCATTTATTCCAGATGCAGATTGTAAGCGGATTTAAAAAAATACCACTAACCAAGTTTATGAACATTTTAGCATAACCGAAGGCTATCTTCGGGCAGAGTTGAGTCTACTTATGCACCTGTATTTATTTTATTCCCTAAACATTATTTTGAGTTTTTTGCAGTGTCTCCTCTAAATATTCTGCTTTTCATGAAACTTCTCACGAAAAATGGTATGTATAACCAAAATCAATTATTTTTGTTTTATTAGTACATGCTTTATTATTACAGTTTTTTTTTTTAAATATTGTTGATACATTAATTTGTGACTGCGGTGTTCGTATTCAAATATAGAAGTAAATCTGTTTCTTCAGTTCTAATATGCACTGGACAAAATAGACTACGGTTAACCTAAGTCTTTACTGAAAACTCTCTTGCTGCTACTTAGAAGTTGTTATCTCTTAATACATTACTAATATTTCAGGTTATCCGACAAGCAACAAAACTTTTAAATTAGAACTTATGTAGCGTGTTTATAGCCTGTTTCAGGAACAGCTTATACAATAATAACAAACTGTACGGAAGTTGTTAATTATAATATGTATTTGAAAATTTTATCAAATAAATATTTATGTTATCGAGGCTTCTGACTCAAAATGTTGTCATTTTTTTATCAAATAAAGATAAAGAGTGAATATAAACATTTATGAAAAATGTGACTTCAAACTAATTAATGGTTTTTTCCAGAGTTTTTTTTTAACCCAAAATGATGATTGTTTCCAGAATAGCTATACCAACCAGCTTTCAAAAATATTCCTAAACATTCTTGTGATTAAAGGTTTTCTTGCTAATTTTTAGGTATTTAGCTGCTGATGTCTGTCTGGCCCTGCCAACTGCTATTAATTAACTTTAGGGCTTCCAGAATATATTATATGTGTTGGTCACTCACGAGGCAGTCCATTACTACTAATTCAGATATCTTTTACAGTGATGACGAGTAGCCAGAGTTCCAGCCTTCTTATGTATTATATTTGAAGTTATATTTATTTGTGTATGCTCTTTCCAGGTATTCTGTAGTATTCAACTACCCTGTTCCACAATACCCATACACCTTTATAATATTATAGTCATGACACCCATATATATCAAATTATCGCCAATAAAGTTTTTTTTAATCTATTAAAGCGTTTTTACTACATTTTCCTTTTCCTTTCAAACGTGTTTTAAATACACAATATTGCATACTGGTCCTTTTTACTATGTAATTAACGACTTTAAACAAAAAGATTTTCACTTGAAGCACAAGCTTGAAGTATATAAATAGTGCTTCTCTTTCCCTAATTTGATGGAAGTCGAAATATTACCGGTGGTCATTATTTTTTTACATGTAGCGAACCCTAATTTTCAATGTGAGAGGGTTATGGTAGGTTCAGACTGGACGACGTACGTACGCATCGCTACTCAAACAATGCTTAGCAACCCATACATTTTCTATGAAAATGGCCACAGACATCGAACGTCGCGATGCGTGTGGCCAATGTGATTCTAAAACATAAATTTTCATTGAAAATCTACGGTTGCTAAGCAGTCCAGATATTGTTAGGCGTAGCGATGGGCACGTACGTCGACCCAGTCTGAATCTACCATTATCCATGTTTATTCTTTCTGTGGTTTTCATTCACATGAATTTCAAAGCCCATAAAAAAAATTGTTAGTTGTTAGGCTAATTTGTTTGCTTTTGGGAACAGCTCTTGTAGGTTTTAGAAATCATTGTGTCTCCCTTACTATCACGGCGATAAACATGATCTGAACAGTGTTGGAAAGAGAAAACACCACAATTTATTCTCCGATCTAATGTCAACCACAGAAGAAAACCAAAGTTCCTACTGCAATTTGAAAAAATTATGAAACTTTGTCAGGTTTTTATTAATTATTTTTACCTGAAACAACATAAAAGCGAGATGACAATTATGTTTATAATACATTTATCTAATAAAATGTGTATGTTTTTTTTTCTTTATTATCAGTAATTTTAGTTAGAAAAAACATAAAGTGAGCCATTTTTAAAACTTTTTTATGTTTGCTTTCAAAATTTTTATATATAAGAGAATATTCAGATGTTTATTTATAATAATAAAATTTACATAGAAACTGTAAGCTGTACAAGCACTACCTACTGCAAAAGGTATAGTTAAAGAAAACAGTTATTTATTATTCCAATGCTTTAATTTAAAGCATTAGTATGGTTTAATTTATTTTAACAAACTTTACAGCTAACGAATTTATTGTAATCTAGAGACACATTACTTTTTATTATCCACAGATCGCCATTTTTTGTCAATCTGACTTAGGCCATTTGTCCACAGAGATGCATACAAGCAACATGGGTTTCGTATGCGTAGCATTGTTCGTGAGTATCCGCCATAATATTTTGCTAGTGTTTGCAACAATGCGACTACAGTTTTACTAGCACAGTATTTACTAAAATAGTATGGCAGATAATCATGAATGACGAGCATACTACATGTACAAAACTTAAGTCACTTTTAAGTATCTCTGTGTATGAATGGCTTAAGTTTCCCTCTTTTGGGAATGACTGACAGGTTTACATGAAAAGTTAAGTTAAAATTATACAACAATCTTAGTTCATACTAATAATATAATGTAGAAAGATAATTATATAAATACAATCATTAACAAGTGATTTAAATACATACACAATGATTTGGATGAGATCATCGAGTCATGTTCAATGAAAATAATATGAAATGTTAAATTAAATAAGACCATTTTCTCTTCAATTAAAAATACTTTAAAAATAAACATTATTATTAAGAAGGTTCTATGTTTAATGAGCATCATTGCATTTTATCTACAATCCCACACATCATTTTGTCCAATTCGTAGAGGGCGTCCATACTGGATACTTCTTTTTGGCTGGTGTCCATGTGTTCAAAGGCTTCCATAGGAACTAACAACTTGGATTCCGATTCACATTGATCTGGTAAACTTTGCAACGCATTCTGTAGAATATCCTGCACCTTTGATAAATGCTTTTGGAATCTGCAACAAATGTCAACATTTTATACAAGTAGGCTTTTGCTTTTACCCTCAAATAAAACTACGCATCAATATTAATAACTCAATATTAATATCGGGACATACGTCATTCCTATGTCTACCTAGGTTAAATTATCGTGAAAACAAGCTTATGTGTCCAAGCGGTTAAGAGGACCGGTAGCGCAGCCGCTTTCATACAAAACGTAGTTTTGGATTTGAGGCCACAATACCCAACCAAACTGAAAAATTATTTTTGTAATAAAAAGGTAGGTTCAATGTCAATCTCGGATAGTAGCTACTTTTTTTTGCTTTTAAATGGTGATGTATAGGTAATTAAAGAAATCAGTTTTTGTTCAATTTGGAAACAACTTTGGAAATTTTTTGTGTGTTATTTATAGTTATAAAAAAAAGCCTGCCTAATCCTTGGTTTTAAAACAATGAAAAATAATATAAAAATGTTAAAAAGCCATTTCTTTGGGTAGTAAATTTAAAATATAAATGACAAGTTTTTGTTCCGATGCAAATAGGTAATTTGCAATTTAAATTTACACCCATCAAAATTGTTTCTAAAAAAACAATATTTAAAATTTTATATTTCACCATATTTAAAAAAAATATAGCAATTTTTTTTTTAAATGTTTACATTTACTCTCAAATAATTGTCCAAGTTGCCTCTAAAATCATAAAATCTTTAATAGCCTCTATTTTAAAAATTAAAGCAAAAATAAATAAAGTAGCTCCTTTGCGAGATCGAAATTTAACATACCTTTTGATTACAAAAATAATTTTTCAGTTTGGTTGGGTATTAGTTGGGCCTAAAATCCAAAACTACGTTTTGTATAAAACTTGTCGCGCACCCAATGGCCTTAACCACTAATCCTTTAATAGGGTGGTTACATGGCATATTGTAAATGGTGATCAGACAACTCAACAAAGTGGCACTTCATCACTCCTTTGAAAAGACATTAAAAGCGACGAGGAAAAAAACTAGGTTAGGCTAGGGCCAGGTGTATCCACTTCCGTTTTTAAATTGGATTTCGTTCCATTTAAAAATCGGATGATTAAGCTGTGGAGGATATATGGAGCTGTTCACACTTGTCTGACAAGATTAAAAGTCGGATCCGGTACGTTTGGTAGGACGGATTGCCGGCACAGCACATCCGTTTAAAAATCGTGTCAGAACTCACTCGCTCATAGGTTTGTATGAAGCTGTTCGCACTTGCCGCCTTGTCGTTCCGGCGGGAGCCCCACTACACGCCGGCTCCTCAACCCGCCCGCACCCAGTTGCAAGGGAGTATGCATGCAGCGTCCGTGTGATCATCCAATTTTTTAACATTCCGTTCTTTTAAACCGAGGTGAGAACAGGGTGTGACATCTGGTGTTCGATTTTTAAAAGGAAGTGGGAACGGGCTCCATGAACCCGGACACCCCTGCTAATTCATCAAACGTAGCGAACCACTTAGGGTGACATATGGCAGAAGTGTTGGTTATCCAATAAATGGCTCCCAGGGCCCGTACTCATATCCGTCTACCAAATTGTTAAAAGAAGTCCATTTGAGTCCTGAGACCTTGTAACCCACAGACAATGTGAGTATCAAAAAGGTTATATTCCATAAGGATTGGTGGAGATTTGAAAACTAACTACGAACCTTATAGAAGTCTCAATCCTTTGGCGTTTCTGCAGTTCCATCATGACACGGAGCGTTTCTCTTGCCTGGTGCGGTCGGAATTCATTAAGAAGATGATGAATGTGAATAAATAAGAGACTGAGATCTTCTACTTTCTCTTGCCGCCTTGGGGAATCTGGACAATGTACAAGGAGGTCCAACAAATCGAGGAAATTTACTAATAACGAATGGTTTAACTTCTTCAATTCCCGCCTTCTCTCAAAATGGATCGGGTATAATCGCCTGAAACCCTGAAAAGAAATAAATTCGGCAACTTTATAAAAAATTCCAGTTAATAATAGCACAATGCAGTCAATAAAATTTAACATATTTCCTGAAATGAATTGTTTACGTACTTGGCTTTCTAATGATCTAATTATTGTGTCATCGGCATTAAAAGCGTTTCCAAACATATTATAAGTATCATGTATGGGTTGAGGAGGCAGTGGTGCTCTATTTCTACGTATATTCTCATCGGTATACAAGTTTATATACTGCATAGGCGGGAGAGGTAACGAGCTGACTTGTGTACTTTCTGATGCAGCCATCCTGTTAACTGTATATCCACTGCAGAGGTTTTTTTAAGTATTTAAAACTCCAGTAAATGACATTTATCAGAAATAAGTTGTTATTAAATCAGACGAACATACAATTAACCTCCTGTAGAGATAATTATTATTACCACTGACCGAAAGAGATAAACTTAAAACAAACGACACGGACCTAGACCTAGCATTCCTGACACCGTTTGACAGCTAAACCATAGAAGATCGAGAATAGAGAGATATGGAAAGAAAATGTTTGACGCATAAAGCATAGACAATATTTCAAAAAATGTTTTTGTACTGCGATGTGCATCACTTTTATTATTACCCGCTATACTGGTCCCAGGGAGAGATCGTATGCACGGCATCGACGATCGTCCTAAGAGTCGTTCAAAAAAACTTCCTTCTCAAAACTCTTGCATGATAACGAAAAGATAGAACATACTAGAATGTCGAATTGCCTTTAATCATATTCCTACAGACATTTCGCGGACGTATGTTTCTTTAGAATTATAGAACTATAATGATTTTTGCAGTATAAAAACAAGCAAAAAAACTTTATTTTATGAATCGCAAACTATAGCAATCAAATTCGCATAGGGAGAGGTAGACATTTAACACTATTTATATACTTATTCTTTAATAATTTTACCACAAATAATACGATATTGTCGTTATGTATAAAAGTTCTATATTTTACATAATGTTAAAATAATTGTAAAAAATTATGTAAAGAATGCTCAATTTTTCGCAATATTTTGCTGCTTTCTTATAAAAAATATTTTCTTACTATTTTATGAAGTCATAAACATTATCCGATCTAATGCGAAAACATCTCTGGTTCAGGCAACCATATAAATGTAATTTTTGTTAATGAAATGTTTGTTTCCCCATTAAACTATAATAAAATTATTATCTTACGACAGGGGTTCCCAACCTTTTGTAATCTAGAGCACATTCTAAAATATCGGTAGGGCGGCGGGCACCACAGGGGAGGGGGGGGGGGGGGGGGTGCTGCCAATGTCAATTTCAAATTATTTTTTAGCGGCTGACAAGAGTCAATTAGCTACACACATCAAAAAAATATAAAGATTTGATGTTATAACTATAAAATTGTTCGAGATCAACTATAACAGTGAAAATAGGTATAATAATTAGCAACCACTCATTCATACATACAATATCGCAAACATACGAACGTATTTAATAAACCTAGGCACTCAAAAAAATTAAAACTCTAACAAATAAATAACAATAATTCACATTTTTAATTAATGTTTTTGAAAAAAATCTGTATCTGTCGAATAGTGGCGGGCACGGGGTTGGTAACCTCTGTCTTACATAATCCTTTATTTACAATTTACTGGACAAATAATTTATATAAAGAGTTCAAGCAATTCTGATTCCCACATAAATGACCTGTGAATATTTGTTATTTTTGTTGTGTCAGGAGGTTGCAAATTAGTTCCTGCTAAAAACACAAACAATTAAATCATAATTAAATGAAACAATATAAATTTCGGAACAACCGTTCCTTCCTCCAGGCAAACATATATTTATAATGGACAATCACAAAGTAATAGCTAGTTTAAAAAGTATAATTAAATTAACTACCTATTACTTGTAAGATTTTCCAATATAGGTGTTTTGAGCAGATCTGAGATGAGATAATATAGTTAAATATAACTAATATGCAAGTGAAACTAATCACCACATTTTTGTTACTGAGATCCACCGACGCAGATCATTGCAAAAACGACGTTTTTTTTAAATCCCAAAGTGAAGTAATTGGTTAGCACTTTTTCAAAAACTGTGTTCAAATAACGCGGAAGTTAAATGATTTTTTGCATTTTTTTTTCAGTTTTGTAGGATTTTATCAATAAAAACAATATTTTCTGCTGACCACCGATGCTTGACCATTTTTTCACCTGTCGTCAACACCTGTAATCTACATTCCATTTACATCGTTCTAATTAATTGTCTATGGATGCTGCGAGAAATGTTGTATGTATGTGTTTGATTTGATTCTATGTCAAAATTTACCTGGTGCTGTCTGTTTCCGCCCGGTTTGGCAGTTCATGAGAGAAACACGGTTTTTGCTTTTTTTAAGGATTGTTAATTAATAAGGTGTACGCAAAAGAATGTTTAGTTATATGTTTTGATGGTAAAAAAACTTTTTTTATTTATCGCTGTCACCTAACTCTAGTGCAAATAGCGGCACGTTTGAACTTGTTGCTAACTATGTTTTTTAACAATCGTCACTGAAAAATACTGACTGTTGGCATGTTGTGGAAATACGAAAAAATGTTCTTAATTAATTTGCATTTATTGATGTTATCCATTACCATTTTAAAGGTACACTGACCATGGCGGGCGCTGTGAAAGATGACAAAGGGGAGGACGTTTTACGACAAGGGTTGATGACTAAACGATCCCAAAATAAGAAGCGTTTCACACCAGTGAATTACAAACAGCGGTTGTTCATTCTAACCAGAAAAGCTCTGACATATTACGATATCGATGGCGAGGTCAGTTCAACAAAATATTATATATTTTATTGTATACTAACACACTACTAAACCATAATACCTCCTGTAATAGAATGTCGGAAGTAATTTCATGCAGATCGATGCTGATTTATGCGATGTGTATTTTTAAATTTTCCCTGATAGTAAGTAGTTTTCCAAATAGCTATCAACATTATTTGACTTGAGTCCAAGTACCTAGTTAATTTAATAAGTTACTTCCATTATGGTCTACATCATATAAGAATAACATAATCTAATCTAAAGCTGCATATATATTTGCGAACCGAGATGCGGTTCCTTTCCCATAATACGTGGTTCATCTCGCAGGTTCGGCTCGCGTGTGTATAGGCAGCCTCATGTTTTCATTAATTAATCATGTTTATTTTAAAAAAATTATAAAATAATCTCCATTATTACCATCGATATGAATTATTATTAGCATGTGATATGAAATATGAGTAATGCATTTTTTTAATGTACTTGCCCACTGCATTTAATCTGTTTGTTTGCTTATCAAATTTATTTTTGTTGATTATAAAGTTGTATGTAAAATTATTATCATTGGTCAAAATGTTTCATTAAATACTGATATTTGATGATAAATTGGTTCCCTTTGACCATTGAAAATAACATCTGTTTGTTGCTATTTATCAAATAACAAAATGAAGAGTGAAATTTAAAAATATGAAAAATTCAAAAACTAGGAATTCAAATAAAATATTTGTCTTTGGTTAATTGTTGATCTACCTCTAATGAAGCCATGTTTGTTGTTTGTTACTTCTATTTTTACGCACCAGACTTTTAGTTCGGGTTTAGTTTTCCCCATAGGAAAAACTAAACCCTTTCACACACTTTTCCATAAAAATGATCATCTAGTAAATCCACGCTATGCAAGTGTATTATATAAGTATAATTAATACAAAACAATAAAAGAACAACATGTTAACCGCTAATGATAGATGGTTAAAGAGAATGGTCAGTGGCTTAGACAATACAGAGGAATTATTATTAAATTGAAAAACTAATGTTTAATAACTCAGGTCCGGGGCATACGTCATTCCTATGTCTACCTACGTTAAATTGTTGTGGAAACAAGCTTATGTCCATGCGGTTAAGACAAGACTTTTTATTCATAGAAGAAAGGGTAACAATTATTTATTATAAGCAATAATTATTAGCCTAAAACACTCATCTATATTGAAAATACCTCCCGAGAAAAGATACATGCCGCCGACGGGACATGTATCTTTGACCCATCGGCGGCATGAATCTTTTCTCGGGAGGTTTTTTCAATATGGATGAGTGTTTCAGGCTAATAATTATTGCTTATAATAATTACAGAGGAACAATGTTTTAAGAAAATTGGCAGGATGGTGTCCAGACCTGTGTAAGGAACATAGTTTCTTTTTGTAAAAAATCTTCCATGATGTAGCAGTCTGTTAAACGTGTGTTTAATTTTTTCTTCTGGTGTTTGATCATCGTAAACATTTTTAAAGAAATCTGCTTAAAGATTTACAATATCTCGTGCATTGGTGGCGTGTTTGTTGTTCTCAATAGAATTTATATATGTATATATATATTTAGTAACATATTTTAGAGAGGTCTTTGCATTTTTTTTTAGTTTCACTGAAATTTGTGAAGTGAATTTTCGCTGCGTTTCTTTGAATTTTTTGTTTTTTTTTGTGATGAGGCTCTTAGTTCTGATGAGAAGCAAGTTGGATATATGCAGTAGAATTTGGATATAACGACTTCGCTTATAACGGCTTACCGTTTTTAGCGAAGACAAAGTAAACTCAAGTTAGGTTTCATAGTTAGATACTCGGAAAACATATCCGTTTAATACGACTCTTTTTTAAGCGACCAGCTGCTTATAGTGACCTATTTTAATGATAATTCGTCCGGTTAGAACGACGCGCAGTGTTTTGTTCACAAAACCTACACACCAATACCTCGCCGCCCCTTGCCTCGCCTACTCCCCGCGCGCTAAGGTCTCCCTCACACAAGTAATTTTTTTCCCGTAAGTCACTCACGATGGTGACTTCTGGCCAATGGGCTCATTGGTTTTTGCTTACGTGAGCGACTTACGGGAAAAAACTTACGTGTGTAAAGGCAGCCCAACACCTATCTTTATTAGCACTCATAAACCACATTCAGTTTTTAAAGAAATTTATACATCTCTACTATTACATATTTCATAACAATAATTACAATAACATCAATAAGTATCATAATAAAAACAAGCTTATATTATCCGGCCATTTTGTGCGTCGTCCGGTTAGTATGACAAAGTATCACCGGCTCAGTATCAGTAACTAGCTTTATTTAAGTAGAAAAAAATAGGAGGCATTACTTTTTGACTGACCCTTGTATTTTTCGTATATTTAGAGGTTTTTCAAGTACCTACTCTCTTATATGGGTATAGTTTATTTTATATTGTCATCGGCTCCAAAACAGAGGTGTCTGCCTATTTCAACAATATAACAGTAAAGCCCTGTTCTGACACAGCTATAAACTATAAAAGATCATAGCACGCTAAATATCGCTTTCCATACAATCCCTTCAGACCGTTCACACCTAAGCGCTTTATGCGCAGATCAACCATAGACAATTCACATCTTACGCTGTAACCGCTCCTGAGGCGATATACGAACAGGTAAGCGCCCCCCTCTCCCGCCGAGAATAGGAGAGGGGGTCATTTTTATTGAAATGCGCAAATGTTAGCTATTTTAATGATAAAAATTCTCAGAACTAGTACGAAATCTACAAAGAAATGGTATCTCGCGACAGTTATCTGACCCCCTCTCCTAACATAGGAAGAAATATTTGATAGCATCGTGTGAACGGTACAAAATATAAGGGCTCGCGGTTCAACAGATATCTGCTCGCGGTTTATAGCTGTGTCGGAACAGTAAAGTTCTCTTGCGAGTTGTACAGAACCGATAGTTTATTGTATAATATGTACATATTTTGTGAATTATTGCTTATTTTCTCAACCATTGTGGAATGATGATTCAACTTGCACATTTAATTTGCTAATCGTAAATTATATGAATCGTTAAGTTACAATATCCTCCCTAATGAATTTTTGTTGAAAATGAGTTGTGAATGCCATATTTTGTGTTTTCTAACCAGGAATATAATGCTGTTGTTATTATTTCCAAATTCCTCCTAGTTTCTTTATAAATTGTGTTTAAATATTTACCTCCCAAAATTTTCAGTTCCAAAATACTCCATAATTGAGACGAATTACGGAGTATTTTGTATCAGAAGTCAGTATTTCAACACACTCAAAATCATCAGTTTCTTTCTATCCAAATTTTGGTCGTTTGGTTGATTTTTGTCATGCTTATTCTATTAATTTCTCAATGAAACAAAAAAAAATGGAATCTTGAAATCTCATCAGCCCACACGTTTTTCTGATTTACTCAAAAGTATGAAAATCCATTAGGGAGGGTTTTGGAACTTTAAATTCATATATAAGTTTGTTTTCTATGTGATTTCACAAGTCTTTAACTCATGCGTTGTAACTTATTTTTTAAATCAATACTATGTACTTGCTCTCCCGTTGTTACTATAACCAATTGTTATGTAACACAACCGTATAATAACACAAATAAAACTTAAGCGTTCAAAAAATTCTTGCTAATTCTTCATAAACCAAGAAGTAAAGTTGTATGAATAAATGATTGAGAGTATTTTAAACAAGATAATGCGCAAAACTTTAATTCTTTTTGACGAGCAGTATATATTTGTATGTATAGGAGGTACCTACATTGAATACAAAATATAACAACGTTCACTGAAGGAAAATGAAGTACCTGTAGATGAGAACACCCTGCGCAAGAACCTTGTAGAATGGTTGGTATTATTCAAATATAACCTTTTGTTGAGCGTTTGCCTCTGAAGTAAAAATAGACATGCTTATGTCCAGCCTTCGCTATAAGAGGCACCGCAGCAAAAAGGTTTAAGTCTTGAATTGTTTAAGAAAAGGATAATGGCACATCAATGTGTTTTATAATTTAAAATTACAAAGATAGTTTGCACTGCAGATGAGATTTTCTCATATTATATTCTATGACGATAATCGTTACACTTCTCTAAAGTAGTTCCAGAGAGAGGTTGTAACGTCATCATTCTCATATCTTCTGTTTTTTCTTTTTCATACAAGATGTTCTAGAAGGAAGCTTTTAAGCAGCATTTTAATTCTGAATGCTGAATTGAATGTACGAGAATATCTGGTTTCCTGTTCTCTATATCCTGCATTGATCTAAAGCGATTTCCGACCGATCAATTTTTTTTAATGCGGCTTGATACAGATACTTTTGCAGTCAGTGGCATTACTAGTGTATATTATGTGTACAAAATAATCTATGGATTAAAATTTTTTTTTGTTAGACCCTTTTTTGGCCGCCTGCAAATTTAACCTTTTATGCTTTACGAGCCAGCAGAAAAAGTAGACACCTTTCTTAAAGTCACCCAACCTATACCTTAAGATATGTATGTGCATTACATAATATTATTTATTATAATGAATGCAAATCTGTTTCAAAATATATTCTCCTCAACCTCCTGAAAATCTTACAGTTTCAAATGCTAAAATTTTGTTTTATTTAAGACCTGCTCAATAAAACAAAGTTTTCTGGTTTTGAATGACTATTATGACATTTTTCTTTTATTTGATTAAATATAATGATATCTACCAGTGGCATGCAATACTCGATAACCAGGATTTGTGTAGATTTTCACATATGATTTTATTGTGTGTTGAATTTTTGAAATCTTTTTTGAAAATTTTCATATAATTTTCTTTTGATTGTTGTGATCAAATAAATAAATGAGCATATCCATTACCTATTTATATATTATACTGTCATAGTATGTATTATTATTTAACACACTATCTATTTTAGAAAATTCAAGAATCAATCATAAAGTTTTCAGCAGTTATTTAAAAAAAAAATTCTCATATTAAAATTATGCAAAGCCCTGTTATTTTCTAATGATTTTGTGTAGTTTGTATTTTTTTGTGAATTTGTTTGTGATTCATTTTCATCTTCGGTCGTTTATAAATAAAATAATATTTTTTCAGAATTTTATAAACTTTGTATTTCTTTTATCTCTCGGTTTTCTAAGAAAACATAGCTTTTCAGTCTTTATGGACTGCATGCCACTGATATCTACTTATAGTATTCTAAAGCATCGATGACACGGGGCTAGTTTACTAGCTACAAGCCGGCGAATTCGCTATCTTCAAGCAAACTTCGTATTGTTCACAATCTGCTAGATAGCTAGTAAATATGATTACATTAGTGAATTCGCTGGCTAGTAGCTTGTAAACTCGCTCAATGTAATCGAGACTTTAGGATGTTTTAATTTTAATTTTTTTATTTTTGAAGCAGTCTATATTACTTTCTAAATCATGGCCAAGACCAGACAAAACTGCAAGTTATTTATGCATTTAGAATAGTCACCGAGTGCAGTCTTCTACGAAACCTCCTTCTGCCCCTCGATTCCCTAGTCGAGGCCGCTCGCAATCGCCCTCGAAAGTACATACAGTGGTCGACCTGGTTATACTCGAGTCTCGTCAAAGATACACACTTAGACGCCAAACGTCAAAAGTTGTTCCACTCGAACAACGAGTGGTTCGAACCACTTGACACCGCCAAACTGTCAAAATATCTAGTACATCGTATCCTGATCTAAGATTGTTTCGTGCTCTTCAAAGGACGAGAATTATATATTTTTTATTAACACCCTAGTGGTCTTTTACATGAAAATTTTATAAATTGTTTACAGTAATTAAGTATAAAAAGATAAAAGCAGTTGTAGTAATTGTAGTATAAGACAAAAACACATATGTATACAATAAAAGTTAGTGCAAATTAGTAAAATACTAATACGATGATTCAATATAATATAAGCCTGAAATAGTAAGTAAAAGAAAGTATAACATAAAAATGTAAATGTGTGCGTATACTCTATAATAATGTTTCGCCGGAGGGTAGCTTTCATATGAAAATTAATTTCCTAATTAATCTGTTGTAATGTCGTTTTGCATGTGTTAGCAGCATTAAATTCCTTTTCCGCGGTGCTTACCAACTATTTCGAGTAAAGTACTCGCCAACCATTTCGAAGAAAGTGCAGTTGTAATTTCAAATTCAAATCATAGAAATGTCAAAAACATCAGAAACATAGACAATATTCACAGGGCTGCTAATACAATCATCTCTTCAACTCTTCGACGTTGAATAATTCGTATAAACGAAACGTTAGACAAAGTTCGTTGAGATGATGAGATTTTTCATTTGTAGATGGAGCATAATGAGTAACTCTTGATCGCTATTGGAGAATCGCAACCCTGGACTTTAACTTGTACAAGCCCACATTTCTAATATTATTTTTTTAATCAATTAAATTATTTTGTTTATGTACATATAATGCACGATAGTTGACTATACCCCGACCATCATGAGTTTGTTTATTACCAAAAACCACTAACATTCATTTGGTACTTATAAGATTACAGATTACAAAGCACTCTCTTTAGGGTCTTTTTTTCTTCTTCCTTGCACTGTCCCAACTCATTGCCTAGGTAGGCTGTTGGGGTCGGCTCTCCTCGTTCTCAGGTTGTAGCTTCTTCGGTTCTGGGTATCGCTCTCTTCCAGGCCGTTTCTACTTAGAATTTTAGAGCATTGAGTCATCCAGGAGTTCTTTGGTCTTCCTCTGGATGACTGTCGATGAAGCTCCATAGACATTGCCTGCTTCACTGTGTGGTCTGGTGGTCTCCGTTTTATGTGACCATACCATCTCAACTGTCGTTCCTCTAGCTTATTGTTTATGTCTGTGACACCCAGGCTACCACGAATGCGTGAACTTTTAATTTTATCTTTTAGTGACACTCCTGCTGACCATCTAAGCATTCGCATTTCTGCTGATTCAAGTTGCCTGGTGTAGGAGTTGTACATGGTCCAGCATTCGGAGCCATACATTATCGCGGGTCTAACAATAGTCTGGTATACCTTTCCTTTTAGTTTTATAGGCATTTTTGTGTCACACAGGATTCCTGTTACGGATCTAAATTTACTCCATCCCACACACCTATTCTGTGGTTAACATCTGCTGCACATCCTCCATCTTTGTGGATGAGTGAGCCGAGATACTTAAATGTGTCACAGTTAGCTAATGTTACTCCATCCAGTTGCATCGAAGGAGTTACAGCATTTGTGTTTTCAAATGGCAAGTACAAATATTCGGTCTTTTTCCTGCTAATTTTTAGGCCATTATCCTCTAGGATTTTTCTCCACCTTTCCAGGCTATTTTGTAAGTCACAATGATTATCTGCTATCAGTACTACATCATCTGCAAAAAGCATAGTCTTGAGAATATTGTTGTTCATTTCTTGGATTGTTAGATAATTCATGACCATTATGAATGAATGAATATGAATGAAGGGTGAATTGCCTATTTAAAAAAAAGTACAGATATTTTTATTTGTTAATTATATATTTTTATTGGTGGTTTCTGATTTCACCACCCGCAAGTTTAAGGTGGTTGGAGTGCAGCAACAATATGGTTTAATGTGGGAGAACCTTGGGAAGACACTCATCAAGCAGTGTATAGAAAATTACTGATTTTGATAATGTTATTTATTACTATGTATATCTTGTTTCATGCTGCTAGGAAAAATAGCTACCAGGAAATAACAGGTAAATTTGCATGCTTTTGAAACCATATTATATCCTATTTTTCTTTTACTATTTGTGAATTAATTGTAATTTTTTTATGATTTTATGTAGGCATGAAAATAGTTAAAAGTGCACATTCATGGGATCCATTTAGTACCTATTTTATATTATCCGATTTTCACATTTTTCCAAACCATTTAAATTTAAAATTTTGCCGAAATACATACAAGGTGTCCGGGGGTAAAGTGCATTAACT
Organism: Limnephilus auricula; assembly: GCA_951813805.1. NCBI lineage: Eukaryota > Metazoa > Arthropoda > Insecta > Trichoptera > Limnephilidae > Limnephilus > Limnephilus auricula. The sequence continues at coordinate 8,157,236 of OX638393.1, forward strand.
TCGGGAGGTGATTCTACATGATAGTATAAGTAAAAAAGATAAAAACTTTTTTTCAAAATTCCAACTTTTAGGGGTATTTTTTTGGTAAAAAGATAAAATCTGTCCGGCGTGTGTGCCAGCACTATTATTTTATGCTAATATGATATGGGTGAATCACAACCATCCAACGTCGCCACAATTGCGCCCGGCTGACGCACAACAAATTTATTGGGTAAGTTTGTAACTTACACTAAGGATTTTTAATAGGTATGTCTTTTTGAATGGGAAAAAAAGTTGGAATTTCTGAAAATTTATTAATATTTTTTACATGTAGAATCATCTAGAATATATTATCTACCATCTATAGATATACTATCATGTAGAATCACCTCCCGAAGTTAATACACTTGACCCCCGCACATCCTGTATAAATATCTCGGTTTATCTCTTCAGTACACAAATATAAAATTTTCAACTTTTTGTAAGAAAAACCCAAAAAAAATTACGATAAATCATTTTAACTAGAATGGAAAATAAGTACATAATAAATTAGTTTTTTTATGTGAATATCGCACAAGAGTCCCAACTGCCCCCAACCGCTTGGAGCCAGTGAGACTATGGCATCCCCAATAGGGGTATGTTGTGAAGTTGAAGGTAGTGGGGACGGGAAGGAGATGGGGAAGAGGAAAGTGGGAAAGTACCTGGTTATTCAGATCTAGTCCACCAAACACAGCTAAAACCATTTCAAGAAAAGTTTCAAATCTGAAAGATGGTCTTACACCAGGGCGATACTGAGAGTTTCTTCCACTATGGAAAGTGTCACAAATATAGCTTATATTATTTTTAAATGTTTAAATTGTGAAATAACACAAATCAATCAAATAAAATTTACTTGCGCACGCCCCTCGACTATGGAGGCGGTCAAAGTACATAAACAATAACATAAGTAAAGATAATTTCCTAAAAATGCCACTTTGTCAATACTGGTATATCATTCATCATTCAAATCAAGTATGTTTTATTTGTGTATACAGGGTGTTAAGGTACGTACTTGACTTACTTTAACCAGTGATTCCTGACATTATTTGAAGTAAAAAATGTAAATAAAAATTTGGTCTTCGGTGAAATTTTTGGTGTTTTTTTTTTCTACAAAAGCATAAAAAAATAGGTGAAACAGTTGGGGGCGGGGTAAGTGGTGGGGCGGTTACTCGGCTGAGTGACCAGTGACGTCATGTGGAAGAATTTTTCGAAAATTAAAGAAATTAAAAAAAAAAAAAAACGTCAAAAAATTCACCCGAAACCAAAATTTCATTTACATTTTTTACTCCAAATAATATTAAGAATCACTGGTTAAAGTAAGTCAAGTACGTACCTTAACACCCTGTATATGTTTCCGAGCATTGTGTAGGTTTGAATTAAATTCGAGAATGTTTTATTTGTGTGGATTATGTAGGTGCATTGTAGGTTTGAATTTTTTTTAAATGGTTTTCTGTTGAAATTTTTTTTTAGGTTTTTTAAATGGACGTCTATAACATTTTCTTTTTATCAGGATATGAATATTATTAATTTAAAAAATGTTTAAATGGCACATAAATGACCCAATGAGTTGTAGGTACAAAAATAATTAGTGTTCTTTTGATTGCAATTTTTTTTTATTACTTACTGTTTTGTTCTCTTTATACTTTAATTTTATTTTAATAGTTGAATTTTTTCAGTTACCCAACCTTTTTTGAAGTTAATGTATGAAAATAATTTTCTTTGCAATATCGTTTGTATTCAATCAAGTGATACATGCATTCAGTGAAAAGCACCCCACTTAAATCAAGTTAAATATTCGAGGGGGTGATTTTTATCTCTAGGGAAACGTGTTGGCGTTCGACACGAACGCCCTAAAGACAAGAAGCTAAAAAAACTGGCAGGCAGGATAAAAAAAATTAATAATAGATAACATTTAAAAAAATTAGGTTGGTTAAATAAGTGTATTTTAGACCCTTACTGATTTTCTCGAATTTATAACTATTTAGCGTCTGGTTGATTATCTGTTACTTACAATTAATAGAAAATAAACTTTACCTCCAAACTTGTGTTACATAAGGTGAATGTCAAAAGAATTTATATTCTACGCTTTCGTAGATGGCGCGCATATAGTATTTTTTTTTACTTATAAACGCTTTTTACAAGTTATGCTTTGAAATATTAACAAAAAATTATTGTTAGCGAAAGTACACAAGCAATATGAATATTAATAAATAGTTTTGTCAATTAAAAAACTCAAATCTTTCAATAAAGGCTAGCAAATACAATATTTCATCAGTGATTTAATCCAAATTGTATTGTTTTTAAATTATAATGTCACATCACAAAGTAACTGCTTCATACAAACAAATTGTATTGGTTTCCTTTCTTGAAATATTTGAGTTTTTTAATTGACAAAACTGTTTATTAATATTCATATTGCTTATAACTTGTAAAAAGCGTTTAAAAGTAAAAATACTATATGCGCGCCATCTTCGAAAGCGTAGAATATAAATTCTTTTGACATTCACCTTAATACCTGTTTTCAGAAATGTCAGGGTGCAATCCATCTTTCTTTATTTATTTTACAATTGCTCCTTGCCGTAGCTGCAAAGTTATATTTGTATGGTTTATCGTACTTAAAAATCAATCAACTGTAAATCCGTTAATCCGCTTTTATATGTTTTTTAACTGTTCTAATATCAATACCCTAAAAAGTCTAATGCGAAGACCAGTACGCCACCGAATTAGCTTCCGGTCAATTGAATAGTGGTGAATATAATGGTAAAAAATATAAAGCAACATTTCAGCTTACTGTGGTGGTAGTAGGAGATTTAAAAACATTTGTTCAAAACAACATGTCAGGTTATTTATAACCCCGGATTGCTAGCTTTTTTTTTTTTTAAATAGAGCTACCACAGATAAATTCTCAGTTTTCGTAGTAAATGTTAGAAAGAGTGTAGATGATGCCTGAAGGTTATTAAGCTTCAAGTGGCTCACGCCATGAGCCATGATTCGAGTTTTCCTCAGGAAGTACCGGACATATCTTTGATATCATTTATAGGGTCTTGTACGATTTTTTAAAATTTCATCCGCGCTTTCCCGTTACATTTAGAAACGAATAACGAACACGGAAGGATATCCTTGCCGTGCATCTAGTCCTTCGGCCGTCGATATCTCGGGCGGAGGGTGGGTCCTGCGCAGGCGCACCCTTCTCCCTGACTAGGGGGCCCACCCCACGGGAGGGCCGAGGGGGTGCCCGCAGTGCGCCGACAGACGCCCGAGCATACGGACGCTCGCTTAGCCCACCCCCGCCGCGACATTCCCAAACCGATCCTCCGCCCTCCGCACCTTGTGGGCGTAGACATTAAACCCCAAGGGGAAAGGGTTGCGCGCTGTAATACTCATTATCGAAGGTGAACGGATATAATACGTGTGCATCCGACGAAACCCTCAAAGAAATTCATACGCACCGTCCCAGACTGTTTGACGGATACCGACTGAGCCGAGACTGAACTGTTTAGCGGTCGACATATACCAAACGTAGACCCAAATTAAAGGTACCTACTTCCGCCAATTTTTATATTTTGTTAAAAACGCAAACCATTAAAAAATCAATAATAATTGTATTTGGTTCAAAATACGAATACATTTTAAAATTTCTGCTTTATCCCGAATTAACCCTTAATTTTAAGTCTGAAGCTGAAAGTTTTCCTATTTCGGACCGAGGATTGTACTTACTGCGCAATTAATTCATTCATCTTTGAACTTGATAGTGTTGTATGAAGCTTATGCCATATTCCTAACTGATTCATAAAAACGTCTGAAAGATTTAAATAAATAAAAAAATCGACCATAATAAATATGAACCAAATTCTTTCAATGTAGTATAGTTCTATATTTTTTCAATGTACGTATTATTGCATTCAATAAAATAAATTGCACAAATTTCCCCGTATGGGCAAGCCGATATGAGTGCATGCATTCGTGTCCGGTGCATTCGGTACTTGGTACATCCGTTGGCCACGTCTCTTCTCTGTACACCCGTGCAGTTTCGGGTATTCAACTTATTGAATCTTCGACTACTTTGTCGACATAAATACCTCTTCTGACACTTCATATGATTAGTATTTCATGTGCATTTTGTTTTCTTATTTGATTCAAGAGCCAGTTAATTCACAGAATTTGAATAATTCACCAAATTTCAAAGTAAATTTTCAAGTTTAGTGAAAGTTCTATTCAAGTTCTGTTATCTAGTTCTGTGAAACAACCCGTCCTAAGACTCAGTACACACGGTTGCCGGTCGCGACTGTCGTCAATGCTATAACAATATTATGTTAAGTCATTCACGCAATCGGGTTATGTATGACTGAATAAACAACTTTATTCGTTTTTAGTTATGATTATGACAATTTGTCAAATCCAAATTTAGTTGTGTTAACAGTTTTTGACGATATGCGCAGTGCGAAATATTTTATACATCTCTGTTTGATAGCACCAGTCAATTTTTTTGATTCACAAATCACGAACTTATACAAAATCTAAGGTGACCCGACAGTAGTTGGCTCCCCGAAATTATAATTATTATAAAATTATAATTTTTTGCGCATTATTTACAAAATTCAATCCTAAAATCGACTTCAAAACACCTTTAATAATAAGTTGGTATGAATATCAAACGAATTTATTTACAGTGTCGATTTTTTGTAGTTATTCGCTGGTATATACAGTATATATTTTTTATTTTTTTTAAAAATTAATAATTCAAAAAAGATACATAAATTACAAATACATTTTATACACTAATTAATTATATAATATATATGTTTGATGTACCCCCATAAGCAGGGCTTGTGTGTATGGGGGGGGGGGGGTGTTATTATATAGTTTTTATTTGATACGATTTACTTCAGGTTTTGAGTATGATTTTTTGGGTGAGTTTTAAATTCTTTTATATTGGTATTCATGTTTCTAATTTTTTCTGGTAATGAATTAAAGAATTTTAATCCGAGATATTTATGATTTAACTGTCCTATTTTTTTTTTTTTCATTTTGGAGTAGGAAGTATTGATGTCTGTCTAAGATTTTTGTTATTTTTAAAGGGTTTAGTTTTATTTTGAATATTATCTTAGAAAATTAGTTTTATCCTTGATGCATTTGAAAATTTGTTTTATACTTTCGTTATTCGGCAGTACATCCTCTCTGTACATCCCGCCTGGGACACTTCGTTATATTTTGTGTAAGTACCTAGGTACCTAAACCGTATTTTCCGTAAACCGACTACATATAGTAGCTATGCTATTAAACCACATAAAGGGACTTATTCCACCTTCTCTTGAGATTTAGCGACTTATTCTTTCACATTTCATGTAAAAATATTAATAATTTTTTTTTTTAAATTTCTGTCCGAAACTTTGGCTTTCTGGAGATGCACATTTTAATTTTTCTATAGTTAACTTCTAGTTTTATACTAGATATGAACTAGCAGTCATAATATTTTCTTCATATTTTTTCGGTTACCCTCATTCGTAATTTTTGATATTTTTGCTTGCAACTTAACTTGCAAAAAGTGTTTTTTCCTAAAATAATTAAATTAAAGCCATCTATGTCATCTATGAATTCTTTTAAGTATACCCTTAAGAGCTATTGACCAGCGGCTGAGAATAAAAGTTTAAAAGTGCTTGCAACTGTACAGGGAGGTTCCAATGAGAAAGATCGATTATTCCCTGTATCAAATTTTTAAATTAAAAAATTTAATAACGATTTATTATTCAAAACTTGCTTTAATGTATACCTACATTCAAGTAAGCGATAAAAATGCTCATAACGCACGATGATAAATTACTATATATCGTGTACTTCTTGAAAGTATTTTTTGATCATAAGTATTTATGATTTTTCAATAATGTCTAAACAAAATAAGTGTGTAAAATTTATTGTAATATTTTAGTTTGGAAGACCTTAAATAAATAGAAAAACTGGGGTATTTTTGTCACAAAACACGTTCTCTGAAAACTGTGTTTACTAGGTTATGTATTGATTTATTTTGTTGTATGATAATATGATTTGAAATTTGTGTTGTTTAATAGAATCTATCGTTTGAAAATTGAACAAATCTGCCAACGACCAACGCAACCTTAGTATATCAAAAATAAACTTAGTTTTTCAAAATTTTAAAGCTGCGTGTACCAGATAAAAAACAATATTTCAAAATCAATTTATGTTTTTTTGTAAAAAATAGTCAATACGTCTAGAATTTGATTTAAAGAGGACTAATTTCCGGTATTCTCTGGTAATACCCTCTTAACCCTACATTGCGTGATTTTCTGTAAATGCAATTAAAAATGGGTTTTTTATTCATTGGATTATACTTATTATGGTAAAGACAAGTAAAAAAAAGGTTAGTGAGTTCTTGAATTCTTTTATTAATTGGATAATTTGTAGAGCGCCGTTTTTGCTTGATGTAGACTCGTAATACATGCTGTATTATCAGTAATCAGGGGCGGTTCTAGATTTCGTGAGTTAGAGTACTAAAATTGAAAAATACGACATATTAATCTTGTTGTAACTGAAAATCCTCTTACAAAAAAAATTTAATTTTGAAAAAAAAAATCATTTTCAGCTACAACAACATCAACATTGTCTTATTTTTTCAAAGCTCACTGAAAAGTCGCGGACCGCCACTGTCAGTGCCTTTAGAAGCTGGAGTAACAGTGTTTTTGGTCATCATCCGAGTTCAATATAATCGATACTCATTTCCATTTACTAAACATACTACGTGAATCAGTAGGTAAAAATAAATTATAATGATAAAATTCTTGATTCGGGCCATGTCAAGAGAGAATAACAAAGGAGTATGAATATAAATGAAGTAAGTAGTGTGTGCCTAGTACTTGTCTGGCGGTTTATCCTCTCTACCTACCACTCCTGGGAGATGGTTATTTAGCTAGTTAGCCGTAAAAATGAATATTATTTTATCGTCATCAAACCTGTACCGGAAGTCCACTTTTTGGCGGTTTGAGTTGAATATGTTGAATTTTTTTCTGTATTTCATTACATTATTGGATGAAGCAATGAAATCGATAAACTGTATATTAACCGATTTATATAATTACAAAACCATTGGAGTCCAACAAAATATATTCATAAATTGACATAATGTCTTAACTACGGCCAAAAACGAATGAAATTATGAAATATTCCGTTCACAAATCTTAATTATTGCAGCAAGTAAAAAAGTTATAGACCTTCAAACATTCAGCTCACAAACACAAAAATCGCTTTCCTGAACAAAAGTCCAAATGGGCTCCCGTGGTTTATCCTTTAAGGTACATAAACATAGGTGGCACAGTTTCTATCAGGGGTATTACGGATATTCGCACCCGCATCCGCAAATGCGGATTATTCGCATTGATTCAGACATCTGCATCCGCATCCGCATCAATAAGTGCGGAGCTTTTACGGATGCGGATTCATATCTGAGACAAGTAACGACATGTAAAAAAAGTGGGCGAAGTTCGTTCGCTAACTGACCAATAAGAAGGCACGCATTGGTGAAAAGATCCTACAGATTTTGGTTGTTTTGATTTAGTTATCGATGTGATTCCCATTGTGAATCAATTACAGCTCTTGTCCTCTGTGTTTATCCAAGTTGCACGGTTGATGAATATTTCGATGTAAATATTAAATGAAAAAGTTTAAAAAATGCCGCCACTAATAAATACCAGTATCTGGACTTATTTTGGTAATACTATTTATTAAATATAATCCACCAATTTTTAAATTTACTTTAAATTTTTTTTTTTTACATCATTGCTTTAGATAGACTTAAAATGCTTATAATTAAGACTAAAAACTGTTTTAGTTTAGTTCTCAAAATATGATTAAATAAAACATATTAAAATTAAATCGATTTTGATTTATTTATGTACCTACATGAAATATCTTTTAAAAAATCCTGAAATACGCATTCGCGGATGTGAACCTCTACTAATCCGCATCCGCGGATGTAAAATTTTTTTGCATCCGCAACAACCCTGCTTTCTATATCATAAGCTTCGTTAAGTTGATTAGGCGGCGATGTTTCAGCAATCCATATATCCGATGACCCGACATAATCTTCTTCACACATTTGGAAAATACTTCAAATATATCCACTGTGTTTTGGGAAAACCCTTAACCGCTTGGACACATACGCTTGTTTTCACGATAATTTAACGTAGTTAGACATCGAAATGACGTATGGCCCGTACCTGAGTTATAGCCGCATTTTTGGGAATGTTACTTTTCAGTGGTTTCATGTACCTAGAATAGTTTAATACCTACTAAAAACTAAACATATGCGTATTTTTTAAGATTATATAGAAAAACCATAGATGAAATTACTCAACCATAAAATCTTATCTTACTTATATTATAAAGGAGAAAGTTTGTATGGATGTATGTATGTTTGTTACTCTTTCACGCAAAAGTTACTGAATGGATTTTAATAAAACTTTATAATAATATAGCTCATACATCAGAATAACATATAGGCTATAATTCATAAAGCTAGCTATTTATTTTCAATATATCTAAAATAATTATTATTGTTTAAAAGAAAATGTCAAAATTTTGAGAATGACATTTTGCAAAGCAATGATGGTTAAGCCAAAATTCTATTTTAGAAAATATTTAAATTAGTGCATTTATTTGAAGTACTCGCCTAATACTTATAATCGAATCAAGAATTATAGATATTTTAAATAAATAGGTTAAGAATTTTGGTATAAACATAGATGGGAGCCAGGAAAAGAAATAGATTACTCGAAGTACTAATCCTATGCAGACAAAGTCGCGGGCAGAAGCTAGTAAAATAATAAATATAATTCCAATTTTTTACATCAAAATGCTGAAAAATATATAACCGCCTTCGTATAAACTTAAAGATTTATAATTAGTTTTTCGAATTTGGTAAATATTTGTTTTCATTGTCTCCCGTACATTTTTCATTTTGTGGGTTGAATTTCAACCACAGTCGATATCATTATACTCGTTCTCTGTTTTGAATTCGCGATTTAATCAAATCTTTCGACATCATTTCTGTAAGCAAATTAAAACATGCGGTCAGGCACAATTTCTCACGTATAATATAATCAATTAAATTAAAATATTTTAATTTATAAAATTATCTTTTATAAAAAAATCAAAAACATTATTATCTACATATCTTGTTGTAGTTAAAAATATTTGTTGAAATTGAAATATGAAATTTATGCAGGTACATAATATTTATTTTAATATAAAACTTAGCAGCAGAAAAAAACGAAGTCGTAGGTCGAGACAAGCTGTCAAATTAATTTAAATAATGAACTCTTCCGTTCTGTTGAGCCAAAATGACCATTATTTCCTTAGGCAAAAGGATGTAACTGATGTGTTGCGTTTCAATATAGAATGCCATTAAATTAAGATGTTACAATGTTACCCATAAGTAACACATGGTAACATCTGCAAAATGCAGTGTAGGGTTAAGTTAATTTGATCAAAGATCCATTTGTTGTGGTATTTAACTAAGGTGACTAATTGCAAGATGTTACAATGTTACCCATATGTAACACATGGTAACATCTGCAAAATGCAGTGTAGGGTTAAGTTAATTTGATCAAAGATTCATTTGTTGTGGTATTTAACTAAGGTGACTAATTGCAAGATGTTACAATGTTACCCATATGTAACACATGGTAACATCTGCAAAATGCAGTGTAGGGTTAAGTTAATTTGATCAAAGATTCATTTGTTGAGGTATTTAACTAAGGTGACTAATTGCAAGATGTTACAATGTTACCCATATGTAACACATGGTAACATATGCAAAATGCAGTGTAGGGTTAAGTTAATTTGATCAAAGATTCATTTGTTGTGGTATTTAACTAAGGTGACTAATTGCAAGATGTTACAATGTTACCCATATGTAACACATGGTAACATCTGCAAAATACAGTGTAGGGTTAAGTTAATTTGATCAAAGATTCATTTGTTGTGGTATTTAACTAAGGTGACTAATTGCAAGATGTTACAATGTTACCCATATGTAACACATGGTAACATCTGCAAAATGCAGTGTAGGGTTAAGTTAATTTGATCAAAGATCCATTTGTTGTGGTATTTAACTAAGGTGACTAATTGCAAGATGTTACAATGTTACCCATATGTAACACATGGTAACATCTGCAAAATGCAGTGTAGGGTTAAGTTAATTTGATCAAAGATTCATTTGTTGTGGTATTTAACTAAGGTGACTAATTGCAAGATGTTACAATGTTACCCATATGTAACACATGGTAACATCTGCAAAATGCAGTGTAGGGTTAAGTTAATTTGATCAAAGATCCATTTGTTGTGGTATTTAACTAAGGTGACTAATTGCAAGATGTTACAATGTTACCCATATGTAACACATGGTAACATCTGCAAAATGCAGTGTAGGGTTAAGTTAATTTGATCAAAGATTCATTTGTTGTGGTATTTAACTAAGGTGACTAATTGCAAGATGTTACAATGTTACCCATATGTAACACATGGTAACATCTGCAAAATGCAGTGTAGGGTTAAGTTAATTTGATCAAAGATCCATTTGTTGTGGTATTTAACTAAGGTGACTAATTGCAAGATGTTACAATGTTACCCATATGTAACACATGGTAACATCTGCAAAATGCAGTGTAGGGTTAAGTTAATTTGATCAAAGATCCATTTGTTGTGGTATTTAACTAAGGTGACTAATTGCAAAGATTTGGTTCTTTTTGTATTAATATGTACAGTACATCTATTTCAATTTTACTTGTGTTTCGTGCTTGAATGAATGTATGAATGAAGCGGAATTTGGGTGGAAGTTAACCCACCTCCCGATATCCGATCGAGCTGAAACGCGGCAGTCGTTGTCGTTGAAAATGCATTTTATCTTGGTGGCAATCACGCACTGGGATGCGGACATACATACTCGTATACGCATTTTTATGATTTTTCGAAAAAATTGAAGCATCAAATATACGAAATAAATGTTTACCTTACCAACTCCGGATTTTGCCCAGTTTGTAGCGCGGTTACTATCACTGGATAGGAAGACATAAACCTGATCAGACCAAAAAAAATTTTTTGAAAATAGTAAAAACTTTGGTTTTTAGTGGTTGATTTTTTAATAGATATTTATTACCATAGTTTTTATTATCTTTTTCTATAAAAAAGTATTTTTTAGTTAATATTAGTAATTTAGAATATAATTCCACTATTTGGTCCCCATACTATAAAGCACATCAAGTAAAAATTGAGAGAGTTCAACATAAATTTTTAAGATTCATTAATTTCAAACTCTCCATACCCATTGAACAAATCAATTATGATACATTAATGAAACGACTTAATTTAACTGACTTATCTCGTAGAAGAACCAAGAGCGATATGGTACTTTTATTTAAATTAGTAAATGTCACAATTGACGCACCTGACTTAACTAAACTAAAAACATTCAGAGTACTAAATCGTAACACGAGGCTTCCAGAGCTGTTCTTTGTTTATCGTTCGAAAACTAACTATTTCATTAACTCCCCAATCCAAAGACTACATAGGCTTGGAAATAAATTTAGTTCAGTTGATATTTTCGTTTATTCCTTATCAAAATTTATTTCTGAAATTTCAAAAATTCTGTTTCCCGTTTACTAAACAATGATGTAACATAATTTGTATATTATTGTTTATTTTTGTATTATGATTATTGTAAAAGCTCTAAGGGCGTGAATAAATAAATAAATAAATTAATAAAATATATTTATTATGAATGACTACAACACGGGCATTAGCCTAGTATGGTAGTTAAAAAAACTGTCAAAAACTGTATCAATTAAAAATTTATTAAATAAAAAAAAAAAAAATTCGATGATATTTCTAACGATGATTGTATTTCTCTCAGAAACGAAAGGAGCGCGGCCGCATCGAGGTAGGGCGCGTGCAGGTGGTCGAGTCGGCCGCCCTCTGCGCCAGCGGGCCGCCTGCACCCGGGGGCGGCAGCACCCCGCCCGCGGAGCCCCCGCAGACCCCGCAGCCCGCACAGGAGCACCCGCAGGGCTTTCCCTTCCAGGTCGGGTACCGCGCCGACCAGGGCCAGCAGTACACGCTCTACCTCATCGCAGCCAGGGAGCAGGATAAGACAGAGTGGATCGCTGCTATCCGTGCAGGTAAGACAATCAACGTACTACTTTATTTGGTTCCAGACCTATTATTTTTTCATGTTTTGTTATCCGATAAGATTAAAAAAGAAACGCTCAAATGGTTTGTGTGAATATTTTACATAAGTTAATTCGAATTGTAATGTATATAATTTAATTAATTTAGTTCTGATTGTATCTATTTATAAAATCCCGAATAACATGGCTATATTTTCTTAATCGTTGAGCTCTGACGCACGTTGTTTTGACCACCACCCCGAGATTGGCACCAACGTAGGTTTATCCAGTTCATATCAACCCCAGACGATTCCTACGCCAATCGCCTACTATTTCCGCTAAATGAAATTGAATGTTGCCATCCGACCATACTTATGGCCTACGCAATTACTAGAATCTCGGTATCTACCAATAAAAAATACAGGGTATAACAGCAAGAACCCGAAGGATTTTAACCAGCGATTCCTTAGCGTATTTTTAATTATTAATTATTATATTAATTATTTTTTTCATAGTGAACACCTAACAAGAGTCCCAACTACTCCCTCCTGGAGCCAGTAAGACTATGGCGTCCCCAATTGGGATATGTTGCGAGGCTGAAGGTAAACGGGGAAGGAAAGGAGTTAGGAAGAGGAGGGTGGGGAAGTACCTGGATATTCAGATCTAGTCACTAAACACGGCTAAAGCCATTTCAAGCAACGTTTCAATTCTGAATAGTATCCTGGGCGATACTGAGAGTATCTTCTACTCCGGAACGTGCCGCTAATATAGTATATATATTATTTTTAATTTTTATTTTTTAATTGTAAAATAACACAAATTAATCAAATTAAAATTACTTGCGCACGCCGGGTTCGAACCCGCGACCTTCGGAATGGGAGTCCAAAGCCTTGCCCCTGGACTACGCCGGCCGCCAAAGTACAAAAGTAGGTGATAGTTTTTATCTATTAAAAACAACAACAAAAATATTTTTCACTCACACGTCGCTATTGATCTCACTCCTACATGTCGCGATGGGATCACGTAATACGTGCGATGTTTCGTGTGTTTGTACTGCTGTAACAAGACGGAGTGCTTATTATGTGATCCGCTTGGCTATATCAGGGGTGCTAGCATAGTCCATCGATAAGGATCGGTAGGATAATTGTCGGTAACTTCTCATCGTTCCCTAGAACAACTGCAGATCGCAAACGAATAGGTGACAGTTCACAATGACTAAGTGTCCCTAATATATTCGATATCAACTGTTGTTTGTACGTTAGCGATCTGCAGTTGTCCTAGGGAACGTTGAGAAGTTACCGACAATTTTCCTACCGATCCTTATCGATCGACCATGCTAGCACCCCAGGGGTGCTAGCATGGTTAATCGATATGAAGTTACCGACCGATTGTCGGTAACTTCTCATCGTTCCCTAGGACAACTGCAGATCGCAAACGAATAGGTCACAGTTCACAATGACTAAGTATCCTTAATATATTCGATATCAACTTTCGTTTGTCCTAGGGAACGATGAGAAGTTACCGACAATCGGTCGGTAACTTCATGTCGATCGACCATGCTAGCCCACCTGACATCTCAGTTGCGACGTGTGATGTAGAAAATATGTTTTTGATTGAAAAAAGAACATCATTAAGATATCAACTTTTTTTACTCCGGGTATGCTCGGGAATCGCTGGTTAAAATCCTTCGGGAACGTGTTGTTACATCCGATTTATTAATATTATTATTTTTACTTCCAAGTCTAATAATTACATTAAAGGAGGGGGGGGGCGGGGTGTTTAGAATGTCGTTATATTGGATATCGGAACAAGAAGCTTGGAATACACTTCCACATAATTGTGAAATAAAAAGATTGTCCCTTCAGAAAGTCGTGTCCATAAAAATATGGACAATCATGTTGTAAACCTCATTTTCATAGCTATCTCGTTATTATGTATTCAAATTCGACTTTGCAAACGCAGGTCTTTTGACGCCGGGGCTCTTCGAATTGTTTTAGTGAGATTCAAAACGAGAGTTTCTGCTATATTAACCAATATAATGATGCCTATAACTTCCAAACTCTATGTCTGTCTCGACACAGGTATATCCTAGTGAGACAGGCATCGAAAAACCGCGCGTAAAAAAAACTTTACTTAGATAAATAAATAAATAATTGAAATGAAAAAACGCACTTTGTAATACAATACTTTTTATTTGATTTAACAAATGACAGCCAACCACGTTTAGCTTCTCTCAAGCTTCGTCAAGGCTTATTATATTAACTAAAAATAATTAATTACACGTAGAAAATAAAATAATAGGGAACGAGATACGTGTTTTTAAATTTAATATATAATGACACACCCCAAAGAATTTGCTTCCTTTGAAAAACAATATAATTTCCTTATCCGTACAATTGTATTTTCAAAACTGACTCATGCGAAGAAAATTATAAAACAATATTTTTTAATCCAAGCGTGTGATAAAGTACATACCTTTATTTATTATTTTTTTACTAAAAATTGTGGAAATACATTTTTTTTGATTCTGTGAAAATAAAGTTTCTAAGTTTTCATCTTGGCAAGTCAAGTTTCATGTCCTGATTTTTGATTGAACAACTGATGGTTAAAATTTTAAGATATGACTTGCAGTAAAAATATTCTGCCTTTATGTCTGTTTCGATAGCTGTTGAAAAATAGCTTTTCAGGTCGCGTGAAAAACTTGAATTGTGAATAACGAATGGAAAGGAAGCAGGAATATAGAGAATAGAGGATGCCACCAGAATATTGAAAGTCCTACCTTTTGAAATGTATCCTCTGGACTCTGGATGCACGATCACTGACGTATTTATTCGTTATTGCACGGCACTCTGTATCGACCTTGAAAGCGTTCTCGAAAAACATAATATGACGCAACGTGCGTGCAAGGCGGTAGAAATGGTACTGATCAGGACTCAATTATCTCCTGGTGACAAAGGTAAGGACACATAGGATTGGATGGGTGTAGGTACAAAAAAATAATAATTTATTGTAAGTTATGCCCGAACAATGTCTCATTATTCGTGATTTACTTTTTGCGTTTATCGCGGAATACAAGTTATATTGAATTTCCTTTCAGACTTTCGGCTTTCCTTTAAATTCGTCTCCCAAATGGCGTCTTATCCGTTTCTCAGAAGGCGTCGGCGACAATGCCAATCTCCGCCGTATCAATCTCTGTCGAAATTCTCATTATCTTATGGAGTCGCCCTGGTTCCATCGTGTTTATAAATAATGGGGTATTATTGTGACCAAAGTAAAGTTATAGATATTATCAAGAAAGTAAAAAGCTTTAGGGTTCCATGACAAAATAGAACTTTGAAGAAAAATAACAAACAAAAACCAAACCTAACACAACATCATCCTTATCACCCCGGCGCTTCATCCCAGGGTGGGATTTGGTCTCATCCACAAATATTAGCCACTGGCTGCGGCCCCTCTAACCTAACATAGCCTTACCTAAATCCACCTAACCTAATCAATGCAAGCTGTTCTTTTATCATGTTTTGTTTTGTCTCTGTTCTATTTTATCCAGTTACCAGATGGTAGATATCACGATTGCTTTATTTTAACCACTACCTCTTTCTTTTAATAATAACCACACATGTGACAGCAAGATAGGTTTAAACGGAGCTTTGAGTCTTTCATGGGTCTTGAAGTAGGTCTTGTTGTAGGGGGAGGGAACACAGAGGTCGGCAAATGGTTCCACAGCCGAGCTGTTGAACTCAAGAAAGAGTCGTAGAAAGGACCCGCTCTCATGTAGCAAATTTCAAACCTGATCAAATGTTAAGCGTGCGATTGCCTATGCACCGGTGCTGAAGGAATCAATGACTTTAGGGGACATACATTAATTATGTGAGCAGTTTTTGAAAAAATTTAGACCCCTCCCCCCCTTAGTGAGATTAAGTGAGATTTAGTGGGACCCCCCCCCCCCGAAATAAATGTTTTTCATAATAGCCATTTTTTCAGCGGGCAAAATGGGACACTTCAAAAGAAGTGAAACAATTTATTATCTCTATAATAACATATACTCTTTTACAGTTGACGTGAGATTTTTAAGGACCCCCCCCCTCGGCATAATGAGATTTGGTGAGATTTTAGTGGACTCCCCCTATTTTTTGCTCACATAATTAATGTATGCCCCCTTAGTTTCTCGGAGTATCTTCCATTGAAATACCGACAGAACACGGACAGCATTCCCACCCGACGCCTGTGCTCTAAAGATTCCAATCTGTTTTATTAAAATTGGAGAATATATCAAACGAACCGCCCGTTTCTGCACAGAGTCGAGTTTAAGACTTCCGATGTAATTGGGAAACTCTCATCCATTTTGAAACTAACCGGAAGTCTTTATTTTGAATTATTAAATGTATTCTTCCCGCACTTCCAATAGTGGACTTAACACCCCTCCGAATCTGTCAAGGAAGATTTATTAACTCTACGAGTGAGTTCGTCATTCTTGCTTAGTCACTCGCTCGCCCGACAGGCGAAAGTGATCCTTGTTACCGCGGTTCAGCCCCCTATAATTTCTAATTTCCTGTTCGGCTCGATACTTCCCCCCTGCACCCGCGCGTACCTAGTACCTACACTATACTAGCTTTAATTTTATCGGTAAATACGAGACCCCTATTAATCCAAAACGTTGGAAAACATATTTTCCGAATGAGTTTCCACAAACCGTTTTCAGTCTGTGAACATAGAGATATTGTTTCTGTGAACTGTTTTTAGAACTGAGTGAGTTTGTGATTTACGAAACTATACAAGCATTTTGTTTCATGTCATTTATTCGGTTGGAAATATAATTTTGACGAGCGAATGATTCATTCGGCTTGAATAACATTTGTTTAATCTATTTGTGTTTACCTGTAATTGGTTGTTACCACTAGACTTTTAAAAGAAATTTTCGAAATTTTCTTTCGTATTGATGAAGAAAAAATGAAACGATCCAATATGATACACTGTCTTATTTTAACAGGTGTAACGCTCCATAGTTTATTGTTTATTGTTTATTGTTTCTTCTTCACATTTTAGTTTTCAGTTTAAAATACAATTTTTAACCTCACTAGGACAAGCCTGTGTTGAGGTTAACAATTATTTACAAAGTAACAAAATAACACAAAAGGAAAAAGGAAACAAAAATAACACTTCAAAAAACACAATAATACTTCAAAAAACACAAATAATATAGGTAAAATAATAGTACACGTTGGAAATGATATTCAGCTGAAAATAGCTGATGGGTGCTGCCGCCCCGGGAACCAACACCTCTGTCGTAGGTCACTCCAAGTGGTTCGCTACGTTTGGTGACTTAGCAGGGGAGCCCAGGGTTGAGAGAATGGGGTTTCTCCAGATCTTGCTGCTGATGTATATGCCCACAAACTGCATCAGGTCGGATCGGGAGAGGGTGTTTCGCAGTGGGAGGGATAGATTCATACGTCATTATTTTTATCGGTTACTAAAAGTAATTCCAAAAATGTCATACTGGGCTGTTATGCTTGCCGGTGTTATTTTATAGCTTATTTAATATGTAAAACAAGGACACCTGTAAATAATATATGATTATGGGGAGCATTCGAATATTGGTTTCCTCGTTATCTCAAAAATTTGGAGATGTATGACTAATCAATTGGATGAGCTATATCTAGAAATTCCAGACAGAAAAGCTGTGTAAAGCTCACGGTTCGAATGTTTTTGTGCTTCATTACAGAGATTTCTGATTTATTAATATTAAATAACTCAGGTCCGGGGTATACGTCATTCCTATGTCTACCTACGTTAAATTGTCGTGAAAACAAGCTTATGTGCCCAAGCGGTTAAATCTTCACAGATCATTAAAGAAATGACAACTGTCCTGAATTGTTTAAATTCATCAATTAAAATCAATTTAAACATCAAAAACACACCTTGAAAAATTATCACCAACATTTTAATATGGAGAGCCATCTGGTCACGTGACACTTTCTATGAATTTTTTGCATAGTAATTTATTATTACTAATTTATTTATTATATAATGTTAAATAAAATGTTGGTTTGTAAATGTTTTTTTTATTACTTCGAAGCACAGAATTTTCCATTTATTCCGCAAAGTCCAAACGTTTGGTAAACGCCATAAAATGCTGCTTTTAAATGAATTCCGATAAAAGATCATATATATTTTGTTGCGAATTGTAGGTTCAGTAGCCTTTCTTGGCGAGAGAGCGAAGAACAGTGTGAGGAAAATTTTGTAAACTTTCCCAGACATTTTTACTGCAAGTTTCCAATAAAATGGGTTCGCTTTGGAAGAGAATAGGAAAATCTTTAATAGAAAACGTGAAGATATAAACTGATACAAAGTCTTGCCGTAGATTCTCACTTTTCACACCTTTTTGTTTTCTCTCGAAGTGTACAGCTTGACAAGCTTGACTTTGCAGTATTTGGGGAAACGAGGCGTAACAAATGTTTCAAAAACACTTTAATTGGACCAATTACTTATGACAATGTAATTTAATTTCTACCTACCTAAGTACTTGTAGTGAAAAATTAAATTGCTTTCATTTAGTTATTGCATATCGTCAGAATTTAAAATTCAGTAGGTAATAAAACACGAATTAATTACAAATAAATAATCTCTTCTCGTGCCTCTCATTATCTACAGCGATGCTGAAAACACATTTAACTGGAAACAACTCATCCTAATATGTGCTGAAATCATCGTGGTTTTTTATACAGGTTTTCAAAGACCGGGAATACGAAAACCTTCAGAATATCTTTTTTATATGAATACCTCACAAGAGTACCAACCGCTCCCGTCAAGAGCCAGTGAGACTATGGCATCACCATTGGGGTATGTTGTGAGGCTGACGGTAGCGGGGAGGCGAAAGAGATGTTGAGGATGAAGGTGGGGAAGTATGTTGCTATTCCGATCTGGTCACCAAACACGGCTAAAACCATTACAAGCAATGTTTCAATTCTGAATGGTGGTCTTACACCAGGGCGATACTGAGAGTATCTTTCACTCTAGAATGTGCCGCAAATATACTATATATTATTTTTAATTAATTAATTGTGAATCACAAATTAATCAAATAAAATTTATTTGCGCACGCCGGGTTCGAACCCGCGATCTTCGTTTTGGGAGTCGAAAGCCTTACCCCCCGACCACGCCGGCCGTCAATGTTTCATGCAAAAATTTTCATTAGTTTTTCCATTTTTATTAAAAAACTTGTGATGTGACCGAACAATTTTTTTTTGTCATTCGATTAATGTATACAGGAGGGTAATCCCAAAAGAAAGGTCTTCAAATTCTTAGATATACAAAGAAACGTTTAAAAAAATAAAATTTTTACGTCTTTTAAAGCTTGAAGATTTATCTACTTTTCCACATAATCGCTATTTCTGTCGATGCATTTTGATAAGCACCTTCCGATAATGTCACAACTATCGAAAGGTGAGCAAGATGGGTCCATAAGGTTCTACGCTTCCTAAATAATATGGTGGCGAGCTGGTATGACATTTCAATTTGGGAGGCTGGTATGGGTTCCGCCGCCCCGGGAACCATTTACTGGATAACCAACATCCCTGCTATAGGTCGCCCCGAGTGGTTCGCTACGTTTGGTGATTTAGCAGGGGTTCTCGGGTTCATGGATGAGGTATCTAGGTCTAGGTATAGAATCTAGGTCTTGGCGGCGGATGCATTTGCCCACTAACTGCATGGAATTTTTATATTTTTTTAAACAAAGTTACTTTAGTTTGTCCTTTGGTCGCCTGCAAACTTAACCATGTTAAGCTGTAATCCGTTATGTCATCTAATGAGGATGGTAGGTATCTAAGCGACCTCAAATAAAATCAATGAAAATAAGAAATGTTTGGTTTCTTTAAAAAAATGTAGCGAATCTTCCATATGTGTAGTAGGTGGTAGTTGGAGAAATCATTAATATCGAAATAGCGGATAGCAACGGTGCCAAATTTTCTTTGATATTAGTATCGTAAAATCAATATCTATACCTGGTTTTATCAGAATTTATGTGTGGGTCGCGCGGCGGTGTCTAGTTCATATGGGAGAAGGTGGAAGCCTTGAAATAAAAGAGTAAAGTAAAAACTAATCAAGGTGACTTGCCTCTACCTTTGCCTGATACAGGACTTATCTGGGATGGGACATTGTACTCGTATTATATCCCTTCGCACTATTCGTATGGTGTCATTGATACTGTACGCTATTTTCGTAGAAGAAAACTTAGACCAGTAGATCGATAACTATACAGTTTTTTTTTACCTGACATATTGGGAGCTAGTTTATCTTACGTTTTAATTTTATCTTCACACGGAAGGCAAACATGTCTTGTTGTCTGAGAATTAATATGTAAGTTTTTTTTACAAATTTTGAGCTCTTTAAAATGTTTTATTTTAGGACGGACTGACGTTAATGGATTCGGTTTTTCCACAATTAGATGGACTTGGTGTGGGAACTTGTGACAATTTTTAAATACGTTTTGTTTACCCATTGGAAAACATCAAGATCGTGAGACTATGAAAGGATTTAAATCTATACATTTTCCGATTCCATGACATTTGATACCACAACAGTTGCCTTCCTGGTAGTTGCCCTCCGACATTTAATCCCGGACAGAAGACCCCCGGACAGTTAATCCCCTTGCAAGTGGATCCCTCTGACTCTTTGTCCCTTAAGAGGGTATAACCAGGGAATACCCGAAATTAGTCCCTTTTAAATCAAATTCTAGACGTATTGACTCTTTTTTACAAAAAAACATAAATTGATTTTGAAAGATTGTTATTTTTTCTGGTACACGCAGTTTTAAAATTTTGAAAATGTAAGTGAATTTTTAATATACTAAGGACCAGTTGTTTCGGAAAATTTCACGTTTGAATTTCCCTCAAATCGACATTCACCGAAAAATTGGGTTGTTTCAACCTCCGTCAGAAGAAATTTGATCGAAAATTCCATAGGACCAGTTGTTTCGGAATTCCCTTCAAATTTGAATTTCCTTCAAATTTTAATTTCCTTCAAATCGTCATTCACCGAAAAATTGGGTTGTTTCAACTTCCGTCAGCAGTGAAAATACTATAGAAATGTGATGTGAATGTGATCAGCCGAGTCCGGACGGTTAGCGAAATAATGGGAGGCGCATGCGCAGACGTCAAAATTATGATTCGGCGGGGAACACTTGAATAAAATTTTCAAATTTATCGAACGTTATTTGTTGCTATTTACTGCTGACGGAAGTTGAAACAACCCAATTTTTCGGTGAATGACGATTTGAAGGAAATTCAAATTTGAAGGAAATTCAAATTTGAAGGAAATTCAAATTTGAAGGAAATTCAAATTTGAAGGGAATTCCGAAACAACTGGTCCTATGGAATTTTCGATGAAATTTCTTCTGACGGAGGTTGAAACAACCCAATTTTTCGGTGAATGTCGATTTAAAGGAAATTCAAACTTGAAATTTTCCGAAACAACTGGTCCTTAGGTCCTTAGGTCCGTTGGTCGTTGGCAGATTTGTTCAATTTTCAAACGATAGATTCTATTAAACAACACAAATTTCAAATCATATAATCATCCATCAAAATAAATCAATACATAATCTAGTCATCACAGCTTTCAGAATTTTAATTTTAGTTAAATTAAAATCATTAAAAAATAAATCCGAGAACGTGTTTTGTGACAAAAATACCTCAGTTTTTCTATTTATTTAAGTTCTTACAAACTAAAATATTTCAAAAATTTTTTACACACTTATTTTGTTTAGACATTATTGAAAAATCATAAATACTTATGTTCAAAAAATACTTACAAGAAGTACATGATATTTAATAATTTATCATCGTGCGTTTTGAGCATTTTTATTGCTTACTTGAATGTAGGTATATATTAAAACAAGTTTTGAATGAAATAAATCGATATAATTTTTTTTTATTTAAAAATTTGATACGGGAAATAATCGATCTTTCTTATCGGAACCTCCCTGTACAGTTGCAAGCATTTTTAAACTTTTATTCTCAGCCGCTGGTCAATCGCTCTTAAAGGATTGTTTCTGCTGTACGTCTTAATTCGTAAAATAAGTGTGCAGACAACATTTAGTGTGAAGGGTCTTTTTACGGAAAGGAAGGAGCGGAATTTCTGGGAAGGAAAAAGGTATGAGATGTCGGTAGTAATTTGGGGTTCAATGTGTTCAGGAGTGACGAATGTATTATAAAAGCATCCCTCACAATGCGGTGCTAGGCGACAGGTAGAGAGTCCGGCTGGAGAGGTCAAAATGTCTCAGTCTTTCCCGATCCGGCCTGCCATGCAGTGGGCGTTCAAAAGCATCCGCCGTCAAGACCTAGACAAACCTTACCCCATGAATCTGGGCACCCCTTCTAAGCAGTGGCGGCTCGTGACTTTTGGTGAGCTAGAGTGCTAATATTAACAAAAATGGCATTATTGATGTCGTTGTAGCCAAAAAATATATATATATTTTTTTTCGAATTTTTTTTTTGTATGAAGATTTTCAGGAAACTTCAGTTTTGCCGTGCGCCGCACAGATTTCCTGAAAATCTTCATACAAAAATAAATTTTCGAAAAAAAAAATTTTTTCGGCTACAACGACATCAATAATGCCATTTTTGTTAATATTAGCATTCTAGCTCACCAAAAGTCACGAGCCGCCACTGCTGCTAAGTCGCCAAACCTAGCGAACCACTTTTTTTTATATATTTTTTTTTATTGAAAAATATTTTATACAATGGTACATAAAATAATAAAAGGTATATAACATACTTAAATATAATATTGTAAGAACAAAAAAAATCCTACACTTGGAGTGACCTATCGCAGGGGATTGGTTATCCGATAAATGGCTCCCGGCGGTACCCATACCCGCCTCCCAAATTGAAATACCGGTCGAAAAAAAAACACAGAAATCTCGCCCAATGTTTATGTTACAATGATTGCCTGTTGAATTTGGATACCTAATCCATCAAACGAACAATTTATTAACTAAATGAACACTGTATTTAATTGCCAATCAGGATGGCAGAAATGCCAGCGTGGATTTGTACCCATCTTTATAATTATAAAAAATAACGCAATACGGCAAAAATTAATTTCCAGCGGATTTTGTGTCCCGAGTAATTTACGATAATTAAATCCGTGATGGTTTTCAACTCATCACTCACTACTGATTAGTGCTTTTATTCGAAAATAATTACAAAATTAATTATTAATTTACCATCGCTATTCAATTCGAAAGTATTTCTTTCGAGCGGTGTGACCTGGTTTCGGATCGACTTATTAATCGTACCTTCTATTATGCCCATTGATATTAATCGACGTATGCTGCTCGTTACTCGATCGGCAGGTAGAATATTATTGACCAATGAACCTTGTAATCAGTTGGTAACATTAATTCGATAGTGTTTTATTAACGATAATTGAATACGGGCACTTAGCGATGTGCACTCGATTGATCGGACGGCACATCAAAAATGTTCAGATTAGTGATGCAACTAATGCGATTACGATTAGTGATGGACTTAATCGAATTATCCGTTTTTAAATGATCGATTATATCTAAAATATAAATATTTTCGTTAAAAAATAATCTTCGATTTCAGTTGATTTTAAACATTACAGCCGTATTAATAAGTTGTAAATTTTGTGCAATTGATATACAACCGTTTGTGTAAAAACCTTATCTACTAATATACTCAAATTGACTAAACAGCTATTAAAACTTATTCACATTGTTTGTACAACTGAAGAGTGTAGATTATTTGTTGAATAAACTTGAAATTTTACGTCAATTTCGGAATATTTCCATGGCATTTTTAATGTGTTTATTTTTTTTTTATTTAAGTTTATTCAGGAAACATACAGTTTTATAATAAATCATTAAACATAAAATAGTGAAATTAAATTAAACAAGTTAAGTTCCGTTATTTCTAATATTGTGTTATGATTACTGATTAATAATCATAACAATATTACTGAAATAAGTAGATACTTAAAAGTTACAATAGTATAACAAAAAAAAAATATATTAAGAAGAGAACAATAAAGAATACAGAAGTAATAGTTTAGGTACATTGTAAGGTTAACTTGAGTTTAAATGATTTAAGGGTACAGTGGAAGATGTCAAAATCGTTTAAAGCATTATAAGATTTGCAGATACGCTCGAGCAAAGAGTTTTGTGCGTATTTCGATTTGAAATGTTGTATATAAAATAAGGCATTCGATCGTCTGGTATTGCGTTCAGGACAACGAAATGCAATCTTTTCTATCAGGGCTGGAGGTCAATAAGGCAGTTCACGACCTTGTACAGAAACAGAACGCCAAAAATTTTCCTCCGTTTGTTATACCTATAAGTCTTATTTTTGAAGCTGTCGTAAAAAAATCCGTTTTAGAAACTATAAAAAAATAGATAAATTTACCTTTTAGATTTTTAAATTTGAAATGTTCCTACTTTAATATTCATAAATTTGAATATATCATTTAGAAGAAGGGGGGGGGGGGTGTAAGGTTTTTAGGCGAAAAAAAACATATTTTCTTGATTTTTTTTTGAGATATGAATAATGTTGGTTTATTTATTTCATATACACGTTAAAGTATAAATATCTGAAGTATAAGCTAGGAACTAATATCGACCTAAAACAACGTAATAACACTTGTATTCATTTTAAATATATTCTCTTATTATGTAATATTATTTGTTATTTTGGCTTTAAATGTATCAAATGTAAATAAATAAATAAAATAAATAAATAAATAAATAAATCTTTGAAAAAAATTTCAAATGCCTTTAAAAGTTATATATTTTCTTAGGTAGTCAGAGGGAGTTTTTTTCGATTTTTTTTTTTGCAGCATTTTGAAGTGAAAACCGCTATTTTTGTTAAAAAATTTCGGTGAATTTGTTATTATAAAAGGGGAAAAAATTGCAAAAAAACTTCTCTCTGACTTATGCGCAGAAATAGTGCACAAAATTTCAAAAAAATCGGTTAAGTAGATTTTGAGTTATGATGTTCACGAACTTCAAAAATTTGTTTGCGAGAAAATCGATTGAAAGTTTTTTATACTCGAAATCCCGGTCGAAAATCGAAAAGGGCCGGTCGCTTGACACGCTGTATCTTCGTTAGTTTTGCTCCGATTTACTTGAAATTTTGACACAATACTCTCGACTTGTACATTCAGAAAAAATATATACAAAAAACATTTTAAAAGCTTACCCCCGCCCCCTTTAAAAATTAAAAATAACTTTTTTGTTTTGTTTCAAACGTCGAAAAATTGTAATAATTCCCAGAGAATAACAACATAAATGATATTTCGGATTTACTGTTCCCGCAATAATAACGGTGTCTTCGATTCAGATTTAAATACTCATGTTTAAGGCATTGGTGTTATAAAAAGATCGCTTGGAGCATATGAAATCTTGAATAAATCACGCTGTAAGTGTCAATTCAAAAGTAATATTTCAGGAATAGTCTCACTTTTTTGAGACGGGAATCTCATGCGTCAGTCTACCAAAATGCGACGTTGCCATCTCATTAGTAAGATTTTGAAACAGAGTATTGCACAGTCCATATTCAATGTGTAACTAAAACACCGTTGAACGGTTATTTTTTTTATTGGTAAGGCTGTAAGAATTTAACAAAAAAACGCGTATAATTTTATATTATTTTAATTTAATTATAGAAGCATTGTAATTTTATGATAATGGATTCATAATTTCTCACAACTTTCAAGTGATTAATTTTTTCCCAAATATTGATGTCGAAATTTTGTCGTTATTGTTATTATAAAAAATAAAATTAGCGTTTTCGTACAATTCGTCATCCGATTACTTCAGTTTAGGGCATCTCTGATATACGTCAAAGCCGCAGACTGTGAAAAAATGAAAACTGATTATGAGTACGATTTTCCGAAGTCAGTGTTTCAGTGATTTAAATGTTTTTACTTTCGACTTTAGTTAAATTCCACTGCGAGTGGCAATCCCGGGGTTCCTTGCAATTCCAATATATTTTCTATAATTTTATTTATTTATTTTTATTTATTTATTTTTATTTATTTATTTTTATTTATTTATTTTTATATATATATAAATTTTTATTTATTTATATTACATTTGATACATTTAAAGCCAAAATTATAATTATATATGCATTTTGCTCATGCGCAGTATGTTTAAGCCTACGTGCTAAATCTCATGAACATAATTATTTTTTACAGGCCTAGTAAACAGAACTTAATTGATTGCGTCAAATTTTGTAATATTCACCAAAATTGGCCATAATAATGAATTCTACAAAATAACGTTACTGTTTTTGTCATGTTATCAGTCATAGTAATGTAATTAAAATGCATCGCCTAAAGCCTGAAGTATAATAGACGGTCTGTAAAATAATATTTGCATAATAATAATACCATTACTTTCGGTTTTAATTATTATTCATTAGCTGCATTGCCCGGGATTAACGCAGGGTTTTTCAAAAGTTTAATGTAGACGTATTTTAAAGGTCAAGTGTGCAAAAGAAATTCTTCTTTATGTAAATTAATGAATTAATTTATTTATTATCAATTTACGCTGATTAACGGCTTTTACATGGGAATTACAATAATTTGACATATTGATATAGAATATATACCTATAGTCAAGAAAAAATGTAAGTATAAAAATTAAATGAGAAAAATACAAGTGGGAAATTGCATGAGAGTTCGACATAAGTTCATATTTTCATAGTTAGACATACGTTAATATTATAAAAAAACAGTCAATACCTACGTCTAGAATTTGATTTAAAAAGGACCAATTTCCGGTATTCTCTGGTAATACCCTCTTAAGAAGTACTTTGAGGGTACAAAAATTACTTCGTGTAATAATAAATAAATTTAAAAATACCTGTGTTTTGAAGAATATAATTATTCAAAGTATGTTCGATTATAAATGAACTTAGAAGCGTTGACAAACAGCTTTAATTAAATAATGTTTGTTGAAATTCTTTCAATATTTATAGCATCATCAAAAACATATTTATTGTTTTATTTTTTTTTTCGATTAATAAATCGAAAGCTGGTAGGTATAATCGTTATCACTAAAATAATTATCGCCGCATCACTAGTTTATAACGAAAGCTTCCGAAGGGCCCACTCCAAATGGAATCGCCCCACTGATTTTTCTACGGTTACGTGGTTCCATATCGTACCAACGGGTACCTGTTAACAATAATTTCAGCTTTTTTCTCACGTATATTTTTGTTTGCATCGCGTCATTCTTTTTGATTGCTCTTCAAATTAAATTGTTTTTGCATCCTTTCTTTTTATCAGATAAATTACCAAAGTTCGTCTGTGTTGGCGATTACCTGCTAAATTACTCAATGTGTGTATGCACTTGCAAAATAAGATTTTAATTTATCAATTAAATGCATCTTTTTCCATACAAACTCAAGGTATAATTTCAGACATTTTTCACGATTGCAACATACTGAATACTAACTAGCGGTTCTGTGAACATTAGACCTCGTGTCCAAAAAAATCTTTTTCTCGTTTTCTCTTATTTAATAACCAAAACTTTTTAGATAGAACCTACTAGATATTTGGTTAAGAAGATAACACTAATAATCTAAATGAAAATATGAAAATGAACAAGACACAGAAAAATTAAAGATAACGGTCCCAACTGGGACTCGAACAAAAACCTCTCGTCTTACCGAGACAGGCGCCTCTACATTGATAATAATTCATCTTATACTAATACAACTCTATATATTACATTGATGGGAATAACCTTTAGAAGTTATAAAAAAAAAGAGTTGTTCTTATAAAAATTAAAAAAAAAATATTATTCAGTTTGGTTGGATATTTTGGCGTCAAATCCAAAGTTAAGTTTTTTATGAAAATAATGATGAGTCATAATGATATTTCAAAGCTCCACTGATCGTGATGATAAATAAAAAAAAGTGATGATAAATAAAAATAAAATGCCGTTGCTAGGTGAAAATAGTTGTACTGAACTAGAAATTCCAGCAATCAAATGTTGTTTGACGATAGCACTCACTGCTCCAAAGTTTTTCTGTTTAATAAGATTTTATTTTTATTCTATAAGTTTTTTTAATTTTTATTTGATTTTTTTTTTTGGTTTAGGTATATTATCTAATGAAAGAAAGTTAAGTGTGATTCCTGAGTTTTATGGCCACCACTGTCAGAAAGATAATATTGTACTTCCACCACTTTATTATTATTAATGACCGCTTCTCGCAGTTAAATATGACTTACGTGAACATTCAATCAAGTTGGACCAAATAATCATTAACTTCCGATTAACGACTCTCGTAAAAGCGGAAATTCAGAAAAGCGACAAAATTATTTCCTGCATCTTTTCCGAATTTCTTATGTTGATTTTTGATACCATTCCTCTAGAATTTCTTATGTTGATTTTGATACAATTCCTTCAGAATTTCTTATGTTGATTTTGATACCATTCCTTTACAATTTATTATGTTAATTTTGATACCATTCCTCCAGAATTTCTTATGTTGATTTTGATACCATTCCTCCAAAATTTTGCGTTTTTATCAATGTTGACTCTTGCTTTCAAATGCTTTAATGCAAATAATTTGAACTGAGAAAGATTAATAAAAAAACAGTCTTAATTTTATGTTTCTGAGATTATTCTAATCCAAAACACGCTACAAATATTGGTAATAATGATTTATTAATTAACATACATTGACTCTGAAGACGTCCGGCTGCCTCAAATGTTTTAGCAATACTGGAACAAATTTTCACCCTTCCTCATTAAAACGAGACTAAGATGGTGGCTGATCAGCTATGTCTATTATTAGCCGAGTTCTTTTTTTATTTTTAATTTTTCTTATTCATTTTCTTTGTTACAGGTTTATTTTACATGGCTTTTTGACTACCAAGCTAGGCAAATGCCCGTATTATGGTAGTCGAGATTCATAAGATGTTATATTAAGTATAAAATATTAGGTATAATCATCCATATATGTAGATGAAAGTAAAAACATATAGCATACATATTAGGGAAAATATTCATACTAATATTAGGTTCATGATCCCATACATGAAAGGAGTTAAAGTAGGTGAATCTTGTATAAATAAAAATAAAAATAAAATAAATATTAAATAGAATATATTGACGTTTGAAATTACCCCGCCAGAAACTGTCGCTCATTTTGGCACGATTGCCTCCCCGTACCCGCCATCGATTTTAAATACGTAGTCAAAGCAAAACTGTTTGCACGCTATATTAAACTTAATCATCATCATTACAGCATCCAAATCTGCATCATCCGGGCCCGGTATATCAGCTAGCCCTTATCCTCGCTTAAATTTAAGTGGACTAAATTTGTCGCTCAAGCTTTGATAAACCGGAAAATAGTTCCTTTTTTGACGCCTAGGTGCGCCGAAGCGGTAGCAGTCGTCACATGTCAAATCTGATATCTACGTAAATAATGTTGTGTACTTTCATATCAGCAAAATTTACGTAAATTGCCTAATTTTGTAAGTATTGACTATTTCATTCATCGAGTAATGCGGAATGTCGATGTTTTTATAAGTTCAACATCGGGATAGTTTGTTTTCAGTGGTTAATTTTGAATTGTCTCCGGCACTCCGACACATAAATAATATTTCAAATTAGTATCCTCGCGCATGCTGATTGAAGTGGGGAAATTTATTAAAAATCAACTCTTAAAAATTCGCCTAAAAATATGTTTTGTTCATGAATTAAGCTGCCAACGTTAACATTTTCAAAGATCGAGATCCCCGGTGACAGTAAAAAGCGTAGATATAGCACTAACGTGTACAGTCGTTTGGTTTTTCAAAGTAAAACCTACAGGTTCCTCTATTAAAATCATAGACAATTGATGTAATACAGGTAGTATCTAGGCTTGCGATTAATATACGGATTATATTCCAATCCGCGCTAAGCTGGACATACCAACCAAGCCGAGCTTAAAATCAACGTGATGGAACTTCTAGACTCGAATGTAAATGCGTAGAAATTACCAAACGCAGGAATACATTCTTCCTCGTTTCAAGGGACACCAATTTTCCTGCGAGTCTGACAGAAACGGCGTTACAAATTACCTGACGTTCCTCCGACACTCGCAGTCGGATATGGGCGCTTCCTCCCTAACACATCATTTCCGTTATTTGACACCAAAAGGGTTGAAAGACGTTGAAATATATTATTATAAGGCGAATTCGGCATCCCTCAACTCGCTTAGGGGATTTGTAGACTGAGTGCGTGCGGACCTGAAAAGGTGGTAAACATTTTTAGGGAGGTCGACAGGTTCCGATTCGTTTTTATCTGAAGTTTGACCCCAATCGTAAGTATCGACCACCACAACACGGGAATATGCCTAGTATGGTCGTCGTAAAATCCACAAATTCTGCAAGTACGAGTGAAAAGCAATGAATAAAGAAAATTGAAAAAAAAAATCAAATCAAACTCATTTCGTCCTAGGTATTACAATTTTGTTTGATTTACAGTTTTTTCTCTTATTTTTTTGCTCAGAATTTAGATTAATATTGAATGTACATTTTTTAACTTTTATGTTTTGTTATGATGGTTTTTTTTTAAATATTAAAACTAGCTGATACCCGGCATGCGTTGCAATGCGACTTAAATTAATAAAATGTTTCTCCCTGCGTGTCCTTTCCCGTTCTTCCCCTTTCCTCTTCCGCCTCCTCTTCTCCTCCCGCGTCCCCTTCCCCTCCCGCGTTAGCCTTTAACCTTCCCCGCGTTTCCCCTCCATATTCCTATTTTCGCGAACCTCCCCCTCACGCATTCCCCTTCCATTATCTCCGCCTTCACCCCTAATTCGTCCCTCCCACCTCATTAATTCTCCTCCTCCCGTCCCGGATTCCTCTCCTCCCACCTTTTTTCCCTGCCACTAAACTCCATAAAATACACTGATTTTCAAAACAACTCGCTTGTTACCTATTTCATTTTTTTACGAATTTCATAACGCCACAGCTCACCAATATAGAAATAAAGCTACATAGAATCGTTTGCGGGATGTTCCCAAAAAAAATTTTTAAAATTTCATCGCAATCGTATGAAAAGCATAGGAAATAATTTCATAACGCCAGAGCTCACTATCATATAACCATCCCGGGTATGCGCACATCATATTTCCGGTTATCGCAATCGGATGAACGGTATGACCGCGCATAACATACGAACAAACAAACATAATTTTTTATATATTAGATTTAATAATTATATTATCATCCAATAAAAAAAAGTTTTTTTCCCGGGTTATGAATAACCTGACAAAATGTTAAAATCTAATACCACCACAGTAAGCGGAAAATGTTGCTTGTGTCATGATGTATCCTGGGTGGTACCCAAACGCGATGCTAACTCAGCCACTGACCGGTCATTTATAAACAAGTTTCAGTTGTAAGTAAATATTATTACGCGTGACAGCTGTTTCGCCTTGCCATAGTATGTAGCTTGATATATTTAAGTCGAGTTCAATTATATTATAAAAAATCTAATATATATAAATTAATGTTCGTTTGTGTGTTCGTGTGTTATGCGCGGCCATACCATTTATCCGATCGCGATGAAACTTTGGGAATATGATGTGCGCATGGGATGGTTATAGGTTAGTGAGCTCTGGCTTTATGAAATTATTTCCTTTACTGTTTATCTGATTGCGATTAAAATTTCACCCGATTGCTATTAATTTTTCTGAATTGTCGTGAACATGCCCGTGAATATTTCTATATATATACTGGTCAGCTCTGGCGTTATGAAAATTTCAGAAAAAAAAGGTCACGCGAGTTGTTGGAAAAATGGGTGAATTTTATGGAGTTACGCGGCAGGAAAAAAGGCTGGGGGAGGGATATGCGGGAGGGTCGCTGGGGAATCAAGTAGAGGGCTGCTTGGTGGGGGGGGGGGGGGGGTGGAAGCGGAATGCGTGAGGGGGGGGGAGGTAGAAAAGGGGTAGCGGGAGAAGAGTGGGGGAACGCGGGGAAGGTGAATGGGGAATGCAGGAGGGGAAGGGGACGGGGACGAATGGGAAATGACACGAAGGGAGAAACAATTTATTTATTTAAGTGGAATTCCAACATCATGCCAACATGCCGGGTATCAGCTAGTACATATAAAACTTTACATTTAATGTTTATTTTGAGTATAATTTTTTTTATGCTGTGCAAATTTATGTAATATTTTTTTTTAATATTCATGACATAAAGCGACACATCTTATTTTTTCAAGGTCTTGGATATTTACGTTGTTTTTAATTTTTTTAAAATCTAAATGTATTGATTTTCCACTGCTTCCAATCAACAGCTATTAATTAAAGCCTTTTTAAACATCGTATTTTTTATAACACATGTTTGTTGTTACCACAATGGAAACATCCGTTAGCCATCTCCGAATATTTAACGATCAAATTAAAAATACTTCATAATATTTTTTCAGTACCTACAAAGCACCCGATAATTATCGCTAAAAGCCTCCGGGGATTTTAATTACCGGTGTCTTATCACAGCACTTGTCTATTTATTTTCCGTTTCATTATGATCGCTCAATAACCGGGCCTGACAGGCGACGCATGGTCAGTAGGGCAGATCGGTGTGTTATATGGAGTAGTTGGTGGAGATTTGAGAATTTATTTATCACCTTGTATTTCCTTCTATTCCCCGCAGTTTATATTGCGTGTCACTGGGATAAACATCCCCTGAAGGAAGCTTTCAGTCGCCATGATTGATGGTGTTAATCCTTTTAATATTATTTGCCATGGACACTGTTCATTACACGTTACGCCAATGGCCGATTTGTCAACCTAAAATTGATGAATAAATAGCTTTTTGGATATGTTTTTGAAGCGTTTTTTTTACATCAAAGGGTAACCCTAAATTTACAGGAGGTAAATAACATTTCCTTTTCACGATATCACCAATGTGTACGATATTGTACAAAGTTAAAAATACGAGAACATTAATCAAAATAGGAAATTCTACCTTTGAGCAGCCACAAGGATCATGTTTCTACAGCAATTAACCGATAATTTCTTGTGCTTTGATAATATTATTTAATGAAAGTAATACAATACTTTGTTAATTATCTTAGATCTACTATATGTATTATGAAAACCCTTCCGTGACCTATTTAATTCGCAGATGAGTGTGTTATTTTACGCACGTACAAAACATTTGAGAAAATTAGTAAAATGGTTAAATCTTCGCTTGGATGTTTTTTAAGCAATTTTCATAATTAATCGACGATTGATTTTAATACAATGCGTTTAATTATCGTAGACTATATACGGTTGTCTTACTATTTTATCATCACATTGAGAAGTATTGTCTTTTCAAACCATTTTTCATAACATCACGTCCTCTTCAATTCTCTGAACGATATATTTTTTAACAATTATTATAAGTAATAATTATTAGCCTGAAACACTCATCCATACTGAAACATGTTTTTTTCAATATGGATGAGAGTTTCAGGCTAATAATTGTTACCCTTTGTGCTATGCATAAAAAACATTAGTTTATCAATTTAAAAAATAATAATTAAAGATATATTTTTTGTTCATCAAGAAAGTTCTTTATTAGGTAATGTTATTTTCTGGTTATGTAACTATGTAAAAAAAAAAATATAAAAAAAAAACACTTAGTCGAAGATAATATTGTTAATTCTGAAATTTGAAATATGATGTTGACAATTACGACAGTCTCATAATAGATCGCAGTGGCCCAATTGATATAGGTGTATGTCTCGGTAAGACGTAAGGTTCTGGGTTCGAGTCCCAGTTGCGACCATTATCTTTTATTATTTTTCTGTGTCTTGTTAATTTTCATATTTTAAAAAATTAGATTATTATTATTATTTTTTTTTTTTTTTAAAAAGAAAGACAAACATTCCCGGGTTACGAATAACCCAACAACATTTGAAAATCTCCTACTACCACCACACTAAGCGGAAGATGTTGCTTGTGTTGTGATGGAGGACTTAGCCAGCCGAAGAATCGAACACGGAACGCCTGGGTGAGAGCCAAACGCGATGCCCACTGAACCGCTGACCTTTTTGTTATCTTCTTCTTCAATGATATTTAACTATGTCTTCAAATTAACTGTAACGACCTGCCACCTACAACATGAGTCTCCAAGACCCAGGTTCACTCCTTCCACCCATAAAATACACTTTGGAACAACATTGTCAGGGATGACACAGACTCTGAGCCAATAAATATCCAGCATAATATAAAACGTAAATAATTACATATTTTCTTTGAACATATTTCATAATGACACGGTTTACATTTCACTCGATTGGATCGAATCGATACCTCTTTCACTGCGATAAATCCAAGATTAAGACATATAAATTTCCAACAAATGAACCGTGTAAATTTAAAGAACTTCATAATCGCTTTTTAAGTTCATTCCATTACTAACGATTCCATTACGCAGAGGAATTTAATTCGGCGATCAGTACGGAAACATAATACGGGCGGATATTTAATTTCAATTTTGTGAAAAGATTTCCATGGCCCACATCTGAAAGTATTTCACAAAGAATCCCCCTTCAGAAGCAAGGATCGGATTTGTCAGCTGATAGATTTGTTTTCGCTCCGCTCGGGTGGATTGAAGGTTCGTAGCGCTAGATATTATATAATATGTATTACTGCGGGTATAACTGGCTTTCAAAACTTTTTTCACTGTTCAATTTCCTTTTGAAATCCGGCGCATTTGAGCGTATCTCCTTTTGTACAAAACTATTGATTGGCGGAACTTTACGCTTGAAATTTATAAAAGTGTAACGTACCTACGTGATCTGGACATTTTCGTTACATGTATCTACAAAAACAATATTACATGCCATCCGGACTCCTCGAATACCACAATGCACGTGTCTAGTGTGGTAGTCGAAAAGCTTGTAAAAAAACTGTACGCAAAAATATTTTATTAATAAAGAAAAAAAAAAAACAATGTACTACTAGGAAAGTTAGCCCATCCAAGATGTTTTAAATTTTTTTAAATTAGTTACATTTTTTTTTTTACATTAGGTCCACACAAGTGGCCCTGAGGAAAATAATTTTTCTCAGGGCCTATGTCATCTTTGGGGATGCTGTGTGGAGGGTATTTTTAAGGAAAGGAAGGAGAGGAAGTTTTGGGAATTAAACGGTATGAGGGTTGGGTAGGAATCTGGGGTTAAGTGTGTCTAGAGCATCCGCCGCCAAGACCTAGATAAACCTTACCCCATGAACCCGTGCACTCCTGCTAAGTCACCAAACGTAGCGAACCACTTGGGGTGACCTATGGCAGAGGTGTTGGTTATCCAATAAATGATTTCCGGGGCGGCGGTACCCATTCCCGCCTCCCAAATTACAATTTATTAATTGTTTTGCAAGAATCAGTAATTATTATATGCAATACATATGTTCTACAGGTTAGTCCGTCCTAATCAGTTGTCAGAATCTAAAGGTGACATGTTAACCACTCAGACCCCTAAGCTTGTTTTCACGACACTATAACGATAGCAGTCAAGTACAATAAGCTTGTTTTCAAGCTAACGCGATGTGTTCCCACAGAAATCATTATAACTCTGTTGTTGTTCTAGTTACAACCCTAAAACAAAAAGGAGAATATCTAGAATAAACCACCATTCACATTTCTGTTCAAAGTTGTCCATAGAAATAGATTATAAATACTTATTTTGTAGATACAGTAACCCCCCAAATCGCATGACTTTTTGTAAAACTTTGTGAATTTTTATTAAATATTTTTGTATGAAGTTGTAAAAAAGTAAGGTGATAGAATTGTCTATTGTTCATTTTGCATGATAAAATAAGTGGTATTTTACGTTATCCGTATTTTAGTACCGTTTTCACAAAAAAACATCACAGGTGTGTCTTTTTTACAATTTTTGTCTTTGCATTCTAAATTTGAATGTTTACAAATTTGAATATTTACAAATTTTAATATTTACCAATTTTAATATTCACAAATTTTAATATTTATTTGTATCTAATAATATAATTTGAAAGCGTATTTCATTACCTTTCAACACAGTTTTTAGTATTCGGCTACGTTTAGAAATATTTCGTTTATTGAACATTAATTGTAAAGCGGAAATAAAACAATTTTTTTTTCAATCTGACAGGTTCATTAAGACCAAAAACCTACACAAAGGTGATAGATCCGAGTGCTTAATTGAAATTGTATTTTGATAGAAATTAACTTCGTCCTGATACCGCCCATCGTTCGGCGGCACGACCTAGGCACCTAAGCGCGAGTAAGCTTTTTTTTTACATTAGCTCCACACCGGAGGATGTGAGGAAAAAATCCCTCAATGCCTATGTCATCTTTGGGGATGCTGTGTGGTGTGTCTTATTAGGGAAAAGAAGGCGGGGAAGTTATGGGAAGGAAAAGGTACGAGGAGTAGGTAGGAATCTGGGGTCAATCTGTCCAAGAGTTTTTTTTTTTTTTTTTTTAAGTTAAAAGAAATATACATATTTTGCTTTGTTAACTTAATACATTGATACAAATAATATTAATAACGATGGTTTACTACCTAACACCAAGTAACACATTTTTTTAAGTGAGAACATTTTGGTTTTGCTCATTAATTTTGAGAGCAAACAGTTTTTTTCTAAATATACTTATTTTATTTTCGGGAAGGAGATTATATATGTTTATACCCTCATAGCCTATGTTTCTTTTGCCACACTCTGTCTTTGTTGAATTTGTGTATAATTTATTACGTTGTCTTGTGTGGTGTTCATGTACTTGTGATGTTTTCATAAATGTAGTATTTGTGTGTATAAAGCCATTTTGAATTTTGTAGATTAATAAGCATATGTTGTATTCGTACAGTTTTCTGATTTTCATTAAGTTAGTTTCTTTGTATACTCTTTTGGTGGGGGTATCTGGTCGATAGTTAAAAAGTTTTTTTATAACTTTATTCTGAATTATTTGAATTTCGTTTAAGAATGTGATATTTATGTTTCCCCATATTTCTATGAGGTAATTAAGATGGGAATGAATTAAACTAAAGTATAATCCCCTCTTTACTTGTATTGGTAGAAGATGGGCTATTCTACCAAATACACCAATTAGTGGGATAATTTTTTCTTTTACTTTTTGTATGTGGTGTTTAAGACAAGTGTTTATCGATATAAAGTCCCAGGTATTTTTCATTATCTGAAATTTGTAGGTTTATTCCTTCTATTTGCAAAGGTTTATGAGACGGCGTTTTTCTTTTTTGTGAACTTAAGATCATGTAATTAGTTTTTTTAGTGTTAATAGTTAATAAATTTTTAATTAGCCAGTCATTTAATTTATTAAGATCCAGTTGAGCTTTTTCAAGTAAGTTTTCTAAGTTTTTGCCAAAGTAAAATATAGCAGTATCATCTGCATTTAAAAAAATTCCCCATTTAGGTTTAATTGACAGATATCGTTAATATATATTTGAAATAATAGAGGTCCTAATATGGATCCTTGAGAAACTCCATAGTTTATATTATTGTGTTGACTGTTTTTGTCATCTAAGCTGACATATTGCATTCTGTTATATAAATATGACTTAATGAGTTGGAGAGCAGGGCCGACTACACCTATTTTTTCTATTTTTTTTAGTAGTATCTCATGACTTACGGTATCGAATGCTTTTTGGAGGTCTACGAGGATTGCTATAGCATAATTTCCACTGTCTATGCTTGTTCTGAGTTTGTTTATTAGATCGTTAGTTGCCGAAAGAGTATTTGATTTTTTTCTGAAACCGTATTGTTTATTATATAGCAGTGATTTATTTATAAGAAAATTGTTTAGTCTTTCATAAATTACATGTTCGAAAATTTTTGATAGAATGGGTAAAATTGAAATAGGCCGATAGTTTGACGGACGTATGAATCAACCCCTCACACTGCGGTGTAAGGTAATGGTAGGTCGGAAGGGTCCGGCTGGAGAGGTCTAGGTTAGATCTCCCTCAACCAGTATCTTCCGATTCGACCCGCAAAACAGTAGGTCTCACCCCATGAACCCGGGCACCCCTGCTAAGTCATCAAACGTAGAGAACTACTTGGGGTGACCTATGGCAGGGGTGTTGGTTATCCAATAAGTAGTTCACGGGGCTGCGGTTACCATAACCGCCTTCATCTTTTATTATTTTACTAGACGGATTATTTTAGACACATGCATCGCTTTAAATATATGTGTACGCAAGTCGTTATTTGTTAAAATAGGCTTTGAACTTTAGATAGAGGTGCCTACCTAAAGCAAACACTTGGTATATAATAAATCGATGAATGTTAGCTGGGCATTGGTGATCGAGGAATTTTTCGGCTTAATAACGTCAGTGGAAGATACTCTTAGTATCGCCCTGGTGTAAGACCACCATTCAGAATTGAAACGTTGCTTGAAATGGCTTTAGCCGTGTTTAGTGTCTAGATCTGAATAGCCAGGTACTTCCCCACCTTCCTCTTCCTCGTATCCTTCCCTTCCCCACTTACTTTCAGCCTCATAACATACCCCAATTGGGGATGCCATAGTCTCACTGGCTCC
Source organism: Limnephilus auricula (assembly GCA_951813805.1). Lineage (NCBI taxonomy): Eukaryota > Metazoa > Arthropoda > Insecta > Trichoptera > Limnephilidae > Limnephilus > Limnephilus auricula. The sequence goes on from OX638393.1 coordinate 8,195,968, forward strand.
AGACGGGAGCAGTTGGGACTCTTGTGAGGTATTTACTATAAAAAAAAGATGATTTGAATAGTTAAACATTTCATTGAGAGCTGTGAATGTAAAATTTTGAGACAAAACCTCCTTCGGACCCTATACTAGGGATGTTACGAACATTCGCATTCGCATTCGCATATGCGAATAATTCGCATCATTTTAAACATTCGCATTCGCAACAATCGATGCGAATATTTAGCGAATGCGAATGTGTGCAGATCATGTCGTGACTCGCCCACTGTCCACGTGCCTCCGCGTTTAAACGAACCCATTAGAAATCCCCTCATGGGAGAAAAGGCTGCAAAATAGCTTTTTCTGAAATATAATATGCCGCTTTTGAACTTCGATTATTAAATTGCTTAATTACGATTATAACTTACTGTAAAAGAATTGATTTATTGTTTTTATTTTTTAAATTAAAACGATGATTAATGTTGACTAAAGTTTTTTTTATGTGATTCCTTAACATTCGCATTCGCAATCGCACATTTGCATTCTGAAAATTCGCATTCGCGAATTCGAAAAATATCATATTCGTTACATCCCTACTTTGTACCCCTTCAAACACGTCTTCACAGTAATATTAACTCTTGCTTTAGGCAATTTCATTTCTTATCCCCCATAATGTTCTGCGAATGCAAGCTATTTAAAAATATCCATTGTTTTACTATATATAATGTGTATTATTATTTTATTATTCAAAGTAGTGTTTAGAATGGGTTTCTACAGAGTAAGTTTAGGTACGTAATCTCTTGTTGTTGCCAACAATGAATAACAATCCCGAACTCTTAATTATGCCCACTCTATGGGAACCGCCAGACCCACAAAGCGTGATGATAGTAATCAAGTGTTTTTTTTAGAAAAAAATCCTAGTCATTTTGACCGACTGTTTTCCGAAGCTCTAAGAATAGGCTAGCGAATTATAAAATGAATCCTCGTGCATACGGCTGAAGTTGTTATATCGTCATCAAGATCAGCATAAGTTGAATTTATCGTTTTATGTAGCACAGCTTTTCAACTGTTCGATATCACTGGAACTATGGCCTCTCCGTGGTTGAAAATGTATTAGAGGGTTGCGAGAAACGGAGTCGGATTTTTATGATTTGCCTGACTTTTTAGTTCTGCTTAAACATAGCTTAAGACGATAGACTTCGCTTTTCGGCCCATACAAAAAGGACGCCCGGGAAAAAACACTTTTCTACATCGAAAATTGCACAAAAAGAATATATTTTTTTACTGCCTTCTAGAGGGTGAAAACTATGTCGGTATGCTTTCGAATTTTCGATGCGTTTCGTATTAACGTAAACATTCACTGTCAAACATGTACGATTTATCAAAAAATATTATTTAAGGAAAAAGTGCTGCTAACTCAACTCTCATAAAGAATTATAAAATTACAAAAAGCTACCGACGTAGCTTCTTCTTTCTAAAAAATATATATTTTTTTAAATTTCAATTTCGTGAAAGTTTCGGTGTAGAAAAGTGTATTCTCCATAAACCCCTTTTCGAGCGATTTCTGTAGGTAAATTTGAGCGTTGTCTCATTCGCACATTTCGCATTCGCATGTATTGTAAGCGTGCGTGAGCTTATTGTGAGCGGGAAAGAATGACAGACGCGGGTGTTCCGCGTGTCGTTCAAAGTCTAGCCTCTTAAGGGGATTCAATTCGTAAAATTCGAAGGAAATCGTGTACTCCTCGTGTACGCTGGTTAAGTGGAACGGCTGCGCAACGTTTCAATTCTAATTGGTGGTCTTTTGGCAGATGCAAGTAGCTTACCGCTGTACAACGTAATTTGTTAAATTGTAATTGCTAGTTATAATCATCTCATTACTACACTGACATACGATTATATTATCATTTAATACGTTAACTTTGGAAACCGGTTCCATGATTAAATTTGTCTCCAAAATGAATATTCCTCGCAGTATTATTTACAGTCGTCTCTGTGTTCTCGTTCCGTGATATATTATTATTGCATTTCCCAGTGAGCAGTGATCGCTCCAGCTTTTCTCAGTTGTATATTAGGTTTGTGTTTGAGCGCTCTGGCTTATTTCGTATTTTAATTTGGAGCATTTCCGCAATGAAAACTTCACCTGCGTCTATCGGAGAGCCTTGTTATTTTCATCTTCCTCGCTTAAGATCTAAAGGTATTGCTGAAACCGGGGCCGGATTTACCAAAAAAATGTCACTTTCTTTTTAACGATTTCACAGTTTTTGACGCAATTATTTTGGTGGCCGAAGGTTGTTTTATTTTTACTTTAATATTTTTTTTCAAAGCATATTTGAAATTATACCTTTTCATATATTACTGTAAGTTGTGTTGAATGTTAATTTGGTGTATTTCCTTATAATAAAGAATTAAAATTTACACACCTACACTAAATACAGTTTCACTTTTATATCTTTATCTACCCATCTACAGATAGACTGCCGTAAAATCAAAAATGAATCATATTAAATGACATAATCCAAGAAACCAACTGTGTAGAGCTGATATCTCTCTCTGTGTTTCCTCCATCTTGCAACATGGAACTTTTCAAGACCCATGTTCACTCCTACTGTCTTCAAAAAGACTAGCGTGGGGGGATAAGGAAATGGGGAGTAGGGCGGTGGGTAAGAGGAAGATGGGGAAGTACCTGGCTATCGAGATCTGGTCACCAAATATGACAAAATCCATGTCAAGCAATGTTTCAATTCTGAATGGTGGTCTTACACCAGGGCGAAACTGAGTTTATATTTCACAGCACCTTCAAAGATGACATGGACCCCGAGGGAAATTGTTTTACTCAGGGCTTCCTGTCTGGAAATAATGATAAAAAATAAATTTAAACAAATAACTTTGTATTAAAATTTAATAAATTTTAATACAAAGTAATTTGTTTTAATTCAATTCCAAATGACGCCACAAAGTGATTTTGTGAAGTTTGAAGAAATTAAAAATAATCCGAACGTATAAATCATTTTTAATAAGATAGAAAACATGAACTAATCTAACATAGAAATAGTACATAGAGTCTTGAGTATTGAGCCCTTAAAAAAAATGAACCCCTTTTAAATGTACCATTTTGCTCACAAAACATAGAGATATTTTGGATGTCTTATTGTAGACCTGTGAACATTTTGAAGGCGACGAACCAGAATAATAATTATTATTGGCATTGAGTGAATGTGGTTGCAGTCTTTTTGGATTAACGCGTCCTAGTTTAAAAAATGATCAGTTTTGCATTTTTATTTTAGCCCTCCCGGGCACCCTCGATTTTACGGGCCCTGTGCTGTAACCCATTTATCGCCTTAGTTTCAGTAAATCCGATCCTGGTGAATTCCTGTCGAGATTTACACTATTTTTTACTGCAAAATAATCTTACACAAAAGAAATAAAGCCTCTGGAGGCCAACATACTTATCGAAGATCAAATTATCGTCGATCAATAGTAACGAGTGGTACGAGTTTACTGCGAAGTGATCGGTGATGATGACTAGAGAAAGATATTGTATTATTTTAGAGTAACTTGGAGGATAGAATGGATAACTTTCAATGAGACACTTTTTTTTTTCGGAACAAGTATAAAGTTTTATTGATACCGTACAAAAATATTTCCTAATAATTGACTTTCCCCCTAACGGATTGAGATGTTCCTTTCTAAGAAGTTAAATGCATAAGAGGGTTAATTATCGCGTGACACTGATTTTTTTTAATCTCAGTCTGCTGGAGAGGGAGAAAATTGATCGCCTGCCATCTGTCCTAAAAAGCACAAAACATTTTTACTAAAATCCAAACTCAGATTCAAACTAAGATCCAAACTAAAATACACTGTGTTTTGAATCTTTACTTAATTTCTCAACGGATATACTTATTTATATTACATAATCAATTATAGTAAAATTTATCTCTCAAGTGCAAGACGTTCAACGATCGTCAAAAAGATATCTAATTATCCTAAAAATATAGAGTTATCTTCCCGGTTTTGACATGTTTTAGCGTATTCTAAAACAAGAAACTATAATGTGGCGCCTTGTTTTATTTGAGACAATTATTTAGGATATTTCAAATCTTAGTTTGAATTTGCTTTTATAATTGTCTGATACCAATGTTCTAATTTGTTGTTTTATGACTTTTAATGTGTAAGGTAGGTGAGCTGTGGCACCACCTTACAGGGGTCAGAGTGGCATCTTAATGTCTGCTCTATGCGAGTAATGCCCGTGGATCTCGATAATGCATAAACCAATTATTATGATCACAGGCACTCATAATAGTTTTTAATCAGTTCAGTTTACTCATACAACGGCGAAATGATCGATTTGTGAGTCAGGAAGTTTATCACGATAAACGATAAGGAATAACACTAGCGTAATGTAACGATGAGATGATCGGAAACTTCTAGACTAACTGGCGGTTGTCGGCAAGCAGCTCTTCGCGGCTCGTTTTGGGTACCCAATGTGCGAATTAAAAAAATTAAACAAGATTGAGTTCTTGCCATACAATATATCAATTGATGAAGCAGAACAAACCTATCAGGATCACATTCGGCTTTACGAAATATAATATTTTAGTCATACGCATATCTTTAGCAGTGTGGTGTGGTGTCTACATCTCAAATAAATATAACAAAAACCCAAAAAAAATTATAATTAAGTTAATGAGAAATTCATCGCTGACAGAAATAGAAAACTTCACAACTACTAACCAATTTATTGTAGAAAGTCGATATAATTAATTAAAAAAAACACTTGTTTTGTTTAATATTAATGTTTGTTTTTTTTTATTATTTTTTTTAGTTTTAATTTGTACCCTGATGGTGCTTGAGCAAAGCGAAACCGGTCGGTAAAATAAATTAATGAAAACTCGTGGTTTTAAACAAAACAAGTGTTTTATTTTTACAAACCGATTTATTTCATTTGCCCACGTGCAGAACCAACATTACAAAAAAAGAATTTTCCGTATACGAGTATGTGCACAGTGTAATACAAAATCTCAGGAGATTCTTAGCAATTACCTTCAGAAATGTCGTACGGAAGTAAGGCGTACGATCATAAATTAATACGCGAGTATAGAATGTATGGGAAGCATCTACAATCCTTATCTTGTATTCCCCTTTCTCTCCCCTTACCTACTAATCGTTTTAAGACATAATAAAATTCCCATCTCTAAGCGTAAGATTTTTTTTGGCTTAACTTTAATTTACTCCATATTATGTATATTCTATCATTGTACTGTATAAGTTGTTTGTTTTTTACAAATAAATTAACTTTAGGTCATGACTAGAACGTCCGGCTCATGACCAGAACGATGAAAAGCTATATCTTATGCGGACAATTCAGAATCATGCAACTTCAACACTTCCTTTGAAAAGCCATTAAAACTGGTAAAATTGTGTAGCGTTCTGTTATTTACTACAGACACTAACAGATTCTACAATACTTTGGATGGAGATTACTACTTGGAATGATACTTTGTTATTATCTGCGTTTATTATACACTTCGCGGTTTACAATGTAGATCTCGTTGATCGACCTAACTAGAAGCTGGCTAAATGGAATCTAAACCGTGTGTACCTCTCTCAGAGCTGATTGACCCTCTCTTGGTTCCCACAGGTACTAACCTAGCTGCCATCTAGCGGAATCTAAGGATAGCTCTTAGCACTGCCATCTATGTCTACAAGCCGGAAGCTTTTAGATATACTACAAATAGATTACGTTAGGTTAGGTTATGAGCTATGTTTCAATTTTTTTTTCATAACTTTTAATAACTTTTCAAAAGGGTGTTGAAGTTGCACGATTCTGTGTTGTCGTGGAACCATCTTTTGCATACTCTTCGCCAGGCGGTTAGTTCGTCATGCCTGCCCATAGAGTCTGTGATTTTTCAATCCATTTTACTATGACTAATGTATGAATTTCGGCCATTAGTTATTCATGTGTGTTATCTGTTGTGTCCAGTGTGCTCAGGCAACCTCCAGCTGAGCCCGCGTTTCCACAGCGGGCTGTGGGCGGGCCGCCGCTGGGCGTGCTGCAGGGCGGGCGTGCGAGGCGCGCCGGGCTGCGAGGCTGCCGGGGCCTGGGCGGCGCAGGTGCCCGCCCCGCCCGCTGACCGACCTACTCCGAGGGTATCCATCGACTCCACATCCGGTGAGTTCAATCAACATCCCTTAATCAACGTCTCCCCTTTTTACCCTTCCCAATTTACTTCATTTATGTCCTTTTGCATAAGAAACGCGATATGTAATGGCTGATTTTGGATCCAGGGTACATTAGTTTATTTATTTTTCATAAGCAATAATTATCTGCCTGAAGGACACGGGTTCGAGTCCCGTCGGCGGCATGTATCTTTTCTCGGAAGATTTTTCAATGTGGATGAGTGTTTCAGGCTGATAATTATTGCTTATAATAATTATTACCCTTTGTACTATGCATAAAAATATTGACTTAAAACATTAGTTTATCAATTAAAAATAATCAATATTCTTGACCGGCAATCAAAGGAGTGCGGGTTCGAGTCCCGTCGGCGACATGTATCTTTTCTCGGGAGGTTTTTTCAATATGGAAGAGTGTTTCAGACTAATAATTATTGCTTATAATATAAAAAAGTCTTGTCTTAAACATTAGTTTATCAATTAAAAATAATCAATAATTTATTTTTCGCCCAGAGGAACTTTACATAAATAGGTATAGAAAGTTATAACTTTAACATGAAAACTATTTTTTTACTTGAGAAAGAAATAAATAATAAAAATAAAATTACAATAGATAAAAAATACATACGCGGAATAAAAATACAAGAAAATTTTTTTTAAATACACTGATCAAATAGGTTTACAAAGAAACATCCAAAGGTTTAAGAATAGGGTTGGAACAGGTTTTTAATGTGATCGACGAAATTCACCATGTTAACATTAAACATGTCATTGATCTAGGTATTGGTTTTCCACAGTGTGAAAAAGCTGCATCGGAAAATGGACCGTATAGTTGCGCTTATGTATACTGTAATAGAATGGGGTATTGTATCGTGTTGTTGTTGTGGGTATGTTTAGGTTTATAAGTTGCAGGAGTTTCGGAATATTCCAACATTCAAAAAGTAAATATTTTGGAAATTATTTTCTGCAATAAAGACGTCTACATCGATTCATTCATTTTCAATTCACAAATATTGTTCGACAGTATCGAATTCGATAATTTTACACACACAAAGTAAAAAAAGCATGCAACAATCTGGAGAATCGAGGAACTGTTTGTCTTCGTGAATTTCTCCAAAAGGAAAAACCTTAATTATTATTCAAACTTCTCAAATCCAAACCCATGAAAATAAAATAAGGACGGGTCGTTTCACATATTTGAACAATTCATCAAATTTCAAAGTTAATATTCAAGCTTTGTGAAAGTCCTATTCAAGTTCTGTCATTATCCAAGTACCGTGAGTCAAACTGTAAAGATTTTGCGATTATTGAAAAAGTTAAATATTTATTTATTTAGCATGAATATAAATATTTATTTATTTAGCATGAATATAAATAATTAATAAAATATTAAATATTATTAAAAATTCCCCGTAAACTTACAAACGTTTAGTTTTCTTTGCTTCCGAATGATATTGTCGACATTTCTCTAATTATTATTGGATTTATGTCAATAAATCCTTTACTAGTAATTTTGCGGATCTATTCACCTCACACCTGATTTAGTTTTACGGTTAAAAATATATTTATTCTTCAATTAGACTTTCTTCGTTTTCCAACTAACACTGCAGAACCATAATATTTTTATTTTATTTAGTTTTATTTTTTTTATTAATATTTTTTTTTGTTACATTTAAGTTACAATAAAATTTTTATTTTATTTTATAAACAGTAAAAAGAGAGAGCAATGTAGTTGTGTAGACAAAAGATTTAAAAATATAATATAAAATAAATAGAATATAATTAAAACAGAAATATATATGTACATATGTATGCATGTATATTAGGGTGTCCCAAGACATAAGGAAGAATTTTTTTTTCGTGAATTTAAAAACGCATACCGTCTTATTTTTTTCCATTTGATCCCATTAGCTCATATAATAAATATTATTTTGATTAAACACCGGCAACCCGTCAATATATGTCATTATAACATATAACAACCTAACAGAATAGGATTTCTCGTTATATTTTCTTTTCCTTAAGGCCAGTTCCTTGAGCCAATAAGTTTTCCCCTTTTCCCAGCTTCGTATTTTGCTATTCAGTGAAGCGGAATAACTAGCGTAGACTGGAGAAAAGTAGGAACTTCCGCACCCCCTCGGGCGCTTCGAATCAAATATAAAAATCACGTCATTAACCCTATTAAGACCTATTCAAAGGAATGACGAAGCTTTTTTTATTAATAGCGATGTTCCTATTTGAAATCGTAAATAAGTATTACACTACAATGATTTCAGATATTTTCGCATTTGAAATATTTCATGTGTATTCTACGACGGTACTGTAATAATACTATAATGTTTCTTATAACTAGCTCAGATATTAAAATATTTTAATAAATGTAGTTTCATATTTTATCTCTTCTAAAATACACAATTTTTTCCACTCTGCCATCTCACCAATTGGGATCCTTGGGTTGGGAAAAGGAGTATGTATTTAAATATGAACGATCTCCATATTTAAATACATGGATTTTAATAATGTTCGATCAAGTTTTCATACAAAATCTTAGATGTAGGTAATTCTATTTTTATCTAAATCTTAACTGATTATATGGTTTTGGAATCGCTGTCTTAGTGACATGATGTCTCGTCCTCCTTCTGTAGGGTTTTTTCCAGAGGCGTCGCACAGTGGGCTGAAAATCGCCTTTCAAAGACATAGAGACTTGAATTTTCATTAGTCTTTTTTTGGCTAGAAATGGATTCTGCTGATCATTACTATGCTATAAAATTTCGTATGAAGCAATTGCGTCTACAAATGAAGGAGTTATCATTTTTTAAAGAAAAAATTGTATGGCACTTACATTAAAAATGAGGCTATTTCTGGAAACAAAAGGTTGGCCATTATATCCTTACACACAGATATACTACTATTTATTTGTATTTTTTTGACATACTTCGTATTGTGGCGCAGCTTGCGTTTTTTTTTTAATCCTCAATGTTGAAAAAAAAACTTTTTTATGTTGATGATTCATTTTATAGTGTCAATAAAATATTGTAAACTAGACAAAGCATACTCATATGTAAAGCATTTAAGCATTAAAAACTCCTTCATATATAGCATAGTAATAATGATCAGCAGAATCCATTTCTAGTCAAAAAAAGACCCATGAAAATTCAAGTCTCGCTGTCTATGAAAGGCGATTTTCAGCCCACTGTGCGTCGTCAACACGAAAAAAAGGTCCTATGCCATCTTAGGGGATGCTGTTTGGCGGTGCTGTTTGGGGGGTGTTTTTATGGAAAGTGAGGATTACAGACAACGTTTCAAATCTTCCATTGTTATTTCTTTAACCTGATATTTTCTTGCATATTTGCTTAATTATATCTAATTATGGCAAACCACAATGCATACGCTTTTTATGAATATGTAAATAAACATTAAAATATAACTAAAACCCTAAGAGTATGGATATTAGAGAGACGGCATGTGAAGTGTGCCCGCGCGCTCCAAGTGTGCCTTTTCGAGAATTTTACCCACACGGCTTACATTGGCTGCTGGTTTTTGGTCGTTTAATACGTTCCGAAATTTTTACGTTAGCAGCCATTTTACATGGTGTCAGCCGTGTGGGTAGAATTCTCGAAAAGGCACACTTGGAGCGCGCGGGCACACTTCACATGCCGTCTCTCTAATATCCATACTCTTAGCTAAAACCCCTTTAAATAAGCAAACTAGCTAAAAGTAAAAACCACGTTTTGTCGAAAAATTTGTTGGTAAATGTAAGCAAAACAGTTTCACAACAGAAGTTATTAAAAGTACCTGAGCGTCACTTAGTGCGCTAACATCCCTTTAAAGGAATTGTAATAATTCTCGCGCACCTTTGTGACGTGCCCAATTGCCCGCCGGGAGAATGCTAAATACGCAATTAGGAGCGACTCGATTTGGCACTGTCAACGGGGGGAAACAAACCCCGGCGTGAATTTACAAATGGCCGCTTTTCTCGGATGCCTTTGTCTCGACACCTCCGCTGATTTTATTTGTGTATAACAATGAAGGAGATATGGAATTGATGGCGTGATTATTCCCGGATGAGTTTGTAAAGGGTGGATGCAAAACCTTCCCAGACATTGAGAGTCAAGATGGCCGCCGATATTTTTGAACCTCTTGTCTCTAATAACATTGTAGACAAATATGATTTACATTAGCTCTACACAGGAGGATCTGAGGAAAAAAATCTCTCATGACCTATGTCATCTTTGGAGATGCTGTGTGGAGGATCTTTTTAGGAAAAATAAGAAGCGGAAGTTTTGGGAAGGAAAAGGGTTCCAGGGGTGGGTAGGAATCATGTGGATCAATGTGTTCAGGAGTGACGGACGCATGAATCCATGAATCCATCCATCCCACTGCGGTACAAGGCGTTGGGTTGTGAGAGTCCGTCTGGAGAGGTAAAAAGTTCTCCCTCGATCAGTCTCTCCCGATCCGGCTCGCCACGCACTAGAAGGGAAAATACTAGTGCCGCCAAGAGTTAGATAAACCTCACTCCATGAACTAGGGCACCCTGATAAGTCACGAAACGTAGCGAATGATTTGGAGTGACCTGTGGTAGGGGTGTGGTTTTCCAATAAATGGTTCCTTGGGCGGCGATACCCATATCTGCCTCCCAAATTGAAACTTAATTTACTTTCAAAATTAGTACAATAAAATCGAACCACTACACGTTATAATAACGATCAAATCCGTACTTAACATTTCACTGTTTTTAATAATCTCTGCACGCTCTACGGCTACGGTGTGACAAAGTTTTTTTTTATATTCTGTACTTTTTTATCATTATTGTTTCCGTTATTCATTGGTGAAAAATAAAAACGAAGCTATACCATATCCCGAATTATATGTTCGATTTTGAATAAGATACTTGTGCTTTTACCGCTAGAGGCGCAGTCAATGTCTTGGCGTATAAAGGAAGATTTGGATGGGTGCGAGAGTTTTCTTCCAAATGTCTTCCATTATTCATGTGCATCGCTTTTGTTACATCACGGCTCAATGCTGTTTGCAAATTTTATTCGCAAATGGCTTCTCCGACGAAAAATAAAATTAGCAACACATTGTATCTCATTTTCCATTTTGGTCTTATCCGCCTCTTATCGGACAAAAACGTACATCCGTTCTTTACTTTTGGTAAGATGGGTTTTTCTTCAAAGCAGCAGTTGATTAAATATTGGTCTTTTTTATTTTATTCTTTTCTTTTTTTTTTTGCAATGAGATTTGGTTGATTATTTTAACAATGTAAACAAGTGTATTACAAAAGTGTGAATATTTTCGAGAACCTGATTATAAAATCTTCAGTATTTTTACTTCATGAATATTCCGCGCGGATATACATGATTTATTTGTGCTTTTTTGTATCTTTAATTTCCTCTTGTCGTATTATTGGAATCTGCGAAGTATTCATTTGAAATGGAACATTTTTTTATGGATGAGTTCGCTGTTTTCGTTCAACATCACGTTATTCGGGATATTTAAATTTCTCTCGATTCTTCTATCTACAGTTTTCATTACTCCTTCGCGTTATTTTTATTCAGCCATTTGGTGTGTTATTCACTCAGAACAGTATTTTATCTGGTTGGGGGTTATTCGGATTTTTTCCAAAATTTTTGAAATTGATTCGTGAAAAAGAAAGTTATTTCTTCTTTTGAATTGAAGCCTTTTCCTAAAAACTCTTTCTAAAACATCATTTTATTAAAAAGTGAAATGTGTTTTCCTTTGTTTTTGGATTAAAAAATACAAAGTACCTGCACATATATACAGACGTTGGCAATACAAACAGTAAATATCATTTTTAAGAGAGCATGAAGCAATGAATTTAATTACCTGTGAGTAACCTACGTTTACTCTAATAATTGCTGCACGGAATAATACTCCGGATGCGACGTTTATTATCATGGATTTTTTTTAAATACGCGCCTTGCCTTGTACGAGGTTGATCGCTTAATTGATGCACATTATACGAGACTACAGTTCTACATTCTACAGCTGTCGTAAAGAACATTGACAAATCAATAAATAAATATTCCTTGTCAAATAAAGTTGAAAAAAAAAGATACGAAGAGGAAATCCGTTTTTATTATTGGTTGAAATATTACGTAATATTAATTACAATAATAACATATATTTATTAATAGATTTTTACAAATTTATACATCTTGTTTATTTTTATAACATTGATTCTATTGACAAATGGGTCACTGCTCATCTATAGGCATTCAGGATTTCTCCCGGAATACAGCTATGTAAATAGCTAATATGTAAATAGTAAATAATTAATATGATATTTAAATAAAATAAATATTGTATCATGTAAATCAAAATTCAAATTAAAGCAAATAATCACAAAAACAAGCAGTTATTCCTTTCACTTATGATGTGGTGTGGTTGACTGTTTTGTCGATATGTTTACTATTTCTTATCGTGTTCTTCGTGTATAACCTTGTATATTATATATGTCGTCTAACTTTAAAATTTGTTAAATAGTCTCCAAATGCTCGCTCTCGAGATATTTTACTATGTTTATTTTTTTTACATACTTAGTTATTTTTCGTTTATTAATAATTTTTGTCAAGAAAGAAAAATATAATATTAAAATAAACCATTGAAGTTCATCGACCTCCACGCCAAGCAGCCTAATTAATGAATACTTTTTCTATCTTTTCGCACAATCCTTAAGATAACTTTAATTTAACGAATGTTATGAACCAACGAATATTATTCTCTGCCCTTTTATTGGTGCACCGTTTAGCTTAGTTTTCTTAGTTCACATCATCTGAATATCACTTGCAATGGATTACTCCCTCGCTTCACGGCGAGACATCAGGTCGCCATCTCCGCGGGGCGAGCGGCTGCAGAGAGCTGACGGCAGAGAGGGAGGAGGGAGGAGAGGCAAGGGACCCGCGATGATTCGGTACTTCTGTAGGTGCCGCGCTGGGAGCTGCGCTGGAAACAAAGCGGGCTGGTTGTGTCTCGCGGGCTGACGGGCTCGCGGGCCGGTTGCTGGTTGCCGGTTGGGTCGCGGACCCTATTGAGGTCAGCGCGCGCCTTTATTATTGTAAATCTCGTCGCGTCTCGTAATAATCGCGCCGAGCGTCTCACGCGAACCCGAGACGGCAGGACTCTTCAATGGGAATGTCGTATCCGAACAAAAAAGCGATAAAAAATATGCCAAAAATATTTTCGATAAGATTTTGAGTAAGCTATTCTATTTGTATAGATGTTGTTTTAAACTAGAGTTTCCAACTTTTTTAAAGTAGTTTTTCTTCAGTGCCCTTCGCTGATTTTTTTTGTTAATAATTTTATTAGCTTGGAGTAACTGCATAAGCCTAAAGCCCATTTGTTACGATATTTTTGTATATTTTGTTAGAAAATTAAGCATTTCGAATCCTTGATATCAATGGTTGTTAGGTAGCGACGATGCAGGGTTATCTGTGTTTTGTCAACTGGAAAAATGTGGTATATAATGGGCACAATTTTCAGCTTTCTTTTTGACCTCGCAGCCCCCTAATGCTTTTAAATAACCTCCACCTCCCCCTCCCCCTCCCCCTCGACCATCGTTCCCTGGATCTTCCTAGCTCCCATATCGTTTACTTCGATTTAAACTACGATTCTATATTTTTGCTTTCAACTCGTGATGAATCTTCTAATTACCATTGAATTACATTCATTATTCATTTCGTGTTATAGCTATTAATTTGTTGATTGATAATAATATAAACGCACGGTTTTACAGTTGTTGCAAACTTTGACCTTATCTCATCAATCAACGTGACCAGTCTCTCGAGTGCACGGTTTTGTATAGGACTTTGATGAATTATTAATGTTTTTGTTTTTTAAACGTACAATAATTATTTACTTGTTTCTCATATTTATTTATTTTTTAATCAAATGCCAGCTCAGCGATAAGAAAAAACTATTTTGTAAAAATGATTGACGATATTTTAATAGAGTTCTGTCATCATCTCTTGATGTTGGCTGGAATTAAAGGATTAAAAAAATAAGATGCATACTTATTTCTGAATATATAGATAATAATCCTGAATCAAACAAAACAAATACAGCAACAAACAATTCAATGCTTTGATTAAGTTCATATTAGCAACAAAAAATACAAAAACACACACGTCATTCTATGATGCACACCTCTGAACACTTCGTTAATACACGTTTGCCTATTGAGATGTTCACGAAACAAAACAAGAAAAAAATCTCTTTTACAGTAATTTCATCCACACACTAACCTTAAACTCCACCATTTGACCACAACATTATTGTAAATGTTACTATATATGATAATATAAATTCGCGTTTTGCGTAATTCTTTCACACGCTCACCTAAGCCCCTCTTCAATATGTTCAGATGATTACTGAAAGATTATGAGACTCTTCCAACCAATGTTTACAAAATTAATAAAAAAATAGTCTGCCTAACTGAATCCATCCGCTTCCCATGCCACCACATCAACACCGATCACTAATGCAGGTTCAGCTAACAGCTCACTAACACCTGACATAAGCCCTGCTGTGGTGTTGGTTGTCAGCTCGTGTTTAGTGTTAGTGTTGAGCATGTCTGGCTAGTGGCTACGCTGGCTGGCTTTCTCCGGCAAGCGGCGATGCGCGGCGGTCTCTCGCCATTCTGTCCCTCCTCCAGTCTTCAGTCTTCAGTACTGCACAGTGCACGGCCGCGCGCACCTGTACCGCTCATCACCCTCTCACAAACACCGTCCAACGGTGATCTCTCGATCTATAACATCATATTATAATAACATTAATGATCCTAAGAGACAACGGATTCGATCGTCTCGGAGATTCATCCCTGTGACTTCTATTTGTTTCATTCGATGGTGGTTTGTGATTACCCGCGGATGTCAGCGCAAATCGTGATTTGCTCATGTAGCTGGCGTATGTAACTCTAGTGTGGTTGGTCGGTGTGTTGTGTGTGCGCCAGAACCGGTGTTGTGAAATCAGCTTTGATAACTGTGTCAACTACCTGTGTGTCTCCGTTCTTGCCTCTGGCAACCGAGCGACAAAAGGCATTCGATCATATTGGCCATGTCGATGCCTAATCAGAACTCTGAACGCTAGTTGCGTTATATTATACGTTACGGATAAAGCTGGAGGCCTAAGTATCCAGGATCGGTGTAGTGGTTGTTGTTGTGTGTTGTTGAGTGCTTATCGTAGGGTTCCCGCAGTCGCTGGTTGTTGGTCGGCCACAGAGAAGCGCGGTTTCATGGAGGACGCCACAGGTAACGGAGACAGCTAACGGTGGATGGTGGATGGTGAACAGTGAGTGCAGTGATGATATAGGTGTGAAGACGCCGAAGGGGAAAGCATGAGAGAGGACACGTCCGGGGCCGCCAGCAAGCCAGACGGCCGCTCGGTCGCCGGATACCGCTTTTCGTTTTGGGCGTTCGCGAGCAACTTTCTTCTCCCGCAGAAAGGTAAAATTAGTGAACATTCACTAGCGGAGTTTCGCCACCAGCGATTTCACCGCACATTCATATTTTCGCGGAATGCAAATATCAGCAACATTGTCATGAAATCACTTTCTTTTGGTTGCGACTTGTGACTGTGACTAAACAAACCTCCCACCTAATTATTTAATATTTTCTTTTCAATCCAAATAACACACCTGGATCCGTTGTCTTCTTCTTAGTAATATTTAGTTATGTCTTAGCGACGCCAACTGCCTCTGATGACATACAGTTAGTGGGCAGGAACAATCATTTATTATTAACGATTCTACTAAAACATCCCATAAATCATCACTGCCAACACTCTTTCCTAATAACTTTGATGATGTGTACATTGTAGATTATATTTATATTTTGTGTATTTATTACTTTTTTCTTTAATTCCGATCAATTCCGGTGTATTATTCTATTTTCTAACGCATATAATAACAATAAGTAATAACATTCTTTGCAGTATAATAAATTGCTGAGCAGACATTACTGGTATCATTTTCACGCGCCAATAAGTAAATTTCTCTATTCGGAAATTCATCACGCTCAGTCGTTTTACCGACCATTTGTTGATAATTGATAATAATATGGTGTTACAGCAAACCGCACTAATTTCTAGTTGTCTCTTTGACTAACTGTCCGTTCTGAGAGTAGCTCTAACATCATCCATGTTCATTTAAATTCTACTCTTCTTTCAGTTTTCTTCAAAAGCTCCATTAAGCTGTAAGCCCTACTCCCTACTCCCTACAGTCCCTACCCTCCCTGGTAATGTCCTGAGTCAAGAATGTGCATTTGTCTTGAAAGTAAAATATAAATCTTTGTTTTTATTTGCCTTGGGGTTTCACATCCCATCGGTTAAACTTAGTGGGAAAGCTCGCTTCAAGCCCCATTGTAAACTTATAATTGTATATCTTGAGACGAAAACTTTTTTTTCTTCTTATTTGAGTCTGTAAGGTTAGAACTTTGCTCTTACAACAGTTGTTCAATTTAAAAAACATTTTAATTTAACATATTTCCGGTGCGTTGAAGTGGAAACTAATTGTTACGCGCAACTAATGTAAACATAATGTGACTTACTTTAACCAGTGAATCCTCACATTATTTTAAGTAAAAAATGTAAATAAAATTTTTGTCTCCGGTGAAATTTTTTAAGTTTTTTTTTTCTACAAAAAACATAAATAATCAGTAATTTTGTCTTCATTAATTAAAATGTTATAATTTGAGGTTATACCTATTAAGTTAAAATTAAAAATAAATAAAAACAATAAAATAAAATGTTTCTCCGCACGCAGGGATTTGAACCTACGGCCTTCGGACTGCTAGTCAAAAGCCTTGCCCCTCGACCACGGAGGCCGCGCTTCTTTTTACGAAAAGTCTCACCATTCGACTTCATGTATTGTTTTCAAATTGCCTTCGGTTCAAACCGTCGCATGTCGCCTCCGTCATGGCTACAGTTGAATCATTATTGTTTTCTCTATTTAAATCATTCGGGCGCATTGTTTCTCAATGTGAATTTGTCAACGCCAATAGTATAACCTCCATAATGAACTGGGGAGATTGAATATGATTGCAAATTACAATTATTACAACACTGCCATAACTGCCAACGCCTTAAGACTTAAGTGATTTCCAATATTGGCACGGGATGGGATTTTTGCGTTGGTGCAAGGATGTTTTCGAATGATTTAGGTAATAGGTGCTTATCCATTGTAACTTCTCGATGAAGATAGTAAGGATCTGAATTATTAGTATTCGATTCTGTGGGTTTTGTATCTTCGGTAATCATTAATCATAATCGACTCTACAACCCTTGGAGAGACCTAGCCCAATCCAGGAAACGACTCAACTCCTGGCAGTCTTTTGTTGTCTCACTCTAGTTCCTTATGCCTAAGTTTAGACCTTCCAACACTTCTCATCTTGCAGGTTTCTCTACAAACCTCTTTGATAGACTATTTTTAATCCTTGATCCTACACATATAATGCCTGGCGGAGAGTATCATATGTACAAATATTTTTATAGACGCCTCTTTAAACAATTGGTATCCCTTACTGCTGTAACTCTGTCCGTCAAGTACGTGCACACTATTATTGTATCATTGACAATCAGGCTGCGTTTTGTCCATAACAACGTATACCCCCATTTCCTGTCAAGATTTTGACACTAGTGGCAATATTTTTTGACATATTTGGTGACAGTAACTGTTCGGTAAAGTACATATTATTCAAATTTCTCGGCTGCTTGATAACTTAAGTATCAAATATTTATGACCTCCGTAACATTTTTCGAATAGTCAGAAGTGGAAGGACAAACAACTTACTATTTTCGTCCTGTAACAACTTCGTCATAAATAGTGTTTAACTAGTCCTGAAAAAAAATCGACTTTAAGGTGAAGACATGCGGAAAAATGCAAAATCGTATAAAATCTTGTGTATTAGTTTTGAAAATTTGGTCGCTTAGAAATAATATAGATACTTCAATTAAATACTGTGAGTAGAACACATCTTGGCCTTTGAAGTGATCGAGTATTTTTTTGATAAGCTTTTTAATAAGCTTAGAAAAAAATTATGCGTCTGACCTATAAAAAATGGTTAAAAGTGAAAAATCTCCTACTTACAAATTCTTTTTCTGGTGTTGTTTTATTGAATAATGTAGTTAATTAAGTTTCTTATAGAGTGATCGGAAAAAAATTTAATATTTGTATCTGAACTTCACAAAATAAAATAAAACGTGCATTTTGGCGACGTTTCTTTTCAGTGAATAAAAATAGGCGGTACCCAACGAATTTGTAAGTGCGAATTTCATCATTATGCCATGTACAGAAGGATTTTAGCCCGTCGCTCAGTCTACGCATAGAGCCCGGGGCCAACGGACAAGCCTTAGTCTACGCGGCGCTTCGATCTTTAAAAATATACTTGCGGAATAACAAAATACTGTTGTTTGCTAGAGATTAGGGTTTTTATGGGTAAACGCCCAAAAATCGTTCGCTCCGCCCGATTCCGAATGAGTCAAGGACTAGTGGATCATCTTAAATGTTTCACCTACGTTTGTCGTTCATGATCCATTGTCTGCACAGACACCTACAGTCTATACAACAGCCCCACACCGTACACTCCTGTGTACACTCTGTATTCAGATAGAGTTTATTTTCCATTAACACATTCAACTAAATACGTTCCTACTCGTAATTGCTTATTTGTACTTCCTTTTAAACTCCCACAGTTTAGCCATAAATTCATTAAAATTGTCGTAAAGCTCTGTACCCAAGTCGACCGCTTAATTATTACGTTCGCTACCGAAGCAGATGAATTACAATAAGCCTCGCTAATTATTTGCCGACTGAAACTGCCCTGGTTGAAAGTTTATTTTTAACTTTTGTGTCTATTTTCGGTTACGGTTTCCCAATCAACCTTTTATAGCGTAGGTACATAATTGCTCGGGCCTGTTCATCAATCTTCATCGTGAATTTTAGTCTCGATGCTGACAGTCTGCGTTGAACAATGACGCTAAATATCTTAAAAAATGTTAAGACGGTATTACCAGAGAATACCGGAAATTAGTCATTTTAAATCAAATTCTAGACGTATTTACTCTTTTTACAAAAAAACATAAATTTATTTTGAAAGATTGTTATTTTATCTGGTACACGCAATTTTAAAATTTTGAAAAACCAAGTGTATTTTTAATATACATAGGTTATGTCGTTGGTCGTTGGCAGATTTGTTCAATTTTCAAACGATAGATTCTATTAAACAACACAAAATTTCAATCATATAATCATACATGAAAATAAATCAATACATAATCTAGTCAACACAGTTTATCAGAATTTTAATTTTAGTTAAATTAAAATCATTAAAAAGTAAGTCCGAGAACGTATTTTGTTCATAATCATAATTGTTTAGACATTATTGAAAAATCATAAATACTTATGAATGATCAATAAATACTTATACTACAAGAAGTACACGATATGTAATAATTTTTCATCATGCGTTTTGATCATTTTTATTGCTTACTTGAATGCAGGTATATATTAATGAATTAAATCGATATTAATTTTTTTATTTAAAAACTTTGATACGGGGAACAATCGACCTTTCTCATTGTAGCCTCCCTGTACAGTTGCAAGCATTTTTAAACTTTTATTCTCAGCTGCAGGTCAATCGGTCTTAAGCTGAAGTCATAGTTGGTTTATTTATGTTTATTTATGATATACATATATAAAAAAATTTAATATTATAATTTTCATTATCCTTCCTACACATTTTAAAAATATATGTTGAATTGTTTTTCGCTGCTCCACCTTTTTTACACGAGCATTGCTCAAAAAAAAGGTGAATCACGATATTTAAAAAATGTATTAAAAATATATATATACAATGTATAATAACTGTATTTGTAAAAAAAAAAAAAAAAATTATCTGTTCTAGACATCTGTTCGTTACTGAAACTGGTTTTTCACATTGATTCTGATTTAAGTATTTACCTATTGATTTTAGTATTGAAGTGAATACTAAAACCTAGCACGTAATGTATGTATCTACGTTCATGTCAATGTATTTTCTGATTCCATGACAGTTGATCTCCTGACAGTTGCCACTCGGCATACTTGTATACCATATGCAGTCGGTTTATGGGAAATGCGGTATTCCTACTAACACAAAATATAACTAAGTGTCCCCGAAAAGTGCACAAAGAGGATGTGCCGCAGATTAACAAAAGTATAAAATATTTTAATTCAAATGCTTCAAGGATAAAACTGCTTGCCTATACTACTTAGGTAAACCAGCGTATAAGTACAAAAAATCGACAATATTTTTTGTTATCCATACCAATTTATTGTATTACCATTTTCAAAGTCGATTTTAGGTATGAAATTGGCAAATAAGGCACAAAATTATAATCTCGGGGGGCCAACTGTCGGGTCAATGTATTTTCTATTTATTTATTTATTTCGGTACAATGCTTTAGTTTTTACAATTCATTTGATTAATGATGGCCTCACTGGGTGGTTTCCCCGTGCAGAGGCCCCCATTTTATAATACAAAAAATCATTAAGATATAAATTAAGGTTATACAAAAGTAACATAAAAATTCAATAAGTAATAAAATAAAAAAATAATTTAAAAAAATATACCTATAAATTTGATGTGTGATAAAGTGATAATGAATGGTATTGGGTGTTAAGTGTATAATGTTTTATTCTTTTATATTATAAAATTTTTGAAATATTGATTTTTGGTTCTTAAATCCATTTTTTTATTTTGTATTTGAATTTATTTTTGTTTTCTTATTTTTTGTGACAAGTAAAAAATATTGTTGTTTATTTTGTCTATGTTCGTATATCGCTGGTCGTCGAATGAATCCTGCAGTCTAATGGAAACCAATATACATCATACTTTTATAGTTCATCTTATTATTATGTAATCAATATTTTTCTGAGACATTTAAAGTCTTTCATTTCCTGAAGAATTATTAATAATATAATAATTCATAACGCAAGAATTATTGGAAGCATCAGATCTTAAAATGGATATTTATTGACTATAAAAATAAATGAGTTTTTGTTGTCGCTGTTGTCGGTGTGTATTATGGGACACACCAATCAATACGACAAATTGAATGCAAATTAATAATTATTACTGTGCAAGGAACTTACATTTGTATTTTAATGTATTCCACCCACACTGGATTCTTATCGCATGAACGCCGATTTTAAAATAAGTCATACATTTTAGTTTCACCGTGTAACAGATTTTACGTATCTATATGTGTAAAATAAACTAACATCAGACAATGCGAGCTCGTTAAACAAACTTAGGGCACCTAAATCAATAACTGGTTTTATTTGTACGAAAAAGGTTTGAAAGGACCCTGCTATTAACCGTAGTCGGCATTTTTTGTTATTCGTTTACTGGAATAATAATATTCTATGGGAATGTTGGTGGTGAAATAAATGCGTAGATTTTTATTTTATTATTAACTAATTAATATTATGTGTTTTGCTGCAATATATACGGTTGGTAAGAAATATGTTTGATTAAAGCTACGTAGTAAGTGATCAAAAGAATAAGAATATTGTTTGAAAGGGATATATGTACTCGTAAATACGAATGTCAAAGGGAGCGCGCTAATATTAAAAAAATACGATTAAAATTAGGCTTAAGTTGTGAAAATTTAACACCTTGTCATTAAAATGACATTAAGGAGTGGGGGGGGGGTAAGGTTTGAAAACCTATTTCTTTTTTAAAAAAAATTCTGAATCTACGACAAGTCGAGAGTATTTTGTCAAAATTTCAAGTAAACCGGAGCAAAATTAACGAAGATACACCGTTTCAAGCGACTAGCTCTTCGATTTTCGACCGGATTTACGAGTATAAAAAAATTTAAATCGATTTTCTCGCAAACAAATTTTTAATGTTCGTGAACATCATACCTGAAAATCCACTTAACTGATCCTTTTAAAGTTTAATACACTATTTCTACACCTAAATCAACAGGTAATCAGTAAGCTTTTTTTACCATTTTTTTCCATTTCAAATCACATTTTTCAAAAAAAAAATCTCATTTTGACTTCAAAACGCTATCAAAAAAAAAAACTTTTCTTTGATTACGTGAAAACACCGTAGCTACCGAGTTATGGTGTTCACCGCATAAAAACTTTTTTTCGAGGCGCCTCTGGAGATTCGCTCTCAAGGACTTATTTATTGATATTTTTAATTGAAATTTTTTTCAAAGATACTTCTGATATTATATATACTTTAACGTGTACATGAAATAAATAAAACAACATTATTCATATCTCCAAAAAAATATCATGAAAATACCTTTTTTTTCGCAATTAAAACCTTAGCCCCCCCCCTTAAGTAAATCTTTCTATAGCATGATAGCCTCACTGCTTTAAAAAGGCTAAGTATTTATGCAAGAAAATTAAAATAATAAAACATATTGCGCTTATCTACTAAAAACGCAAAAAATCACATTCCGACTTCTTTCAATTTGCTTTTTTAGAATTTGTTTTAAATTATTTCAGCTTACCATCCGATTTTCATGTACTTAACGCATATTGTGATTTACATGAAAAATCGTGACAGCTCACGACAGGTGATAAAAAGTATCCATTTATTAAAGCGCCTATTCAGCGCTGTATTAATGGTAATAAGTATTATAGTTTGCCAACTACTTATACAATGCTTGGCTTATTGGATTTGTCACCCACGCGGAATAATTCTATAGGCAGGTAGGAACCTAGTACCTACATATTATAATACCATCCGGCATTCGATCGTTAGTTTACTTGGCTACTTCACGGTCGACAAGTCTATCTATAATGTATACTGTCTCCACATCTAACTTTTCATCGTTTTTTTCCTAATTAATAGTACGTATAATATTAATCTTCTGGGGGGATTTAAATTGACAATAAAATACGTAGTTAATACAAATTCTATGTGTCAGAACATTTTAAATTACACAAATAATTTTTTCCAAGGTTTGTTAATATTTACTTGGGTGTGCGTGCAATAACTCAATCAGCTTGTTAGTATCATTATCATCCTACAATTTGTATCTATGACAATGAACTGAGAATTAAATATGACCTACAATGATTCTTCTATTGTTTTAATAACTCGTTTGGATCCTTCAGTTTTAAGAAATGCGTAGGCTTTGACATCGTAATTAATTAATAACATTTTTTAAATAGTTGTCAGACAACCTTATAAATCATCAGAATTCTACATATTTTTTTATAACGAATTTAATAAGTTAATTTAGTAAACAAATCTAAGAAGAACAACATTTTTTTAACACATTCGTATTATAATAAATTGGCCCGAATGTGGTCGTAATGGAAATAAAATAATGATTAAATATTTTAAAAGAATAAGTCAATTTCCATCTATTGAGGATAAAAATGAATTTGAAAAAGAAATATCAGATTGGAAGGGTTAATTTGTTTATCGATTTACGTATCAAAGTTCTTCAATAGGCAAATTATTCTGTTAAAGATGATGTATCACTTGAGCCCATCTCCGCTGGTCCATTGTTCATGATGCTCGCTCGTCATACGCCTGGTTCATCAGACTGGCTTACCATCAATCTCTCGCTGCCTTGTATGTCACTACACATTATAATATACCACTATAGTATACCCACTGCCGCTTATTTGTGATGCTCTACCGGCGGCTTTGTCTCGAGTCTCGACGGAGATATCCCTTCCGTTGTAGGTGTTGGTGAATCTCTGATTGCCTAATACGTAATATCATTATCTTCTACGGTGAGTTTCCACTGTGTTCGGCTCTTCGTTGATGGCTTTAGCACGATGTGGCCTTTGTAATCGGGACACTATGCCTCTTGGCTCTCGGCGCGACAGATGGTTACACAGACTATAGGGTAAATGGGTTAAAGATACACATATTGTTAATGCCGTGGGTTTGACAGATGCTAAAACAAATAATCGTTATTATGAAATATTAAAATCTACCATCCGTTTGCGTAACTGGACATCTTAAAATATCGACCATTTTCATGTCTGCTTTTTGGTCAAGTTCTTCTAATAGCTTGCCTAAATAGCAGTATTCTGTGTATTATTCAAAGTTAACTCCCACACGGGATTCATATTTTCACTTCCTTGGGCAGTTAACTCGACTATCTTATAATCTAGCAGTTTTATCTTGGTATTTTATTTCCATTATTGATTTTTTAATAACGTTTTTTTCTAAGACGTGGGTGGATGCTGCAAACCCAATCTACGAGCTACTTCAACCGAAGATCTCTTCTAAATATAATCGGTCAAATTATAAATCCTTGCGGTACACCTTTGTGCAAAACCTTTAACGTCCTTCTACATTTTCATAGCCAAATATTTTTCTAAGGATTAGTGACGAGTGAAAATGTAACATTGAAAAAAATGACTCCTGGATAAAATATTATCTTACATCAGTATTGCAGGATCCATCTGGTGTGCTTGCTTAAAATTCAAAATGTTTTACATCCGTCCTCCCATCCTGCCTTTAGTTAACTTACAACACAGGTATTGTGTACACAAACGAACGTACCTTATACATATCCGCCACAATAATTAATGATAATGTATTCAGACATTCATGGAGTCGAACATCAAAAGCATTTTACTTAATGTCAATACAAATATTAGGTGAAAGTGTGCTCTTTAGCTTAAGGGGGGGTAAAGTTTTGAAGCCGAAAAAAGGCATATTTTCGCCTTTTTTTGAGATATGAACAATGTCGGTTTATTTATTTCATACACACGTTATAGTATAACATCTGAAGTTACTTTGAAAATTTTTTAATTAAAAATATCAATAAATAAGCTCGTGAGAGCAAATCTCCGAAGGCGTTATGCGGTGAACATCAAACTCGTTACCAGATCATCTTAACCAAAAAAGTCGTAATGCGTTTAAAAAGTGATATGTTTTCCTAGGTAGTCAAAGGAAAAAAAAAAATTTTTTTTGGTTGAATTTTGAAGGGAAAAAAATAGAATATTTGCTAAAAAAATTCGGTGAATTTGTTATTATAAAATGGTAAAAAAAAACCCTCTGTGACTACCTGTTGAATTATGTGTTAATTTAGTTTTTAGTGCTAAAATTGTATAAATCTGACAAGTATATTTTACCATGTTGTATTTTGAAGACCAAAACACAGTCGGTACCCATATAGAAATGTAATATATATTCTTGTTGCCGAAAAATTGTTTCTGTATAGAGATATTTATATATTTAGAGACTTTAGAAACAATGTAATAACTATTTTTTTCAATTTTAATCATTTAGCACAAATTCACTAGCCGCCACTTCTTAAAATTCACCTTCACATTCTAATTCTTCCAATTTCACAGCTAAACCACGTCACAAACTTTCATAAAGCATAAAATTTCAGTAGTAACTTGTAATAATTCTAATCTGCTTCTAGTTTATCCATAAATCACGATCAGTTGACAAGTCCAACGCAGATTTTAATATTTATATATGGATTAATTGTTGCAAAAGGCCTGTTTCTAGTTCCGTCACCGTAGGTAAATGAGCAAACATCCGTTTGTAAGATATATTGTATAGAACGGTTTCTAATTGTATTCTTAATCTTCTGTCATAATAATTTTATTATAATGCGTGAACGGTATTCATGAACAGTGACGTAATAAAGCAGGGCAGATGTAATCTTATGTTTTTGTTGTATTTTAATAATTCTTATTTGATTTCACCATTAATTTAAAGAGATGAATTTTATTATTTGTTTTATGTTATCATCGTACCATCATTTACCATGATGATAACTTTCTTCATAATAATGTTTTTACTTTATTTTAGTTACAAAAATTATTACAGTTTACAAGTATTTTAAATATGAAATTCAAAGTTAAAATTGTTTGAAATTATCGGTTACCAGACAACTCAACAAAGTGGCATTTGAGAAGTCATTCAAAGTTATAGTAAAAGTAGTCCATAATTCGTTAAACATAAGTCAAATTCGTAACCAATTTGATTTGAATTGGTTACAAATTTGACATATGTTTAATGACTTTTAAAAAAAAATTAAGAAGTTGAACTTTGTTGAGTTGTCTTGTCACCGAAATTATTAGAGATGAAACGCATAGATGTTTGGTCGGATACTAGATATCCGGCCAATTTTGAAGCCGGATAGCCGGATATCCGGACGAACTTACGCCGTTCTTCCATGGAGCTACCTTCAAGCGACGCGATCGCCGTTCGTCTGTGTTTTCCGTACTATTATTCGTGTTTGAAAACGCCGCTAGGTGCTACACTAGCAAATTTGTTTGACAGGTAGCGGTAGCGTCGCTTGTGAATAGCTACGTGGAAGAACGGCGTTAGCCGATTGGCGACTCGTTACACGAGCAAACCGCACTAACGATCGGGTGGACTCGGGTGTGTTCGGGCCCTTTCGTTTATGAGTGAAGCTAGTGTTTCATTGTCTTATTGAATTATAAGACAATGAAATAAGTTACCGAAGAAAAATGTCTTCGATAAAGAAAAAATCGCCTATATGGAAATATTTTGATATAAAAAGTTACGATCAAAAATTTGCTATTTGTTCGTTGTAGTAATGTTAAAATTTCTTGTGGTGGGGAAGGAAAAAGGCAGGTAAGTATGTATCAAACAAAAATAGGTTCTCTTTTCTTCTTTTTATAATTAATTAATGGAGTTTATCGCTGAATGAACGATTTATCTATTGAATGTTATGGTTAGGTAAATAGGTGTAACTGTTGTTGAAGTACAATGCACGGAGAGAAATCGATTATAGCCTTCATGAAAAAATGACATGTCTTCTTAATAAAACATCCATTTCACGATGTTTTATCGATTTGCCTCGATAATATATCATGACGTCGCAAAGAAAAAAAACATTATAATAACGTTATACACGTTTAAAATTTGATTACTTATAATTTATTCCTACAGTTTACTAGCATGTTATTCTGATATTCTGTTATTAAACAGGACGAACTGATAATTTACGCTTGTGAAATCCTCTCAACATCTATGAAAGTATTCGGAAAAGAACTGTAATACTATGGTGACGTTGTTTCTAATAAAATAACGTGCCAGTTTCCTGATAAATCCAACGGAAAGACGAACGAACCGTCGCGATCGTTATCCTTATATTTGGTGGTCAGCTAATGATGTACAATACCCAAACTTAACGAAGCTTGCTAAAAAATTTCTTTCACCGCCCTGCTGCAGCGTATACAGCGAAATACCTTTTCAAAAGCAGGCCTTGTATATCAAGACAAGCAAAACCGTTTGTTGCCTCTTAACGCAGAGAAATTGGTATTTATTCATCATAATTTGCCCAGTACCGGGACATTTATTATCCGGTATCCGGCCGGATTTTAAATTTAGGCCGGATAGGCCGGATGCCGGATAGTTACCGAATATCCGTTTTGTTTCTGGAAATTATCATATTAGATTTTAATAGCCAGGAACTTCCCAACCTCCCCCATGACTTACCTACTTTCTTTAGCCTCGCAACACAACTAAGATGGCCACAGGGCCGGTGGTAGGTACTCTTGTGCCTTATGACATAAAACACCCTTGTGATTAAATTACCAAAAACGAAATTTCAAGCAAGCGAGTTTAGAAATTGGCATAAAAATAAATATATGTATTTTTTTTAATAAGCGATTTTTCTTCCGGATAAGATCCTCTTCTTAATTTGGAGAATAAGTATTGCCTATTGTTTTGTCCTTGTGTTAATTTTTCATGTTTATAAGTACATGTATATAAGTTCATGGTTTATTATTCACGAATTGATTGCTGGGGATCTACGTGATCGCTGGATATAAACTTCCTGAGGTATTTAAATAATTAATTTATCTCGCTGTATAAAATACACATGTAAAAAAATTACCCGATTCGTGGAAATACAATTAAAGTCTCATTTAAATTTTGCTATTATTCGTCTTACGTCGTATTTTATAGTTGTTTAAACATGTTCTTTTGGTTCCACGTCAACTCAGAATCAACTGAACTCAACACCTCTTTTAAAAGTCGTTAAAAGCAATAAATAAAAAAATTGAAAAAAAAGAAAAAAACCTATAACCTATTTAACCATTTTTTTTATATATTTTTTTCATAACTTTTAATGACTTTTCAAAGGATGTGTTGAGTTGAATTCTTTCTGAGTTATCCGGTCACCGTTCTTTTTCTTGTACGTCTTCTTCTCAGTCTCGTCTTTGTCAAAAGCAGAAAAACTGTTTAAAAAACTCGAGCGGTAAACTCTTGTGTGGATGGACGCTGTAACGCTGCCTGAAATGTTGGCTAAAGAAGGAGGTATCGCAACATGGCATAATACCCCCAAAAAATCATGACAATCGTATTGCTTGTATAATATTATTTTCATGCTTCATGAGAAAAACGCTTGTGAAAAACCTGGGCGACGCCGGGTAGTTACTACTGGTTCATTAAATTGAGCTGTACACGACGTAATATTGCCTAACAGATATTTAATTTTTCCAAATCCTTGAATTACATTATTTTTTAAAGATTTTTAAACAATTTATGAATAACATCTCAACTTTATTGCTTATCATCCAATTTCGATGTTAATCAGTATTTATAATACGTCTGACCTATCCTCGGGAAAAAACTAGTTATTCTAATATAAATTTCGGACTTGATACATTATCATTCGAAGCTCATAATAAATTTAATTCATATTGATTATATTTATTAGATACATAATTATAATTGTATTAGGGAAGTCACGTTTATTGGAAGTACGTATGTATATATATTTAAGGTTAATATGCCTTATGAATATACCTGGACATAATCACATGTTTATTTGATATTTTCATGACTGACGTGATGCTATCTTCATAGGAAGATACCTGATTGCTGATGTTTTGAAGTCTGTTAGTTGTTGTGTGGAAGTTTTTGTAAACTTAATTTTTTACAATAATATATTTGAATAGTTGTGATTTTGTATCTTTCTTGTTTTTGTGTGCATCGTGTTTCTTCTTCTATTTGTTATGTTTTGAATGACCTCTTTGTCTTATTTATTATTCGTGGTGTTAAATATTTTATACTTTAAAGTCGAAAATAAATAAAATAGCTCACATCCGTATCAGATGTTTGCTACATCTGTGAATTTAAAAAAATTGGGTATTTTGACCTCATATTCAAAATGAGGTGTGTATGAAAAAGGCCGCGCAGACATTCCTTTAAAGCGACCACCATTTCAGTACCACCATGTTCACGGCATTATCAGATGTGTCCATTTAATTAGATGGTATCTATTAATATAATATGAAATAATATTACAATGTGAACTATCTTTGACTGTTTAAATTATATTTTAAGTAAATATTTTTGACATCAATTTATTGCTTCCAATGAAAGCTGGTCGTTAATTATTACAATAATAAATTGTATTTGGCTATCAGGTTAAAAATCGGCTATTCATCTTTCCTACAGGCTAATGAATTATATTTTTTGTCATTTTTTAACCTATCTGCTACTAATATATTCCTATAGCGTTGAGCAGGTCAAAATGGTGGTATAATTTTCTATATCAATAATGGTTAGCACATAGCTTCGACCATTAAAGTATTAAAAAGTTTTGTCTTATTTTTTATGTCATTAGCGACTTTTTTTATGACGATTTTATTCCAAATTTTTTTTCCGTAAATCAAACAAAATATTTTTCTTTCGCATGGCGTTACCGGGCACTCAGCCTAGTAACCGCCCACCATTTACCCCGCCCTCAACTGTCCAACACCTACTATTTTTTATGTTTTTGTAGAAAAAAAAAAGATCAAAAATGTCACCGGAGACCAAAATTTTATTTTTACTCCAAATAATGTCAGGAATCACTGGTTAAAGTAAGTCAAGTACGTATCTTAACATCCTGTATACAATATGCAGTCGGTTCAGGGAAAATACAGCATATCTACTAATATAAAATATAAACTAAGTGTTGCTGAAGGGGTGTGCAGAGGAGTGCCATACAACAAAATTTAAAACATATATTTATTCAAATGCATTAATTATAAAATTACTTGTCTATACCTATACTGTATGTATATACCAGGGTATAAGTACAAAAAAATGATATTGTAAATAAATTCGTTTGATATCCTTACCATCTTATTATTAAAGGTATTTTTGAAGTCTATTTTAGGTTTGAAATTGGTAAATAATGCACAAAAATTATAATTTTATAATAATTATAATTTCGGGAGCTCTGGCGTCTGGATATTTAAAACTTCATATTGATGAAAACTAATTGAGGTTGAAATTCCCGTGAAGCTGTGCACGTTTAATGTTTTTAAATACAGATTTTCTACTTTGTAGCATTAACTTCAGATCGGTAAATTAGTATTCAACGCTGTATATATTATACACTTTAGAATGTTAAGTGTGTGATCTTTAAAAGTATTTTATCGCATTTCCAACGTAAATAGACAGACCATCACACCTTATCAGATCGTTTTGACATAGTTAATGTGCATAATCTTAGCTACATGTGATCTACTTGGCTGAATCAATGGATTTGACACGCCAACCGGAGATCCGGTTTTCACACTAGGCCAATCTTAAATACCAAGTTTCCCAATTTCGTAAGAACCGTTCCTAGAATAAAGAGACTGATTGAATAACCAAATCAATTCAATGAAACCAGACACAAAAATAACAAAAAATAACACAATCGCAATAACAAAGTAACAAAAGCTATTTCATTATTTAAATCAATTTTTAATTATCGATTAACTGTCTCAGAGCTGTTAAGATGTATTTAAAAGTTTGCTTTGCTTTTATTTTAAATTGCTTTGGATTAGGTAGAAAATAAACCGCACCTTACAGGGGAGGGGTTTTGTTCATTTCACTTTCAGCTCATTTTCCATGTAAACCCTTTATATTTTTCAACCCTCAAGTAATAAATTCGATTAATATTTTTGTCAATTTGTTTCATGGTTCAATTCAAATGATTTTCATCAATTCTTCAAAGAACGAATGACCTCATAAACAATTTAACTCTCGCATTAATTCGTTTTGCGTCATCCCCTGATAAACAAAACAAATATACGGCTGCGTTACTTCCTTCTATGGTAAACACGACTTGTTATTATTAAAAAAAACATCTATGGAAATAAGTTATTATTTTATATGAAAGTCGTGTTTGTTAGCAAATGTTTAAAATAATTTATGTAATAATTAATGTGTCCGACGTCGTAATGTTTAGATTTTTATTTTTCTATCTTCTCCATTGTAATGATGCTTGTCCAATTTTTCACGTCAATAAATCATCAGCTATGACCAAATCGAATTATTGTATGTGAAACTAAAATGAATGTGGATACACGATTTTTGTTCTTTTAGAAGGTTACAACAAACATACACTACCCGTTTCTTATGAAAAATCGTATGCATTACTGACACTAAAGTTACTGGATACTTTGATATAAAGTATTATAGATATAATATTAAATGTCTCCTGTGTATGCCCTTCACTTCTAATGTTGCCTTTTATTATTTTTACTGCATTTGAAAGAACTTGTATTCAACCTACATATATAATGGCTATAATATTGTCGCCATTCTATTTAGCTAAAGTATATGCATTTTAAGATAAAACCATTTATTTTAAACGACATGTTTTGTATTGCACGGCATTGTACAAGTGTAGAATTTTTTTGAATAATTTGAAAAAAAATTGTTCTCTAAATTCTCACTATGCAGGTGAACATTGAGAATCTTTAATTTCATAAAAGCAATAATTATCATAGAAATTTTTAAATGATATTTTATTCATGTTTGGTAATTTTTTTTAATTTGGTAATTTTGTACGTCTTTTAAAAATCCAATTGGCTTTGTTCTTCCCTAAATTTTACCTAGCAAGTTTAAGAAAGGGACGCTTAGACGGTTTGGGCATGTTGAGGGAATGAATTAAGAAAGGATTGTAAAGAGAATTTATGACGCGAATGTGAATGGTAGAAGAAGCCGAGGACTCCCAAGGAAGACGTGGCACGATCAAGTAAATCAGATACTTGAGTCGGGCCATGTCAAGAGTCAGAATAATAGAAGAGTATGTATGAGAAAATGTATGAATGTAAATGAGGCAAGGAGTGTGTGCCGAGACCGAGTTGTTTGGCGGTCCGTCCTCTCTGCCTACCCCTGCGGTGAAACTGCGTGATGGTTAGTTAATTAGTTAGTTAAATTTTACCTAAACGTCGGTTGTCTAAATTTACTTTAATTTTGATTATAAATTAGTTTAATGTGGAAATCTATAATTGGTTTCTCAATTAGGTGAATTACATATGTATAAACAATAGGACAGTTAAATCATAAATATCTTGGAGTAAATTTTTTTAATTCATTACCAGAAAATTTTTTAAAGATTAATACTAACATAAAAGAATTTAAAACTCACCTTAATAATTATACTGAAAACTTGAACTGAATCATGTCAAATAAAACCAATGTAATAACACTCCCCCATACACACAAGCCCTGCTTATTTATGGAGGTACATCAAATACATATATTATGTAATTAATCACTGTAAAAAATATATATTTGTAATTTATGTATCCTTTTGTACCCAATAAGAAAAAAAATTAACCACTTTGTAAATTTGTCGATTTACCTGAAAATAAAATAAATAAATAATTTTTTCCGGGTGGTGGATGACAAGGTAATTTGGAAAATCAAGCAAAAAGCGATAGAAATATCAAACAAATTGTGATAAATAATCTGGATTACCTGGAAAATTCTAGAATTTTACAATCTGTCAACTGTGACCACCACTGATTTAATGTCCATACTTCTTAAACCACAGGAATATCCGCTAGAAGCTTGATTAACTGACCGAGCATTCAACTGATCAAACATTCAACCGTCTAATCTTGTTCTCCGATAGAGAAATTTAATCAACCCCCTTTTTTTACTTATATACAAAACTTAACTACGTGGAAGCATTGTCAAATAAGATTTCCCTCACAATAACGATAAGACGCTTAACACAATTTGGTGTATTTTATTTTTTATTAGGAATATCAAAACATTATACGGGCCCGATAAACAGCCGTGGCATTTTTGATGGAAAACGAATTTTGGCACTGTCAACTCCAGATATTGTTTTTCCACCGCAAAACTTATAAAATTACTGGGACTTTTTTTATATCAAATAAGTTACTGACATGGATTAATCATAAATCTACACCACAACATTTCTTTGCATTGTTATTTATATTATGTCTGGTAAATTTGAATATTTTCTTGTACTTATTAGACATTCAGAATAATGAATCAGAACATGTGAATTTATTTTGTGCTGAGAATACACAAATGATCAAATATAAAGATCAATCCAAGATTGTTCTAAAGTGCCCCGAAGACAATCTATATAAGAATAATATTTTAGCAATTATTATAAGCAATAATTAATAGCCTGAAACACTCTTCCACACTGAAAAAATCTCCCGAGAAAAGATACATGACGTCGACGGGACTCGAACCCGTGTCCTTCGAATTTTCGGTCTGCTCTAACCACTTTGGATTTTTTCAATGTGGATGAGTGTTTTAGGCTAATAATTATTGCTTATAATAATTGTTACCTTTTGTGCTACGCATAAAAATCTTGTCTTAAAAACATTAGTTTGTCAATTAAAAAAATGTTTTTTTTTAATATTTGGCTAATTTATTAGCGCCGTTTTCGTGAAAAATCACCCCAAGGGCGCTGATAAATTATCAATGTTGACGTCAACAGTATAGTTATATTACCCTTCATTAGTTAGGATTTTTTTTACAATAACTCCACACAGGAGGTTTTTAAGAAAATAATTCCCCTATGGGGGAATTATCCCACAAGGGCCCTATAATTTCCCTAAAGGGCCTATGTCATCTTTGGGGATGCTGTGTGGAGGTTTTTTTTTTTAGGAAACGAAGGAGAGGATGTTCTGGTGAGGAAAAAGGTACGAGGGGGTAGAAATCTGGGGTCAGTGTGTCCAGGAGTGACGGACGAATGATTCCATCCCTTCCACTACGGTGCAGGGTGTTGTTACGAGGGAGCCCTACTGGAGAAGTCAAAAGGCTTCCCTCAACCCGTCTCTCCCTATATGGTCTGCCACGCAATTGGTGGAAAGACGCGATCGCCACCAAGACCCGGACAAATCTCACCCGTGAACCCGGGCACTACTGCTAAGTCACCAAACGTGGTGAACCATTTGGGGTGA
Source organism: Limnephilus auricula (assembly GCA_951813805.1). NCBI lineage: Eukaryota > Metazoa > Arthropoda > Insecta > Trichoptera > Limnephilidae > Limnephilus > Limnephilus auricula. The sequence continues at coordinate 8,230,319 of OX638393.1, forward strand.
CCTATAGCAGAGTTGTTGGTTATCCAATAAATGGTTCCCGAAGCGGCGGTATCCATACCCGCCTACCAAATTATAGTAAACTTCCCCCACGCTTTTCTATGCCGCATGTATGTTTTTACGCATCTTTCTCTTTCGTTTACGGTCATTGTAAAGTCAGTAAAGTGACTGTACCTGCACTGATAGTGGATCGTTTTGGCGCTTACTATACTCATTGAGCAATCTCAGGCAATTGAAGCTTTATTGACAATTTTTATTCACCGTCTCCTGAGCATAAATATATATGTAACGCGGTTTCGTGGACATAGCTGTTTTTTTTTAAACTTTAGACCCCTCCCCCCCTTCCGTGAGATTTTTGTATGACTGTCGAAATAAATGTTTTTCATAATAACCTTTTTTTCAGCGAGCAAAATGGGAAACTTCAAAATAAGTGAAACAATTTTTTTATTTTTTTATTATCTCTATAATAATATATATATTATTCTTTTAATGTTGACGTGAGATTTTTATTGACCCCCCCCCCCCCTGGTATAATGAGATTTGGTGAGATTTTACCTAACCCCTCCCCCCATTTTTTGCTCACGTAATTAATGTATGGCCCCCTAAGTAATTTGTATGGCTGTTATGGCCAGTTTTTCGATTTGAAAGATATTAAAATGGTTTATTTTATTTTGAAAAGAATATTTAATTTTTTTATTAAATACTAAAATAATTGTTTAAAAAAAATCATCGTGCAATTGTCTCACTATGTTAGATACACCGCAAAAGGCTTCCGCGTCTTAGAAATGAGAAGATCGACAAATTAAATGAGCGTCATATTGTTCTGTCTTGTAATAGCAAAATGATTGATATAACATATTTATAACGAGTTTTACTTCTCGTTTTCTCTTGGCCTTTATGCATACCTTTTTTTCTTCTTAATTACTTACGAGTCCCAGCTGTTAGACGTCAGAGGCAATATGCATCACTAATTTATTGGCAAATATTGTTGCGAAAGATAGCTGCATTTGATGGAACCGGTAGTTCTTATTTTGATGAAATTTTATCATTTGCATGTGTTTTAAAGTAAGTCAAGTACGATGCTTTACACCCTGTATAAAAAATAGACATGCCTTTTGATTACCACAATAATTTTTCAGTGTTATATTGGCCTCAAATCCAAAACTACGTTTTGTATGAAACCGGCCCCGCACCTGTTCCTCTTAAGACGTTTCATATCTGAATGGTTGTCTTTCCCCACCTCGAAAAGTATGTATAATGGAAAATAAAATATCTTTCTCTTGTCTTTACATTACCATCTACTTTAGATTCTAAACGGAGAATTCTATAGTATTAATATATTCAATAATTTTTATTTTAAGATTAATCATTATCCGGTATTATACAGGGTGTTTAAGGTACGTACTTGAGTTACTTTAACCAGTGATTTCTGACATTATTTGGAGTAAAAAATGTAAATGAAATTTTGGTCTCCGGTGACTTTTTTTATGTCAATTTTTTTTTTTTTTAAATATTTTTTTCTTCAAAATCAAAAAAAAATAAATTCTTTCACATGACCTTATTGGTCACTTGGCCGAGTTACCGCCCCACCACTTACCCCGCCCCCAACTACCCAACACCTACTATTATTTATGTTTTTGTAGAAAAAAAAAAAAAAATCAAAAATGTCACCGGAGACCAAAATTTCATTTAAATTTTTTACTTCAAATAATGTCAGGATTCACTGGTTAAAGTAACTCAAGTAAGTACCTTAACACCCTGCATATTGCGATCGACTCTTAGGAATTAATATACCTACTCTAGAGTGACACAATGAAAGCTGGAAATGGCATTAAGTGACTTGGTTCCATTATTACAAATGGCATCAGATGGCTGGGTCTTGTTGTGATGGTGAGTGCTTGTCATTTTAGTAATGGGCCGATATCGCGTTCGTCGGTTAATGTTGTTTGATAACTATATTTATCCGTAGCTAAAGGTGCAACCTACATTATCTTGTTACTCGCTATACACAATGGCATGTTCACGGTAAAAAAGTTGACAATGGTTTGAATCAGAGTTTCTAAAACTCATTTGACTCACCGCCATCTTTTCAAATAATATTTATTCACATATCCTCTAAAAAAAAAACACGTTTTCATTGACGTTTTTAACGCCGCAGAACTAGAAATATAAATGCTAATTTATTATAATAAATCTAAAAATAAATAATTGTCCAAAGTACATTGCAAAATCTATCGGTTGTAATATGAATTTTAAAACTCTTGCATTGATTGGCCTGTAATCTCAGAACCGCCCTGGTGATAGCTAGATCAGATAGTCAGGTACTTCCCAACTTTCTTTCCATCTTCCATCTGGCTCCGGGCAGTTAGAACTCTTGTGCGGTATTCACTTAAAATAAAATAACGTTCATTGCTATAACAATGTTTTTTTAACACTAGCTCGTTTAAGTTCTAAGTTTGGGGATGTTGGGTCTTTTTAGGGAAAGGAAGGAGAGGAAGTTATGGGGGTGGGTAGGAATATGGGGTCAATGTGCCTAATAGTAAAGGACGTATGAATCCATCCCTCCCACTGCGGTGCAAGGCGACACGGTGAAAAATTTTATTCTAAAATACGATTATTTTATTCGTAAAAACGGTTAAAAACGGGACTGAAGTTCTTACGAAAAAATCAACAGGGTTTCAATGTTTATTGGCGGGAACATGTAAGAATAATTTGTTGGTGTGTTATATTATGGATATATAATTAATAATACGTAATTTCAATAATTACGTACCAACAAATTATTCTTACATTTTCCCGCCAGTAAACATTGAAACACTGTTAATTTGTTCGTAAGAACTTTTGTCCCGTTTTACGAATAAAATGATCGTATTTTAGAATAAAAATTTTCTCCGTGGATGTGTCAAGAGAGTCCGGCTCAAGGTAAAGGTCTCCCTCAACCAATATCTCCAGATCCGGCCCGCCACGCAGTAGGTGGGCAAACGAATTGGCCACCATATCTAGACAAATCGTGAGTGTATCGTTTTCAAGTGAAAATATTGTTAAAAAATTAGTCAATCTATTTTTTTTCATCGCTTTTTCAATACAGACGCTAAATATTTTTTTCCAACCCAGATGGGCGATGTGGCCGATTTGGAAATCACCGGTTTATTGAATGCGCTGAGAATTGCACTGGGATTGCGTTCAATAAATAATTACAAGCCACAAAAGATATTTCTCCGTATTAAACACTTTCATTATGAATGTTCATAATACTTTTTAATTAAGGAAAATAAATTACACCTTTATTTATAAACCGAGATCATTGACTTATCTGCCAGATGTTATCTCTCGCATTATAATATTGTCCGTTGATTCTAAAAATAAGTCAATATTTTTTTTATAATGACGGTGAACGGCGTAGATACAATTTAGAATGTGTGAAATAAACTCCATTTCTTATCCCAGATCTAAGTCGATGCATCGCAATTATCGGAGTCGTGTTTCATTAAATTATATATAATTTTCTTCGCGTACATGAATTACATTATATAGTCAAGGAAAGCTGTTTCAATTAACACCTAGTATCTTTATGATTGAATAATTGTAAGTAATTGAGTAAATCTGCTTTCACAGTAAGTTTGCGAAAATGTATTTTATGTTAGGCTGTTCTAAAGCCTACGGGCAGTGTTGTTCTGCCAACGATAGTTCTGGTTTGTAAGGCTCATCCCAAAAATTAGATTCTTCTTCGTCAAGGTACCAGCAGTAATATACGCATTGGTTTCGATGTCATAAAATGCGGCAGTTTTCCCCTACGACATCTTTCATCGACCTTCTCCCGAATAACCAATAAAATGGCTAATCATGCATTTGTCGTACCTTATAAATCAACCAAGAGAATGGGACATCTTCTTTTTACATCTAGTCGGTAAAATTGCACAGGTTTTTGGCCATTTGGTGAAGAATGAATGATTGATTCGATGGTGTTTTATTATTTGCTCAGGCGTGTTTTGAAGATTCTCTTATATAATATCTACATTTCAAAGGCTTCGATCAAACCGAGTCGAGTCCGTCCGTGGTCGAGTGGTAACAACACTTGACTCCCAATCGGAAGGTTGCGGGTTCGAACCCGGCGTGCGCAAATAAATTTTATTTGATTAATTTGTGTTATTTCACAATTAATTAATAAAAATAATATATACTACATTTGCGGCACGTTCCAGAGTGGAAGATACTGTCAGTATCGCCCTGGTGTAAGACCACCATTCAGAATTGAGACGTTGCTTAATAATGGCTTTAGCCGTGTTTAGTGACTAGATCTGAATAGCCAGGTACTTTCCTACCTTCCTCTTCCCCATCTCCTTCCCTTCCCCACTTTCCTTCAGCCTCACAACATACCCCAATTGGGGATGCCATAGTCTCACTGGCTCCAGACGGGAGCAGTTGGGACTCTTGTGAGGTATTCTATAAAAAAAAAAAAAAACAAGCAAAGTGTTAAAGTTCTGAAGCTTCACGTAAAATGGGATGAGATACGCGATAAAAATACACCCAGGACTAGTTAATTATAATTTTAAGGTTCATACTACAATTCTCATTGGCAACACTACACAGGATGTATCAACACATAGGTACCCGAAGGATTTTTAACCAGCGATTTCTGAGCATACATGAAGTACCAAATGTAGATGTTATTTTGCTGTACGGTGATATTTTTTCACTTAAAAACAATACACTGCTACACGTCTCAACATATCATGTGATACGTGCTCTGTCTCGTACGTGTGGTGTTGGTGGAATGAGACGGAGTGTATTACGTAACCCACTAGGCTCTACCCAATGGCGACGTGTGATGGAATTATTTTTGATTTGTTTTTAATTGAAAAAAAAATAAATATATATCGTTGGACATTTTTAACAGCAAAAATGGCCAGCAATCGCTGGTTAAAATCATTCGGGTATGTGCTGACACACCCTATTATTGGTAGGTACAATGTATAATAGGTACTTAAATTTCCTTCAACTCTCGTTGGGGATTATAAAGTTAACCGTTAGCGAGCGTGACTCTTAACCTTTCGGGACAGAAGCTTCCCTCGTCCCAGTGACATTCACGCCCGTCAAACTTAAATGCGTTAATTTAAAAATAAAGCTTTTTAAAATATTTTGTATTTTGTAACTTTATTTTGAAATTATTTTTGTATCTGACATTTCAGTCTATTATAATGGATTGTGTAAATTCATCTGACATTTGATGGGCGCATGTTAAATTGTAATATTCGATTTATTACTATCGCTACAGTGATATTGTTTTTTCACTTTTGTTTTTATTTCGCCTAACCTGCGGCGTAATTAGCAATAATAATATTGAATTTCGTTCTTTAAATTTAAATCGTATTTTGTTGTATTTGCAGTGACAAGATGTACGATTCGGTTTCTTTACGGTAAATTGTATTTTGCATTGTTAATGGACTATTCACTGTAATTGTATTATTTTTAACGCTTCGCTGTATTAATGTGACCGATTTCAGCCATTCAGGTGAATAATTTATTGATGTAATAAAACTGTCAACTTTTATAATTTTACCACTTTTGATTTTGTCTCTTAAAATTGTATTTTTTTCAACTTGTTAAAACTAATTATGTCTGATTGGTTGAATGATAGTTCGAGTAATCTTTTAGATATTATACAGGGTGTTAAGGTACGTACTTGAGTTACTTTAACTGGTAATTCCTGACATTATTTGGAGTAAAAAATGTAAATGAAATTCTCCTATTTTGGTCTCCGGTGACTTTTTAATGACAATTTAAAAAAAAAAAAAATTTTTTCTTTAAAATAATTTTTTTTTTTTTTTTCACGTGATGACCTTATTGGTCACTTAGCCGAGTTACCGCCCCACCACTTCCCCCGCCCCCAACTACCCAACACCTACTATTTTTTATGTTTTTGTAGAAAATAAAACAATATATCATTTACATTTTTTACTCCAAATAATGTCAGGAATCTCAGGTTAAAGTAACTCAAGTTCGTACCTTAACACCCTGTATACACAAATATTGGTACACATTTTTACAGTCCTTGCAATTCTCATATTTGTAATTATATATTATGGTTTTTTTTGTTGACTTCGGTTATTTTTATACTTTATTTAGTAAGATGAAATAATATTTTTAAGATAATCTTACCTATTAAGGTGATGCACTACTAAGCAATGCAAAATCATGTGATTTTGATTTTAAAATTAAATCGCTTAGAAATATTTTAGATGCTTAGATTAAATACTGCGAGCCAAAACAGCCTTTAAAATAATCGAATGTTTTTTATTAGTCTTTTTATAAGCCTAGTTAAAAAATATCTGGCTTGTAAAAACTGCTTTAAAGTTCTAAATCATTTACTTACAAACCCTTTTCAGTTATGGTTTTATAATATAAAGTGGAAAAATAAATTATTTAGAAAATTATCGTGAAACATTTAAATATTTGCAAGTACCTGAGCTTCGCAAATTTTTTTATTAAAACACGCTTTTTAGCCACGTTTTTTCGTAAATAATACATAACGGCAACCTTATCGCCATTTACATAAGAGTTTGTATTGTGTTTGCGCGATGTGTTTATTTTAATTTACAAAAAAAAATATTTACCGTACTTTCTCCATAAGCCAAATGGTGCTGACAGCAAAGCTTTCATAATCTCAACTTATTCTCGACCAACAATGATACAGCATTTCAGTCACTTTGAAACTTTAAACGAGCGGACAAGAGCGCAAACTACGCTGCAAAATGAAAAAAAGTGTCGAAACATCGGTATATGATAATATATGTGTTAAAATTATTTTGAGTTGGTGTAGTACCTACCCAGAAGTTTTTTTTCCTTGTTATAATGATAATTAATTGCTTGAATACTTTAGTTTCATTGTATCAAAACAACAAGGTGAAATAGCTTTGGAGCATAATGATCTAAATATTTTTTAATCTATTTTTAACGAGTTACACTGGCTACTCCCGAATATCGGAAAACGATTGAACAGCCGAAAATGATATAGTATTTAATTATCATCACTTATTTTTTCCCAAATCACGCTTCTAATTGATATGTAATTTTACTAAAGACTAAATGATTACCTTTGGCCACTGATTAATGGGTTGAGCTCACTGTGCTATTTCAAACGGCCAACTGTTCATACAGTTTATCTAAATCGTTGTTATTGTGAAAGATACCAATATTTACAATAATTAATTAAACACATTAATCAAGTACTGAATATCTTCTAAATATTTTCAGAGACGTTCTTTTGCAAACAAGTCGATTATTAAATATCACGATTTTAATAATGCTTTATTATTGAAATTAACCTTTATTTTTTTTATTGTCTTTCGAGGCATTTAAAACAATTCTGTTTATTTTGCATGATTCTGTCGAGCCATTAGAAAGTTGTGATATCAATGCTGCATTCTTGCTTGTTAGAATTCGCAAAATGAATTTGCTAACGGAAAATTGATTTATTGTGGTTTAGTGTATCTATTTCGACAGATGTTTGAAGTGTTTATTACGGTTTTATAAATGTATAATATTATAAAACACTTCGCTCATAAAATATTTTATTCTCCATCTATAATTTACACGTTATGAATGTTGATATAAATTTTTACGTTAGTTCGGCGTATAGTTGTTGAATACTTTGTAGATGTATTTGGGCAACCTGCATACAGGTTTGCCTTGAATAATCAACGCTGGTATCATACGAGTTAGTAATGGTGTTGCGACATGTGAAATGCCATCTATTAGCCAAGTGGTCACAGGTTATTGTTTAATTTCATTGCGAGTGATTGCACTCTATCAAATATCATGCAGACATATCTCGTAACTCGAACTATATAAACTAATTCTCTGGTATGGCCGGTATTTTTTTGCCTCGTAAATCAATATTATCGGCCAAATCGGACGCGCCGCGAATATGACATGGATTATTATTTTGTAGGACAATAATAATATTTTTTTATCAATGTTTCAATTTATTATAACATACAATTATAGCGCTTGTTAACGACTTATTGTAGGGGGTAATCCAACCGATGTGCACATTTATTTTGCTTTTGAATATTTTTATTTATTACAATTTGTTACAATAATAGACATACCAGTATAATGTATTTATTTGTAAGTATTTCTATGCCCATGACTATGATTAGGATTAGGTTACATTCAAAAAATATGTTACGCGTGTACATTATTTTTTTTTGACGATTTAAACTTTTTTTTAAATAATAATCTAATCTGTTCTTTTATAATTCTTCGGTAAGACTATTAATTTATCCGTTATTAAATATATATTATTTGCATTTTTTATGCCCGATGAATTTAGCTTTAACCGCTTCGGCAAATAAGCTTGTTTTCACGACAATTTAACGTAGGTAGACATATGAATGACGTATGCCCCAGACCTGAGTTATAAGCATTTTAAAGTGTTATCTTGGAATAGTCCTTTTTATGGATGTTCTTTAATTTTGAACAATGTTGCTGTTGGGAATGTAGATTTTGTTTCAGTTTTACTAAAATGTTGATTCGTATTATTAATTTACCTATTTAACATTATAATATTTATTCTCTGTAAACTGCCATTTCTGATGGGGGAGTAATCTATTCCTTTGTACATGGAGGGAGCGAGAAGAATTTGAATATGAGTAGATTAATATTAAAATACTTGTTAATTATAGCGTGAGCAATTTAAAAAGATTATTAACCGCGAGGAATCATTTTAATTCTGACGAAAATTATCCTAATCTATATCATTTATTTATAATCATTTTACACTGCTGTTTAAAGTTAGTCAAAATGTTAATTTTTATATTATTTATTGATGTGTATCTAATAATGTATTATTTTTTTCCTTTTCTTGCTGAATAGAGAGCTAAAGTTACCCACAAAATAAAATGTTTTCAATTTTTTTTATTTTTTTTATTTTTATGTTGAATTTTCTTTAAAAATCTATTTTATTGAATGTGTCTAATCATAAAAGAGAACAATTTTCTTGAAAGTTTGACAGTTTTATAAATTTACCACAGATGAATATTTATTGATTGAAAAAATATTACTAGCGACTTAAAACACATTTTTGGCCGCAATCTAGTCACAACATGGGTTACATGTTTATTAATTACAATGAAGGAATTGGCCATGTCTGCTACCGGCATAGCCCGCAATTTAAAGTATCTCGGTTGTGTCGGTTCTCTGAATTGATTCAACACCCGTAGGTATAATCATTGGACTCTTTCTGCCTCAGGTATGCATTATGCTGTAGTACATTATATATGAGAATATACATGAGTTACAGTGGTGCCTCGCATAACGAACGCCTCGCACAGCGAACGCTGCACACAACGAACTTCCTTTTCGTTCATTTCACGATTCATACAACGAACTTCGCTTCACACAACGAACTTCGCTTCACACAACGAAGTCGCCCACTTCACACGATCACTGCCGATTTATTGCATCCTTCCGCGCAGGCAGTCGTTAGTCACTGAGCAGTACGCTTAACTTACGCACGTGTCGCAGCAATCGTTCATCATTACAACGAAGTCGCCCGATCTTCTACGATCACTGCCGATTAATTGCATCCTCCCGCGCAGGCAGTCGTTAGACTCGTTAGTCACTGCGTAGTACGCTTAACTTACGCACGTATCGCAGCAATCGTTCTTCATTACGAATTAAATCGCACACGTATCACGGCAGTCGTCCTTTTAAGATAAACTCAACATTAAAAAGCAGTTCAGGAGTTTACCAATGCCCACTATCCGGATTCCGCTGAAGCAAACAGGATCAACGACCTGTACTCCGATACTCTTGTCCGTTATTTCCGGCAGATGTTGAAGAAAAGAGAGAAACAAACGACTTTGGACAGGTTTTTCACTGCACCATCGGCCAAAAAGCGGAAAATGGATGAAGATGTGCAAGATTCGATTATTTCTTAAAATTAAAAAATGTGTGTTTTTTTCATTATGTTTTTAGATGTATCTAAATAAAAATAATAACAAAAAATTTATCTTTTTTTTATGTCATCTTACCATATTTTATGCTACAGAACGAATTATTTTTTTTAACATGTATTGTTATGGGAAAACGCGTTTCACATAACGAACTTTTCGCATAACGAACTTGCTCCTGGAACGAATTAAGTTCGTTGTGTGAGGCACCACTGTATATCGTATCCTATCGCGCTGCACTGATTTGGAACGGTGCTGCGGTCCCGTTACTGGCTACCAAATTATAGATCTCGACTTCCGGCTCTATTTAGATATGTGCTTAACCTAAAAGTTTTCTGTCTCTAGTTATCTATCACACGGTATTAAATAACTGAGTGCGGAATTAATCCACAATAATTAGGACTAGATTCCTTACGATTAAATTACTACGAAACTACTTAAACAATTTGCATTTTGTTTGTTTGGAACAACAATGTTTTAATTACGTAATTTTCATATTGGCTGTTGCAAAATAATGACCACATTCGTCCCATTATTACAGTAGTATTTGCAATTTGTATTTAGATTTCACATTTTTCACACGTAGATATTTACTTTTTAAGTGATATTTATGTTTAATTTGAACCTTGCTCTATGTTATTATTAACTATGAAATATTTCATTTATATTGGAAGTACCACCCCCCTCATCCTACCCTCACCCCATTCCCATTTAAAATATTTGTTATGTGATCTTTCGTTAAAATCTTTCGTATCATTTCACTTATACCCTTGTGGAAACCTATAAATGGTACAATTAATGTGACTTAAATACTATTATGCTTTATTATTTATGTAAACTGTTGGTCTCCCGAATAAAATAAAATGTGCATCTACTGTACCCTCACGGATATATTATAATATATTAACATAGTGAATAAATATTAGTTTTAAATTTTTTACCTGCAAAAATTTGATGTACGTGATTTTGCAACGACATTTTAAAGATTCCACACATCACATTACAAACATCTATCTTAGTGACTTTGAAGAGAGTCGTGTTGTAATCGTATGTGGATATAATATTATACTACCACCTGGTGGGTGGACTACAATAGAACTAGATCTCGTGGCGTCTTGTTTACGTCACCTTCCTATTTTTAATATTATGGCTTGTCGTTTTTTTATTCGACTTTTAATGAGAATCTTAAAAATAAGCAAAATAAATCTTGACTTTTTATCGTGAACAAAGAAAGATTCCTTGGAAAATGCCACGAAAATATCTATTTGAAATAAAAATTCAAAGTTTCTATTTCCTCTTGTTGAAATATATTGAATCTCCAAACAGAATAATAAAAATCAATGCAAGTCTTCCTTTCTCGGAATAATTACCGAGATATCTACGGCAATATCTATACTATTTCACCTCACATATTATTATTATGTTTGTTTGTTCGGAATACTTGCCTTTCCATTTCTCGGTAATGCTCTTTGCGTCTATCATCTCCGGAGATTGTTTGATTTCGCAATGTGTGCCCTATGGCATCTATCCTAGTGGTGAAGGCTCCATGATTCTAAACTCTATCTAAATCTATTCTATACATCGCCTATGTACTTTAGAACGTAATCTCTGCCTCGGGAGCTGGCTCCCAAATTGGAAGAAGCTTCAAAACAAAATAACCATTTCTCGGATCTGAGTTTGTTGTCTCCTTTATATATTATATATTTTGTTGCAAACATATTTAAATGATTCTCAGTATTAGTTATCCTAGTTTTTCTCAACCTCGTTTACTCGGTTTGATATACATATTATTTACACGGAAATAGCGACATGTTAGATACCCCCGCTATTTTATTTAATAATAGTAACATTTCGAAATATAAAAGGCGCAGAATGCCGTTGAAATAAGTAAGCCAGGTGGGTTATGGTCAATTCATTTTCATAAAAAATATAACATTAAGATTTTTTTATTTTCCACTATCGAAACTCCATGGGATGTTGTAGTTCGAAATATAAACGAAACTAAAACTTATTTTATATATTCATAGACTCATGATATATTTATATCAAGAGTCGTTTTTTCAAACTTCTGGTACTGCTAGAACCGACCCCAGCGTCGGAATAAGCTGTAGCATTCCCCCCGATTTGTTTTTGCGCTTGCAGTTTAATTTCTGTAAGATTTATAGAAATAATAATATAAGAATTTTGTAGACAACTAAATTATCTGCCCTTAAGTATGAATATTTTTTAATGAATCTTATACCAAAGACGCAGAGAAAGGTAAAAGTCAAATTGGTATATCTGTCCCCCGGTCTCCCTACTCAGGTTGACTTCTGAAAAAGGCCTAATAAACCTATTGTTTATAATAAACGTAAATAATTTTTTGCAGCTTGGCTGGCTATATTAGATTTTTTAAATTCAATTTTCTCGGGAGATTTTTTCAATATGGATGAGTGTTTCAGGCTAATAATTATTGCTTATAATATTTGTTACCCTTTGTCCTATGCATAAAAAATCTTGTCATAAACACCAGTTTATCAATTAAAAAATATTCAATTTGCTTTTTTGAAAATAACTATACATTATAGCAGCCGCTATCTTAGCAGTCACTATGAATCTACCAAAAAACAATGGGTTTTTCAACTGTCTAACAATCTCAATAAATTCACCCGAATAGCCGGACTGAGTAGTGTTTTCACAGCTAGTAGCTATATTAATATAGCAATTAAGTTTTGAAAGTCTAAAGATCGTCTATCGGCTGACACCAGTTTCCGCCGAACGTAAGTTTGATAATGCCAGTTGATTAGTGTAACGTTATTAAATTGTTTTTAAACCAACATCATTTGTATTGTACTTACATAGATATTTTATCGATCATTGTTGACTGTAGTTACTTTTCGTTTATTTTTTGTTTCCGTTTGCGAAAATTTTTACTGCTTTTATAAACTTGTTAATTTGTTTTTTTTATTGAGCCACTTACGTGATGATTTTTTTTGATAAATAATAACCATGTAAATTTTTAAATACAAAATTTTTGAATGTAAACATTAAAAAGTTTTAAAAATGTCACACCTTACGTTTTTTCTAACTAAAATTACTGGTAACGAAAAAAAAAACACGCACATACTTTATTAGAAAAATAAATTACTAACGACATTAAAAAATCATAAATTCACGAAGTTTCATTTTTTTTTCAAATTGCGATCGGAAACTTTGATATTACAAAAGTTTACATTTGAATTATTTTGTGGTTAAATTTTACATTTGAATAATATATAGCGTGTTGTTCGCTTTCCAATGCCGTTTAGATTTGTACTTCATATTTCGTAGATACTTCTCACTTTGATAGTAAAGGAGAAACAACGATTTCTATGAGACCTGTGTTAGCTGGGACAAATAATATGGTCTCCTGTGATTAAACTGATTAACAAATTTAAAAATAAAAGTTGAGTGTGTTGTTTATAGTTTTGTTTTATTATTCGTTTGCTGTATGAAACAAAAAGACAAAATACGTGGATAATATTTATTTTTATGAAAAACGTATGTATGTAAGTATCTTTTATATCGTTTCCCGATTCTCAGTAGATTTTTTTATTTATTTTATTTTTGGCATTTGAAAAAGCGTACAAGTTGCTGACTAAAGTTGATTTTATTTGTAATATGTTTTATTTTGGCATGTAATAGAGGTGGGAATAACGGTTCTTTTTCGATACCTAATATAACGAATAACACCCTAAGCCAATAACATAATATCATACCTGTTATTTAATAACAGCTTGTAGATAATGTAAATATGGAACGGAAAACAGAACGGCATCGTTATTCGTTGCTGGGGCTGAGTCGATAATGACACTTTATACGTCATATTGTAATACATTATTAATGTCGTTGTAGTCGGCAAAAAAAAAAAAAATTTCGAATTTTCAAATCTTCATACAAAAAAAAATTTTTTTAGGAAATTTCAGTTTTGCGATTTCCTGAAAATCTTCATATTTTTTTCGGCTACAACGATATTAACAATGCCATTTTTGTTAATATTAGCACTCTAGCTCAACAAAAGTCACGAGCCTCCACTGTTTAGAACGACGACAAAAATAGAAAACTGACCTTTACAAATCACTCTATTGTTTGTTCGACATCTTGATTATAAACTTTTGTATCCGAAATGTTTAACAACAAAAACACCAAATATGTAGGTATCGCAAATTTCCACAAACAGCGAAACAATCAGCACTTAAATAAATAGTCTAAAATAATTTTCCTCACAATCCTTCAGTCCTATATATAATTATAAAATCATCACAGTACTCACAAACGATTTAAATAATTAACTTGTAATGTTAACGAAAGAATCGAATAACGGAGAATGAATTTGACGGGATAACCGAGCGATACGAATAATGAACGTATTCTGAAATTACTAAATAACTAAACTGATCTAATAACTCAATAATGCCAATAACGAAGTTATTCAATACTCTGTTAACTAAAATGATAAACTGATCTAATAACTCAATAATGCCAATAACGAAGTTATTCAATACTCTGTTATGAGTTCCTACAGTAACAGGGTACGCCGTTATTTGAAGATACTATGTTATCCATACCTGTTAACGTTATATTAGGCACTCCTCTAGCATGTAAGTTTGTATGTTGTGTGGTACGTTTTATCTAGTTTATTAATATCGATCCCCTTTGAATGAGATGGTAATCTTTTTGCCCCGCAGTGATATTATAACCGGTAGCCTTTGTGCGTTGCCTTGACGCATTGATTTCGGCATACGTATAAAGTAGACCAGTTTTTTTTAATATTTATTATTTGATATACATACACATGCTAGGGAACAATGCGCCGCATTCTCACACTTTATTATCTTGTTATGCATTATCATTTTAGTGCTCCATAAAGAATAACATAAAAAATAAATAATTTTGCACCTTAATTATTAAACAGAATTTCTGTTTCTTTCTCAGGCAGTACAAATTCTTGAGCATTGAGTGTCATGGAATTTGCACAGCTTTTTTATAGTTGGAGCTATAGAGATTTTAATTATGATTTTTTCTGTAAAAAACGACAAGACGTCTTATTTTTCACTGTTATTGTTGAAATATTTCTGAAGAAGTATTTTAAATGTCGGAAAAAACAGTGTTGTAATTTTGTTTTGCGCCATTAAGGAGTAGTTTAACGTAAACGAATCGGTTTACATTATCAATACCCAAAAATATGTTTTGGTCTCAATTGAAGCTTGAGTAGAATTAAAATAAACTTCTCAATTACTTTATAAAAAAAATATACGAGTATACTGCTAAAAAAATATATCTTTTCATTAGAAATATACGAATTCATATAAGAAATGGCTAAGATTATCTGCGACAGTTTCTTATAAAAATATTCACAAATTACATAAAAACCACTTTAACTCTCGAAATCGAATGTTTCTAGGCTCCGTTTGCCAAGCGATTTTTATGCTTGTAACCTGTATTCGTGACGATACAAGGGACCCTGAGAATATACACATTTTTGGCTTGTGCATTTCTCTTAAGACGCCATATCGTTTTTTACGTGTTTTGTAAAGTAAATATCGGATAAAGTCAGGTACAAATGCGAATGATGCATAAAACTACCTTCCATTGTACAGTGTTTGTATTGCCTTTGTAGATATCAATACATTGTATGGGTGATTTTCCCTGTTTCTTTCGGGAAATCCGTTCCCGCCATTTTCCCGCCCGTCCCGCCTAATCTCGCCCACCGCGGGACCCGAGAGAAGGTATCAATTACCATGGCCTTCATCCCGGGCTTAAGTATCTGAGCCCTGATTTCAGGTTATCTATTAATTTTGTTACATTCGGACCCCAACCAAAAAATTTAAGCTATTTCAAAGAAATTTTCGACACAATCTAACATTTCAAATTACTGGTACCTAGATTATATTCCATTTATGGTTTTACGCGAATGGAATATTTTATAATAATTTTCGGATGTGCGGCGGATTAAATAAGGCTTCGCAATTATGACTCTTTAGACCTGGCTTCGTTGCAACCCTCACCACCCTACCCCACATTTTCTACCTTGCTAGGACCTGCTTTTGCTATATAGGGTGTACAGAAAATTCCCACAGACTTCACAATGATTCTTTTGCCCACCATTACACACACCAATAAAAATGTTAATAAATTCTTAAACCTTTAATAAATTCTTACACAAAATGAAAATATTAAAAAATATTTTACAGAAATCATTAACAAAAAAACCGCTTCCCCTATTTCCATAAAAACAATAGTAATAATAAAACAATAGAAAATCATAAATAGTCCCGTAAGGCTCTACTTTTATCCTTTATAATATTTTTTTTGTTTTTCTTTTTGCTAAATGCATAAATATTTTTCTATTAATTTCATAATCATGATTACGATTTAACCATATAAAAGTTGCACATCTATAAAACTTTTCTTATGATATCACACATTTGTCGGTGCTTATCGCTTTCTTACTACTAAAAAATAATTAAATGATTAGTGAGCGTAAGAAAGACAAAATAATACTTCACTTGGCAATGAAATCACTGTATATACAATATACACCAATACACACAATCCTTAGTTTGTGTTGTTGAAATCAACTGTTATACTACACATCCTCCATTTATAGCTCGTAGCAAACGGGATTTCAATATAAATGTATAGAACAATATACAGTGTGTGTACTGAAAACCATTTAACCAATGTGGTAATTGATTCCTTTCTATGATGTGCCACTCATTTCTATGCCTGTACCAGTTTATGCCGTATTGATTACGGTTTAGTTAAAATAATTACCAATACGTCCGACGTTAATTTAGCAACACCAATCTGATGGCCGATTTCGAATCGCGGTAAATTTGATCGTATGTTTTTTTATCACCGCCAGACTGACATTTATCGCGTCATTTAGTATTTGATGAGAGTGGTAGCAGCAAACATAAATCACGGAACATAGATCACAGACAAATATTTCACAAAAAATACTATGGTTTGGCACAGTTAACTTTGCAGGCGACCAAAATAAGAACTACTGACGCCGTGACGCCATGTATTTTCCTATTCGATTGTTTGATGTTTTCTACCGGATTTCTAGTTTTTTTTTTGTTGGTTTTTATGTTTAGCAGAACCTATTATCAGCGACTCAATTGCTTAATGATCCTGGATTGACCATCGGTATTTTCAATGCCACTTACAGTTACAGACAGTTCAGCAACTATCTTTTGACGCATGTCACAAAATAGTAAAACTGTCCCTTAGCTTTTTAATTCGTAATCCTCTCCGTGATAGATTGGTGTACAACCGCTTTATGGAGAACACGTAAAATAAATAAACACATGTATGTTTGAAGCTTTGTTCTCAAGGTTTTACATTCATGGGCTAATGGAAAACTAAAAACCCGATATTCCTAGTATTAGGACGAGTTACTGTGAGTTTCAGTTGAGATGTCAGCTTCTCAGTAGATAAGGTTTCTAATAAATTCACGATTGGCTACTGTATTTTTACATGATGCACAATTACTTATTGCTTACTTTGTTTGTTGTTCATTATTTTGAAATCTTTGGACTGATTTAGAATTTCCAGATAATAAGTAGTTGGTCCAAATAAAAAGGTCGATGCAGTTATTTCGCACTGATATTCCCAATATTTATGCTACCTAATGCAAAGTTAATTATGTCGATCTGTAATAGCAACGACCATAAATCACGGAACGAAGATCACAGATAAAATAGTCCACAAACAAAACTGTTAAAGAGTTGTCCAAAAAATTGAAATATGACGCAAGAGCAGAAGAAAAACACAAAACACCGTGTGAACCTAACGGAGGTACTTACTCTTTCCAGTTTCGAAAGTTAGGCACTCTGCTTGCTGTTGGACGTCTCTGACCGTAGAAGCCTTGAGTGTTGCGTAATACGACAATATTGGCTACTATTTGTCAGAGTTCACCGCCGCGTTATTTATGACCTGTCGTTGGGTTTCGGGCGCATTGTTCGCCGCCCTCTTCGTATGTATTGATCACGAATTCAAGGCACAGTCAGTGCATGTGCCCACTGCCGGTGCCGCCTATTAAAGAACGGTGAATATGATGATATAATGTGTCGTGTCGGGCCTTTCTGCGCTTTATCCACGTTCCACCTCTGTAGCCTTATCAGTAAGTCCCTCCGTCATAATAGGAATAGAGAGGCTTTGCATGTTTATGGCATTGCGTAATACGGGACTATTGGATCATAATATTATTATGAGTCGATGACCACGACTTATTTATTGTGTCATTTTCCAGTCAACGGCCAATCCATTCGTTTCGTATTATAGTTTTGCAACTGTATCTATCGATGAGTTCTAATAGATGATTGTAACTACGAGTATTGCAATAAATGCCGCTCAATTGTTCTAACTTCACGAAGGTAGTGAAACTATGACATCCCATTTGAGGAACTTTGTGAGGTTAGAGGGAGTCAGGAAATTGGAAGATTAAGGGTAAAGTATCTTACCAGGTTGATACTGGAAGCTTTGTACTGAATCTTTCACCCTAGAACGATATGCTGATATAGGTGGGTACCTACATTATTTTCATTTTATTGTCAAAATAGGTACATTAAATATGTAAATTTTTAATAATTGAAGAAAATGATATCAGTATGAAACAGACACAACTCTTAATGAAATTATGTCACACATAAAATACACAGAAAATATAAAGGTAACGGTCGTAACTGGGACTTGAACCCAGTTCTTCTAGTCCTACCGGGACCAACGTTTCTACTAATTGAGCTATTGAGACGTAATTACATTCGGCCATTTTTGTCAATCTCATATTTCAATTTAATAATTACTTTTCTTAAAGTTAGACATTCTTAAATTGAAATATGAGATCGATACAAATAACCGAATGTAATTAGCTCTCAATAGCTGATTTGGTAGAGACGTAGGCCCCGGTAAGACTAGATGATATGGATTCAAGCCCCAGATACGACCGTTACCTTTTATTTTCTGCGTCTTTATCTTTATGTTTATGTTTTATTTTATGTTTCATAATTTCATTAAGAATTGTTGATATTATAAATTATTAAATATTGTAATGAGGTTTAAGAGTTCTAACAAGTTATTCGTAATAATTTAAAGGTACAGTTTTGTTTGCTCAAGCCAGATTTTAAACCCTTGACCTCTGTCATAAATGTTATAAAAGAGAGCTTCTTTCGTCTATCCGTCCCCTTCCAGTTCCCAAAGTGCCTGTCATGACATTAAGATTATTTTCTAATTCTATACGTTTTCCTTCAATATTTCTTTCCACAGTGAGTTAATGATACAATATTTTTAATTTCGCAGGTCATTATTCTTGACACAAAAAATATTGAAAAATAATACCTTCTCTACGTTTGATTTTCACACGTCTTCACACATCTACAATGCTATTGAAGATAATATAGGTATTATCTCGGCTGCTTTTACTACGACGATAATATAACTAAGCTGAATGTGTTGTTATTGCCAATCCGAAGGCGAGTGCCACCCACCTCTCCGCGAAGCAAGTTGAATCTGTTCAGACGATTTGGCAATTTTATTTTATTTACTCAATTCGGTTTCGCAGCCAATGAAAATAACCGAGAGGGTAAAGTTGAATATATAAATTTGATTAATTGTATCGTAGGTAACCACCCATGCGATCTAATTTCTTCCTAGGCGATGTGTAGATTTCGATGTCGTAATTACACACATTTTTTCACGTATTGAGTTGTTTTAGCCAAAATAATTTTGTTATTGCGTGATTGCCAATTTATCACAGCTGACATTAATATTTTTTGAGAATTAATGGTATATTTCGGGAGTCTACTTTGGACTTTTGTTCAGGAAAGCGATTTTTATGTTTGTGAACTGAATGTGTGTTTGTTTCTATAAGGTTTGTACTTACTGCAATAATTAGGAACAGTGTATATAATAGTTAAGACAAATATTTCAATTTATTAATATATTTTGGTTTATCCTCCAAAGTAAATTGGACTCTAGTAGTTTTGTAATTAGTTAAATCAGTTAATATACTGTATATTCATTTCATTGTTTCATCCAATAATGTAATGTAAAACAGAGAATTTTTGTGCATATTCAACTCAAAACCGCCCAAAAGTGGACTTCGTAGTTTATCTTTTAAGGTACAAATTTTTTCACTAGATTTTCTTTAATCACAAAAAATGTTTGAACGGTAAAGGCAACAAACTTTTAAATACATGCAGGTGTTAATTTATTTATGATTTATGAATAGGTACTTAGAAACTAATGTGTTGTTTTGCGTAATACTGACGACATTTTCGATGGTTTAAAAGTTCAAATACTTATATTTGATAATGCTTACCGGTTTTTAAATTTCATCCGAGGTGTGAGATTTCCTAGTATAGCGTATTGACCTTTACCGTATTTTTTTGGTTATTTGACATATTATAAATAGCATTATTGCCTACTCGCGTGTAACTTTAATTATTTACATTTCGTGAACTAGTTACATTACTTTTCTTTTCTAATTCTATTTTTCATTTTAATTTGATGATAATATTATTAGGTGTAAAAACGTATTAATAAAATACATTATCATATCAAGTCCAAAGAGGCGTGAATAAACACTTAAATATAATTGTTTTGAAAGTTGTGTCATTGTTTTCTTGTGGTTTATTTTCGGTCGTATTATTGGAATCTACTTAAATATCAAATTTCTATTCGTATTCCACAAATTTCCCACCTTTTTACGCCTTCTGATTTTTCAGATCATTCAAGATTTTCTATTGTGAAAATGTATTTCTTTATGACAGTTTTTCTTCAAGTTTCACATTTTCACATTATGTGCATTTTTCTATTATTTTAAACTCTAAGTTACTTTAATTACCATAGTTATTTATTAACTAGCAGTTTTTATTAACCGAAATAATGTAATTTAATATACAGACCTACCTAATATAATTCAAGTACCTAACTGCAATACTATTATTTGCGGTTATTCTGACATTGAATATTTCCCGCATTTCTCAAAGTATTAATAATTATTGTATCTAGTTCTAATGATAGGTCATTCTCGCATTCTAAAGCGTACCGATGAACGTAAACCTATTTGCATGTGCGGAACACTCATTACGATATACACACGGAACCTTCGCGGAACAATTCACGTGCAAACGTAGGTATCTGACCGCATGATAGACCGTAAAATGTACAACCTTATTTACGCACGTGAATAATATTAATGTGAAAAACGGCCTAATAACCAGATTCCATGATAGAAGTTTTGATGAAATATGTAAATAATTATATATTTATTAGGATGCCTGATAAAAAAGCATCTATATACTTAACCACACAATATGTGTGTTAAATAATATGTTTAATTCGGTGGCGGGTGTAATACGAAAATAAAAGTTAGTGAGGAATGAATTTTTTTTTTTTGAAATACAGTATTTAGTTATTTTTAATACCTATACCACTCAACAATTTTTTGCACAGAGATTCAACCGCATACAGAACTTAGCCAGCCAGCCCTAACCTTATTCATATTATACAAAATTCCATCTTCACTTTATTCCATATAAATTTTAATTAACCATCTGTTTTTCTGTATGTAACGATTTTAATTATTGCCTTTTGAAAACACAGCTGACGCCGGGCTAAAAAAGTGTAAAAGAAATTGTACAACAAAAAATTATTACAAATCTTTTTCAATTTGTTCATTTTATCCAAACCGTGATGTAATTAGCGTGTCTTTGAATCAACCACCGATTGAAGAAACTAGTTTTTTTTTTACTTTTATTTCTTGCCACGTTATCCGCGCACAAATTCTGTGTTGAATGTGGTTTAAAATTGTATCGATACGCTTCGCCCAGTGTAATTATATTCTATGTACAAACGTCAACTGACAGACACGGTGATTCGCAACAGCCATACAATCCAATCCGTATACTCGTATGATCGTGGCTGTGAATCCCAACTAGGTAGCGACAATTTATTAATATGCTAGGTATTGGCTCGTAGCTAGTTTTATATTTCTTGAAGATTCCGAAGTGTTCTTACCCGAGCATATTTTGATTAGCGATTCCTATACAAGTTTTTTTTGATTCAGCGGACTTTGTGAACAGTGTACAATGTACAGATTTCTTCAATATTCTATTTTGGATTTTAAATTCTACGGTCGGTGATCTATTTTACATCATACGTTTTGTCGTTGTTTATTTTTTGTATTTTATTCTAAAAGTCGCTAAAACTCTTAAAATGAAACCAAATGTATGTACGTATGCCAAATCACTATTTAGATTTATCTTTACTACGAATTGGTTTACATTATGAATATGAAAAAATATGTAATGGATAAATTGAAGCTTTTCCTACCTTTTCGTTTTAATGGAATTAAAATAAAATGATTAATTACGTTACAAAAAATAAGCGCAAAGTACTAAATAATTTATTTTTTCAATAGATAAATATGAAGTTATATAAGAAACCACTTTTTTTAAATACCCCTTTATGGTTAAGATTATTTTTTACTTTGATCCATTGACTAACTTTTTTTCATTCATGTAAAAATTTTCATAAAAAAAATTAAAACAACTTTGGCGCTACTTTCCTCGTGCAGATAATACCAAAAATACACGTAGTTTTGAAGGGGTAAGAAGTCAAATATTTCTTGCGTTTATATTCCTCTTAATAGAACGTGTGCGAGTGAGCTTAGCATAATAAAATTTAAAAATTTCTTTAACCTGCAAGTATTCGTAGATAAAACATGTTTTCAATTTAGGTCAATATAAATTAAGTAAAAATAATGATGTATAAATATGCGAATATTCAAAATACAATACACCATGATGTAATTGCGTTTGTCTGAAAAATACGTAATTTAAAAAACAAGTAACAGTAAATGTTTTCTATCGTAAAAGTGATGTCCATTGAAAATCGATTAGATGTTTCCACGCATTCATATAAACTTTTATCCAATGTAATGTATTTGTTTCCTTTAATTTTTTTTCATGAAGAATAATAATAAACAATTTGAAGTTAGTTAGGTATTATGGTTTTTTTAGACACACGATTAAATAAACGTGTAACTTTAAATAGCACACCTGTGTAGGAAGGTAATTACTTTATTATTATGGTATCGTTTTTTTCGTCTAAAATTTAAAGCGTCTCGACTAATTGCGGTGCATTCAAATGAATACAAGTTACTTAACGACGTTTGTGTGATGGCTCAGTCGGGTAAGTAGCTAATAGGTCACGTTTTAATAGTTTGTACTGCCGTAATGATCGCAAAAGGAAAAATAATATGTATTATCTCGGAAGGAACGTGAACGCTTGCGTCATAATTCTTAACTCTTCTGCTTAGTAATTAATTATTATTGTATTTTATTTATTTGTTCTTTTATGCTCATCTCCTGTGACCAACTATTCTATTTTTCATTAACTCCCCAGGTCTCTGCTCTATTTTGTGCGAAGGTCAAAATATTTCCGCTTGCAAAAAAATTCAAATAAACGGAATATTTTCTGAAACAAAACCATCATTGAAAGTTGATGAATTACGTTTATAATTTTTTAAATGCAAACATAAAAGAGTTTTTAAAATGGCTCAACTTACCTACTTTTTTTTAAAAATTAAAATTACCGATAACGAAAAAAATAAAAACAGAGCTTTTTTTTCAAATTATTATTTAAAATATTGGTTTCATAAAAGTGTACCTTTGAATTATTTTTTTGGTTAACTTTTAGATTTGAGTATAAAGCGTAGAGTTTTCTCTTTCTAACACCGTTTATTTGATATTTCTAACCATGATGTAAGGGAGACACAGCGGTTTCTATGAGACCTATACTATATAAGTTGTTCCGAAAACCGAACAAATTTGCCCAAGGGGTTGCAGATTTTACTCTATTGCATTTCTACAAGCGGCTCAATTCATTCATTCGATCAAATAATTAAATAAATATGTATGTACAAAATATATATATTAATCTTTACATTAGCTAATTTACAATTTATTTGATAAAAAGCATAATTTGAAACTACTTCTTTTCGGATATCAATAATAATTAATCGGTTTTTAAAAATAATTACTTTTAAAGCAGCGGTTATCTATATAACGACGGTTATCATTGAAAAAAGGATTCGTCGGTTTTTTTGCTTAATTGTATATAATATCAACTGGTTTGAAGTTTGTTCAATATTTATTAAATATTTCGTCGAAATTGTTTTTTTTTATGACGTAGGTAAGTAGGTACTGATGGTTACTACTGAACTTGACCCAAGTTTCAACCCTTTTTTAATATAAATACCTACCTAATAAATATTATGTATGTACCTATGTTAAAATAAATATTATGTTAGAAAAAATACATGCCGTTTTGTTCATATATTTTTTTACAGTTAATTGAATATTTATGAAAATGAAATGAAGGGAAAATAGTTGCGTTGATTGAAATAACAGACGGAAAAAGTTGTTAAAATTTCACACCGCTCTCACTGAACTCGTCGCTCTAGTGTTTTTTCCACTTCACACAATCAGATTTCAGAAGGCAATCAGGGAAAGGGAACAAACCAAGTTACGCAGAGCGCGGGAGGCGACGTGACCGTCTCCTTTCTGTGATTGTAAATAAATTAAGAATATAATATTAAGTGGGAACATCTGTAAAAACCCAGTATAACAGTATAAATAAATAAATGACAGTATACAGACAACTCGCATTATAATATCACCATTCAGTTCTCGAAAATAAAACCGACTTACGAATTACTAGTCATTACAAGTTCGGGCTTGTTTCCAAAATTTAATATTTTGAATTACACATTTAGTTACACTTTTACATAAATATGTGTGCTATAATTTATCTACCTCACTCAATTTTAGATTCGCTACGCCAGGCGGTTCGCTTCAAAACGAAGACCTGCGCAGAAAACTCCTGCAATGGACTGCGCTCCAAACCTTTGCCTTACTTTAACGAATTTTATTTTTCTGCACGGGGTCTGATTATTTCAATTTACGCTCTTCGGTGGTCGGTGTACGACTGATTTCGTAGTTTGTTCAAATCATTCTCTAAATGTGCCTGGTGCCAAAATATATTGATACCCAGATTTCATGTTAGGGCGCAAGTCTGTAATTTGAATATCTATGGTTGAGGTGATATTTAGTATCGGCGATATATAAATTACCTAGACGTTTCTAGTGTGTTTAGGCATCATCTATCTGCATCTGTTGCAACGCTCGTGTCCCGCAATAAGAATCAGGTAGGCTGGTTCCGCAAATAGCAATTCACCTACACAACACAACATGCTGCACATTCTAATAGTCTGCCTGTAGAGTGCGCAATGTTTATAGCTTAGGCTTAGAAGGATCAAACATTCAGCCTTGGTGAATACCGCCGTGGAACAAGAGACGCGACTAACTGTGGGAAACGAAGTAAAAGGGCATGTCACAATATTAACAGAGGACGAAATGAATCATTATTATCATATTTCCATACGAATTAAATATTTGGAAGCTTTTTAAAATCTTCATTGCAGTCTCTATCTGTAGATTCCTACTTCAAAAGTCAAATATATACCTACACGTTTTAAATTGATCGTGCGAGAAGAAAATGTAATAAAATAACAAATTAACACTGGCTCACATTCGATTCATGTTTTTTTTTATTGAGGTTTTAAGTATCAACACAAGAATTAACGTAAATGTCATATCTAAACGACAGGCATAATTATTATTTGCCGTCTGAACTCTAAACGTTTAAGGTGACCGAAGTTCATAAAGGCTTGTTTGTGAGCGAGTAGTTTAGTCGAGTAGCGAGTAACTCGCCACTTGACTGAACAAAATACTACTACTAACTTCTAAATTTATGTTGTTCGGACATGTTTAGTTACTAAAATACTTGCTACTCGGCTAAACTGCCTAGTCCGTACGGGACACTAGGCGTTATGGCAGGTAAACCGTTTTTGTACAATTTTTATACCTCTTGTGTGAATACCTAAAAATCAAAAAAGATCACATACATAACCCCTTTTCGTTGAAAAGATGGACAACCGACCTTTAAACTTACACACAAACAGTACACGAAGAAAAATGTTATTCTAAAATACGATCATTTTATTCGTAAAAACGGTTAGACTGGGACTGAAGTTCTTACGAACAAATTGACAGTGTTCCAATGTTTATTCAATGTTCCCGCCAATAAACATTGAAACCTTGTTAATTTGTTCATAAGAACTTCAGTCCCGTTTTTAACCATTTTTACAAATAAAATTATCGTATTTTAGAATAACATTTTTCTCCGTGTAGGATGTAAGATGACGTAAGTTTTGTACATGTTATGCAAGGTATTTATTTTAATCAGTGCAAAAAAATGAATACCTGGGGTCTAGGTAAATGTAAAAATGTATTCAATATATTTTTAATGATTTGAGAAATAGCGTTTTAATATAAATCTTTTCGAGAATTCGTACTTTTAACCCGAGCATTCCCTGCATTTAGTAAAAGAGGCAATGACTGAGAGGAAAGGAAGATAATAATAATTCTTTAAAAGTATTCATACTGCGAATGAATAAAAGGTGTTCTCCTGCATAATAAATAATAATATGTTGCCAGTTGTCACTATGTAATACAAATTTTCTGCACGAAAAATGTTTTAACTATTTCAAAATGCAGTTTTGTGGATCGTGATTCGAGCCGTCCCAAATTATGTTTTCGCGTGACTATGTTTTACATTCGGATGAAATCATAGAGCAATTATTATATTCTAGTCGTTTTATTAGTTTCCATCAAACTCTAACGTAATGTCTTAATTTGTAGCACTTGTAACCATGCATCACACGTCTTTTTTGTTATTCGATTAAATTCAACCAATTCTTTAAATAGGTCATTGTGTCATTATGTCTCTTAACTTCCAAATTTCCAAGACAATTTAAGGGGTATCTTCCAAATAAGTTATAGGTTCGAGTGATTAATGCTCGGTTTATTTAGCAATCGTAAATATTTACTATGAATATTACAGACGTACTTACTAGAGCGGACTGTGTCGTTGTAACCGTTCGTATCTAAAACACGTATGATGGTAGATGGTACTCTTCTGATATCCTACTCAACTGCTACCTGTTAGGATATAGCAGAACTTCGCATTACAAACTAAACTATCAACATCCATTGAAAGAAGTTGAAAACTTGTTATTTATTTACCGATGTCGCGGACTGTGAAATGGCTCAGATTTGTGGGGTGAAATGAAGAATGAAAGAAAATCTAAAAAAATCAAAGTAAAAAAATATATATATTAATTTACTCACGAAATTTGCTGATGCGTTTTCTAACACTTTACGCTAGCTATAGTTGTTGTACACCACTGGCTATTATTAGTTGCTAGGCATTTTAGCCATGCAGCATCCGTGATCTTTAAAAAAATCTAAATATTATCCGAACCTATTAATTATTTTCATTAAAATATACTTTATTGTGTATGGCCTCTATTTTTTGCGGCTTATTATTTCGGTTTTGTACTGAGAACCGCCCAAGGCGCTCACCTCTTCCACTATTCACCTCCAAACTAATCAATACTACCTTTTCTATTTTATTCTTACTTATTTGTACTCGTCTCAAGTTTACAAGAAATCATACCTGGAAATAACTATTTTATTTCGCGATAGGGAATCAGAGTGGTAGTAAAAAGTGGGCATGCTTAAAAATAAGTAATAATATGGTTCTCTTAACTTTGACAATGAACTTACCCGAGAACATTTTGCAAGCCCACCCAAATATTTAATTTTAAACCGTATATCTGCGCAAATTATTGGCAATTCAAATAATTTGGATAAAATTTCGAAGAGAAGCTTTTCATCTTACGCAAACGTAGTTACTACCCGATGTGGCAAAGTTTCAACGTTCGTGTTTCTTACTTTAAATATGAACTAAACAATAAAATGCCTTCTTGTTTTATTTTTTGCAATTTGACTGAGTTATATAATATCACAGCGGGTACTGAATTCGTTCCTTTACAGAAAAAAATGCGAAGTTGTAAGTGAAAAGGTCTGTAGATACTATTATAAATCTTTGGGCTTATAACTTATAATCTATTTCGTCCATAACTATGGTTGACATTTAAAACTGTTTTGAAATACCAAGATCACGACTGTTACGTTAAAAAACCCACTATTTTCCAGAATTTAGTTTATTAATTTACATGTACAACTTTTCATAGAATCGCTCACGGACAAAACATAAATATATTATTAAATAGTTTTTACATTGTTCTCATAGATATGTACCTATCTGTATTTCTCAGGGTAAATTTCGCTCGAATTTTTTGTTGTTTTTCCTTAAATATATTTAGGCGATAGATCTTCTTGAGAAAAGTGTAGTTTCAGAGTACTCAATAATATTTATTTGAAGCTTAATAATTAATAACAATCTGATTTATTATACAAGGCGCCCGGAAAGTAGTACAAGTGAGAAACTCACGAATTTGTTTCACATTTGGAGTCCATTTTGTGGTATAACTTTGTTCGATTTGAGCTTTTGTTTTCGAGTAAATCGAGTCCAAAATTGGAATTTTTACGTCAAATTGAAAAAAAAACTGTCGCTATAGTCTTAATATCATCTGTTTAATAAGTCATAAATCTTTTAAAATGCGCCGAGTCCTAGGCCCGGCTACAAAAGTTGTTTTAAGCATTTAAATGACAAAAAAAATGTAAAGAAGTAAAAAAAAAAATTAAATGCTCCGACCGAAAATAATTATTTTTTCGTGTTCTCTATGTGATGTTAATTATTCATCAGTTTCCCGCTTATACTACGATTTTCTGGACACTGTATTTATCATATTTTGCGGTAGGTTATAATGGTATTGTATTACTCAATTCCAGTTGACTAGATTTCAATCTCCTTATTACCCGAGTATTTGCGAAGGTATTAGACATTGAATATGTTTGCCTGAGATGGCATTGATTGTTGAGGTAATGATATCTCGGCCAGTATTGCTAACTAAGTGCCTATTGCGTTTAACACGCAGGGTTTACTTACAGGAGGTCATACATTCATTATTAAATTGATGCGATTTTAACAAACACGAATAAGAATTTATTCGTATTATTTAGCATTAAAAAAAATACATTTTTTTAAATCGCGGCTTACAGAATCAATTTTTTACCGAATTAATTTCCTTTTTAAGTAAGTATGTATCTAATAATTAGCACGAATTCAGTATTCTACATAATATAATTATTCAATTGCAAATGGCTTTGGTCGTGTTTAATCAATATAATTTGAATAGCTAGAAATTTAGGTAAACATTTTTTAAAGTTAATCTCTGGAACAATACTCAATCCGTCTATGTTGAAAGAGGTTATTGAGAGGTACAACTTATATGTCCCTAATAAGTGTACTCTTGGGAGATCCCACGCACTTTTTTGATCCGAAAGCGAGGACTTCTGCCTATCAGAACGCGCCAATAAACAGAGCGACTCAGCTGCTTAAGATGAAACCCGGTGGTCGAGAAATTTGAATAATATATTTTACTAAATTGTTGCTGTCACTGTTGCTCACACTCCACCGGATATTGAGCGAAAGGGACAAACGCATCTTGGGCTACTAATACCTAACTAAAATCGTCAAAGTCAATGTTTTGTATTCCCCACTTTTCTCCTCCAAAAGTATACCGATTTTCAATGTTTTTTACCAACTACATAAGAAGAAAGTAATCTATGTCTGTACATTTTGCTTTTTTAAAAAAAACATTGTCTAGTTTGTATACTGAACGTCTTTTGACGGCGTTTAAACCAGTCAATTTTATTGATTTTTGGAAGGTCATAACTTCTATAAGAAGTAATTCATAAAAAAAAAACAAAAAGTTCCGACACGCTAGTCGTTGATATCTATTTTATGCAAAAAAAATATTTTCTCAAGGGTTAAAATCCAGAGAGATAAATGGGGAATACGTTTGTATGGAAAAATCACCGCCGGGTATCCTCTATTTGACTTCTTACCCTTTTAGAACTCCGCGTATTTTCGCTATTATCTGCACAAGGAAAGTAGCGCCAAAGTTGTTTTTATTTTTTTATGAATAATTTTACAAGAATGAAAAAAAGTTAGTCAATGGATAGAGTCGAAAATAATCTTAGCCATAAAGGGGTATTTTTTAAAAGTTGTTACTTATATAACTTCATATTTTTCTAATGAAAAAACAAACTATTTAGTACTTTACGCTTATATTTTTGTAACCCAATAAATAATTTTATCTTAATTCCAATAAATAGAAAAGGTAGGAAAAGCTTCAATGTAGCCATAGCATAATTTTTCATATTCATAATGTAAGCGATAAATAAACCGATTCGTAGTAAAGATAAATCTAAATAGTGATTTGGCGTATAACTTCTGCATTGACCATCGACATTTTTAATGTCACGTACCTACAGACAGTTCGGCAACTATCTTTTGATGCATGTGACAAAATAGTAAAACTGCCCCCAAACTTTTTGTAATTTGTAATCTTTTCCATGATATATTAGTGTAAAACCGTTTTACGGAGAACATGAAAAAAAATGCATTCCATTTCTCCCATCTCTCCCCATGTCTTACAGCCTCATAACATACCCCAAATTGTGGTTGATGTAGTTCCACTGGCTTCGGTTAGTAGGAACTCTTGTGTGGTAATCACATTAAAAAGCGTTAAATTCCTTCCTCACGGCAAACTTAACATGGTAAAAATGTTATTTTCTTTTACAATTCAAGAAAAGATTTACCGAATGATCGAGCGTTCTAAATTTTGGAATGAAGCAATTAAAACACAATGTAATATTTATTGTCTGTCAAATAAGAGTAGAAAACATAGAAGGGCGCCACTGTTGTTCATATGGCAAAACTAAAAATATATAACACACGGTGAAAATGTAAAGCTATGTAACCTACGAATTTGTAAAAAAAAACTAAAGTTGGAAAAATATATTTTTTCAAAATAGATACCCACTGATCTCAAAACTAGAATTGCATACAGGTATATTATATCTTTGCAATTTTGTGTTAAAATAATGAAGAATAACAGTATTGCAGTAAAATAAAAAACAGTTTAGAAGGTGCTTACATTTATTAGATACTAGAATTTTTATCTTTTATTTTTCTGTGTCTTGTTCATTTTCATATTTTAATTTATATTATTGGTATTATCTTCATCTTCATGATATTTTACGTTGATGGGAATAACCTTCAAATGTTATAAAAAGTTATTCTTATAAAAATTGAATACAATGTAGGTATATAATTCATTTTCGGGGACCAGATTTTACCTCATCAAATGGGCTGGTATAAATTTTATCGTAAGCGAGAGTAATTTTTATAATACCTATCTCTAGGTCAGTGGTAAATATTATCATTGTTTCTAGTTTTTTTTTTTGGGTGGACTAATTTTATGTTTGAAGTACCTACTTTTGTTATTTATTTCCCCTTAATACAAAAACAAAAGTATGGAAAACTTGGATGGTTGGAAATCTTTTTTGAGATTTCCATGTTTACCTATTAGTACGAGGTTGCGTAAAAACACGTGCAGATTTGCGTCGACAATCCCGACGCAACGGCGAGATCTAAATGACGCACAGCAATTTGTGACGCGCATCTTCCGTAATAAAATTATTAGGCGAGGGAAATCGTCGAACAATCACGTCTCGATTTATTCGATTAGGCGACAATGGAAGGCGCGCGTTTCTGCCGCCCACACGATGGCTTATATAAATGGCGATATTTTGCCCAAATATTTTATTGAAAGTCGCATTTTCCGCCCACCTTTAGCTACGGATTGATGAGCTGTTGCCGTTGAAAGCTCCGTTTCGGCATCTCTTTCTATTGCGTGCGTCGCAAATGCGAAAGAGTGCGAGGTTACGACGGAGCTATCAGTGGTACGCCTTTTGTCATGGTATGGACATTGGACACACCATCGACGTTTTCTTTCATTCTATCATCATAAATGAAAAAATCTTGATATGTCTGGATGTGTTACAATTCATAATTTATGCCATTCGTACATAAATAATAATTCGCTTTTATTAAGATTGTTTTCTTTTATTACATACATTTTTATTCAAATCGCTGTGATGGCGTATCTTATTTAATATTATATTTTTCGTAAATACCTTGGAAGGGTAATATTTAGCACGTCAATAATGGAAATTACATTTTATTAATAATTTATTGGTTTTTTATTATATATTCAAATCTTATTAAAAAATGTATTATCGTAGTAGTCCCGGAGTGGAAGATACCTTTAGTAATTTATATTTTTGGTGAGAAACTACCTTTAAATAAATGTATATCAGTAATGTTGTATCATTGAAGAATAAGATAATACTATAAATCTAAACAAAACATAAAACAGAACAAGACACAGAAAAATAAAAAAAAAGGTGACGGTCGCAACTGGCAACGAACCAAGGATCTCTTGTCACAGAACACAGATCCAAATCGTATCAGATTAGTTAAAGTTATTTAAAAAATTTATACCAATAAAATTATCGATTAGTTATTTTAAGATTGGCTTTAGTTGTATTTAATAAATAGGGAGGCGGGTATGGGTACCGCCGCCCCGGGAACCATTTATTGGACGACCAACACCTCTGCCACAGGTCACCCTAAGTTCGCTACGTTTGGTGACTTAACAGGGGTGCCCGGTTTCATGGGGTTAAGTTTGTCCGGGACTTGAGGGCGGATGCGTCTGCCGACCATCTGCGTGGCAGGCCGGATCGGATGAGACTGGTTGAGGGAGACCTTTTGATCTCTCCAGCCGAACCCCCTCGATGACATAGGCCCTGAGGGAATTTTTACCTCAAGGCCTCCTGTGTGGAGTAAATGTAAAAAAAAATCATATTTATTTATTTATTTATATATACGCCTATTAGGCTTTTACATACATAGTTATAAAAAATATTCATAAGATTGTAAGTTCACAGTTACAGTAGTAATACATAGTATAATCTATCTATTTAACATATTATAACAGCAAGTAACTAGTAATGCATACGATGATTATTTGTAGGTATAAACTTGTTTTACAAAAATAAGAATTTGCCTACTCCTAAGGTTAACAAACGTAATTTAGCTATAAAGAAATGTAAAGTTTATATGTACATAGTAGACAGTGAGAGCAGTAACATGGTATAATACGACATAATAATATAGTGTTTAATATGAGGCCTTTGAATTAGAGAGTTTACGAAATAATTGTTAGCGGTATTGTTAACATAATATACCTAGATCGTTTGACCAGTTATCGTGGCCCGTTAAATCCAGGGCGTTCGCTCTGCCATTTTACATAGTTTTTAAAAAATAATATACACAAAGATTATAAGTATAGAATAGTAAAAGCAATAATTTAACCTTAACCGTTTGACACATAAAAGCAAGTAAAAAGCAAATGAAAACATGATAGTTTGTAGGTGTAAACCTGTCGTAAGAAAATAAGAATATGCCTACTTCTAAGGTATAAAAACCAAAAATTTCTTATAAAAATGAGGTTTATATGTACATATTAGGTAGTAGTAGTATTAACATAATATCTATGATTCATGTATAATAATAACTTGTACAGTTCACACGCATAATATTCTGTCTCGCAAAAAAAACTAAATTCAAAGAGTTTTACCGAAAGTTATAGTGAAAATTCCATTCCTTGAAATACTTAAGCATTAAAGTCAGTATAGTGCATTACTTTGTTCACGATTAATCATCATATTATAGCTCAAAACGAATAATCAAAAAGTCAAGTGCCTAAAATAAATTTGTGACATTATTCTACGCTAACTGTGTGGGTAGCGGGTACCACTCGCTCTCCGCAAAAACAGTGCACAGTGTATTGGCCAGAGGTACCTACTCGCTACCATTCATAGCGTTTACTACAAGCGCGGCGGATATCCGAATAACCAAATACTTCGCAACCTTCTTTTTCCCTTTCCCCATTTCTTTGCGCTACTTGGAGGTGCTATAGTCTCACAGACTCCGGCCAGTGCAACTCTTGTGTGGTATTCACATAAAAATAATATATATTTTACGTTCAATCCTAATGTAATGCTGATAAAGCTACATAGAAATATTTTTATCAAGTTCATACTTACTTTGATAGTGACACTTGGATTAAATATACATTAGCTTTATTTGCACTCAAATTAAGAGAATTACATGCTATTACAATTACGCCATCGACGTGGAAGTGCTCGTCTTATCAAGAACACAGGAAATTAACACATCACTCACTCACTGATAGTGAAAATAGCATTTTGTGATCTCACACTCAGTTCAAACCTCCTATTCCAATAGAACAGAAGCAAATCAGCTATCTGCACGTTTTCTTTGATTTTTGGGTTAATAAAGCTAGTAAGAATACCTACACCAATTATTGTGTTTATCGAAAAGTCATAATGAAACCGACTTTACAATATCATAGAGGTAACAGTGAAATTTTATAAATCTGTGATTTCTTTGCAAACTATGGAGGAGTCTCATTATAATATCAAGGGTATATTAATGAGACTCCTAGAAAAAAATAAAAATTAGAAAAGTCCATCGTAAACCTATTAACCTGTTAAATGCGATAATACCCTTATGTATAAAGAAACTGTACAAGGACAAGGTCAGAATCGCTTGCGCCAATATCATTCCAGACGTTGCTTTTAATTTTAGTAATGTAGCTTCTCGGAATGCTTTGAAATCAATTTTCTAAGGAGAACGGCTATCATGTGGCCAAATTTCACCCCACATTGAAGAGGTTAAAAGAAGCAAAGGCTTTGTGGCTTGACATTGTACAAATGAAAAAGTTCTTTGTTTAAATCCACTTTATTTGATTTATTCTCGTCGAAAGGTTTCATTCTTTGTTTAAATCCACTTTATTTGATTTATACACGTTGACCGGTTCCATTCTTGGTAAAACCACTTTATTTGATTGACCGTTTTCGAAACCGGTCAACATGTATAAATCAAATAAAGTGGTTTTAAACAAAGAACTTTTCATTTGTATAATGCACGCTACAGATACGAATCTCTTCTCAAATCTCTTCTCATCATCAGAAGATACTTTATAACTAGTAGGCGGCTAGGCGGTGGCAAAACGAAGAATTCCAAGTTGAAAATTCGCAAAAACATCATTTGGAGATATTGAGGTTTGAAGTTTAGAATTGATTCGTTATTACAAAAACATATCATTTCAAAAATTCAAATTTCAATATCTCCGAATGATGTTTTTGCGGATTCGTGACTTGGAATTCTTCGTTTTGCCACCGCTTAGCCGCCTCCTACTTATAACACAAAAGCTCTCGCCGTACTATCCCATACAGACGCGCCAGACGTAAAAAGATCATGCGTTATAAGCGCGGTTCGAGTGTTTGCTATTTATTATTATTCTCCGTAAACGCTATCAGAAAAGTTATTCGACCCCCCCTCCTCCGTAAACAGGAGAGTGAGGAGAGGGGGTTATTTTGAATACACGGAGCCGTCAAGTTGACTTATCCAGTACAAAGAAATGATATTCTCTCGACCGCTTCCGAATTCAACTGACCCCCTCTCCTGCCGTAGGAAGAAATCTTTTATAACGTAGTGTGTCGGTAGAAATGATATTTTATAACACAGTATCTTTTTATACGAGCTTCGTGTCTGTCCCTACGTTAAATTAAGTTTAAAAAACTTATCTAAATATTGTTATTTATTAGAAACATTGTCTCATTGTTTGAAAGAATTTTAAGTCTTGAATAGTAAAAAGCAAAGTTGAGAGAACAAAAACAGTTTTATCAAAAATATAAGCTTTGCCATTTTTAATATAGTATGTATCCTCCTGGCATAGATCTTCTAATTTTTCACACAATATGCAACTTTTCCATGCTTTCCCAAATCTCTATCATAATACACTAAACTGTACCATCCATGCAATATAACAACAGCATTTAGATACAATTTTTACATCAGGGTTTTTATGTAATAATGTTCATAAATTAATTTTGACCAGTTGAGTAATTTATTTTTCCTTTGTTTCAGGCGCCCCGTCCAGCCCCATGATGCCGGGTGGAGCGGCCCCCGGAACCCCCTCCTCCAAGGTTAAGGTAGTTTCTTCTATAGCTTGCTGTGGTGCACCTCCTCTAGGATGACTGCTGTAGGATCTCTAACCCACAAACGCACACTCAAATAAATCCCCTGCCACTTAAATCATTTTTTGTCACTGAAATCAAATGTCACTTTAGTTAGTTTTTGTCACTTGAATCAATATTACTGTCTTAAATGTCATTATTACTGTCGTAATCAGTATTACTGTCATAATTGTCATTTAAATCAATTTTTGTCACTGAAATCTAATGTTGTCAAAAACATTTGTTACTTTAATCGGTTTTCATCACTGAAATGATTTTTGGTCACTACATTATTTTTGGTTCCACGACAATTCAACAAAGTGGCATTTCAACACCTCTTTGAAAAGTCATAAAAAATAGCCTTCAACCTAACCTAGTTTTTTTATTCCATCCCTTTGAATGACTTTTCAAAGGAGTGATGTGAAAGAAGTGCCACTTTGTTGAGTTGTCCTGTCATCATTCTTTTTATGACTCGATACAAATCAACAATCAAAAATTTATGATTCGGATGATGTAAAAGCTTGATCACATATTACTAAAATATTTTGAGGATTTTTTATTTAATACTTTAATTATTGCTTACCGCAATCAAATAATAATATTATAGTCTCTCAAATGAGTCACTGCTTCTCTTGCATAGATTATTTCTTTGACTTTGAAAGGTTCTTTTATATAGAATCAATTAATTTATTTGTTTTTGTTTGTTTTCAGGATAAGCCAACAGCTGTCCGGGTGGCCAAAGTGGTCGTAGCACTTTACCCCTTCAAAGCCATTGAAGGGGGTGATCTATCACTTGATAAGGTAATATTTTAAAAGAGTTGTTTTTTATTTGATCAAAATTATGCTAAAGAACTCCTTGCCTCCACTATTCAAATATCAAATCATTTATTTTGTTTAAATTTAGAACTGTACACTCATTCAGTTTATCTGTGTAGGTACCTGTTTAAAAAAATACTATCCGTATTATATGAGTGCACCTACCTAATGAATCAAAGTTTTTTTTTGCTGTTAATTGAATTTCTCTTCTTCATGGTAATGTTATTCTGTTCTTGTAATGGTTAGTTAATTCCAGCGAAATATTGATTTTTTTTTTCAACGTTTCTGGATTTTGCTCTTCGAGGGTGTTCTAGTCCATCATTTCAAATGATGGAGAGAGGGAAGACAAGTTTATATATTTATTAATTTTATGTAAATGGGTAAATGTCATAATTACGTGGAATATGTATACGGTTAAATAAATATATAAACTGTTAATATTTGTGGTGTACTGGTATTTATTTGCACTTATTAGGAAGTGTTATTAGTTGGTGATCAGTCAATAATACTTTATAATAATACCTTCCACACAGCATCCCCGTAGATGACATAGGCCCCTAGGGAAATTGTTTTCCTCAGGGCCTCCTGTGTGGAGCTAATGTAAAAAAAAAACAACTTTAGTTCGTTGTGATTACCAGTTGTTTATTATTGTTATCATGTTTACAATGAATAAGAACTGGGCTCAAAAGTCCATTTTAAAACGGTGCTCTGTGTCGATCTGTGGTGTGGACAGCCGCCGAGTACAGATGCCTGCCAGTAGATCGGATAGAACTGGCGACATTTGTCCCATCATGTAGTACTACTAATATCACCTGTTGAGACACCTAGAAACTACATATTACTACATACTCTAATGACATCTGTAGAGAAACATTGAAACTACATACATACACTAGAGTATTCCTTATCACATTTAGTTTATTGTATTTTTCCTGTATAATGATTTTAAAATTTTGAGTTGAAAAAATAGTGATAATCATTTTGTTTTTCTTCTTTTTAGGGTTTGGAATATGAAGTTTTAGATGACTCCCAAGAACATTGGTGGAAAGTGAAAGATGATAATGGGTAAGTCACACATTAAATTTATTCAAATTAATGAAATTACAGAAAACTCATTCTACAATCTTTGAATTTAATTTTATCAATGTTGGGATGAGACCCCTGATCTTAGAGTCTATGTTTTTATAGCTATTTATATTATTTTAATATTTTTATTTCCAGATTGGTGGGGTACATTCCAAGCAATTATGTTAAAGAAAAGGAATTATTAGGATTACAAAAATATGAGTAAGTGAATTGTGTACTGATTAGTTCTAAAATTTTATCTTTTAAATTAACCAGGAACTAACAAATACCCATAGTGCACTATAAGATGACAGGAGGAATCAACAACAATGGAAAACTCTAAGAACATGATATGCTTACTTATTTGCACTTGAATGAGATCAAATATACTGTTTATAAAATTCTAACTCTGAACCAGCACCATTCGTTTGTGCACCTACTGTGCGGCTGGCTACATTTTCATTCCACTGAAATTATGACTGCCTTGAGGTGAGGTGGAGGTTTTACAAGTTTTTAAAGCATTGCTGTCCATAAAATTTTCTGAAAAAAAAGTTTAAAAGTTAATTTTGCAGAAGCGTGTCTATTATCTCCTGTCTAATTTTCAATGTTAAGTGGGTATTACCAGAGAATACCGGAAATTAGTCCTTTTAAAATCAAATTCTAGACGTATTGACTCTTTTTTACAAAAAACATTGAAAAATTAAGTTTATTTCTAATATACTAAGGTTATAGATTGGTCGTTGGCAGATTTGTTCAATTTTCAAAAGTTATTCTATTAAGATAGATTATATTAAACAGCAAAATTCTATTGATAGATTATATTAATCACACAACAAAATAAATTAATACATAATCTAGTAAACACAGTTTTCAGAATTTTAATTTTAGTTAAATTAAAATCAATAAAATTTTAGTTAAATTAAAATCCGAGCACGTGTTTGGTGACAAAAATACTTCAGTTTTTCTATTTATTTAAGGTCTTACAAACTAAAATATTTGAAATTTTTTTACACACTGATTTTGTTTATGACATATGACATTATTGAAAACTCATAAATACTTATGATCAAAAAATACTTACAAGAAGTACACGATATTTAATAATTTATGATCGTGGGTTTTGAGCATTTTTATTGCTTACTTGAATGTAGGTATATATTAAAGCAAGTTTTGAATGAAATAAATCGAGATTAAATTTTTAAGTTTAAAAAAATTGATACGGGGAATAATTGATCTTTCTCATTGAAACCTCCCTATACAGTTGCAAGCATTTTTAAACTTTTATTCTCAGCCGCTGTTCAATCACTCTGAAATTTGAATAATTCTCATAGTGGTTAAACACAATGCCATGAATCCTTGCTCATTGAAAATAACATATTTATTTGTATTCCAGATGGTACGTAGGTGATATGTCGAGACAAAGGGCAGAATCGTGTCTGAAACAAGAAGACAAGGAAGGATGCTTCGTAGTCAGAAACTCCTCTACCAAGGGAATGTATACACTTTCTCTCTACACTAAAGTGTAAGTATTATTTTATTTTATTCATAATCATTATAGATATGGAGGGTGTTAAGGGACATATTTGATTTACTTTAACCAGTGATTTCTGACATTATTATTTGGAGTAAAAAATGTAAATGAAATTTTGGTCTCCGGTGACATTTCGGATGTTTTTTATTTCAACTAAAAACATTAAAAAAATCATTAGGTATGGTACAGTTAGGGTCGCGGTGAGGAGTTGAGCTGTTACTCGGTTGAGTGACCAGTGACGACATGCGAAAGATTTTTTTTTGTTGGTGACTGGAAACGGAGACCAAAATTTAATTTACATTTTTACTCCAAATAATGTCAGGAATCACTTTTTAATTTCTTTAATACCCTATATATGTACACAATGTACAGCACAAGATAACAGTACAAAAAAAGCGGTACGGGCGTTCAAATAATGGGCCTGCTCTTTTGGCATACATTGTTTAGCCTAAAGATCCACTTCTAGTCGTGGAGATTAGCTTCCAGTAGGTCATCACCCTGTCTGTATTGTGCAAATTGATAGCAAATTTCATTTGTCATGTTCAGTGAATGAGCTTTTCCTCAATTCTTCACAAGTAAAGCTAGTATTTAAATAAAAGATTTTTCTGTTTATTGATACATTCATATTCACTTTAGGCCACACACCGAATTAGGAAAAATCTTCTTTTGTTGTGTAAGGCATGACTATTTTGATGTACAGATATGCAAACAAACAATGGATATGCAATAACTTTGTCAGTTATGTATTTGACAAATGAATGTACCTACCTACGTATCAATTAAAAATTAAAAATTGTCAAATTTAGGAAAGCAAATTGCTCAATTTGACACAATGTACAATCGTTTATTGTCACTCTTCAAAATTATAGTATACTAACTACTGCCCCTTCATTTATGCAGGCCAAATCAAAAACTTGCAGCCGATTCGCTCCATCTGAGTTAAGAAAAGCTTTAAATCTATGCTATGATTGTATGACTTTTTTTAACCTGGCAATGTAACATTCCAGCCCTCACCCCCACTCCAAGCACTACCACATAAAGACAAACCCCCGCGGGGAGTTCTACCTGTCGGACAAGCACTGCTGCGGCTCCGTGGCAGACCTGGTCAACTACCACCGCCACAACAGCGGGGGGCTCTGCTCGCGCCTCAAGACCTCCCCCTGCGACAGACCCGCCCCGGCCACTGCTGGACTTAGTCACGGTAATACATACATACGCTACTTTCCTGGCTGTGCACTATTTACTTCAGATCTATAGTAATGTTTATGGTACAGTTTCCTGGGAAGTCGCATTGTAGAACAACCATACATTGTCCATCACCTAATGACTTGTCTTTCTAATAATGCGATAAATGTTTATTAACACAGTGGACCCAGGGCCTGAAGGGTTACTTGATAATATTTGATTCATCAACTTCTAAATTCAAACGTATCCTCGATAACAATAATGCATCACTGCGTAAATCATACTTGGTCACTTTTTTTTCACAAGACAAAATCTTCTGTGATTTTACATAATCCTAGGGTATTTATGATGCGCGGCGAAACTGCAAAACCGATGTATAATTATTGCTGCTATCGATTTTGCGGTCACGGTTTGCCTTTGGTGATATTCCATTTTCAAGCAATAAGGAGAATTTCAAAAAGAATTGATTTCTAACCATCCACATTAAACTACCATATTGTGTTTGTGATAAGTATAATTCCTTACCCTATCCATACTTAACTCTAAATCTGCTATAATTCTGAATAAATCCTTATTCTATATGTACTGGAAGCGTAAAAATTAACCTTTTACAATAATATTATTTTGTAATTCCAGACAAATGGGAAATCGACCCCTCAGAGCTGGTTCTCCACGAGGAGTTGGGTTCCGGCCAGTTTGGTGTGGTGCGGAGAGGGCGATGGAGAGGCTGCATGGACACGGCTGTCAAGATGATGAAGGAGGGTACCATGTCCGAAGACGACTTCATCGAGGAAGCCAAGGTCATGACGTAAGTA
Source organism: Limnephilus auricula (assembly GCA_951813805.1). Taxonomy (NCBI): domain Eukaryota; kingdom Metazoa; phylum Arthropoda; class Insecta; order Trichoptera; family Limnephilidae; genus Limnephilus; species Limnephilus auricula. Next base: position 8,271,762 of record OX638393.1, read on the forward strand.
TTAACTATTATATTATGATCACACATTGGTTCAAACTTTTCTAAATTACATTACATACCTACCTTCTGTCACTGCCAGTGCTGTGACCCCTATGTGTTACATGCAACATTTAAGGAAAAGAGAAAAGTAACAATGAAATAATCAGCGGTATGCCTATATTTTACCTTATATTATTGTCAATCTTTTGTGAATGCATCTTTTTTAATTGGCATCTGGTTTAGAAGTAAAATGGATTTGAATCCGGATGTTTACTACATGTAATGGATTTTATATTAATAAGTAAAACACAGTGAATTCATTTTTAATTTCTTGATTATAATTATTGCATATGCTCCAGTTTATTTATAATTAAATTAGTGAAACACTAATTTTGTGTACATTAGCATATCTTACATAACTTTATTTTATAACAATTTTATAGACAGTGATCTGCCGTGATAAAGGTACAGTTTTGCTGAAACTAATTTTTGGCATATTGTTTTAAAATAAAATGACTTACACAATGTTGCAGTGATGCCCCCATCACAAAGTTTCAAATTTAAAAAACATTTACCTCTGTCCGAATTAGGGTATATTTGACATGTCAAACAGTCCAATACGATGAGAGGAAATTACTGCTTGATAGAAAGTGACACTTTTCATGTTATTTGACATGTCAAACAGACTAATACGATGAGAAGAAATGACTGCTTGATAGAAAGTGCCACTTTTCGTGTTATTTGACATCTCAAACAGACTAATACGATGAGAAGAAATGACTGCTTGATAGAAAGTGACACTTTTCATGTTATTTGACATGTCAAACAGACTAATATGATGAGATACTAATACGATACGATGCTTGATAGAAAGTGACACTTTTCGTGTTATTTGACATGTCAAACAGACTAATACGATGAGAAGAAATGACTGCTTGCTAGAAAGTGACACTTTTCGTGTCTGTTCCATTCTCATTCATTGCATGGTGATTTTCCTTTTTTCCAGCAAGCTTCAACACCAGAACTTGGTGCAGTTGTACGGGGTTTGTAGCAAGCACCGACCTATTTTTATAGTCACCGAATACATGAAACACGGCTCCTTGCTCAACTACCTCAGGCGGCATGAGAACACTCTCTCGGGGAATGTTGGAATGCTCCTTGACATGTGCATACAGGTACCTAAACTTTAACCTTTGTTTTTTTCTAGATCTTAAGATAAATCAGCCAGAAAACTAAATATATTATAAGATTTAGTTTACAATGCGAATTTAGATTAACAGTTTTGATATTGCATGGTTTTACCTACACTTCCTACACAGACAGAGCTAAATGAATTAATTCATTATTGTGACACACTTGATCTGATTCTCAATTTCGAAACGAATTAATTCTTCATTCCTTACACCCTAAATAATAAATTTTAATTTGCATTTATTTTACTGTAAAATTATTTCAATGAATATTGTTTACCGTAAACGATTTAAATATTATAATATTTCGTAGATATTATTATTCTATAGGATACGCGCCGCGAAAGGAATCAGTTCACAAGGCCAAGGGAATCAAACTGAATCGATTCACTAATGTGAATAAATCTGCCCATGTCTACTTCATACTACATATTCAAAAAGAGTGTGTGTATTGAAAACGAAGTAATATATATCATTATGATGACATCATTTACCAGGCCTTGACTAAGTATCCTACTTTTAAAGTGCATTATTACAACGATAAACAGCATATATTGACAGTTCTCGTATGCTAGAAGTACCAAAATATGTGATTAACCTCTTGAATGTCGGATAATATTTGCCTAAATAATGGTACACACCATCGAAAATTAATTACGAAGAATTCCGAGGAGCTACAATTCTAAAATTAAAAGCATGTTATTGGCGCAAGCGATTCTGACCTTGTTCTTGTACAGTTTCTTTATACATAAGGGTTAAAATCGCATTTTATTTTTTATCCTGTCACACGGATACCGGTGTCCGAGCTACAGATGAGTGGTTAAAGGCTACGGTAATGCGCATAAAAAGATAGAGGCCTTTGGTTAATTATTTCAAGGAAAAAAAAGACATTCTTGTATATTACCACTGAACCAATTTCAATAAGAGAATCTTATACTAAAACCACTCAAATCGCTTTTTGCCACATTATGGCACTATTTTCAAAGCCTCGGTTTGCTTTGTTGCCATAGATTCTTTAAAATGTTTTAAAGTTAACGATTTTATAATATTTTTTTTATAAATCTTACGAATACGTGATAATAGACAAAAGATAGCTGAATTCATTGGCTATAGAGAACTATAATCAGTTTGTATGTTTTCATATTCAAATTCGGAGGTATGATTTTTTTTAATGTGGCGTGAGAAAAATTTCATAAATTTCATTCAGCATAAGAAATTCAACTACCAGTCTGAAAATGTCCGTAGTAGGACGAAACCGGTCCTGGTGTAAATAAACAAGTGGAACAAAGTGAAAAAAAAAAAAATTGTTTAATTTCATATCTAATAAGAAAAATTTCCTTTGGCAATCCGAGAAAAAGTATTAAATTGTTCTGTCGCTTCAGCGGATAATCACGCAATTTGAAAAAAAAATGCCGGTTTTGAAGCAAATGAATTCATTACTTTTCCTGCCCTTACTGATTACATTAGTATGTACCCATTTCTACTGTTTATCATCCTAAAATTTCTCTTACTACACCATGTCTATCATAATCTCAAAAGTCACCTTTGTTACCTTTCTCTTTGTTTGTTTTTCCTGCCATAAATCTCCATCTCCTTTTCTTTAATATAAAAAATACAATTAATAAAAATGTAGCAGTACAAGAACCTACCCCATTTCTTTTCATTCAACTAAATAATATTGTTATAAATTTATTTCCAGGTTTGCAAAGGGATGGCATATTTGGAAAGGCATAACTACATCCATCGAGATTTGGCCGCCAGGAATTGTCTGGTGGGCTGGGAGAATGTGGTGAAGGTGGCCGATTTTGGCCTGGCCAGATATGTCCTTGACGATCAGTACACGAGTTCGGGGGGAACCAAGTTTCCTATCAAATGGGCACCTCCGGAAGTGCTTAACTATACAAGATTCTCCTCCAAATCGGATATTTGGGCTTATGGTGAGTTTTCTAATAAGTTCTCTACAATCTATCAAAATCTTCTATTCAAATTTAGAACATTTACCAGTGAAAAATACTACGTGTGAAAAATCACAGCATATTATAATTGTAGGATTTTTGAAGCTGAAAGTTTATGTACAGAACATATCAAAAAAGGACGATTTCTGCAGAATGATCAAAAAATATATATTAGCAAAAGTGAGTTTTGTTAACCACTCACTTTTCTCGGATTTCTAAAGGAAATTTTTCCGCCCATATTAAAAAAAAACATTCCTCCGAATTTGAATATGGAGACATACAAACTGATTAAAGCTCTATATATAGCCAATGAATTCACCTATCTTTTAACTATTATGAAATAAATATTCGTGGGATTTATAAAAAAAATATTATAAAATCGTTAACTTTAAAACCTTTAAAAGAATCTAGAGAATATTTGCCATATTGTGGCAAAAAGCGTTCGAGTGGTTAATTAAAAATCACAAATCAAGTGGAATTTTTTACTAACTCAAGCAAGCACATTATTATATTTTTTGTAGTCATTTTCTTTTTTTTTAAATTTTTATCTTTATAATTTTATTGTTATTTCTTTTTATTTACTGTTTATAAAACAGCTTTCTTATATAAAATATATCTATAATCATATGTATGTAACAAAAAAATTATTAATAAACAAAAAAATGTGATGTATTATAATTTGAAAACTAACCTCTGCTAAATATCAAAAATATAAGTCAAGATTCATATGGAATATACTTGACAAAAATTCATTGAAATTAAAGTTTTGTTATTCTTGTATGTGTGAAAAAACATGAGTTAAGGTAAAAGGGTTTAGTTATGTCACAATTGTTCATTATGTATTATTTGGTCTCTTACAATTCGTAAAATGATTCTTACAAACCATTTGCATTTTGAAAGCTGCTGTTTTTTGGTCACATTATGAATTTATTTTATTATTTCCAGGTGTACTGATGTGGGAAGTATTTACTTGTGGTAAAATGCCTTATGGAAGACTAAAGAACACCGAAGTGGTGGATCGCGTGCAACGGGGAATAGTCCTTGAGAAGCCAAAAGCCTGTTTTAAAGAAGTTTATGAGGTAATACGCATGTTCATACTTATAGGGCCTAACTAATAAATGTCTTTTAAATTTTACACCATTAATGTTTGTGAAAATTTAAAACACATTAGTAAGAGGGAATTATCACATATGGTGCAATTTTATTTTAGGATCCAACATCAAACCCTTTCTCCTTTATTTTTAGATTATTGTTTCTGAAATTAATGACTAGATATCATTGTAAGACAATAAAATGTTTGTGTGATGTTTATAGATTATGAGGAAGTGCTGGTCACATAACCCTGAAGAGAGACCGTCGTTCAGGGTACTCAAGGATCAGCTGCTGGCCGTCTCCCAGGGACTGCTCGCCGACTGACTGGCATCAAGCTCCTCCACCGCCCCCTCCGCCCACCCCATCCACCCCCCCCTGCCCCACAACCAGCCCCCCCCATGGGAGGAGGAAACTCAGTCAATCAACCTGGCCCCAGTCAAGAAGCAGCATTCCACCAGCACCACCACCACCCCACTCAACAAGCTCAAGGAGGAGAGCCACTCTCTCAACACCTCACCACCCAACCTCACCACTCAGGCCCAGTACAAGGAGAGCGGCTGCGGCCAATCCTTGGACACCCTGTCCAGAGGCCACAGGGAGACTTTGATCCGACTTCTCACCCAGTATTCCAACGAGTCCGTCTTACTGAAGGAACTAGTCACGCACTGCCTTGTGGAGCGGGACAGCGAGGGTACCAGCAGCAAGGTGCGTGCTCCCCGCAAGCAGCAGTCCCCGCCCAGAACCACGCTGCCCCGGACCAAGAAGGCCTCCCCGCCGCCGCCCCTGCCCCCGCTGGAGCCTGACGCGCCCCCCAACAGGCAGCCCCCGTGGCTACTAGATATTTGTAAGATTATCGCAGAGAATGCCAAAAAGAAATGATGTTCTATGTACTACTTCACCGAAGTAGGATGATACTTGTGGAATATATAGGGTTCTATTGAAAATAATATATACGGTAACTTTACATGTGGATATATTTTATAAAATGGCTTCAACATCACATTCTAACTACATTATTAATCCTAACATCGGTCTATTATTAAGCTAAAGTATTCCTTAAATATTCGAGTGATTCAAATATTTAAGTATTTCCAATAATCATCATGTAAAGGTTTCACTAGCGTATCGTCGAACTGATTAATTTATGAAATCTTTAAATTATTACCGTGTATTTTTTTTGTATCATGTAAAGGAAATTGTCATAATAAAATAAACAATAAATAAATGTATATAGTAGATTTTTTAGCATTTAGAGTGTTTAGAATACTATGATTAGTTTTATCAAGCGAAATGGTGATAATGTGATTAACATGTAAGATGATAATTCTTTTGGTATATATTTTAATTCAGGAAGTAATGCTTATGAAGACATCGAATAATTTAGTTTATTTTGATCTGAGAGCGTTATTCCTAAAGTCAATGAGTTAGTTTTATCAATCTTGTTTTCTACAAAGTCTTGTAATATACACACGTGTTATGTAAACCAGAATTTAAAACATAATATGTATGAGGCCAGACGGAGTTGAACGAGAGAGAAATGAAAAGAATCGCTTTTTGTGACAATAACCAAGAGCAGTAAAGAGTCCTAAAATTCAGTAGAAAATATTTACATATTAGCTTTTTGCTCTGATTATCATTTGAGTAGAGTTAACCTTGCTGAAATTTCCAATTCTGGTTAAATTTATGCCATTGTATATATAACGTATTCGAAAACTCAGAAAACATCACTGATAATAATCTGAATGGCTGTGAGAAATGCAGATCATATCGAAAGCTAAATCCTTTATTACCATAAACAATGTTTTACGTATCACACATCCCATAGAAAAGGGTCGTAAGTCAAAATTTTCTGTTTTATAAAATTTTATTTGGTAAACTTTCTATCGCGCTGGCCATGCTTAATTTTAGATAAAACCTTTAGATTTACCTTAATTACTGTAAAAGACAACTTTTGCATTTGAGGCGGTGGGAAATAGTGAATTCAAAATTTCAGTTGTGTAAAATGAAAATTTGCTTTCGACATATGAAACCGAGTCAGTTTGCGGCCATAACAAGAATATCTGTCATTTTGTTATGTTAGTATTCCTGACAATTTTCATCTCTTTGTGACGGGACTGCTTGTTCATCATTCATTCATTCATTTGTTTTCGCTCTGTAAAACTAGCTTTTTTTACTTGCGACACTTTTCTACGGGATGTGCAATATGTACTGCCTTTATTCAGGTTGCATAATGTTACCAATTTCTGCTTTCGCAATATGTATTATATTGCAGTGAAGTATGTATTAGTTATAAAAATCCTTTTTAATGTTCGTCATTCCCCCTGTTCACACGGATGAAATTTGGAAAAGATACATGTTGTATGTCTATGTGCAAGGTTATTCACAGGGTAATAAAATAAAGGGCCGAGCCAGTCTTGAATGTGACATGTAAGGCCATAATATAGTTAAATTTTATCAGTGTTCTATATAAAATGTCCTGCGTAATTCAATTAATTTTTGAAAACGTTAACCCTTTTTCATAAAATCATCACATCTTATTTATGTAACTGAATGTAACGACGAATCTTATGCTTTTTAAGAAAAATTACCGAATTTGTAATTATTGTATTGTGGAAAGGCTGGGTAGCATAATCTTGATACACGGGAGCTGTATTACAGAACCACATTGCTGCAAAGTTCATTCTTCCACAGCCGAGAGATCTCTCGACATTCGACTCCTAATACGACTCACAGTACGAACAAAATCGATACGAAGAATTAAAATAATTGTTTAATAAATATATTTATGTACCTAAATCTGTGTGAATAATCTCATAACAACAGTTTTACAATGACATTTAATCCTTGTAAAGAAGCAAGTTGTGAATTTAAACAATGATCTTCTGCAATTTCAAAATACTCATCTAAGAAAGTTGGTCTATCAAGTCACATAGCCTGCGCTGAATACCTAATCTATTTACGAATATACTGCGTTAAGTAAAATGATAAATAACCTATTTCTATTTATTCCTGAATGCATACTTATAGGTAGAATTTGGAATTGCATAGTCATAGGCAAATATGTATTATCATTGATTAAATATTTATATTTTGTATTTCAATACTACATAGAACATAAATACAGCCGAGAAAAATAATATGTTAGTCTTCTTTCATTTGTAATAATGTATTTATTGATAGTGTTAAATGGTGTTTAGAGAATTTTCCAGATTGGTGCATTTATAAGGTATTTTCAGTGGAAAATACAGTTTTATACAAGATTAGTCTCTGAGCATAAGTATAAGTTCCGTGTTCAGCAGCTTGTGTAGTCACACCACATTGTGTGTATTAGGTAAGCGCTTACAATACGTAATAAGTGATGTTTTGTATGAACTGAATGAAATATTGAAAGACCAATGGTTTTAACTCTTTTTTACTTTTGACTAGCATTTTGTAATCTTATAACAGAAGCGGTGGAATCGGCCTGGAATATATTTCTATAATTCTGTAATCAATCTAATTCTAGTGGATGCTTCAATGATCGCATATGATTTAGTCAGTAATATTCATACCATTCCTCTATCACTTGGAACTAATAATATATGTATACCTACACTCAAATTATGATGTACATAATTGTATAATTTCTTTTAGATATTTTTATTAACTGCCAATTTTGAAGAAAACAGAAAAAAATACCTCTCCATTCATAAAACATATTCACAAATCAAGACTTTCGAAATATGTACATAAATCACAATGGCACTAATTTCTGGATGTAATATTGAATTTGGATATAATTTTTTATATTATGTACCATCACCCAATGTTGTTTGATACCGATTAATCAAGTATAATTTTTTTTATTTGAATCTTTTTGGATTAACAAAATTGACTGCCAATATTGAAAAGTTTTCTATTTAGTGATTTGATTTGACTTTATGGTGAGGTTGGGATGGGGATTTGAAAGTGAACGATTTACCTCCATGGCCAAATGGAATTGCAATAAAATCATTATATTAATTTGGTTTATTCAACCAATCTCTATAATTTGTTCCAATAATAATGATTATTGTTCAATACTCCTATCCTGTGTTAATATATTTATTACCTATATGAACTAATTTTATGTTAATTATTTAATTATGTATATTAAAGTGTATATGTGAAATATGTCATACAAAGTCAACATTTTATTCTGTCATTCATTGTGAGCTTTGAAGGTGAGAATAAAATAATATAGAAAATAACCCTTTGTTTTAACTATCCAAAGTAGGACCTATGTTGTTGATACACATTACATTTTATGTAAAATTAGCAAAGCAGCTGAGTGATATCTGCCCTGAAGCAGGTAGGACCGTGGATTGGTCTATAATAAAGTGAGTATTCAATGCCACCCTTGGCCATTTATTGGATAATCAATACTTCTGCCATAGGTCACCTCAAGTGGTTCGCTGCGTTTGGTGACTTAGAAGGGGTGCCCTGGTTCATTGGGTGAGGTTTGTCCAGGTTTTGGTGGCGGATCTAGCATCCGCCACCAAAGCCAAAACCACCAGCTGAATGGCGGGGCGGATCGGGAGAGGCAAATTGAGGGAGACCTTTTGACCTCTCCAGCAGGACTCTCCCGACCCAAAGCCTTTGCACCGCTGTGTGTGGATGGATTCATATGTACGTTTGTTCATATTCACCATTTTTGAATTGTAGTATGTATAGGCAAAAGTAAAAATATATTAAATTCCAAAGGCACTAAAATGAATATTTGCAAATTTATCATTCCACTTGGTGGGTATTTAGTCAGATTCGTGAAATGGTAGGTGCTCTGTTTCGGTCATATTACAGAATTTTGCATTTGCTATTTTGGTGGTGTGTGTGTGTGCTCCGTTTAAAAAGAAAAACTTTGGTACCCAAACTGGCAAAATTGCAGATTTGCAACTTTGGCATTGGAACGACCATATTCTTAGTAGAGGTACAGAAAATGGTACACTCTGGATTTCAGCACAAAACAACCAATTCCTCAGAGGAATAAATAAAAATAAAATACTTTTCTATTAAAAAAAAATATCTGGAAAACCATTTTTTTGGAGCTGATGAATTTGATTTAGAGTTAAAGAAGTAAAGCTCTTGGCAACACTGGTTACAGTCTTAGGCTATGAATCTGGAGGTTGCGGATTCAAATCCCGTGCGTGCGCAAATAAATTTAATTCAATTAATTTGTGTATTTTCACAATTTACTGACTTTAAAATGATATATATTTGCAGCTCGTTCCAGATTGATGGATAGATACTTTCACTATCCCCCTAGTGAAAGACCACTATTCAGACTTGAAACATTGCTTGAAATAGCTTTAGCCATCCCCATCTTTTTTACATTCCCCGATTATTGAAGATGCCACAGTCTCATTGACTTCAGATGGTTGGGAGCAGTTGGGACTCTTGTGTGGTACTCGCATATCGCACATCCTTTAGAAAAGGGTTGTAAGTCAAAATTTTCTGTTTTATAAAATTTTACTTTTTTGACTTGTGCCTGGATTACACGGACCGAGTATATGGGCAAGACAGTAAACTGATACTAGGCCGAGAGAGTTGGGGGGACGAGTAGGTGTTTACAGATATATTTTAACTCGGCACCGAGTCAGTCAGTCAGTTCAGTTTCGACGCTGCGGATACGCAGGAAACGGTAGCATGCTGCGAGCGACATGGTGCTGAGTGGTGAGTATGCACCGAGTGCATGTTTACACCTGCCGAGTGGGCAAGCGAGTCAGTGCAAGAAAGCGCAGGGGTGGGCACTCGGCCTAGTAGATAGAACAGGGTCCGAGTGACTGTCTCGCCCTTTTGCTCGGCCGAGCATTCGGTGATGTGTTTACACGTAACAAGCACTCGGCCGAGAGACTGTCTTGATCATCTACTCGGTCCGTGTGATCCAGGCATACAAACCTTTTCTAAATTTGTTTTAATTTAGGATTGTGTCAGCAAGAATAAAACAAAATTCACATTTCATGAAACCGGTGAGGTAATTTTATTATTTATAGCATTATGGTCACAGTATTCATATAACTAATCTAATACACCATTACTAGTATTACTGATACTTAAATTTATGTGCAGTTTAAATTTAAACCCAGCTTTATCTTGTATCATTGAATTAAAGGGGCGACAAACGCGAAGTTCACATCAAAAAGATACTTAAAACACAGCAGCGCTCGCCATACAATCTCATACAGACCCGCCAGAAGTAAAAAGATGATGATTTATAAGCACGGTTTGAATCTTCGCTATTTGGCGTTACTCTCCGTAACCGCTAGAGGCGTGATATCAGAAAAGTTATGCGACACCCCCCCCCCCCCCTCCGCCGTAAACAGGAGAGGGGGTCATTTTTAATACACGGAGTGTCACAGAGTGCCGGCAAATTGACATATCCAGTACAAAGAAATGATATTCCCTCGACGCTTCCGAATTCAACTGACCCCCTCTCCTGCCATAGGAAGAAATCTTTTATAATGTAGTAGAAAAGATACTTTATAACACAGTATTTTTTTATGTAAGCTTCGTGTCTGTCCCTACCATGAATGGTGAACAATAAATCTATCACATAAGATGTAATAATGAACTTATAACAATTTAAATATTTTGTAATTTCTTTTTTGTCTTACACAACGTAACTTTATTAGTTTATAAAGTTGCTCTTCAATAATATTATGGTATTGCCGCTGACAGCTCTGTTCCAACTTTTCCCTCTTTCTCAAACACAGAGCATTTATCAGAAAGAGAGGTTGCAATAAAGTTCTCAGGGGTATGTTTTTTATCATATTTTTTCCTTGTTATTTTAATTAAATCTAATAACTATTTAAGGCTTTTAATTATTATGGATACTATTATAGAAAAAGGTGATAAAATAGATTTTTGCACAAATTTTAAGGAATTGTAAGCTTGCTTGAAATGTATTAGAGTTATTTATACATATTGAAATGCAGTAATAGAACAGTTATGTGAGCAAAGGATTTACCTTTATTTTTGTATATTTATGTATGTACATCATGACAATATAATTAGCTCCAAGGACACTGACCACGATTATTGTTTAAACGACAACGATTATTATCGTGATTCGTTTTTGGGGTATTATGTCGCATTGCGCTACCTTCTGCTTTAGTCAACGTTTCGGACAGCGTTATAGTGTCCATCATCAGGGCAGATGTGTAATCAATGTAATGTAAAGTAATGCAAACGTTGGCTAAAGAAGAAGCCCCAAAACAAATCACAATAATACTTTCCACCATGAAAATCACAAGTCATATTATCTGACAACGATTATTGTACAAACGACAATGATTATTGTTCAGATGACAATGATTATTATTCAAAAGACCACAATTATTGTACAATCAACAATGATTATTGTTCAAAAGACCACAATTATTGTACAATCGTGTACAAATGACAACAATTATAATTTACCTATCAAATGGAATCACTTCATCAATCGATGAATTGGATTAACAGTACTCCACGGAAGATTACAGAAAGAGATGATTAGTACTGAAATTTATAAGCAGAATTTAGAAAATCAATCGTAATAGTTATATTTTACTAAAGAATTGACTTGGTTTTCTTTCTATAATGTAAAATTACATTATAAACACAATACAGTAGACACTCGATTATCAGGGCTCAATTTAACCAGGCTGTGAATTAACTTAGACAGTAGAAAGATTTTAATAACATTTCCAAAATATCATTTAATTAAATACCCTTTTATAAAGACTGGTAAAAATGGTAAATTTGGATGAATATAATATTTTGCAAAAGACTTGTGGTCATTAATTAAGAATTTTTTATTTGGGTATACTTTTTTCACTCCCGCCCGGATAATCAATAGTGTAATGCACCAATAAACCTGTAAATTTTATTATTACATACTAATTTAATATTTAACACAAACAAAAAATATTTCCTACTAATCATAAAGTTGTTGAAGATAATAAGTTTCCGCAGGTGTCATCAAGGTTAATTGACTAGTGTAAAGTCTTAAATACTAATGTTTTTAATACCTACCAGGAAATTATTAATAATAAGGGGGCCCTAAGAGGTAATGGTTCTCAATATAGCAAATGTATGATTGGGAATACATGGACTGCTACAAGCACTCAATATCAACAGCTTCAAGCAGTCAATATCGACAGATTCAAGCAGTCAATGCCGAAATATTCAAGCAGTCAATACTGACAGCTTCAAGCAGTCAATACCGACAGCTTAAAGCAGTCAATATCGACAGCTTCAAGCAATCAATATCGACAGATTCAAGCAGTCAATACTGACAGCTTCAAGCAGTCAATATCAACAGCTTCAAGCAGTCAATATCGACAGATTCAAGCAGTCAATACCAAAATATTCAAGCAGTCAATACCAAAATATTCAAGCAGTCAATACTGACAGCTTCAAGCAGTCAGTACCGACAGCTTCAAGCAGTCAATATCGACAGCTTCAAGCAGTGATTGAATACTTCTCATAGAAATAAACTTTACAAAACAAAATGGAAGGTAGGTAGGTAGTCAGTGTACTTTGAATATTGATTGCTTGAAGCAGTCTATGTGTTCCTTGCCTGTGATCTTTTACTTTGCATCTCACCAATATATAAGAAAATAATAAGAAATGACGCATTAATAAGTACACTTTAAATTACAGAAAATTGCTTTGAAAATTTGAACTTTAAGGTTTATATTAGCATCAAGGAAGCAGATTAAAAATATTTTTTAATAAATAAGTCAAGTTAATTTATACATAATTTTATTCTGGAATAAAAAAATTATTCTGCAAACTCAACCAATAGTGTGAATGAGAACAAAATTCAGAGATATTTATTCTAAATCAAAATATCTTTTCGAATAAGGTCGTCACCTAATTTTTTAAGGTAAATATGCATTACTCCGCTTACCGGATTATACAGAATATTTCTTGTCAAAGTTCGATACAGGGATAATAGACTATCAAACACAATCAAATATGACATTTGCCGAAAGTACCAACCTTATAAAATAAATTCTTGTCAACGAGTGTAGGTACAGTACCTACCTACTTTCTGGTTGAGCTAATTAATACAATATAATCGTAAAATTAAACAATTATAACCTAACCTAGATTTTGAGTTTTCAAGTAGTTTAGCGGCTAAGCTAGGTTTGTGTAACATGGTTTGTGATACAAAAGAAAGTGCCCCCTTCATAGTGCCTGCTTGCTTCAAGGCAAAAAAAACATCTCAGTTTTCAAGTAGTTTAGCGGCTACGCTAGGTTTGTGTAACATGGTTTGTGATACAAAAGAAAGTGCCCCCTTCATAGCGCCTGCTTGCGTCAAGGCAAAAAAAACATCCCAGTTTTCAAGTAGTTCAGCGGCTACTCTAGGTTTGTGTAACATGGTTTGTGATACAATAGAAAGTGTCCCCTTTATAGCGCCTTCTCGCATCAAGGCAAGAAAAGCATCCCAGTTTTCAAGTAGTTTAGCGGCTACGCTAGGTTTGTGTAACATGGTTTGTGATACAAAAGTGAATAAAATTTATAAAAAATAATTATTGAAATTAAAAACATGTTTTTTTTAAAGTCATTTTATTTTCAAAACTCCGGTAAATTAGTGTTTACCTAACACGCCCAGATTTCATGGTAGCTTCAAAATTTTCTAGCCTCGATTTTTGCGGTACGGCAATCTTTTTTAATATTTCAGCTATTGGTACCATGGAAAATGTGAAAATGTGTGTGTTGTCTATGAAAATGTAAATAGAATATGGCGAAGATTTTGTACCCCGTAAGTGAATTAATTTTTAAAAAATTAATTCACTTACATAAATTAATTTTTCGTAATAACAAAGGTAAATCTAACTGTTTGAATAAAAAATATTCCGTATTAACCAGTAGGCGGAGTACTTCACTATTAATTTTTTTAATCTGAAAAGTTTTAACAGTAAAATTATTTTTCAAAAAATGAGAAAGTTATTGCTTTCAAAGTGAATATTGGTAAAATGTATGCAATAGTTTCCCGTGAATGAATGCCATAAAATTCATAATTCGAATGGCAATCCTGCCGCTCACGTCTCGTGGCGCCGCATGCTTTTCAGCGGGCTGCAAAAATATACATTTTGATGGCTTATATCTTCAGTACTATTTTGTATTTTCCATTTCTTTGTTATTGTAATTTTTTGTAATTTTCTTATTTCATTTGTAAAAGAAAATCTGAAATTTCAAGGGAGATGGTCTCATTTTCTCAAAGGTTTCAACCTCAAAAACCTGATTTGATATTGCAATTCTAAATTATGTTAATAAAAACAAAACAAATATTATTAATTGTTTCAAATCAGTTTTGAAAGAATAACTGGTGTGGAATTTAATTACATATCACCAAATTAAGAAATAAAATGTAATTAGATAAAACCATTCAAATCTTAATTCTAAATTATTAAACACTTAATTTTAACCACCTTTACTTACAATTTTAAATTTACTTTTAAACAATAAAAGTGGTTAAAACTAAGTGTTTATTAATTTAGAATTAAAATGGTGTCATAAAATAAGTTTGCTGTCTTTGAAGAAGCATTTGAATCTTAGTTTGTATACAATTATTTGGTTGGGTTTTAATTTACAATTAATTTAAAAAATATACTAGAATCAGGACTTAAGAACTATGGTAAGTGGTAAGGATGCCCTGATGCTGGTTATAGTACATTTCAATTAGTTTATTTAAGCTAATCAACGAGAATAAAATCCCTTAAAGATACGTAAACATTTATTACAACATGATAAATAAAATAATAATACTGAACAAAATGCTTGCAAAACATTTATATTCTCACTATTTTTTGCCATTGTTTTATGTTTGGGGTAGAATAATCAATAAATTAAAATATTTAATTTTGCAACCTAAAACAAACCCAAACAAAGAAAACTGATAGCTGTTGTGACAAAATTAATTTAAAAAAAATTAATAACTAACCAACAAAATAATATTTTATATCAACCTGGTGGTCAATGGAAAGTATTAAGTACAATTAAAATTAATAAAATAAAAGCATTAATAATTGTAACATTTGAATAGCTTTCAAAGCATAGTTTTAAAAAATTATAAAATAATGTTCATACATAACAAACAAATTATTTAACTAGTTTGCCAAAATAGCTCTGAAATTTAACTAATTTTCACCTGGATAATTAAAGTAATCTAATTTAAAGTCTGTTATTAATTGAAGAAAAAATAAAATTAAACAACTTTAACCCTTTGGATGAGTTAGCCAAAAAAAAAAATTACTTCCTTCGCTTTTTTCTTCCTTTATTCAACACCAATAAAAAAGCACATATTTGTGTCGTGGGGATTTGTATAGCATTGTAAGACTTGTATTGATTTCACATTCAGCGGTGATGTTTTTTGAAAACTGTGGGCTTTGGTCAAATCGGTTAAATGAGATGAGTTCAAAAAATTCCCAATTCCAAAGGATTAAAGATTGTTTAGAAGCTAAAATGTCAGAAGAATCCATGAAGGCATTGGCAAGCAAGTTACTGGATTGGCTATCAAGCAAGGTCTTTAATAAATTCATTAAATTTAATGGATAAGTTTCAGTTCTTCGATAGAGCGTAAAAAATACACCGTGAACTGTCCAATAATTTGATTAAAATCACAATATGAAGGAATGTAATGAGGTAACTAAAGCATGGCAATAAATTGTTTGTACAGAGGTAATTATATCTACATATCTGTAGGCAGCATGTCAGGTATCAAGTATTTGCACAGTTCTATCTCGGATCCCACAAAGAAAACTTTACTTGAAGTGTTTTCATCGAGCCTGAAAAGAAAAGGAAATTTCAATCTCTTTTACGAACCAATTAATATAAAAATACCCATTCAAAGTGGAATACATACATTTATGTCATTTCTTGTTGAAGGCCAGCATACAAAAAATATATTTTTTCAATACGACGTAAAATATTTGACAGTTCTCACCTTTCTTACGAATTCAATTTTTATAATATTTTTTTTGTGATATATTACAAAAATTACATCAAAATAATGTAGATAAAACGAACTTCCTAATAATCACTCAAATCTATGCTTCCCACAATGGATTTATATAAAAAACAATGAATAAATATAGACTTTGAATGTGACAGCTATCATATTATCAAGCGGCAGCCATTTTGCCCGCCATCTTTGGTGCCCGGCGAGCCTTTAGCAATTAATATGAATTATTCGGAGTGGCTAAATGCTATCCAGTAACTCGTAATGTCAAGAACGAGAATGGCCCAAGAGATTCTGACCTTGTTCTTCATACAATTTCTTTATCCATAAGGGGCAAAATCGCTTCAAACATCCGGACCCGCTGGGGGGACTGCGGCCGGCAATGAGAGGTTAAACTGAATTAGTTATTGTGGAGCTATATTATAGTGTCTAACATGGCTTCCAAGTTAATGAGAGAGAGGTAGATAGTAGGGTATTTAAACCAGTGTCTTAGTAAGTCTCGCTCTCTCATAACCAAGCTCTCAGCTAAACAATACAAATCGATCATCTGTACTCGTTATCTTAATAAATGCAATCTATCAACTACGTACATTATTAACCATCAAGTGTACAGGGTGTAACAGGACGTACCCGAGAGATTTTAGCCAGCGATTCCTGAGCATATTTGGAGTAATAAATGTATTTGTCATTTTGTTGTCCGATGACATTTTTTTTCTATTATTACTCAAAATATGCTAAGGAATCGCTGGGTAAAATTTCTCGGGTACGTCCTATTACACCCTGTATATACATTACGGGGAAATATATTAATTACGTAAGCTGTTTAAAAAAAAAAATAGACTCCTCCCCTCCCTTGGTGAGTTGGTGAGATTAAGTGAGATTTTGTTGGCATAGATTGGAGTGATTGAAGAAGTGTGTTTTATTTACATTATTTTGAAGTAATATTTGTAATATATCACAAAAGAAATGTTATAAAAATTGAATTTGAGAACTGTCAAATATTTTACGTCATATTGAAAAAAAATATTTTTCCTATACTGGCTTTCAACAGGTTAAATGTACGTACATATTTAAAAATCCACGGTTTCCAACCGCAATTTGAAAATACATTATGAAACTTAGGGAATAATATTTTTACATGAAATGACAAAAAAGTGAGTTGACGATAACGTTTACAATACATTTGCCTAATAAAATATGTGTGTGTCTTTATTTGTTTTTCATTTTCAGTAATTTTAGTTAGAAAAAACATAAGATGAGTTTTTGATGTTCGCATTAAAAATTTTTATATTTAAAAAATTATATGATTATTTCGAATTATAAAAATTTATGGTGTATTTCATCATCATTTTAAAATAGTTATTACTTTTCGGATGCATTCAGAAATTCCATTTATTTGGATTTTATTGCAAAGCGGAAATATTTTGACCTTCCGACAAAATAGGCCTGAGGGGTTAACAGTTTATTAAGTAAATTAGTTTATTTAAATTGTCAAAATATTGTAGGTAATCCATCGACCAACAAAGTCTAGATCGAGTGTATGGATGCTAAAAATGACTCGGCCATCATCATCTCGGTATCAACTTACCACCCTTTGATGACAGCCCAGCAGCCGGAGAAGAGGGTGGGAGAGTTGATGATGAGACAGACTCCGAGCCTCTCGGGGTAGTGGCGACTGAGAAGCCAGATCAAGTTCTTGATCATCTGGTAGTCCATGCAGCCCATGCTGAAGTTGGCCAGGTCAAACACAATGCACAGATTGTCGACCACTTCCTCAAAACACTTTTTACACCCTTCCTCCTGTAAACAAATATTTTATGATTGAGTTAATTTTCATGAATAATAACCCTGATTTGGGTACCAGGACATAAAGGTATTGAGGGCAACGAGCGGGCTGACGAACTAGCAAGGAAAGGGGCGAAAGCACCACTTGTAGGATCCGAGCCGGCCGTAGGAGTAGCAGCTTGCCACACAAAACTACACATCGATAGGTGGTTCAAATCCCTGCACTGCAAAGAATGGGAGAGGGCACCCGGAATGAGACAATCCAAAGTTCTCATAAAAGGACCGGACCCTAGACGAACCAGGAAACTCCTCGATATGGACAGAAACTCGCTGAGGGAACTGGTAGGACTATTAACGGGACACTGCCATCTCAGGAGACACATGCAGATATTGGGAGTGGAAAACACCAATATATGCAGAAAATGTGAAGAGGACGAAGAGACTCCAATTCACCTATGGTGCCAATGTCCTGCCCTGGTGGGAACTAGGCTCAGATACCTGGAGAGACATACAGTAGAACCAGAAGACATAGCCACATATCCAATGACAACCCTGGTGAACTTTATTAAAGGGACTGGTTTGTTATTAAAGGATTGAGGTAAAATGGGAGATAGCACAATGAGCCTATGGCCTAAGTGCTCACGGGAACTGCTTGTAAACCGTCTCCGCCTTAAAAAAAAAAAAAAAAATTTTCATGAAATATTTTCGGATTTTAAATGTTATTCGAATTAGCAAAGTTTATTTTTGGTTACATTAACTCCATCCAGGACGAAAATAATTTTCCTCAGGGCCTATGCCTTCTTTGGATATGGTTTGTAGAGGTTCTTTTTAAGGAAAGCAAGGAGAAGAAGATCAGGGAAAGAAAAAGGAAACAGAGGTGGATATGTCCAGGAGTGATATATGAATCTACCCCTGCGGTGCAAGACGATGGGTCGATTCCTGTAGGAGAGGTCAAATGTCTCTCCCGAACTGGCCCGACATGCAGTAAGTGGGCAGACTCAAACGTCACCAAGACTTACACAAACCTCACTACATAAACCCGGCGTCCTTCATAAGTCACAAAACGTAGCGAGTCACTTGGGGTGACCTATGGCTGAGGTGTTGGTTATCCAATAAATGATTCCCGGGGCAGCGGTACCCATATCGTTAATCAGATCATCGATAAAGGAAAACCTATGAAATGAAGTATGTTTAACCCTATGCAATAGATGCCCTAGTACTCTGTACTCCAAGTACACTTCAAATGCAACAAACTTTTTAAATCTTCAAAATAATAATGAAATTAATCCAATAAACAATAAGTACTTGTAAATTGCAGTTAAAAACATGTCACTGTATGTACCTTAGGCAAGAAATACACATAATATTACTCCCACCCCCAGATAGTATGACAGCATAATTTCAAAATATTTTATTGCACAAAAAGCAATCTTTTACTTTTTTATTATCGTCTTGTAAAGTAATCAATGCAGGATAGTTAGGTATATTGCAGCCGACACACCATTGAGCAGCAGATATTAATTAGTACATGTGTTCTTACCCGATTGTTGGTTGATTTGGAAGAAATGTAAAAGTATTATTTTTTTGATCAAAGTTAAAATGCTGGACAAAATTAGCATATTTTACAGTACCTAGATCTAAAAGAACATACCCTAATCCTGTTGCTATTTATTTTGTATGAGCCAATATTAACAAAACAGGTGGTTAACATAACAAACTTTTGGAGTAGTAAAGTCAGTTGTTGAAAGTAATATTTTTATTACTAAAGTCAAACTAAATTAAGTGTCTTTTTATTAGCTGATATGGTTTTTATTTAATGTGAACGAAGCACAAGCCGAAAGATAAAAAGCAATGTTGTACAACACTTGATTGGAATTACAATATCAATAAGAATTATGGTAATTTCAAAGAAGAAATAAAATACATGTAATCAAATGGTTCCTTCCGAGATACATAAATAAAAGGTATGTAAAAATATCTTACTAAGCAGTAAACGATGAATTTAGTAAGTTCGTCAATATTTCGGTCGTTAACATTATGATTACGAGCAGGAATGTAAACAACAGGTCTTCCGCTCATGTCCCGGTGTCTCAACACACGTCCCTTCTTTCCGAGCATGTGTTTTTTAACTTCTTCCGTCTCCTCGGTTAGATTTGCCACTCCGTATTCCTGTCGCCATTTGTTAGTTTTCAATATTGCCTGAAAAGTAATAACGATGAATCATAGTAAGATTGATTAGATTGATTTTAAAATACATGTTATAATATGCAGGTAATTTTTAAAGATAACATTAGTTTATCTTAACACACTTCAGGCGGGCAAAAACAAGGAACCCATTCTGAGAAAACGGATTTGTTACTGATATATATTTGAAAATAATAGGAACATTTGAATGAATTTTTATATAGTATTTACAACATTCCAACTATAATGGTAGATTCAGACTGGGTCGACGTACGTATGCATCGCTACGCCTAACAATATCTGGGCTACTTAGCAACCATAGATTTTCAATGAAAATTTATGTTTTAGAATCACATTGGCCACACGCATCGCGACGTGCGATGTCTGTGGCCATTTTCATAGAAAATGTATGGGTTGCTAAGCATTGTTTGGCGTAGCGATGCGTACGTACGTCATCCAGTCTGAATCTACCTTAAAAGTATTGTCCAAAATTATAGCCTACTTTGTAATAGTACTCCATAAACAGAAGTTAAAGTCAGTGCTTGGACATTTAGTGACATTTTATGTGCAAAAAATGTATGTATTTTATTACATTACAAAAAAAAATTTTAAGTTTCCCTTTGAAAAATATTCTTTAACACAAAACATAAGGAGATGAGAAGATGGGGAAGACTTGTATCACATAAACATATATATTATGTATATGATTTATACATATAGTTGGCACCCTTACAAAGAAATTGGTGTACAATATTCATTGACAGTAATGCCTTTCCAACATTCAAGTAGGACTTTGTCAACACTTACAGGAAACTATCTAAAAATGTGATTCCAACATAAATTTTTATTTTAAATTCAACACACAAATTTAAAATAAAGACGAATTTCCAAATGAGGGGTTAAAATCCAGTTATCAAATGTCAAATGTATTGAAATAATTCATTTATCAAAACCTGTACAATTTTGTCAGTTACATGCGAAGTTAAATTTGCAAAACTTCTTCAGTAGAAATTATTAAAAAAAATTAAGGGTTTTATGGGAAATTGTTATCAATCACCTAATCTAATATCAAAGATAACCATATGTTAGATTAATCGAATGAATGTCTTCCTTATTCCGAATGTGTAATTTTTTTTATTGAATTATGGCATAATAAAAAATAAGAACTTACTTGAAATGCTTTATCAACATCTTTGAATGCCCTAAGATACCGTCTCAATGAAAATTCATTGTGATATTGGGCAGGATCTGCATCAGCTATCATTTTCATTCTAGATTTCAGGTCTTTCAAATCCTCTTCGTTAACCGGCTTTACTTCGTTTGTTGACATCTTGATGAGATAATTATTAGGATACTCTAAGATAAAATGAATAAGAACTCACAAATATAAAACAAAAATAAACTCTCATAACCTTAAAACCGCAGAGATACGAAGTGCGCTGTCACTTTTGGCATTTAACATAACGAAACGAGAGGTTCATCCCACTTTTCTTTTTGAGTGAATTTTTTTGTAAGTTGGCTATCGTGATAATTATTGTAGGAATCTGCACTACGATACATCTCCTACTCAACAATAGATGTCACTAAGCAACTTTTCTTTGCATTTGCATGCTGTTTTTATTTTTTGTTGTTTTTTGATGAAAAGGAAAAGTATGTAATTTCAATCAAATTTGTGATTACTACATTATTACAACTGCAAAGGATAAAACACATTTAGATAGTAATAAACTATTAGTTCTGTGAATAGTAGTTAGTACCCCGTATGTATATATTATATGTTAAATATGTTTCTAATTTTTTTTTTTTTGAAATGATAATCAAAACTTCCTCTAAAATCATAAGATTTTGTAAGTAGGTACTTAAATCCCTACCTACTTACAATGACACGAAAAAAGGTCGTGTGCCGACGTTAAACTTTCGCCGTGCGCCAGCAGATTCTACTTTCGTAATAACTTACTTATTTTTTTTGCAAAATGATGTTTTCGTAAAGTGTACCATCTTAGCAGATAATTTGAATAATAATAAAAACATTATTTGTCAATAGATTTCTAAAAATTTATACATATTTTTTATTTTTATAACATTGATTTTATTGACAAATGGGTTCCTGCTCAGCTATACCTACATCCATGATTTCACCAGGAATACAGCTAGTTTTCAGCAGAAGTAAATTTAGGAGGACCACTAATTAAAAGTGTCAAACATAAGGTTTCTAAATATTTTTTGTCACAATATAGATTTTATTTAAGTACTTTCAATATTTAATTAATTTAATATAATACTTTGTTTGATACTTTAAATTATAACTTCTTGTGACTTGACCACGACTATGTGACCTTGTCCAATTATCTGATAAATTCAAAAATATATTTGTAAGTAAAATTAATATATATTTTTTAAATTTTTTTTTTGGATCTTACACACTGGCCTTGTGATGGTGGTTTTTGTGCACAACGAAGTATTTGTCTACACCCTAGATTTTCATGATCTTATTTTTTATTTTCCAATTTCATTTAGTTATTTTTGGCGTATTATGCCGTATTGTTATAAAAAATTGTTTGTTTCAGCTGAACAGAGCCGTGTGTGCAATACTCTGCCTGCTATATAAAAGTTTACATCTAAATAAAATACATATGATGAAATTTAATATAAATTTAATAAAATGGTACATTTAGGAATTTAGGAAAAATTCTCCATCTATGGTGTAGGGGCGCTCCCTGCCATGGGCGACGGCCTGGACAAGAGTGTTTTCAAGGCAAAAGATGAATACTGTAAGCGCCTCCGCCCACTGAGGCAACTGAAAACTCTCAACTGCCAACTGTCTTTGTATGACAATGTGATGGCCCGCGCACTACACAATCACACAAAACCCCGTTGTCAATGGTAACGCAAGCGGTGACTTGCGACTGTCGCTGCTGATTGCCCTGGGCGGCTGTTGCTAGTTGCCAGCTGTCAGCTGATTGTTCTTCGTCTATGGTTAAACAAGCTTTTTGACCAATCAAGACCGAGAAAACAGCCGGTTTAGTTGGTTTTCAGTTGCCTCAGTGGGCGGAGGCGCTAACACTATCAGAAACATTGGCTAAAGAAGGAGGAATTGCAACACTGCATTAAAACCATAAATTATCGACGATAATAGGTAAGTACTTTTTTTGCCTGTGACAATCTCAAAGCATACCTTCTAATATCTTTCTCTCAAAAATATCAAATAACTAGGTTAGGTAGGTACCAGTTTTTCAAAACATGGCAACCCGACCTGAATATTATTATTTGTGACCTTTGATGGATGCTCCGTCGGCCTAGTAGGGTAATTTGAAATTCGAACGCGTTACCCGCGCCCCTAAATCACGGCGCTGCCAGCGCTAAGCGGCCTCCGGGGAACCATTATTTAACGGAATGTATTTTCCTCGCCTATAAAAATTCGATGGTTAAATAAACAGGGGTAAGAGACATTCAACTACCGCATTTAATTGCACATTTGCGCTGGTGTGCTATCAAACTAATTTGCAAACTAGCAGATATTGTTTTATTATAACGGTACCTACTTACTTCCAGCAACTCACTGCAAACATTTATTATATTAATATTTGAAATCATTTGTTATTATTTATATATTTAAAAATATTTAACTAGCATTTGAGGAGCGTTTTCACAAATAGTAAAATATCCCATCCGATCTCGGGCATAGTCTGTCAGAAGGCTAAAAAATTTCAAATTTACAATAAAATCCATATAAATGGAATATTTCGGAGTGTGTCCAAAATTAAAAATTGTTTTTGAAAGGTGATGGAATACGCATTCAAATTTTATTATTAGAAATATACATAATATTTCTGAAATATAAAATTTTTTAATACAAACATAAAGAAAGTTTTAAAAATAGCTCACTGTAGGTTTTTCTATTTAAAATTACTTTTTTTGTAGTGAATACCTTACAAGAGTCCCAACGGCTCCCGTCTGGAGCCAGTGAGACTATGGCATCCCCAACTGGAGTATGTTGTGAGGCTGAAGGTAATAGGGGAAGGGAAGGAGATGGGGAAGTACCTGGCTATTCAGATCTAGTCACTAAACACGGCTAAAGCCATTTCAAGCAACGTTTCAATTCTGAATGGTGGTCTTACACCAGGGCGATACTGAGAGTATCTTCCACTCTGGAACGTGCCGCAAATATGCCTTATATTATTTTTAATTAATTAATTGTGAAATAACACAAATTAATCAAATACATTTTTTTGCGCACGCCGGGTTCGATCCCGTGACCTTTGGAATGGTAGTCTGAAGTGTTACCACTGGACTACGCCGGCCGTCAACTTTACTGTTAACGAAAAAAATAAAAAAATACACATTTTTATTAGGAAAATGTATATATAAATTAAAAAATTCTCGAAATTTTATACATTTTTCTCTACACTTTGGTTTCATAGAGCTTCACATTAAAATTTTTCTATAGTTAAAATCTAGATTTTAATATACAGCGTGGAGTTTTCTGTTTCTAACACCGTTTAGATCATAGGTTCTCAACCTTATTTTGCTCACCGCCCCCTTTGAGGATATTTTTTTTTCTTAGAGCCCCCCATTTTTTTTTACTTACCATCTGTCGCGAATCTGAAACAACTTTTGTCAGAATTATATTATGTGTAATTACACTGTAATGTTATATAGTCGTAAGATAGGATATGACTCTAATCCTATTTCCGAGTTTAAAGAAGAATGTTTCAATGAGAACGATTAAAACGCATAGATACTTAATTATATTGAGAAGTATTTTTATGAACATTCAGAAGCCATTGAATTTATAACTTACAAAAACGACACAATAAAGAGGTTAAGTGAATTAATAATAATAATAATAATAAAATTTTAAATAATTTAGGTATATTTAGATTTGTCAAAGAATTTGTATATAAAAATGCAAAAATCAGTCATTTTAAATACATGTAGGATTACGAAAGATTTTTGAAATATTTATATTGAGGGATCAGTAGGATTTATCGGTCAAATTAGGAATTCCACCGAGCCGAACCCTCCGATATGAAATTATCTGGAGTCTGTGAATTATTTTCCCATTTAATAGTCTGGTATTAACATGTTGTTCTTGTATTGTTTTGTATTAATTATACTTATATAATACACTTGCAAAGCGTGGATTTACTAGATTGATCATTTTTATCGAAAAGTGTGTGAAAGGGTTTAGTTTTTCCTAAGGGGAAAACTAAACCCGGACCTAAATAAAAGTCTGGTGCGTAAATTATTGGATAATTTGTATAGCGCCGTTTTTGTGAGAAATCACCTCAAGGGCGCTGTACAATTTAT
This sequence comes from Limnephilus auricula, assembly GCA_951813805.1. Classification (NCBI taxonomy): domain Eukaryota; kingdom Metazoa; phylum Arthropoda; class Insecta; order Trichoptera; family Limnephilidae; genus Limnephilus; species Limnephilus auricula. The sequence goes on from OX638393.1 coordinate 8,297,224, forward strand.
AATATAATTCTTAGGCTATATTTAAGTTTATTATTTACAAATGTACACAGAAATATACTTACCTGATCGGAATTAACCCTCTAGGTTAATATTTTTTGATAATCTTTAAATGCAAATTTAATAAATTGTTAGGCACGACGAATAATAAAAAAAACTCAATTGTGAAAAGCCGTTTTTATTAAAAATTTAAAAAAAATTTACGGTGATTTATTTTTGAGGCATTGTGCTGTGTTGCACTACCTCCTTCTTTAGCCAATGTTTTGGATAGCAAAAGTTTACATTATCATGCAAATGTATAATTAAACATCACAAAAACATGATGATGGACACTGTAATGCTGTCCGAAAGGCTAAAAAAGGATGTAGCGCAACACGGCATTATACCCCCAAAATTAATTACGTAATACTTTTGAACGTAAAAATTTCAAATTAAACAATGTTTAATTAATCTTTTTTAAACAAAGCCGTCTTTGTTTAAAGTAATTTTATGAAATTAATTGGAATATTTCTCAATTAACTATTTTTTGGCCGCCTGTTTCAACGCTAGCTACAGTAAAAGTTAAACTTGCTAACTTCACATGTAAGTTTTTTCGTAAGTTTTCGTAAGACGGCCCTAAAATAATACCTAATATATAGTACGTACCTACAATTGCTACACGTAGAGTTGAAGATGATATCATCTGGGCGTAAGACCACCATTTAGCATTGAAACGTTGTTTGAAATTGCTTTAGTCGTGTTTAGTGACCAGATCTAAATAGCCAGGTAATTTCCAACGTTCCTCTTCTCCATCTCCTTCCCCTCTCTACCAATCTCAGCCTCGCAACATACCCCAATTGGGGATGCCATCGTCTCACTGGCTCCTACGGCTGGGAACAGTTGAGACTCCTGGGCGGTAGTCAAGTATATATCTAAATAAATATATTTTTTATTGTTAAAAAGTATTATCAATCCCGCTCTACCTTATTGTATTCAATGTTTATAAAAAATGATTTATGGAGTGTTTTATGGTTGCAAATAATCATTAGGTTTTATCAGTTTTTTCAACATCTTTAAATAAAAAGATAATTGAATGTAACATCATCTAAATGATACAACAGCTAAGATAAATTTATTTAGGTACTTATAATTGAAGAAGGAGGTAATACTAATAAATCTCAACGAAACATGAAACAGAACAAGACACAGACAAATAAAAAGGTCGCAACAATAATTGACTTTTTGAGGTCTACGTAGAGGCAACCAACTTAGCTATTGGAACCTATATTTTTTCTAATTTCGTCGATCTCATTTTTCAAATTGAGAATTAAGAGCCATTGACCAGCGGCTGAGAATAAAAGTTTAAAAATGCTTGCAACTATACAAGGAGGTTCTGATGAGAAAGACCGATTATTCCCCGTATCATATTTTTAAAATTAAAATTTTTATGTCGATTTATTTCATTCAAAACCTACATTCAAGTAAGCAATAAAAATATTTGTGTACTTCTTGTATCTAAGTATTTTTTAATCATAAGTACCTATTTATGATTTTTCAATATTGTTTAAACAAAATAAATGTGTAAAAAAATCTGAAATATTTTAGATTGTAAATTACCTTAAATAAATAGAAAAACTGAGGTATTTTCGTCACAAAACACGTTCTCGGATTTATTTTTTAATGATTTTAATTTAACTAAAATTATGTATTGATTTATTTTGCTGTATGATTATGTGATTTGAAATTTGCGATGTATAATACAATATTTCTTTTTAAAATTGAACAAATCTGCCAACGACCAACGGTATATATAACCTTGGTACATTAAAAATAAACTTAGTTTTTCAAAATTAAAAGAAGTGCGTTTACTAGATAAAATAACAATCTTTCAAAATCAATTTATCTTTTTTTGTAAAAAGGAGTCAATAAGTCTAGATGATTTGATGATGATGACTATTATGATTTAAAAATGAATAATTTCCGGTATTCTCTGGTACCCTCTTAACGATATAACCTCAACTAATTTACCCCTTTTTTCGGCAGTTATCTTTTTGAATGATTACAGGGTTTTTTAACGACTATATTTGAAACCTGGGTATGGTCTTGGATAATCAGATTTTTTTACATTAACTCCACACAGGAGTCCCAGAGGAAAATAATTTCCCTCAGGGCCTATGTCATTTATGATAATGCTGTGCAGAGAGTCTTTTTGGGGAGATCAAGCAGTGAACATGGGTCTTGAAGAGACCCATGTTGTAGGAGGAAACACAGAGGCTGGCAAATCATTTCACAACCGTGCTGTTGAACTCAAGAACTCTCATGTGACAAATGTCAACCGTGTACATATGCTAGACGCGCATTTGGCGTGTATCCCGACTATGTACCGGTGCTGAGGGGATCAATAATGCTAGTTTTCCATTGAAATACCGGTAGAACAAAGATAGCATTCCCACCCGATGCCTGTGCTCTAAATATTAATTTTAGGAGAATCTATCAAACTGTACATATTCGAGGATTAGAATGTATTTAGGTATATGGGACACCTGATGTTGACTTTTTCTAAAAGCCCGAATGAATACTCCATTTTCAATTACATTGATGGGTTTTTCAAAAGTTTTTACAAAAAAATTGATTCTTTTTTACGCCCTAGTGGCCTTTTACATGAAATTAATGCAATACAGTTGACTATTTGCTATATTAAGGAGGTTTCTCACCATCCTTCCAATAGCTTATCTACACTAATAACTAATAACTAATAACGAATATTTTCGATTTACGATTTACGGTTTATTTATTTATAAAGTTGGAGTTTATAATTCGGTACTCGAACCTATGAATAGTGGCTATATATTGGATAAGTTGGCTGAGTTTTCTAACCATTGACAGTATTTTATTTTTATTTTTAATAATATTCGTTATTAGGGTAGATAAGCTATTGGGAGGATGGTGAGAAACCCCCTAACAATGGTAGAGGATAAACAATATTTAGAACGTGGTATTGATTTATAAAATGTATCTTTTCTCGGGAGGTTTTTGTCAATATGGATGAGTATTTCTGGTTAATAATTATTGCTTATAATAATTATAAAATAAATTACAAAGCATAACGCACACAGAAAACAAACCTATCTAAAATAAAATAAAAGATTGGCAACTTAAATATGCAAACATGTAAAAATATAATAATCAATTTATTAAATGAAATAAAATTAAGAAATAAAACTGTAGGAAAATATATCACCTATGTATCTATATATCTACATATTTATATTCACTGTGGAGTGGTATATAAACTCGTATACTTCAGCAAATAATTGCAAGAATTTGCAGTTTTTCTGTAAGGATCACATGGTTTTGTATATGTACTTAGGTACTTACCTACTTAATGGTGAAATAACAGAAAACCAGCAAGTCGGGTAACCCGGTAGGAATTTAACCGTTGTTTGCAAAATGATGATTCCGAGAACTAACCGCCGCCAAAGGGGTAAAGTCTGAAACAAATTAACTAATCCCGTTAACCCAAAAAACTTGTTTATCTCTATACAATTACCGTAATTTCCATTTTGTTACTGATTTTATTTTTGCAGCGGTTTGTCTGTTTCGTCTACATCTGTAACTTGAAAGTTACAGGTGTAGACGAAAGAAAAGAAGATTCTCAGTTTCCCCCAGCGAAATACCACCTTTCAGAATCGAAACGGTGTTTGAAATGGCTTTAGCCGTAAAAACAAAATCAAAGTCAAAAACAAAAACAAAATCAACCAAATAATCTAAAACAAAATCAAATACGAGTTAGATAAAAGCAGGATACCCTACCATGCAAGATAGAGAAACAACAGAGTGGGATAAGTACAATTCGTAGATTGAGACAAGGAGAACTATGTGGTATATTCAATTAAATATTATTGATCTTTTTTCCGATGTAACTTTGGTTAAAACTATTATTTTAGGAACCTCTGGTTGGTGAAAGACAACAGTCATGTTATGTTAGGTAACCAGCTCTGAATAGCCATGTATTTATCAATCTTCCTCTTCCCTATCTCCTTCCCTTCCTACTCCTTCAGACTTACAAAATACCCCAATTAGGGATGACATAGTTCCACTGGCTCCGGCCAGTTGGAAATCTTGTAAGGTAATCAGAGTCATTAACTGACTCTAATTGGCTTGTGTCGGGTTTTGTGACCAGGGGTAAATAGCATGGTCGATCGATAAGGATCGGTAGGATAATTGTCGGTAACTTCTCCCTAGGAAAACTGCAGTTGCTAACGTACAATCGACAGTTGATATCGAATATATTAAGGACACTTAGTCATTGTGAACTATCACCTATTCGTTTGCGATCTGCAGTTGTCCTAGGGAACGATGAGAAGTTACCGACAATTATCCTACCGATCCTTATCGATCGACCATGATAGCAACCCTGTAAGCCAGGCGCGACGCGACACTCCTCTTACTCACCTCCTGCCCTTCTCCAACCCTTCAGCCTCATAATACACCCCAATTTGGGATGACTTAGCTCCGGGCAGTTGGTGTGTGGTTGGTGTTGGGCGGTGGTTCTGCCTATTCACATAAAAAATCGCATATTTACAAAGTTTCCAGTCGTTTTAGATTTGCTTGTAATTTTTAATAATTATATTGCAACCAAATCATCAATGATTGCAACTAGCGACAACTAGTCTCCGGCGTAGCCCGGGATTTAAGCAGAGTTTCCGAAATCAGATGCAGACGTTGATATTTCTATTATTATTATTATTGGACTTCAAAACAATTTGTGGCTTCTAACGGAGTTCCACAAGGTTCTCAATTGGGTCTTGTATTATTTTTAATATTTACCAATGATATTGTAACAGTTTTTAATAGAGTAAACATACTCCTGTTTGCGATGACGATGAATTTTCAAAACGATTACCTCTAACAATGATTGTAATGTCCTTCAATCCAATCTCGGTCGTTTACAAGATTGATAAGTGTCAATTCATATCAGATTTTAAATATTGATAAGGGTCAATTCACATCTTTCTGTAGAAACAAAAATCCTATTATGTTTCATTATAGTATCAACAATATTTCTCTTAAAAAGATGTCTCATATCAAGGATCTGGGTATCGTATTTGATGAAAAATTAACTTTTGTTCCACACATGAATGAAGTTACCAATAAGGCTATGAAATGTTTGGGATTTATTTTAAGAACAGTCAAAGATTTTACGTCACTTTATTCATTTAAAATACTCTTCACTGCCTTAGTTAGAAGTAATTTAGAATACAATTCCACTGTTTGGTCCCCATACTATAAAGCACATCAAATACAAATTGAGAGAGTTCATCATGAATTTTTAAGGTTCATTAATTTCAAACTCTCCATACCCATTGAACAAATCAATTATGATAAACTAATGAAAGGACTTAATTTAACTGTCTTATCTTGTAGAAGAACAAAGAGCGATATGGTACTTTTATTCAAATTAGTTAATGGCACAATTGACGCACCTGACTTAACAAAACTAATAACATTCCGAGTACCAAATCGTAACACGAGGCTTTCAGAACTGTTTTTTTGTTTATCCTTCGAAAACTAACTATTTCATTAACTCCCCAATCCAAAGACTACATAGGCTTGGAAATAAATTTAGTTCAGTTGATATTTTAGTTTATTCCTTACCTAAATTTATTTATGAAATTTCAAAAATTCTGTTTCCCGTTAACTAAACTATTATTTTTGTATTATGATTATTGTAAAAGCCCGAAGGGCGTGAATAAAAAAATAAATACATTATTTTGAACACGTCAAGTGTGCAATATATCCTCAAGAAGAATCGAAATTATGCTTAATGCTGTGGGAAAAGGGGATGAGGGTGGTTTGTCGAAATCTCTTGCCTTCAGTGACCTTCCTCCTGTTTTCAAGGGCAATGTGCAATTTCATCGATCTGAGATAATACTGCTGATTTGTATAAAAAAATAAAGCCACGCAGCCGCATATATTCTTCTTTATTATAAAATAGATATATAGTAGAAGTATTTATTTTTTTATTAATTGATTTTGTGCAATTCATTAATATTTATTTCGTCCAATCAAATATATGTCATTCTTACTCAAGCGACAATTATTAATTAATAATGCATCTTCATCTTATAAACCAAAAACGAAAATATCCCTTAAATTAGATAATATAACTAACTTTGAATACGTTTACACCACTATTAAATATTAAAAAAGCAATTGTTTCAAATCCAATGTTTTTTGAAATACCTACTTACACTTGATAGTTGTTTCCACAATATCTGCAGTAGGGACGCCCTCGAATGCGTTGTTAAGCATGTCGAACCGTACACTTCTACTTTTTCTTTATGAAGTACCTAAAATGTAGGTACTTCATAAAAAAAAAGCGAAAGTTGTACCTATGTACCTACCCAAGACTAATAAATTACATAGTTTTAATCTGACCAAATGGCTGGCGGCGATACAAAGCAAGCGGTTTATTATTCTTAACGATTATTAATTTTATTAAATAATTTACAGAGTCGAGGTTTCTTTAAACAAGTTAAAAATCACAATAATTATTAGTCTTATTATTATTACAGTCGAATTAAGAGTATTGTAAACGTAATCCAACAATACATTTTCTTGTGATTCAGCACAAGAGTTTCCTCTTTGGGGATGTTGTGAGGAGGAATGGGAGAAAGAGTAGAAAAAAATGTACATCACTAAAAATTACTAAAGCCATTTCAAGCAATTTTCAATTCTAGAAGTGTAGCAAGTGTTTAACAAGAGCGCACGGAGAAAAATGTTATTCGAAAAAAACGATAATTTTAATAGTAAAAACGGTAAAAAACGGGACTGAAGAACAGGGTTTCAATGTTTATTGGCGGGAACATGTAGGTAAGAATAATTAGTTGGTATAAGTAATTTCGTACGTATACCAACAAATTATTCTTACATTTTTCCGCCAATAAACATTGAAACACTGTTAATTTGTTCGTAAGAACTTCAGTCCCGTTTTTAACCGTTTTTACTATTAAAATGATCGTTTTTTCGAATAACATTATTCTCCGTGCGGTACTGAGTATCTATTTTTGTAAATTATTCCAGCTTTATAGATAAAAACCCCTAAAATATTAACTACATTCGTAAGAACAGATAAAGTCATACTATTTAATAGCAATGGAGCAGGTTTAGTCTTTCGAAACAATGATGACGAAATACCTGCCAACGTTTGGCAGAAAACGTTAATATTAATATAATATTCGACTATTATAATACGGACGTGTGTCCAGTGTGGTAGTCGAAAAGCATGTAAAAAAAACTGTATAAAAAATATGTTACGAATAAAGAAAAAAAAAAAAAAATGTCCGTTATTGTTGATACCTACAGATATAGACCTACCTACCGAATATGCATATATTTAAAAAAAACCTTCACAATAAAATAAATTAGCCTGTAGATCCCTTCCTTCGCTATTTCTTACTAGGTATTAATTATGGTGCCTAATATCTATTAATAATTTTATTTAAATTATTTGAAATCAAACCGTTTCTTTAGGGAAATCAGCTTAAAAAAAACAGTTGCATCCAATCTTCTCAAACTCTCACGTAAAGTAGTAAGAGGATTGGATGCGCAATATTGAACCGACTTTATTAACAAGGACTTTGCAAACGCTTTCAAAGTGTATATAGATCACGACCAAGGAGGAAAGAAGATACTACTAGTAGGCTTTTACCCACATCTATTAAATTTTTTTTTTTTTTTTAAAAGAAAGACAAACATTCCCGGGTTACGAATAACCCAACAACATTTGAAAATCTCCTACTACCACCACACTAAGCGGAAGATGTTGCTTGTGTTGTGATGGAGGACTTAGCCAGCCGAGGAATCGAACATGGAACGCCTGGGTGGGACCCAAGCGCGATGCCCACTTAACCACTGACCGGTCGAGTCACGATTTCTTTGTGACTTATTTATGAAACAGAATACAGTATAGATGCATCAGCAGTTATGGTCCAAGGAATTTTCTGCACTTTCAGGAATACCCCAGGGTTCAATCTTGGGTCCACTACTATTCTTGAAATTGATTGGTGACGTTCAATAATGAATCCACTTCTTCTTCTTCTTCGATGGCGCTACAGCCCATATCGAGCTTTGGCCTCCCGCAACGTTCGCCTCCAACTCCTCCTGTCCTCAGCAGCTGACTTCCCGTTTGTTACCTGGAGAAGCTGTGCTGTATCCCCTCTTACTTCGTCTTCCCACCTCAGTCTGGGTCTTCCCACTTTCCCAATGAATCCACTACTTGCTTCAATTTTGCTGACGATCTAAAACAGCCCAGGATGGTATGTGACATCCAAGATTGTATTAAATACAATTTGATTTGGAAGCAATATCTTCATGGACCGAAGAGAATATTTTTTTCGTTAACGTATATACATAAAGAAAATCCAATCAAATTCAATTTTAAACTAAATAATAAAATACTTTTGAAACTAGCTATCACTTTGGGGTTATCCATTTTATAATTAAATATAACTAAGCTACAGATTTATTTAGTTACACGTGTTATATGTTTGCCCTGACGAAGGAACGGTTGTTCCGAAACCAGTCTGGGTGTAACTAAATAAATCAGTGGTTGTAACTAAGCTATATTGTTTCATTTATATGTAACTAAGTTATATTGTTTCATAAATAATGAAAGATTGTCATCAGTGAAATTCATCAGGAACCTCGAGGTCACATTATTTGATCTCAAATTTAGTTTTCAGGTCGGTGCAGTTATCATCATGTTACAAACTTTTTGGTTTTGTGAAAAAAAGTTAACAATTTTGTCAATCCCAAAGAAATTACTTTGAAGTTACCATTCTGCTTGTACTGTATCCACAACTTCTACAGTAGCGACACCCCCGACTGCACAGTTAAAATTTATATATCTGTACTTCGCTGCATAATTTTACGAAAATTTGTAGGTTTTACACAATTCAATGTAAAAAAATGTAAGTTGTTACCTGACTTGCCAAAATGTAAACCATAAATGAACATAAATGAACCAACACTGTGATGTAAACGATGTAAATGATGTAAACTGAGACATTCTGTTTCTACAGAAGCATATTTCAAATAAGGAATGAAAATAATCGCCTGGAAAAATAATATAATACAATGGGTAGGTACTTTATTGCCTTTCTCTCGAATGTTCTCTTTTAATTTGAATCATTTTCTTGACATAAAAATAGTATTTTTTTAAATATGACACTTGACCTACGTATACGAACACGTACGAACGACGTATGTATGAACGAGGATTTTCTTAACAGTCCGTAAGTAATACGCTTTTTCACAACATCAGTAAATGCCGACACTAAAACTTTTTGCAATGTTTTTTAAACTCGTTATATTGCTGCGTATAAGTAGGACGAAAGTCCGTAAGACTTTTATGATCCATCGAGAGGTTCAATGAAACCGATTGCAGATTTTCCCAGAATTATCTCCCAAATGCGTGTAGTCCCTTTCGGCCTCCCTTTGAGAGACCGCCTCCGCGGTAGGGATTTTCTTTGAAACTGTTCGGGTCACTTTTTGGAAAAATATTTCGTTGCGTAATCAGGTAGAAGCTGTCATTCTTGGAATATTTAAAAAATATATTTTTACCGAAATGTATCGACTGTCAAAAGCGGCAATCTTGTGAGTTCCATAGGGTAATAATGTTTGGGTCATTTCTGTCTCTGGATCGCCGTTTTCGGGCACTGAAAATCACCTCAAGTATTCACATATAGAATTTACAACTTTTTTTACATTAGCTCAATACGGGAAACAAATTCCCCCAGGGCCTATGTCTTCTTTAGGGGTGCTGTGTGGAGGGTCTTTTGAGGAAAGGAAGGAGAGGAGTTCTGTGGAGGAAAAAGGTACGAAGGGTGGGTAGGACATTGGGGGTCAATGTGCCCTGGAGTGGGACGTATGAATCCATCTCTCCAACCACGGTGCAAGGCGATGAGTCCGGCTGGAGAAGTCTAGGTTAGGTTTCCCTCAACCAGTCACTCCAAATCTGGTCCGCCATGCATTCGTCGCCAAGACCTAGATAAACCTCACCCCATGAACCCGGGCACCTCTGCTAAGTCAGAGTTAAAAACGAACCTGTTGCGAATAACTAGTTTTACCATATTTCTTATACCTACACATTCCATTTTCTCCCCTTATTTCTTTCGCCCCACATTCTTAATAATTGAATTTAATAATCACAGTCCAATTGAGTTCTGTCTTCATTTGAGATTTAACTCATAAGTAAAAAAAAAAAATAATAATTATCTCGTGATCGTCATCATAACTACGCCATCCTCTTTATGGGGCCAACAGACAAGTGTTATTCGGTTTGGCGTATTTCAGCATATCGGTTGCCGTACATTCCCATTGGGAATGTACGACGAGCGATATGCTGAAGTAGGCCAAGCCAAATAACGCTTGAGCTTTTATAGCTAGGTCTGTTGGCCCCATTATGCTCTCTAACAAATACAACTTCCAAAATTCTTATTATATTCATATTGAATTTTCTCTGACTGAAAATTTTTCGGGGCACAGATAGTTTTCATAATCTTCTTACTAATATTAACTATAAACGCAAAAGTTGTATGGATGTATGTATGTTTATTACTCTTTCACGCAAAAACTACTGAATGGATTTTAATAAAACTTTACAATAATATAGCTCATACATCAGAATAACATATAGGCTATAATTTATAGAGCTAGCTATATTCCAAATATTAAAAATAATAATTATCTACTGTTTAATATAAAATGTAAAAATTTTAGAATGACATTATGCAAAACAATGATTGTTAAATCAAAATTCTATTTTAGAAAGTATTTAAATTAGTGAATTCATTTGAAGTACTCGCCTAATACTTTGAATCGAATCAAGAATTATAGATATTTTAAATAAATAGGTTAAGAATTTTGTTATATTCATAGATGGGACATAGGAAAAGAAAATATGCTACTCGAAGTACTAATGCTACGCAGACGGAGTCGCGGGCATAAGCTAGTATCTCCACAATTCCGTAATTTGGTCACCTTACCATAAAATTCATATTAAAATTGTCGGAAGAATTCAGCGAAAGTTTTAATGATTTATTAATTATAAGTTAATTATCACCTTAGAACAAATTAACTATACTTCTTTTTTATTAAAACCGAGGATAAGCAGATAACCCGTGCTCATTTTTTAGATTGTTAATTCGAAACTCGACTGTTGCGAACTCCTGAGTGCAGTCAATTTAAAAGTATCTACTCGACTCACTAGGCATATTATGAGGACTTATTTCAATGTCATCATTCATAAACAAATTACTTTTTTCAAATCTAAGGCGCGACGAGGCAACTGAAACCAAACTAAAACCGGCTGGTTTCTCTGTCTTGATTGGTCAAAAAGCTTGTTTAACCATAGACGAAGAACAATCAGCTGACATCTGGCAACTATCAACGGCCGGCCAGGGCAATCAGCAGTGCAAGTCGCAAGTCACCGTTTGCGTTACCATTGACAACGGGGTTTTGTGTGATTGTGAAGTGTGCGGGCCATCACATTGTCATACAAAGACAGTTGGCAGTTGAGAGTTTTCAGTTGCCTATATTATTATATATATTCCTCGCCTATATACCAAGGATATCGACATTATAATATAGTGTAACAAATTCAATGTTTATCTAAACAATTTTTTTTATATTTCAAATAATTTGGTTTTTTTAATTTTAATTTTATTTAATTGTTAACCACTGTAATGTAATAAATTATTTCTAGCAACCAATTGTTTATTACCCCTGTGTAAAAAAATGTAAACAGTATGTAACAAATGTAAAATTCCCTATGGGCGTATAAAAGAGTAAATAAATAAATATTACTTTCTCCCATATTTAACCCATTTCACCCGACAACAGACCAGCCCCTTTGATGTAGTCCACCAGGGTATCTGGTCATCGGGAATCTGGAGACGTCTTCTGGTTCGACAATCCCCCAGGTATCTTAATCTATTCCCTATTATTATAAGACTATGAGACATTGGCCCCATAGGTTAAAGGTGATTCTTCGTCCTCTTTACATTTCCTACGTAACTATTTGTATTTTCATTTCCAAACAGCCATCGTGAGTTCGATTCAGCTCGCGACATGTCACCTGAGATGTGGGTGGGATGTGGTGTGTGGGTTGTATTTCCATTGCAACTCAAAAAAATTTATTCGTAGAAAAGAGAAAATACATTTTCACTTATTTAACTACATATGTGATCTACGTACATTTTAATTATTGATATTTCAATACAATATTATTTATTCACTTTCAGTTTATTGTTGATTATGAATAAATATGAATTTGAAAAAAAAACTACTCACACTTCTTTCATTTTTAATGTCACCTGGAAGGCAATTATATAAATTGTCCCCCTCGTAACTACTGGATTGCTTACCTATGTATGGTGTTTAAATGTAGGTACGTTATCGTGTTATGATAATATTTTAATTAATGAAGATAATATTAGCGAAAGTCAATCGAAAATCCGAAACAGAAAAATCAGAAAAGATACGGATACATCTGGGACTCGAACCCAGGACCTCTGGCAATCCGGGATTTTTCTGTTTCGAATTTTCGATTGACTTTCGCTAATATTATCTTCATTAATTAAAATATTATAATTTGAGGTTTAACTCTTTAAGTTAAAAAGTTAAAAATAAAAATAAAAGTGTTATGATAAGTCTGGGTGTCATAGCAGTTAAGATTGATGAACTTTACAAAAGCGGTTTTAGGGCTGCCCTTACCTACTGTAAAATTAGGACTTTCTCGAACTTGAAAAAGCAATTTTTTTATTAGGTAGGTACCTGTCTATCTACCAAACCCGTTTTAATTTAAATTTTTTAATAATTTTATTGAATTTCCGAAAGCGATGCCTCAGCAGGTTGGAGAGGATTAAAAATGCTACAACAAACACAAGCTTTATACTGATAAATTATGAAATTATCATAAAATTATGAAATACGAGTTTTTTTCAAATTAAAATACCAACAAAAAGATAACCTTTTAATCTTTCCTACACCCCCGTCCCACCATAAAAGTTAGGCCTCTTATTTGCTAAGCTTGTAACCTCATCAAATGATAATCCATCACTGGCCACAGAATCCGAATAAACAATTAGGTATAATTAGTACACCATGAAGAAGGCGTCCTACAAAATAAAGACATCCGGTTAGCCTTGAAAACCCCAAAATGGGTGAGGGTTTCCCAATAGGGAAGTTGAGTGAAAAATATTTTGACTTATAAAAAATATGTTCATGTAGATGACATTCAAACTTAAATACCAGTATTTTTTTTTTAAGTTCGTTTTCAAAATTAAATTAATTCTACAAGTTTGAACACCGCTATGTTAGGAACTGTTGCAAGTTTCGTTGAAAAATGAAATTTCGTGTTTTTAAATTTAAAATATAACCATTAAAATGCACTTTTACGAAATTCCAATAACTGAATTGATTAGTACTAGTAAATATCTAACTACTACAACTTTTTAGTTTATTTTTTTCGTCCATATTAAGCGTGTCCCGGTTTTGTAAATATTTTCCCTTATATTTCACACAAGCAAGGACCGGGTTACGTCACGGATTCTTCCGCACGGTATTATGCTCTTGCCGCCGTTTTCGCGGGCTTAATAAAATTCAAACTTGTAGAATTAATTTAATTATAAAAACGAACTTTAAAAAAAAAAAAAAATACTGGCATTTAAGTTTGCCTGTGAACATTGATAAAAAAGGACTCAACTTCCTTATTACTTTGAGATTCTGATGTTCTCGACATATGTTTATAGGTCTAGCGGAATCCTTCCATGTGAGCATCTACTTGAAAACAAGTCCAGAAATAACCTAACCGAAATGACGAACAGATGCCTATGTCCAAACAAAAAAAGTCGAAACCAATTTTGTTGACGGATTGTTGCCATTCCCGTAATTTATGACTAAAAGTGTGGTAACTGCAAACATGTCCAGAATGAGTTAATTGCATTAATGGGTTTAAAAATTCATGTTTTATTTATAGTCAACACGTGATAGCTCTCCGATTTAAAACAATAAAGTTAGGTTTTTGCGTATCTCCGAGGTGTCGAATACTATTAATATCAAAACATCGTAACAACTAGGTATTCAAAAATTTTACATTTGGCCAACTGAGTTGAAGTAGTTAACAACTATGGTGTATCAGCTGTTACCAAATTTTGATTTTCAACAACATTTTAGTGAACAAAAATATTCGACCCCTTGAAAACTCCGCGTATTTTTGGTATTACCTGCGTGAGGAAAGTAGCGCCAAAGTTTTTTTTTTTTTATGAATAATTTTACAAGAACGTCAATCAATAAAGTCAAAAATAATCTTAACCATAAAGGGGTATTTTTAAAAAGTTGTTTCTTATATAACTTCATATTTATCTAATAAAAAAATAATAAATTATTTAGTACTTTGCGCTTATATTTTTGTAAGGTAATTAATTATTTTATTTTAATTCCATTCGTTGAAAAGGTAGGATAAGCTCCAATGTATCCAAAACATATTTCATAATTTAAACCGATTCGTAGGTATTTGTAGTGAAGAAAAATCAAATTAGTGATTTGGCGTATAACTTCATCTTAAATGGGAAAATGTGCGTATAAATTTATGCTTAAATATATTTATGCAAAAAAAAAAGCTTTTCTTCATTCTATTAATTACAGAAAAGTGATGGATTTCCATCATCTTAAATTCATTAAAACATCATATTTAGTTTGGTTCCATATCTAATGAAACTATGAGATCAAAGCGTCTGAATTCCCATAGTAAATTTATTCAGACACGATACTTCCTCACATGATAATTCATCACATCATAACTCACAATAATCTAACCTAACCTTACCTTACCTTACCTAACCTAACGTAACTTAACCTAACCTAAGGTTAAAAACCCCAATTATCAGTTTTCGACGCTTCGAGACATGATGTATTATCATGTGAGGAATTGACATCCGATGAAAAGTTTGTACTCAATATTCATACACTTAAAAAGTTTCCACTGAACATTCTAATCACCATTTAGTTTAGTGAGAGAATGTTAAATCAGTGTCATTTTTTTAATTAGCTAATTTTGGCCAAATTTGGCCAAAATTGACAAAAAAAGTCTTCGTGTTCCCAATATTTACCCAAAATTTTTCAATTTGGGAGGCGGGTATGGGTACCTCCGCCCCGTGAACCATTTATTGGACAACCAACACCCCTGCCACAGGTCACCCCAAGTGGTTATCTACGTTTGGTGGCTTAGCAGGGATGCTCGGGTTCTTAGGGTTTTTGTCCGGGACTTGGCGGCTGTTGCTTCTGCCCACTAACTGCATGGCAGAACGGATCGGGAGAGACTGGTTAAGGGAGACCTTTTGATCTCACCAGCCGGACCCTCTCGACCCACCACCTTGGGGGGATGGCTTGACACGTCCTTCACTCCTGGACATATTGATCCCCAGATTCCTACCCACCCCTCAAACCTTTTTCCTTTCCAGGTCTTCCTCTCCTTCCTTTTCCTTAAATGACCCTCCACACAGCATCTTCAAAGATAACATAGGCCTTGAGGAAATCCTCAATGTGAAGCTAATGTAAAGAAAAAATGACATTTTGTAGTGACCACGCTTTAACTCTACACATCAACATAGTGACTAACACACGGAGGAAGGAATAGAGTCCTTCCTCCGTGGACTAACATCATCAATTTATGTACATACATTATTGCTAAATTTTGAAAGAGCAGGTAATTTATTTAAAATGCATAATGGCACTTGACGCGTTATGAAAGCTGGAAAACAATCATTTCGATCATTTTATTCGAAATGAAAAACGTGATTTATGCTTCGTCCTACGTCCTCCATAACAATCCACGATTCTGAACTGTGATAAAATATTTGTGCGGCGTATTGACACTACAATTATTATTATTGTCTGGCTGTAAAACTTTATCCCCGCTTAATATTTATGGTCTACCATATCTCCTTATCATTCGTATGCTCAAGATTAACATTTCAAAGATGTTAGACATAGTGTTGATTCACTGTGCTCATGTGCTTAATTGGGAATTACGAATAAACCGTTTGTACGCGATGCGACAAGACTAAATTACCTACCTGTACCTACCCCATTATGATTTTATTGTAAACTTTTGTTGATGCCTAGGTCTCTGCATTGGTGACAGACTATTTTCAAACTAAGTGACTTAATAAATTCTAAAATTCTAAAATATGTATAACTAGCTTCTGCCCGCGACTTCGTCTGCGGAAGATCAGTACTTCGAGTAGCCTATTTTCTTTTCCTAGGTCCCATCTATGTTTATTATACCAAAATTCTTAACCTATTTATTTAAAATAACTATAATTCTTGATTCAATTCAAATTATTAGGCGAGTGCTTGAAATAAATTCACTAATTAAAATATTTTGTAAATTAGATTTTTTTTTCAAAATCTCATTCTCGTATTTTGACATTTTCTATTAAACAATAAAATTATTATTTGTAATATATGGAAAATAGCTAGTTTTATAAAGTACAGCCTATATGTTATTCTGATGTATGAGCTATATTATTATAAAGTTTCATCAAAATCCATTCAGCAGTTTTTGCGTGAAAGAGTAACAAACATACATACATCCATACAAACTTTCGCGTTTATAATATTATATAGTAAGATGGTTCCGGACCAAATTGTGCATTCTTCAGGGCTGATTGAAATGTTTTTGTAGGAACCTGTAAAATACATAGATAAATCTTCATATTTTATTTGGTGATTTATTTAATTTTATTCTGTCTCTTCTCTTTTTGTTTTCTTCTTCTTATTTTATCCAGCACATTTATATAGGACTTTTTATTATTATTTTTATATTATTTAAATATCTGTGTTCCATATATCATCCTAATTTGACTGCCCTAAAACGGGATTCTTCCTAGTTGGGCAGCCAAAACATTCAATAAATAATGTATAATATATGTATAAAAAAATTAAATAAAAAAATAAATAAAAAAACGAAAAGCCGATTTATTCTTTCATTATTCATCGGATTTATAATATTGGTCCAAATGAAATGTTTTTCATCTGATATTTGGAGCAGGGTTGATGCGGATGCAAAAATTTGGACATCTGCGGATGCGGATTATTAGAGGTTCACATTTGCAGACGCGGATGCGGATTTCAGGATTTTTTAAAGATATTTCATTTTTAAGTAGATACATTAAAAAATGAAAATCGATTTAATTTTAATATGTTTTAATTAAACATATTTTGAGAACTAAACTAAAACAACGGATATGATCCCGATTTAATTGATAAAATACTCTCAAAAAAACTTCGCCGAATCACATTTCTATATATAAATTAAGCCATTCTGGCATCTACAGATTAAATTGTAACGATTGCCCAGCAACATATTTAGGTAAAACCGCTCGTATAATGTAAATATTAGAATTAAAGAACATGTCAGTTGTTTAACAAGCACAGTTTTTCAGAATTTGCCGATCATTTAATTAATACTAACCACACATTTAATAAAAATACTGGAATCCAAATTATCCATAAAAATAAAATAGGAATACGTTTGAATAATTTAAAAGCTTTAGAAATTTAAAATCAAATAAAAACAATTGCCAAATTTTAAACAAACAGCCAGTATTAACCAACAGTCCGATATTAAAGTTGTTCCCTTACTTACTATGTAACCCCAACCCTTCCTTTACCCCGCCCCCTCACCCCTTCACCAACCAATCTATGATGTTCTCTCCCTCTCCCATATAATGGTTTCTCTCTCTACTTTGTTTACCTGATATTGTTTCTCTGTATTATGATTTAGTTTATATTTTATTGTCGTGATGAAGATTGAGTACAATCGAAACCGGTCGACAAATATAAATAAAAATAAAGTGGTTTAAAACTAAAACAGTTTTAGTCTTACTTATAAGCAGTGGCGGCATTTTTTATACTTTTTCATTTAATATTTACATCAAAATATTCATCAACCATGCAACTTGGATAAACTTGTATAAACACAGAGAACAAACACTGTAATTAATTTACAATAGCGAAAGCCATTTTAAGCAACGTTTCAATTCTGAATCGTAGTCTTATTCCAGGAGTATACTAGGAGTATCTTCAACTCGGAATCGTGCCGCAAATAAATCATATATTATTTTTAATTATTAAATTGTGGAATAACAAGGGCATGTGCAGCATGGTGGTCGAAAAATCTTCAATGAATGTTCCAAACAATTCAATGAATAAAGAAATCTTAATTTTTTTTGTTTAAAAGAAGTTTACTTCCACACGCCAGCATTTGAGAACCGGTGACCTTCGGATTGCTAGTCGAGAGCCATGTACGAGTTTATTATTGTTTTTAGAAGTAGAAATCATGTAGGCATTGAATTACAAAAAAAAGGTTTTATTAATCAGAATTACAAAAAAAATATCACAAAATAGCGGATACGGTATCTACCTACCTACAGACCTATTTTCATATAATTATTTTCTGTGGTTTCAATAATGTAACTTCATAACAACACACCGCCTTCTCCGCCTAAAAAGACACTGATAATACATTTATGGCCAAGTGTCCATCATTCACCAGAAACGTCTCAATAGTGGCATTGAGCCATCATCGAACAATATGAAACAAGTTATTGTTCGTTTGTTTTCCCGTGGCGACGACAAATTTACAAATTGCCAACCGATTGACGACAAAAAAAGCTTATTTTCTAAATTTCTTCTTCATTCATGGAGTCACTTTAGATGTCAACACGTTCCTTTAAAATGAGACAGTTCTATAACAAAGGATGTTTTACTTTGTGTCTAGACCGCCAATGGAGCTGCTTTGAAAAGATTAGGTACCTACCTATATTATTTGCATGGAAGTGATGGAAGTGCCATGGCAGTTTAGCTTCAACGACTATGTTTAGGTTTTTTGTTGTTGTTGTTATTTTGAAATATTGATTTTCATCAAAAACGTAATGCATATGTTACACTTTTTTTTTAAATACTTTTTTAGAGAAGCCGCAATGAATGTGACCTTACGTCGGGGTACGTCCAGTGCCGGATTAAGACTACTTGATGCCCTAAGCAATCCACGCCTGTGGGCCCCCTATCCTAGTAAACTAGTATCGGTCTTTAATAATATTTACCTATTTAATACAACGAGATAGATCATTACGTACCATAAAATATGTATGAAGGTATTACTTACAATAAAAACCAAAGCATTTTTTATGTATTCGTTGATATGCGACTTGCTACTTTTTCGGGCATTAAATTTGCGGAAAATAGATTATAAGTCCAACATTTTTAGCATATCGATATAATATTGATAAAGCATCGAGCCTTTTTTGCAGCATCGTCTTCTTTTATCATTTTTTCTTATTTTCAATTTCTAAAAAGATCATTCCGCTGTGCAGTTTGATAACATCAGGCATACAAATATACACAGGGCTGTGTCCACATTAGGGAACGCTGATTCAATTTTATCATAGTGAACTATTTTGTACAATTGTGCGTCAGTTTGATTTTTTTTTGTGCTGTTTCTGATGCCCCTAAAGACGTGATGCTCTAAGCAATTGCTTAATTTGCTTAGGGGCTAATCCGGCACTGGGTACGTCGTTTTAAGGTCACATTGTAGATACATGGTTTTGTGTATGAATTATAAGTATGTTAAGATGTTACAGGAGTAAAATTATAAAGCAATATCTAGAAGAAAACATAACATAAGAGTTAATCTTTGTTAGATTGCAACATTTTGTCGCGTTTTTCATTAAAGTACCTAATAGTCGATTAGTTTATATTGTTTTTTTAAACAAGAAATTAAATAATTTAAAAGAGAAATATTGCGTATTTTTTAATCCAAAAGTCGTTTTACTTGTAGGTTGGTGGAACTTACGTTGTATTGAGGATCTTATGAATCGATCCGAGTTTATATGTGTAAAGTTATCCTGGTTTTTAAATACGAAAATTAGAATATTTTTTGAATATAATTGTTCCAGAGATATTAAATTCAGGGCATAAGGGGCTGCTCTGCCAATTTCTACCTATTTCTTACGTTTTCCTTAAACGTTTGAAGTTTTTAAGTTCTTAAAAAAATGTATGTTATTCTTTAAGATGGTATCTATACATTCCCCACGCCGAAACGGTAATTATTTGAAATTCCCTCGATAGAAATAAATCGCAAAGTATGCCCCAAAAATTATTATTTACACGTTTGTTTCTGTTATTTTACAAGTTATACGTATGAAAAAATTCACAATGTTTCTTTAAATGCTACTTCACACAGCCCCCACGAGATTTTTGCTCTTTTTCAAATGAGTCGTCTTTTATTAAACATTTTCACAATTTTCGCATGAATTTTATGGTTTTTAATGTTAGTGCGCTCGCTCCCACGTTCGCACTGTCGTATCTCTCCATCTTCTTCTTTTTGAGCGGGGTAGATACGAGTTCTGATGAGGACTTAGTTCGATTTTTAAAATTGCGTTAAGGCTATGATTACTGTTTTTATAGTAGAATCGCATGAACTTCTCCAACCGATAAGACCATGTTGTAGATGCGATTGGTATAAGGCGTAATACATTTTAATTAGTTATTCTTTATCTAAAATGTTTCTTATTGTTTTGAAAAAAATATGTTAGTTTTTTTTAAATGGAGGACTTAGCCAGCCGAGGAATCGAACACGCGATGTTTAAATGTGTTACTTCCATTGTCAACTTCGGAGTTCCAAACACAAATTGATAATATATTACATATCTATTATTTTTAATTAACTGATTTAATTACTCAGGTAGTAGAGAAATATTCTTAGGTCTAACTGGGGAGCTAGTCTTTTTACTAATGCTAAATAATAAAGATACAATTAAGTTACAAAAAATTCCAGTAGGTAAGTACTTAAAATTTTAGAAATAATTGGACAGTACCTAAATGCTAGCTACTTTCAAGCGACGCGATCGCCGCTCGTCTGTACCTTCCATACTATTATTAGTGTTAGTAAATTTTGCTTGGGGCAGCACTAACAAAATAGTATGATAGGTAGCGTGATTTAGTCGATTTTTTAGCGACGATTTAGTCGCTTTTAAGTAGCAGCATTAGAATATAACAGCTGAAAATCATCGGTAAAATATTTAACATCACATTAGTTTTATTTAAATTTGGAATTACTTTTCTCATTTTTTTATTAGATGGGTATGTCAGATTTTCGGCTTTTGCCTTGTTTCCTGTGACTTTTCCTAACTAATCAAGTAGGTACCTACGCCTAAATTATTCATTTTTCAGAGATGAAATTGTGAACCTACTTACCTATTCTGAAAGCAGGTCTGACTGGTGATCGGAGGCTGTCTCATGTCCATCCATAGATGAATCGCTTAGTTCCGAAAGTTACAATCACCGGATGTAACAAGAATGAACAGAGCAAACACCAGTGAGACACTTTGCAGACGGTAAAAGAACTATGGAGACTTTGGTCTTTGGTGGTTCGTCTAATTTAAATCCGAATATCGTTATTATAAAAATAATACTGTTCCAATGTAGGTAGATACTTACCTAAAGAATTTGAAAAAAAAAATTGTTCCAATGTAGGTAGGTACTTACTTACCTAAAGAATTTGAAAAAAAAACCTCCTTTTTGGATATTTCATAGCACTTTAGGGAATGCCCGAATGAGTAATAAGACTCTCAACCATTTATTTGATTAATTTTTAATTAATTGATGTTTTTTTACCATTAACTAATTTTAAAAAAATAATACCTATATAGTATATTTGCGGCACGTTCCAGAGTGGAAGACACTCTCAGTATCGCCCTGGTGTAAGACCACCATTCTGAATTGAAACGTTGCTTTAAAAGGCTTTAACCAAATGGCAAAATGTCTTAAATAATGTAATTAACAAAACTATATGCACAGATCCTGTAAGTGTTACTCCGCTCGGAGGACCGTTTTTAATGAAGACTTTTTATCATAGCTAGGAGCGAATTTATCGTTAAGTTCTCATTTTTTATATGAATACCGCACAAGAGCCCAACTGCTCCCGTCTGGAGCTAGGGAGACTATGGCATCCCCAAATGGGGTATGTAGTGAGGCTGAATGTAGTAGGGAGGGATAGGAGATGGAAAAGAGGGGTGGAGAAGTACACGGCTATTCAGATCTGGTCACCAAAGACGGTTAAAGACTTTTAAAGCAACGTTTCAATTCTGAATAGTGGTCTTACACCAGGGCGATACTGAGAGTGTCTTCCACTCTGGAACGTGCCGCAAATATACTATATAGGTATATATATTTTAAATTAATTAATGGTAAAAAAACATCAATTAATTAAAAATTAATCAAATAAATAGTTGAGAGTCTTATCCCTGATTCCGGCATTCTGGCATAAAATGGTTTT
Organism: Limnephilus auricula; assembly: GCA_951813805.1. Lineage (NCBI taxonomy): Eukaryota > Metazoa > Arthropoda > Insecta > Trichoptera > Limnephilidae > Limnephilus > Limnephilus auricula. The sequence continues at coordinate 8,319,608 of OX638393.1, forward strand.
GCAAGTTTTTAATTAATGCCTATATCAGGGGAATGCTTGTATCTTTGTATAGAGTGAGAATTTATCACAAAAACGGCTCTCTTCAAATTATCCAATTATTATTATTATTGTAGTGAGATAAATAATAAATGCTGATCTTTAACATATTGTATATTTTATTAGAGCACACAAACGGAGAGACTATTATTTTTTTAAAGTTGTTTCCTTTTTTTAGCGTTACCAACATTATGTTATTTCATTGCCATTTGACAACAATAAAATTATCATTACTAACAATGATTCACTGAGGAGCATTCACTATTAGTCGAATAGCCTTGTTTTGCGGGGTTTCTAAGGATTTTACGATTGATTCCGCGGCGTTTCTTTAAATGCGATCTGATACCTACAAGAGTATTTATTTCATTGACAGTATTGACACCGTTCAAAAACAAATTATATAGCAAACTCGCCAATTCCTCGACTACATAGCAAACTAATATACAAATGATATCGACATTTTTTACGTAACAAATTCGATGTTTTAAACAAAGCTAAATAAATATTCCATGTAAAGATAATATTTCTGAAAATGTTTAGGTCATTATTATTTTATAAAATTATAAACTAGAAACTAGATATATGAAACCATTGTTAATTACTAATTCTTGTGTAAAAAAAAACATAACATGTACCCAATGTAAAAGGCCCATGCAATAAAATAAAATAATAAAGTCGAAGAAATTTGGATAAATAGATATAAAAGTTACAATAAAAATATATAAATTAGTTTTAGACCACTTTAAATTTTAATTAAATTCTACAGGTTTCAGAAGTTTCTAGATATATTTCCAATAAGCCGCTCGGTTATTGCTGGAATTCCCGCACTTACCCATCCCCCTTTGTTAACCTCCCACTCAAATACGTTTTTTTTTGTATACATATCTGTCAATATTTTGTATCCTAGATTAGTTTTTATGTTCTCCTGACGAAGGAAGGGTTCTTCCGAATTAAAATTTCAAGTGGTCTAAAACAAATTTATATATTTTTATTGTAAATTATGACGAGCTACAAAGTTAATGTTTATTACGAATAGATATAAAAGTAACTAAAATGATCTTAATAACTACACAATCATTATTTTTTACACGTATTCAGCACATATTATCCTACGAAAAGTGTCTAGATTTTTACAGCTTTCGGAAGTCTTTTAAAAATATTTTTCTTTTTAAAACACGCTGTTTCATATGCATGTAAGTTTAGTTTTGTGAAGATTACTTGGGTTCAGTCATCACCTAATTTTGTTTTGCCTCTTGTTTTTTTCACATGGTAATATTGTTTACATTTCAATTTTTTACCTCACTAGGACAAGCCTGCCACTGCACGGAGAAAAATGTTATTTGAAAAAACGACCATTTTAATAGAAAAAACGGTTAAAAACGGGACTGAAGTTTTTACGAACAAATTAACAGGGTTTCAATGTTTATTGGCGGGAACATGTAAGAATAATTTGTTGGTATACGTAATTTCGTACGTATTTTACCGTCAACAAACATTGAATCACTGTTAATTTGTTCGTAAGAACTTCAGTCCCGTTTTTAGTATTAAAATGATTGTTTTTTAAAATAACATTTTTCTCCGTGTGTATCTATTTCTGCATCCTCTGCAGATATATGATAGATTCCAGGGACAGAGTAGAGAGATTCCTTGAGGACTCATTCCATTAGCATCCCGGCCGTAATGGCGGCATTACCGGCCAAACACGGCGGCCCTTTGATCTCCGCCGGGAGCAGGCTGACCTTCACTGAGATAAGGACACCAACCAACCAAACTACTTATAGGGACAGCCTATGTGACGGGGAAAGGTAGGTACCGACTATAATGCGAACTTAAAGATTATGTATTACAAGGATTCTAGCACGATGAAATCGGTAACTTGCGATAATGCGGACCGATAGGCGTAACTTCCGATGATTTTATTTCGATGTCTTAAGCATCGTTTCAACGTTGACAGCCGAACCGATATTGACAGGGAATAAATAAGAAATCGATACAGACACTACGAATGGTCAAATGCCAAGAAATTATGTAAAATTATTAAAAAATTTCAATTGCTCCACATTTAAGTAAAAATTTGCAATTGCTCCTCATTTACTTTTTAATACTTGCTAAACGGGAGTGAATTGGTTAATTACTTCTTTTTTCATATTTCAACCATTTTCGTTTCTCAAAATATTGAACGGAATAAATTGAGGAAAAATGGCGGTAATCCCCACCATTGAGTTAGATTTGGCGATGGATATAGAAACAAAAATACTATCGACAGCTACAGAGGGTTTGGTGCATAAATGACAAAACCCATACATTTTTCAATAAATGTAGGTATTTAGTTCTGCAAGATTAACGGCAATCTCCCTCCGGGTAATGCAGATTACGGAACAAAAACAGCAGTATCACTTTAGTTTAGACCAGTGATTCCCCAAATGGTCCAGGTGGACCCCTAATGGTCCACGGGAGACTCGATGGGGGTCTACGTTGGCATGATAACAAAATGGGGGTCCACAAGTTGTGTCCGTTAAGTTTATGATTCCTGAAATTCTTTAGCCAGAAATTTTGATATGTAAATTTTCGAATGTCAAGATATCGATTACCATATGTTTTTTTTTTATTATTTGTCACATGGACAGACAGACACACTTGTAATTTAAATTATAGTTGTTGTGTTCTAAAAAATAATAAAATATAAATAAGTTAAAAGTCTTTAGGTGTTTTTTTTTAGATTATCTCCCCACAAGAGGCCCTGAGAAAAAAAACCCTCAGAGCCTATCTATGTCATCTTTGGGAGGTCTTTTTTTATGGAAAGGAAGTAGAGGAAGTTCTGGGAAGGAAAAAAAGTATATATTCATCTCTTCCACTGTGTTGCAAAGCGTTGGGTCGAGAGAGTCCGGCTGGAGAGGTTAAAAGTTCCCCAACCAGTCTCTCCCGATCACCGCCGCCAAGATCTAGACAAATCTAACCCCATGAACCACTTGGGGTGACCTATGCAACAGGTGTTGGTTATCCAGCAAATGGTTCCCGGGGCGGCAGTATCCATACCTGCCTCCCAAGATGAGCACACCACTGGAATAGTTTTCTTTTTTATTTATCCACTTATCTACTTATCACGTTTCTCCGTTACTGCAACATTGTCATCAATTAATACACTTGTGTGGAATATATCATCTTCAAACACATTGCAATATATTCAAGCAGATTTATTATCTTTACTAGGTTTGTCTTCTGTTTGTTTCATTGTATCTTTGAACAAAGAAGCGTAAAGCTTCAATAAGTTGATTCTAATTTAATACTGTACCTTATTCAATCTTGTTCAACTACTGCATCATAATTTTTGAATATCATATAATTTTTCTTATATTTTAAATGTCACCTGGATTATTAGCCCACAATTAGAAAGTCGGGAAAACTAATATTTGTATCGTAATCCGAGACCGGAAAAAATCTGCGTGCATTTAAAAATAAAGTAAGAAATCTAGAAAAAAGTCTTCTAGGACTTACATAAATTTTAAACTTCATAACGACAATATGATTTATTTTTGTATGTACACATTGTAGGTACAGCACACACGTAACATTTTGTTGGTGGTAAAAATTATACACAAAAGTCATAAAAATACAAGAAATAAATCTAAAAAATACTGCGATTAGAATACCTACAAAAATACAAGATCTGTTTAGGAATAGTGTTGGAATAAATATTTTACATGATCCACAAAACTCAACATCACCTAAGTATTGATTTCTTATAGTGTGAAATCGTTGTATCGGAGAGTGGGCAATGTAGTTATGCTTATGAATGCTGAAGTAGAATAATGTATTTTGTTGTTACAGTGGGTATTCGAATGTTTATGAGTTGCAAGGGTTCGCAACAGTCAATTATATTATTTTTATGGTAAAAATATTAACAAATAAGTAATATCATTAATGTTCAATGTCTACCTCATCCCGTAGGAATGTTATTAGGTACCTACCATTGTGTGCGTTTTATGAAATTTTGCTTGTTTTTATAACTGGCAATATCATAATACATATAGTAATGCATTTCGAAAGAAACATAGGTACGTTCGCGAAATGTATGAGAATATAATTAAGGTGAATGTCAAAAGAATTCATATTCTACATTCTACGCTTACGTAGATGGAGCGTATAGTGTTTTTTTTTTTTTTTTTTTTACTTATAAACGCTTTTTACAACTTATGCTTTGAAATATTAAGAAAATTTTATTGTTCGGAAGTACACAAGCAATATGGATATTAATTATTGACAATTAATAAACTCAAATCTTTCAAGAAAGGCTAATCAATACAATATTTCATCAGTGATTCAATCCAATATTGTAATTGCTAGCCTTTCTTGAAATATTATATTCCCAATACGCATTTAATAAACGCAGTATAAAGCAAAATTTTGATTCTTAGCTGTGGCATTTCACCAGTGCGACGTTGATTGCATAGGTACCTATTTTATTAAAGAATTGAATAAAACGTATATTATTGAAACTGAACGCAAAAACACAAATATACGGAAACATAATAAAACTCATAACACTGGGTTAAATTTGACAATTTATGATAAAAAATTGAAAATGTGTGATGTCAAATTCTTGGGTGTAATTTTGGATTCAAAACTAACTTTCATATCAAATTTTGAATTTGTTCTAAAGGATATGACAAGAAAGTAAATTTTATTAGAAGTATTTGGTCTTCTAAAAAAATATTACTTCTAAGAAACAAACATTTTTTTAGAGTTCATTTTTAAAACTATAGTTGCTCCACATTTAGATTACTGCTCTTCGATGTTATATTTGACAAATGAAGGAATTTTGAACATGCTAGAAGTTATACAGAACAGAGATATGAGATGTGTACTGGGAAATACAAGTATGCAACGGTTGATTAAATGAGAGAGGAACTAAATTGGATTCCAACAAAATAGAGACCGCTGAGTTTTGTGCGTAAAGTTATAAAAAATCAAAAACCAAAATACTTTAACGATTAAATCATTTTAAATAAAGATATTCACAATTTTTAAACCAGAAATTTAAGTCGAATTAGATTGCTGCAAATGATAAAAATAAATCAGAGTCACGGAACTAACCTAATGTACAGAGGACTGAAGATGTATGGTGGAATGACTGAAAGTGTGAAGAATGAGTGTACCTATCTATATATTTAAAGAGGGATGTTATGCTTACTGTAAAAAAATATTATTAAATGAAATGTTACCTTGAACTAACTCAATAAATCTATATACGACTATATAAAAATGAATCCCTGTTTCCCTTGGTCACGCCATAACTTCAGAACGACTTTACCTATTTCCTTTCATATATATTTTTTAAAAGGTTTCTAATGCTTTGTAGAAGGTTCTTGCGCAGAAAATTTGATAATTTCTGAAAAATAAAATACTATTTTAACTTCGTACGTTTGACAGTTCGCGCGTTTGATATATTTAGAGATATTTTCTATATGGTGAGTTCTGGAGTTATGAAATTTGCATGAAAAATTTGCAATTTTTTCACACGAGTTGTTAGAAAAATAATTGTATTTTATAGAGTTTAGCGTCAGGGAAAAAAGGCGAGAGAGGGGGGGGGGGAATCCAGAAGGGGCGGAGGAGAATGATGGAGGGGTGGTTCGCGGAGGGAGAACGAGGGGAGGGGGAACGCGGGGAAGGTGAAAAAAGAACGCGGAAGGGGAAGGGGACGAGGGAGGGGAAGAGGTGGCGGAAGGGGAATGGGGATGACTGGGAAAGGACACGAAGGGAGAAACAATTTCTTTATTTATGTGGCATTGCAAAGCATGCCGGGTATCAGCTTGTAAAATTTAAAAATAACACAAAATAAAATTAAAGAGGTATTTTAGACCTCGCGTTTCTTACCTCAATTAGGCATGTCTGATCCTACCTAAATACGGTCCAAAACAGATTACCTGTATTAAAAGCAATTATTCTGTAATATTACAGAATAGGTAGGTACCTACCTACACTGTATATAGATATTATTAGTACCTGGGTACCTGCGTTTAGTAATTACGTTTCGTGAAAACATTGCCCTTAATAAGGTTCATCAAAACATTATCACATCCAAGTACTCACTACCTACCTTTGGTTTTCCCCACAATCCCTTCAAAATCCTGAAAGCTCTGAAACCGTCGAAATCTAGATCTGTTTTATATTCTGGGGATAATCTGCCGCCTAGCGCAAGGGTAGGTATAGGCAGTGTACGCAGTGGGTACCTATGCGCCGGGGATTTCCCGGTTGTAGGGGTGTGTGGGAGGGGTGGCAACACTGGCTCGAGCGCCTTCACTCCGCAAAGCTGCCCCTCGAGGGAATGCTGCCAACTTTGTAAAAAATAATGCTGGGAAACGCGGAAAAGTTTCTGGAGGGTGAATAAAACATAAAACCTGGAAAGGGAAAACAGAAAAATGGGGAAATGATTTTTAAATGTTTTAATTATTTGCAACATTGCTGAAAGATTTATAGGTAATTGCAATTATACCCGACAATATTAGATTGCGATTCAATACTATTTCGTTAGTATATGGGTAGGTACCTACCTAATACTAAATTTCTTTTGAATTTTCGACATTTTTTGATCAAGACTATGGTAGAGAAAACGTTACTTAAATTATTAGATTATGTGAAAATATTATCTAATAGTTTTATATAGATTGACGTAACACATTGATTTACCTCAATAAAGTAATACTATGAATTCCATATTCTTGAATCAAAACTCATTAAATTATAATGTTTTGAAATAAAAGTTGGAGCGAAAAGGTTATTTTAAATGTCAAAAGATTAAAGCTCGATTAAAGGTACCCTATCGCGATCACAGAATAATTTATACACAAGAAATACATTAAAATTTCGAATTAAAACATAAAACATGTCTGCATTAAAATAATAATAATTGTTTATCCGCGGCACCATCTAGCGTCGTAAATTATACCTACGGTCACTTTAATTTCATCCATAATATGCCGTGAGTTAGTCAAATTTCAGGCATGCAGGTGAATTTAATCCGTCTACACTCCAATTGGTCGGAATAAGTGCGGTGGAGGGGATGTGCGGCCATGATGCGCTGTTATTGGCTGACGTGGAAGAGACCACGCCTGCGGGGATCGGAGACCAGAAAGCTAGGGGAGAGATAAGATTAGCAAGTACTCAGTCCTCATAAAGAAAGCTAGGGCCACACGGGTGGGATCTGTCGGTGCGGCTCAAGGAATACCCGTCACTCTGCCTGTCCTCTGTTACCCGGGAATTGTGGCAACTCGTCGACCGTATCCGAGTTCATTTCACGTCGAATACGTGTAAACAACCAAAAAATTTATCAATATAACCAACCGTCAGTGCATAAAAAAACAGTGATCTTTGACAATGAAAACAGGCGGTTTTGAAAAAAACTTTGTTTTGTTTACTTTTTGAATTGAATAAAAATTGATATATTCGTGTAAAAATTGTTGTGAAACTAACGTTTTATGTTACCGTACGGTGTTAATAATAATATTTTTTCTATATTTTCTGATTAAAATAACTCTGAAATGACTTTAAGTGTGATGTGTTGACATAATTGAAACTGAGTGAAAATTTAAACAGACACAGACTTCATGTAATAATATTCAATCGTATCAAGTGTTGTAATATTTGCTTTGTTTTTTCGTGTACTCATTATTTTCTAATAACGATTAGCAGGAACCAGAGACTGCAAAAAATAAATAAAATCATTTAGTAGTAGTTTTGTGCAGACAATATTCCTACACAAATCGTGGCGGACGTAACAGTGAAAGACGAGGTCGGTGACCCCTACGGGGTGAGATCTTTCGGCGACTACAGTCACGGGATGGTCTCGTACTATAACCCGCTGGGGGTGTACCAGAAGGGCGGCGCCGCCCAGTGCGCCCACGCGGGCTGGTACCAGCCGCCCATGCTGGAGGAAGGTGCGCCCTGGCACGCGCACGCCGGGCACCCGCACGCCTGGCAGGGCGCGGAGTGGGTCGTGCCGGACCGGGCCAGCAGCGCGCCGCCCAGCCCCCGCCCTGGCTCCCCCGCCCACCGCCCGCCGGCCCCGCGCAGCCCCTACGAGTGGATGAAGAAACCCAGCTATCAGAGCCAGCCCAACCCAGGTTAGTCCAGGCTTCCATTGCATGACTAACCCTGCATCATTCTACACATTACACATTAGTTTTCCTTCCCAGGATCCCCACTATACCTAACATAATCTCATACCTAACCTCCATTTTAGTCGATCAAAAAGGACTACCTAAATAGAATCGATTTTTGTACCTACCCCAATGGCCGGAAAATTTGCGGTTAGGAAGAAAGTAAACCGAATTATGTTTTCAATTCGTACCTTATGATGAGGTCCTTATCCCAAGAAAGACCGGCAGTTCTTTATGAATGCCCGATTTAGAATATGATCAGGAACAAGGTCACTTTATTTTTACAAAAAATAACGAATTATTTTTCAAGCTCTGTAATACCTACTGATAAATCACCTCAAGAGCGCTTTACAATTAATTTGTCATCTACCTAATATAACGAAGAATTTAGAATCTATCGTAAAATCTATCACATACCCTACACAACATTATTATAACTAGATAGATATAGACTTGTAAGTCGTAAGTGGTGATTCAAAAATCACCTAACTTCAATAATAAAACTTGTTTTTGTATCTTACTACTAACTTACATTATTAATTAATTAATTACCTAATGGGATGCTATTTGATTCTTAACCTTAACATTATTTAATGAGATTAGGTTGCATCTTATTATGAAATTTTTTTCCTATCTTTATTTCCATGAAAATACATACCTGTTCCTTTAATCGTGCACTTAGGTATGTATGTAAGAATAAGAATACCTACCGTTTATACCTACATGTGAATCGATATCTCTCTATAACAAAAATTATAGGCGCAACAACTTTACTTTATGGGGCCAACAGACCTAGCTATAAAAGCTCAAGTGTCATTTGGCTTGGCCTACTTCAGCATATCGCTCGTCATACATTCCCATTGGGAATGTACGGTAACCGGTATGCCGAAATACGCCAAACCAAATAACGCTGGAGCTTTTTTATGGGTCTGTTGGCCCCATAAATCGTATGCCTAGGTATTAGTGCTCTGTAATTAGTTACCTACCAAAAAACTTACATATGTTGGTAATAAAAGGACTGAATTTAAAATTTAATAAAAGTTTAGGTGGGCATGCTTTTCAAAATAAAAAAAAACTTTAAAATTACTCGACCATGGGAAAACGTTAACATTTTTTCCTGCATGGTGGTGATTTAAGGGTAGGTAAATTACACACGATTAGGTAGTTAATTATTAACTAACTAACTATCCATAACGCCGTTTCCCCGCAGGGGTAGACAGAGAGGACGGACCGCCAAACACCTCGGTCTTGGCACACACTCTTTGCCTCATTCACATTCATACATCGTCTCATACATACTCTTCTATTTTTCTGACTCTTGACATGGCCCGACTCAAGAATCTGATTCACTTGATCATGCCATATCTTCCTCGGACGTCCCCTACTTCTTATAACATTCACATTTGCATCATATATTGTCCTTACGCTCCTTTCTTTGTTAATTATTAATTCCTTAAATATAAAATAAATTATTGTATTCGATTTTCACCAAATAATCTGGATAATTCCCGAATAACCACTTTATGCCCTATTTTGGCATACCTATAATAATAATGTTCGGATAATTTATATAGCGCCGTTTTCGTGAGAGTGACGGTGCTTCAATCACCTTAATCACCTATCGTTTTAAAATAATAATTCAATCTAATAGCAAACACCTGTTCTTTATATAGTATAATACGTATTCATATTAATCATATTACATAGGTAGGTACTTACCTGCGATAAAAGTAATTACTAATTAGAATTACATTTACCTGCTTGTTTTTTTTATATTAATATAACTGCTCCCAACCGTCAGAACCAGTGAGACTATGCATCCCCTATTGGGGTACCTATGTAGTGAGGCGAAGGTAGTGGGGAGGGGAAGGAAATGGGTTAGAGGAAGGTGGACAAGAGTACGTGGCTATTTATATCTGGTCACCAAACACGACTAAAACCATTACGAGCAACTTTTTAATTCTGAATGGTGGTATTACACCAGGGCGATAATGAGAGTATCTTTCACTTAGGAAGGTGCCGCAAATTAAAATAACACAATTCAATCAAATAGAATAAAATTTACTTGCGCACGCCGGGATTTAAACCGCGACATTCAGATTGATAGTCGAGTGCCTTACCCCTCGACCACGCAGGCTGTCCAATTGGTACCTTCTATGTAATTAATTACTAATTACATTTACCTACTTGATGGTAATCGTTTAATTTTCCCAATTACATCTAACTGCGTATTGTTATTTGTTTGATATCCCTAATATTATCTAAATGACGTTAAAATAAAGGGTTTGAGTATTTTCCCCCTGGTTCAATTCTCTCTCCATAGCAACAACATAAATTCACTTGGCAGGTAAAGTAATTTACAGTTAACATATTTGAATATTTCCCCTAGACTGACCTAGCAACAAGGAATATGTGCTTACCTGAAATCTGCAACATTATTTGAACTTGGAAACCAAAATAACCCTTGTATAGAATTACCCATATAGGGTAACTATGTGACCTACCTTCCTGAAATCGACAATATTATAGCCCGTTTCTGGGTAGTCGAGGCACTAAATTTATTTTCATTGTGGATAATGATTATTTAAAAACATTAAAAAAACATAGACTAAACATTACACCACACCCGCAGGTAAAAACCATAGACACAATATAAAAAGATAATTCTTAATAAGTACCTACCTACTCTCACTATCTTTTTTGTAGCAAATATATATTTTTAAACTGCATTGTTTTGATTTTAGATTTTTTTATGTGAATACCGCCCAAGATACTCGACTCTTCGGAGCCAGTGGGGCTATAGCATCCTCAAGTGAGGGGGTGCTGTTATGTTCATAAAAAATTCCTAGGTTCAGAAAATCATTAAAAAAGGCTAAATTTTGGACTTAAATTCGAACGAATTTTAAATCGCAATAGAATATTAAAGGAAGATTCAGACTGGACGACGTACGTACGCATCGCTACGCCAAACAATGCTTAGCAACCCATACATTTTCTATGAAAATGGCCACTGACATCGCACGTCGCGATGCGTGTGGTCAATGCCATTCTAAAACATAAATTTTCATTGAAAATCTATGGTTGCTAAGTAGCCCAGATATTGATCGGCGTAGCGTTGCATACGTACGTCGACCCAGTCTGAATCTACCATTATTCGTCAATATAAAAATAAAATAGAAATACCTTTCACTATCGTAGTTTTTTAGAGAATAAAAAATAAAAACAGTAAAATACCATATTTCTCCAAGATATTTTTTTTTTCTAAATATTGCTTAAAAATATTTGTTGATAAAATTTAGCATCCTTGAGGTGATTTTCTCACGAAAACAACGCTATAGAAATCATCCGAACATTATTATTATTATTAGGTACTTAGGCGATAAGTTACAAACCTGAATTTTGAACATCTTCAGAAAGATATTCCTCCAACGCCGCAGTAAATTATTTCATCTGAATCATTTATAACGGAGTTAATTTAAATGCGACAGATATAACCGCAATGTTGTGTCCGTAGAACTCGACTTATTAATTAGTATTATTTGATTACAGAACAAGAGGAGATTGTCTACTCCTCCGCAAATATTTAATTATGATTCAACTTCATTTTATTTATAGCGCAGTATTCACACTGTGTGAGACTTTGCTGAAAAGTCATTATCACAAATATATGTTTCTGAGAACCGGAGAAATCATACCGGAAAACTTCTAATTCATTTATTGCTACGAATTAAAAAAAAAAGTATTTTATCTCGTGACCGGACAGCTCAACCATATGCAACTTCATTCATTACCTCCTTTGAAATGTTATTTAAAGTGACGAAAAAAATGGTTAGGTTACGACAAGTTATGGGGCATTTTAAATTATTTTTTTTAATTCCTTTTAATGACTTTTCAAAGGGTTTGTAATGTTTTGGGATTCACTCTAGAATTAGAAAGTAGACTTTTTATAATACATGATTTTTATCGTACAATTGTAAAATTTTATTGACACCGAAATAATACAACCCAAGGAATTTAATTTCCCCCCAACGGAACTGATATGTGTTTGTTTATAGGTGATTTGATGCAGAAGAGACCAATAATTAGTTTTACAAACAATATATTAATATCAGTTTCGTTGGAGGGGATGAAAGGAGCCTGCCATCTATCTTAATAATGTCAAACTAAAGGGTCCGCCAAATAACTTTTTTTTTTTGAAAATGCTATAAAAAAAAAACTACTGAATATTTTCTCAAATTTCTTTTTTTATTTATAAGTACAATCCTTCCGGTTAATAATGGAAAATAATTTCATTCAAATGGCTGCCTCGGCTGGCCATGCAGTAGCCTACACGATCGGTCCAATTTTTAAGCACATTATCGATTGTGTGCAGCTGTATTTCACCAATGGCTTCACGAATATTGTCCTTTAAAGCGTCAATTGTCTCTGGCTTGTCGGCGTAACATTTATCTTTGAGGGCACCCCACAAATAATAGTCCAACGGTGTCAAATCGCAGCTCCGAGGTGGCCAAACGACATCAGCTCTGCGGCTGATAATGCGATCTTCAAAAACAGGGCGCAAAACATCGAGTGTAGCTTCGGCTGTGTGGCACGTAGCGCCGTCCTGTTGAAACCAAATGTTGCCAATATCCTCCTCTTCAATTTTTGTGAACAAAAATTCGTTCAACATGGCCCGATAACGATCGCCATTGACTGTAACGGCCACTCCTTGCTCATTTTCAAAGAAAAATGGCCCAATTATGCCTCTGGACCAAAATCCGCACCAAACAGTGACTCGTTTTGGGTGTACCGGCTTTTCAATGTATGCGTGCGGGTTTTCTGTGCCCCAAATACGACAATTTTGCTTGTTTACATACCCGCCAAGATCAAAATGAGCTTCATCCGAAAAGATGATTTTTTTGGCAAAATCGGCATCTTCTGTAAGTCGATCGCAGTTCAATCGTTCGATCGTTGTTCAAGCGTATACACAACCATATTCGCTCAGCGGAAGGATAAAACTAATTATCTGTCAAATCAGACATGAGCTAAGTGTTACCATTCACGAAATAAGCACTAGTTGAAAAAAAAAACTTTAGATGGCGGACCCTTTATTTATTCAAATTCTTATGTTAAGTTCGATAAGTAAAATTTGGTTTGAATCTTCATTTAATTTCTGACAGGTGTGTTCAAATGCCACTTTGTTGAGTTGTGGTGGAACCATTTTATCTCTACAAGCTGGGGCATCTAGTGTTGCCAGGGATTTATTCAGCTTTAAATAGTGGGAAAAGGGAATGGGGGTGGTTGGTAGAAGTAGACAGTGTTCTTCCTTTAATTTTTTTTTAACCTTTGTTCTTGTTTTAAAGGTTAAAAAAATCCCATCAATATTTGTAAATTTGTAAGACAACTATAGTTTTGTATGAGAACAAATCACATACACTCTTCTTGCATGTATTAACGTCGTCCCCTTTATACTAATATTTTCACATTTATATGATGGGTAGGTAGCAGGGGCGGTCCGTGAGTTTTCAGTGAGCTAGAGTGCCAAGATTGACAAAAAACGACGTTACTGATGTTATTGTAGCTAAAAATGATTTTTTTTCTGCCACAACAACATCAGTAACGTCGTTTTTTTTTAATCTTAGCACTCTAGCTCACTGAAAACTCATGGACCGCCACTGGTAGGGTACCTACTTCTAGTATCACCCCGTGAAATACCATTATTTGGAATCGAAACGTTCCGTTGGTCGAAATGACCTAGCTGTGTTTGGTGACCAGATCTGAAATACCATGTACTTCCCTACATTGATGATCCCCACCTCCTTCCCCTACCCACTTACTTCAGCCTTACAACTTACCCCAATTTAGGGACTGTTAGGAGTTAGAAATCTCGGGCAGATGCACAAAAAAAAAATCGACTGAAATGTTCCGAATATTTTCAACTTTGGACATAGGGTTTCCTGAAACCAAATGCATATTTTATAATTTTACGTACCTACTCGAGAGTTATTATCTGACGTAAAAAAAAAAATCGATGTTTTCCAAAGGGAAAATTATTTTTATGATTTGAATGTCTACGTAATAAAATCCTAATTAGCATATTTCAATGTGTAGCTCCTACAGCTTATAAACCATTCATTAAAATTTATTGACTGTAGTGTAATTAAAAAATATTATCTTCACAGTTCAATAGATGCATATGTATGCATGTAGATACTTATATATTTTGATTAATAGGTTAGTAGCTATACAAACAATACTTTTGTAGTATTAAGCAATAGTGTCTGAAAAATCATTTTATTAATTAGGTGAAATTGTCGAAAAGTCTAATTCGATTCCATTGCATGGAAACAATTGAGAAAGATTACGAGTGGTCTTTTTATATAAGCTACGTCAAGGTCCTATGTTAAAATGTTGGTGGCTTTCAAACTGGCTTAATGGTTATAAGGCCAATAAAATCCCTCGTGCTATATTAGTGGATCTTCATTCTCTGAGGATAGGATATACATTATATTATCAAGATTACATTAATATTGATTAACATTTCGACCTAAATGTTTTGCCAAGATCTTCGCAATTTGCAAACTTGTCATTGGCGTGCTTTGGCCTTTTCAGTCCAGATTTTTCTTCTTCAATCTGATTTGCATAACCATTGGTTTTCCTTGATTTCGTCCTACCTTTTGTCTTAAAATTTTCACTTGTTATTTACCTTATTACATTTGGTTGATATTATTTAATGAACATCTATAACGAGTTAAATGTATTAATAAACAGAAGACAGGCAGGTAGGTATTCAATAGATATATTTAAAAGAGTATATAACACGGTGACTTAGTACCTTATGAAGTAATGGCGTGCAGTCCATGCAGGCTGGAAAGCTGTGCCAATCATAATAAATTAAAACAGACAAGTTTCTGAATAAAATGTACTTTACGTGAATTGTTAGGAAACTTGTACAGTAATTTATTCAGTTGGCCACCACAATCAGCGGAAGATGAAATTACACGGAGAAAAATAGTTATTAAATTAAAAGAAAGTTATTCGAAAAAACGATCATTTTAATTGTAAAAACGGGACTGAAGTTCTTACGAACAAATTAACAGGGTTTCAATGTTTATTGGCGGGAACATGTAAGAATAATTTGTTGGTATAAGTAATTTCGTACGTATACCAACAAATCATTCTTACATTTTCCCGCCAATAAACACTGAAACACTGTTAATTTCTTAAGCTTAAGCTAAGCTAAGAACTTCATTCCTGTTTTTACTATTAAAATGATCGTTTTTTTTTAATAACATTTTTTCCGTGTACAATAGCCATTTTCATATATTAAGCGCGCAATTGTTCATACTCGAACATGAAAACTACGTACAGCCTTTTTTATGTTAATAAGACAGTCCCAACTGCTCACGTCTGGAGCCAGTGAGACAATGTTATTCTCTTTTGGGGTATGATGTGAGGCTAAAGGTAGTGAGGACGGGGAGATGAAGGTGGGGAATTACCTGGCTATTCAGATCTGGTCACCGAACACGGTTTGATGGACCACGAAGGCATACTTTTAGTCATAAAGCAATGCATGTCACTGTGGTGTATATATACCTACATTTTGACCGTTTATTGTGGAACTGGAGTTTTAGTGGTCAAAAGTTTGTATTACCTACGTCAAATAAGCCAGAGCGTGAATTTAAAAATATAGCTTCATTGAATCAAGAATCTGTGCCGCACAAGTCTATGTCAGGCTGCGATATCCCATATTCAGGGAATGTTTTGAGGCCTTCGATAAAAAACGATCACCGAGATTAGTTTGGTTTTGTTTACCTATATTGTCATTCTGTGTGAATCTAAAGACAATAAATACCCAAAAAGCTAATCTGTAAAAGTTGTCTTTATACTTCCAGGCGAAGAAATTTAATGTTTTATCAATAATTTGAGTTACTTAAAATCTTACTAACAATACACACATACAAAGATGTCGCGTTTTTATCTTATTTACCGACATGGATAATGAAAACGTCCTAGTTTTTTAGGGGAATCCCTTTTCATCCCCAAATCTAAAAACATGTGAACAATGTTGACATAGTGTAAACAATCCACGCTAACGCGATAAACACATGTATTCTCGTGTAGAAACCGTAAGATATCAAGAAAGAAAGAAAACAAGCTGTCAACCAAAATATTTTTAATAAGTATAGTACCTACATTTAACTTGATTTTAGATTTTCAAGGTATTTTTGTTATTTGTTTTTGAGGTGTTATGCCGTGTTGTGCTATCTCCTTCTTTAGCCAACGTTTCGGACAACGTTACGGTGACCGAAACGTTGGTTAAAGAAGGAGGTAGCGCAACACGGCATAACACCCCAAAAATATATTTAACTTGTTTTAAAAAAGGTTGTAAGTCTGCACCAGATTGACCTACCCACTAAGGCCTGACTAGGCTATCGACCCCCTGATTAAGATTAAGAAAGGGACGATCAGATAGTTTGGGCACTGAATGCAAATAGTAAAAATACACATGTTTAGTTTAATGATCAGAATCAGAAAAATAAACTTTAAATTTTCTACCCATTTTTATGGATGTTTATAGTTTCTGAAAATACCTCTTTAACATTACCTAAGTCTAAAATTGGGCCAGCCTTTTTTAATGAAATCTACAATTAGGAAAAAATTTAGATAAATTGAAAATATATACTATTTACTAACCCTGGTATATGGCAGTAAAGCATGGAACTGGCAGAGAAAGGTTGAAAGTAGACTGAATGATGTAGAAATGAGATTCCTGAGGCGTATATGTGGTAAAACCATGTATGCTCGTGTAGGAAATGGAGAGATCCGCAAATGATTGAATGATGTAAGTGTAATGAGTAAGATTAAGACAGGGACCCGATGCTTTGGGCGTGTGGAGCAAATTAACAAAGGAGTGTACGGAGAATGTATGATGCAAATGTGAATAGTAAAAGAAGTCGGGGACGCCCTAGGAAGACATGGCACGATCAAATAAATCAGATACTTGAGTCGGGCCAAGATAAAAGTCAGAATTGTAGAAGAGTATGTATGAGATGATCTATGAAGGTGAATAAGGTAATTAGTATGTGCCATGATCGCGTTGTTTTTCTGTCCATCCTCTCTGCCTACGCCTGCGGTGAACGGCCTGTTAGTTAGTTTCGATTTTTGCTAATAATTCGATTAGTAGTTTCACAGTATTCTTTCACTATCTTCTTAATCCCAAATTTCCACGACTCGGGTTTTTCGACGGTTGAATTATTGTAATAATTTTATCTTTTCTAACGACTAGCCCGGACTTGTTTGGTTTGGGTCGCGGACTTGTTAAATTACTGGAATTAGTACTTACCGGGTAACTAGCTAATATTCTTCTAAGAAATGTAATTTTATGTACAGGTATGCAGGTACCTAACCTCAGAACAGAGATCAAGTTATTGAACGTTATGTAGGTTCCTTTTTTTAAATTAGTATAGTGAAAAATAATAATGTTAAATTTATGAATGAGGGGCAACATAATCAAAGGAAACTGTAACTTGTATGTACTATGTACTTTGTTTTAGAATGATGTAAAGCGGCACATTTTCGGCGTGTCCAATAAAACTTATGTTAGTCGCATGGTGTGTATGTATTTAATACGACTTCAAAGTGATTATAGTGATTAATTTATTTAGTAAGCGATACGCCGTCCGTTCATGGAGCTACTCACAAGCGACTCGAGCATCATGTGCAAAGCACCCGCCAGTACCCGCCATACAATTTTGCTAGTGCAGCGCGTAGAGGCGTGTACGAACACTAGCAAAATTGTACGGTTGGTACTGGCGGGTGCTATGCACGTGATGCTCGAGTCGCTTGTAAGTAGCTCCATGAACGGACAGCTCGGCATAATACACCTACAAAAAAAAAAAAAAAAATAGTATATTTAAAAAAAAAACGGTTCTAGCAAAAGTTTTGTTGACAGATGTTTTCTAAAATGACATGTATTATGCTGATATAGATATTTATAATGTTTATGTGTGCATAACTGTAAAAATGATCACTAAACATCGCCTGAAACCGGACGCTGTACCTCTCTGAGTACCGTTGAAATGTTGGCACTAGCTTACTAAAACTATAAAGCCAGGGACATACACAGCGTTAAAAGCGCCGGCGTTATTTGGCTTGGCCTACTTCACCATATCGCCCGCCATACATTTGCGATTGGAATGCATGGCGAGGAATATGCTGAAATAGGCCAAGCCAAATAACGCTAGCGCTTATAACGCCGTGTGTGTCCCTGGCTTAAAGCCCTGTTCAGACACAGCTATAAACTATAAAAGACGCCAAATATCGCTCTCCATACAATCCCTTCAGACCGTTCACACCTAAGCGCTTTATGCGCAGATCAACCATGGACAATGCACATCTTACGCCGTAACCGCTCCTCGGGCGATATACGTACAGATAAGCGCCCCCTTCTCCCGCCGAAAATAGGAGAGGGGGTCAGTTCTCAAAATTCTCAGATCTAGTACAAAATCTACAAAGAAATGGTATCTCATATCGAGCTATCTAAATTCACCTGACCCCCTCTCCTACCATAGGAAGAAATATTTGATAGCGTCGTGTGAACGATACAAAATATAAGCGCTTCGGTTCAACAGATATCTGCTCGCGGTTTATAGCTGTGTCTGAACAGGCTTTTAACGGCCACTATCTTAAACCTGAAGTTGGACTTTTTAAAAAAATTCACAGAAAGGCGAAATGCAAAGCGGTCCAGTTAAATCGGGACTTCACTACGCTCAGTCATTTATATTATGTAATTTGAACATAAAATTATTGAATCGGTGATTTGATCCAATATTTTATTTATAAGACTTGAAAGATTTGAGTTTGTTTATGGACAAAACTATTTATTTATGTATTCATATGTACGGGCGTAAACAACTAATTCACCTTAATATTTTAAAGCATAACTTGTAAACAGTGTTTTTTCCTAAAAGAGAATTAAAGAGCTGACCATCCAAACATTGTATAAAATGACTGCTTTTCACGAAAACAAGCCTAGCACGCAGTAAAAAAAGTCTAATGTATACATTTTTTTTTACTGTTAAAAATCCGAAAAAAGTACCAATTTAATGCATTAGATATTAGATATCTAATTTTCCCCCTCCCCTCCCCTTGCCACTTGATATATAGTTACAGAATAGTATTTGATCTAGAATAATTTTAGAATGTTCTACTTCCTTCTCTAAAGCACATCCCTTTCTTTGTTCTAGTATCTGCATTAACATCCTCCCCGTCACTCCTAGACTTTACACAACTGGACCCGAGTGGTATGGAACACTAAACTAAATAAAGATACTACTGAGTAATATTTAGAGCGTGCTTTAGTAGTAACGTAGTTATTTGTTGCCTGCTTGCTGAAATATTATGAAAAATTTAAATATAGGAAGTAAAACTCGTTGTCAAAATTCTACAGGATGTGTTGTAGTCTATACATGTTGTACCAGCACGTAGGTACCCGAAGATTTTAACCAGCGATTCCTGAACATATTTTGAGTAAAAAATGTAGATGTCGTTTTGCTGTCCGAGGATATTTTATTCTTTAAAACAATAAAATCTTTTCCATCACACATCGTAACCTATTTTGCTACACAATTGACCCTAGGGGATTACGTTATACGCACTGCGTCTCGTTCTAGCAGCACGATAACAGACGAGACAGGGCGCGTACCACGTGATGATGACGTGTGATAGAAATATTTTTGTTTTTAATTGAAAAAATCATCGGACAGCTAAAAAACATAATCTTCGTTCTTTGTTCCAAATTCGCTCAGAAAACGCTGGTTAAAATACTCCGGCAACGTTCTGTTACCCCATGTAAGTACCTAGGTGTGTAAAATTGTAATGGAAAATAATAAAAAAAATATTTTTGCATCGGAAGCTAAAAATATCTCACACAACTTTACAGTCTATATTTTTAAAATAAGTATCTATTAATTTGATACATTTTATAGTAAACAATTATGTTTAGATCGTTACCTAAAGGCACCTACCTATCTTCCTTCTAATCCATAATTAGCTATTCTTTCTCTCTTGCTTAGGTAGGTACCTACTCGTACGTTTTCTTCTCATTTCCAATTTGCCAGCATTTTCAAGTAAATACTAGAACACGATAAATATGTTAAAAAGCTGTTAACATGTCTTGGGTAAATATTTATTGATATACAAGTATTATGACTTTTCGGCTTTGCCTTTGTTGAAAAATTCAATCTTAAAACACAAGCGTTTATAATTATAGCGCATGGCTTGCAAAAAAAAACTGACTTACTTTAACCGGAGATTCCTGAGATTATTTGTTGTAAAAACATGTTGATCAAATTTTGGAAACACGTGACGTGTTTAATGTTTTTTTACACTCGGCCGAGTAACCGCCCAAGCCAAATTGTCCAATACGTACTGATTTTTTATGTTTTAAGTTGAAAAAAAAATGTCACCGGAGACCAAAATTTCATTTCAAATACTGTCAGGAATCTCGGGTTAAAATACGTCAAGCACACCCCTTCACAGCATATACGTATATATCTTACCTATTTGATTTTAACGCAGATATTTTTTTGTAGATTTGGAGGTATCTAATGTTTGACGCTTGTAACAATTTTAATTTTCTGTCTTAAGTATTAATTTTCTTGTGTAAAATTATGTTGTAGAAATTTTATTCGTAACCTTGTTCAAATTCATACATTAGCTATGTAAATTACGAAAAGTGTTTTATTATTTCTAAGTAAAACCAGAAAATACCTGAAAAAACCCTCGACTCAGACTCGACCTGTGCAGAAACGGGAGGTCCGTTTTATAGTTTTTTCCCATTGAGCTAATTTCTCCTATCTTAACAAACTAATCGCAATTTTTAGAGAATCGATCGGATCGAAATGCTGTCCTTGTTATATCGGTATATCAATTGAAGATGCTACGAGGAGCTAGCGGTGTTGATTCCTTGAGCACCGGTGCATAGTCGGAAAATTAGCCAAACGCTCGCCCAATATATGCAGATGACATTGTCACAAGAGAATGAGTCGTTTCTACTACTTGTTCTTGCTCTTTTCCTTCCTCCTATAACATGGGTGTCTTTAAGATCCAATTTCACTCCTTCCTCTCCCAACATCCCAAAGATGGAGTTAATGTAAAAAAAAAACAAGGAAAGGGAAGCCCTTAAAGACACGTTAATTTTCCTTTGATGACGGAATAATTATTTATCGTAAAGACAAAAGTCACTTTTATCAGTGGTGCGTCATTGGTTTGGGCTCAAACTGAATTATAAAGTAAGATATTGCAATATTACACATCATCGTATGAAGCAACCCACAGCAAACAAAGTAATATCATTTCATACCGGATGGCTTCATTTGAATAATTACGTGTTGGATTAATTATAGTGAGGTATGCTAAAATCGTTCCAAAAAATTAGACACGTAAATTCATTAGCACGTGTTTGAACAAGCCTATACCAATCATCTAATCAAAATGATTTGAAAAGCTGCGTGGTGCGCACTCATCGATGTATGCAGGTTTGCCTAAGGATCTTCTTTTGAGTCCACTACAATTTGGGAGGTGGATAATTATCGGATCATGAACACGTTTACTTAGTCTGCAGGCAGGATCTGGCCTGGCAGAGACTGGTTGAGGGAGACCTCTTGATCTCTCCAGCAGGACTCTCTCCTCAAATTATCACCCTTGCACTGCAATGGCAGGGATAGATTCGTACGTCCTTCACTCCTGGACATATGACCCCCCAGGTTTCTATCCACCAGTGATATATTTTTTTCTTAAGGCGTATTATTTCCCTCATTAATAATTAAATTATATCTGTACTAGCATATTTGAGCAATTCCTACTATCTTCATTTGGGTGACGAAATGTTTCATGAATAATAAATAGCATGAAGCCTGTGACACACACACAGTGTTAAAAGCATATCGCTCGCCGTACATTCCCATTGGGAATGTACCTACAGCGAGCTATATGCCGAAATATGCCAAACCAAATAACGCTGTCAAATGTCGAAATGTCATTTTTCACCGACCGCTATGTTAGGAACTGTTGCAAGTTTCGTTGAAAAATGACATTTCGTGTGTTTAAATTTAAAAAATAACCATTAAAATGCACTTTTTTCGAAATTCCGGTAACTGAATTGATTAGTACCTACCTACTAGTTAATATCGAACTACTACAACTTTTTAAATTTATTTTTTTCGTCCATATTAAGCGTGTCACGGTTTTGTAAATATTTTCCCTTATATTTCACACAATCAAGGACCGGGTTACGTCACGAACTTTGCCGCACGGTATTATGCTCTGGCCGCCGTTTTCGCGGGCTTAATAAAATTCTAACTTGTAGAATTAATTTAATTATGAAAACGAACTTAAAAAAAAAGAAAAATACTAGTATTTAAGTTTTCAAAAAAAGGACTCAACTTCCTTATTGGGCAATGGTCTTTACTGGTTAGCGTGGAGCAGTTTCAACTCTTGTGCGGTACTCACAAAAAAATCATTTTCGTTAGGTACCTACACAAACTTCACTAAATCAATGAATTTACTATCTCGTATTTGGTGTATTTAGTACATATTCTTGGTTGAAAAAAAATTTTGTGCCTGCACGGAGAAAAATTATCGTATTTTAGAATAACATTTTTCTCCGTGTGTGGTGCATTTTCTACATTTCTGTGTCGAAAATTTAGTTGTTTGGCTTACTATAGCTGATATGGGTGTTACAGGATGTGATTCATGACATTATTACAATGATTCTTGACATTATTTGCAGTAAAAAATGTAAATTAAATTTTTGTCTCTGATGACATTTAAAATTTTTTTTTCAATTTAAAACACATAAAAATCAGTAGGTATTGAACAGTTATAAGGATTTGTGAAAGATCTTTCTCATCAAACAAATTAAAGGTGTGCCTTCTCTATGCTTCTATTGCTAGACGAATTATATCGCTTCAATAGATCTGTTGGAAAAGTCGTTTTTTGTCATATTTCTTGTGCACTAACGTTTAAGAAAGATTTTTCATTGATCAAACGAAGATTGGGTACCATGTTGCTCAAAAATAGATTCTTTGGCAGGAAAAAATCGCCGTTTTCAAGTTAAATCGTAAATCCGATTTGTCATACGAATTTATTTATTCTAAATATATTTATATTACAAATGTATATATAGTATATTGGCCTCCACGCCAGGAGTTCACCTGTGTTGTAGAGGACATTTTAAAATTAAAAATTATAATTTGTACATAGTAAAACCAACAGTGGGCTAAGTTACAATATATAAAAAGAGAAACAATAAAATATAAAAGTTAAAATATAAAATCGATTTCTACAGTCATAGTTTCAACAAAATAGATGTGTCTTGTTAGGTTATGAGATGAGTTATAGGGTAAGAAAATTGTAAATTCAGAGTTATAAGAAATGTAGCCAGTTCCATATGTGTTTTTTGTATTTTATAAGATTAGATGTTTTATTTTGTGTTGGAAGTGAATTGCATAGTTTTATAGACTGGTATCTGTAGTGTTTTTGTCCAAAAGATGTGTTGAATTTTGGTATTTGTAGCAATACCAGAACAAGACCTGCGAGAATTTTGTGAATATGTATAAGTTTTTGTAAAGGAAAATTAGTATTTATTTTGATTATAATTTTTGAATATTCAGCACTGGGAATTTTTTGAATGAATTAAATACTGAAGAATAAAAAACCAAAGGTTGTTTAAAGGGGTTATACGAGTATCGAATGTTAGAAAAATGCATATTTTCTGTTTTTTTAGAGATATAAAAATTGTAGCTACTAACCTACTAACAGAAATTTAAAAAAATATATTTATTTATTACAACTGCAGTTGTTATACATTACATTATTATTATTTTTTAATACATAATACATTTTTATAGCAATGCTCGTGTGAAAAAGGCGGAGCAGCGTATGTAAAAAATAAATTAACACATGAGTTATCTTGTCCACCGCAAGGACACTTTTTTAAGGGGTCTCTGGAAACCACTAAATCCCACCAACTGAATGTTTCTAATTTTTGGATGAATATTTTAAAATATTGTTAAATGTTGCACTTTTAAATGCTTAAAAATAAAATAATATAATTTATTTATTTTTTCGAAGAAAACTTCTTCGGAGAGGTTTTCACTTTGTGATGGCATTATTTATTTTAATGAAAAGACAAATAACTTTGTTTACATCACTTTTATAAATACACAATCAACTTGTTTCATGAACGATGTTAATTGTGTATTAATAAAAGTGATGTAAACAAAGTTATTGGTCTTTTCATTAAAATAAATTTTATTTATTATATATATATAAAAAAAAGGAAATATCCTTTTTGTAACCATCGAAACCCATCCTAACCCCTTAAAGCATTGCCCCTGCATACAACTGAAGTTCCATTTGCCATTTCAAATCATGCAGGTGATAAATTTTAAAAATCTAATTAAAGGTTAAAATTTATCAACAACTTACCACAAAGTTCACTTAAACCGGTAGTGCTTTTATATAGTCAAAAAGAAAACATTCGACAAAATCCGGACTACGGAAATTCAATTATATCGGGTAAGAAAACTTAGGTATGTTAGATATGTATGCTATGTTACCTTTGTATCCTATTCTTCATAATATGATACTTTAACGATACGTATAACATAATATTATTCAAATAACATACCTTTATTTTTACAATACGCTCTACATTACCAAATAAATCCATGTATTTTCTTGATAAAACCTAATTGATATTACTTCTGCAAATGCAAATTTAAGGTACCATGTTGGAAGTGCGTTGGGACTAATATAATTTATCTTTTTTCATCTTATACCCATATAAATTAACGCAGGTATTGTACCCGGGTACCTAACGAATTCTCTTTTCTCAAAATACTTATTGTCATTATAATCCAGGGTTTCCCAACCCATCTATATTTCTTCACCGCTACCTTTCCCAAACAATGTGATAAGCACTACAGGCGAATTTTATTTTGATTGTATAGCGTTTTTATACCGGGTTTCCATTCTGGTGTAGCGCGTGGGTTAAATCTTCTGCAAGTCTTCATCACATTATACAAACAACAATGTCCGATTATAATTATGGTAGTATAGGAAATTCAAATATTGTCTGGTTGTTTTCGAAATATCAACTGCCAATAAAGTGTTTTCATCCATATTGCAATTTCTTCCATAATCACAATCAAGCTCGAATGCAATAATAACGCAGTTGGATGCCTCTTAATGGCTGCAGCGGGCCCTTCCTCATTGTCCCCCATTCGCTGCAGGTCGATTCCACTCCTCGGCCGCGAGGTGTTATTATGGCCTATAAAATAATGCATACCTTCGAGCTGCCGCCATAAACTTCGGTCACGCAACCGTCATTAAACCGCCATTTTTAATTTAAATCCTACGTTTTCTTCCCGCGGCCAATCAAAAGCGGCTCTCGGGCGCTTCGTTTTGGTTTTCGTTTTATTTTCGTCCTCTATCGAGCGATCTGTGCGGCGATCCGAACCTTTGATAAGCGATCACATTTGCATACGGGCAACACCAGTTTGATACGATCCTACCTTACCTAAATCAAAATGGCGCCTCTATTTATAGGAGAAAAATAACACCATTAAACTGTTGCCACACGTACATTATATATTTTTACGGTTAAATCCAATGACAGTTTTAGTCGGGTAGGTATTTTATTTAAAAAAAAAACAATAATTTCATCTAATCATTTCGTCTTTCAAGTTTATCATTTTCCTACAGACACATATCACATTTTAATTAATTGTTTATTTATTTCTTCGCAGACACAATCAAGACGTGCTAGTATTACAAAAATAGTTGATAATTTGTTTTAATGTCCCTAGATTAATGCGTCTGCAGCATTTATTTTAGATTATACACAAAAAATTTAAAAAAAAGATAATTGAACTTAATAACATAAATTACGTTTATATATAATCGTGATTTATGGTTGGGTTATAATGCCGTGTTGCGCTACTTCCTTCTTTGGCTAACGTTTCGGACAGCATTACAATGATGTGTAATCCAAGATTGCCCTCAGGTGACAAGAAACAGTTCCAATTTTGAAAATGACACTTAAATTTAAAGCAAATTCGACTTCTAGAGTTCACTGAATCATAGTTACGCAGGACAGACGCACAACCAAAAAATATATTTTTGATTATTAAGGTGAAAAAAACAGTTTGCCGAATATTTATTGTGTATTTATTATAATCTCTGCACTATGACTTTAAAAATATAAAAATAACACACACATCACACATCATGGTCTACATTAATTTATGATTTTACATCAATGACTAAATAAAACACCTTAAGAGAGGACTTGGTATAGGTAGGTTGGTAGGTACCGATAAAACATTCTGTCCAAACGATTATCAAAAATGGCGGCCACGATGGAACCAATATTTATTCTTATGATATAAACTGAATGATAGCCATGGAAACCCCGATATTTTTGTATAACATGTATGTGGACCGGTTTGCCAAGTCCTAAGGTATTCTGTTTAGTTATTGGTCTAAAAAAAGTTATTAGTTAATACATTTTTCTCATTTTTTAACTAACTTACTTGGCCTAGGCTAGTGCCAGTTTTGTGGTAGAGAAAATATTTAGTTCTTTCATGAAATGAATTCATGTAAAAACTAAAAAGTACTATTTTGTAGAAACAAATAACAAAACATGATAAAGAAGAAAATAAAAACACATTTAAGGACAAATAAAACAAACCACAAAATAAAAAAAATAAAAAAAACTTAATAAAAAAAAAAAAAAATTGTAAATTTTATCTAAGTATAGATATATTATTACTTCGTCGCTTTTCAAAAGTGAGTAGGTTTGTATCCACACGCAATTCCCTCTTACCCCGCAAATATCCAAAGATACCGGGATGCGTAGCGACCTTATTCTTTTAATTTTAGATTGAAAATTTAATTCGACAATTTTTATGTTGTTTTTTTTTGGTTTGTTTCATTCTTCAGCATGGAGAAAATACACATGGAGAAAAATGTTATTCGAAAATACGATCATTTTATTCGTAAAACGGTCAAAAACGGGACTGAAGTTCTTACGAATAAATTAACAGGGTTTCAATGTCTATTGGCGGGAAAATGTAAGAATAAATTATTACAACAAATTATTCTTACATTTTCCCGCCAATAAACATTGAAACCCTATTAATTTGTTCGTAAGTCCCGTTTTTAACAGTTGTAGGAATAAAATGATCGTATTTTAGAATAACATTTTTCTGCGTGTATAACCAAAAGTATCATCAAAATGAATTATTTTTTATCCATCCAGTAACCGCTACACAAGCGAGGGTCTCTTTATAAACAAGAAATACATATATTTTAGGACAACCGAAAACAGAAATTTTACCGAAACTTTTCAGCACGACTTTCAGAATCAATAACAG
This sequence comes from Limnephilus auricula, assembly GCA_951813805.1. Lineage (NCBI taxonomy): Eukaryota > Metazoa > Arthropoda > Insecta > Trichoptera > Limnephilidae > Limnephilus > Limnephilus auricula. Next base: position 8,347,224 of record OX638393.1, read on the forward strand.
TGGTCATAACAAAATGCTTCATGTTTATGTTTGGTTTTGGAGCATTGTACCTTTTTGTCGCATCGGTTAAAAACCTGGAAATATTTTGCAGTAATTGCCCCTCCAATAAAGTAAAAAGCCGAAGTTTATGACTTTCAGTAAACCCTTGTTCTTCGCATTGTTTGTTTTCAGACAGTTTGAAACCGAGATGGGTCTCAACTGATTTGTTTTAGATAATATTATTATTCGCCTACCTTTATGAACAACGACCAGATATACCTAGATACCTAAATGTCAGATCTGGAAAATATATTTTAAAAACTTTTTAAACTTTTCTTTCGCCTTTTCTGAACTAGAGCTTTTCAGTCGGTGTTTTTATAGCGAAATTCTAAAGCCAACGTTTAGCTGTTATCCGAAGGAATATATTGGCTTTTCTACAAAAAAAATTTATGTATTTAAAAATATGTTGATACCGCCAAAATCATTATACCCCTTTGTTCCAAAAAATTGCGAAAAAATGTAACATGTTACGACACGCTGACGTTGCATTTCAATAAAATCTAATATTAAGTGTATCCCAAACATGCAAATAATGCATGAATGTTTAGTTTTAGGACATTAAAAATAATCAGTGTTTACTTCTATAAATTTCCGTTAATTTCAGTAATATTTTCTACGTTTTATTGTCTCATTCGGATCTGTAATCGTATGTATCTATTTAATGGCAAAATAGCTACCTACCTAATATGACCGGTCAGTGGCTGATTGGCATCGCGTCTGGATCTCACTCAGACGTCGTGAGTTCAATTCCTCGTCTGGCTAAGTCCTTCATTACGACACGCTGTTGTATATTAATACTGTCAATAGATTCCGTGAGTGTGTACGCCGTGACGGAAAACATTTTTTTTTTAAAGAAAGACAAACATTCCCAGAATTACGAATAACCCAACAACATTTGAAAATCTCCTACTACCACCACACTCAGCGGAAGATGTTGCTTGTGTTGTGATGGAGGACCTAGCCAGCCGGGGAATCGAACACGGAACGCCTGGGTGGGACCCAAACGCGATGCCCACTCTACTGGCCAACTACTCACCGGTCAAAGAGACGGTATACATAAAATGAAAAAAATCCGCATTTTGTATCTTTAATTTGATAATAAATACATAATTATTTATCACTCACAATGGGTTGACGGCGAGTTCATCGAAAACGAATTCAACCTAACCTAACCTAACCTAACCTCTCTCGTTGTCGATAAATTTGCTTTCGATGAATTGATTTTCGATGAACTCGTCGGTTAACCTCACAATGTATATTTATTTCATTTGCAAATCCTAAATCTGCCACGGGATAATAACCATTTTCTATTTATAAAAGTTGATCCGCTGCGGTGCCTACTTCATACAAAATTAAAATTTGGATTTGAATCGAAAAATACGAAACCAAACTGAATAATTTTAATCAAAAGGTACAGCAAATATACGGGATGTAAAAAATAATTACATTTTTCATGATTGTAGCAATTTTTACAATTTTTGAACGTATGAATGATCTCGCTCAACCTACCATTTTAATAAAAAGAAATAAAAAATAAAACGTTAAGAATGAAGCATTTTGGGTCGAAATTTAAAAATTCATCAAAATGCATTATTAATAATTTATATTTTGATGATATCGTCGTTGCATATATAATATCAATCATGTGAGCCTGAGTTCATTCTGAGAAAATCGATAAAAACTGTTTAAAAAAATAACGAAACGGAAAATAACAATGAAAAATATATTTCGTTCATTATGAGAATACATTTATGTCAAACATTAAATATTTTATGACAGAAAATTGAATTTTAACGCGTTTTTCTCACATTCTTCATATTCTGTGTTTTTCTTACATGGTTCACATTCTGTATGCAGTTTTCGCACAATTTTAAATTCCATAATAATGTAAAATTTTTTAATTCAAATTTATTTAAATTTTACAGCTAGGCATCACAACATGATGTTAAAATTATGTACATACCAAGGCAATTGAATTGTGTAGTGGTATGTAGAGGATATGACTTTTTATTATTTTTTGTTTTGTACTATTTTGATTGTCCTCACATGGTTTATTTTCTATTGCCTTAAATATTTGATATTTTTACATGGCTTGTATTGTTGAAGATGGAGAAAAAAAACAAAATAACTGTATCTATATTTTAATAATTAATTTTCGTCAAAATCGTCACATTGTTCATATTCAATATGCAACAACGATATATTTTATTATATTTGCAAAGTGGGTACATTTTGTAAATAACCACCATTAACTTACAAATTATTTCCAAATTTGACTTTAAAATCATGAAAAATTGATTTCTTTAATGGCCTATAATTTATAATTTTAAAAACACGAAAAGAGCACATATCCGTATTACATATTTGACACGCCTTTTGATAAAAATACTAGTTATTCAGTTAAATTAAGTATTTTGGCCTCAAATCCAAATGAAAATTTGGCATGAGAAAGGCCGCACAGCCGTTCCTCATAACTCATAATGTTGTCAAAGAGTTAATTAATAATCCTTTATGATAAGTAGTTATATCGTTGAATGTTTTATGAACTTGCAATAGTTAGCAAAATAATATTATACAAGAATAACATTGCTAATTAACCACTTTGACCATTCATAACTCATGACAGTCATGACCATGTCTTTTTTTCATTTATGCAAAACACAGTGGGTATATTATGACAGAAGATGTCCACTGTATTCATCTGCATGTCTCCAAAGATCCATTCTCCCATGATGTCGGTCAGACAAAGTCGTTTCTCGTCATAATGGTTTAGTTTTTGACGAGACAATGAAGTCAAATTGGGAAGGCAAACCGAATTCAAAGGGGATTTCAGGGTCCCCAAAATGCTTTATGGCTCCATGTTGAATGGAATGGAAATTTTAACAGATTTATCAAAAATAATCCTGTTTAAAATCTTACTTATCCCGTCGTAAAGTTAAGCTACAAAGCGGTAAGGGTTTTGCCGATGGGTTGTTTTTTGTAGCAATTTGTAGGTAATAATTTTGACGTTTGGTTTGCTTTTGGGGAATCAACATGTCACTCTAAAACATATATTTTTTAATGTTTTTCAATTTAAAATTTAAAAATATATTATCATGCAATTTGTTTTACTAATTAATAAAATGCTAGCGCACAACCATAAAAAAAAATAACGCGTGAGTCTGAAATCTTGCCATATTATTTCCAATTATGAAAATGACGACTGAAATAATTTTCTGTTAAAATATCATACTAGGCACTAGGTACCTACTTCATGGCTTGTTTGAATTCTTAACCAAATTTGTTCGAAATATAAAAATAACAATTAACATCAAAGCAAATCCGAGACCCAGAACCTAACTTTTTTAGGTAATTTATTAGGTAAGTTACAAATTTTCAACACTTTGTTTCACTAATATAATACACGTAATTTGTAACTCGCTTTATACGATATTGATTTTAACCTATTACTTTTCTTTTAGATGTTGATTTTTACAAATTACTTTTCTTTTAAATGTTGTATTTTTACAATTACTTTTCTTTTAAATGTTGATTTTTACTTATTACTTTCCTTTTAAATTTTGATTTTTGCCATATTCTATAGGTACCCTTACTAATTTTATCTATCCTTTTGGTTTGATGGATTATTTTTCTATATTATAATTGCTACTTCTGATACTTATGTATCAGTGTAATTAATAATACTTGAATTATGTTTTTTGGGCTTTTGCCCTAAGGGTGGGTGTAAATGCAATAAAATACTAATAATATAACACTCCTCCATGGGTCCTGAAATATCACTATCGACTATCATAGAGATATATTCGACTATCAGGTTTAACTTAGGCTTGACCCATAGAAAAAATAAAATATACCCAGAAATGCCTTTCCTAAAATTTTGAATAGAAACGAATGTGGCTTAGAATCTTTTGGTTCTCCACCATTTGGCAAGCTGTCTGTCTTTTTTTCACTTATCTGAAATTGTAAATCGCAATTTGAATTTCGTAATCATAGTGAAACACAGTTTTAAATGGATAACTTTGGCCTAATAATCGGATCATGAAACACGCTCACAAGGCACTTTATGTGTTATTTTTTATCATGAGTCAATCTTTTTTGTTTGGACTACTATCACAATAATAAAAACTATAACACTTGCAGAACTTAATAATAAACATTATTAAATTCAATTAAAATTATATTTCAAAAAAATTAAATGGAGTTCTACGAATTACACACAAAAACCATAAATAAATGAGTCAATGTTGAACATAACAAAATAAATCTAGTTTAGCTTAGTTAGAAGTTATTAAAAGGTAGATACCGTTTAATTATTTTGAATAAAGCTAATAATCGGGTAGTTACCTATGTGCTAAAATGGTAACACGTTGGTATTAAGTATCTAATAAGTAATAGGTAGGTTTTTCTGAATGGATAATTTAACCCTCTTATATTTTTAATATTTGGGAATTTAAATCTCTTTATTTTCAAAATGCATATTGCATTTTGAAAATCCAATGTGCCAATTGGCCAGAAGTCGTAAACTTACGATAAAACTTACAAGTGTGTTACAAGTTTAACTTTTACTGTAGCTAGCGTTAGCTTAGCATCCCATTTTTTCAACATTTCATTCCTGTAGAAAAATTCTTTTTACATTAATTTCTCCCTAATATTACGCGAAGAAGCAATGGGTATAGTAATATACCAAGTAGTATCAAGCTAGTGTATATCAATGATAATATACCATATTATTAAAGTACCAAGCTATTGTAAAATATCGGTAAAGTGAGTTAAATATGTCACTTTTCTCAAGTTTTTTTTCTCTTTCGATCTTCTCGATAAGTACCTACGTCTTTTACGACGTGCATTAAAAAAGGATTTATTTTCTGAAAAATAAAAATAAATTAAATACGGTCATTATACAATTGGTTTTAAGTATTCTGAAAGATCTTTTCAGTGTAATTTCCCAACCTTAGGTCTACAAAAACAGTATGTGTGTTTTTTTTTTAAATTAAATAAAACTAAAAACTTCTTTTTCGCTCCCCTGAACAATTGAGATTTTCTCCTTTATAGCATTTCAATTTTCAGTCATAGATGTAATAACTAGGCATTCTCGGCAATACAAAAATGAAAACATTCGAAGGCAAAATTAACTATTTCTTCAAACTTCGCAAAATCACTTTGTAACGACATTTTTAATTAAATTAAACATATAACTTTGTATTAACCACTATTATATAATCTCAATTACCTACATGTCTCGAAACCGGTGGTTTCTTTGTCAGGGTAGTAATGACATTAAATAATAAAAGAAACAAACAAGTATAGACTAAAAAGAACTATGGAGAAAAATATTATAGAGAGAGGTGATTAATTAATTAAAAAATATCGTAAAAAAGAATTATTTAAAATTAAATATAATTTTTTTAAATTTTTTCATATTCTAAAATAATTTTTATATTTAGTTTTAAATAATGGTTTTTTACGATATTTTTTAATTAATTAATCATCTCTCTCTATAATATTTTTCTCCATAGTTCTTTTTAGTCTGTTCTTTTTAGTCTATACTTGTTTGTATCTTTTGTTATTTAATGTCATTACTACCCTGACGAAGAAACCATCGGTTTCGAAACATGTAGGTAATTGTGATTATATAATAATGATTGATACAAAGTTATTTGTTTAATTTAATTAAAAAATTAACTCACTGCATTCACGTAACTACGTAAATAAACATTGCAATAAGATGTTTATTTTGATCAACCCCAAAGAAATTGTCTTTGAATACACTCGGTTAGTGGTTAGGCGGTCCAGGTTCAGTTAGGGGGGATGGACCACTAGGCACTAGGTACTAGGCACCAGTGAAGTAGCATGGAAATGTGTTGTGGGGCGGGAGAGTTAATGCGTGATAACCACCCTATGTGCCCCCAGGGGCGTATCATCTCTAAAATTGCGGAACGGGATTTGTTAGGCGTTGATTTACTTAGGGGATGCAGGGCAAAGTTTCCCATAGTGTTTTTTTATTTTATTTAAGTCTATGAAGGAAATGTACAGTTGTGTAAAAAATCATTTAACATGTCAACATAACATCAACCAGTTCCATTTATAATTTTTTGTTGTCATTACTGATTAGGAAGGCGTTAATTACTAATTATTAAAGTATATAGTGTCAGTCAAAAAATATTAAAAAGAAAATAATAAACAATACAGAAGTACAATAATATAATAAACGATGCATAGTTTTGATTTAAGTACATTGTAAAGTTAATCTGACTTAAAAAGATTTAAAGGTACAGTGGATAATGTTTTGTGGGTATTTTGATTTGAAATGTTGTATATAAAATAAGGTATTCGATCTGGCCCCCTAGCACACTCGATTGATAGGATAACTTTCGGGAACTTCTCATCTTTCCCTAGCATGACTACAAATCGCTAACGAATAAGTAACAGTTCACAATGACTAAGTGTCCTTAATATATTCGACGTCAACTGTCGTTTGTATGTTAGCGATCTGCACTTGTCCTAGGAAACGATGAGAAGTTACCGAAAGTTATCCTATCAATCGTTATCGATCGAGTGTGCTAGGGGCCCTGGTATTGCGTTCAGAGCAACGAAATAAAATATTTTCTAACAGGACTGGGGAGTCAATGAGGCAGTTCACAACTTTGTACAGAAACAACGGTACGTCAGAAATTTTTTCCGTTTGTAAAGAGTTTGAAAATAGATATAATTTATCAAATATATATTTATTTTAAATGCTCACATTTAAAACAATTCGAAATTGTTTTGCATCATTTTGTGGCACATTCTGAATAGCTAAGAAAGTTGGGATCAACTCCATAATTTTCACCCCTATTATACTCTCCCTGTAATGTTAATTGGTGTTGTGATTAGCCCCTATTTCCACAGAGACGGAAGAAACCGATACTCGACGAATCAAGTATATTGATACTACCGCTATATATCTTCATCTACATGGTCTTGGTCGAGGTGTAAGATTCTCAACTAGTAACCGAAGGTCGCAGGTTCGAATCCCGGTGTGCGCATATAAAATTTATTTGATTGATTTGTGTTGTTTCCAATTTTTCATTAAAAATTCCCGAGTGGAAGATACTATCACTGCTATGACATAAGACCACCATTCAGAAATGAAACGTTGCTTGAAATGCCTTTTGCCGTATTTGGTATATTATGCATAGGTATACGTAATTACGGCTTTACGTGTCGTATGCTTATTTTGTTATTGCTGGTACCTACCACCTATTACGTAGGTACTTATAATCTTGTCAATGTTTTAAAAACTATATAGTCCAGTCAAATAAGCTAAAAAATGGGGATTACCTCTAAATGAAACGGAATAAGCTGAAAATTTGTACAAACCTTTGGTATTCATTAAGTGTTGTCTCAAAAGTCCATAAGGTCACGTGTGAGCGTCTTTAGATATTTAAGGTCAAAGGTCACGAAAAATGAGTCTTTTGAAAATATATTTTTTTAATATTATCTACTTAACGTTCGTATTATCATTTACTTACTATATATACTACATAATTATTTATTATTATTTTTTACTCATAATTTATGATCGACTTATGTTTATTTAGTTACTTTTACAAAATTGTTATTATTATTTACTCATAATTGTATTATCAACTTAATTTACTTATATTTATTTACTCTACATTACATAATTGTTAATTATTATTTACATACTATTTACCTGTTAATATTTACCTAACTTTTGTTGCCAACTATAATTAAAGTTTGATATTAAGTTATATGTATTTTTTTTTTAATTCTATCATTTTACAGCTGCACATCTCGATACAGGAATGCCCTAGTGAGATGTGCAGCTTATATTATTCATGTAATGTATAAATTTTTAATAAATAAATGCATCTTTCTACACCTTACGAGTTTATTATTTTTATTTTCTTTATATTTTATTTTATTTTTATATAATTTTTTTTTGGTTTGGTTTGTTCCTGTATACTTTGATTACTATTGGATATTGTGTGCATATGCGTATTCATTTGTTTTTATATATCATATGATTATTATATTACTTAGTGCTATTACTAACTATTATGTATTTATAAACTATGTATGTAAAAGCCCAAGGGGCATCTAAATAAATAACCATCTACGCGTTTCACAATCATCAAATGTCATTCATTTTCACAAAGGTAGCATATTCGAGATGAGATCTGTGATCTTAATAAGCACACATTTTCCTAATTAAATAAGGTTTAAAATAGTTTGATAATAATATTAGAAATTATCTCAAAATTGGAGCAACATTGGAACCCCAGTCATATTCCGCTCCACGCAGCCTCCATCCTCCCCGGCGGGAATTTATAATTGTTGATGGGATGTCGTTTTACGGAAATAGGCAATTCCACTCACTCCACAACTTGTTACAACCGCCACATAAATTAGATTGTCAACTACAACCGGGGTGGTGAGGGGTGAGGGTTGACTCGACCACGAGGGAGGTGGACTTGTAATAATTCATTGACAATTTTAGCACTTTGAAATTAAATATGATTGGGGAGGATTTCCGAAGATAATTGCTAAACCAGAACTTGAATATATTGTTTTCTTACCTACCGAACATCATTAAATTTTTGCGTAGGGGTAGGCTTTTTCATTCTTATTTCTTCTTCTCAAGTCGTGATCGTGATAGTGACCCCCTTTTTTACGTTAGTTCCACACAAGAGGTCCTGAGGAAAAAAATCTCTCAGAGCCTATGTCATGTTTGGGGATGCTGTGCGGAGGGTCTTTTAAGGGAAAGGAAGGAGTGAATTTTCTGGGAAGGAAAAAAGTAAAAGGGTTAGGAATCTGGGGGTCAATGTGTCTAGGAGTGACAAATGTACGAATCCATCCCTCCTACTGTGATACTAGGTGAAGTGTAAAATAATTATGGCTGGAGAGGTCTAAATTAGGTCCTCAATCAGTCTTTCCCGATCCGGCTCACTTAGCAGTAAAACAAATGCATTCACCGTCAAGACTCAGACAAAAATCACCCCGTGAATCCGAACACCCCTGCTAAGTCACCAAAGGTAGCGCACCACTTGGGGTGACATATGGTAGGGGTGTTGGTTATTTAATAAAAATCCCCGGGGCGGCGGTACCCTTCACTCCTGACATATGGTAGGGGTGTTGGTTATTTAATAAATATTTAATAAAAATCCCCGGGGTGGCGGTACCCTTAACTTCTCTCGGTCCTGCGTGGAGAGCTGTGACGCCAGTGATACTTGGTCACTCCAGCACATTGGTGACTTTCCTCTGCTTCTTCTGCCTTCCAATTTGCCAGTGACTATGACTTAGGAGTCCTCAGTTTGACGAGCACGTCACAAATATCTTAAGATACGTTGTAGGCAGAGGGTTGAAAGTTGATGCTCCTCCAGAATGGACACATTTATGCGTCTGGCTGTCATGGAATCTTGAGGAATCACCACCTCCAGCACCACATTTCAAGGTCGTCTATTTTTTCTTCTTCTTCGATGGCGCTACAGCCCATATCGAGCTTTGGCCTCCCGCAACATTCGCCTCCAACTCCTCCTGTCTTCAGCAGCTGACTTCCAGTTTGTTATCTGGAGAAGCTGTGCTGCATCCCCTCTTACTTCGTCTTCCCACCTCAGTCTGGGTCTTCCCACTTTTCTCTTTCCACCTGGGTGTCCAGCCATAATTCTTTTTGGGACGCGTGTGTCCGGCATTCTCTGTACATGTCCAGCCCATCTCAACCTGAGGAGTCTCATATGGGCTGAGATATTGGGGGCCTGATATATGTCATACAGTTCTTTGTTGTGCCGGATGCGCCACTGTTCCCCCTCTTTCACGGGTCCACATATTCTTCTTAACACTTTTCTTTCAAAAGTATCCAGCATTTCAGCCATCTTTGCAGTCAGTGTCAGCGCCTCACATCCATATGCCAAAACAGTTCTGACAATGGTCTTATATATGGTTACTTTCGTTTTCCTGTGGACGCTACGTGACTTAAACACTGGCAGCAAAGAGAAGTATGTTTTGTTGGCTGCTGTGATTCTCCTTCTGATTTCTGCTGGATCCTCATTGTTCTCTGTCAGACTGGAGCCCAGGTAGGTGAATTGATCGACCACTTCGTATGAGTAGTTGTCTTTAAATTGTGCACTACCTCTTCTTCTATGTGAAGGGTTTCTGCTCTGTATCATCATTTTCGTTTTGTCAACATTAATCCGCAGTCCTACTTCCCGCGCCGCTATTTCTAAAGGGTCGAAGACCTCCTTAATAGCTGAAATTGATCTTCCGACAATGTTAATATCATCCGCATATCCGACAACTTGACTACTCTTGAAATAAATATTGGAACCAGTGTCTATTAGCGTTTTTCTTATTACATGTTCGAGCACAATGTTAAAGAGAGTGGGAGCCAGGCCGTCTCCCTGTTTTAATCCCTGCGATACTGTGAATTCTTCCGACAATTCTCCATCGATTTTGATCTGACATCTTGAGTCTGACATTGTGGCTTTGATGAGCCCAACCAGTTTCGGCGGAATCTGGAATTGTAGTAGTAAGGTCGTCTATATCTGTTTTATTTCGCTGCCTCTGAGTGTCCATGTTTCCAAACCATACATAAAAATAGGAAAAATCAATGCCTGGACGAGTGTTCATTCTTGTGCATATGAATACAATTATCTTATTAGATGTTGCTAAACATAAGTAATTGAATCACTCGATAGTGTGATGTTTTCCCAAAGCAACCCGACCTCTTCAATTTACTAAATATTCTCCTGACCGGTTTGTGAACCATCGAAGTGTACTTTTATCATTTTTTCCCTACACAAGATCATTCAAATACAATCTTTCAGATAACAATCAGTGAAAGAGTCATAATTCTTGATGTAAAAACTGTTAGTGTTGCTTCTCGCATTAAGTATCGATTAAACATCTCTCCACGAAGCCAGAACCGGGTCCGCCCACCCTCCCGCCCTCCTTATTTCTTCCCTCCGCCCCGCTCCCGCCCACGGTTCCCGCCATAAAGTGCCGCCCTTTACAGCCCACACTGCCGCAGTATAACGCCTTGTTTATGTCTATTTAGACGTTTATTGTTATGGCCGTTTTGCGCAGACGTTGTAAAGGCCGAGGCGTCTGCGCCACCTCTTCTACCCCTGCCTCTCTATCTCCTCAAACCTCACCTGACTAACATCTTCTACCACCGCTAATGTACTTAACCTCGAAGACCTTTTACTAACATTAAGTAAAAAGGACTACCTTTGTCCAAAATCATGACTATCGGCGTAAAGAAACATTAGCTTTTAGCATGCTTAAATTTGTCGTTTTTTGGTCAGACTGGGTAATAAATGGTTGTTCCGCTCTTGTCCACTCAGTGCCACATAGATGCACAAGGCGGAAAATCCTGTTTTTCACTGGTACAAAAAGATTGCCAATAAATAAATAAAATTATTGCAAAAATTATTACCTCGTCCAAGTGTGAGAGTACATTAACTTGTTATTTATTCGCCTCATTCGAAATATATTGAATTAATAGCACTGTGACTATGGTGGCTACCTATTTCGAGTTCGCAGCGAATTTCATACGTTCCCGGAAACCGACTTTCACCGGATGTATCGCCATCTCTGCTTTTCCGTGTTCGCCCCTCCCTCGCACGCGGGCAGAGTGGAAATATTGATTATGTGATGGGTTTATTGTAGGTCCATAAGATGTTGTAAAACTGTCGTTTGGGCACAACTGTTAGCTGGTACACGAGCCATAAAATAATACACCAATAGAAATGTAATGCGGGTCAATTGATTTCGGATTGCTTCCATTTCTCTCTACGGTAAAATATTCGCTTTACAAAAAAAATCCCGTGGTTTAATTTTTTACTAAACAATGATCGATTATAATGCATTAATAGTAGCTAAATTGAGTATAACTCACCTATTTGGTCACCGCATTAAAAGGGTTCACTCAGATTTTATTAAAAAAATACCGCACAATTTTTGAAGACATAAATTATAAACTAAAAGACGGCCTACGTGGTCCAGGGATAAGGCTCTGGACTCCCAATCTGAAGGTCACGGGTTCGAACCCGGCTTGCGCAAATAAATTTTATTTGATTATTTTGTCTTATTTCACAATTAATTAAATAAAAAATAATATACACCGGAGTGGGCGATATCTACTCTCAGTATTGCCCTGGTGTAAGACCACCATTCATAATTGAAACGTTGTTTGAAATGGATTTAGCCGTGTTTGGTGACCAGATCTGAATAGGCAGGTACTTCCTTACATTTTTTTCCAAAATTATATAAATATGAATACTAGTATAATTAAACAAATTAAAAACTTTTTCCACTTTTAATTTATTGACCGTAACCGGTTTCAGCTTGTCAAAGCCATCTTCAGACTGGTAAAAATATTCTTAACCTAGGGATTTTATACAAAACATATTAGGGTGGGGGGAGGAGAAAGGGGGGGTGGGCTTTGACAAGCTGAAACCGGTTACGGTCAATAAATTAAAAGTGGAAAAAGTTTTGAATTTGTTTTATTATACAATTAAAATGGAATTCCACCAAGAATTATGAGTTTCAAAAATAGAAATATTAAAATGTGAATACGTTTGTCATTAGTCATTATGTTATTGTTTCTCAAAACAGGTTCAATAGATAAGTACTTATTATTTTAACATCTTTTCAAATATCTCTTCGCCTTTATTCACTAATCCGTAGAAGAAATAAATACCAGGAGGCCCTTATAAGTGGCTCCCTAGTTTTTTTTGACAAAAGGCGTGACAAATTAGCTTCCATTTGTCATCCTGTCATCTGCTGTTTGCATACAAAACCATACGTGTTGGAGCTTTCATAGCTCAGCCCACCGAGCTTTCTGAACAGCGGGAGGGTAAATATTTGAAAATCTGATAGTTAATTTGACATCGCTGACAGATAGCTTCAACTCAATTGGCGTAAATCTTTTCTCTTTTGAGATGGGTGTTCTCCTTTTTTTACCATTGTTCGGCAGATGTAATGCCGTGTATTTTGCACACTTTGCCACCGTGTATTGACACGTTACATAAGTAATGGCGTGCTGATCCGCCCATTTGGGTTCTAGTGATCTTTTTCTACTGTTTGCATTGTTCATATAATTGTTCATCTGGCCGAGTCTTTCAGGGAAAGGGAATTTTGGATAGAGGAGAATATTGAGTTCTTTGAATTCTTGTTTTCAGTAGGTACCTACACCTGTTTTATATTATATAATTAATTAAACACACGAAATAATACTTGTAGGAACTTGCTTATTATCTACCGGTATATCACAAGATATTTAAAACGAATTTACCTACGGTTTTTTTTATTGAAGTTGCATTTATTTAAAAAAAATAAAAAAACAATACTTTTGTGACAGATAAGTCGGGCAATGTCAAGAGCCAGAATAATATAATAGTATGTATGAGACGTATGAATGTGAATGAAACAAAGAGTTTGTTTGCCAAGCGCGAGTTTTTTGGCCGTCAATTCTCTCTGCATACCCCTGCTGTGAAACAGCGAGCTGATTAGTTAGATAGTTTAGTTGCATAGACCGTGAAATTTTATCATGAGACTAAGATAAAACTAACTTAATTGGACATAACACATTCATTATTAATTTAATTAGCATAGGTAGGTCAGTAACTTGTAGAAAAAATATATTGGGAGTTTCACAATTATTAACTCTTATCACTAATCAGTAATTTTAACAAAAATGCATTGAGTTATTTAATTAACTCTTATTCGTGATCTAACGCTTTCCTGCTAGCTAAATTTAAGGAAAACTGATCGTGGCACCTTACTTTGTACTTTGTTCATCACTGAAACTATTTTGTTTGTTTAAATACATAATAGATAATTAATTGTGTCGATGTTTTACAAAAACGGTGTCATTTTAAATTTTTCAATAATTAAATTTTTTTAAGAACTTCTATAAATTATTTTAGAAAAATGCTTTACGTATTTAAATATTATATGTAGGTAATATTCATTTATATGAGTAGAATTTGTTTTGTAGGTTTATGAATTAACACTGTAAAAACGAGGCATCAAATAATTTTAACGATGGTGTAGATTTGAGGATAATTTATTCTTGCAATAACACATTTGATGAATTAATTCAATTAACATTACAACTTGTATTTATGATCCTATAAAAGTGTTGAGCGCCATGATAGATGACTGTCGGAATAACTTAAAAGCTTTTTTAAAAATAATAATAATTATAATTCTTAAATAACAACAATGTTATCGTTCATTCCAATGTTTAGATAATAATTGTTACGACACCGAGAATTCCCGCCTCCGAGCTGAAGAGGTTTTGTCACTTGAACAAGTGACAATAAATTGTAAATCATTTTTACCACATGATTCTGTTTTGCGGCGACCAGAATATTATGTAGTATCTTCGTGCAATAAACTATTTCAAATATTTACTCAAAAATATATACGGCTAATTTCTGTGTCAGTGTCAAGTTAAATTCTCGCGTACCTACTGAACAAATTAACCTTTTTGATTATATTATTTGCATCAGATGTTTGTTGCGTATGTAACTCTTGGAAATGATATTAAATTGCTGTAACGGTTACAGTGTAACCACAGACAATGTAATTTAGGTATAATTACAAAAAAATTATTACCTACGGGTAGTTAATGAATTAAATGAAAACAAATCACTTGGAATCACACCACTTACATCAAAATTATAAACATGTTTCGAAACCAGTAATTTCTTCGTCAGCATAAAATAAATGAACTATTAAAAAAGACAAACAAATTTTGACTAGACAGGTTTGAACTATCTGAAACATGACGCTTTGTAATTTTCCTTTTTTACTCATAAACGACGCATGTACGACCCATTCTCGCGCAGGTATAGTCACTTTACTGATTTGGCAATGGACCTTAAGCGAAAGAGAAATATGCGTAAAAACATAAGTGCGACGGAGGGCGGGGAGGCATGCCACTTTTCAGACCTGAAACTCGCCTATTCCGACGATCACTGTATCAGGTCGGTATTATAGTTTGGCTTGTACTATAACATAAAGAGATATTACAATAATTGGGCCCTTAGTGGAATCACTTTACCGGGAATTGTAGACAAGCATTAAGTGAAAATTATAATTGCCTCCACGTCTGGCATTTTCCAAACGCTTTTTCATTGTTATTGATTTCTATATTTAACTATTTACGAGTATATCGCTTAGCCTAGCACAACGTTATGTCATTGATAGCAGCCGCTGAGCCGAGTGGAGTAGTGGAGGGCCCGCGGGTCGGTCTATTTGAGCCTGATATGATGTGAGCCGACAATGGCCGGTGGATTAAGTTTATCGGATTTCAGAGCACGATCAAAGAGAACGCCTTATTTATGGCGTTCACTCCAAAGCCGCTCTTCTCTGATAGCGATACTGGAAATTATTTATTATTTTAGCCGACTGATCCAATATCGACTGAAATGTCTGTTCGCATTGGATTGGCGGAGGGAGGGAACATACACCTTTAATTCGACAAATGCAAGAGAGATCTATCTTTATCAACGAATCGTCTAATACTTTTATTACGGTGTTTCAACATTTCCCTCTCCCGTAGAACATTTTTAAATATTTTTGCATAGGTATATCTACTTAATGTTATATATACTTAATGGTATTTTTTTCAACTTTTCATATAAGTTTTAGGGGGTTTCTCACCATCCTCCCAATAGCTTATATACACTAATAACGAATATTATTGAAAATAAAAATAAAATACTTGCAGTGGTTAGAAAACTCGGCCAACTTATCCAATAAATAGCCACTATTCATCGGTTCGAGTACCGAATTATTAACTCCAACTTAATAAATAAATAAATCGTAAATCGAAAAGATTCGTTATTAGTGTAAATAAGCAATTGGGAGGATGGTGAGAAACTCCCTTAAAGTAAAAATGCGTATATGTCGCCTATGTGTCCTTGCTTGACTAATGTTAAAAACTCAACTATACGACTGGACGAAGATATTTTTCAAAACTTATTTTTAAATACTTAAATCTACTAAGTAGGCCAGTCAGCGCCATTTTGTTTTTTGACAGCTGAAAGGTCCCCGTTAAGCCCCGGTTTTAGGTGCGTTTCAGCTTTCTATCAAATTGTAACAAGCTGATATGCTTCAACATGATAGTTATTCTATTCGGCAGTTCACCATTTGTTCAAAAGCTGAATCGGATTCTTCCCACTTCTTCACGCTCTTTTGTGAATTTTTCTCTGACTGACTTTGTGAATTTCTCAAATTGTAAATTCTTCCCACTTCTTCACACTCTTTTGTGATTTTTTCTCACGTGGTTTTCTGTAAAACAACCGAGCCTAAGACTTTAATAATGCATTAAGCAAGTAATCCCCTTTGATCTGAGTGATCCCAAGTGTCTGTCGCTGATAATAATATATTTTAAATAACCTTTATTTCACAATGAAAGTGCATAAATCTAAAAATTTTCCATTTTTCATTCAAATCACCTCTAAAACCAATCGCAACCAAAATTTGAATGCAATTATTTATTTAGGTACTCTCTGATAAATTAATAGCTTAAAGTATTCCCTTGGCTTTATCAAATAATATTATATAGGTTAGTTTTGAAGTATTGCTTTCCTGTTAGGATTATTCCTCGTATTTAGGAAAGCTCGGACTTAAAATATTTGATATACTAATTCGTATTTGAAAAGTGGTGTGATCATTGATAGGTATGACGTAATATGTACAAGTAAAAAAATGCAGTTTCTATGCAACTTGATACCGATAACTTTGCATTCGACAGCGTCAAATAAGAGAAGAACAAAATTATTTTTGTTGGTTGGGGTGGTAGCACCAAATTTGATAAATTTATCAAATTTCACAGGTTTTGAACAAATCACTTATCATCAAACTTTTTTCCAGAATTTGAACAACTCATTAAATTTAAAAGTTAATTTTCAAATGCTGTTGAAGTTATATTCAAGTCCTGTTGTCTTATTGTTATATTAAATAACTGGCAATTTTGGTTATATGAAGCAACTTGAATTGAACCTTTACAGAACTTGAAAAATTATCTATTAAAATGAATTGTTTAAATTCTGTGAAACACCTCGAGGTTTATTAATTAAACAACCCCACTTTAAAGGCAGTCTCTCACCATCCTCCAAATAGCTTATCTACCCCAATAACGAATATTATTAAAAATAAAATACTCGCAGTGGTTAGAAAACTCTGCTAACTTATCCAATATATAGCCACTATTCATAGGTTCGAGTACCGAATTATAAACTCCAACTTAATAAATAAATAAACCGTAAATCGAAAACATTCGTTATTTTATTAGTATAGATAAGCTATTGGGAGGATGGTGAGAAACCTACTAAAAATAATTTATTACCTATGATGTATAACTCTTAATTATGTTATTAAATTGAGAGTTACCTAGGAATCATGTGATCTAAAGTGAAATTTTCCTGAATCATTAATTTATAATGGACAACATCAATTTAAATAGAAAGTGGAAAAAACAGAACTCGTTTGAAAAACTAGTAGTTATGTTGGATTAGTTTTTAATCAACACTTTTCAAGAATTTACATTACTTTTCCAAGCATTTTATTTTATAAATCTTTTTTGTCACGGTTCTGTTTAGTCACCAGATTGATATGTAATACAGTAACCAATCAAATTTCGGTTTAAAAATTTGATCGCTTAGAAATATGTTAGATAGTTTAATTAAAATACTGGCGTCTGAAATAATCAAGTTTTTTTCACACGTCTTTTTACAAGCCCAGGTAAAAATAAAGTGTCAGGCCTATAAAAACTGCTTCAAAGTTCAAAATCTCACAATTACAAACCCTATTTGGGTTATAATTTTATTGCATAATGTGGAAAATTTAGTGCATGAACTTATTATGAAAATATTTGGGCATGAACTTCGCTAAAAAAGAAACACGCCTTTTGGCGATGTTTTTTTCTTGCATTGATCGAGTCAGGCGGCTGGTGTTTAGCGGTAATTGATACCTTATCGCCATATACACAAGTAGTGTAATTGTTGGAGGCCCTATTTTACACGAAGTGGTGCATCGCCTTAAGAGGCTAGACTTTGAACCACACGCGGAACACCCGCGACTGTCATTCTGTCCCGCTTACAATAAGCTCACGCACCCTTACAATACATGCGAATGCTAAATGTGCGAATGAGACAACGCTCAAATTTACCTACAGAAATCGAAAAGGGGTTTATGGAGAATGCACTTTTCTACACCGAAACTTTCACGAAATTGAAATTTAAAAAAAAAAAATATTTTTTTTTAGAAAGAAGAAGCTATGTTGGTAGCTCTTTATAATTTTATAATTCTTTATGAGAGTTGAGTTAGCAGCACTTTTTCCTTAAATAATATTTTTTGATAAATCGTACATGTTTGACAGTGAATGTTTGCGTTAATACGAAACGCATCGAAAATTCTAAAACATACCGACATAGTTTTCACCCTTTAGAAGGCAGTATAAAAAAATATATTCATTTTGTGCAATTTTCGATGTAGAAAAGTGTTGGACCCGGGCGTCCTTTTTGTATGGGCCGAAAAGCGAAGTCTATTATCTTTCAGTTTGTTTATTTTTCGTCCATTCTAAAATTGTGATTTTTAGGTCCTACAGTATAGATTTAAAAAGTTAATTAATTTGTGTAATAAAACTCACTTGTGTCACTTTTCACAGGCTATCCATTTATATCGCTGTACCTACACCATAAAAACAAAAACAATTAGGTTTGAGGAAGCCCAATAATTGGCCTTTTTATTTATTTTTATTTCTGAACAATTATCCTTGTCATGCTGAAATCCGTTATGCGTAGTTCGACTGTTTTATATTCGAATAATTTTTTGAATTCCCACTTGCACCTGCCGACGTCACGTGAACAGATAAAGAAACAAACACTTCTTAATTTCTGTATTTGGTAATACCTTTGTCATTCCTCGCAATGTTTACTCAGACTTGCCGAGATCTCAATGTATTTATGTTTGTATGCCTCGCGAAAGGCGAGTAGGTACCTCCTACGTTATCAAATTATTTAAGTGCTTAATTTAAACTGTGGCTCGTAAATTAAATAACCGAAATTAGAATCATTAATTGTAGCTGTAATTATTGTTGAAAGACTCTATTGTTGTCTCGCTTCCACTTTTTCATTATCAATTGTTGTCACTTTCAAATATTTTGTCTCGCTTCCACTTTTTCATTATCAATTGTTGTCACTTTCAAATATTTTGTCTCGCTTCCACTTTTTCATTATCAATTGTTGTCACTTTCAAATATTTTGTCTGTATCTAGTATATGTTCTTTTGTAGGATGTCATTTTATTTCTACCTCTATCTTATTATCTTTTTTATAATCGATAACTCTTAATATTTAGTTATTATTATATTCCGAATAAGCTTGGTTGAAGCGAAACCGGTTGGTATTTAAATTAATAAAAATTCGTGGTTAAATACCAAGGACGGGTTGTTTCACAGAATTTGTTTTGACTTAGGTAAGTTGAATAATTTTACGAATTACGCAGGATCACAACTATTTCAAATAACTCATGCACCAATGCATCGACAACCGAAACTAGTGCGTGGTAATGAGCTTTTTCCATCGACAAAATATTATATAGACTGGGTGTGTGAGCCTTAAAGTTAACAACAACAATTTTGTTTTAAGAAAACGTGTATCAAAAAGAAAGTGCATTATCTCGCAGGCGAAATATCGGAAGAAGCATCGTTTTTTATCTTTTGTTGGTCTGCACGGAGTAAGTTTCTATTCCAGCAAGATCGTCCCTACGCTCAAGCTATGAAGATAATTTTTTTAAACATGAATTTGAGGCAGTTAGAAATATTTTAAAAAGGGGCTCTCGCGGACTCTCACTTCAATCAACCATATAATTTAAAAAATATACATATACCTTAAAAATAGCTTCGGGGCAGCCTATCGATTTAAGTAATAATTTATAAAAATCTCATATATATCTAACAAAACAAATACGTCACACAACATATTACTACAACACTTTTGTCACAAAATTGCCGATTTTCGCTAGGTTCGCCAACGTTTTTAGAAGCGTATATAACAAGTTTACATCGAGATGGAGAGTTGTATTATGAAATTACTCTTAGATGATATGATTTTTAGATTGAAATTAGATTTGAGAGGGCCAATTAATTTATTGTTATTTTATCGATAGTCAGATTGACAAAACTATTTGTTAATGTAATAAAAAAATAAATTATAATTAAACAATTTTTTTAATTGACAAAACTATTTGTTAATATTCATATTGATTGTGTAGGTACTTCCGCGAACAATAAATTTTTTTAAATATTTTAAGGCATAACTTGTAAAAAGCGTTTATAAGTAAAAAATACTACACGCGCGCCATCTACGAAAGCATAGAATATGAATTCTTTTGACATTCACCTTAAATTGATTTGGTGGTATTTATGGGTAATCTGAATGTTGTATCAAACAGAGGGTACATTTTTACATATAACTGCATACTCAACTCAAATATCGATTTTTCGGAAACTTTTTTCAGAAAATTTTTCAACTGGCCGATCGATACTCGATAACTTTTTCTATTGCCTTTTTTGTATTTAGTATATGAAATTCAAAGTGGTTTTTTTATTGGTAAATGACATAAATATACTTATCACTGTCATATATGAATGTACAACCACTCGAGCGCTTTTTGCCACATTATAGCACTATTTCCAAAACCTCGGATAGCTTTGTTGCCAAAATGTGGCAAATTTAAATTTTTTATTAAAACGACTATATAATATATTGTACATTCAAAATAAATATTCTATAGGTTCTTTAAAATGTTTTAAGGTTAAAGATTTAATTATATTTTTTTTGTATAAATCCTACATATATGTGATAATAGACAAAAGATAGGGGAATTCATTGACTACATAGAACTATAATCAGTTTGTATGTCTCCATATTCAAATTCGGAGATATGATTTTTTTAATGTGGGCGGAAAAATTTTCATTAGCAATCCGAGAAAAAATATTTTAATTGCTCTGTTGCTCCAGACTGTTTATAAATATCTGCCATCATTCTGAACTGATCAATTGAACTTCATAAAGAAATGTGAATAAATTTGCCGGACAGAAGTTTAACATTTGGCGTTGGTCGGGCACGGTAGATAACGAACCTGGGTGTTTGCGATAATACCCCGTGAGAAGATAATGATATGTGCTCCATTGTTTGTCCGCTAAGCCGCGAGCTAGCGCGCCCGAGGAACACCTTGGTATGTTTGCTGGCAAACACCCGCCCCATAGTATGGTGTCCTGGTAGATCCCCTGCTATTTTGTTGCAACGTTTTGATATCAATTCTCTTTATAATTCATACTATATTAATCTTCAAATCACTTTATTGGGGTACTGTCTAAAATTTATTATGCTTCCAATGATTTGACCAGTTTTTTTTTCTTTCTTGGAACCTAACCTATAATGCCATTGAGCTCTGGGTATCCAGCACAGTCAATCGATAAAGGATTTATCGATAATGTCGATAACTAAACTTGTCGTCGTTCCTGTGCGGTTCTCTGATGTACCTACCATCAACAGTTCACTTCGATTTTACACGGAGAAAAATGTTATTCTAAAATACGATCATTTTATTCGTAAAAACGGGACTGAAGTTCTTACGAACAAATTAACAGTTTTCAATTATTATCAGCGGGAAAATGTAAGAATAATTTTTTGGTATTCGTACGAAATTACGTATACCAACAAATCATTCTTACATGTTCCCGCCAATAAGCATTGAAACCCTGTTAATTTGTTCGTAAGAACTTCAGTCCCGTTTTTAACCATTTTTACGAATAAAATGATCGTATTAAAGAATAACATTTTTCTCCGTGTAGTAAGAACACTTAGTCGTTGTGAACTGTTATTTCTTCATTGGCGATCTGCGGTCGGAAAAGATGACAAGTTACCTTTATCCATCGACTATGCCAGATACCCTGGTAAATCCTCTTACTATTTTATTGCAAAATTTTGATAACAATTCTCTTTATTATTCATGTGTATACTGCATTATAACCTAGTAATTGCTCCTCAAATCATTTTTTAATTACACATTTAAATTTTATTGTATTTTAAAATAAATAATATTTGCAATAATTCATTCAATTTTTCAATCTTTATAACATATATTGCTACGATGAACTGGTAAATTCCCTTACTATTATTATTAAAGGTGACTACAAATTATACCACAATAAATATACATTTTAGCTAAATGTGAAGTGGACTCGCCAGTTTTCTGCTTTTACAACGATTTTCCGGACACCGTACATTAAATCTTTTAATTTTGGTGTAAATTTCGCACAAGAGTCGAACTGTCTGGGACCAGTGAGATTATTGCAACCGAAGTATGATAAAATATTAATAAATGATAAAAGATAAACATACTTATGATCATGACATTCTCATGACATTTCTTAGATATCAGACTTACTAGTTAGTCAAATTTCGCTATGAAAAATAACTGAACATTGATGTAAACAAATATATTAGGCGAACGAAACATTCAAGAAGTTTAATTTGAAATTGTATTTTTGAAACAATTTTTTGGGAGGGACATGATTTTGGAAGAACACTTATTCAGATTTATTTATTAAGCTTGGTTAATTAAAGCTATTTCAGGCAATATTTCTTTTTTTTTTTATACTGAAATTCTTATACAGGATTTCATACTAACCGAAGGATTTTACGAATTTTTCCGAAGCATATTTGGAGTAAAAAATGTAGATGTCATTTTTCTGTCCGATGATATTTATATTTCTATTAAAAACAAAAACAAAAACAAAAAATTCAATCACACTAATAAACTCATAAATTTATTTTTGCATTAATACCTAAATTCATATTTTTTGTGTGGCTCTTGGTTGCATCTTGATTTTGTTTTAATTTACAAAAGCTTTGGTTATATAAGTACAATAATTATTTGTCTCTTCAAGACCCATTTTCACTCCTTCCTTTCCTCAAAAAGACCCTCCACACAGCATCCTTAAAGATGACATAGGCCCTGAGGGAAATTATTTTCCTCAAGGCCTCCTAAGTGGAATTAATGTATTTATTAATGTTTTTTATTGCTTACATATAATAATTTTTTTTGAATAACAGCTAATTAATTACATACCTTCTCCCATTGCTTATTTATATATATATATGTCATGTTTTTATTTGTCTCGTCTTATGTTTTAATTTTCGGTATACATAGGTATGTATGTACTTTGTATCGAGATGATAGAACCTTTGGTTTAGAAACATTTTTTTTTATTAAAAAAAGTGGTGTAAACAGAGATGGCTATTTAAATTATTTTTTTGTAATTTTCTTCATTCCCAGTTATTGGGAATACTTCGTACGTCTTTGGGAATCTTCAATCTCGAGGTTCGTCGAAATAACAAGTGACTTAATATTTATCTGGACCAAACGTCCGTTCTTATGAATGCTCTGTATAGTACTGAAGCAAGAGAACTCGACACTGAGGGTGCTCAGCTGTCAATGGTATATCACCGGCAATTTCTGTTCGGGCATTAGACATGAATGGCGACATTTACCATTCTTCTAAGGTACTGACATCTGTTGATACAGGTAGGTACATATCTTTACTAACGACATTATTTGTAGAAGGATATCGAGAAACTACATACATAATAAACGACTGCTAAACAAACGACCGTTATTTTTATGTTTTATTTGGTTATTTTTTATAATTATTTTGGGTTTCTTCTCTTTTTTTTCTTATTTTATACAACACATCATGTATGTAGGATTATAATATGCACTGCATACACCAGTTTGTTTTAATATTTGTTTGTTTTAATTTGTTTTTATCCTGTTTTATTCAGTATATAAACCTATTATTAGTTTTTATATAATATTTTAATAACTGTGCTAAACAAAAAATAGTTATTATGTTTTAAACTTTTATTTTTATATTCACATTTAAAAATAAAAACTTTCGTAACTTTTTATTTCCTTCATTTCTTTTTGTTTGTACAAAACATGTTCCCTGTATCCTCCTAATTTGACTGTTCTAAAATGGGATTCAAACAGTCAAAACATTTTATAAATAATGTAATAATAAAAAAAATATTATAAATTACAATTTAAAAATAATTAACATAAAAAATTGAAAAGGTCTGTGATTTATCTTAATAAACAGCACATATCAAAAATAGTTCGTACATTGAGTGAAATCATACTATGAAATTCAATGCTAAAAGATCGTGACAATTAACCATGTCAAAAGTCATACCAGAGTGTGAACTATTCCACGGATCGTATTCCTTTATAATATGTTAAGACGCCTTTGTGATAAAATAATGGTAAAGATCGAAAACAACATTTCCGAACTTGTTTAAAGTCATTACCTAAATGATACACCACTTCAATTATGTACCAAAATTCCAATAACCTTTGTATCATTGCTCTTGTAGTTAGGCGGTTTCAACACATGCGCACTTAAGTGCTTTTTGTAATATCGAAACTTCGAAACTAGGTTCTTATTAAAATCGGTACATTGATTGCATGATTGTCATTTGAATTCACACTCGGGTGTCATTTATCAAACCAGAAAATGTTTTATTTTCCATTTATGACTCGACGCCTAGAGGGCTATTGGTTTTAGAGGAAACTTTTTTTCTAGAGGAAACCGGGCAACGTTTGGTCCGTACAAACGTTTTTTTTTTTTTTAAATAAAAATGTTATTCTAAAATACGATCATTTTATTCGTAAACAACAAACGTATACCAACAAATTATTTTTACATTTTCCCGCCAATAAACATTGAAACACTGTTAATTTGTTCGCAAGAACTTCAGTCCCGTTTTTAACCGCTTTTACGAATAAAATGATCGTATTTTAGAATAACATTTTTCTCCGTGTAGATATCGACCACTAATAAGTTACTTCTCATATGAGTTAGAACCCTCTAACAATCGTTAAATTTGCGTGGTTTGAACGTCATCAAACAGAGTTCAGTATAAAAACTAGAAAATGTATTTTAAAAAAAAGCAAAATGTCTACACATAAAATATTTTTTTCTAATGCAGCTTGCAGTTGAAAAAATTCAAAACCTCGATTTTAACAAATTTATTTAGGTATTATCAGCCTATGCAGTTGTCCCTTTCGTTCAGTATCCAGGGCAACGGCAACGGCAACAGTGACAGCATCAATTTGGTAAAAAAGGTGGTCCCACTTAACGCTAGAAACGGGGGCCCGGTCGTAGGTATATGATGTTATTTATTGCTTTACAATCGAAAGAGAATGTTTGTCATTGCAATTAAGATGACGTGAAGACCAAATAAATATTTCAATCGGTTTAATTGTTAAAGTAATTTACAATATATACAGTACCTATATTAATTTTTTTTTTATATTAAATAATAGATTTACAAGGAATAACAATAAATTACAAAATAAGTTTTCACAGATTTTTTTGATTTTTATATTTCTCTTCTATAGAAGCGGACGCTTTTGTTTAGAAGAGGAGCAAGTGTTGGAATTAAAAATATTTTGTACCTGTAATTAATTATGATTTAAGGAATTTTGAAATTAAAAATAAGTAGATAAATATACAGTTAGATATGTTAATTATGAAGATAAATTTTAAAAAATTACCACAGAACAATCAAAGGGTAACCAAGATAATAAAAATAAATTATTATCATTATTTGAAAATAAATAAGAAATGGTATTTTAGTTCTGTACGTATGCGTTAGTTAGGTAGGTACTTCAGTAAGTTAGAAACCAGGAATAATACAAACTTTCTTAATAATCGTAATAGCAATGACAATAATTTGAATCCAGTGTTTATGAAATAATTTTCCCTCCATTAAATGGCGGCTGCTCATAATGTCCACAATATTCTCTGTGGTGCGCCTTGCCGTCGGTAACGATAATGGCGGAATAGCTGTGTAATGCCTCCTGGAGGATTGTAAAACTCCTTATTAAATGGTCATAACACCATTTGCTCGGCTGCTTTGCCGCGCGAGTCCTCCATGAGGCTTTAATCCGGAAGGTACCTACTTGGGCTATCTCGAGGATTTATAGTTGAATCGTGTAATTGTTTTATTATTGCATTTCACTATTTAAATACAATTGGGTTCAAATTAATCTTTGTGGGTAGGTTCATTAGAAGTTTTAGGAGAAATTTTTTATTTTTATATTTAGGGTACTTTAAATAGGTACGTGTTTTTTACAAAAAATATGTATACACATTATTTTTACACATTTCACACTGTGTATAGCGTATATAAATAAATAAAATGATAGCTTTTCCTCACATAAAAAGACAAGGTTTTTGAGTTTGGTGAGGGTTTTGAAGTTCATAAAATAACATCGTACATAAGGAGGTAAATATTGTAAATAATAATAATAAGAAATTAAATCAGGAAAACGCAAGACTTATCGACATTAGGATTTTTTTTTTTACAAAAATCATGTATTTTCTATTTTTGACCTAGATGAGCCATCTCTTGGGCTGGTTGTTAGTAGCCATTTTCCGAGAAATGCGCACGCGTGTGTGTGTGGGTTTGTGTGCATAAGTGCAACCAAAATCCTAATAATGTACAAAAAAAAAACAAAATCATATATACGACATCAGGTGAAAGTTCTTACCTTAATGTATTGTTGGCTTTAAAAAAAAGCCTTTACTTTAATATTAGTAAATTCTTCAACATTTATTATACGCCCCAGACTTTTAGGTCCGCGATTAGTTTTCCCCATAGGAAAAACTAAACCCTTTCACACACTTTTCCATAAAAATGATCATCTAGTAAATCCACGCTATGCAAGTATATTATATAAGTATAATTAATACAAAACAATACAAGAACAACATGTTAACCTACCAGACTATTAAATGGGAAAATAATTCACCGACTCCAGATATTTTCATATCAGAGGGTTCGGCTCGGTGGAATTCCTAATTTGACCGATAAATCTTACTGATCCCTCAATATAAATATAAAAAATCTTTAGTAATCCTACATGTATTTAAAATGACTGATTTTTGCATTTTTATATACAAATTCTTTGACAAATCTAATATGCCTAAATTTTATGTAAAAAATATGTTTACTGTTATATGAATCCGTACCAACATTGTTATAAATTGCTCGCTTTACGACGATGATACTCCATTCCTCTGAAATATCTACTTCAATACCTACTGATGGGTATTTATCCAATATTATTGCAACATACGCCAACTAAGTAATATTGCAACGTAAGCATTTGACATTTCACGAACATTTGGTTCCTTAGAACAGGCAATCTGCCTAGCTAGGGACTAATATCGACCTAACAAAACGTAATGAAATGACTAAAATGACACTTGTACAAAGTTTAAATATATTCTGTTATTATGCACAATTACAATGTTATTTTTACTATAAATATATCCAATGTAAAAAAAAAACTTATGAATTTCGAAAAAAAAAACCTTTGAAGTAATATGCAATATAAGTATTTTTGTAACATACGCTTACCAAAAAGTATTATACCTTACGGTTACTTAAAATGTATCTATACGTCAAACTTTTAAATAAGACAGCGCTCTAAAAATTAGCAATCAACAATTTTTCTCTGTCCTTTTCATGGTTGTGCCAATTTTGTAATAAAAAACATATTAAATTCAATTAAGTACCATTCATTCTACAAATTATGTAAAATACATAGTTTAGTATCGTCATTCTATTCGGTATGCAGGCAGAATGTGGCAGACAATGCAAACACAGGAACATTGTGTTTGTGGGTTGTGGGCTCGTCCGATAAGCGATGTCTTTCCTAAGCCTTTGAGTTTGATTGTGGATTACTCGGAAACTTTTGGATAAGCCGCTGCCATAGACGACCAAAAAATATACTATCATACATGCTTAAATAAATTAAATAGAACTATTTTTCCGAACTTATTCGTCATGGTTTTTTTCCAATATAAAAAACATAATTTTATGCTAGAATTTAAAAGCATTTCCCCTAAAAATTTGGAACATAATTATGCATATTTTGTACAGTATCTACGAGTTTTTTAGTGAAGCATTTACCATACAGACCCTGATACAGTATGCATAAGAACATCGATGAATGATGGAATCTTGTAGAATATGTTTTTTAAACAAGACGCTGCCTGTTAGAATAGATTAGAAAGGCGTCAATTAGTCATAGTAATTCATTTGAAAACTTACTCTTAGATAGGTACCGAGTCCCAAAATTGAATCATTTATTCTATTTTTCATAGATTTGTGAATTTGTGTATTAATATGCAGTTTTGTCATTCTCTAAATTTCAATTTTAGGTACTTATTGTAGGTACTTATTCATAATCATTTTTTTTCTTATCTGATATGTGCCGGCACTGTAGGTCCTCGCAGGCGGAAATTATGGTCTTTGAACTATTAAGATAGTCGTTTTTTTCATATTCCTACACTTCACTACACAACATATCTTGATAAAAGTGAATCCTTTGTTTACATTTATAAATTTATGTTATTTTGTGTAGAAACATGAAAAACTGTAAATTGCATCATATTTCATGCATTTTCTTATTGCATTCTTTGTTTGTTTTATTATTATGCACGTTATAAAAATGTTTTGAACAACTCAATAGCGTATTTAAGAAAACAAAATACTAATACTTTTTTTCTTGTTGCAGGTAAAACCAGGACAAAAGACAAGTATCGCGTGGTATACACTGACCACCAGCGCTTGGAACTGGAGAAAGAGTTCCACTACAGTCGCTACATCACCATCAGGCGCAAGGCGGAGCTGGCCGCTAATCTCGGCCTTTCCGAGAGACAGGTCAAGATCTGGTTCCAGAACCGCCGCGCCAAGGAACGCAAGCAGGTCAAGAAACGCGAGGAGGTCAGTCACAAGGACAAGGTCCTAGACAACCACCCCTCCTTGCATCAGCTGCACCAGCACACCAGTCTGCACCACCAGCAGAGCATGATACACCAAGGGCTTGCGCACCAAAGCCTCAGTCACCAAGGGCTGGGCCACCAGGGTTTAGGTCACCAAGGCTTAGGTCACCCGGGATTATCCCATCAGGCCATGCACCAAGGTCTCCATCAAGGCATCGGAGGACAACCGCTCCACGGAGTGCCCCCGGTGCAACTGATCTGACAAGACCGCCCTGCCTCTCATCCCAAGCCCGGTGGCTGGTTCGAGCAGGAAGAGTGCATGATCTCTTCTTACGCCGATATCCTGCCTTAAATTATTAAATACGTGAGATTCAAATACCGATGTGATAACAGTTTACGAGCGTCGACATAAACTCTGAATACTTGTGGCCGGTTGTTTGCTGTGTGACGTCAAGCCTTATACGGCCGCTTTAATTGAAGTTTAACAAATGTGCAATGTAAGATCTTTTGTTTTAAATCGTTTGAAATTATTGTTTAAGCTCATACCTACTATTATATATGCAAAGTATGACTTTTGGTGATAGATTAAGGTTTATTATTAAATTAGTTTTAAGTGAATTGATTTTGTTACGGCTTGAGACAATTGTCCCAGACATTTCGGTGAAATAAGAAAGGTGACTGTGGTTAAATATCCAAGAGAATCAACAGTCTCTATCGTAACTTAAAAACAAACGTGCAATCTTTGTGACTTCAGTTCCGTATTTATATGCTACAGTACAATTTTTCGTGTTTTATACTTTATTGAATTACTATTTTTTTTGGTGCATCATTCTGTATGTTTTTACAGCGTATTTGAGATTATCTAATCAAGTTATTTTGTAAGTGTATGAAAAATATTATATTATCTGAATATGATTATGTTTTCATGGCTTATGTATAAAATAATGATAAATAAATAAAATAAGAATTTATCTTCGTCATGTTTACAATCCGTCCGCGTGTGAGAAATTCATGAATATGTGAACTTAGGATTAAATATAATAACTAATAACAAATTAAATACTTAAAATTCAGTTAACAAATATACTTTGTCGTGACACTCGGTGCTTATTAAAAAAATATAATATGTGAAACGAAGCATTAAATTAAAAACATTCAAATATTAACCCATTTACAGAAATAAGCTTATGCTTTTTAAATTTTTTTAAAATATTGTTTAATATTTTTGGCCACATGAAGTGCGTTTATTATATTTACTTCCCAGCTTTGCCCGAGATTTTAATTTAAGTATATGGATCAATAAAATGGATTTGCACAAATGTATTCCTTCTAGCTTTTATAATTAAGCTCATAAATTATTTATCATTCGGGTAATAGAAATTGTTCTAATACGCTGAACCAAGATGTCAAATAAATATCAAAATAAATAACAAATGGGTCAGTGAAGCAAAACAGCAAAAAAGCATAACCATTTTTAGTTTTGTTCATCCTCAAAACAATTAAAATAATTATCATTTCCTACTTTATGGTTTTAGTAAAGCGGAAGAGAAACGGAGGAGAATACTGATTTACAATAATATTCGCTTATTCTCAACTCGTAAATTCAAATTTTATAATAAAATACAAAAGTTTTAAAATTCAATTCCAATTGTTTGCACCATATGTCTTAAGAATGGATCGATAGATGTTGTACATAAAACATACTGATAACGCCTGCGAAAAGGTTTTTAGATTAATATGTTGTTTAAAATATGTAAGGTGTGCCTTTGAAATCGATTTTCAAGACTTGTTAAAATAATGTATAAACACAAAAAAGCTTCTTAGTATTTAATAAAACGCGATGTTTAGCTGCTTCAGAAAATTGTTAGGTATTATTTAATTTATTGTAATGAGTCAAACTATTTTAAGGCCGATATAAATAAATCTGTTACAAAATTCTTTCCTTTCAATTAAAAAAAAATATATATATCTGTATAATTTGATTCAAATTACATATAGTAATTCCGCCATTAGCCTCATTTATCTTGTTTTCGCATATAGGTATGCATATATTTTCTGTTAATCGCTAATGTTTTTATTTGAATTTCTGCTAATTATTTGAATATTTCAAATTACTTACCTCCTCCATAAAATAATTATAACCTGAATCAAAATATTTTACTATACTTTTCAGGATTGGAAGGCTCCTAAATATAGGCAATATTTATAGCAAAGTTGTAAAACACGTTGGGTTTGGACAATTTTATACAAGACAAAATGGTATTCGTGTAGTAATTTTGTTTACTGTATCGATAGATCAATATATTTAATTATTTTTATTGAAGGCTTTTCAGAAGACTTTTATTTCCGGTGATATTGTGTTATATGTGTAATTAAGATACGATATTTTGTATTTCATTCCAACTCTCGACCTATTGATTAGGATATGTATGATTTTTATTAAAATTCTTTGTACATTATCTGTTAGTACGTTATGTTAGCAGAATTGCACGATGTAAATTCTCGATTGAACATTATTTATTACATTACCTTATTAAAAATTACGAAAATATTTTGTTTCTAACTATTATGGAAGTTGCTCATGTAGAAACGCCAACTGTATTTGTGAGTTTTTGGTTGCAATCAGGTTTGAACGTTAGATCCAGCAATTAAAACGATGAAAAAACAGCTTTAAAATTATTTTAATAGCCTGTCGTTATGATAGGATATAAAAAATAATAATAATTTAAAAAATATATATCTTGCTTATGTACAAATTATTATTCATTTTAGCTTCAAGAATGGTAGTTTAAAAACTGAACAATACATATTTTATTGTTTTCCTAATAAAAAATGTCATCTTTTTTAAATATGTTAAGTCCAATTAATAGGTTTATTTATATTTTAGTTAAAATTTTGTTTAATCCGATGTTTGTATATTAAGGAAAGAAAAATGTATTCCATCTTCGATGTTTCGGTGAAAAAATATTTGTTTTTTGTATGTATCACCTTCCAAGGTGATGAACTTATCTACTGACGCTGACGTAGATATTTACCTGCATGTATTTTTTCCATCCATAAAAATAATAAAAAATATATATAAACAATATTGGAATTTTATTGCTTAGACTTTACTCCCCTTATTCCTAATATGAAAAAATCGTAGAGTGGGTTGAATAAAAAGTGCAGGTGAAAATAACCAATACTTTTCATTTAAAAAATGGCCATATTAACAACGTTGGTAGGCATAAACTGTTTTTTATGGTATCTTTTACTGAACCTACCAAAAACACCTGAAACCTGGAAAATTCTGGCAACAACATTCAACACAAATGTCAAAAAATCATCAACGTTATCAAATATTCCCGCACGATATTCAATGTCAATTAGATTCGCAATGTTTAAACGTATCCCAAAATGAATTACAGTTTTTGAAAGCAGATAAAAGACTCTTTCAGATTTTCTTTAGATAAAATATTACATATAATATAGTACCTCATATATTATGGATAATTTTTTTTTTACAATAGCTCCTCACAGGAGGCCCTGAAGAAAATAATTCCCCTCAGGGCCTATGTCATCTTTGACGATGCTGTGTGGAGGGTTCTTTTTAGGAAAGGGATGAGGAGAGATATTCTGGGAAGGAAAAAGGTATGTAGGAATCTGGGGTCAGTGTGTCCAGGAGAGGCGGACGAATGATTCCATCTCTCCCACTGCTGTGCAAAATGATGTTCCGAGAGAGCCCTGCGGGAGAAGTCAAAAAGTCTCCCTCAACCAGTCTCTCCAGATCAGATGCACCCGCTACCAAGACCCTAACAAACATCATCACATGAACCCGGGCTCCCCTGCTAAGTCGCCAAACGTAGCGAACCACTTGGGCTGACCTATGGCAGAATTGTTGGTTATCCAATAAATGGTTCCAGGGGCGGCGGAACCCATTCCCGCCTACCAAATTATAGAAATATATAAATATATATGTCACCAACACAAATTTATTTATATAGGAGTGTAATAAAATTTACACTTCACTTTTTCGTTTATATAAAAATAATTGGCAAACTTTGACCGGGTGAACCTTTTGGCGGTTTTCTGGTAAACGGTAAACTGTGGTGGCGGTAAACTTTTAAACTGATCTCATAAGTAAATATCGCTGGTAGGTATTGCTATAATCATTTCATTTCCTACAAGTTGGAATGTCTACGCATGCAAATAATTTTACAACGTATATGTGCAACAAACTAATTAAATAAATAAATATAACCAATAAAACGTAACTGCATGCGAATTCAATCTTTATTTTTCATGTCTCTGTGTTTTGTAATTCGTAATATCTTCTATGCCCTCTCAAACACAAATAACTTTCTGTTGTGTGCATAATACGATCTATTTTCATTATTATGTGAAATACTAATTAGAAAAATCTATTACTACGTACTAATGCAATAAAGTAATAGATACTAATGCAATAAAGTAATTTGAATCCAACAACCATTCGACTTCCTTTGGTATTTATTTAATAAACCGCTGCAAGGGTTTGCATATAATGCAACTATAATATGCAAACTAGCAGCTGTTTTTGGTGCGGGCGGTTTTTCGTTCTGCGTCGCCCAGTTTAAGTGTTGGTGACTATTTATAAGGCATCACCCTTTTGAACAACTAACTACTATTAACACTACATAATAGGTACTTATATTGGGTCATTACATATGAAATTGGCGCTTTGCCGTACTGGGAACTTTGATCTCAAATATCTTCTCTTTGGTTAAGAATTCCAAATTCAAATTTATACAGCTATTTACTCATGTATTTGTGTTTCGAAAATTATAATTCATTTGTTTTTCCTTAATTGCTTTTTTTTCTTTGCGTCACTTAGTTTACAAAGTGGAAAACTTGAAATATCGCGTTATTTACGAGTACGAGTTCCACCGTGGCACCAGTGCTGCGGAAACGGCTCGAAGGATTAATGATGTGTATGGCGACGGTTCTGCAAAATAAAACACAGTGCGTTTTTTGTTCCAACATTTTCGTTCTGGAAATTTCGACCTGCAGAACAAGCCCCGTGGACGGCCGGAGACCAAAGTTGATAATGAAGAATTGAAGGCTATTGTGGAAGCGGATCCATCGCAAACCACGTCCGAGTTAACTGCAGGCTGCGGTGTTAGTAATAAAACTGTTTTAATCCACTTGAAGCAAATTCGGGAAGGTGAAAAAGCTTGAAAGGTGGGTACCTCACGAATTGAGTGAAGCAAATCAACCAACGCGCGTTGACTGCTGCGTTGCATTACTCAACCGGCACCATAATGAAGGGATTTTAAATCGAATCATTACCTGTGACGAAAAGTGGATCCTGTACGATAATCGGAAGCGTTCATTGCAATGGCTGAACCTGCCGAACCAGCTAAACCATGCCCCAAGCGAAAATTGACTCCAAAAAAGTTACTTGTGAGCGTTTGGTGGACTAGTGCTGGTGTCGTTCACTACAATTATAATTATATTATAATTTTCGAAACACAAATACATGAGTAAATAGCTGTATAAATTTGAATTTGGAATTCCTAACCAAAGAGAAGATATTTGAGATCAAAGTTGCCAGTACGGCAAAACGCCAATTTCATAGGTAAGGACCTAATATTTAATAGGTAGATATATAATAGTAGACATTAGACATTCTTACATTAAGACCGTGAATAATGAGAGGATCACTCTTCACCCCAACATAAATCTTCTTACTATTGAATGAAAGCGAAAATTGTTTCTTTTTCTTCATACTTGTTTCCTTAAATATAGTATTATAGATGGCGCCACATCCGTTTACAAATCGCATGTGAGCGAGTGATATGGAAAAATGCACGTCCACGGACGGGTCAGAACGGTTTCCATACAGTCTGGCGTTGGAGATTTACTCGGAGTAGGGTTCCTTAATTTGAACCGTACGGGCGTTACCGTATTAATATACTTTGATATAACTAAGTTTCCCCTAAGGGGTGTGCAGAGAGGATGTACCGCCGAATAACAAAATAATAAAATTTTCATTAAAATGCATCAAGGATAAAACTTCGTGTCTATTTACTGTATATACCAGCATAAGTAAATCGATACAGTATATATTTTATCCCGTAAATAATTTCAAGCCCCGCCCTCTCGAATGTGTCCATCGTTTAGAGTAAAAGGTCCATCGCCATCGCTTCGTATGAAACCATCGCTTCAGGGCCCCAAATTCAAATAAGTAAGTTGCTCTTCCCCACCCTGTACTTGATGCAGAAGAATTATATAGCGAGTTCTTATACTAACAATATTCATCAGTATTTCGCAGTTGTCTTTACTGAAAATCGGGCACCAATCTCCCCTTTTCATCATATAAAATAAGACAAACCAATGTGTTTCTCTAAAATATTTAGTTGAATCATATAATAATCAACAAAACATAACAAAAACCTGTTGAACTTATATTATACATTAGTTAACAAAATAAACGGCTGACGTTTGACGTTTTGTAATTCGCTGACAGGTGTCGCACTCATTGTTGCCATACCTTCGAAGTTAATGTGATAAAATATAAATGGAACATCATTTCAGATTTAAAATATTACTTCCGCCCAAAAAAGATCTGGGTTACTCGACTCAAAGAAGTTTTACTTAAAAAAAAGCTCACTCTTGGTGAAAGAATTATTTTTTTAACTCCTGACTTTGATCAAAAATCGTCGCAATAGACAAGTTTAAGATTTTTAAAAAAAGCATGCACCCCGCCCACGCCTTTCTTAAAGATTGGCGTGTACTATACAGTGAGTCTTGAATTTTAAGAATTTTGAATGAATGAATTGCAAAATATCAAGGCAAGGCAACACCATATTCCTGATCTCAAAAACAGTTAAACTGCAGAAACGTAACTTTTAATAGCCCTTCTGCAAAATTACAAAATCGCACACCCGACAATGTTTTTCGGGACCGTCGAGATAACCATTCTTCCGGTTTTTAAATTCATTATTATTCCCGTCTCAAAACAGACATACCGTCTCAGAACAGACATCACCCATCTTAGAACGGACATTACCCGTCTCAGAACAGACATAACGTCTCAGAACAGACATAACGTCTCAGAACAGACATCAACCATCTCAGAACGGACATTACCCGTCTCAAAACAGATATACCGCCTCAGAACAGATATTACCCGTCTCAGAACAGACGTTACTTGTCTAAGAACAGACATACCGTCTCAGAACAGACATCACCCGTCTCAGAACAGACATTACCCATCTTAGAACATACATTTTACCCCTCTCACGATAGACATAGTCTAGTGAGGCGGGGGATTGTTTGTATATGATTATTTTATACAATACGATAGTTGTATACAATTGACATGCGGGTGAACTTTTTGGCTTATGAACCTCACGAGGTTTTTGTGTTTTTTGAAATTCCATAATAATCAATAAAAGTAGTAAACAAATAATTGGAATTTAAAGTTTTTTAAAACAAAATTCAATATTAAAATTGCGAATGATAACCCCACGTGACTCTAATCTAAGAGTAGGTATCAATTGTCTTTTTTCCTACGGAATACTGAAACCGATAGGGGATTGAATCCCCCGACCCAACTCTCCAGTATATAAAAGCACCTGACTACACATTTATATATTAGTACAATTAGTGTATTTCTTAATTATACAGATTGCTTAAAAATGACTGAAATTACAGCTCTAGTATGTAATTAATATTTAAAAATAATGACCCGACAGGTGATCCCCGACAGTTGGCTCCTCAAAATTATAATTATTATAAAAATTTTTTTTTGCATTATTTATATCTAAAATCGACTTCAAAAATATTCAAAAATAAGTTGCGATATACCTATAGGATATATCAAACAGATTTATTTACAGTAACCAATGTGAATTTTTTTCTAAAAGCTTACCTTGGAAAAGCATATAATCCTACTAATTAAGCAAATAACCTAACTTATAGTTATGTTAAAACATTAATACTATTTGAACTGAGCAGCGAATAATGTTATCTACAGATTTAGAGAGATATTTTCATATAGGGGGTAGAACAACTTAAAGGCGAGGAAAATTTTTAAATTTGTTAGCAAAAATTACCTAGTACCTACACCTACACAATCTCTCACAGCGGTTTGTTAAATAAATATCAAAGGAAATCGTAAAGAAGAAAATTAGTCATTGATTTTTGAATTCATAAAACTTTATTATATTAGTATTAGTAACAAGTAATATTTTTTTCTAATTATGTATTATGTCATTTAATAATGACAACAAAATAAACGATTACATTATGCAAACAAGAAACAATTAAAAAAAAATAGTTATGCGTTTTTGAGAGGGCATTTTTTTAGAGGCTCTGAGTAAAATAATTTCCTTCAAAGCCTATGTCATCTTTGTCAGCTGTCTGGAGGATCTTTTTGAAGAGAGGAAGTCTTGAAGAAAACCCATGTTCCACAGCCAAGCTGTTGAACTCAAGAACGAGTCGTAGAAGCGAGCTGTTCTCACGTGACAAAAGCGAACCGTGTACATATGTTGTGTTTCCCGAAAATGCATCGTTGTCGAGGAAATCAATGACGCGAGTTTCTCTGAGCATCTTCCGTTGAAATACCGGTAAAACAAGGACAGCATTCCCATCAGATGCCCGTGCTCTAAAGATTGCAATCCGTTTGTTAAGACAGGAGAATCGAGGGTTATTTTTAGGTACTTTGGGGTGGCTGCCAAATTCAACCGAGGATATTATAAATTACAAAACACATGGGCCCTTCCCATGCAGTTACGTTTTATTATTTATATTTATTTATTAAGTAATCGTAAAAATAATTGCATTCGTGGACATTCCAACTTGTAGGAAATTAAATTATTATAGCAATTTCAGTGATATAAAATTTATGAGTAAAAATTCCGCCAGGTATTTAAGTGATAGACCCTTCACATCGCTAAAATACACGCTATAGGATATTTTCACTGGTTTTTTTCTATTCTAGAAAAAAATGCATTTACACGGATCTACTACACACGGGAGGTCAAGAGGACAATACTGCAGTGGTAAATAAAAACACAGAGTCTCAAGGAAGAGACACTGTGTTTATCTAATAATTTACCTCAGAGCCTATGTCATCTGCGAGGATGCCGGGTGGAGGGTCCTTTTAAGGAAAGAAAGGAGGGGAGGTTCTGGGCAGGAGAAAAGTACGAAGGGTAGGTAGGAATCTGGGGGTCATTGAAATGTCCGTCACTCCAGAACACGTTGATCTCCAGTTTCTTATATACCCACACCTCACACCCTTTTCCATTCCAGAACTTCTACTTCTTCCTTTACATTAAAATACCCTATACACAACAACCCAGATGACAAACAGATTCCTTGAGGGCCTCCTGTGGGAAGCTAATGAAAAAAAATAAGAATAATTGAAACTCAAATAGTTCTCCCAAATTAGAATTGAATATTCAGAACCTTAAAAATGTATAAATTAATGTGTCTTAAATACTGTTTAATTGTGTGTTTTGTCAAAGTAAAGTAAACCACTGAAGAACTGTGTTTTCACATTTATCACAGTTATCAATTATTTATTAATTTAAAGTTCTCATTCATCGAAAGAACGAAAGAAAAGCCCGGAAGAGGAAGAGGGGTTCAAAATGACAAACCACTTCCAAGAAAACATTAAACCATTTTGGAAGGAAGTCAAAAGGTCCTGAAGTGGTCCGAGAATGGAAGTATGAAAGTGATATAATCGTATGAGGATGAAATAAAAGGGAGATAGATGAAATATTTTAAGCAAGTCTTCGAAAGTAACCCGGGTGACAGTGATTACAGCGGTGAATCGGGTATGAACGATGACGGAGTGAGTGTTAACAAAATCAGCATGGATGAAATAAAAAAGCCGATTAAATGTGCGAAGAATGGTAAGGCTGCTGGTTTCGACAATATTTCTGGCGAATACTTTAAAGGAGATAACCATATTACTCACATGGTTGTGCAAACTTTTTAACCAGTGTTTAGAGAAGGGTTGTACGCCATTAGATTGAATAAGGGCTGGAATCATGCCGCTATACAGTAAAAATTTCATTTAAATTTTTTACTCCAAATATTGTCAGGAATCACTGGTTAGAGTTAGTCAAGTACGTCCCTTAACACACTATTTAAATTAGGAAAAATGAATTCTTGCCTGTGGAGTGGTGCACTGAATCGTAGGACTATTGCGGGGTCTGTGGGCGAGTGTTTCATACTAGCCACATGGCATAATAACCCAAAAATAAATCACGATAATACTTTTGTACGTAAAAATCTTAAATCTTTTTCGAAACAGTTCGAAGCGTACTCGCGTGTGCACAAATACGTTCAAACGTGGGCTTTTTAATTTTTTTCCCTGTGCCTAAAAAATAGAATCATAAATGGATATATAAAATACGGTAGCGTTTTGCATAACATTTCAATGTGTGCTTAGCAAATTTTTGTGTCAATGAAAATGAAACGTACCAAGGGTACCAAGCGTCGAAGTTGATTTTTGATCTATGATCAGTGGACCGGGAAATTTGTGTTTTTGCGTTGCGTCCGATGTGTAAAAAACAAACTCCACAATAATAATCCGTTCGTTTTGTAAAATGGCAATTATTATTCCCAACCGAGCGCTTTTTATGAACCTTCAACCGTTCTCCGTTCCACGGAACATGCGCAAATGGCAATCATTTCTCGCCGTAATGGAGCGATGCCGGGGCCATAAAGCGATTATGTCCACGATGCAATTACAATCGGCATTTCCATCACACGAATGGACGGTTATATGGCAATGGCTACATCGCTCGACAAGATGGCGGCCTCAGTCTGCTTTCTGATTTAGCGAGCGAGTCGTGTAATTCTGAACAATTATGAGAGTGTACTTACTCGATATATATCAATGATTGTACAATTTTTACTTGGTTACCTAGGCAAACTAACCAGCCACGTCGGACGAGAATTAAAATTATATAGGTACAAATAATAATGACTCGGGTATTTTCGACTACGGGGCATTTCCACGTTTTTTATGGCTTAAATATTACGAATATTATGTCATTTTTATGTTGTCAAATAAATTTTCTACAGCTAGTCTATGTTGCTCATTTTTGTAATCCCGTCAAAACGTTATTTTGGACGTGTGACGTCACAAGAGTCGCCCGGTCTGAAAAATTTCTGGCGGTAAACTTTGTTTGTTTGTTCACGAGCGAATGAAGCGTCGTTGGCAACCGCGGGCCGTTTTGGTTTTGTAGGTTTTTGAGCGTTTTTTTAAAATTTGAATGAAAACATAAAATACAAACATTTTTAGTTGGATGTTTAAAAATGATCTTTAAATATTTCGTACATTTTCAACAGAATCCCTCGATTGTGAAAATACCATATTGAACCATTTTTACCAGAGAAAACTATCCAATCGTACCAAACCAGAAATGGAATTAGGAAATCTAAATTTCCTAAATAATTATTAGCAATGCAGTACCTATAATACAGGCCAAACTCTGAAAAGCGGCAAGCGTCCCCGTTTTTCTCTGTCGCACGCTTGTTTTACGATTTATTTTCTTTCGCTTACGGTCATTGTAAAGTCGGTAAAATGACTATACCCGCGCGAGAATGGATCTATCATGTTCAGGTTGCCATTAAAGTTTGGCGTGTACTACACCTACTCGGAAGTGGTCCCACTTTTACTTCGGTATAAGTAGCCTATTGACCATATTATCTGGTGAACGATAATCGTGGCTTCTCGGTAAATGGACGAAAAGCTCCGGTGGGCATTACCTCATCGAACCCTGACGATTTTTAGGTTATACAATGCTGGATAATTATCAATTATACTAGAGAAAACGCGTTGTAATGGATTTTAACCGTAACATTTA
Source organism: Limnephilus auricula (assembly GCA_951813805.1). Lineage (NCBI taxonomy): Eukaryota > Metazoa > Arthropoda > Insecta > Trichoptera > Limnephilidae > Limnephilus > Limnephilus auricula. The sequence continues at coordinate 8,387,994 of OX638393.1, forward strand.
CACAGACATACACAGAATAGCGAGTTTAGTTGCAAACTAGTTTTTTTTCTGTTGCTTCGTCAGCGGGAGGCACTTAGCGATCTATTTTTTTCTATGGTTTAGAAGTTTTCAAACTTCCGGCATGTAAAAACTACGATCGATGCAATGGGTAAGAGCAAAATTAATGAATATTCATTTGTATAATTTTTTTTATTTTTTATTTTTTTTATTATTTAAAATACATAAACATAAGATTTAGAAAAATAAATACAGTTGGTTCTTAAAAGCTATTTACAAATAGATTTTTTTTATCAAAATACTCAACTCAACGGAGAAAAAATTTCTCGTGTTTGAGTTGGGGAGTAAAGCCTCTTAATTAAAAAAAGTTAGAAATTATAATGTTTTAATTACTGTTTACAATAATTGACTTAGAATCTACATGAATGAAAAATAAAAATTACATATTGAGATATAAATGTACTAGAAATAAACTTATATTAATAAATTAATTAATAGGTAGGTACATACAGTTGGTTCTAAACATTGAAATTGGCCTCAGCCGCTGATAAATATTTTATTTGAAGGTACATAATAATGAAATGCAACAATTATCGTTTACCAATATGACAGTACATAGGTATAGTACTGGTAAGGTAAGGCACTGTCTCAAAAGATTGATATAATATTTGTAGAGGATATGTTAAAAATTACACTTGTTGTTCACCTTCCTCCTCCCTTCCTCTCCCGCGTCCCCTTCCCCTCTCGCGTTCCCACTTCCCCTTCTCCACCTTCCCTCTCCTCACTCCACTGAAGATTTTTTGGGGCATGTTTTGAAGTTCACCGAAGTTTCAGACTTCCAGAGAACAGATTTTTCAAAGAACTGAAAAATGGTTTAGGTGCCTATATCGATAATAAAAAAATACGCGTACTGTACGTAATATCCATAATGGTAATCTTTTTAAACGTTGATAATTGTTTAGGGAGGCGGAACACAGGATGTACCTACCTGGTTAACAACAACGCTAACTGGAATAACTAACTTCCTGCCAATTTATCAAAAATAATATTTTAATAATATTCTATTATTGGAGCATTCGAGAATAAGTTCGCTGTAAATATTTATGTAGAAGGAATTCCTTCAGTGCGAACATGTTTATGTAATTGATATAATATCTATGAGACGGAGCTAATTGTTATAATAAAAATTTAATATAATTACATATATGTAAGTTTAAATGTTATTTTTTTCTTCAAGTGTTTCCAATTTAAAAAAATAATTTCCATTGTAGTGTCATCGAATTTAAGAGAACTGTGACATCTAAGTCCACGTGTGTGTGCGTGATTGCCATCACCAAAAGTTGATAGAATACATTGTCACCGACAACGAGTCTATCTGCCAAGGTTCAGCTCCATCAGATGTCGTGAAGAAATTTCCACTTCGAAGATTCCACTTCATTGATACATTCATTCAAACAAAAAAATTGTATTTAAAATATTTGACTATGGCTTATAATATGACGTTTACCATTTACACCTATCTGCACGACTCGTTTCTGTGCTTTTATAGTTTTTGAAGTTGCATGCTGAAAAAAATTTAAGTTTAAATAAAATATTCGTTGCTTCGACAGTTGAGTATAAATTGAAGAATTAAAATTAAACATTTCTGTTTTTTGTAACTGATTTGTGAAGGTTAAATTTTTTAAATTTTCTAATGACGTGTTCTCAATAAGGAAGTTGAATGAAAAATATTTTGACTATTTTTTTTTTTTGATTTGCTTGTTGACGTAAAAATAACGTCGACTAAAGGAGGAGGTAGCGCAACACGGCATAACACCCCAAAAACAAACAACGAAAATGCTTTTGGCCGTGAAAATCTAAAAACGTATCTATAAAAAATATGTTCATGTAGATGACATGCAAACTCAAATACAAGTAATTTTTTTTTAAGTTCGTTTTCATAACTAAATTAATTCTACAAGTTTGAATTTTATTAAAGCCCGCTATAACGTCCGGTAAGACGCGGGAGAGTGTGTGACGTCTAATTTAAGCGTAAATATTTTCAAAACCGGGGCACGCTTAATACGGACTAAAAAAATAAAATTAAAAAGTTGTAGTAGTTAGATATTAACTAGATAGTACTAATCAATTCAGTTACCGGAATTTCGAAAAAAGTGCAAATAACTCAGGTATGGGCCATACGTCATTCCTATGTCTACCTACGTTAAATTATCGTGAAAACAAGCTTATGTGTCCAAGCGGTTAACGGTAATTTTTTAAATTTGAAAACACGAAATGTCATTTTCACCGACCGCTATGAAGGAACTATTGCAAGTTTCTGTGTCTAAATTTCTCTAATAAATAATAAACCGTGTACATCTCCAGTGACCTCCCATCTAAGTATGGTCCCGTATATTATCTGCCTGTAGAGCATCTAAATAAATAATAATATTCACATTTTAAGGGAGCAATGCGTTCATTGGTAAAATTCAATGTACATTATAGTTTTGTATTAGTGATCGACGAGCCGGTGGATACAATTTGTTAGCTATAAGTTGTTATAATACTTTGTCTAGTCTGTAGTCAGTATTAAGATAGAGCATTGTAGAAATACATTTTATTTTGTACATCGCGCTTGAGGTGATTTTTCCAAAAAACGGCGCAATACAAGTCATCCAAATATTATTATTAAGCTACAAATTTAGTATCAAAAATGTTTTATAAAATATTATGTTTGAAATGTGTATTTATTATTATATACTTTTTTAAATCACGTCTCATATTATGTAAATAAAATCAAAATTGTTTTATTTTAATTAACTAATTGATAATTATAGATATATTTGAAACAAGCTTCTGCCCGCGACTTCGTCTGCGCAGGATTAGTATCTACTTCTATTAGCCTATTTTATTTTCGTAGGTCCTATCTATGTTTTTACCAAAATTCCCTATTTATTTAAAATATCTATAATTCTTGATTCAATTCAAAGTATTAGGCGAGTACTTCAAATAAATTCACTAATTTTCTAAAATAGAATTTTTATTTAAATGAAATTTGTTTGTTTTGCAAAATGTCATTCTCAAATTTTTTTCAAAACTTTCAGACATTTTCTATTAAACAATTATTATTATTTACAATGTATTGAAAATAGCTAGTTTTATGAAGCCTATATGTTATTCTGACGTATGAGATATATTACTGAGAAGTTTCATTAAAATCCATTCAGTAATTTTTGCGTGAAATAGTAACAAACACAATACATCCATACAAACTTTCGCGTTTATAATGTTATGTGTATTTACTAATAATTTTTTAAAGTCACCTCTCATATCATGCAAACAGGCGATTTGTTAAGTTTATAATTTAAATAATTTTTCTACAACTACATGTGATGTAGTATCATGTATCGGACCATGTATTTCGTTGGTACCTACCTAGAAATTTACGATATCTGGGTTTATTACTATCTAGATATATACAGTCACATCTTCAAAGACACCGACCTAGGTTTAAATGGATTTAGAAATTCTAATTCGCTTGAATCGATATTTTTAGAATATAGATATCAACAATCGTTTTCGATGAATTGACAGAACCGCTAAAAGTATTATGCGCTGTCGGAAACTGGTAGGTTCAAGATTTATGGTAGGAGCCACATCAAACAAGAAAAAATATAATATATATCTACGTTCTAATTAATTAGTGATTTGTAAACTTAAAATTAGTAAAAAAATTTTACTATTTTCAAGTAAAAGAAGTAGCAAATCTTAAGTAGGTGCAAATTATGATTTTTTTAAATAAATTGGAATTATTATTTTGTGTACCTCTTTATTTCTTGAGACTGAAAATTAGCTTCCTAATTATTTTGTGATTTTACATTCTGTCTTGTACTTTCTGTAGTAATCCTACAAATATACTTTACTTGATTCAGAGAACATCGCAAAAAAACTGTCACATCTTCAGAGTCTTACTTTGTAAAGCGTCCTTGAAGCCATCTTTAACCAAAACTATAATTTTTATCAAAGCAAATAAGCATAAAACATTTCTTTAACTTGGTTATTGATTGTTAATATTATTCAATAAATCTATTGTGAGGTGATTATTCAATCTGAAGAAATGTCCTTGTTGAAGTTATTATGTACATGCGCTACACAGTATTAATACAAGTTATTCCATTTCGTTCCGTCGATGTACAAATGTAGATAACGTATCAGATGGCTGCAATTAACGTATTATTTTACGACGATGCATAAATTCGTTATCAAAAAATGATCGGCTTAGAACAAGACGCAAGACATGTGGGGGAGACACGGACATGGTAAGTTAAAGGGTAATTTTTTAAAAATTAATTTTTCATTGTCAATATGTGATTTAGCAGTGTATCTCTACGGATTTAGCATATTTCTTCAAATACCCCGAGTATTAAGATCCTGTATTCCGAATTTACACCCACACAATTGAACATATTAAGTTTTTAAGCTCTTAAAAATATTGTATAAAAATAATGTATGTTATTTTTGGGGATAATCTCTATTCCCTATTTGCAAAATAAGCTCCGAAAAATATTTTTTAAAGTCTGGTTAGGTTTTTTAACATGCATAGGTATGAAATTTACAGCGTTTGTTTAAATGGTACTTATCCCAGATGTTGAGAGGTTTTTGTTATATTTTAAATGAGTCGTGTTTTGTTGAATACTTTGATGACAGTCGCTTACGCCTTTAAATAATAATAATTTTTTTAATATTTTACATATCTACCTTTCAAACGATCTTTCAAAATAATCTTTGGAACGATTATAACCGATCCTTAATGGGATCAATCCGCTTTAGGCTGTGTTTAAGACGGTTGGTATTGTATGATAAAAATGTTGTTTTTGTGCCATTTTGTTAACAAAGCTCCAAGGTTGGTATGGAAATTTCACAATTTTCTCAAATGTAGGTTGAGATAACCGCAATCACACGGTCTTGTACTATTATTATATTCTTGAGAACACAAAATTTGACACGTTATTATATTTTGAATTCTTTGTGGGTTAGTTTCACGTTCTCAATGTAAAAACTTAATTTTATTTTTTCTTGATAGTTTATCCAATGTAAAAGTGCCAGCAATGGAGCCACGACTTCCGACATGATGATATCAGTAATTTCATCGCATTAATTTTTTAGATTAGTTGCAGAACTTATTTTGCTCGGCATTTAGGCAGGTTGGAATTTTTTCCCCTGACTGAATAAAAATTATGTTTGGTATTTTTACATATTCTATTATCTCCTAGGATATTATTTATAAATTCCTAAGTCATCCAAACTATGATTCAACAAAATTTGGTAGGTGGTTCATTTTCATTCCTAATTATATATTTTATTTTTATTGATTTATTCATTTTGCCCGGGTCTCCCCTACAATTACATACTAAATATGTCATTATAACGAAATAAAATAGAATCGTACGAAATAAAATTGAAAAAACAAAGAAATGATACTGTATATTATTCACAATATACTAGGTATAATTTGAATACACACCTACAATAGCGACGGTTAATCTATAATGGAATACGACTAATCCAAGGGTAATCCTTCTCTAGGGTGAGGCATTTCGGATTAATCCGTAATCAGTGCCGCCAAAGGCATTTATTTATTGTTAATCGATTACTATCCTTGTGATATGATTCTGTGCCGCGATATTGCGGAAATCTTTTAATTAACCTAAAGTTGGCCGTGCCTTATCAGTGTTGACTGTATTGACGCAATCAAACAAATATATAATAGGCATGCATAAATCACCTTTGTCTGAGTAGGTATAATCAAAGAAGAGCGGCATGCCTTAGTTAGAAGTAATTTAGAATACAACTCCACTATTTGGTCCCCATACTATAAAGCACATCAAATAAAAATTGAGAGAGTTCAACATGATTTTTTAAGATTCATTATTTTTAAACTCTCCATACCCATTGAACAAATCAATTATGATAAATTGATGAAAAGACTTAATTTAACTGAATTATCTTGTAGAAGAACCAAGAGCGATCTGGTACTTTCAAATTAGTTAATAACAATTGACGCACCGGAATTAACAAAACTAATAACATTCCGAGTACCAAATTTCATTAACTCCCCAATCTAAAGGCTACATAGGCTTGGAAATAAATTTAGTTCAGTTGATATTTTCGTTTATTCTTAACCTTGTTTCCCGTCTACTTAATGTAAAGGAAGAGAAACAATGGTATAACAAAATGTATATTATTGTTTATTTTTCTATTATTTTTGTATTCCGAGCCCTAAGGGCGTAAATAAATAAATTAATTTTAAATAAATAAATAAATTTCTACACTCGAATCCATGACAAAAATGTATATTCTTTATATATGTTGTCAATGACTTGAAAAGAACTGGCGGGTTCCGATGGGTTAGTACCTCTTCTTTGCTGAGGATCGTGACACCTACTCCAATTTCTAAGGTGGAAAAGACACCTCGCGATTCTACAATATTGTACAGGACGCCAGTTATACTTGGTCACTCCAGTGGATTTGTGACCTTCCTCTGCTTCTCCTGCCAGATTGGAGTCTTCAGTTTGGCAAGCAACTTGTTCAAATAACTTAAAATTCGCTGTAGGCCGACAGTTGATAGCCCACTGTGGATGCCTTATAGATAGATTAGTGGTCCTGGCTATCCATGGACCCTAAGTATTTTTTATTATTTTTGTTCGAGGGCGTCTATTCGCATCCTTTCGCTGGCTCTAAACTGGCTGCACGGAGAAAAGTGTTATTCGAAAAAACGATAATTTTAATAGTAAAAACGGTTAAAAACGGTACTGAAGTTCTTACGAACAAATTAACATTAATGTTTATTGGCGGGAACGTGTAAGAATAATTTGTTGGTATACTAATTTCGTACTTATACCAACAAATTATTCTTACAATTTCCCGCCAATAAACATTGAAACACTGTTAACTCGTTCGTAAGAAGTTCAATCCTGTTTTAACTATTAAAATGATCGTGTTTTCGAATAACATTTTTCTCCGTGTAGCTATAAGTGATCACTGATCAGTGATCACCATTAATTGACCAACTATGTTGACCAGTCTAGATTACGGATTTCTTCTTCTATGCTGGCGAGGCGGTGAGTACCTACCTCTAAGAAACTAGAAAACTTGATGCATATGAGAAGGGTCTACGTTCAAAGCTGGACGTTCGAAGGCCCATGAATCATGTAGCAAATGTAAAATCATGCAATGTCCAGTGATTTCAATATAATGTCATCCGCGTGGAAATTGATATCTTATCTAATCATAAACTTTCTAATTAAATGACCGGTCAGTGGTTGAGTGGGTATAGCATTTGGGTCCCACCCAGGCGTTTCGTGTTCGATTCCTCGGCTGGCTAAGTCTTCCATCACAACACAAGCAGAAGAAGAAGAAAGTATACAGATTTAGGAAATGAAATTAAAAGAATTTGGCATTCTCAGACTATAAAAATATTACCATTGTTATTTCGGCTACTGGCATTATACCTAGCTCTCTCATTAAAAATGTAGGCATATTAGATTTGTCAAAGAATTTGTATATAAAAATGCAAAAATCAGTCATTTTAAGTACATGTAGGATTACGAAATATTTATATTGAGGGATCAGTAGGATTTATCGGTCAAATTAGGAGTTCCAGCGAGCCGAACCCTCTGATATGAAAATATCTGGAGTCGGTGAATTATTTTCCCATTTAATAGTCTGGTAGGTTAACATGTTGTTCTTGTATTATTTTGTATTAATTATACTTATATAATACCTACAATTGCATAGCGTGGATTTACTAGATGATCATTTTTATGGAAAAGTGTGTGAAAGGGTTTAGTTTTTCCTATGGGGAAAACTGAACCCGGACCTAAAAGTCTGGTGCGTAAAAAATTATCTGAATCATAATCACAGAAGTGAGTGTAGATTTACGTGTATTTATGTCACTAGTCACAGCGTAGGTAGGTACTTAGAATGAAAATATTTCAGTACCTGCCTAGAAATTAAAAAAAAAAACACTTGCCTACCTACGCAAAGTACTAGGAGAACTAGGTATTATAGGTAGGTAACTACCTACCATAAAATTAAATTTATAACCCTGTGGGATCGTACGGTTGAATTTCGATTCTCCAATGGGAGACAAGTACATAAAAAACTAATTTAACGACTGTAATAAATTCTACACTGAAAATGTGGAAGGTTTTTTCCTATTTTTTTTAATCTGTCCACCGTAGTAATTTATGTCAGCGCCGTGTATTGCGACTAGAAATAGTAAAACATATACATTGTGTATTAGTATAGTTGTAATAATTCCGATCTCAGCTCATTTCATTGAAAATATTGGGTATTCGTACTCAATGTACTCATTTTACTACGCAAATGATATGAGATATTGTAACAATACTATTGGGTAGCCAAGACCACAAGCATTGGTAGAAGTTGGTGCTTGGATAGGTGTTCAGCGAAATGTGAATTCATAATGTGTAGAAATAGTAAAGAATTTAGCGCTTTCTCTTATATTTATGACAAGAAGAGTCAAAGTGCTTGAATCTCATGCTGGAAATGTCGTCGTGAGCTGAAAATATGACCTATATCCAGTATTTTTTACATTACACAGAGATTGCCCTCATCAAAAAAAGTTATGTTAAGGGTAATAAGTCATGAAGGTGGGTATCTACATTTTATTTCCCAGGTAATTTGGGAGGAGGGTATGGGTACCGCCGCCCTGGAAACCATTTATTGGATTACCAACACCTCTGCTATAGGTCACCCCGAGTGGTTCGCTACTTGGGGTGACCAAGTTGACTGGTTGAGGGATACCAATTGAACTCTCCAGCCAGACTATCACGACCCATCATCGCCTTGCATCGTAATGAGAGGTATGGATTCACACGTCTGTTACTCCTGGACACATTGAACCCCAGATTCCTACCTATCCATCATGCCTTTTTCCTTCCCAGAACTTCATCTCCTTCCGTTCACTAAATAGACCTACCACACGGCATCCATTATTAGTGACGCGGGACGGGGGAAGGCAGGGATGGTGGAAGGGGAACGCAAGAGGGTAAGGGGTCGCGGGAGGGGATCGGGGGCGCGAGCGAAAGGTCACGCCGGGGAGGGGCGATAGAGGGGTGGGGGAGGAGGGAAAATCAGAGGGAAATATTCCAAAGGAGACAGAGCAGCGGTAGGTAGCGATAGCAGGGGTAAGTTTGGGAAATCCATGCTGTAAGAAGTGTATTGTAAACGAGGAAGGGGAGAAGATGGGAACGTGGAAGAGGGGGCGTTCACGGGACGGGGGTCACGGGAGAGGGGGAAGGCGGGGAAGGGGGGAAGGCAATTGGGGAACGCGGGAAGGAAAGGAGAGCTGGGAGGGGAACGGGGACGGGAAGGGGGACGAATGGGAAAGGACACACTGGTGAGGCAGGGGCAGGGGCATGTATGAAGGAGCAGGGGCAGACAGAAGGATTGCAAATGAGACATAGTAATGGTAGGGAAAAGAAGGGCGTAAAATTGGAAAATCCATTCACACTGATAATAGCTGTATCTGAGCTGCTCATTCGTCGGAAAACCTTCTGAAAAACAAACAGAATTAAAACATAAACACTTTCTTTGAGTGACATTCCAACGCATGCCGGGTACTCGCTAGTTAGTCTGTAAGATACTGCTATAAGTAAGACCCTGTCGAGTATTGTATTCACTATTATAACTGCCTTGTGCTTATGTTGACACGATTGTAAGGGGTGGCTTCAGATACCTATCAACACCTACCTCCTACCCGGGGCGACACGATGTAAACACAGAGGAAAATTGTACCGCAGGGAGTTACGAATGTTGCCATCATGTTGGTGTATTGATGATGTAAATATTAAATGCTTGTCTGTTTGGTGTAGAATATCATATATGTAGGTATTTAGATTTTAGAATCATAAATACACTGTAAATTAATATTTATTTTTAAATATTTACAACCCTCTCACTACCACCACAGAAAGCGAAAAATGTTGCTTGTGTCATGATGGAAGGCTTTGCCAGCCGACGAATTGAATACGGGATGCATGGGTGGGACCCCAAACGCGATGCCAACTCGGCCACTGACCGGTCTAAATTAACTAAAAGAAGTCCCGGCGTTGCCCGGGTTTTACGCAGAGGTTTTTTTTAAAATTAGATGTAGACGGTAGTTTTCCTCTTATTTTCAATATCAATTACGCAAAATTTCACCAAGAAGTATAGAAATTCTGTTGTAAAGGGCGTTTCAGTCAATGACAAGGGAAAAATAGCAAATTCGAACCTATATTGTGTTGTGTGCTCCTTCGCAGAGGTACAATGGTGTTAGGTGATGATATATTTATTCCTTGCATCCCTAGTTTTTCCTACACGTATTATCACCCAATTCCAGAAAACAACGTTTCTCTCCATCTTTAGTATTTACGGTCCATTTCCAAGTGCCTCTGAAGATGTAATTCGTAAGCAGTTTCGGGTGCAATAATGTTTTTGCATTAAAACATTTAAATTATCGTTATTTAAGAAGGAACAGATTATGAAATATTTGAAGTTTACCCTTACCAAAAGGTTAAAGCAAAACCCGGTAAACATAAAAAACTAATCAAAATTATCTTAAAACATTGGATAGAGTTGGGCGGGGCTAGTTGAACCAAAGTGCTTCTTGGGCCACGCAAATATCTCGGAAGCCGACAGACTTAAAAAGAATGCCAAACATGTTCTAGCAAGCTAGAAGTGTGAGGACCTCCTCACAAAGCATTATGTAGGTGCATGGTGTTCATAGCGTATACACGGGGGTTTTGTGTGATTTTTGCTCCAAAAGTAAAAAAAGACATTCGACTGGTTTTTCGAAAATAGATACAAAGGAAAAAAGGTACCAAGTCAAGGAAGTATATTTTAAATTGGTGTTTGCTTAACTTTCACGTCAATTGTATAATTGTATTACATTTAGGGGTATATGAGTTATCCGAAGAAATTTGTAATAAAACATGGGTGGGGCTAATCGAACCATTTGTTTCAACTTGCCCCATTCCGATTTCTTACTGTATTTGTTATGTAACGTATTTATATCGCTCTTCAACACACCAATAATACCGTTTTTTTTTCTTTCTAGACGCGTACCTACAAAAAAAAATCGAATCATGGCTCAAGAAATACTTGTTTCAACTATCAGCAATTTTTTTCGGGTTGGCAGTTAGGGATGATGTCTATCGTCTAGTCTAGCATATGATTGCGCCGTCGAACACAAGTTGTTATATATTCTTTATTTCCAGAAATTTAGTTTAATAACTTAATTTGTTTAATTAAACCGTATTTCAACGATGACCCATCTATGAGGCAAGTTGAACCATTTCTCGATCCATGAAGATTAAAATATCTTTCATAAGCTCAACATATTACAACAATTCGTGAATATCATTATAGAGTCAGATAATGAAACTATTTTAAAAAGTTGAAAAAACAAAAATATCTATTAGAGTTTTGAGTCTAGGGTCAAATTAGCAAAATCATGCTCAACTAGCCCCGCCCTACCCTCCATAAAGCGTTTACTTTTACTAAAAGAAAGTAATTGAACATATTAAAATCGCTTGGTGATGGAAATTATTTAAATTTTTAATTAAGAAAATATGTATCTAAGAGGTATCTTCAATCGGATTTGAGTAAGTATCCAATTAAATTGCGAACCCAGGTAGTTTAAAGAATGTTTTATTTTGATTCATTGACGAAGCGAATAAAATGTTATATATGAGAATGATAAAGCTTGCGCAAATTTTATAGCATTAATTAGGTATATTTTTAACGATATATATTTTACCATGTGAATGGTCACGGGATCGTAAAATAAAAATGGTAAATAATTTTAGGTCCATTCTTTGATTACTTCAGAATACTTATATACAGGGTGTAATAGAGCGTACGCGAAGGATTTTAACCGGCGATTCCTGGGAATATTTGGATTAAAAAACGAAGGTGTCCCTTTGCTTTCCGACTTTAAACAACAACAAAAAATATATCCCATCACTCTGCTACACACATCGCGATGGATCACGAGATATTACTCGTCTGTTATGCCCCGTTCTGACTGGGCGAGTATTTTAGTCGAGTAGCGAGTATATTAGTAACTAAACGTGCCCGAACACCACAATTTTAGTAGAGTAGGCTAGTCAGCTTTTTAATAGATTGAATACATTTGGTTCTATTTTTTCGGCGAGCAGAGTCCCCCTCCATGCGTCCCTGCGCACCGACATGCGTAGTATTCGTAGACGCAGACACGCGCGATATGTCGTCCCATTGGAGCAAAAATGCTAATCTAAAATTCTTTATTTTTGCGACTATTAATCTATTTTCATGTCCATAGTTTATTTATTTTCATCTCACTAATTTATTCTTCCACCTCTTCTAAAATAAGCATTACAATCAGCTTAATTAGCGTATTTACTTTATTGCATTGCAGCCCGTCACGTCGCGACGCGCCGCGCCGCTTACTAATGAACTCCTACTTGACAGTAGTGCGAACACTTTTTGTTGAGTCAAGTAGCGAGTTACTCGCCACTCGACTTACTACTTGTCAGAACAAGGTGTTACCGTGGTACCGGAACGAGATGTCCCGCTAAGCATGACTAAGTTGTATCAAGTACCCGTGAGATGGAAAAGCATATTTTCGTTTTTATTTGAAAAAATATACAACGACGGCAAAATGACATCTAAATTTTTTACTCCAAATATTCTTAGGATTCGCTGGGTCAAATCTTTCGGGTACGTTCTGTTACACCCTGTATAATACCAAGGTATGAGGATATTAAGTTGTTAAATTATTACAAAACCAGTTTGTATTTGAAATCGTTTTTATTATTCATGATTTGAATCGGTCAATAAGAAAGTCTCATGAGGCGTTTGGTTCGTTTATGTGTCAAGTTTGCTTAGAAATATTTTCTTTATGAAATTAGGAACCGAAACAAAGACTCGATAAACTACGGTAGATGCCTGCGAAATACTGCAAACCGATGATGATATTGTAAAGACAATCATTTTGCTAATTGATTATTATCTGCCTACCCTAATATATTAGAAAACGCTTTACATGGTAAAATATACCCTTTTTAACATTTCGTATCACTAAATGTATAATTTTACGGTTTATAATCTGAATCTGAACCCCTGGCATACCTCAGTGAATAATACATTTGCAATTAATTACTAAGCAGGTTTCTTTGACAATTTTTTAACCGTTTTAAAATAATAATATCGTCGCAGAAAGTAAAGCTGCTGATAAATCTTCACATTTGATTCTAAAGCTTGTCAGGATTTGAAATTAAGAATAAATCACTAATAAAAAATATATTCATAGAAATACATAACTCAACTAGACACGCATAGAAGATGTACCTACCCACCTCCGAAGCTAAAATTATATATGGAAATAGAACTGTTTAAGAAAACTATAGGAATATATTTATTACACGTGTCACCTTACATACAAAATAAATAATGAACTCACACATACAAACGCCGAATTCAAAAACATGCATACGCTTTACACTTTACTCTGTAACATACCTGCATTTAAATACCATTCATACTCACTATGATAAGCAATCCATTGGTCAAGAGGGGGTTATTTATATAAATACCTTCTCAGACAACATTTAAAATGAAAAAAGTCAAGAAAAAAATTATATTTATGTTTAATCGAGAAAATAATGATATTGAATAATATTGCGTGAATTTATATATAATTTAATGTAAAATCTATTTATAATATTTTTTTCTAGTTAAATAAATAAATAAAAATGCTAAATAAATACGTATCTATAAATAATAGGAAGACTCCTACGTTAATACACTGTAAAATTTAAAAAAAATGGATAAGTTCCTACCCAGTTTATTTGAAACCTCTTTCGTTAGATATAACAGTGATAACTCAAATAAATCAGAGAAACTTGTCATTCACGATTTAGGGGACAATAAAATTAAATCTCCTAAGATATTGTCATTCAGTACGTGTCGTATTTTGACCACAGCTACATAAGAGGAACGGCTGCGCGGCCGGTTTCATACAAAACGTACTTTTGGATTTGAGGCCAAAATACCCAACCAAACTGAACAATTATCTTAGTATATCATTGAAGAAGAAGATAACAATAATAATCTAATTTTTAATATATGAAAATGAACAAGACACAGAGAAATAATAAAAGATAATGGTAAAAATAATAAAAGAAAAGGGTAAATATAAAAAAATAGATCGCAATGGCTGAATTGGATAAAGCGTACGTCACGGTTAAACGTGAGGTTATGGGTTCGAGTCCCAGTTGCGACAATTATCTTTTATTATTTTTCTGTGTCTTATTCATTTTCATATTTTAAAAATTAGATTAATATTGTTATCTTCTTCTTCAATGATATATTACATTGATGGGAATAACCTTCAAAAGTTAAAAAGAGAGTTTTTATTAAAAAAAATTGAATTATTTTAGTAATTAAAATATCTATTATGCACAGTAGAAATACTTGCAATAGGTAGAAAACTCGGCTAACGTATCCGATATGTAGCCAATATTCATAATATATTCGAGCATCGAATAGCAAATTGTACTTTATAATAAAATAAACGTTATCCTATGGATAAGCTATCAAAAGGATGGTGAAATACCCCCTAAATATAGGTACTTGCGCGATACTTATAACTGCGAATAATAAGGTTAACACAAATGTGATATTTTTAAAGAAACCGACAACTTCTCATAAGATTCCGTGAATTTGCTGGCCTAGAGATGCCGATAAACTTTGGGGTAACAATCTAACTGGGGGCCGCAAACTTGGTCTAGGCGGGGACACGACACCCCTGGGACCTCCCTCCGCCCACCCACTCTCCCCGCCCCCGCCCACCGCGAGGTATAATCACCGGGGGGAGGGAGGGGGGTGCCACCCCTCAGCGGCTACGGCTACAAGCCACTGCTGCACTATCACTTGTGACTTAATCCCGCTGTTAAACAGCAAACTGTTATTATTTGTCGGGCGTAATAAATTTAATGGAATGTTTTCGTATAAATTAAATTGTCATTTCTAATGCTGGATTAGTTGAACAAATTAACTTACGGTCCACAAATGATTTTAAAGTTTCATGATTAGGTTATACATGCTGTACATAAGAATATCGAGATTGTACTTATATATGTAAATAACTATAAATTTCAACCCCAATCTTTTAAAATATGAAAACCTTAAAACAGTTAACATAATTTCAGATGGGAGATGGGGGTAATTATAACATTTTGTTTATCAAGTCTATTTATTTATTGTTTCTTTACATGGTAGGCTTCAATGTTTCCTAATGTTTCAATTTTTAACCTCATGGGTACTTACTAAGTTGAAGGAATCTAATACATTATAATGTTAACATGCAGGGTGTCCATGTGTTGAAATTTGTTATAATATATATATATATATATATTTTTTTTTTTTTTTTTACAAATACAGTTATTATACATTGTATATATATATTTTTAATACATTTTTTAAATATCGTGTTTCACCTTTTTTTTGAGCAATGCTCGTGTAAAAAAGGTGGAGCAGCGAAAAACAATTCAACATATATTTTTAAAATGTGTAGTAAGGATAATGAAAATTATAATATTTAATTTTTTTATATATGTATATCATACATTATACGTGAAACAGAATTGAGTAAAGAAAAGATATAAAAGTAGAAGAAGAGAGAAAATAAAAAAGAGTATAAAAGTAAAGGGATTTCCAAAGTCACAGTCACAATGATTGTAATATGTTATTGATATATTGTTTTAATTAACCTTTTGAATTTTTTATAGTTTGTTTCCAATCTTAAGTTAAGGGGTAATTGGTTAAACCATTTGACTCCAAAATATTTATAAAATTGTTGGGCTGTGGTGGTATTACAACGCGGGATAGTTATAGAGCCAAGAATACTTGGTCTTTATATGTATTTATATGTATTATGCTTTTAATTTAATCCTCGGCAAACCTAAATAATTTAACAATCTTTTTAAAAGTGCACAAGGAATTGGACGACATGCGATTTTTTCAAATGTAAGAGGAGCGTGATACAACTAATTTCTTTTATTTATATTGATTCGGTAGGTACTCCCGTTTTCTGTTCATTTTGACAAAATATCTCTGTAAATCTGTTACCCCTTCGATGTACTCTTGGCAGCCATTTGGTAGGTGCTGGCAGCGGATGCGTCTTCCCGCCTACTGGTGGCGGGCCGGATTTGGAGAGACCGGTTGAGGAAGACTTTTTTAACTCTCCAGCAGGACTCTATCGACCCACCGTCTTGCACAGCAGTGGGAGGGATGAATTTTGATGAATTCCTTCATTATTTGACAGACTGATCTCCATGACTTCTACCCACCATTCATACTTTTTGTTCCTAGATCTTCCTTACCTAAAAAAAAACCTTCCACAGCTTCCCCAAAGATGCTGCATATATACGCCCTGGGAGAAATTGTTTTACTCTGGGCCTCTTATGTGAAGCTAATGTTAAAAAAATAACACATTAAGCGCCGTCTGTTTAAACGCTAGATAAAGTAAAAGTTAGACTAAAAGCAGTTACTAAATATAAATTTCACTAAAATGCATTTTTCAATCAATTTGACTGCTTGTTTTACATTACTTTTAACTTTTGTTTTTACTTTTGTTTTTACTTTTGAATTTTTGTTTTTTAGAGTTACTCCGCCATAATATTGGCATATTTGACAGTTCTGTTGAAGGTAAGCTACGAAGTTGCATATTTCAAAATCGATTACTAATCATGATAAATATTGTAGAAGATGATGATAGTGACGTGAATTCCTCATCCAATATGTCTTGCAGCGAAAACAATAGGGATATTTGGGACGATCTCGAATTTTTGGCGCGATATGGGATGTCGAAAAAACTCATAAAATTTGTTACGCATCAGAGATATATTACCTACTTAAATTTTTTCCGTGTAATATCATGTTATATAATAGGTCGTCATTTACTTCTAAATACTCACAAACAGATTTTTATATTGACCAAGTATTCCGCCATTTTTAAGAATTTGTATCGGATTTGTTGTTGAATCAACGCCGACAAACGTTTGATTCATAAATAGCGGAAATGAAAAACCGTAATAATTTTTGACAGTTCTTCTGGTTTTCAAATTTAATTTATGGTGTTGCCGCACCAAAAAATATTACGGTGCTTTTTTTACACAATTTCGAGGTATATTCTGCTTTTTAGAGTGGCCACACTAACTATCATTACTTTAATTAAAGTACGCTTGAAACAGCGCGTGGTCCTGTTTAACTTCCTTATTACTATAACTGACACTTAAAATTAAAATTTAATTCACGATTTAACTTTTTGATGAAACAGACGGCCCTAAAACAACTATGACTACAAACTACAACTCGTGTACAATTGTTTTAATTAATGTTACCTAAATTCGTGATCAGGCCGCTAACTATGACACTCCTTATGTAGATGGCTTTAAATTCCCATTTAACACCAGCCGCCTGTTTTGATTTATTAAAAAAAAAAACATCGACAAAAAGCATGTTTTATTTTATTTTGTGAAGCTCGGGCACAAATATTTTTATATGTTTTACAATAATTTTCTAAAGAATTAAATTTCCCATATTATACAATAAAACCATAACCGAAGAGGGATTCGTAAGTAGGCGATTTTCAACGTTAAGGCAATTTTTATAGGCCTGATGTACACTCGCAAAATTTAATTAAAGCATCTAAAGTATATCTAAGCCGTCTAATTTTCAAACCAAAATCATATGATTTTGTTTTAATTAGTAGTGAATTAGCTTAATTATAGAAAATAAGATATTCTCATCATCTGCATCGGCGTGGATAGCGACCGCCATTAGCAATCGAAGAGTCCCTTGATTTGATTTGAAGCTTCATAATAGCGTTTAGAGAAGATGACTCCAATAAAAGTCCGTGGATTCGATCTGTAAGCATAAAGAATCTAACTTCTACCCATTTCCGTGTTGAGCGGGTATTGCGACGGGCACTTCGCTTTATCAAGGCGATAATTGAATAACAACTCCCCTCGCACTTCCAACTTATTGGACTTATAAAAGCATAAACTGCACATAAAAGAAAATTATAATAGACTCACCCAAACTCACCGGTAGTTCATTAGAAGTACAATAATTTATACAGTGTATTTATTTTTAAAAGAAGTCCATAAAGCCAAATATCTTTCATTATAAATAAAGTCGACAGGGATTTATATACTAGCCTTATAAAATCATAAGACAATAAATGTTTATTTGTGTTACCTATTCGATGTTAAACACGGCTGTTTGCACAGACAACAAGGGGTCCTAAAAATCTCATGTCAACCGTTTCTGATTGTAGGTGACTAAGGAATTTACACTTTTATTGTTATTTTAGTGAATAATTAGAATTGCGTCAAATAAAAGGGTATAAATTAATAATATGGTAGCACTTAATACATTTATAGGTGTATTCATTAATATTTATGTTGATGTGGCTGTGGTTAATTCGGGCAAATATTTTCATCATTTTGGGCATATCAAAAGATACCAATAATTTGTTTAATTTTTTTTTTATTTTTACCAAAAGTTTGCCTGATTAAATGGCTACCTCACAAAAACACATTTCGCTTCTACATTACATAAAATATAATATAGAGCATCACTCAACTTGGCATCTTAATTATAACCATAATCATAATATAGGCTGTTATGTTAGATCAGGTAATATAAGAACACCCCTCCAAAAGTGAATATAAAGTGTATGACAGCATATTTGAAATAAAAAAGTAGATGTCATTTTGCTGTCAGATGATTTTTTTTCAAAGTGGAAATTAGCACCCTTCCCGTTATCCGATAGAGCTGAAACTACGCAGATAGAGTCTTTGTCGATGACAATGTATTCTATCAATATTTGGTGAGAATCACTCACAAACACACGGACGTATCCGCATTTTTCTGATATTAAAATAATTTAAAGCACTTATAAATAATTATCGGTTCTAAAAATAAAAATAAATTGGTATACGGAGAAATTTTTTATTCTAAAATACGATCATTTTATTCGTAAAAACGGTTAAAAACGGGACTGAAGTTCTTACGAACAAATTAACAAGGTTTCAATGTTTATTGGCGGGAACATGTAAGAATAATTTGTTGGTATTCGTAATTTCGTACGTATATCAACAAATTATTCTTACATTTTCTCGCCAATAAACATTGAAACACTGTTAATTTGTTCGTAAGAAGTTCAGTACCGTTTTTACGAAATAAAATGATCGTATTTTAGAATAATATTTTTCTCCGTGTAGCACGGTTGATTCTGATCACTGGGAAGGAAGGTTCAAACCTCATTCAAAACCATTTTTAAAAGTTTATTGTGGTAAAAAAAAAAATGTTTTTACGGGTTGTTTTTATCATAGGAAAAGTATAAATGATTTAACGTATAATATGTACCTTTCTAATGTATGTTCATAGATACGAATATCTAATCCCATCAAAGGAACACCGCAATAACATACCTCTACCTAAATGAATTTTATTTAGCGGAACACCACATTAGATCGTGCTAAATTAATTACGTGATCTGTAGTAAGTAACGGAAGTTTCAGATGTGTTCGACTTTCTTATTGTTGAAACATCGCTGTCTCTAAAGGCCGGTCTCCTCGGTACTCGTACATATTTTGTGGATGGTTAGGTCGGGGCCACAATGTTTTTTCGTTCCGTGGCCAATAGAAAACTAAAAACGTTGAGTCCCTGCCCCAAGTTTGTGGTGATGTTTGAGGGATTGTGCGTGGAAACGGTCGTAGGAGAACTTATCTGCATGAAGGGATCAAAATGATTTTTTTTATTTTATTTAACCGCTTGGACACATAAGCTTGTTTTCACAATAATTTAACGTAGGTAGACATAGAAATCACGTATGCCCCGTACCTGAGTTATTAAGAAAATATAACATAGTACATATATAATATTGTTTACAATTGTTTATGTAAATATTTTATTTTATTTATACTGGTATTCTATAACATGTTTTTGGGGTAAATTAATACCTCCCTAATTGAGAAATACTTCTGTTTAGGGAGGGAGTTTTTTTTTCATGATTTAAAAAGTTTCGGGATATTTATCTATAATAAACACTATAGACATTCAAATTGATTAAAGTACTTATATGCGCTGAAAAACAGACACTTTTTTAGAAATATATAATATATATAAAGCTTAATGGTAGATTCAGACTGGGCCGACGTACGTATGCATCGCTACGCCTAAGAATATCTGGGCAACTTAGCAACCATAGATTTTTAATGAAAATTTATGTTTTAGAATCACATTGGCCACAGACATCGCGACGTGCGATGTCTGTGGCCATTTTCATATAAAATGTATGGGTTGCTAAGCATTGTTTGGCGTAGCGATGCGTACGTACGTCGTCCAGTCTGAATCTACCTAAATGCTTAACCTTTACGAGAGTTTGAAAAGTTGGAAAAAGGGAGAAAATAAATATGTGATATTATGTATATGAAATTAATTTGATATATCGTGATTCTAATTAGCTAATTAATTTATGATATTATTGCTTAATTTATTTTTAAATTTATTGTGATCAGATTCTATAGAACATAATTAAAGTTTTGAAAATAAACTTTTGAAATATGTTGAAAGACAACAAACGACAAGAAAAGGGACAAGATGAAAAAAATGTTTTTAATCGATGTAAGAAATCAAAAATGAAATAAATACTTTTTTCTCCCAAGTCCTCTACATATGTGGATACTTCAACTATTATGTAATTTTTTTTTTTTTTTTTTTTACATTAGGTCCACACAGGAGGCCCTGAGGAAAATAATTTCCCTCAGGGCCTATGTCACCTTTGGGGATGCTGTGTGGAGGGTATTTTTAAGGAAAGGAAGGAGAGGAAGTTCTGGGAAGGAAAAAGGTATGAGGGTTGGGTAGGAATCTGGGGTTCAATGTGTCTAGATCATCCGCCGCCAAGACCTAGACAATGAACCCCATGAACCCGGGCACCCCTGCTAAGTCACCAAACGTAGCGAACCACTTGGGGTGACCTATGGCAGAGGTGTTGGTTATCCAATAAATGGTTCCTGGGGCGGCGGTACCCATTCCCGCCTCCCAAATTATAAAGTAATGAGAAATCCCCCTTTGCAAATCAATTAAACTCATAACTATTAATGTAGGTACTTGGGTGTACCGACGTTAATACTTACTGAATATGTGAAATACCATTAAAATCAAATACCATTGAATTTCATAATAAATATTGTCCTTCTTTTAAGATGAGGTTGTTACCTTTATTGTCGTTGAATGCACATTGCGATACGTCTTTTAAAGCCTTGTACTGGGAATAAAACAGGAAAGCGAAAATTATAATTACCTACCTATAACTTCATTTCCAAGTAGGCCTGTACCTAAAATCTATCTACCTAATTTCCATGTACCTAAAATCGGCTGAAAAAATATGCTTGCAACAAATCGGTTTTTCAGCATTATATTCACAAATCTGAACCAGTTTACAGTCGACGACATACATTAATAATATAATGTTTATAATGTTTATAATTATAATGTAAAACCTGGAATGTTTTGCGGAATTTTATAATATGTCTACGTTACCCTCCACAAGTAACCTCCACTCAAAGATGACTGGTCCTGAGAGAAATTGTTTTCCTCTATGTTTCCTATTTTAAAAAATTTCTGTACTTTTACTCCGGTATATATAGTTTATATTTTATTTTGAATTTGAATTGATTTTATTTTGAATTTGAATTGATTTTATTTTGAATTTGAATTGATTTTATTTTGAATTTGAATTGATTTTATTTTGAATTTGAATTGATTTTATTTTGAATTTGAATTGATTTCATTTTCAATATGAATTGATTTTATTTTGATTTTGATTTGATTATATTTTATTTGAATTGATTTTATTATTACGATTAGTTTATATAACAAGATTATTCGCTGCCCTAGTGCTTGTATGTTCAATATGCCATTTTGCAAATTTTACAGGGGACGTTTTTTTTTTGTTTTTTACAGGCAAATTCTAAATAAGTCATTTCGTTTTATACATGTCTTTTGAATACGGTATAAAACGAAATGACTAAAGTCGAGAATTATTTAGAATTTGCCGTAAAAAACAAAAAAACGTCCCTGTAAAATTTGCAAAATGGTCTATACAACATACAAACACTAGGGCAGCGTATTGGCTTTTATTTGAATTCCAATTTACATTATTAATATATTCTTTTTCTATTATTTATATTGTGTCTGTTGAATTGAAGATTTGGTTTGATTATTTTTTATGTAATTTAATTAAATTGTATGTGTTTTATCTTAATTTAATTTTTTATTTTAATTTCTTTCTTATATTGGAGGCACTGCTGAAATCCTGAATTGCAGCTGAGCAGTGACCTTTTCGTCAATAGAACCAATGTAGAGTGATCAAAAATTTGTAATATTGTAAAAAAAATAATCTATTGATGAATAAACGATTTTATTATCATTATTGTATATATATAGACGAGTAGTTTTATCCTTGATGCATTTGAATGTAAATATGTTTTATACTTTTGTTATTCGGCGGTATATCCTCTTTGAACACCTTTTCGGGGACACTGCATATTATATGAAAGTATACCGGGGTGCAACCGTCGCGCGTTGGGGGATAAACGGTAATGGAATCATAAATACCGTATTATTAGCTTCGTAATTTATTTTTAGGTTTAGTCAGAAAACTAAAATCATATTGAATAAAATTATGTGTTTTACTGTTAGCTGAAACACCCAATAGATATCTATGTTATTTAATAGGAGATAACGGTAAACCTTAAAGTCTAGGTAAGTATATTAAAGTAGGCGAGTCCATAGAAACCAATAATAACTACCTATTTCCCGCAGTCCATTAACATGCCGTATTTTATGGTTATGGCGGCCATGTACGCACATTATCTAGGTTCCCATCGATTTGTGATCAAACCATGGCAGTAGCCAAACCGCATTCAATCCAAAATCGATCACAGCTACAATTTTTCATTACGCTCAATTTGCTCTTATTATAGACGAAATAATAATTTTACTGCGGCGAATAAAAAAAGGGGCAGCCATTGTTGTGTTGGTATATATCTACAAGTTATCTATCTTTCTACCTGCTGTGATCAACGATCGTTCTCTTCCCATCAAAGGTGCTTGCTGTTGGTGTTAGTGATGCTGATTGAAAGATAAAAGTTGATGTAGGCGGGAGTTTGAAGCCCCTCGGTCCAAACCCACACGGTAACTTTACATGTTTTATTTCAAAGTCACATCGTCATGTTATTTATTCTAGGTATTTATAATTTTACTTATTTTGAAGTGTTAGGTAGTTTTAAATACGCAAAATCTCAATCAATTACAAAACAACAGTGTAATATCATTGAGTTTCGTAATCTGATTCAAATTAACTAAAATTTACAATCAAGCTGTAGAAAACCAAATGTTAACTAACAAAACAACTAATTAAAAAAAATATTTGAGATGTTTTTTTGTAAGTTTTTTCGAAATGTCTGCTACTTTTGAATATTGGTTACGATTACGCCGTTCTTCCATGTAGCTATTCACAAGCGACGCTACCGCTACCTGTCAAACAAATTTGCTAGTGTAGCACCTAGCGGCGTTTTCAAACACTAATAATAGTATGGAAAACACAGACGAGCGGCGATCGCGTCGCTTGAAGGTAGCTCCATGGAAGAACGGCGTTACTTAAGGGGATACCCGGCGGTGATTTTTCCATACAAACGTATTCCCTATTTATCTCTCTGAATTTTAACCCTAGAGAAAATATTTTTTTTACATAAAATATATATCAACTACTAGCGTGTCGGTACTTTTGTTTTTTTGATAAGTTACTTTTTATAGAAGTTATGACCTTCCAAAAATCAATAAAATTGACTGGTTTAAACGCCGTCAAAAGACGTTCAGTATACAAACATGACAATGTTTTAAAAAAAAAAAAAACAAAACGTACAGACATAAAATAGTTTTTTCTTATGTAGTTGGTAAAAAAAATTTTTGAAAATCAGATCACTTCTGGAGGAGAAATCTATTTTTAAAATTTCTCCACCACCCTTTTTTTTGAAAATTTTAGTTTGTAAGACCTTAAATAAATAGAAAAACTGAGGTATTTTTGTCGCAAAACACGTTCACGGATTTATTTTTAATGATTTTTATTTAACTAAAATAAAAATACTGAAAACTGTGTTGACTACATTATGTATTGATTTATTTTGTTGTATGATTATATGATTTGAAATTTGTGTTGTTTAATAGAATCTATCGTTTGAAAATTGAACAAATCTGCCAAAGACCAACGGTGTAACCTTAGAATATTAATTATACACTTAGTTTTTCAAAATTTTAAATCTGCATGTACCAGATAAAATAACAATATTTCAAAATCAATTTATGATTTTTTTGTAAAAAAGAATCAATACGTCTAGAATTTGGTTTAAAAAGAACAAATTTCCGGTATTCTTTGGTAATACCTTCTTAACCGATTCGACATTACTCTAGCTCTAGAGGATCATGAAAGATGGTTTGGTTTTATGAATTAAAAAAAAAATTGGATATTATCAAGGCGAAGATGTGGCAATATAATTTTAACATATGATGCAGAACCAATGATAAATGGAACATCGGTTCCAAATCAGTTCCTCAAACTAATAATGGTTATTCTGGTGTCTTCCGATTACGTTTTCCACGTAGGCGCTTTCCGTTTATGTTTTTTGTGGCCTTTGTAAATTTTATGTTATTATGGCTGATTAATGAAAATCTTCAAGTCTTTAGATAATAAGACACTTTCTAACAGAAGATTTATTTCAGGCTTAAATGTTTCTTAATAAGGCACTGTACACGTACACTCATCGTCCATTCTCTCAAACATACATCTACACGGTGGCGCAAAAGTTGTTACTTGATATTCTTTGGCGGTAATTGTTTTTATGAATAAAAAAAAATCGTTCTGCTTTTGAATTGTGTTTATTTGATGTTAATGATTTTATCCCGAAATAAATAAACTCTTATTTTAATAATTTCTTTTTATTAACTGATAAGAAGTACATTTGTTAAACACTCGCTTTGCATTGTGACAATGAGAGAAGATACGGTACATATCCTACTTACAACAAGGTCAAGTTAGAGTGAATAGAAAAAGGGCGGGAAATTTAAATCCAACAGATGTCTTGATTTTTTTTCCATTAAGTCGAAAAAATGATATCGGCCAAGTGGCCGCCGCCAGAATTGTCACCATACAGACCCGATTTATGTCATTTTCCATCACCCTTCCGGCGATAGGTTCTCGCATTATCGACGGATATTCTCTTTGAGGGCTTCAAGAGTCTGAGGCTTGTTGACGTAGACTCTTGATTTCAAGAAACCTCACAAAAAGTCGGGTGAGCTTGCCGGATAGAGCAACTCACCAAAAGTTATTTAGCGATTCGTGTCTTATTGGCCTGTATTTTGTATCTATTTACTTTATACGAATGTCAAAGCAGAATTGACACATGCCGCCATTTGCAAAAATTATGGCTTCTTCCAATAAGGTTTTGCGTCACCTAGTATAATATTATGTAATCAACTCATTAAGATGCATTAGTCAATATAATACATTAATTGCAGAATGATCTTAAACTATGATTAGGAAATAATAAAGAAATGTCACATGCACATAAATAATTATTTAAGACAGTCACCTATTTGAAAGTCATAAGTCGTATACACTTAGATACGTATTTAAGTTTTTAAACTTAGATATATTTTGTTAATTTTTCAAATATTTTTATGTCACGAAACGCAATAAAGCTGCTTGCGATCTCAAAGGAAATGGAATTACCTATAGGTATATTTAAGACAGATCAAACTGTGAAAATTTTGTGATGCCAGATCTTAACGTTCTTTTCAGCGCATATATCACAGCCTTATTATATTTATACACAGATATATTTGCGGCACGTTCCAGACTGGAAGATACTCTCAGTATTGTCCTGGTGTAAGACCACCATTCAGAATTGAAACGTTGTTTGAAATGGCTTTAGCCGTGTTTGGTGACCAGATTAGAATAGCCAGGTACTTCCCCACCTTTCTCTTCCCCATCTCATTCCCCTCCCCACTACCACAACATACCACTTTTTTTACATTACTTCCACACAAAAGGCCCTGACGAAAATATTTTCCCACAGGGCCTACGTCGTCTTTGGGGTGCAGTGTGAAGGGAATTTTGAGAAAGGGAAGGTGAGGAAGTTCTGGGAAGGAAAAAAGTTTAAAGAGATGGGTAGGAATCTGGGGGTCGGTGTATCCAGGACTAACGGTCGTACGAATCCAACCCTTCCTTCCTTCCTGCTGGATAGATCAAAAGGTCTCCGTCGACCAGTCAGTCCTTATCCGTCCAATTAGTTGGTGGGCATATGCATCCGCCGACACGACCCGAAAAACCTCAACATATGAAGCCGGGTAACCCTGCTAAGCCACCAAATGTACCGAACCACTTGGGGTGATTTGTGGCAGAGGTTATCCAATAATTATTGGCCCCGGGGCAACGGTACCCATTGGTACCAATTTGGGATGCAATTGTCAAAAACATATAATTAATAATTATTATTGACAAATTATATGAAACAATTATTTTGAAATAGTATTACAAGGCTATTTCAGGTATTTGTTGTGTTGTGACCCACCAGGTAAAATCGTGCAATAAAATAAAACCCTTTACATTGTTATGAATCTAAAGGCTTAGGACTCTTTGTTCTCTTAAAACCCTTGGCAATATTTAGGTATAACTTATCTGAAATCAAGGGTTAAGAGTTAAAGAATCGACTGTTTTATGTTTTATTTGGGAAAACTTAAAGGGACATTGAAAAGATTTGTGGTAAAACCTGTTGTTGGCGTCTGCTAGACTCGAACAGGTAAATTAGTTGGTATCGAAGCAAGATATAATAGTATTTTAAATTAGTGGAGTCTTTTTAAATAAGTGGGTTTGTCGGGAGTCAATAGTCGTAAAGAAATAAATGGATCAAAGCATTTACAAACCTCTTGTTTTGTTTTGCCATGCTGATGGTGAAATGACTTAATTGGTCAAAATAACAAAGCCACAGAATTCAAAGGTGAATGTCAAAAGAATTCATATTCTATGCTTTCGTAGATGGCGCGCGTATAGTATTTTTTTTATTTATTTTTACTTATTAACGCTTTTTACAAGTTATGCTTAGAAATATTAAGAAAATTTTATTATTAGCGGAAGTACACTAGCAATATCTTACTTCTTACTAATATTATAAACGCGAAAGTTTGTATGGATATATGTGTGTTTGTTACTCTTTCACACAAAATTTACTGAATGGATTTTAATGAAACTTTACAATAATATAGCTCATACATCAGAATAACATATAGGCTATAATTTATAGATCTAGCTAGTTATTTTCATTATATAGAAAATAATAATTATTGTTTAATAGAAAGTGTCAAAATTTTAGAATGACATTTTACAATGCAGTGATTGTTAAATCAAAATTCTATTTTATATAATATTTAAATTAGTGAATTTATTTGAATCAAACAAGAATTATAGATATTTTAAATAAATAGGTTAAGAATTTTGGTACAAACGTAGATGGGACCAAGGAAAAGAAAATAGATTACTCGAAGTACTAATCTTACGCGGACGAAGTCGCGGGCAGAAGCTAGTAACAAATAGTTTTATCAATTAAAAAACTCTTATCTTTCAAGAAAGGCAAGCAAATACAATATCGGATTGAATCACTGATGAAATATTGTATTTGTTAGGCTTTCTTGAAAGATTAACGTTTTTTAATTAACAAAACTATTTGTTAATATTCATATTGCGTTTGTACTTTCGCGAACCATAATTTTTTCTTAAGATGATCCACTAGTCCTTGAATCATTCGGAATCGGGCGGAGCGAACGATTTTTGGGCGTTTACCAATAAAAACCCTAATCTCTAGCAAACAACAGTGTTTTGTTATTCCGCAAGTATATTTTTAAAGATCGAAGCGCCGCGTAGACTGAGGCATGTCCGTTTGGCCCGGGCTCTGGGCGTGGAATGAGCGACGGGCTAAAATCCTTCTGTACATGGCATAAGGATGAAATTCGCACTTACAAATTCGTTGGGTACCGCCTATTTTTATTCACTGGAAAGAAACGTCGCCAATATTCACGTTTTATTTTATTTTGTGAAGTTCAGATACAAATATTAAAATGTTTTTCGATCACTCTATAAGAAACTTAATTAGCTACATTATTCAATAAAACAATACCAGAAAAAGGATTTGTAAGTAGGAAATATTTCACTTTTAACCATTTTTTATAGATCAGACGCATAATTTTTTTCTAAGCTTATTAAAAAGCTTATCAAAAAAATACTCGATTACTTCAAAGGCCAAGATTTGTTCTACTCACAGTATTTAATTGAAGCATCTACATTATTTCTAAGCGATTAAATTTTCAAAACTAATACACGAGACTTTATACGATTTTGCATTTTTCCGCATGTCTTCACCTTAATACATATTTCAAAGCATAACTTGCAAAAAGCGTTTATAAGTAAAACATACTACACGCGCGCCATCTACGAAAGCGTAGAATATGAATTCTTTTAACATTCACCTTATAGTCAAAAAAAAAAAATTTGTTGGAGGTACCTATACATCCACTTTGTACTCCAATTGAATAAAATGTATTAATTGACTATCGGTTACGCCATTTACATATCTGACAGGATTGAGCTCTACACAATTATGCCTGCACGCGTTTTCCACTTTATTTGTGTGCACCTGAGTGGAGGTTGCTGTCAGTATCTCCCTGGTGTAACACCACCATTCAGAATTGAAATGACTTTAGCCATGTTTAGTGACTAGATCTGTATAGCCAGGTACTTCCCCGCCTTCCTCTTCCCCATCTCCTTCCCCTCCCCGCTCAACTTTAGCCTCACAACATACCCCATGGGATGCCATAGTCTCATTGGCTCCAGGCGGTAGGGAGCAGTTGGGACTCTTGGGCGGTAATCCCATTAAAAAAATATTTTGTTCAGAGTATTAGATACTTTCAGTATCGTCCTGGTAAAAGACCACCTTTTAAAATCGAAACGTAGCTTGATATGGCTTTAGCCATGTGTTGGAGTATATAAATAGCCCCAACCAAGGCGGGTTTTTTTATCATAAGAAATATAACAAATAATTAATTATGTACGCGGTGTTCTCATGTCAAAAATTTTGGTCAAGAATTGCCTAAAATAATGTAATGTAGCGTGCACTCACCTGGAGGAAATGCCTTACTGCATTATTATAGGAAATAATAATATATATATCCTCGTCTATCCATGTAGATAATGTGGGCACACCAAATTATTCTTCAATCAGGTGGTAAGTATGTTTGAAGAATTTTGTATCTTGAATCTTTCCTCTCAGCAAACCAATTTTTCAATAACATGAAAAAATAATAATTGAACACCGATAAACTGGCAAAGAAAAATTCTTATTTTGAATTTTTTTATATCCAAAATAGACTAACTGTTATTTGCCGTGCATTTTGGTAAGGGGACATACATTAATTACGTGAGGAAAAAATGGGGGGGGGGGGGTCAACAAAAATCTCACTTCAACTTTAAAAGAGTACAGAGATAATAAAAAAAATTAAATTGTTTCACTTCTTTTGAAGTGTCCCATTTTGTCCGCTGAAAAATGGCAATTATAAAAAACATTTATTTCGAGAGTAAGATAAAAATCTCACGTGAGGGGGTCTCACTAAAGCTCACTTAATCTCACCAAGGGGGGGTTAAATTTTATTTTAAAAAGCTCACGTAATTAATGTATGTCCCTTACCAGATAAGTGCACATTCAAAATATATAGAGGCTTGAAGCATAATCTTTGAGGTAGGTACTTACAATATTCATAACAAAAATAAATGACTTATATTACCCATTGTGTGCGGTGACCCCATCCGGTGACTTTTATCAATGGTGTTATATGTCTGAAAAGATATTACATATATCTTATTTAAAATAATTATATCACATTGTAACAGTACCTACTCAAGTAGGTCTTAGAAGTAAACCTATTTTACTTTTAGTCCAAAGCCTTGCCTCTAGGGACTACGCCGGCCGTCAAATGTTTGGTATTTTCCACATTATCATATATATATTTTTTCTTATTATTTGTTGGGTTCGTTGTAAGAAACATGATCTGCCTTTGTATATATTATTTTAATTGTATATAGATACAGATGTTTTGAATTTGCATTGCAATTTGCAGTGTGGTTTATCTGTGCATAGTTTTACTAAACATTCGCCTTACGGGATCTCATTTCCTTTTAATTCTGTCTACTTTCATCCTTCTTCTATCTGTTTCATGCACATTTAAATATGTTTTATATTTTTAATAGGAGTAATAAGTGAATATTTTACATGCCTTAAAAATATATGCTGTATTTTTTCAATCGAATCTAAGTGACTAGTTACACCCAATTTGGCTCCGGACTAATGTAGTATACAAAAATTTTAAGTGGATGTTTTAAATAATCTTTGGCAATTCTAATTATGAAAACGGATGATTTTCGCTCCATTGTTTGTAATAATATTTATTATTTATATATGACAAAAATAATTTGTGATCAAACACGTAAATCATTCATTTCATTGACTGAAATGAGTTGAGTAACTTGCGTATTGATATATGATTGGACTTTTGTTTTGCCAAAGTCTAATGGTTTGACATTTACTAAAATTGATTTTAAATATATTGATTATATGCCGGACGTGTAGATTTTTCAGATTAATCTATACACAAAACGTCTTATTTTTTAACACAGTGAAAAATAGCAACAATAAAATATATTAAATAAAATTGGGGCAAGGTGTGATCCTTGTGGAGCACCACTGTTGACAGTAAAGTGATATGATAGGGCAGATTTAATTTTAAATGTTAGTTTTCTGTTTTTAAGACAGCTAATTATCACAATTCAAGAAGATTCCCTTTAAAACCAGAATGTATGAAATGTGATTCTATATTAAATGCTTTGCTAAAGTCTGTGTTGAGGTTTATTTACTTTGGGTATGTTGAGAAAATTTGATTTCTAGTTACCAGTGACTCGGATATATAGTTGTGATAAACGCTTAGATTAGTAAGAGTTGATCGAACCGATTGATAAAACCATGTTGGTTATTTACAATTAAGGCAATAATATGATCTATTAAATTGTCTAATAGGTAACAAAGACCTAAAAAAGTTTCAGTATTGTTGAAAGTATACAAATTGGTCTGTAGTTACGGGTAACCGATGAGTTCATCGAAAGCAAATTTACAAAATACACAAAAAAGGTTAGGTTAGCTTAGGTTGAATTTTAGTTAGTTGAACTCGTTTTCGATGAACTCGCCGTGAACCGTAGTTATGCATATATGTTACTCTTGTCAACCTTCTTATGGACCGGTAATTGAAGACTGTGTTTTCAGAAAGTAACCAGAAGACAGGGAGATACCAAAAATTATAAACAATGGAGAGTTATTACAGTAACAACAGTTTTTTTACAAAATTGATGTATTTCATCCGGTTCTGCAGATTTTGTACTTTATAAGTTTTATTTTCAGTAGCTTCAATTTTAATATAACATGAATTAGATTGACGGATTCTCTGATCGATGCTAAAAATAAATCGTTGGGAGAAGCATTGTTACAATCCATTAAATACAATCCTCCGTAACGAAAATACTTTTAAAAGAATCTGCAAATAAATTCCATTGTAGTGCATGTAATTTGGGAATTATTCGACATACTTATGTCGTCTTTCACTGTTTTACGTAATTATATTGTGAGGAAATGTTATATGTTTATTTCGTTTTAAATTTGAAATATTTATAAAAAGACTATAAAAGTATTTATTACCGATTGTGAACGTGTATTGTGAATTGTGCGTGTATTATTGATGATTTGTTGATTGCAGCGGCAAAGGAAAATGACAGATGGTTTAATGTGATGTTATGATTTAGGCGCTCCGCTGACGAGGCAACTGAAAACCAACTAAAACCGGTTGTTTTCTCTGTCTTGATTGGTCAAAAAGCTTGTTTAACCATAGACGAAGAACAATCAGCTGACAGCTGGCAACTAGCAACGGCCGGCCAGGGCAATCAGCAGTGCAAGTCGCAAGTCACCGCTTGCGTTACCATTGACAACGGGTGTTTGAGTGATTGTGTAGTGTGCGGGCCATCACATTGTCATACAAAGACAGTTGGCAGTTGAGAGTTTTCAGTTGCCTCAGTGGGCGGAGGCGCTAAGATGTTGCCATTTATGTCGATTTAGTAATATCCAAAAATAATATTTCGTCTCTAATGGCAACTATGTGTACGAAATCGTAAATATATGAAAACCATAAAAACAATGAACGCGTGAAGCAAAGATTTTTCATACAGGTCGCGATAACATGGTTTCCATATTAGATTTTTTTTTTAAATGTATACTGATACGCCCATAACTATTTATAAAAGTCTACCAATGTTGTGTAGGCACGAACATAAGCCGAATTATTTTATACGAGAATAGATACTTATTTACCTATCTACATTGATAAATTATAATCTGTTGTTTTACATTTAAAAAGGCCACATAATACAGAAAAAATAGCAGTATACAAACAAATATACGGCGACAACCCGCAACATCCCAAAGAAACGTCGTGTATTGGGTCCCATTATAATTTATTTAATGTTTGTTTTATAAATCAACTTGTCACATAAATCCCAGTCGTAATGTTTCAAACTATCAATTTTCCTCTTGAATTTATACGAGAACATTTTATTGCCGCTTCAGGAAATAGATCCACAATGGATGTAGAAGTTTACGAGATAAACAAAGGAGGAGATAACACATAACCCTTCCTCTCCACAGCCGCTGTCGGCAAGATAACAGGGGGTTGAGCGTCAGTGTTAAGAGCCATTGACCAGCGGCTGAGAATAAAAGTTTAAAAATGCTTGCAACTGTACAGGGAGGTTCCGATGAGAAAGATCAATTATTCTCCGTATCAAATTTTTAAAATATTTTTTTTTATATCGATTTATAAAATTCAAAACTTCCTTTAATATATGCCTACATTCAAGTAAGCAATAAAAATTCTCAAAACGCACGATGATAAATTATTAAATATCGTGTACTTTTTGTAAGTATTTTTTGATCATAAGTATTAATGATTTTTTAATAAAGTCTAAACAAAATAAGTGTGTAAAAAAATCTGAAATATTTTAGTTTGTAAGATCTTAAATAAATAGAAAAACTAAGGTATTTTCGTCACAAAACACTTCGTTCTCCGATTTATTTTTTAATGATTTTAATTGAACTAAAGTTAAAATTCAGAAAAGTGTCTTTACTAGATTATGCATTGATTTATTTTGCTGTATGATTATATGATTTGAAATTTGTGTTGTAGAATATAATATTTCGTTTAAAAATTGAACAAATCTGCAAACGACCAACGGTATAACCTTAGTATATTAATAATAAACTCTTTTTTTAATTTAAAAAATCTTTCAAAATCAATTTATGTATTTTTTGCAAAAAGAGTCAATACGCCTGGAATTTGATTTAAAAATGACTAATTTCCGATATTCTCTGGTAATATCCTCTTAAGTGCGTAGGTACTCCTCCAAAGCGACTAACGATAGTTAGATTCTTCATTTACAGATAATATTATCAAACACTTAAAATTTAATCAGAAACACTACAGTCCAGTGTTCGGGACTCCAGCTAATTTTGATAGTGCTTACCTAAGAAAAATGGACGCCTACTTATACCTACATATCTATCAAATGAAGAAAAAAACCCGGTCGTCGGAAAGTTTGAATAATAGGTATATTACCAAACTGTTGCTGTCACCTTTACCCCCTCTAATACTGGGACAACTGCACATCAGGTTGATAATATCGAAATAAATTTGTCAAAATCGAGGTTTTGTATTCCCCATTTTTTTCCTCCAAAACTGGACCGGTTTTAAGATTTTTTTACCAAACGAATTAAAAGAAAATGTTCTGTGTCCGTATTTTTTTAATACTTTGTCCAGTTTGTATACTGTACGACTGTTGATTGTGTTCAAACAGGCAATTTTAACGAATTTTCTAGGGTCCTAATTTTTTTGTTAGTGGACGATATCTATATTTATTAAAAAATATTTGCACTAATGTAAACATCCAGAGAGGAAATTGGAGAATACGTTTGTATGGAAAAAACGCCGCCAGGTTCCTCTTAAGGGTACTAGGTAATTACCTGTCTACCTGCTTACTTTTGTTTTTACATTAAGTCCACACGGGAGGCCCTGAGTAAAATAATTTATTTTAGGGCCTACTTCATCTTTGGGGATGCTGTGTAGTGGTTTTTTAAAAAGGAAAGTATAGATAGGAAGTTCTGGGTAGTAACATGGTATGAGAGGTGTGTAAGAATCTGAGTCAGTGTGTTCAGGAGTGATTTTTTTTTTATAGAGAAACATCACAAGAGTCCCAACTGCTCCCGTCTGGAGCCAGTGAGACTATGGCGTCCCTTATTGGGGTATGTTGTAAGGCTGAAGGTTAGTGGGGAAGGGAAGGAGATGGGGAAGAGGAAGGTGGGAAAGTATCTGGCTATTCAGATCTAGTCACTAAACACGGCTAAAGCCATTATTAAGCAACGCTTCAATTCTGAATGGTGGTCTTACACCAGGGCGGTACTGAGTGTAGGTATCTTTTACTCTGGAACGTGCCGCAAATATAGTAACTATATATTATTTTTATTAATTAATTGTGAAATAACACAAATTAATCAAATAAAATTTATTTGCGCACGCCGGGTTCGAACCCGCGACCTTCCGATTGGGAGTCAAGAGTCTTACCACTCGACCACGGACGGTCGTGATGTATGAATTCATCCCTCCCCCTGTGGTGTAAGCCTTACATTGTAAGAGTCCGTCTGAATAAGTCAAAAGGTATCCCTCAACCGGCCTTTCCGTTCCGGCCCGCCACACAGTTAGTGGGCAGACGCATCCGACGTCAAGACCTTAACAAACCTCACCCCATGTACCCAAGCGCACTTGCTAAGTCACAAAACGTAGCGAACCATTTGAGGTGACCTATGACAGGAGAGTTGGTTATCCAATAAATGGTTCCCGAGACGGCGATACCCATACCCTAAGAGTATGGATATTGGAGAGACGGCATGTGAAGTGTGCCCGCGCGCTCCAAGTGTGCCTTTTCGAGAATTCTACCCACACGGCTGACATTGGCTGTTGGTTTTTGGCCGTTTAATACGTTCCGACAGCAGCCATTTTACATGGTGACAGCCAATGTCAGCCGTGTGGGTAGAATTCTCGAAAAGGCACACTTGGAGCGCGCGGGCACACTTCACATGCCGTCTCTCCAATATCCATAATCTTAGCCCATACCCGCCTCCCAAATTGAAAATTAGTTATTTCCTTAAAGTAAATAACCTTTCGGCTGTCGGTTTCTTTAATAAATCTTGACCAAAATCAAAATATTTTGACAATGTGTCGCGCTATGAAAGGGTGTTTTTCACAATTTCTTCCCATTTAATATAGTAACATTATAAACATAGGCCGATGTAGTAAGAAGAAATTAGTGTAAAATTAAATAAATAAATATAGCACAAATGTAAGAAACGCATTTGGATCATTAAAAAATATGATAATAAGGAAGTTGAGTCCTTTTTTTATTTTTTTTATCAATGTTCACATGCAAACTTAAATACTAGTATTTTTTTTATAATTAAAATAATTTTACATGTTTGAATTTTAATAAGCCCGCGAAAACGCCCGGCACGGTACAGGAGAGTGTGTGACGTCGTCTGGTCCCTTGTTTGTGTTTAATATGAGGGAAAAAATTTACAAAACCGGGTCACGCATATTAATATGGACGAAAAAAATAAATTTAAAAAGTTGTAGTAGTTAGATATTAACTAAATCTAATCAATTCAATTACCGAAATTTGTAAAAAAGTGCATTTGATTTAAAAATAACCAATAAAATGCACTTTTTCGAAATTCCGGCAACTGAATTGGTTAGTACTAGTTAATATCTAACTACTACAACTTTTTAAATTCATTTTTTTAGCCCATCTTATGCGTGTCCCGGTTTTGTAAATATTTTCTCTTATATTTCACACAAACAGGGGGCCAGATGACGTAAGACGACGTCACACACTCTCTAACCTCCTCCTAATATTCAAACTTGTAGAATTAATTTAATTATGAAAACGAACTAAAAAAAAATACTGGTATTTAAGTTTGCAAGTCTACATGAAAATATTGTTTATAAGCCAAAATACTCAACTTTATTATTTATATTTCATTAAAAATCAGTGAAATACATACCTAATATATGGTATCAAAAAGACCAAATAAATTAATTTTGTTGAATATTTTCTCTCAGAAGTCCATTCATTACGTTACAACCACAAAATTAATTATATTCCCAGAAACAGAATTATGAATTATAAATTATAACTAAAACTTTTGATTAACGAGAGTTATAAAACTGTTCCATTTCTCACCGCGACTTTTATACATTTCAGGTGGGTGCTAGATACTGGACAAGTCTCTCAGAGAGGCACTTTTATGTCCATAAAATATGACTGTTTAAAGTTTTAACCAAGCCCTTGTCCAATAAAATCGATATCTGAAATCTATCAAGACATCAAGCCCTCTCTTATATATTCGAAACTCGAGGCAGATGTTCTCATTATGTGGCTTCGTTTTTGGGATTCAGAACCAGGGGCACGCGTGCCTACATATCAGATGGGAATAATGCGTTGTTTCTTTTTTCTTAATTGAATTGATAGAAAAATACATGTTAACATAATATGAAAGTCCGCACAAGAGTCATCACTCGATTTCCTAAGTTCGTATATAAAAATAATAATTATCTATTATAACACAATTAGGAGCTCCGCTGACGAGGCAACTGAAACTAAACTAAAACTGGGTGGTTTCTATGTCTTGATTGGTCAAAAAGCTTGTTTAACCGTAGACGAAGAACAATCAGCTGACAGCTGGCAACTAGCAACGGCCGGCCACGGCAATCAGCAGTGCATAAGCGAGTCACTGCTTACGTTACCATTTGATTGTATAGTGTGCGGGCCATCACATTGTCATACAAAGACTGTTGGCAGTTGAGAGTTTTCAGTTGCCTCAGTGGGCGGATCGCCTTATTCCGCGTTTTTGAGGGTTATTGCAATCATTGGTTTGTCAACGAGTAGTCTATTTCTGTTTATTTCTCAAATGTCAAAGTCGTGATGACATAAGACGCCATTTGCAAAAATGAAAAATAAAAATGAGAGCATCGAGAGACGTTTCAATATTAATGGATCAGCTCGATACATGAAAGCTTATTGACAAGTGTGAACCTTCTTTCAACAAAGTTGAACAAGTTTCTTCAAACATTTTTATGCCGTTCAATAAAAGTTGATCAAATAAAATTAAAACCTCTTATCCCGCTAATACGACAATTAATGACTTTTGTGCCACTTTTTATAGAACGTCATATTTCAGGAAAAAAATATTTTCAATGCTTGAATTGATTTTGCGAGCTGAAAATAGTTGTGTTAGTCTGTATGATTGACAACCAATATAAGAATTGTGTAAATTTGATAACAATAGCGAGTTTATTAATAAGTTATTTATTTAAAGTTTATTCGAGAGTTTTAGCTGCTTCAGACTTCAACCAATCA
Organism: Limnephilus auricula; assembly: GCA_951813805.1. Taxonomy (NCBI): domain Eukaryota; kingdom Metazoa; phylum Arthropoda; class Insecta; order Trichoptera; family Limnephilidae; genus Limnephilus; species Limnephilus auricula. Next base: position 8,425,750 of record OX638393.1, read on the forward strand.
GGTTTACTGTTAGTAAAGATACATAATATTTTATCCGTTTTCGAATGATTCGCAATTCCTGCGATCAACTTACCTTCAGGTAAAGAGGCTTGTAACTAAAAAAATGTATAGATCTAGGAGTAGCCCCGTCCATTGGCCAGCATTCGGCCAATAATAAAACATAGAGGAATCCTTTTCTCATCCCGATTTTTTTAATCACCCCGAGATAACATTAAAGCGGTGCCGACGGGTCCACAGTAATGGCTTATGGTGGTTTTCTTCTCAGAAGGTAAGCCTACCTAAACGGCCGTCCTTCTATTATAATCTTCAATCCCTTTCTGAAGCCATAAAAATTATTCCAAAGTAGGTAGGCTACATACAATCTACCAATTCAAAATCTACTCTTCCATAAACTACCCTCAAACTGAGACACTTCAAAAGATCACAACCGAACCCAGTTCCAAATAGAAATAAGAGGCTGCGAATAAATACGTGTTACGACGTGCCTATATTTTACAAGCTAAAATAATATTTTTTTTCAAATTTTCTTTAATTTTTACTAGTTTTTAGTAGATATTTCAATGTAGAGATCTTCGTGCTTTGTGCTTGTGACGTCTAGTTTTGGGAATCTTTATTTTCTTAACGAAGATGTTTTTTGCTGGGTTATTTTGACTTTTGCGTGATTTTCTTATGAACGTTTCAACGACTCTATTGTTTGTCTCTGTTATAAAACGTGCCGACAAACATGTTTTGTTTGTAAACCGAAGTGTTGGCATTTTTAGGTACATATTTCAAAAGTGATATGAATTACATATAGATGTTGTAGGTAATTTATTATTTTTTCAGGATTATTAGTGAGCTAATGATTATTGGAAATAAATATTATATCTCGATTATAATATGCGGCATATTTTTTATTTATTTATGCGCTCTCTGTGTACCACGGCTTGAAAGACAGAGGTAGTGGATTTCGAAGAAAAAAAATTCCCCAGAATTCTTTTGTAAAGCTAAGGAATATAAACCGGTTTTTTTAAAAGCTGATAACCTCGATTTATAGCTAAATCTAGTTTTAAAGGAGCTAAGTCGGTGACACTAGAATGATTTTGTAAATGAAAATAATTTTCCCCAGTGCCTAAGTCATATTTGGGGATGTTGGGTGGAGAGTAGGGAATGCAATTTCGTTTTCGCGAGATCTCGCGAGTTTAACGAGATTGCACTCGAGCATAAAAACGTCTTATTCTTAAGGATCTATTTTCAAAATAATTCGTAATAATGGCTTGTGATTTGAACTGAACAAATCTTTCACTTGATTGGAATATATATATTTTGTTAATTAATCTGTAATTTCTAATAGTCTGACTAATTGGTATAATTTGTTAATTAATCTGTAATATCTAATGGATCTGCTGAGTAGATATAGTTTTATTTAATTGATAATAATATCTCAGTTTAATAGTCAACTCAACTTAGAGTTTCATTTTTTTGACTTCTCGTTGTTTTGTTTGTCATAAAAGAACTGTTTTATTACTAAAAGATTTTTGTTTGATATTAGAAGAGAAGACTGGTAGTTTCTTTCATTTGTTATTTGATAGATACGTACGTCAAAGTTTACTACTTAGAAGTTTATTAAAAAATTATAAACAAATACCTCAAACAATGTGTGATGCATAAAAGTCTATTGAAAAAATCGTGAAAATAAATAATGTTTATCTTATAATACTTATAATTTTTTTTCCTAATTTATTCAAATATTGTGATTATTTGCAAAAAAACACACAAAACTGCCAATCTCGCGAGATCTCGAAATTGGCGAGATCTCGCAGCATTGTATTCATAAACTCGAGGGATCTCGCTTGAGCCCCAATCTCGCGAGATTTGCATTCCCTAGTGGAGAGTCTCTTTAAGGTTAGGACAGAGATGAAGTTCTGGGAAGGGAAAATATATGAGGGGTGGGAAGGAATCTAGGGGTTAGTGTGTCCAGGAGTGACGTATTAATCCATCCCTCCCGCTGCGGTGCAAGACGAAGGGTCGAGAGAGACCAGCTGGAGGGGTCAGCGGGTCTCCCCAAATCTGCCTCTTCTCCCCAAATCTGCCCCTTCTCCCCAAATCTGCCTCTTCTGATCCGGCCCGCCACGCAGCTGGTGGACAAGAGCATCCACCGACTGAACCCAGGTTCCTCTGCTAAATCACCAAACTTAGCGAACCACTTGGGGTGATCTAAGGCAGAGGTGTTGGTTATTTGGTTATCCAATAAATGATTCCCGGGGCAGCAGTACCCATACCGGCCTCTCAAATTACTGTGATTTTTCTTTTCATGAGAAATTTCCGCATATGTTTATTTCTTTCTTTATTAATTAATTTAGTTAAATACACTACGATTTGTTCTCATACCTATTACTTAGCTTCATACCTATATCGGTAGGTAACCTACATGACGAAAAATGACGTGGCAAGTATTTCAAATATTGAATTTTGTCAATAATCAAGGAATTGGGTACTTGCAAATTGCAATATTGTTGATACGTCCTTAATGAAAGTAGTCTGCATTCTCTAGAAATGAGATTCCTGAAGTCCGATCTCCAGCTCCAACATTCGCTTCAACTTCGCCGTCAACATTTCGAGAATATTTTTGTTTTTTTCCATAGTGTCGTCTCCCGCGTTTGTTCGTTTGTTTGTTTGGAGCGCTGAAGGTGGCTAAACAGACCATATTTTTACAGAGCTTCGAAAGATTCGAGAAGAAAATCAAAATAAATGGAATATTTCTGAATGTATCCGAAAACTAAAAACAATATAAAAGCTAGAAATACGCTTTCAAATGTTATGATTCAAAATAAAGATATAATATTTGAAATATAAAATTTTTCATGCAAACATAAAACAGTTTTAAAAATAACTCACCTTAACAATAGTTAGTGTGAACGAAAAAAAAAACACATATTATAAACGTTATTGTCACCTCACTTTTTTGTCGTTTCATGTAAAAATAATTAGTAAAAAATTCTCAAAGATTCATCATTTTAAAATTGCGGTGGGAAACAGGGAAAATTATCAAGAATTTTTAAAAAGATGAGAAAAAATAAATATGATATAATTTTGTGTGTAACGGAATTTACAGAATGATACAGATTTCTTGACAGAATCGAATAAAATGACTGTCACTGTAGACTGAAGTGGTTGTCACTGGGTGTCTATATCATAAATAAACCAATAACGTCTATATTACCGATGATGTGGTAAGTTTATGGTTCCTGAAATTCATGGTTTATGGTTCCGTTTATAGATTTTTTTGCTATGTCAGGGATTTTGTCAGGAAAACTAATTTCCGGATCTGGTAACAGTGGTAACCCTAGGTCCTCGTGCCCGAATTTTTGTGGTCTCAGCGATCTCAGCATGGTCTCAGCTCTTTCGGAGCTCACGCAGGTGAAATCAATAACTTTATGATATCGGATCGATAGGCGTAACTTCGTGTAGGTATTTGGTTAGTCCATGGTTAGTCCGATCCATTAGTCTCATCAGAGAATCGTATTTCCGGCCTTAGGCCGCTAGGGGGTCGCGTTCTAACGAAGTAATGCGAATCTTCCAAAAAACTAATTATACATACTTTTATAATAGTAGAAAAAAAAATTTGGGTTGAACATATTTTCCAATGTGGTAGATCCTACCTATCTAATTGTTTACTGGCCTCAAAATTCTTCCTTATAAAAACGAAAATCGTTTCGAATTGTCTCAAATCGCCGCTTACGATACTTTTTATAAGATGTCTGAAAAGATACCATATTGTATGAGATTTTTCATTGATGAATCATGATGTTCGGGCTACGCAAAAATAATCAATTTCAAAAGAGGAAAAAATGATTGCATTTTACACCCCCCTGTTGGGCAGTAGATTTAAGAGTGGTAAGCATATGGTAATGTGTGTTCAGCGCCATCTATTGGGTAATAGAATATCGCTACAAAAATTTGAACAGAAAAATGTTTACATAATATTGAAATCTAATAAAATGGCTGCTGATAGAAAAGGCTTTGAAGTCGATATAATCAATTATTCATATTGTTTGTCGCAGAAATGCTGAAAATAGTGCCTATATAATTTCGTAGTAAAAGTAGTTCTGGAAAACTTCACTCCAGTTTGAAATTGTTTACATACATTGTACCAACCGCAAGAAATGAAATACAACTGATAAAAAATAATAATAAAATTGTTAACACTAGCTTGATAACGTTGCATAATAGTTGACAATTCATGCCACTTGAAACTTGTAAGTAACCTGTATGATTTTCTTTCTAGTATGATTCCAATAGGCAGTGAGTTGACAGAGTTCTGTGTTGTAATTGAAGTTGCATTATTCCAATTTAGACGACATTCAGGAAGGTAAATATTGCATTTCAATTTATCACAATTTCGTAAATTTACTTTGATAATGATCAAAATTTTAACCATTTGTTTTTTCGTAAACATACGATATTTGTGCTTGAATAAATAATATACTAATATTATATTTGTTTGATTTTCTACTGGAAAATTATTAATAGGTACCTACCTAAATAATTTTCAAATTTAGATGAATTTTTGTATTATGTACATAATATTCAATACACATTGCAATAAACTCATATTAAAATTTTTTTTCTCTTTCTCTTTATTGGTTAATTTATTTTGTACATCGGTACGTTATTGGTTTATTTATGATCGGTACATATATACTATTATGTATGTTGGCAAATATATTTTTTAAATTAAATATGTCACTGATTAGGTGATATAAGTAATGATTTGTAATACATAAAATTAATATATAATACCTTAATTATTAGCAACAGGTTTTTTCATCAGGGCTGATGAAAAAATTCTTAAGCATTTCAAAAATAAATAAATGTTAGTGGTGTAACTAATCTCAGGTCATGATGATAATATCTCCGAGAGTTAAATCTTATTTAACGTTGCGGTATTTTTTTTAAAGAATTTTTAACACTCTGTTCAAAATATATTGAGAAGTATTATTACAGATTACATTAGAGTTGTGTCCTAATTTTTTTAGTTGAATATATATTATTTAAAAACTTTGTAGCTCATCACGATTGATGTCGCTAGTGATAATAGTTGCTATCACCCATTGATATATACTTTTAATTGTTTAACTCAATGCTTTCACCTAGAAAATTCACGACGTCAGAGCTCTCAGTTTGAAAGTCTAGGCTGCTACAGACGAACAAACATTTTTGCTTAATGTATAAGTAAATATTTTGTTGCAATCTTTAACCTTTAATAAGAAACAAGATAAGAAATTTAATAATAGATAACTGTGAAAGATCACATAATTAAAAAATTCAATACAACAATATTCTAGCTGTATTTCAAAGATAATGCTTTATTTTTTATTATAACCATAAATATTTCGTACTGTAGTAGTAGGATACAGAACAATGCTGTCTGCTATGATTTTAGTATGTTCTATTCCAATAATAATATACATTTTGTCGCTGAATAACAATACCGGTAATAAATTGTTTGATTCAAAGATGGCAGGCTACATATACATCGGGGAGGTGAATGAGCTGGGAAGCGAACAGTTTGTTTGGATGTTTGGAAATGTGGTTGAATCCTACAAGGAAGCGGCCATCGCAGTCGCCGAAAAGGTGCCGTTTAAAAATGTCGGGGAGTTGTGCAACGCTTTCTCTGAGCACCTAGAGAATCTATCAAAGGATGGTAAGCATCGACATTTATTACATCTTTTCAGCACTTTATGTAGATATCATTGTAGACACCACATGACTTTGAAAGCAAGGAGATCAGATAAACAAGTGCAGATTCACTGAGTTAGTCTGGACTGCAGGCTGCAGGTTAAAGATTGATAACATAATATGATAGGCAAACTCTATAGGAGAAGAAGAAACAGAAGATAGCACTTTAATTTTATGGAACAATAACTTATTTCCTGGTTGAAGGCTTATTCATGCAGGTCTCTCTAAATTCTTCACACCAACTTAGTAAGCAGCAGTTACCAATAATTCTTGTGATATAAACTCAAATTTTCACTTTTTCACTTAAGGCGGTGCACCAAAATTCTGGATCAGGCCACTAACAATAACACTCCTTATGTAGATGGCTACAAGGTTTAAATTCCCTTTTGACAGTCGCGTGTCAAAACACAAATTTATTCAAGAAAAGCATCGCCAAAATGCGTGTTATATTTTATACAAATATTTAAAACTTTTACAATCATTTTCAAAAGATATTAATTTTCCACATTATGCAATAAAACCATAGCAGAAAAGGGGTTCATAAGTAAGAGATTTTGAATTTTAAAACATTTTTTATAGGTCATGTAGGAACTATTGCAAGTTTCTAATAGAAAGAAATATTTCCTAGTATCATTCCCATATTATTTTCATGTCTAACTTTTATTAATCATTGTTTTTTTATTTATAAGATATACACACTACATATAGGGGGTTTCTCACCAACCTCCCAATAGCGTATCTACACTAATAACGAATATTTTCAATTTACGGTTTATTTATTTATTAAGTTGGAGTTTATAATTCGGTACTCGAACCTATGAATAGTGGCTATATATTGAATAAGTTGGCTGAGTTTTCTAACCACTGCGAGTATTTTATTTTTATTTTTAATAATATTCGTTATTAGGGTAGATAAGCTATTGGGAGGATGGTGAGAAACCCCCTAAATATAAGTTTTAAAGTATGTTAAAAAAATTACATGGTTTTTTACCTATTACGTAAATCTCTAAAATGTCATTAAGTAATTTCGCCTGGGTTTTAAAACATAATTATGCTGAAACTAATGAAAAAAAATCAAACATTGGTAGACTAATAAAAACAAAAATGAAAGAGTATGGGTGGAGAAAACGTTGCATTTTAAAATTCAAAAATTATATGCTCACTAAAGAAAATATAAAACGACAAGAAATTTAATAATTTGGTTTTGTATTTTTGCAATGAATCGTGAAAAATGTCTAATTCTAATAATTTTTCGTAATGGGTATAAGTTGTTATTGCACGAGTGATTGGTGAGTTATTTGCTGCATTGGTGTTGTGGGCTTCTATATGAAAAAGAGAAGAGTGCCTGGTACGCCGCATTGGAGCATTTAAACCAATGACGGATAGTAATTCGGGACTATCAATATTATTATTAAGCAGGTTATACAGAAACAACAGATCCGACAATGTGCGTCTTTTTTGTAGTGTTAACTTATTATTTGTAGTTTTGTTGTATATTAAAAGTAAATGTTTCGAAAATTTATTTTGTATATTTTCTACTAAATCTATGTATACCTTACATTGAGGATTCCATATTGTGGACGCATACTCTAGTTTAAAATATAAGATGAATTATTTACTTTTCAGAAAAATTAAAAATCCTCTGCCTTCATCCTGATTTAGCAGGAAGATTAGCCGAAACTGACGAACTAACGGAGGAATCTGCTCGGGAACAAAAGTCTGCAGAACTTAATGCATTGGATCCTGAAAAGAAAGCTAAAATAAACCTGCTTAACTACAAGTAAGTGATGATAGTTCTATTAACTGAAAAATCTGTTATAGGAAAAATGTTAATCTTTCATTGATATGTTTGGTATAACTCTAAGGACCAGTTGTTTCGGAAAATTTCACGTTTTAATTTCCTTCAAATCGACATTCACCGAAAAATTGGGTTGTTTCAACCTCCGTCAGAAGAAATTTCATCGAAAATTCCATAGGACCAGTTGTTTCGGAATTCCCTTCAAATTTGAATTTCCTTCAAATCGTCATTCACCGAAAAATTGGGTTGTTTCAACTTCCGTCAGCAGTGAAAATACTATAGAAATGTGATGTGAATGTGATCAGCCGAGTCCGGACGGTTAGCGAAATAATGGGAGGCGCATGCGCAGTCGTCAAAATTGTGATTCGGCGGGGAACACTTGAATAAAATTTTCAAATTTATCGAACGTTATTTGGAGTTGAAACAACTTATTTCGTATTTGAAATATAGGAAGACGTGATTGCGTGTCAAATTTGAAATGAAAAAAAGAATCTTTTCATTTTTGAAACATTTCCATAAAATTTTCCTTGAAATTTCTTCTGACGCAGGTTGAAACAACCCAATTTTTCGGTGAATGACGATTTGAAGGACGATTCAAACGTGAAATTTTCCGAAACAACTGGTCTTAAGTGACCAGCCACGCACGGGGGCTCCATCGAGGCCAGAATTAAGTTAGCCTTTCAAAAGCTGGGCATACTGTACAGGGCCTGCAGATACTTTAATAGTACACAATTGCTAACTCTGTAGAAATTGTAAGTGCGCCCCACTGTGAATTTTGCAGCCACTTCTGGTCTGGCGCCCCAAGGTACTTGAAGAAAACCCTTGACTCTGCAGAAATAGGCAGTCTGTTTGTCCCTTATCTTAACAAACGGACTACAATCTTCAATTTAATGTATTCTTTTAAAAACATTACAAAATTTGATATTTTAATTAAATGAAAAGAAAATACTTTACCAAAATACTACCGGGTTCGGTACCTCCGTACCATCATCAGGACTGTTACATTTAATTAGTTTTTAAAGTAAATTTTTGTATTATTAGAGTATTGCATTAATCATACGTGGTAAGGATACTAACTACACAAGCATTAATAAAGCTTGCCTTTTAAAGGCAGCTTCACTAACGCTAAATATATCGATATCCGAATTAATTCTGTTCAACAGCAAGATTGCTCTTTAGAGCACAGGCGTCGATGACTACCTCGTGCTTCTTCTACCGGTATTTAAATGGAAGATGCTGCGAAAAACTAGTGCATTGATCCCTTCAGCATCGGTGCATAGTCGGAAAATATTTGTATACGGTTGACATTAGTCATTTCCTCCATCCCACAACACGGGTCTCTCCAAGACCCATAATCACTCCTTCCTCTCCTCAAAAAGACCCTCCACAGAGCACAGAGCATATTAACAAAGATGAAATAGGCCCTGAGGGAAATTATTTTCCTCAGGGCCTCCTGTGCGGAGTTAATATAAAATAATAAAAAAATTATATTGTAAACATTGAAAAACTTTTTAGACTAACAATGTAATATGTTTACATGTAGTTCTCACATATGTGCATTCGATAAGACCTGCCGTCTTGTTTTTTATCGAAAATACATACTAATTTATTATTATTATGTCAAAGGTGTAATTCTTGTGACAAAACCTGTCTTAGAGAGTACGAAAACGGTGTGCAATATAGTTGTGAATGATGAATACTTGGAGCTGGTGGATGAGTTGGTATATTTGGGAAGAATGTTTACGAGAGATGGGAAGGCTGATAGGGATATTGAAAGAAGGGTGAATGCAGGTAACTCCATTAATGGAGGATTGAACCCCGTTGGAGCCAACAAAAAGTTGTCCACAGAAGCGAAGCTAGCAGTCCACAATGAAGTACTGGTACCTACCCTGATGTATGGCAGTGAAGCATGGAACTGGCAGAGAAAGGACGAAAGTAGACTGAATGCTGTAGAAATGAGATCCCTGAGGCGTTTGTGTGGTAAAACCATGTATGATCAAGTGAGGAATGTGGAAATCCGAAAAGAATGCAAGGCTGATGTGAGCGTAATGGATAGATTAAGAAAGGGACGCTTAGATGGTTTGGGCATGTTGAGCGAATGAATGAAGAAAGGAGTGTAAAGAGAATTTATGACGCGAATGTGAATGGTAGAAGAAGCCGAGGACGCCCAAGGAAGACGTGGCACGATCTAGTAAATCAGATACTTGAGCCGGGCCAATAAGAGTCAGAATAGAAGAGTATGTATGAGAAGATGTATGAATGTGAATGAGGCAAGGAGTGTGTGCCAAGACCGAGTTGTTTGGCGGTCCGTCCTCTCTGCCTGCCTGGTTAGTTAAACATGTCTTATATCTGTGTCATCAAGTATAAAAATGAAAACATTTTGTATGCCTTCTTATGCAGAATGTCATTGCCCCTTAGTTTTCCCGATGTCTCTGAGCCTCCACCACTCTCAGTTGAGCGATATCACACATTTTGGAAAACAGTGTGCTAATATATAATATTATGTTACATACGGTATGTATAATCTGTACGAAAAATATGTTTAGTTTATTTCTTACCGTCTTATTTCAGCTACAAAACCAAATTCGGATTTCCCTTTGTCATCTGCGCCCGGGAAAATAAAGCAAACGTGATAATGGAGCAGTTGGCAGTCCGCTACAAAAATACCCTGGACCAAGAAATTAACACAGGAATCAACGAAGTCAAGAAAATAACAAACCTCAGAATCCTCGACCTTGTGTTGGACTATTAGCTTCACATTCCTTGTTGTTTTATTTTAAAGACCATTCTGTTTGTGTTGAAATGGTTCTACTGACATATATAAATGTATTTATCATTTGGTAAATAATACGAGAGTGCCATTGTCTTATTTAAATATAAGTAAATTATGTAAATAATTTTTCTATGAATTTATGTACATTCCAATAATGTAAATTGAATATAAATAATATACTTTTTTATAAATTAAATAAAATTTTATCACATTAACATTTTTATATTTATTTGATAATAATGAATTATCACCCACTCAAGTCCACAAATATTATTAAGAGGAAATGATGATGTTTTGTATTTCCCATTTTTCTTCCACAAAACTGGACCAATTTTTAATATATTTTTTTTATCTGTATTAGATGAAAATATTCTATGTCTGTATGTTTTACTTAAAAAAATATATTGTCTAGTTTGTATACTTAGCATCTGTTGATTGCGTTGAAAGCTGGCAATTTTAATGATTTTTGGAGGGAACCTATAAGTAGTAACATGCTAGTGGTCGATTTCAATATTATATTATATTTACAGCGCCCTTGAGGTGATTTCTCACAAAAACGGCGCTCTACAAATTATCCAATTATTATTATTATTATTAAAAGATATTTGCACTAGTATCAAAATATAGAGAGGAAATACGTTTGAATGTACAAAATTCTGCCTGGTTTCCTCTTAAACGGCCGGCACAGTCGACAAGACTCTCGACTCCCAATCCGAAGGGCGCAGGTTTGAACTGCAAATTTTGTGCGCAAATAATTTTTATTTGATTAATTTGTGTTATTTCACAATCAATTAACTAAATAATAATATGTAGTATATTTGCGGCACGCTCCAGTATCAGTATCGCCCTGGTGTAAGACCACCATTGAGAATTGAAACGTTGCTTGAAATGGCTTTAGCCATGTTTGGTGACCAGATCTGAATAGCCAGGTATTTCCCTACCTTCTTCTTCCTCATCTCCTTCCCCTCCCCACTACCTTCAGCCTCACAACATATCTCAATCGGGGATGCCAATATCTTACTGATTCCAGACGGGAGCAGTTGGAACTCTTGTGCGGTATTCATATAAACAAAAAAAAAATTGGTGGTGCATAAGTAACAGTAAGTTTTCAGCTGTGTGTAAGCAACATTCTAAAATTTAAAGCACATAATTCTTACGGCGCACGTGTACGTTGGCAGTGGCGAAAACATGAACTAACACTGTATCTTTACATTTTAATCTGGCAAACATCATTACGTTAAAGACGACAGCGCCCTTGTTATTCTATATTTTCAGTACATATTATTAAAATAGTTAACGGTGGAATGATAAGAGATCGACCGCGGCAACTTTTTTGTTTAATTAGACTTTTTTTTTATTCAGTCGATTCCGCTTAATTTGGACACATTGGGTTATTTTCACATTTTAGTTTGCGACACTTTAAAAATATTTTCTGTAATACTTGCATTTAAAGCAAATTTGCGTTGGAAGATATTATTTTTTGTTAAAGTAGGTAATTAATAACAATGAATAATACAATCTTGCATCATTAATAATTCTCAATGGGCCATAATATAAACAACCTTTGAACATCTTAATTATTATAATTTCTTTATTTTGAAATTAAGGTGATTGTCAAAAGAATTCATATTCCACTCTTTCGTAGATGGCGCGCTTATAGTATTTTTACTTATAAACACTTTTTACATGTTATGCTTTGAAACATCAAGAAAAAATTATTGTTCGCGAAAATGCACAAGCAATACGAATATTAACAACTAGTTTTGTTAATTAAAAAACTTTAATCTTTCAAGAAAGGCTAGCAAATACATACCAAAACTAGTTGTTAATAATATTCATATTGCTTGTGTACTTTCGCGAACAATAAATTTTTCTTGATGTTTCAAAGCATAACTTGTAAAAAGCATTTATAAGTAAAAATACTATACGCGTGCAATCTACGAAAGTGTCGAATATGAATTCACAGCCCATAATATAGTAGGTATTCATAAATATATTATCAAGTTCATACCTCCAAATATTAATTCGGAAACATATGAACTGCTACTGAGGTTTAACCTCTCATCTGTCGTAAGACCGCCGGCGGGCGGGTGACAGATGGCAGATTAAAAAATAAAATGCGATTTTAACCCTTATGTATAAAGAAACTGAACAAGGACAAGGTCTGAATCGCTGGAGCCAATTCCAGATGTTTCTTTTTTATTTGAGCACTCTAGCCTCTCTTAACCTTTAGGCTGCGTTTGAATGTTTGGGTAATGTCTCCGCCACGCGGCATATTTTTTTAAATCTCGTTTCACCGTGCAATAATTCTTTTTGAAACCGTAATTAAACGTGTTTCACATGACTGTTCTTTGTGTAAACATTGCTCAAATAACGCATTCATATCTTAACTATTCATAAATAACTCAAAATAATTGTTTTGGGACCACGCTTATAATAAATAAACTGAAGTATCACCGAAGCGGCCGGCGTAGCGACTGGTACTTACGTGTGTTTGTGTTTGAAGTTTTATATCCCATTGTTTGATCTATGTGCCGATATTAAGAGTTTTTTTAAAAATAAGGATTTGTTTGTGAAATTATTTATATTGTGTGCAATGTTACAAATATTTTCTTTTTACAGTTCGAGAATAAAGATGACAATCTTTCCCTTTGAACAATCACGTGTGCAATTTTTTAAATCAATTTAAAATTCAGGTTTCTGGGCACCATGGTAGTTTGAATTAGTTCTAAAACACGAAACAAAATATAATATAACAGAGACTGGAAGCAAATCTCAAAATAGATATGTATTTTTTTAGGTTTACAACTCTAATGCAATTTTATATACTCAAATGCGTTTTTATAAAACACTGGAATAAAATACTTATGTTTATTATTCCGAAATAAGATTGTCAAATGAAATTCCTAATTTCACAATTGCTAAAAAAAACTGTTGCGAAATCAGCCGAAAACGAATAGCGACGCACGGTTCCACTGACCACGCACTAATTGTCCATTACGCCTGCGCGTCAACAAGCCGTATGTACCGAGGCGGCAGATTTGAAATGAGCTGAAGGGAAAAACCTGACTCGGTGGCTTTAACCTCTCGTAGGCCGCAGTCCTCCCGGCGGGTCCGGATGTTTGAAGCGATTTTGCCCCTTATGTATAAAGAAATTGTTTGAAGAACAAGGTCAGAATCACTTGGGCCATTCTCGTTCTTGACATTACGAGTTACTGGATAGCATTTAGCCATTCCGAATAATTCATATTAATTGCTAAAGGCACGCCGGGCACCAAAGATGGCGGACAAAATGGCTGCCGCTTGATAATATGATAGCTGTCACATTCAAAGTCTATATTTATTCATTGTTTTTTATATAAATCCATTGTGGGAAGCATAGATTTGAGTGATTATTAGGAAGTTCGTTTTATCTACATTATTTTGATGTAATTTTTGTAATATATCACAAAAGAAATGGTATAAAAATTGAATTCGTAAGAAAGATGAGAAAGTCGTATTGAAAAAATTTAATTTTTGTATGCTGGCCTTCAACAAGTTAATAACTTATGTCCGGGGCATACGTCATTCCTATGTCTACCTACATTAAATTGTCGTGAAAACAAGCTTATGTGCCCAAGCGGTTAAATCCTTACCGAAGATAAACAAATAAATGTAATGAACATATTTCTAGAGACGTCGCTAGAGATATGAATGGGGAATTTTTACAAATGAATTTCGATTCTGTATGCTTGTACGCAATACAGCGAGGACTTAAACCTAAAAATGACTTAAGATGGCTCTCGCGTGAGAGGCAAGTACGATGAAATGACTTTAGATGCTTCCTGCAGCCAGGAGGTTAATGCTCTGATATTAATGTTCTATCAAATTTAGCCATATGTGGGGTAATGTCATCCGACATTTAAGAGGTTAAAAGGCTAATTAATTAGTCCACCTAGATTTCACTGTTTATCCCAAAATTTTTTGGGTTTTATAAAAAACAGGTTTAAATTTGGGATTCATTTTAATTTATAAAAACCACCTGCCTAAATTTGGGTAGATATTGCTCGAGTGATTACAAATTTAAATAAGATCATAAAAACATTACCAGTGTTATAATGGTGACCGGACAACCGAACACAGTGGCAAATCAACACACCTTTGAAAATATTCGCCAATATCCCACTGGTTCTATGAGTTTCCAGACACCGTGTATAGACATCACTTCATTTGCTTTTAATTAAAAAAAATTCTCAGTTTTTAACAATTTTATTAAGAGTATGATTAAATCAATTCAAAACTTTTAAATTCAGGGACATAAAAAAAAACCTAAGTATTAAGCATTACAGTAGACCGAGAGATCTCTCAACGATAGCGTGTGGCTGCCCCATCTGCTCCCTGAACTCGGCAGTGTTGAGGGTGTCCTCGAAACCGATGCGGAGGTCATCGCCGGTGAGGGAATCTCTGAGGGCATTGGAACTCTCCAGGAATGGCAGCCTTCCAACCTGAAAATGCAAATAAAATAGATTTATCAAGTATGTATCATATTAATTTAAGCCTCCCGAGGACAGACCTTATAGAATTTAATGAAAATACCAAATAATACATAAAGGTACTCCAAAATATGTTGATATCTGCGGCTGGTCGATAAGTGTGTGATGTCCCGCTATATACAATGACTGGCATGGCAGTTTTGCAGCATTGCCAGTGTCTCATTTGCAGTGGCGGTTCGTGGTCTTTTTAACGGGGGGTTCAGAAATTCAAGAGAAGATATATTGTCTAATCAAAATTTACTCTTATCACACAAATTAAAGAAAGTTAGTGGAGGGGTACCTAAATAGGTACTATTGTTTTTAAATAACTTGATACTCCTCGACACAATTCTTAAAAAACCAAAATGGTTTTAGAGGATTTAAATTGTTCAATGGTTTTTACAACACTCAATGTACGTTGCTAATTATTATTTTTTTTAATAAGAAAAATTGCGTAGAATGTAGAATATAATATAATTGATATTTTAAAACCTAAAAAAAAACAAGAAACACAAATAAAGGTGGCCACGAAATAAAATTAGCTTTTTTCACTTACACAAAAAATCCACTATAAACGTATACAAAAAATAATTATATTTAATTTCCAAACATTTTTCATAAGCATTAGCGTTATTTTTTGTATATAACACTGTATTCCGTCATTGTGTGAAAACATTAGGACAGAATATTCGCGACAACCGATAAACGCAACCACTTTCAATTTGAAAGCCGAAACAATAGTAGGAAAGCTCAACACAAAATTGCATAACTAGCGACGTTGTTTGCCGAAACTTAAGTAAATGTACTCGTAACTAAGGGATATAACGACTTATCTATAAAAAAAAATACGAAAACAGAAGTCAAAATCGGTCCACTTCGATAGTAGATTTACAAATGCCATTAGTAAACGGTTGGATAAATGCAGAAACAAGAAAATAAAAAATGTACAAAAATGACTACAAAGGTAAATACCATAATATATAAAATTTAACTTGCATCCGTCGGTGCAAAAGTCGACCGTCAGCCGGTCATCCTGCGACAATCTCGAGCTTCGTTTCGGCGAGAATCGTCAAAGTTCGGAGGTCACGTGACATCTTGACTCGTGAGCAGCGCACCAAGCTGCGTAGTTTTGTCCATTCTACCGTCACAGCGATCCGTATCGGCTATGATTTTTTCGTATGGACAAATGTGTGCGGATCGCAACGCGCACAAAATGGGAACAGATACCTACCGTATTTTTCGGTGGCGTGAGTTTTAAAGACGGAATTTTAATGTCGAGCTATCTGTGATGCGCTTATATTACTATACAACAAGATTGTTTTATTTTATCATCTTTTTAATGGGGGTTTACCGCACAAACGCACTTTAGAGAAAACCGCCACTGCTCATTTGTCATCACAAATTAAGTTCACTTTTAAAACTCATAACTCGTAAACATAACATTTCGATAATTCCAAAACAGTCAGTTTTGGAGTTATTGAAAAAAATTATTTTACTGTCATTATTATAATATAATACATATTTTCATAAAAAAATAGTTTATAATAACTTTCTTGACTTCTTGAATATCGTCGGAGTAGGTAAATGGTTAAAATACCCCTTTTTTGCGATTGTTTTCTGTGTACAAGATAATATCGCAAGACGTTTCTCTAGAATAGCTAACTTCATCTAAAAAAAAACTTCCAATTGGGACACAACTACTGTAAATTTTTTTATATATTTATAGGAATATATAAAGTGGTTCTATTATTTCTACATAAACCCGAATACACACCCTGCATGAAAAACAATGGTCAAAATGTGATTTCAAAAATATAATGTTTATAACCTTTATACTCGTTTAAAAAATAAAATATTTTAATTTTTGGAACACTGTAGAACGAAAATTAATTTTGACATGCTATTAAAATATGCGGAGACTAGAGGCTTTTGAGATGTGGTCCTATAGAAGACTATTAGGAATTTCCTGGAGAGACCACATTATAAATGAGGAGGTTCTTTAAAGAATCGAAGGAGGAAGGCACCTGCTCAGGTCCTTGTCCGAAAGGCATGCAAGATGGATCGGCCATATAATACGACAAGAAGGCCTCTTGCATACCATAATGGAGGGTATGACCGAGGGGACAAACTCTAGGGGACGCCCACGCCGAGAGTACCTGGAGGACCTGCTGGTGGACATGCGCTGCTCATCATATGCAGACTTCAAAAGAGCCGCACAAGACAGGGAAGAATGGAAGAAAAAAATAAAGGAAATTGCTGCAAACCAATCCCAGGATTGAAACCAGAGAGAGAGATTAGATAAAAATGGTTTTCTAGATGAGTCAAAGAGGCATTACATTTATGGAATAAAAAGAGCAACTACAGTGTTATTAGCACAAACAAATTTTGATTTTGTCCTCTGTATCATCATATCATGATATCGTCATATCATGAAATGTATCATCATATCATGATATTACAGCTTGTGCACATGTGTGAGAGTACCGAGCATATTCACACAAAATGTTGCAAATTCTTCTCCGACTCCTTTTTCATAGGTCAGTATGAAATCAAGATATCCAAAAATAAATATTTAGCAAAAAATCAAAAAAACATGAATACTTTTAAAATACTTTGCGGTGATCCATTCGCCAGTCCACGCAGTGAGAAATCACACCAAATAACCGTATCAGTGGACTGACCAGTGACGGTACGGCCAAGGTTCTGGCAGAACCCGCTGACAAATCGCAGGGCGTTTAAATCTCTTATGGTTTTAATATTTTATTTTTTTTACATATAAATATATAATAATAAAATGTATATATATACAGTGAAACCCTGTTAAGTTTTCCAAAGGACCGGAAAAAAAACTTCTTAGGCAGGGATACCTTGTAAGTGGGATAAATTGGGCCACTTGGTCTTCAAGGTACCAAAAAAACCAAACTTCTTAAGCAGGAAAACATCTTAAGCGATAACTTCTTAATAGGGTTTTACTGTATTCAGAATCAGTGTTTGTTAACAATCTACTTCCAAATATTGAAAGGTAACGACAAGCTATCTTACGGAAGGGCGTATAACACAAACTTGAACTTTGTGACTGAATAAATTACCTTATTCACAGCTCTTAATTCCGTAACCAGCTTCAAGGGAGCATGAAGACCTTGGAAGTTTCGGAGAATTGTGAGATCCATCGCACCTCGATTCTTTAAAAACTGGAATAGAAAAGCAATTGGTTCATTACCTACCATTATACATTTTTGGGTTTTAGAGTGTTTTTAAATTGCACAACCTATACACAGATACATTTTTAGATTTTCACGGCCAAAAGCATTTTCGTTGTTTGTTTTTGGGGTGTTATGCCGTGTTGCACTATCTCCTTCTTTAGCCGACGTTTCGGACAGCGTTGCAGTGTCCATTATCAGGGCAGATCCGGCAGACACATCGTCGGATCTGCCCTGATGATGGACACTACAACGCTGTCCGAAACGTCGACTAAAGAAGGAGGTAGCGCAACACGGCCTAACACCCCAAAAATAAACAACAAAAAAAAACCTATACACAATTTAAAAAAATAAGGTAGGTAAAAAAATATGATAAATATTTACCTATACTCTGCACCTTTAGGAACAGATTATGGAAATTACACTTCATTAAACATAATTACTACAAGAAACAATTATTTACATGCCCAAAACAGGTTATTAGGTTCTTAAATTGGGTTATATGCTAAAAAAAAAACAAAATAATGGCAGCACAAAATCTACCATCTCTCCTGACGTAAATAGTTGTTTTTTGTTGTAATTAAGTTGAAATGAATTGTAATATACATAATCTGTGACTATTAAAAAAACTGCAGATAGGTAAATATTTACAGAGAATTCTCGGGATGTTAGAAAGCCATTTGAAAGGCGTCTGAACTTAAACATTTAACATTTGGTGTAGCAGGAATTAGATACAATTTATTTACAAAATATTTCATTATAAAAGTCCCTTACAAAACGTAGAAAGGCTTCGTTTCACCATAAAAAAGAGGGGTAAATATACAACAATTTAACAAACAAACAAGCAAACAAACAAAAGGCAAGAAAAACATCCCAGTTTTCAAGTTGTTTAGCGGCTACGCTAGGTTTGTGTAACATGGTTTGTGATACAAAAGAAAGTGCCCCCTTCGTAGCGCCTGCTCGCGTCAAGGCAAGAAAAACATCCCAGTTTTCAAGTTGTTTAGCGGCTACGCTAGGTTTGTGTAACATGGTTTGTGATACAAAAGAAAGTGCTCCCTTTGTAGCGCCTGCTCGCGTCAAGGCAAGAAAAACATCCCAGTTTTCAAGTTGTTTAGCGGCTACGCTAGGTTTGTGTAACATGGTTTGTGATACAAAAGAAAGTGCCCCCTTCGTAGCGCCTGCTCGCGTCAAGGCAAGAAAAACATCCCAGTTTTCAAGTAGTTTAGCGGCTACGCTAGGTTTGTGTAACATGGTTTGTGATACAAAAGTGAATGTATTTTTTTATAAAAAAAATACGATTTATTTGGGTTGATTTATCGAAATCCATCGTCAAATGGCGGTGCCACGGAAACATCTTACTCTCCCCTTATTTCCAGTATTCGCCAAACTAGTGCTCAAAACAGATTTTTAGGTAAAGCTTTTAACATAAAAAAATGAATGCAAAAAAACGTGCCTGAAGGTCTTTATTCATTTTACTGTATTTTATTTCCAGAATTTCGCCAAACTAGTACTTACCTAATTTGCATAGATTGCGTAGTAGTGTCATTTCTAGCTCCTCGTTATGTTGCGGTAATATATCGGGTATACCAACATAACAAAATGACAGCGGTAGGCGGCGGTTTAATGACATATCGGTTCGCGAAGTGAAGTGAAATTTTACGCAATTAAAAATTAAAATGCTTTTTTTTCCTCTAGCCGTGATGCAAAAAGTTTCCTTTTATAGTGATTAAGGCGAATCTAAAGTTTTTTTCTAAAAATTATTCGTAACAACCGTGGCCACCAATAACAAAAAATTACCTTTAATTTTACGTAATTAAAATTTAAAATGAAACATTTTCCACTGCCCCCAATGCAAATAGTTTTCTTTTTATGTAATTAAGGTGAATCAAAAGATTTAAAAAAATAAACTGCGTATTAACCGCTTCTCTACATCCAATACGTACCCAAACCTAAGTATTATTAAATTGCTTACATTTCGCTCGGAGGCCTCAAGGGGATGAGAGTTCCCCAACTTCGATTTTGTTCCTGCCAACCCATGGGAAAGCGGGTCCTGGACTCCAAAAGCTCCCTCATGAAGTCCAAAACTGTCGATATTCTCTGGTCGTACCTTAACTGAGGGAAGTTCGAAACTCTGAAAAGGAATAAAAAAATAATGCAATGTCACGAATATACTTAACCTATAATATCAACAACATCGAAATTGCACAATCGATGCGCTCCTAAATTTTGACATATTTACCATATTGGGTTTTTATATCGCGAAATAAATCACTGAATTGAAAGAAAATCAACGTAGGTATTTGACAATAGCAAATATAACAACAATTCAACGATCACCCGTCAGAAGCCGATGTATTTTTTAACAGAAACTGGCAGAAACCAGAAACTCTGTGTCTGATTCGCAGAGCATGAGAGCATAGAGAAAACAATGACAGTTGAAACCATAGATTTTTTTGAGTGGTGTTGCCGCAATCATCTGAATATGGATGACAAGTTTTGAGAAAAATTGGATATATTATACAATATTTTTTTAAATACGGTAATGAGAAAAGGACGCGATCGCGATGCGAAGGTGTTCTACAACTAAACCGAAAACCCTTCCCAGAAAAGTATCACAATGAAAGCGCTGTGAACCGTAGCGAATTTTTCCGCGCACGGTCTTCGATTTATGTCGATTCCTTACTCTTGCCCATAAATATACCATTCCCCCCTTGCCCATGCCGACATTGCCGACCCAACGGGCACCAATGGGACGACGGGTTGGCAAAAAATAGCACCTGGAGCAGCTTGACAATATGTAATGAACAAAATTTTATGTAAGTAATAATAAAGCCTACGCTATTTTGTCTGTGCGAACACTTGAGTTCCTTGACACTGTATACATTTTAATTATCCAAGTATACATTATTATTTAAGAATGATAATTCAAACAATACTTTTACACTGATCCTTTCGTTAATAATAATAATATTTGGAAGACCTACATAGGTAATAACAACCCAAATCTTCCTATGGTACATACCTAGCCATCTAATTTCACATTCCCGATTTTGATCTTTATTTAAAATAAAAAATTGCGCTTGCTGAGAAATAGCGAAACATCAATAAAATCACATGAAAATCACTCAAAATGCACTCAAAGTTTAATCATAAGATTCTTGTGCTATACAAAAAATAAATTTGCAAACTTAAAAATGGCTCCTCCTCCAAAGGGCCCACCGATGGTAAAATTAAAAAAATCCAATTTATTCTTTTTAAATAAACATAATTTTTGGGATATTTTATTAAACAGTTTTTTTTCTTCCAGGATCCAGAGGAACAGGAGAGAATGAAATTTAGAGCGTTGTGTAGATTCCGTACCATCGGGAGGTTGGCAATGGAAAATGCAGGGTGGATGAATGAAGGATCTATAGTCCAAACATTAGTTACAAGTGATGTTTCCAAAAATGTTCGACAAAGTATTGTGGAAGCATTGCAGGAGAGGATATTGAAAAAGAAACAAATTTTGTCTTTTGAAGTAAATCTACCAAATAATTGCTAATGATAATAATGCTATTTCACAAGTTTTCAAATTGCGCTTCCGATGACTACGACAATATATTATTACCAATAAATTTAGATATTTGATATGTTGTATATTTTTAGGATAAAGCCCTTCTTTGCCATCCATTATCTTGGCGTACTGATGAAGAAAAACGTTACCTTAATAGAATCATCGGAGGATTAAAATGCTTTCGGAGGTATCCAAAGGTTTGAAAATAAATAATAAAAATATTATGTTGTTTGTGGATTAGAGTAAAATAGCTTGTTCACCTAGCGCATTTGATTTTATGTTGATCACCGAAGTTAGCTTAATTACTTATGTAAGTTATATAATTACTTAACTCTGATGATTTTTGTAGCGTAATGTTTTGAACATTTTTGACTGAGCGTTGAAAGGTTGTGGTTTCATTACACAACCAGTCCAAAATTAAACTACTTAATATGTTCTTTATTTATCATCTCAACTTTGCGTTTTGCGATAAACTGGCCGCAGATCCGATACTTACATTATTCTTGTCTAGGGCCATAAAGTGGCTCGTGCGTTTTTGAAGAAACGGGCGTTGTTGTAATACTGCCACAATATACATACCAGTAATCGTACTATTCATTACTGTGCTACAACTAAGTGTACTAGACATTACTTTTTTAAAAACCATGTGGTGACATTTCTCAGTAAGTGCATATTTTTTAGGGTAGAAATCTGGGAAATGTTGATTGAAACACTAGTTATATATTGAATCATTTGGCGGATAGGAGGTAACCCGCCGTAGCTTAATGGTAGAGCTCCTGACCAGCAATCAGAGGGGTGCGGGTTTGAGTCCCGTCAGCGACATGTATCTTTTCTCGGAAGATTTTTTCAATATAGATGAGTGTTTCAGGCTAATGATTATTGCTTATAATATTTGATTGACCTTCTGTAAAATTGATTATTTTTCAGCTTTTGTAAAGATCATTGGTAAATAAATCCTAAAAATACATAGATTTTCAGTTCTACCTTTACGTTTCATTCCTGTCCCTATCCTGAATATTTTTATTGTTTTTTCTCTTCAGCTAGTTCGTCGTGGTTTAGCTGCCGTTTCGTTCTTCAAGTACTATGGCCCGGGGAGGATGGTACTAAGGGAAGGTCACAAGCCCTTTGCAATGTATTTTGTCATCAGTGGAGAGCTGCAGGAAACCCGTCATTTTTTTGATGTGATCACACAGCAGTGGCAAGAAACAGTCGCTGGCAGGTTGCTTCCCGGGGATGTATTTGGTCATGATTCACTCCTGCACGATATTCCTAGGTCTGAAACTGTTACAACCATCAGTAAGTTACTATTTATCTATCTTGTTCAAAACTGTTACGTCTCTTAACTTCCAATAGTAAGGTAACTTGATATGTTGTGTTGGGTATCTTCAAAAAAGTTAAAGTTTCATCGCAAATATTTATAATGAATATTAAACTGGTCAGGCGTCCTCACTAGCTCGCCCAATCTCTTTGACCATCACCGTAACCGTTTACACATAAGACATGAACAGCGATAGATGGTACTCTTCTGATATCCAACTCAGCTGCCATTTGTTGGGATGTAGCAGAACTTCATATTACAAACTAACCTACTGACATCTATTGAAAGAAGCTGAAACTACATGGACAATCAAAACGCCACAAAAATAAAATTAATTTATCAAACGAAGCAAATACTTTGTAGTATGACATTGTATATTAAATGAAAAAAACACACTTTGTAAAACACCACTTTTATTTTAATTAATATTTAACAGCCAACCAGGTTTCGCTTAGCTCAAGCATCACCGGGGCTTATTAAATCTGTACATCTAGTCATAAATCTATCTACATATAGTGAAAGAGGTTCTGCTATAAATTGGTGTTATACCTACCGAAATGTATATTTTGATTGGTTATTGATCAAACATTCCAATCAAATATTGCATGTAAATACTTAATGGATTCATTGCTTTTCATCTCTAGCTGGGTGTGGTCTTCTTTGTGTCATGAAGGAAGACTTTAGGCGAGTATTGGATACAACCATTCAGAGTCATTGGGATGATATTGCGCACGCAATGTCAAGATTTACATACTTTTCCACATTCAGTGAGGTTGGTAAAAAAACATTTTCCATTTTTGTTAAACCACATTATTGGTTTTAAACAAATCATCACAAACTATATCGTTTCAGATAGCTATTCGAGAAGGATGTATGTTGGCTAAAATGAAATCTTACAAATTAGATGAAACTATAATGGGAGATGGAAAAGGTGTACCAAATTTTGTTTACTTCATTCTCTCTGGACAATGCAAATTGATAGAAAATCTTTTTGTGTCAGTTAAAAAACGAAGCACAAAAACTTTCTACACCCTATATAATCCAAAGGTAAAAATACATTCATGTTTGCGTTGGTAACCCCTTACCTTCATGATAAGTATTATGTTATGTACAGTTATAAAATATGATTTTTCTATAATAATTTAGGAAACTTTGACAGCAGAAAATGTTAAAGTACAGGCTGACGAGAAAAAAAAAGAATCAATCAAAATTGAAGAAACTGATCGAGCCAGCGCGGTTATAGCTTCAGATGTCCAGATTATAACAATACAAGAGTCACAAGACACTCAACCCAATGCTGATGACATTGAAGTCACGGAAGTTTTACAAAAGGATAGTGAAATGGTCGAGCTTGAAGAAATGGCGGCTGAAGGAAAAATCGCTGAACAGGGAGAGAATAAACACGGTGGAGCTGATGGCAATATGTTGGGATCCACATCCACTCTGAGTGTAAACAGGGAATGGGATAGACGTTCAACTATGCAATCAACTTATTCCAGCAAGTCCATCTCGTCCTCAAAGGATTCAACTGTAGATGTTTCCAATAAACAATCCACATTCAAATGTTTTGAAAATCTTCCTAAAAATGTAAAGGTGTATTTTATGCAGGTGTGCCTCATGAGTGCGGGGGGCTGCTTCGGTCTAGGGGAGACCATGAAGAACAGGAGAATCATCGCCACGGGAGATGTTCACTGCCTCCTCCTGCCCCAGCACTGGCTGTGGCAGTGGAATCCTGCCAACATCTGGTCAAGAATCAAACATTTCCTGGACAGAAAGATCCCATCCACAGAGCAAGTGTTTGCGGAGTTCGAGCTCAACCAGAGATGGAACCTTTACAAAGAAAACATTATCAAAGAAGTGTTTATGGACAAAACAGCTGTCAACCCAACGTCTGTACACGACGTGCCGTATTCCATCAGAATTGACCAAAACTTTGACTTTGGGGAATGTAAAACTAAAAAGAAATCAAAACACTAGAGATATAATCGGTCGATTTTAATTAATTATTTTTTTATACATACTTCCTTTTATTTACAACATTCTTTCGTTTTACATTCAATATATTATTGGTATAAACATTTAACCGCTTGGGCACATAAGCTTGTTTTCACGACAATTTAACGTAGGTAGACGTAGGAATGACGTATGCCCCGTACCTGAGTTATTAAATTCTCAATAACATTAAAATAATTTTTTTATGTGGAATATTGAAATACAAATACACTTTGGTTCTTTGATATTATATCTTTCATTACAAAGAGATTAAAATAAACACTTATTAAACCTAAACTAAATACTTACACCTATTATCTAATATGGCATCTTAGATTGTAAACACAAATACGGTCCAACTAATTTACAAGTGTATAAAATTAGTTGGGTAAATAAACATAATCAAATATATACATATATGTAAGTATAAAGTACCCACCTGCCTTTACAGATTCACTGAAACATGAAGACAGGTATTTAATGATGTATTTATCATCATATATTATCGTCTACTTACTTACCTTCTTACTATTTTTATTATTTAATTAGATTTATATGCCAGTTCAACATTGGTATGGTAACAAGTCAAGTTATTCATTATTCCGACCTTACGTGTCGCTTTATATTTACACTGCGTTTATAAGTAAGGAGCGGTTGGTTTAAGCGGGCGACATACGCGAAGCTCACATCAAAAGATACTGCGTTATAAAGTATCTTTTCTACCGACACACTATGTTATAAAATATTTCTTCCTACGGCAGGAGAAGGGGTCAGTTGAAATCGGAAGCGGTCGAGAGAATATCATTTCTTTGTCCTGGATATGTCAACTTGACAGCTCCGTGTATTCAAAATGACCTCCTCTCCTGTTTGCGGCGAAGGGGGGGTCGCATAACTTTTCTGATATCGCGATCGTAGCAGCGGTCACGAAAAATAACGCCGATTAGCGAAGATTCAAACCGCGATCACAGCACATCATCTTTTTAGGTGTGGCGGGTCTCTATGGGATTGTATGGCGAGCGCTATTGTGTTATAAAGTATCTTTTTGATGTGAGCTGCGAGTCTGTCGCTACCTTTATGTATATATTTATTTACACAATCAATAAAAAGTAAATAAATCAATATGTAAGTACTACAAATTCGAATTGTGTGTCCTTTGGCATAATATTCGAGTGAGTTCCGGGAAAGGTAGGAACCCTACATTATTAGTTATTAATAATTCACATTTTTTTTATGAAATAAAAAGGAAGCACATCTTGACACCTAGCTATGCAATCGTAGTGATCGCAACTGTAGATTTTTGTGAATACAAATAATCTTTGTTTTCTAAAAATAGTTTGTTTTGTTTGTTAGTTCCATTTTTGGCTTCCTGCAAAGATAACTATGTCAAGCTGACACATCGATGAGATACAAGTTTTTTCCTTTGAATTTGAAGTTATTGAAATGTTTTTTTAATCCAGTTAGACCTCAAGATATTCGAAATTGAGGGTTTACATAATTCAATAAATAGATAATATTGAATTGGATATCAGGTACCGACATAATAATATTGCACGCAAAATGTACATTTCCAAGTTTCATTATTATTTGTACTGCTCTAAAATTCGCCATACCTTAAGGTACTGCGGATAAATAGTTCAATCTTAAATCACACGTGTAATTAGTCTTCTTTACCTTAAATTAGTAGATTTACATAATTCATAGTTTGTCCGAAATGTTTACCCCATTTGTCATTATTTTACACCACTGTGCTTGATGGCACATTGTTGTATATGTGCGGCACTTTGTTCTTTGCATTCATTGCCACATAACTAGGATTAGCAAAGGCACTTGGAGATAACTTTGGATCTAAACTATCACAAAAACCGCTGTCTTTTTTGGACATGTTCACATAATTGTCTTTTGTTACTATCAGGTCGTCTACTGGAACATTACCATTCGTGGTTGGAATCTTGAACATGGGCTGATACGAGGGATTGGTGAAGCTGGTTCCATCTGCGGGACTGTGAAGGGATCGCGGTGAGGTTGGGTTGGACTCCCCCAAGTCTGAATCTGAGCCGGGTCTTTGAGGTTCGTTATCCATGTTGAGCATTGGTATCAATTCAACTGGTTTCTTTTTATCTTCATCGAGTAGATCTGGCATTCTCTTGGGCGTTGCTGTGTTAAAATTAAAAACGGGCGCATCTTTTGTTACTACACCGTTTTTAGCTGGACTCATGCATAAATAGCCTTCGGTATCTAAAATAAAAATCACAAATTAATATTTATATTCAAAAAATGTGATGGCTCCATTGGGTTTGACATGTAGCAAGGCTGAAAAGAAGCTGCATTGCTGGGCGAAGTAGAGCGAAAAGATATTTTTGAGAGAAAGATCTTAGGGCTAATCAAGAAAATGGTATCTTTGGATAAGGGACAACATTATGGATGAAGAGGATATATAATGATCTCTGTTTGGCTTGCTTGCAAGGATCGAAGTAAACCATCATCAAAGAGGTTACTTTATAATAATTCTGCAGGATGAAAGAGTATTGGAAGACCTATAACAGGTAGCTGGATGGTGGGGAAGCGAACACTTCAAGATTAGGTACCTATAAGAAAATGGAAAAGGAGATAGCAGGATTTTTTTTTTCATTGCTTCCGCCAGGAGGCCCTGAAGAAAATAATTTCCCTCAGTGCCAATGTCATCTTTGTGGATGCTGTGTGGAGGGTTTTTTTTAAGGAAAGGAAGGAGAGAAAGATCTGGGAAGGAAAAATGTACAAAGAGTGGGTAGGTATCTGAGGGTCAGTGGGTCCAGGAGGGACGTATTTATGAATCCATCCCTCCCACTGGATGAGAGGGTCGAAAGAATCCTGCCGGAGAGTCTCCCTCAAACAGTGAGTGAGTTGATACATCCGCCGCCAAGATCTAGACAATCCTCAACCCTATGAACCTGTGACCTATGGCAGAGGTGTTAGTTATCCAATAAATGGTTTCCAGGGCTGCTGTACCCATAACTGCCTTTCAAAAAATAGAGATGGTTGTGAGAAAAGGTGGCCAGGTTGCTTATTTACAAAGCTTACACCATTTCAGTCACGGTTGATGTCCGTAATAGAGTAGCTTTTGTTTGTGCAAAATCATTTAAAAAACCTTATACCACTTCAGTCATGGTGACGATTATACTACCGTCATAAGCAAAAAGCAACTAGAAATTTGCAAAGTCACATTCTGACTTAATACTTTTTATTGTACCTATTAGGTTGATAAACATGAAAGGTCTTATAAATATATTGTTTCTGCATACCTAACCTATGGACTACATTAGACTAGACTTTGCTTATGTATATATCTTAATGTATTTTTCAGGGGGTTTTTCACCATCCTCCTGATAGCTTATCCATACTATAACAAATATTAATAAAAATAAAATACTTGCAATAGTTAGAAAACTCGGCCAACTTATCCAATATATAGCCACTATTCATAAGATTAAGTACCAAATAGTAAACTCCGACTTAATAAATAAATAAACCGTAAATCATTATTAAACTTTAATAGATAGTTTACCCATATTATCATCAGGAGAAAGTGGATTTACACTCGTAGGTCCACCGAATGGATCATTCACATAGTCATGTGTGGCTGTAGCTGACACCAGATTCCCATAGTCGGGAGAGCTCATCATGGCGAGATAGTCACTGTCACCTCGCTCCGCTATCCATCTGCTGTTCATGTCCATGTATGGGTCGTTCAAGTCTATGTAGTGCTGTAAACATAATAAAGTTAATAAATAAAAAATACCATTTACTGATTGAAAGTTGATTTTTATAATGTGATATCTATCACCATCTTCTTGGTATTTTAAAAATCATGTTTTGTCTAACCACTCGAGCCCTTTTTTCCACATTATGGCACTATTTCCAAAACCTCGGATTGCTTTGTTGCCAAAATGTGGCAAATTTTCAAAAAAAATTTTTTATTAAAACGACTATATAATATATTGTACATTCAAAATATAACAAAATAAATATTCTCTAGATTCTTTACAATGTTTTAAGGTTAAAGATTTAATTTTTTTTTTTTTTTAAATCCTACAAATTATGTGATAATAGACAAAAGATAGGGGAACTCATTGGCTACATAGAACTATAATCAGTTTGTATGTCTCCATATTCAAATTCGGAGGTATGATTTTTTTAATGTGGGCAGAAAAATTTCCTTTAGCAATCTGAGAAAAAATATTTTAATTGCTCTGTCGCTCCAGTGGATATGATTTAAGAATTTTATTAAGTTGTTTAACTTTTGGGGTAATGAGCCAGTTCCATCCATTCATCATCAGAACAGATGAATTACATCACATCAAGGCTATCAAAAATGTTAGCTCAATTAGAAGGAGAGAGATTTTACTGTTTTTACAAATAATCTAGATTGGGTAGGTACTGTACAAGGTCTTAATTGAATTTAAATAAGTATTTCAGTTTTCATATCCCATCACAAAAGGTTCTTACTTTTCTGACACTGTCTTCCAAGAGGTATCCAAGTCTTTCTGCCAACTGCGTGAAGCTTGGTCGATGGGTTGGTATTCCTCGCCAACACTCCAGCATTGTTTCATAAATCTGCTTATTTGCATACTGGGGCCTTTCCATTCGATATCTGTTTAATAAAGAAAATATGTTAACTATCAAAACAATGCTAATAATACACACAGAAAAAGTGAAAAATATTTGGGTGCTTCTGGGATCCCTAGGATCAGTAGGAATTAATGGCGTCTACACACGGCTGGTTTCACACTAATTGAAGCCAGTGTGTCAAAAGGCTCGGCCGTTCTACCTTGTCAAGCCTATTGTTCCATCCCTTACCACAGGTTTTCTTAAAAACCATAGATAAACTATTGGACAAACCAAACAAACCAAAAAATATGGGGATGTCAATGTATGGTCAATGCAGGGGGGTATAACTCCGAACAAAATGGCCAACTGAATGAAAAAGACATGTGACGTCATTATGACGTCAAATCTTCACATCCCATAGAGAACTTAGAATGTCCGTGGAAGAACTGAGTGGCATTTTGAATTTCCTCTATCGTCGTCTATGGTGTGTGACGTCAAATACAGCTTTTGTTGCCATAACCATGGTAAAATGGTGTCGAAAGTTGCCCCATACAAAAAGCCCGAAGATATCAATCTAATGAGTGGTTTATTTATGGGTCAATGTGACACCAAGTTCCCAAGTGACCCTTTTTCAAATCTGCGGCATTCTTCATCTAATATATAAAAATCTCGTGTCAAGGTGTTTGTGGTCACACTCCTCCGAAATGGCTCGACTGATTTTTATGAAATTTTTAATGTATATTTGGTAGGTATAAGAATAGGTCGTAAAATATATCTCATACCGCATGCTCTGGCTTTATGAAATTTGCATAAAAAAATTGAAATAGGTCAAAGAGTTTAGCGACAGGGAAAAAAGACAGTAGGGAGAGGGGAATCCAGGAGGGGCGGAGAGGAATTAAGGAGGGGGGTTTCCGCGAGGGGTGACAAGGGAGGGGGGAAGGCGGAAAATGTGGAAAAAGGGGACAGCGGAGAACGAAGGGGGAAGGTGAAAATGGAATGCAGGAGGGGAAGGAGTCGTGGAAGGGGAAGAGTTGGCGGAAGGGGAACGGGACGAATGGGAAAGGACACGCAGGGAGAACAATTTCTTTATTTAAGTGGCATTGCAACGCATTCCGGGTATCAGAAAGTTATAATATATTTATATATAATATATTATTTTTTTGATAAATAATGAAGATTTCAAAAGATAATTTCAATTGAAAAATTTAAATAATAATACTATGAGTTGGACTATGTAATATATGACTATATAATAATACTATGGACATCATCATCTACTTGCAAATGACACATTTCAATTTTGAAATTTCGCTTACAATATAACGATTTAACACCATTCATGGAAAAAAGTGTGATTGTGAAAATGTCTCAACATAGAAAAATTGTTCTTACCCTTCAATGATCCTGTTATAGAACTTTTCATCAGCTTCCATTCCTGGGTAAGGTGTACTGGCTAGCGAAAACAGTTCCCATAGCACTATTCCATATGACCACACATCTGACTGTGTCGAAAACACCCTGTCCCTTATAGATTCTATAGCCATCCATTTTACTGGTAGAAGCCCCTGAAAATATAAATAATGAATGTAAAATTGATTATAATTATTGCAATTAACTAATGTTTTGATAAAATACTGTAATTGATTATTGTGACACTTACATCTCCTTTCTTTTTATAGTTGTCATTCTTATACATACTCTTCGCCAACCCAAAGTCACAAATCTTAACAATGTTGTCATCAGCTAGTAAAATGTTTCTAGCAGCCAAATCACCATGGAGCACCTACAATAATAAATTGAACAGTTAAATACATAAATTAGATATTCGCATAATATAAGGGAGTAGTACAATCAGGCACACTAATCTATTAAATCTGAGAGAGCTAGATATCCAAAATGGACTACCAACTCATCAGTAAGCTGTAACCAGGAAAGAAAAATGTTTCTTGTGTTGTGATGGGAGGACTTATCCAGCCGAGGAATTGAACACACAACGTCTTGGTGGGACCCAACCGCGATGCCAACTCAGTCACTGACCACTACTCAGTTGCTCACTAAACTGAGTTCTCGAACTTAGAAGCTCATGGTCACTGGCAAAGAGGGAGGTAGGAGAAGAAGAGGACGATCACAGATTTGTTGAATGGATCAAATGTGACAGGCGTCTGGAATGTCGATGTCTACGGAACTCAATGCAGTGCAGGACCGTGAGTAGCGGAGAAGCCTCAATAATCAGGGCAATTGGAGTGTGAGTCAATGGTATAACCACTCAAGAAGAAGAAGCAAAACTTGTGTTGAAAAGGGAGTATTTTAAGTTTTGCACTGTGAGTATCGAACTCGGCTCGTCCCACTGCCAGTTGAGTGTCATACCCACCGGGCAAACAATCACTTCAATGGATAGTGCATTATTTTACCTTTCTATTAGCCAGATATTCCATGCCTCTAGCCACTTGGAAGGACCAACAAAGGAGATCCTGGGTGGAGATGGGGCGGACATCTCGATTGTAGTTATAGTCCCCTCGGTAATTGGAGCGCCAATCTGGCTGGACACTTCCATTGCTCACTATGACGCCATCTGTGTCCCCTGAGATAAAGCCAAACCATTGAACATCTACCCTTACTGAACATAATATTATTGTGTGATCTCTTATAAAAACTTTTAAAGCAATCTCTCACAAGACATTGAGGTCATAAAATTGTTGTAGGAAAGTGATTCTTCTGTAACCACCAAAGTAAAAAATTTACATTGGAGTCGAAAAGAAAATCACATTTAGAAAAGGAAATGGGATTTATAACTCAGTTATGACACATATGCAGCTAAATACTTGACAAAATTTCATATGAATGCAAAAAGTTAAGTTAAATTTTTAAAATATTTTTTCTATTGTGACTGCATTTCAAACCCTATATTGTGTTTCTTTTCGAAGCCTTTACCCAGTTGGGCATTCGAGTTAATAATTGAAATATGCATCCATCGTCCGGGATTTCTGAGCTTCTGATTTGGAAACTTCCCAACCTCATTAAAAAATCATACCTCTGATATTTTAATATCGAGGCATATAAACTGCGTACAGTATTAGACAGCCATTGAATACAACTGTTTTTAATAGTTTATCCCATATTTTAAGATTCATTAAAAAAAATATTAACAACCGTTAAACTTATAAATGCATAAATTCTGCGTATTATTTACTACAAAATTGGCAACCGTAGTACCTATCTGGAGAAAATTGAGTATTGTTACTTCTATGTGTTGTTTGTGGCCTAGTTGAAAATCACAGACATTTATTGGTAAGAGAGAGACAGACAGCTTATACATAAAATATAAAGATAAATATATACATTGTTAAATGAAGTCAAGCCAAAAAAAAATAAATAAATAAATATTAAATCGTAGATGTAAGGCACTCCGCTGACGAGGCAACTGAAACCAAACTAAAACCGGCTGGTTTCTATGTCATGATTGTTCAAAAAGCTTGTTTAACCCGAAGAACAATCAGCTGACAGCTGGCAACTAGCAGCGCCCGGCCACGGCAATCAGCAGTGCGAGTCGCGAGTCACCGCTTGCGTTACCATTGACAACGGGTTTTTGAGTGATTGTGTAGTGTGCGGGCCATCACATTGTCATACAAAGACAGTTTTTTTGTTTTTTGTTTTTGTTATGTTTATTTAGATGTATGCCAGTTGACAGTTTTTTTTTTCAGTTGCCCCAGTGAGCGGATCGCTTAATACATGATCAATGATTTGTAAGATAAAATATTTCAATAATTTCCCTTTGCGAAATGTCAATAATAATTAATTCAGAAGAGATGCGAGACATCTCTTGTTAAAATGTGAAATATTTTTGTAATTAATGACAGTATACAACACGCTGGAACTTTTGAAGTAACTCCAATAAATGTTTTGAAATGTCTGCAAACTGGCCAAAATGTGGCCAAAAACGCTCCAGTGGTTAGCGGTTACTTTCTGAAATGATGAACTCGTATTGACAATATAACAAATTAAAATGAATGTTAATATTTACCATTGGGTAACATGGATATGACTGTGTTGTTGGTGTCCAGTCCCGGAGAATGTAGGCCTCCGCTGTTGAGTCCGGAGTCCCCGTGGGATCCGCTACGCAAAAGGGGCAGAGCTGCATACTTATTGCCACTTTATTTTGAGTTAGCAAACAAGCCCAAACCAAAAACCAAAACCAAACAATTAGTTAGACACAGTGCATTTTTATTAAAAGCATTAACACAGTGGTTTTCAACCTGTGGTACGCGTACCCCTTGGGCCTTGGGGTATGCAAAGCAAAAATTGGGGGTAAGCAATTTTGGTGGTTTACGCTCGGTGGCAATCTGCCGCGTAATACCGTTCTCAAGCTCGTATTTGTGTGAAAAGGTTAAAAATGCCCGAAGTCGTGTTACACGTGTACACAAGATAGATAGAGGGCACGAGGTACAACAAATTTGTAGCAAGAGTCATGGGGTACGCAGGCTCAAAAAGGTTGACAACCGCTACATTAACATATTACTAGCAGGAGAAGATATTTCACAGATTTTTGAGGTCAATTAATAAGTTACATCTTTTAATTTGCTGCCAAAATAATAAATATTATGTTCGTGCAAAAGACGGCTGTGACGTCATGCTTAGAAACCTCTCTCCCAGGGACAGTTTTTGTTAGCAGCAATTTATTTGTATGTTATGATTTATTGGTATGCCAAGTCCTCTCTTATTTTGTTAAGTTATTGAAAGTTTGCGATTTTTAAATATATTTTTCAACTACATCTAGAAAAACACTGATTTCAATTTGTGAACTTTCTACAGAAAATATCAGTATAAAAACCCCTCTAAAGTGACATTATAGAAACAATAACGAAATATCTAAAAAATGAAGTGATTTTGGACCATAATTGTGTGAAACTATGGTGGTATTTTAATGTATTCTTGTTATTTCATAATTATCACATGAAAAATGTGCATTGTGCATCATAAATAAAGGTTAGATTATCATAAATATATGTACTAGGTTATTTCCGAAATAAGCTTTGAACAAGTAATATTTTTATAGTATGTAGTTGAACACGGCATATTATTTAACAATCAAAGAGTTAATAAATTAGTTTTTTATTTTATTTTTAGAAACAGTAGCATTACAAAAGCTTTGTTAAAATATAATTTGTAGCAATCTTTGATGTATATGTTAACGGAAATGTATGTAATCCGTCATTGTATTCAATTCCTAGGAAATATATGTAGTTCCTAAAATAAATAGCTTCGGAATTGTATATATTTCCTAGGAGTTGTATACAATTCCAAGATTTCATACATTTCCGGAAACATGTATAGGTACTGCAAAATTCTAACCTAAAATAGAAAATGAAGATGAATAATTAAGAAAATTAAGATAATGTCGGTAGTTCTCAATCAGAGTATGATACAGTTAAATATGATCGAATCGGATAGGGACACATTAGCTTAGTTGTTAGAGTTGAGCCCCGGAAAGGCCAAGGTCCTGGGTTCGAGTCCCAGATGTGACCGGATCTTTTCTGTTTCAGAATTTCGCTAATATTGTCTTCATTAATTAAAATATTACAATTTGAGGTTTTACTTATTATGTTAAAAATAAAAAGAAATCTTGCTTCTATGTTTTCAAGTCAAATTATACTATTATAAGAGTAATAAACTCTTGTCCCTATGTTTTCAGGGCACATTATACTATTATGACAATAATTGTGAAATATCTATTTTTTTAAATTGCATTAGGTAGGTACCTACCCGCTTTTATTACTGCTGATAGAATATGCACGGTTGATCATTTCAATGCCAATGGTTGGATCTATAACATCTGTACTGCGCACCACTTGATCAATGAAGTTACCTCGGTGTCTCAACAGATAGTTGTGGAGGTTCCCAAACCGGCAGTATTCTACAATGACGAACAACTCATCTGAAACAAAAAAAATATATTAGAAATAGACATCACTAACACTTCAAACTAACATTTGTATGTGAATGACACTTAAAAATGAATCATTTGTAGAATTCATTCTTATATTTAACTTGGTTGTAGAATGATTTGTCATCTTCTGTGTTTTCTCCCTCCATCAACATGATTCCCTTTAAAACTTCTTTCCCCCTTTTCTCAAAACGACACCCCTCACAGAATTCCCGAAGGTGACTTAGGCCCTGAGGAAAAAATTTCCCACAGGTAGTCCCTGTGATAAAAGATTTTCCAACTGTGTGGAAATTAGTAACACTATGTACAGTACACTAATTTTTCTTGAAAACGAAAACTAGTTTAAATTTTTATCTTTGTCCACAACCAGTAAGTGGTCAGAGTAAATTTTTCAACTAGGGTGTGTCGTTTATTGTACTTGCCATATTCTATGATACAATCTATGTACAGCTGAGAACTTGCTGTTAAAATGATTTTTTAAATAACAAACAAATGAAGGAAATCTGATTATTATTATTTTGTATGAAGATGTTTCTCTGCACATTTTCTTTGAAATCTAGTAATAATAATATTATCCATACGTTTTGTAACATTTTTGGTGCAGGCTCCCAGCAAGTTGACAACATTCAGGTGTTTGCCGAGATGTACCATGATCTTGAGTTCAGATGCGAGGGCCTTAACGAACGTTGAGTCGGCTGTCTTCTTCACTTGTTTCACGGCCACAATGGTTGTTTCCTCTCCATCCACGATGTTCTGAGCCACAGCTTTCATCACAACGCCATATGCTCCAGAACCAAGCTGTTTGCCTGCAAAAACCATCAAATTAATCACAAAGCAGATAATCAATTTGTTCATCTTAGTAAAAATTCAACAAGATGCCATTTTGTTTTTAACATATTAAATTTTTCAAATGTTGAAAAAGGTTTCGAAAAAACGGTCTAGAACAGTGGTTCTTAACCTTGTTGGAGGTACTGACCCCCACCGGTTTCATATGCGCATTCATCGAACCCTTCTTATGATGGACAAGCGGGGCTTGTCATCACTAATCATATGAGATGGGGGTGTGTCTTGACCTCCGCCGAACCCGCAAGACTGACTCACCGAACCCCTGGGGTTCGATCGAACCCAGGTTAAGAACCACTGGTCTAGAAACTCGGGCAAAACTACTAATATTGTCCAACATTGAAGAGATACTCCTTTGGATATAACAAAAATAACTGTAATCAAATCATTTTAAAATATTGAGTCCCAAATTCAACACTGGGACACAACTGAAACTTTGGTAACTCCGAGATTAAAAACTTTTATTAATAATAATAATAATATTTGGGTGATTCGTACGGTGCCGTTTTTGTGAAATATCACCTCAAGGGCGCTGTAAAAATTTATAATATATTTCTACAATCTTATTTCTAACTACAGACTAGACAAAACATTATAAAAACTTATGACTAAAATATTGCATCCACCGGTCCTTCGATCAGTGATACAAAACTATATGTACAATGCATTTGAGTAATGAACGCGATGCTTCCTAAAAATGTTTATAGATATTTATAATTAATTTTTATTATTATTATTATACTTAAGGCAGAAAATATACAAAACATTAATAACATTGTTGTAGAAGTCAGTTTTTCAAATTTATTTGAATTTGGTGGAATCAATAATTAATTCGGAAAAAACACAGTTAACCACTCAGGCCACATAGTACTATATCTGTCACCAAAAAATGACACATCCTAATAAGACTTCTACTTATCTTAGATAATTATACATATCTCCGTTTCTGTTATGGCCAGACACAATAAAAGTATAAACTGTTTTAGAAAGAGACAATGTCAAGCTTTCTTTCTGCATTTAAAAGTGACAATTTAAAATAACGTTTGACGAACAATGTGTTATAGTTGTGTATAAAATGGTAAATACAGTTTATTCGAAAAAAGCCATCGGTAAACTATTTTTAAAAATTTGGCTATGTTTGTGAATTTATTTAAAAAAGATTTAATGCTTTATCCACTCGTGCGATAGCTACACAAAGTTAAGTAAGAGATTTTTAATTTTAATTTTAAATGAATTTATAAGTTTTAAAAAAAACCTAAAAATAATAAAGAAGTCTAGGTGTATTGTATTCATTGAGTTTACACCACAGTAAGCAGAAAGTATTTTTATAAAAAACTAGCTGATACCCGGCATGCGTTGCAATGCCACTTAAATAAAGAAATTGTTTCTCGCTGCGTGTCACGCATTCCCCTTCCACCTTTTCCACCTTCCCCTTCCACCTTTTCCGCCTTCCCTTTCCACCTTTTCCGCCTCCCCTCCTTAATTCCTCTCTGCCCTACCGGATTCCCCTGCACCTCACAAATTTTTTCCCTGCCGTTAAACTCTTTGACCTATTTCAAAATTTTAATGCAAATAGTCGAGCCGTTTCGGAGGAGTGTGACCACAAACACGGTCACATGAGATTTTAATATATTAGATAAATATTTACCTAGCTTCAGCATTTCTCTGGGGAACTCCCACTTCTTATCGTAAGGAAGAAGTTCAGCCTGTTCGTCAAGTCCCAACTCGGGATTGAGGCATTCGGTGGCTCCTTCCTCGAAGTGGAGTAGACCATCAATGCAAAGTTGCTTCCTGATTCGCTTCTCCTTCTTAATTTTCAAGATCAAGTATGTTATAAGTAAAATGAACACAATGGCCAACACAATGATAGTTGCAATGTAACCAGCTTTAAAATCTCCATCTGAAAGAATCAAAATAACAAATTTGAAAATTGGATCAATAATTACATAATGTAGAGGTATGTGTAATTTTGACTTTCGCCAATGTTGATTTTCACCAAGAGATACCACTCATGCAAGGGCTCTACTTATTGACAAAAATGTCCATAAGCAATGTATTATTACAGATATTAAATATTCCCTGATGATGAAGCCGTAAAGGTAAAATTTTCAATAGAAATAAATGTTTTAGAATAGCACTTCTCACACGCATCGCAAACCCACGTTCCCACTGGGCGCCAATCTGGGCCGACCAGATCGGCGTGTGGAAGGTGGATGGGAGGAGGAACGCCTCCAACGAGTTGGTTTGACATCTGTGAGTGCTTTTTTCTATGCATCTAAGGTTATGTTCAGTTTATCTGTATACCGTTGTGTTTAAATAATGTTCATACTTGTTAAGGTGATGGACTGGGATCTTGCTGCTTCTCCCACTCGACTGGTGGCCTTACAAGTGTATTTCCCTCGATCTTCTTCTTTGATGTGGGTAAATTCCAGCCGTTTTCCATTGTCCGTCAATTTTACCCGAACATTCTTATCATCTGGGTTGACATCATTGAAAACCATCAAGACATCATCCTAAAAAATAATGTGTTTTTTTTTCTTTCTTTCACTAAGCAACTTTAAGGCCCATTAACCATTCAAATTTCAACTTGCGATCGTGCCCTTGCAACTGTACAGGGCGGTTCCGATGAGAAAGATCGATTATTCTCCGTACACAAAAGTTTAATTAATAACTCAATATTGACTTTATTTCATTCAAAATTTCTACATTCAAGTATGCAATAAAAATGCTCAAACGCATGATAATACATTTTTTAACATCGTGTACTTCTTGTAAGTATTTATGATTATTCAATAATGTCTAAGCAAAATAAGTGTGTAAAATTTTTTAAATATTTTAGTTTGTAAGACCTTAAACAAATAGACACAAATTGAGGTATTTTCATCACAAAACGCTTTTTCAGATTTTTTTAAATGATTTTAATTGAACTAAAATTTTAATTCTGAAAAGTGTCTTTACTAGATTATGTATTGATATATTTTACCGTACGATTTATATGATTTGAAATGGGTGTTGTATAATACAATATTTCGTTTGAAAATTTAACAAATCTGCCAACGACCAACGGCATAACCTTACTATATTAAATAGGCCGATACAAAACAAAAAACCTTGTGATCTTGATCTAAGCATCCACAAAAAGTGTATGTGTTTTGTCGAAGGAGACACGCCTTAAATGCAATTTAACCATGTATAAAGAAACTGTACAAGGACAAGGTCAGAATTGCTTCATTCTCCAGATATTGCCTTTAATTTCAGTTATGTAGCTTCTCAGAATTCATTGTAATTAATTTTCTGTGGTACACGGCCACGTGTGGGCAAATGTCATCCGACATTCAAGAGGTTAATATACCCAAATAGTCTGTGCCTCCGGCGCTGAGGGCAATAAATGCATGAGTTTGTAGGAACAATGATGGCCAAAGGTTTATGTTGCATATTCATTAGGAATATAGTTAAATTTTGAATCGGTATTATTATTTGACATTTTCTAGTACATAAGCATTACAATTATTTACCAATAGCGTGTGAACGTACCTGATACCACGTTATTTCCGGAACAGGGATACCAGAGGCGCGACAGTAAAAGAAATGGTTTTGTTGCCCAAGGGATAGTTGAATTTCACTGGAGTTCATGCTTGACGAAGTAATATTTGGCTTTACAGAATCTGAAACAAAAGTAGGTAAGTACTCATATTTACACCCACCCAAAAGTAGGTAAGTACTCATATTTACACCCACCCAAAAGTAGGTAAGTACCCACTTATATTTACTTTTTGAAATTATTTATGAAACCCTAGATTTATTGATGTTATTTAAATTTTGGGTGCCAATTGAGATTTACAAAAAAATATTTTACAAGCATTTTCAAGTAAACTCATTTAGGCGCTCCGCTGGCGAGGCAACTGAAATTAAACTAAAACTGGCTGGTTTCTATGTCTTGATTGGTCAAAAAGCTTGTTTAAACATAGACGGAGAACAATCAGCTGACAGCTGGCAACTAGCAACGGCCGACCACGGCAATCAGCAGTGCAAGTCGCGAGTCACTGCTTACGTTACCATTGACAACGGGTTTTTGAGTGATTGTGTAGTGTGCGGGCCATCACATTGTCATACGACAGTTTGCAGTTGAGAGTTTTCAGTTGCCTCAGTGGGCGATCGCCTTAGGCAATTGACATTTAGAAAATCCAAACCAAAACCAACAAAACAAAATCATATTTGAGTTCATTGGTAGTCTGAAAAAGTGCAAGGTGAAGCAAGGAGTGAATTCCGAGCATCTCCAGCAGAAAGCACATTGAATATAGGGATTTAAAAGCAAAAACACCACTCTCCAAAAGTACTGTTTTCGTATATCACAAAAAAACGATCAAAGAATACGTAGTGAATTATTATAATAAAAAATGTTATAATAATTTGTTCATTGGTAAAGTTGAATTTATTTTGAATTCAGGCTTGTGATTGGCTTTTGTGGAGAGTGGTGATTTTGCTTGTTAATCGCTGTGGAGAGTGGTGATTTTCATCTAAACCCTATTTTCATTCTCGATTTTTCCATGATTTGCGGTGGATTTTTCTAGGTATCTCGAAAACCATCTTGTAGCTATGAACATTTTGCTTAGATTGGCATTTGTAACTCAATTTCGTAATTTTTTGGAGAGTGGAGTTTTTGCTTTTATACCCCGCACTGATCCTCGGATAGTGGCCACACTCCCTCTTGGACCATCTCAGAATTACTCCTCGTTGTGGGGATTTTAAATTACCTAGTAATGTAAGTAAAAAAGAGTTGAGTAGACTTGTATCTTCTGCCGGATTAACTATAGATACCTAAGTTGTTATGAAAATATTTAAAATACGCATAACAATTGTAGTCAGGTACTGTGTACTGCTTTGTTTATTGTCGATGGTTTTGTTTTGACAGCCATATATCGGCGCAAAATAAAAGAAAAATGATTATTCTTGCGGAGTACGGCACTTACCTACAGGGCGCAGATGGGCTCGTGCCTTGTAGGAACGTCAAAGTGCCAAGTTGATAATCGTGGTAAATTTTAAAAAAGTCGAGCGGAGCAAAATGCTCCATGAATTTAATTGAGACATCCGATCCTGGGTAACGCGGATTATTGCGTTCGTGTGCGAATTCGCGGGAATATACGCGTAATGCGAGACTTAAAGTAAACCCGAGGAAATAAAAACGCGTGTCAATGGACACCGGGTTGTCCGTTACTGTTTGGTAGAAATCTACACAAAAGGGCGGCATCTTCACTCGCTTCGTTCGCGTTAGCCGGCGGGAACGGGCAGTAATGTTAATATTACCGGATGGGATACATATTTGTGGGCGGGATCGCCGACTTCCCATTTCACCACGCGCGCCTTGGCGGGAATGGTTAAAAATCAAGTTTTTCACCATTCCAATAATACACGCAGTGTGATTTTTACACCGCATTTAAAAATAATGTATTGTAATGTTATACCCTGCACAAGTAAGTTCATCTTCCGTTCCACAGTAGTTCCTTCTTCCTCTGTGGTATGAGCCCTGCAAGCGTATGTGCTGGTGTGTGATTTTGTAATCTTGGGAATGGACATTATCACCTCGTTTGAAAGTTCTGTCCTTTTGCGTGTGATAGACACTCCTAAAACAAATATAATTTAGAAAATATTATTGCAATTATATATACATACTAACACACTAGGAAGATTTTCTTTCAATAATTTATTTATTTTAGTACTAATTAATAGTTGTGTAGAACGAAACATAGAATACATAAATGGTTTACGACGTTAAACATGTATTTCAAGCATAAAAGAAAGTGTTTCTTTGCTGTCAATGTCTATATGAACTGACGAAAAAGACAAAAAAGAACAAGAACAAGAAAGTTTTCTATGAAAAAGAACAATAATAATTTCTATGAAAAAGAACAAGAGCAAGAATATTTTCTATGAAAAAGAACAAGAACAAGAATATTTTCGTTTAGATTATTAGTGTTATCTTCTTCTTCAATGATATTATGTTACATTGATGGGAATAACCTTTAAAAGTTATATAAAGAGACTTGTTCTAATAAAAATAATTATTTTAGTGTTATTATGCTCTGCTGCGCTACCTCGTTCATTACCCAACGTTTCAGACAGCATTACATCCATCATCAGAGCAGATGTGTAATCGAAGAGTTTGTGGGCTTTTGTTGTAAATGCGGCACCACGTTGCCAGCTTCAACCCTGGTTAGTTACTTTTGGCCGTAAAATTATCAAATTACATCACATAGTTTAATTTATATTTTTTGTAATTGCATAGGACATTTAAAAATAAATTAAAAATCCCGTTTTCTGATTAATGTAAGAGAATTAAAATATATTTATCTTACCATTAACACTGTAATCATCAATGATTTTATTTTCTGGCAATTTATACCAGTTGGTTCCAGTGAAATTGGTATAAATGGAGGCTGTACAAGTTAATGTCACATTGTCTCCAACAGCTATGGGATTCCCTTTATCATTGCCA
Source organism: Limnephilus auricula (assembly GCA_951813805.1). Taxonomy (NCBI): domain Eukaryota; kingdom Metazoa; phylum Arthropoda; class Insecta; order Trichoptera; family Limnephilidae; genus Limnephilus; species Limnephilus auricula. Next base: position 8,468,477 of record OX638393.1, read on the forward strand.
ATGATTCCGAAACCATCTTCTATATCGGAAACATAAAATACTGACGTGGAGTGATTGGTTCCCTTTTCATTGCGAGCATAACATGTCAGGAAACCCGATTGTTTGACTGGGATTTTTACTATGGAAGTTACTGTATATCCCCCCTCGAACTTCGGCACACCCTAAAAAATAACAAGGCACAAATAGGTTAGATAGGTAAGTACATTAAAAAGAAAGATTTTTTAATTGATCTTAGAAAACAAAAGCATCAATGGGGGCATAAAGGTCTGTAGTCTCTAGTACCTACCCAAAAATTGTGTGAATGGGGACATTTTTTTTTACTCTCCACACAGGAAGGGGGTCCCGAGGAAAAAAGTTCCCCCTGGGATGAAATCTTTGGGGATGCTATGTAAAGGGTCTTTTTAGGGAAAGTAAGGAGAGGATATTCTGGGAAGGAAAAGGTATGTGGGTTGGGTAGGATTCTGGGGGTCAATGTGTTCAGGAGTGATATAAGTATGAATCCATCCCTCCCACAGAGGTGCAAGGCGATGGGTCGAGAGAGTCCGGCTGGAGAAAAAACGTCACCCTCAACCAGTCTCTCCCTATCCAGCCCGCCACGCGGTAATCCGCGGTATCCGCCGCCAAGACCTGGACAAATTTCACCCCGTGAACCCGGGAATCCCTGCTAAGTCACTAAATGTAGCGAACCACTTGGGGTGACCTACGGCAGGGGTATTGGTTATCCAATAAATGGTTCCCATACGGCGGTACATATTCTCGCTTCCTAAATTTTAGGACTAATTTGACCAAATGGAGTAATAATATCAACTATAAAAACATTGAATAATTTCCTCTTCCGCAGTTTCCTTAGGGCACATATGAATCAAATGATTTCATTGCCTTCCACGGGCTGAATAACCACAGCATCCCACTTTGACCTCCACCAACTCTTCGCCATCATATTAATACAATTAAAATAAACGACTATACTGTGCTGTAGCAGGTACACTAGAATTAAAACCATGCAATGCCAACTCAATATCCTAAGTGTGTGGCAACGATTAGTTTACAATACACTGGTATTTATTTATAAGTTAAAAAATAAAATGTTACCAGATTATATGTTAAATAATGTTAGAATTAACATTACATTACTATCCCACGAGAAACTGCAACGATTTTAGGTTTCATAAAACAAATGTATCGGGAACACAAAACAATATTTATTACAAAGGTTTTAAAATGTTCAATGAACTCCCTGAAATTGTTAAGGAAGCTAAAAGTCTTGCAGTTTTTCGTAAATTATGTCTCAATGTTGTTCCAAATTTTGGTAAGTAGGTACCTAGTAAATAATATTATAGTAGTCTTAGAATAGAATATATTAGATATAAAATTTTATAACTAAATAAAGGTGACCAGAATGTTCAGTGGAAACTTTTTAAGTGTATGAATATTGAGTATTAACTTTTCATCGGATGTTAATTCCTCACATGTTAATTCATCATGTCTCGAAGCATCGAAAACTGATAATTGGGGTTTTTAACCTTAGGTTAGGTTAGGTTAGGTTAATGTGAGTTATGATGTGATGAATTATCATGTGAGGAAGTATCGGGTCTGAATAAATTTACTACGGAAATTCAGACGCTGAGATCTCATAGTCCGATCAAACATGGAACCTTAAATAAAATACGCTTTAAAAAAAAAAAAATTTGTTAACTTATCAATAAAGCCTGGCACGGCGGTTCAATCCTCTAGCTAAGTCCTCCATCATTACACAAGTGACATTAACTACTTATTATTAAGGAATTTGATGACAAAAGAAGCCATGAGTAAAATGCAAAAGATATGGAATGATAGAAACATAACGAAGACCACCAAGACGAGACTAGTCCGGGTGTTGATTTTTCACATATTTTTATAAGGTAAGGAAACATGGACACTAAGAACCAGCGAAAGAAAGCGGATAGACGCCCTCAAAATGTGGTGCTGGAGAAAATGTTCAGGATTCCATGGACAGCCAGACGCACAATATGTTTTATTAAAAGGTATTCTAAGATACTTTGGACACTTTGCTCACTAAAGTGAGGACTCCAACTCGGAGAAAGTCATGGTCACTGGCAAAGTGGAAGGCAGATGAAGCAGAGGATGATCACCAATGCGCTGGAGTGACCAAATATCACTGGCATCCGGTATGTTAATGTCTCTCAGCTCTCCACGCAGCACAGGACCGCGGGGAGTGTAGGAGCCTTGTCCACCATGGAAATTGGAATAAGGGTTATAAACTTCAGCAATTAAACGACTTAAGAAGATGGTATCTGGAGGAGTTAAAACATTTTTAGGTTATAAATGAATGTTTTTCTTCCCTTTTGAAAAATAAATAATAAAGAATTTAAAAATAGTTCCACCTACAATTTTTTCTTCCAACGGTGCATGTTCACAATTTTTCAAACATGGTTGAAAGGTCCACTTGACTGGAGGCAAGGGGAAGCCAGTTACACGACATGCAATGCTTGCTATTGTTCCACGCATGAAGAACTTCTTTGTGCCCAATTCGACAGTTGGCTTTTCTTAAATCGTAAATAATAATAATTAATCACAGCAAAGAGCAAAATATATTATTTTAAATATGTGTCTCATGTAATACAGGGTGACTGGTACAACATGCTACGTTTCAGAGTGGCTTGTACAACAAGCCGTACTTCAGAGTGGCCTGTACAATAAGCCGCACTTCAGAGTGGCCTGTACCACAAGCCAAACTTCAGAGTGCCCTGTACCACAAGCCAAACTTCAGAGTGGCCTGTACAACATGCCATACTTCAGAGTGGCCTGTATCACAAGCCAAACTTCAGAGAGGTCTGAACAACATGCTACATTGCAAAGTGGCCTGTACCACATGCCATAGTTCATAGTAGCCTGTACAACATGCCATACTTCAGAGTGGCCTGTACAACATGCCATACTTCAGAGTGGCCTGTACAACATGCCATACTTCAGAGTGGCCTGTATAACATGTCTTACTTTAGAGTGGCCTGTACAACATGCCACATTTCAGAGTGGCCTGTACAACATGTCACACTTCAGAGTGATCTGTTAACAGTGTAAACTTGTCAAATGTGCAAAATTTAAAAATTGCCCATACCAACTATATTATGTCGCACTTCAAAGTGGCCCACGCAACAACATGCACACTTCAGAGGTGGCAAATATGTTTTAAAGTTAGCACATCATTTCTGCCTTTATTTTGAGCTCGATGTTATTATACAGGTAACTGAGAAATTTAATAAAGAAATATTTTAAAATGTTACCTGTGACAACTAGGGTGAGATTCAGGTTCTTTGTTTGATATGCATTTTTGGCTTGAAGTCGGTAAATACCGCTGTCAGCTAATGTTAATCTGTTTATCCAGATTGTAGTGTCTTTGTGCGATACCTTCACTTCGTGTTTTGTTAAATGATTGTTGGACCAGATGGGACTGAGTTCATTATTGTGGTTATCAAACCTAAAATTATAGAAAGATACAATAAACTTATTACATCATTTCTTCACAAAGGTAGGTTGAGAAGATGGACTGACACGACTTTGACTGATAGAAAAACTAGCAAATAAAAATAAAAGTTTACCACGTGAGGGTGGGAATTGGGAAAGCATCTACCAGAATGACCCATTTAGCCAGTTTTCCACTGTCTCTAGTAATAGTGTATATTCCAGCAGCTTCAGACAGGTTTATGTACGAAGTTCCCTTCTCTGTAAAAACAAGAAAGAATAATTTGTTAACATTCCGTTAATAATATTGCAACTCTTTCCTACACAAGGAAATTACCAAACACTTGAACTTCAATGGGAGTCGAAGCCGTAACATCAAATAAATTCACTCTCTCCATCAAAACCTTGTTCATACTTTGACTGTACAATAACCTAACTAACTAACCATCACGCCGTTTCCCGCAGGGGTAGGCAGAGAGGACGGACCGCCAAACAACTCGGTCTTGGCACACACTCCTTGCCTCATTCACATTAACCTAATACCTACCTACAATAACCTAATGTAGACAAATTATTTTAGATAATATTGTGACATTAATAGCGACTGACCTTGCCTCCATTAAATAAAAATTAGAAGCTTAACTCAGTTTTTTTGTAATATATATAGTTTTATAATTTTTTTTATAACACTTAGCCAACTCAATGAAGCTTTGTATATGCATCAGTGGCGGTCGGTGACTTTTTGTATAAGGGATGCTGAAGTATATACCTACCTACTATCAAATATAAAAATCTATAGACTTACGAACAAGATGCAATTACTGATAAAAATAGTACCTACATCAGATTAGCTCTATAAATCCTTTATGCTTTACATCAATTATTACAGTTCCAAAATTAAATTTTAAATAAGTATTCGAAAGATATTCAACGCATCAATCAATTTCAGTTATTCAAGCCAAACTGTCAAAAATGATCGTGCAAACAATCCGCTTCGGCTATGCTATTCTGAACAGTCGTTTTCTGTGCGTTGGATGCTCTTATCGAAAACGTATCCGGCTTCAAGCAAGCTTAGGACTCAATGCGCATGCGCGAATATCAAACTTCTTTTAGCTTCGTGGATACGGAACGAAGCAGAGAATCCACTGTTGCTGGTATTGGTGTGGATTGGTGTGTATTGAGAATGGACTTAAAATATATAGGTATAATATTTCAACTCGCACCGCGTGCCGCATTTTGTTGTTGTTAGTCTCTGAGATTGGGATGGTGAAGTTAAATTACGTTATCTATTGCTGTTTATGGCTAGAAAAAAAAAAGCTCAAATCTTTTTTTATTAATAGTTTCGTACTCCGCCTACTGGTTAATACGGAATATTTTTTATTCAAACAGTTAGATTTTGCTTTATTATTACGAAAATTGAGTATTTATGTCGGGGGAGATGAAAAAACATGCATTTTATATTTCAATTTTTTAAGATTATTTCATTTTTTATTTTTTTTTATTTGTTTATTTTTTTTATTTAATGACAATACAAATTAAAATCAAAATACAATATTAAATAAATGAAGAATACAAAGTGAAATATTTTATTCTCAGTCCTCCTCACAAAGTGTTTGACAGCCACGTTTATCCAAGCGAAACGGGACTTATACTACTTCAATTACTACAATATACAACTATTTACATGCACAAAATATGTTATTAGGTTCTTAGGCTGGGTAAACTAAGTAATTCATGAGGATTGAAAAAAAAATCGCAAATATCAAATCCAAATAAATGGCGGCAAAGGAAATGTTCCGCTCCGTATTATCTGTGCGTATCCGCGTATCGAACTTCGAATTCCGTATTATCCGGTAAGCGGAGTAGTAAACATTTACCCTTTTTTTAATTCGGAATAAATAAACAATAATTATTATTATATTTATTATAAGCCTTGAAGGGAAGGGAAGCGCAGCATCCACAGAATGTATGAAGGGACCGCGCCTGACGTGCAAATAAAAATAGGGTTATAATCCAGGGTTAAAAAGTTAAAAGGCAAAGATTAGAGTGGAAAGTGACTAGTTAGTTAGTGGTTGTAAAATCAACTGTCAGAAGTGATTAAAAAGCTGTGCATTAGAATATAATTAGTGCAGGTACTTACCCAGGACCTTGATAAGTTTTTTATCTGAATTTTGATTGTTGTTCACATCAAAAACTTCGCACTCATATATGCCACTATCGTCTGCTGTTATATTATGTATAGTGATGGTGCTCTTTCCAGTTCTTGTAGGAGAGTCATTATCACCATTATTCCAAGTTGTTGCCTGAGAAATGTTAACCCTCCTAGGCTGGAAACATTACAAAAGAGTAAATTATGAAAAGTAGACTTATTTTTGAGCTACCGTGGGTGATATAAATCTCATTGTAACATTTAAGCAATGAAAAATAAAATATAAAAACTCTCAATGAAATATGTATCTTAGTTTGAAGAGAACTTTATTGTAAAGTTGTATGGATATAAAATCTAATTATAATTATGTATACAGGGTAGGTCGTATGCAGGCGCAATTGGAACAGTCTGCTCTGAATGCCGACTTGCCAAGGCGTCAAGTAGTCAAGGCGCTGTTGATATCCTCACATCTAACACAGCATCCCTGGGGATACTGGCTTTACTTTTAGTGGCTTAGCCTTTACTGGCTCCAGGCGCTGTTTGGGTGAGGGTAAAATTAAATATGGACGACCTTTGGACGCCTGCATTTACCTGTGCAAAGCAGTAAATACTCGGTTAGGCAAAGAGTTGCATATTATATTTTTCGCAATACATAATCCCTTAGTAATAAGACTCTTGAAAGTCAGGATTGTGTCCTTTAAAGGAATTTAAGACTTCCCCTGGTGGAAAGGATTTAATACTAATAATTTATAGAATAAATTTATTATATTGCTCACATCAATGTATTTTTCATTTGGATATTTCCATTTGATATGAAAAGCAATTCCTAGATCAATCCTTACAAAGCAGTCCAGGTGTAGATCCCCGCCCAGTACGGTGTTGCCATTAAATGAATCATTTATTTGAGGTTTTGGTACTGAATTGGAGTGCGCTGTAAAGACATACAAATCAAGTTAAGCATATCGGATTAAGTAGTAAGAAATCAAAAATATAAATTTTTTTTAGAAATTTTATAATAATATTATTTGATATATATATAAAAATTTAATTAAGTTAAACGGAAACCAAAATGCAGAAATATTTTTTTGTAACTTTATCTATTTAGTCTTTGGTAAATCTTTTAAATTTTAATATTTAATCAATATTATTAGACAATATTAGCGTAACTCGAGTCATAAACAGAAAATAATACGTTTACATCTAGGAATTGAACCCAGGACCTTAGCCTTGCCAGGACTATACCCATCGGTCATATTTAACTGTATCATTCTTCGACTAAGAACTACCAACTTTATCATCTTAAATTTTAATTGTAAAAACAAAAAAAATTGATTTCAGACTGCAAGACTGGAGTGCCTAGATAAATAAACTATTTTTGGGTATCATACGTAAACTCGAAAGGAGAATGGAGGTATTTTGAAATGTTATGACAGACACATTTGGGGCCAGACTACATAAAATATCTAATTTTTGTCTAGTGCAAACTAGGTTTGGCGCTGATGTCAAAGGAAGGACTAAACTTGAACAATAAAGAGGAGAAATACCAAAAGAAGATGTTTCATTTGTACATTATCCCCATGTATTTCTTCAGACCAAATTAGTCTCTAGTAAATGAAATCTTAGAAATCAAGGTAAGTATTTGCACAAAAAGTAAATATTTTGATGTTATCGGACCCTAAAAATCTTTTGAAATGTATTAAACTAATATTTAAAAAGATTCAAAATACCTTTTTAATCTATAAATACAACAAAATTTATTAACACAAACATTTTTAAAATAAGTTAGCACCACTAAGTCTAAAAATGAGAGAACAGTGTTAAAGCCAAACCACACATGCAAATTCCATTAAAGAGAAGAAGAAAACGTGAAAGTTATCATAAGAAAAGAAAAAGATGATGTAAAGCGTGAAATTAAAGCCACAAGACATACAAGACAACACAGGACAAGACAAGACAGAGAGAGTAAAGAACGGTTGTAACAACTAACCCAGCATTTAGAGCACCAGATCCAAAGCTGCATATCAATAGAAAAGTACTTACTCACAATTTAAACTAAGATATATTTCGTGTTCATTATTTGGAACACCTTCACGAGTTGCAACGCATGTGACAGAATTTTCAGTAATACTTTTGACAACAAATTCAAATCCTCTGTGTGGGTCAAATGTAACACTGTCCGTTACCTGCAAGTTTTTAAAATGTCACATCTATAAATACTCAGGAGTTTGTACAGAATCACCTAAACGTTAGCATTGATCCCTGTTTTCATTGAATAAACGGACTCAATCTATCAGAATTGATAAATAGTGAACAGAATTTAGAAACATAACAATTGGGTTATATTATCTAAGGGGTTCTTGCAAACATTAATTAGGAGTTATTCATAATCGACAGTCAATGCTAATGCTTGGTGAGAAACATACGAAATACTGCCAGGGTGAAAATGTGACTCTGGTTGACCCCATCCCTGAAGAATGTGCACTCGCAATGGTACGAGGAATCTCCCATCTCCAATTCTGGGATGTTGAATCCATTTCGCCGGTCATACCTCACGACTCTGTCATTCATTTTTTCCAGAGGTTTATTGGGTACAATCTAAACAATCCATTAAGATTTTATGTAAAATTATTTACGTGGGCAATGCATTTCGTATTTCAACTAAAAATAATTTGAAAGACAAAAAATTTTGGGTGGTTTTTGGTATTTATTTTTTGCATTGGGATGAAGTAAATGTTTTTGGTAATGTTATGCCATTCTTTAAATAATACTTCTAAGTAGGTACAGGCAAGTCATTTTAAAGATGACACATTTGAATGCATGTATTTGTACAGACCGATTGTTTCAAAAGATATAGTTATTTTAACTAGTTTGGAACACCCATACGCAGTCCCCTCTTACCTCTTAAATGCTCGAAGTTAGTGATTGCGTGGCGACTTTACCAACAGTTCAATTCGAAAGGGTTGTTTTTAAGTTTTTTTTTGTTTCAGTTTTCTAACGAAAACTAAATTATTAATAAATTCATTTATTTTTTTATTCATCAAGTACTACTACATAAGTCATAGTCTTTTTTAAATGATTTACCTGTAACTACTGTTTTTTGTTTTAACTAGAATATCTTTTATTTTGTCAAAAATTAGGTACCGACCAAACGGTACGTAAATTTTACGGCCCTGATTATTATTTGAACTGTATCATGTAGGGAAGTTTTTAGAGAGTTTTAATTATTTTTTGCCATTAACTACTCTAACGGTTTTGGAATATTACGGCAAGTTTGCAAAACGTCTTGAGCGATCGCTTGCGTCAAATTATAGAACCTAAAAATATGGGGTAAATGGTCAAATCTAGGTTGATTCATTGGCTTTAAACCGTAGTAAGCAATTCATATGTTTCCTTATTAATATTTTGAGAAATGATATTAATTAAATTGAATGGGCAAATCGAAAGTCGAACACCCATCGTTCATTAATTGATTAGAATTTTTAAAAAATACTATTGAAATTAACTTACTTATATTATATTTTATACAGAATATACCCGACAGACTTTAATCAGCATTTCCTAAGCTTATTTGGATTTTTTTAAGAATGAAACAAAATTCTTAAGCCCAACAATCAAGCTGTTTTCCGCTATGATGACTTTATGCAAAAATTCTTTTACAATATAATCTTGTACAATGGTGGTGTGTTCAGGAAAATTTGCCTACATCTAGGGAAACAAATAGGGAAAAGGGAAAAAACACAAAGTCTAGGGAAATTTTAGTTTTGTAGACAAAATTCTCAAGCCCAACTGGAGAAATTTAAAAATATTCTAGATAAATTTCTGGAAACTTTTTTTTCTCTGGAACCTAAAACTAATCTCTATTACAAATAAATATTTAGGGGGAATTCATTAATTGTACCTCATGAAATCTAAGGAAATTTTAGACTGAAATCGAGGGAAAAACCCTTTTCAAACACAACCACTCTGCAGGACAACCAACTGTAAATGAGTTGCGTATGTTCACACACACATTGGATCATCATGGAGAGATGGACATATGGACAGATGGACAGAAGGACAGAACTGTCCATCGCGGGCAGATCTGTGTGTGAATTCGGTGCAGATTAACCTTCTTCTCCGTTCCGTCCTTTGGTGGCTCCCTCATGGGCCAGTAAGGAATCGACATAAACCGAGTGCTGTAAGACCTTACATAGAAAAGTCCCGCAATGCACAATGAACTGCGCTGCAAACCATTACCTTACTTTAGCAAACTTTAATGTTCTGCCGTAATGTCCCACACTGCGGGAGGGGCCCTGTGGGTATCACATGGCATATATTATACTGTCTTTATTTAAAAAATGGAGCAATATGGCATCTAGACTTTTGTCTAAATAAGCTTGGATTTACTTATTAAAGTCTGTCGAGTACATCCCGTTACACCCTCTATAATAACTTATTGGTTGGATACAATGAGGTGGAATTTTGAATCAGAAGGTCTAGCACAGTGAAATCGATAACTTTACAATATCGGATCAATAGGCGTAACTACCAACGATTGACCAACCGTTGAACGCTGCGTAAAATTTATAAATACAAAAAAATTGACCTGTCGAATTGAAATACTAACTTTAATATATTTCACTTGGCATGTACTTTATGAGACGAAACGGGAGTTAAAGGGAACCACTTTGTTTCTCCAAGATCAAACGGAATAAAATTGATCAAAATGATTTTTTATATTGACAGCTTAACTGACACTCAGGAGGTTTCGCCTGAGTGTCAGTTGAGTTTCGCCAAAATTTATCAACCGTCGATCGGAATATCTCTCATCATTGTTGACCGTGCTCGCAAATATTGATAACAGACAATGGATGATGTATTTAGTCAATATCGTATTGATGTAGGGTTTTATCGATCGTCCCGTGCTAGAACTCCCGGGTCAAATAACTTTCTATGAATGGATTGGAAGGAAGGAAGGAGGAAAATAAATAAAAAAAATAGTTTAACTAAATAATGTTTTCAAGTACCTCGGCGCCATCTCGATAAAGGTTAACGCGTACATTGGGGGATGTGGGTCGGCATGGCACCACGAGGGAACTGTACTGGGTGCCTAAAAGTACACCATCCATTGGCACCATAAGCTCTGCGGGATCTAAGTGCCAATACTTACAAATAAAAATGCTGGCAAGTCAACATTCAACATGAAGCGTTAAATAAAAACAATAACTATAGGTAGGCATATCTACAGAAAGGGGGTTGATTCACAAACTTCTATGTGCAGGTGGCTGAAACTTGAACAAAGCGCGAAGACACACATAAAAAGCATTTGACTGCCGGTTTTCGACTGCTGTTGCTAATTTTGTATATGATAATAAACATAAGGTGGTTCTCTTACACCGGCCCTGGATTGTCATACAAACTAGCACCGGCTGTCAAAAAACCGGTCGGAAAAACCTGTGCAAGAAATTACAAAAACGGAATGAACGAGGTTTTTTGTTTTGCATGAGTAACCATAATGACAATGTACAGAAGCTACAGCCAACTGCACAGAGAAATTTAAGTTTTAAGATCAATGCATATATTAAATTAAACCAAGTCGGTGATTTAAACGACTGCATTTATTTTAACTGTCGTCTTTGTTAGGACGAAAGTTTAAACGACAAATACAGATAAATACATTTTCTCAAAATTCAACTTTTTGTACTTTGTATTTTTTACTGATCATTTCATTAAAGAAAAAAATCACATCCCAGGTGGACAATCTTTGTGTATTCTGCAGTGTTTGTCCTGCAAAAACCTTGGTTCAAACAGGATATAAAATCTTAGTTGTAGAATTGTGCAATGAAAAATAATTGGTTTTTGATAGAAAGCAGAAGATCTTATATTATGCACTTGTCAAAACATTTTGTATAGATATTGTGCAAAATGCGATGAGGTAGTGCGAACTGCGTCCATGCAATAAAAGAACAACAACACGGAGATTTATTGAATTTGTACATTTAAAAATTTACATTATGGCTTTCCATACTAGTGAGCATTTTGGTGTAAAAGTATTATGATATCTAATATAATATCATCAATCTAAGCCATAAAACGGAACATTTTCATAAGTGAAGTTGTTCTACACCCTTAAAATGCACTTTTCTGCCTATTTTCATTTTCATATTCGTTTCGCTTTTTTCTTAACCCCTCAGGCTCATTATTCACTTTGGGGAACAACTCATACAAGTCCCATAGATATTGTTGTGTCTCCCTTACTACCATGGTGAGAAATATGATCTAAACGGCGTTAGAAAGAGAAATTCTTAATAAATTCTATATATTATAACTAAATAATATTTCGTAATACTTTCACAAGAATGTTACTAATGTGAAGGGCCAGATATTTACATAAACTTTTACAAGTAAATTTAATTAAACAAAGCCTTACCGTCCACGTAAACATAGGTTCTTTGGGCCTGTCCGGTGGCTACCAACTCATAGATTGCATTTTGATTGTCTTCGTCATAATTTTCTGACGTATTGAAGAGGCAAGTGTAGAACCCTACATCGATGACGGTTAGATTGAAGAGCTCAAGCCGAAGCTTGTAAGGATACTCGGCGTGGGGGTCCTCCGATGTGCTGATGTTACTGATGGCCTCTTGCATATCGTCGATCTTCTGGTTCCTGGGCAGGTCCCAGGTTATCGGCTGCTTGGCTTCGCACTCGAGGGTCAGGTTTCCTCCAGCGGACACCACGGACTCGTTCGTCGAGGGTTTCATCCTCGGAGGATCATATTCAGCTGATATGACCCGCCCTGAAAATAACGGATTCAATTTCGACACGGAAATATGGGCAGTCACCATTATGAAATGGATATTTAATATTTTCATGACATAACATTATTTTATTGAAACATTGTATCTTTAAGCGAGTCACTTTATTCATACGAACGTGTTAGCAGATTTCGGAACAACCGTACCTTCGTCAGGTCATTAGTAAACTAAACACCCATCCTTACTAATAAACTTGGTTTACATCAACAGTTGTGTAAAAATTAAATGCGTTTATTGGAAAGGGGGAAAATATATTGTTCATAAAGGCACCGGCATTATTATATTTAACACTTTTATTTCAAAAGAAAAGGACTAGGCAATTTGGAAGCAATAGAAATGAAGATAGTCATTAATCTATTTATATATAGAAGAGTGTCTGTGGCGGGCGGCGTGAATTTTATTTTTATACAAATCTACAGTTTTTTCCGAGATTGATGAATTTTTGCACAGTACATTTTAAATCAAGAGGAAGGACTATACCTTATTAAATTTGGTCTGTATCTATAACGACGATTTATAACGTTGGTTCTATAATTTGGAACCAACTTTCTAGTATTTAGCTAATTTGCACTAAATTTTGTTACATACATATTTGTTGCTTTTTTACAATTATTACAACTGCATTTTTATACTTAATTACTGTAACCAATGTATAAAATTTTCATGTAAAGGCCCATTAGGGCGTCAATAAATAAATAACCGAAATCAAAAACTTAACAATTGGACGACAGAAAAAAGACGTACATGGTTTTAAAAGACGCACTTGACTTACTTTAACGGGTGATTCAGGACAGTACTGTGGAGTAAAAAATTTTGGTCTTCGATGACTTATTTTTTTAAAGTTATTTCTTTAAGATCAAACAAAAATCGTCACTGGAGACTCAACCGAGTAACTGCCCAACCCCTAACCATGCCCATAACTGTCCAATACCTAGTAATTTTTAATGTTTTTAGTTGTTGTTTAGTTTTAAAAAAATGTCACTAATAACCAATATTTCATTAAATTTTTTTACTTCAAATAATTTCAGCAAACACTAGTTAAATAATGTCAAGAACATCCCTTAACACAGTGGTCACCAACATACGGCCCGCGGGCCGGATCCGGCCCGCCAAAGATTTTCATTCAGCCCTCCAAAAAAATCCGATTTATTGGTATAAATAATTCAAGTAGGGTATTTTACTTTTCTAGAATTTTATTATTTTGTTGTAAATTCACGGCAGCTTAATTCATCAAACGACGTCAAATCATCAAACGGAATTTGATTAGGTAGTTGACCAAAAGTAAAAAAAGTTGGGTAATAGAGATAACCAGAGTTTTTGGTGTTTTCGGAGAATTGGGTGTTGAAGGCGAATAGATGTTCGTTACCTACTCAAAAATTGCCCAGACATTTTCTATATATTTGTTGAAATTCTAATAAGAACGTAGTGCAGGCAAGATAAAAAGGGGTAGATCAGACAAAACAGAGGCGGAATAGAAAATATTCAGTGTACACATCGCTTGATTATCGTGATAGATTGAAGTGGAGTAGTAATAGTGTTTAGCGGCTAAATTTTCGATTGAAATTCATTCAATTATAATGCCCCAATAAAATGAAGGCAGAGAAAAGGAAACCAGACGTGTCAGAAGAAAGTGTCGCGTATTTAATAAGCAGTGGTCAATTCGTTATTTTTTTGTCTAAAACAAAGACGTCTTTATTGTGAACGTCGACTTTTTGTGAAAAAAAGTCTAATTTGCAATAAAGTGGTGTCTGTTTTACACTAATTTCTACATGCAAATATAAATTAATATTGCAATTGGATTCTAACTGGAAAAATAATTTATTTTTCATCCGGCCCCCCAGGTTTTCAAAAACATCAATCCGGCCCTTTTCTCAAGAAAGTTGGTGACCACTGCTTTAACATTTCGTATGAGTAACCTTGAACAACCAAAAAATGCTCCAAAGTTACACCTTTGGAAATATAGCTGCTCCAAGCACAATCGAATATACATCTTCACCATAGACATGAATATTCATACGTCTGTGATCTTCACATTTTTTCACATTGACCAAAATCGGATCTGTGATTTTGGTCAATGTGAAAAAACCCTTTAAAAAATCAGTTCCGTTGTTTCCGATAAAACCCTGCGAAAAGTACGTTCCAAAATGGCTGTTTTTGGAAACCGTTAATAGCTCTGCTGCCGCGTGAAAATAAAATTGCCGTGAAATATTAAAGTAGAAAGGTAGGTACGTACCAGGGGTGATATTCGCATCCGCATCGGTAAATTCGGAGCTTTTACGGATGCGGATTCATATCTGAGATAAGTAACGACAAGTAAAGAAAGTGGGAGGGGCAAGAGTGGCGCGTGCCTCGCGCGTTTTGCTAGCAACAAGCACGAAGTTCGTTCGCTAACTGACCAATAGGAAGAAACACATTGGTGACAAGATCCTACTGGTTTTGTTTGTTTTGATTTAGTTATCGATGTGATTCCCATTGAGAACCAATTACAGTGTTTGTTCACTGTGTTTATCCAAATTGCGTGATTGATGAATACTTCGATGTAAATATTAAATGAAAAAGTAAAAAAAAACATGCCGCCACTGATAAAAAGCTGTATCTGGACTTATTTTGTATAACCAATTTAAATTTTTTTTTTTCATTATTGCTTTAGACTTAAAATGCTTATAAGTAAGACTAAAAACTGTTTTAATTTAGTTCTCAAAATATGATTAAATAAAACTTATTGAAATTAAATCGATTTTGTTTTATTTATGTAGATACAGATGAATTATCTTTAAAAAATTCTGAAATCCACAACCGCATCCGTATCCGCCTCCGCGGGTGTAAAATTTTTTGCATCCGCAACAACCCTGCACTGAGAAAAATGTTATACTAAAATACGATTATTTTATTCGCAAAAACGGTTAAAAACGGGACTGAAGTTCTTATGAACAAATTAACAGTGTTTCAATGTTTATTGGCGGGAAAATGTAAGAATAATTTGTTGGCATATGTACGAAATTACGTATACCAAGAAATTATTCTTACATGTTCCCGCCAATAAACATTGAAACCCTGTTAATTTGTTCGTATAAACTTCAGTCCCGTTTTTAACCGTTTTTACGAATAAAATTACCGTATTTTAGAATAACATTAGATTTTCAGCCAAAGCAAACAATTTCATTAACCGTAAATGGGTTGTTTGCTAAGTAGGAATTGAAATACATAATTTTATGTACAAACTGAAATGATTACATTTCCTATCAAAACAAAAGGTGATTGATTCAAAACCGTTAACCAGCGGTCGAGAAATCAAAATTCAACTTGCGATCCTGCCCTTGCAACTGTACAGAGCGCTGAGAAAGATTGATTATTCTCCGTACCAAATTTTTTACTAATAACTCAATATCCACTTTATTTGATCTCTTGCCCCGCTACCCCTCGGCCGAGTTTGTGGTTCTGGGGGACTTCAATGTTCATAACGAACCATGGTTGAAGTTCTCGGGATCAACAGACTCGGCTGGCCGACAGGCGGAATCCTTTGCCCTTTGCCACGGATTGGAGCAAATGGTTCAGGAGCCTACAAGGGTTCCTGATGTCCAGACTCACCGCTCCAATCTGTTAGACCTATTTCTAACCACTGTGCCACACGGTTACAAGATTGAGGTCACAGCGCCTTTAGGATCGTCCGACCACTGCCTGGTGACGACCTCAATCCCCGTCAACTTCAGACCACCAAACGAGAGGCTGAAGAGAAAAGTATGGCACTATAGGTCAGCAGATTGGTTCGGTCTGCGGGCACATTTCAATGCTTTCCCGTGGTCAGCTGTCTGTTTTCGGACTTCGGATCCCTCAAGATGTGCCCAGGAAATTGGTGAAGTCATCACATCCGCAATGGATGGCTTCATTCAATCCACTGTCAAGGAAACTGGTGTGGGCTCAAAGCCGTGGTTCAGTCGACAATGCTCCGAAGCAGTTCGGCGAAAAAACGCGGCTTACCGAGCCTACAACACATCTAGAACATCCGAAAACAGAGCAGCATATAACAAATTGGCAAAGGAATGCAAGAGGATCATAAATAGGTCAAAGTTCGAGCACGACCTGCAGATCAGCAAAAAGCTGGCTGCATGCCCGCATGGCAGCAGAGCCTTCTGGTCGCTTGCGGGCTCAATAGGTCGCAATTTCTGCAAATCCAGTCTGCCACCTCTTACCAGACCTAACGGCTCACTAGCAAACACCGCCACCGAAAAGGCAAACCTATTAGGTAAAATGTTTGCGGATAACTCAACCCTCGATGATCGAGGTGCAGTCCCGACGTCGGTTCCTCACTGCGGTTTCTATATGAAAAAGCTGAGGATCCGGCATCGGGATGTGCTCCAAGTTTTACGAGGGCTTGATGTTAATAAAGCTAGTGGGCCTGACGGAATCCCCGCCCTGGTATTGCGGAGGTGCGCTGCAGAAATAGCTCCGATTTTGACGAAGCTTTTCAAAATGTCCCTGAATTCTGGCTCTGTACCCTCTGGTTGGAAAAAAGCGGTTATCCATCCTATCCCAAAGAAGGGTGACCGCTCCAACCCGGCCAACTACCGCCCCATAGCGATCACATCAGTTCTATCCAAGGTGATGGAACGGGTGATCAACGACAAACTGCTCACATACCTCGAGAAGAACAAAATTATTAACGACCGTCAATACGGATTCCGGCGGAACCGCTCGTGCGGTGATCTTCTCGCGTATGTGACGCATGTTTGGGGGCGGTGCCTGGAACGTTTCGGTGAGACCCAAACGGTCGCACTGGATATTTCCAAGGCTTTTGACCGGGTCTGGCACCGAGGACTTGTCAACAAACTGCCTTCTTACGGACTTCCCGCATCCTTGTGTACGTGGATTGCCGACTTTTTGAGGGAGAGGTCGATTCAGACGGTTGCTGATGGCTTCACCTCTTCCTCGCACTCGATAAATGCTGGCGTCCCACAGGGATCGGTTCTGTCTCCGACTTTGTTTTTGTTGCACATCAATGACCTTTTGACATGTGCACCAATTCATTGCTACGCGGATGACAGTACAGTCCATGATAGCTTTTTGTTTGACAAGCCCCCAAAGGGTGCACAAATTCCAACGGCTCGGAGGGCTTTGAAGCAAAGAATGGACGGTTACCTCGAGAGTGTTTTCTCTTGGGGTAAGAATAATCTCGTCGAATTCAATGTTTCAAAGACCCAATCATGTCTGATTACGTCTAAAAGGGATCGAAATGACAATCTAGTCTCCTTCAACGGTAGCATTCTTCCAAACAGGTCCTCCATTGATATGCTCGGTGTAACTCTAAGTGACCAGCTCAGGTACGGGGGCTCCATCGAGGCCAGAGTTAAGTTGGCCTCTCAGAAACTGGGCGTACTGTACAGGGCCCGCAGATACTTTAATTGTACACAACTGCTAACCCTGTACAAATCGCAAGTGCGCCCCACTGTTGAATTTGGCAGCCATCTTTGGTCTGGAGCCCCGATGTACCTGAAAAACACCCTCGACTCTGTGCAGAAACGGGCGGTCCGCTTGATAGATTCTCCTGTCTTAACAAACGGATTGCAATCTTTAGAGCACAGGCGTCGGGTGGGAATGCTATCCTTGTTCTACCGGTATTTCAATGGAAGATGCTCCGAGGAGCTAGCGTCATTGATCCCCTCGGCACCGGTGCATAGTCGGGAAACACGCCAAACGCGCGCCCAACATATGTACACAGTTGACATTTGTCACATGAGAACGGGACGCTTCTACGACTCGTTTTTGTGTTCAACAGCTCGGCTGTGGAACGATTTGCCGGCCTCTGTGTTTCCTCCTTCCTATAACATGGGTCTCTTCAAGACCCACGTTCACTCCTTCCTCTCCTCAAAAAGACCCTCCTCACAGCATCTTCAAAGATGACATAGGCCCTGAGGGAAATTATTTTCCTCAGGGCCTCCTGTGTGGAGTTAATATAAAAAAAAAAAAAAAAAAAAAAAAATTTCATTCAAAATGGGCTTTAATATATACCTGCATTCAAGTAAACAATAAAAATGCTCAAACGCGTGATTTTCTTGCCTCTCCCTCAATCGTATTAAAGAAATGAGATGCCGCGAGCCGTTACCGTCGCCGTGCCGTTTCCGCGGGTCGTCACGGTAATAATAATAGAATTTTAAATATCGAAATGGGGAAACTTTGGAAGAATTGAAAAGAAATTATACGTTTGATGGGAAACCTACAACTGTAAGATAAAATACATTCAATGCCACTTTTTTGAAGCTAAAAACCAGAGGATTCCAGATTTCTTAGGTATTATTTTCTCCCAGAAACCCTTTTTTTAATGCTTGCCAACGACGTGATTTTTGGATTAGTGCTCTCTGGATTTCTGGATCTAAAAAGTGTACACGTAAAAATTGGCTAAAGCCATTTTAATAATACAGTCCTAATGATTAAATACAGACACATTTATGAAGGAATGAATTATGTACAAGTGCGGGGATAATGCTACATCCCAGTCACCTGTTTTCCGGACACAAATAATCAGTATGCTTTGAAATATTCACGGCCAAAGTTATTATCGTGTTGGTCAGTGCAGCCCCGATGATGGACACTGCAAGACTGTGTGAAACTTTGGCGTGTGAAGGAGAAATCGCAACACGGCATAACACCCCAAAAATAAATCACGATACTTGAAATAATCAGTTTCGACACTTTACACTCGAAATTAAGTAGTTGTTTATACAAGCCAAAAATAACAAACATCCAGAATGTTAGGCATGTCTGATGCTGAGTGGAATGTTGTTTAGAATTGTACTGAGATTAAGCACGCCACTTATGAATCAGAAAACAATAGCTTTATGCAAAATTCTCACAGCTTTTTGCTACGAAAATATTTTCTTACGAAAGCAGTCAGTATCTTCTGCTAATAATATATTTAAACAAGGGCATTGCTATAGAATTCAAATGGGGGGGGGGAGTTTCTACAACTATGGGGGGGGTTCGACTATTAAGAGGGGGGGGGGGGGCGACCACTAAGGGGGGGGGTTCGATTACTAAGAGGAGGTTTGATTGCTAAGGGAGGGGGGGGGGGGAGTTCGACTACAAAGGGGAGGTTCAATTACTAAGGGGGAGGGTTCGACTATTTGACTGTTCGGGTGGGGGGGGGGGGTTGGAAAATTTGGGACCTCTACTTACTCCATCTTATTATTTCATCATATTGATAAATCAGATTTGCACATTATATTGGTGTATTTTCCAGAAATGTGATTTACTAGTACTATTCTCACTTTTCCTACGGAGTACTGTGGTCGATTTAGGGAAGGGGGGGGGGGGGGGGTTGACCCCCATAAATCATCCTTTATGTACGCCCTTGTATTCAATTGGAAAGCGTGGAATGGTATATTTTAACAGAAAGCTCTGTTCAAGTGATTCATGAAATTAGCACAGATTTTCTATCAGAATTTTACAAGTCAACGTAGTTAATTTCATTAATATATTCATAACTCTCAAAATAAACTAGACTCAAACGTGATGCCAACTCAACTATTGACCATAACAAATGATTAACCGGTCAATAATTATAACTGATAACATTGTCTTTAACCCCAAGCCTCGATCATATTTTGTCAGAGAGTCAAAATATTTCCGCTTTGCAAAGTTTCCCAAAGTTTGATTTTTTTTTCAAATTTAAATTTTTGAAAATCTCTCGGGTACGTCCTGTTACACCCTGCATACACTTAGTACTTCCATCATACATCTTGAAAATGGTTTTAGCCAAACGAAAAAGAGAAATGAAAAACACATCATTTGACGTTAGTAGATTTAAGAAAATTCAATATTCGGCAGGCAAGTCTACGGAAAAAAATCGGCCAATGGTCTTCTTCTTCTTTTTCGATGGCGCTACAGCCCATATCGAGCTTTGGCCTCCCGCAACATTCGCCTCCAACTCCTCCTGTCCTCAGCAGCTGACTTCCAGTTTGTTATCTGGAGAAGCTGTGCTGCATCCCCTCTTACTTCGTCTTCCCACCTCAGTCTGGGTCTTCCCACTTTTCTCTTTCCACCTGGGTGTCCAGCCATAATTCTTTTTGGGACGCGTGTGTCCGGCATTCTCTGTACATGTCCAGCCCATCTCAACCTGAGGAGTCTCATATGGGCTGAGATATTAAGGGCCTGATATATGTCATACAGTTCTTTGTTGTGCCGGATGCGCCACTGTTCCCCCTCTTTCACGGGTCCACATATTCTTCTTAACACTTTTCTTTCAAAAGTATCCAGCATTTCAGCCATCTTTGCCGTCAGTGTCAGCGCCTCACATCCATATGCCAATACAGTTCTGACAATGGTCTTATATATGGTTACTTTCTTAATTTATGGCCAATGGTCTACGGGGCAAAAAAGTTTTAGAACCTCTGCTCTAGACTTTGTCACGAGATAAAATCAGAAAAAAACAAAGAAACTCCAAAAAAAAACGCGTAAAATTCTAACGGCACACTTTTTGGTTGAATGAATGTTCTCCTCTGTTGAAGATGACAGATGACTAAAATGTGAAGAACTTACGATGGCTATATAACCTACTTGAAATTCCACGGTCTAGACTTTGTCAATAGGAACGTGCTGCATTACGTGACGCACTATTGACTCACTGTAAGAGGAAACCAGAGGTTGTATGCTGTATAGCACCCAGAAACAATACATGCTCATTATTTAGTACATGGTGAATTTCAAACTGACAATATCTACCTATTGCGGCGTGTTCACATTAATTTGTATGCTTTGTGACCTCGCAGATGTTGACACAAAAAATGAAGTACAAATGGAAGCTGATGAAAATAATAAATATTAGTGTTTATTTGAGGTGCAGCTACTCGTGTCCTGTGGTTTCGAGTATTATTTTAGGTAAAAACTTATATCGTTTCCTGATTATTATTATTATTTTATGTGAACACCGCACAAGAGTCCCAACTGCTCACAACCGTCTGGAGCAAGGAGGAAGGTGAAAGAGGAAGGCGGGGAAGTGTCTGGCTATTCATATCTGGTCACCAAACACGGCTAATGCCATTTCAAGCAACGTTTTCAATCTGAATGGTGGTCTTAGGGGGCACACATTAATTACGTGAGCGGTTTTTTTAAAAGTAGGACTTCATAGGGGCATTACTTCTTACATGTAGGGTGATTCTGATAGTATCAAATCCATACACCCGGAAATCTCCATGGCTGGAGTGGTGATACCAACCAAAAGTTACGTTCTAATATGACAATAGATGTACGTACTAATGCAACATAGGTTCATAGATACTTGCAATACAACACCATGATTATTTCGTTATTGGGTATACGATTAATATACCTACAGTAAGTATAGCAATTAACTCTTTCAGACCTGAATTAAAACTGGTAGCGGTAGAACATATTTAACCACTCGAGCGCTTTTTGCCACATTATAGCACTATTTCCAAAACCTCGGATTGCTTTATTGCCAAAATGTGGCAAATTTTCAAAAAAAAAATATTTATAAAAACGACTTTATAATATGTTGTACATTCAAAATATAACAAAATAAATATTCTCTAGATTCTTTAAAATTTTAAAGGTTTAAGATTTAATTATATATTTTTTATAAATCCTACAAATATGTGATAATAAACAAAAGATAGGGGAATTCATTGGCTACATAGAACTATAATAAGTTTGTATGTCTCCATATTCAAATTCGCAGGTATGATTTTTTAATGTGGGCGGAAAATTTTCCTTTAGCAATCCGAGAAAAAATATTTTAATTGCTCTGCCGCTCAAGTGGCTAATGCTTCATAATATTTTTTTACATTAACTCCACACAGAAAATGATGAAAATATATTCCCTCGAGGCCTATTTTATCTATGATGATGCTGTGTGGAGGGTCTTTTTGAGGAGAGGAAGGAGTGAACTCAAGAACGAGTCGAAACGACCCGTTCTCAACTCTCAAATGTCAACCGTGTACATAAGAAACATCATAAAAATTGGTAATGTAACAAAACAATCTTATTATTTCAAGCGTAAATTGAGAGTTATTCAATCTCGAATATTCTTCCATCCTCGCATCGCTTCGTCCCTTACTAACCAGGGGCAAGGGATGCTATTGGTTACTTTTCAACCAGCTGCTCAGATGTGGTCCTTGGAAGGGAGTCATAGCTATAGCTGGGATGACCGATATGATGCCTTGTGTGAACTCTAAAAATTTAAGTTCGCCCTCTGGTTCCGCCCGCTCGGCTTCAAGGAAAAATCTCTGACAGGCCAAAGTGACGTGTTAGTAAAACCGTCTGCTTGTGAGTTTAGCTAACCTAGAGTGATAATTGATTCGTGTATCCCTTTTAAAAGGTTTAACGAGCCGTTAGGGGAACAATAGAATACTTTGGGTCATCGTTAAAATACTGATAAAGTGATGGTTGAAGTTTGGACTGTCTTACTATTATTGAACTGTGTCATATGTACACGGAGAAAAATGTTATTCGAAAAAAAGATCATTTTAATAGTAAAAACGGTTAAAAATTGGACTGAAGTTCTTACGAACAAATTAACAGTGTTTCAATGTTTATTGGCGGGAAAATTTAAGAATAATTTGTTGGTATACGTACGTATATATAAATTATGTATACCAACAAATTATTATTACATATTCCCGCCAATAAACATTGAAACCCTATTAATTTGTTCGTAAGAACTTCAGTCCCGTTTTTACTATTAAAATGATCGTTTTTTCGAATAACATTTTTCTCCGTGTACCTACTCTAAATAAAGACTTATTGTGTTTACCGTAAAATAATTGTGGATTTTATTTAATTATCCCGCTACAGTAGAGTTATTTGAAATTTTGCAATATTTTTATTAGGTTTACTTTAATTTGAGCAAACATCATTAGGTCTCAGAGGGCGTGTTTCAATAAAAATGACAAATCATAATGGGGTGACCGCCTAACTTAGAAACAACTCCTCCATTAAAAAAATTAAAAGTGATGATTTTTTTGAAAAATTGGTTACATAGGTTAAATAGATTAATTTTTGAGAAATTTTTATACTTGTTTTTCAGGTGGGTAGGTGGGTTGTAATGCCAATTTGTTGAGTTATCGTGGAACCAAAATATCGATATGTTATTAAATTTAAAAAAAAACTTAAAAATCAAAAATTGAGAACATACTTTCAAAACTTCTATTCCAAACAATTCGGTTATGATTAAATGCAAAAATCACCTTTTAAAATACATACATATACAAATGGCTATCATATAAACAAGTAGCTAAAATCCAAGAAAAATTGGGGGCCAATTTAATAATGCCACACGATTTGGGAATGAAAATTCGCTCAAAAATTTCTGAGATCCATACTTTTTCAAGTATCTATACTTGCGATCCGATAGGGTTAAAATAATTATTGAAATATTTCCCAACAGATGTATGATTCATATATTATTTATTTATGCATAATATTACAACAAATTAAGTCGTTGGCATGTGGCATACCTACATCACAAGAAAAATATTCAGATAATGTACCTAATTATTTATCGGAGTCATTCCTCGCGGATTTTATGGAAAAAATGCAGCTGGAGTATGACGTTTGGAACACAGTGGAAAATAGTTAATACCTATATAATATATAAATACAATGAAATAATGCATAGTAACTTACACTTCTATATCAGCCAATTTGTATTATTTATATTGTCGTTACATATATCTACGAGTAAATATTAGGGTCGAAGAAATAATAATCTACAGGTACCGAAGGTTGACAGTGCAATGTGTAACCCACCCTTTACCATGCAAGTGTAACCCACCCTTTACCATGCATATATATTATATATTACGTCCCTTTGGTTGACAGAAATCTAACTTTACCTTACCTTGTTTTGAGATATGGGGTGGCAAAATTTGCAAAGACGATTTCTCATAATCTATTTACCGATTTCCGATTTTGAGGTTGAATCTTGTTTAAATTAGTTTAGTTTAACATATTTTAAATAGGATATGTGCTAAAATATCGGCAGCCAATGTCAATTTCAAATTCATTTTGCAAACTTTGACACTTAAATACATGGTAAGGCGAAGTCAGAACCGTATCCAACTATAGTGACGAACTGCGCAATGTAAAAACGATCAAGTCTCAAATCAAAATGAGAATTGCAAAAGGTTTAAAGTGACGCTAGATTATATAGATACATAAATAAATTGAGCTTTAAACATTTTTTGGTTTTAGAAATGTGCAAAAGAAGTGGTGTTGCATTCAAGGGTCATTTTTGAAAAAAAAAAATCATTTAGTTAGAACCTTATCCAACTGATTAGAAATTAGTTGTCACGACTTGATGATTAATCCAAACAATCTATTTTTAATGTGGTCTTCAAATACGTAGTTTTAATTATCTAAGGAAAATGTTATTATAATAGATTTATAATCACATTTCGTCATACATGTATCCCAAGCATGTACATCAATCTGAACTTTTATAAAATAAAATAAAATATATGTTTCGAGATTTGCTCTGGGAAAAGCTACTTGACCTCGCTCTTTTGTCTGCAGGTGGAAAATTTACTAAGTTATTAAAATGAAGCCGGTAAATACGTCACGAGAAAAAGATAAACGGTGTTCTCTATTCTCAGCCACGAACCTTAACGATCTGCTAATGTACATTATACAAATACAATGTACCAACTTAGTGTACAATAGTTACCTGAAAGTATTAAAACAAGTACTATATGTATGCTGGATTTGAACAGGTGTAATTGCATTGTCGAAAAAATATTATACGAATAAAGTAATACAGTTTTTGGAGTTTTCTGGGTTTACCAAGATATTTTACATCAACTCACCGATGGTTTTTAGAGAAATATGATTTGATAAGAAACAGGTGGGTAACAGTGCATCGCACAGAGGTCTAAAACGCTAATACAGCTGGAGAAAAATACCTATTATTCATTTATTCATTATGATCTTTTTGTTGATAAGATTTTTCAAATCTTTTTTTTGTAACCAATATAATTTAATAGCTTCAACGACAACATGATCAAGAAAGTTGATATAGTAACATTGTAAATAATCGATCCTTTTTTCTATTCGGAATATTATTTTTTTGATTCAATAACCGGAATATTATTGTTCCGATTCAATAATCGGAAAAATGACATGATTAAAAAAATGTTTTTTCAGAAACCGGCTAAAGAGTTTTAAAAAAGCGCTCAGGAGTCTAAAAATAATTGAATTACATTTTCTTTCCTGTGAAACGTCGGTAAAATTTCATTGTTCCGATCATTCTAAATAGTCTAAATGATAAAAAAAAAATAAGAACCTAATATATTATCTTGACATCTTGAATCCACAATTCCCATCACTAATTAGACACTATTACGCCCTTGAGGTGATTTTTCACGAAAACGGCGCTATATAAATTAGCCAAATATTATTATTATTATTATCCGGTATCCGATGTACAAATGCGATAAATAGACTGGCCGTGGAAATATTAAAAAAACTGACGTATTTGCGGTACCAAATCTAAAAAATCAGTGTATTTTAAAAAAATACATCTATTTAAATATCGGTTTAGTTTTTTTTTAATTGAATGCAGTGGACTATTGGAAGTGAAAATGTACCCATTTCCAACATACGAAAGATCAAGATAGACTCGTTTCCGACGACAATGCATTCTATCAAATTTTGGGCACGCATACATACGGACATATGCTAATTTCTCTGAAATTGGATTACATTACGGCACTATAAGAAATATATGTCGGTCCCATCCATTTGGGATTTGGCCGAGTTGGTAGAGGTGTTGAATCCAGTCCTTGGGGAGGAAGGTTAAATCCTAAGCCAAACCACTTTTTTCTTCTTCGGAATTGATTACTAGCCGGCCCAAGAGATGGCGCAACTAATAGTTGTATTATAGTAAAACAGCTTTGTTTTTTCGTTGAATTTTTAAAAATAATACACGATTCAATTGTGCTTTGCCATCAATATAATATATAATGAATACATCAAATTGTGACACAATACGTATTAATATTATATTAAAAAGTGTCCGGACAACTTACTCAGAATTATGCAACTTCAACACCAAATTCAAATTATGACGACCAACGCACATTATCTGAAAAGCCGCTCCATATAAAATATATGAAAAAATTAATTTTCTAATGTGATTTTTTCCGATGTTTTAATAGTTATTCTGTTAATCGGGACGGAGACAAATCCAACAAATCAAAGATCATTAAAATCGGTTCAGCCGTTCTTGAATTATAAATGGTGTAACTAACCCGACTTTGTGTTATATATTAAGATAAGACAAGATTAAATGAAATTAACACATATTTTGACCGGTTAAATTTACATTTCGGACCTTTGTGCGACAGTGGGTTTTGTCAGTTCTTCGGGAAATACCGACTTTCGATCCACACAGAGTGTTGCATAATGAAGCCTGTTTTAAACGAGGCGACTCAATGAATGTATTGCGATATCAACTCACTGGCAGTTAGCGGTAGGTTGCCATTCCATTACATAATGAAAATCTAGATGTTGGTAATACTGACCGAAATATGTATATTCATAGGTCAAAAGAAATTAAATTATTGCAATCATAATATAAAATGTTCTTATTAAAACTTTCAGAAAGAAGAATAATCACAGATTATTACATAAAATACTGCATTACAAAATTGACTGTCCTGAATTGCTTCAATTAATCAATATCCACAACCTAAAAGATCTTGCCGAAATTTACTACCCTTTTATTTTAATAACACCAGGACACTCTCTTATCAAAATTCCCCGATACCGAGACTTCACAGTCTCGGAAATAAATATTCTGATCTGGGAGATATATTTCACATTAAAAACAATAAGTATAAACACGGTTTATTTCAATTTTCATATATTTAGACATAAATAGACGCCTATAATCTGTGCAATTTTTGTCTATATTGAATATCTTTTTTTTGTGATATTTCTTATATTTTTTACCTATGTGTCTAATTTTATTAATTGCTTTTATTGTTATATTTTGTTGTAGGTATATGCTTTTGTTTTACTTTTAATTTCACTGTATTATGCTTTCTTTATTGTTTTAATTTAGAATTTTTTTAAATAACTGTGACACTCATCTATTTGACTGAAATGTAAAAGCCCATAAGGGCGTGTAATAAATAAACGTACAAATTTGATAATGCTGGCCAATTCAAATATGTAAGTTACTTAGGCAGTAAATCTAATTATGTGTCTACAAAAATCTCTCGAACAGTGAGATTTTTTTAAAACACAAGCTTCACCTGCACGTCGCCAGTGGGACTATGGCAATCGTGATTGTGGTTATGTTATCTGACTAATAAATAATTATTTGTAAGCAATCAAAAATAAAAACATGGATTGAAAGGAAGATTTGTAAATACGAATATTAAATACTAATATTAAAAAAAGAAAATAATTATAAAATAATTAAATATATAGAGCAAAAATCTCTCGACAAATGCAAAAGTTGCATTTTAAGAAACTACATATAACATGTTAAATAGCAAAACAAAATGTGTTTGTAATTATTTTAGGAGTGTTTTTTTTCTATCGAAAGAAATTTATATAATTTTATAATTACAGTTTCGGCTCTACAAGGGTATAGATATTATCTTAAAAAATAACATTTATTTTTTAGGAACTTAAAAACTTAGGTATTCAAGAGAAATATGCTACAAATCGGCAGAATTACCGAATGCGGGGGTTTAAGGAGTGGAAAGGGGAAGGTGATAGGGAAGACGAAGGTTGGGAAGTACCTGGCTATTCAGATTTGGTCACCAAACACGGTTAATTTTATTTTTAATTTATTAGTGTAATTCGGCATTAAACCCAAGGACCTCTATAAATTTTAGAACAAAAAAATAAAGGAAAGTAAATTTTAATAAGATGGTTCTGGGGATTGACGGGGATGAAAATAATGTGGGTATTGTAATTTCTGTATAACATAAGTCTGTTTATTATAATACAATTATTATAGGACACATATCGACAATCACATCAAGGGCATGCAACTAGCATAGTGGTAGAAAAATTCTCAACAAATGTAATAAACAATGGACTGAATAAGGAAAAATTAAAAAATAATTATAATTATAAGATATTTTGTAATATCAAAGACGATTCTAAGTGCAATATGAAAATCAAAGGTATTATTTTACATCGTCACGAATAACCTCTACAACCGGCTAAAAGTATGTACCTCGGCACTCAACAAATTGTTTGCAAGAAGGTCAATCAATACCTATTTAACAAAATTCTCTGCGGCCGCGTTCACTCTTAACTACTTGTGTCTCTACCAGAGCCGGAACAAGTCGGGAAGCGATACTTTGACGCCTGCGTGATAGAGCGCTAATACCCTTAGTGAAAACGCGATCCCTTAAAAAATCGTAGTTTTCTAAATATTCCATGGAATTACTAAAAAGCATCAAGGATAAAACTACTTGTCTATATAGTGTACAAGGTATGTCCATTAAATAACGAGACTGACGCTGCTACAGAAGAAGTCACAACGCCAGCGACCGACAGCTGTTGAGCGTGAAGCCTTCTCTTTTGAATGCAATACCTCTCGCTTCTGTAAACAAATCCGTATAGACGTAGCCTTCGTTGGCATTAGTGTTGTTTTTTTTTTGTTTTGCCGGAAAATTGTTAAGGCTAATAATAGAGCAACGAATTGTTGTGAAATTTCTTTTATAATTTTGAAATTTATGTTATAACTATATTTATTTATATATATTTTATTGAAAGAAGTTTATAACAAATACTCTTTATCGGGTGCTCGTGTTTTTGAAAGGTTGAAGTCTATTGCTTATTATGAAGGTATAAAGTAGGATGAAATTATTTTTTATTTCTTGGGCATTAACTATCCAAAAATTTCTAGACATTTTTTTTAAAGAGTTTTATTTCACAAGTAAATTTGTTAATTTGTTTAGTAACAAATATACAAGTGAATCTTCAAAAAAAAAAGATGAATTTAAATAATATTGTTAGGTTATACGTAACAGGGACGTTCGTCTTTCTTTTTTCTAAAAAAAAACATATATGTATGTACCCATTGATTGTTTTAAAAATATTAATAATTTAGTTTTTGCCATCTAATTTGGACACTCTTCAAATAACGCTCCTGGTCTCAGTGCTTAGGTTTCCCTGCCCTTGATTCGACTCTGCGTTTTACTAAAACTAATGAATTAAAGAAGATGAGAAAGTGAAGGTCACTAATAATTAATAGCTGATAAGATTAGACCATCGGAAATCTCGCAATTTATAAATAAATCGAGATCGAAAATAAGAGCGTATAGCTATGTAGGTTTTGCAATCATGTATTATACAGGTGCATGTATTTTCCTAGAATATAAATTCACCTTGCTCAAACCTGCATCATTCACGTGTTATCGTGATTATTTGAAGTATTTAATACTTGCAGAGTCAGATAAACATTATAAGGCATTTTATAAAAAAATCTGAATGCCTTAAAAATAAATGTTTTTACTGTTTTTTTTTAATGAAATATCAGGGACATCAAACATGAAATAAATAATATTTTTATTTACTTATCATTATGAAAGAAAGAAATAAAAAAACACGCCTTTAGGTAGGGGAAAATACTCTCAATATCGCCCTGGTTCCACTATTCAGAATTGAAACGTTGCTTGAAATCGGAACAGGAATACCTAGTGAGGAGGACTGAGAACAAAATACTTCACTTTGCATTTTTATTTTACTTAAGAGGGAATAAGAGAATACCGGAAATTAGTCCCTTTTAAATCAAATTCTACACATATTGACTCTTTTTTACAAATAAACATAAATTGATTTTGAAAGATTGTTATTTTATCTGGTAAACGCATTTTTTAAATTTTGAAAAACTAAGTTTATTTTTAATATACTAAGGTTATGCCGTTGGTCGTTGGCAGATTTGTCCAATTTTCAAACGATAGATTCTGTTAAACAACACAAATTTCAAATCATATAATCATACAACAAAATAAATCAATACATAATCCAGTAAACACATTTTTCAGAATTTTGATTTTCGTTAAATTAAAATCATTAAAAAATAAATCCGATAACGTTTTTTTGTGACGAAAATACCTCAGTTTTTCTATTTATTTAAGGTCTAAACAAACTAAAATATTTCAGATTTTTTTTTCACACTTGTTTTGTTTAGACATTATTGAAAAATCACAAATACTTATGATCAAACAATACTTACAGTAGTACACGATATTTAATAATTTATCATTGTGAGTTTTGAGCATTTTTAATGCTTCCTTTAATGCAGGTATATTAAAGCAAGTTTTGAATGAAATAAATCGATATTAAATTTTTAATTTAAAAAATTCATACGGGGAATAATCGATCTTTCTCATCGGAACTTCCCTGTACAGTTGCAATCATTTTAAACTTTTATTCTCAGCCGCTGGTCAATGGCTCTTAATATTGTATTTTTTCTTTACTTTAATTGTAGTTAAATAAAAAAAAATAAAAATGGCTTTAGCAGTGTTTGGTGACCAGATCTGAATAGTCAGTACTTCCTCACCTTCCTCTACCTCATCTCCTTCCCTTCCCCGCTACTTTCAGCCTGACAACGTACCCTAATTGGGGACGCCATGGTCTGATGGCTCCAGACGAGAGCAGTTGGAACTTTTGTGCGGTATTCACTTAAAAGTTTAAAAAAAAGTTTGGTGAGTAGGTAAGCATGTACAATAATTAATATTTTTTTAAGTTTA
Organism: Limnephilus auricula; assembly: GCA_951813805.1. Lineage (NCBI taxonomy): Eukaryota > Metazoa > Arthropoda > Insecta > Trichoptera > Limnephilidae > Limnephilus > Limnephilus auricula. Next base: position 8,499,613 of record OX638393.1, read on the forward strand.
GAGGATGTGGGATTTAATACAATAAAAAAAACGTAATATATTTGTCACATATCATTCCAGAGGCTCTAGCACGCTTGCTCTATAACGATCGATAGGATAACTATCGGTAACTTCTCATCGTTCCCTACGACAACTGCAGATCGCAAACGAATAGGTGACAGTTCACAATGACTAAGTGTCCTTAATATATTCGATATCAACTGTCGTGTGTACGTTTGAGATCTGCAGTTGTCCCAGGGAACGATGAGAAGATACCGACAATCGGTCGGTAACTTCATATCGAGCGACCGTGCTAGCACACCAGAAATATAATTTAAACGAGAAATGAGTGGGACGAATTTAAATTTCATTGTTTGGTTGGTCGTGATATTCGATCTACGAACCATGTACCTACAAAGTATGTAACATACTCGGTTTTAATGCCGTGAATGATGTAATTTGTTATTTCGAGCAACGTTTCGTAATTTGCATGGTGGCAAAATATGTGTGTTTTAATTTTAATTAATGCTGTGACAGTTCTACCACGAGATGTCGCCTTTACGATGGATCAACGAATTAATGCCATGTTTCGGTAAGCCATTTTAAACAGATGTCAAAACAATTTTACTGGCTAACGGCTAGAAAACAGGGTGTGATTATGTAGAATTTACATGTTTATTGTACTTTTATATTACTTTATACATTCATATGTCTATGCCAGAGGCGGGGATTCAGCTGCCTTAAAGATATTCTAGTGCGGCCTTTTGACTGATACCATTTTTTTTTGTTTTTTGTTAATAAATCACAGATTACAAATGTGTAAGTGAGAGAGAATAAGTGAGCTCGCTTGGAACGACAGGAATGTGACAAAAACTAGTTGGCTTGCCAGTGTAATAAATCACAAATAGCCAGTAACTGCAGGTAAGTACTGTATGAATCGTTATTGTCCACATCTTTTCGAATTTTGTTTCACATCCCCATCTGCGAATGGTTATTTCTATGGTTGGTCTATGCTTTCAACTTTATACTAATCATTGGGAAAGGCAGAAATCGTATTTTTTCTTCTTATAAGAAGTTTCTTCATTTCCTACAATATGTTACAATAAATAATATTATTATTTAATCGAAATATAAATTATAAAACGTATTAGGTGACAGCTGAGTACAAAACATCTAAACAAGTTAATATTATTTGCCAAGAAACCAAAAGAACCATAAATCATTTGAAAATTCAAAAAGTTTTTACAGTTTTTCAATCTTTTCCACACAGGAGGCCCTGAAGAAAATAATTCCCCTTAGGGCCTATGTCATCTTTGGCGATGCTGTGTGGAGGGTTCTTTTTAGGAAAGGATGGAGAGCATGTTCTGGGAACGAAAAAGGTATGAGGGGTGGGTAGGATCTGGGGGTCAGTGTGTCCAGGAGTGACGTCAGGTAAAAGAAAACCACGTAAATAAATAAAATTATAATAAACGCCCACTGAAACTGAAACTGAACTGAATATAAATTTAGGGTTTTGTTGTGATTTTATAAACAAACACGGTAGATGCATTGTTCACTATAAAAAATTACATTGTATCATCTAAGAAATATTACGATGTTAACTACAAGCGGTATAAGAATTAGCATATTTGAAAAGAAAATATTTTTACATATTATAAATATATTTTTCCCTATCATTTATCATAAGAAAACATGTTAATGTCGTTCATAATAGTTAAATGTACTTCATTTCTGCGTTTATGGGAGTGCCAGTACAAAGTTCAAATTGCAGACATTCGATTCCACACAAATAACACGCCGCATCGCTCACTCTTACGACATGTAAATGTCGTTATTTTTTGTGATAGAGGATCTGAATGATATTGTGCGGTGTATCAAAGTTCTCAAGAGCTTTATTCAAACGATTATTTTTTTATAAATTATTGCAGCTGTCTGACAACGAAAACGGCGATCATTCGTAGTTGAAATTTTGAATACAGAGTAAGAAAAATTACATATCCGTTAACATGCTTTAAAGGGATACCCGGCGGTGATTTTTCCATACAAACGTATTCCCTATCTATCTCTCTGGATTTTAACCCTAGAGAAAATATTATTTTTACATAAAATAGATATCAACTACTAGCATATCGGTACTTTTTGTTTTTTTTATAAGTTACTTTTTATAGAAGTTATGACCTTCCAAAAATCAATAAAATTGACTGGTTTAAACGCCGTCAAAAGACGTTCAGTATACAAACTAGACAATGTTTTTTTAAAAAAATAATCATTTTTTTACAATGGAGAAATTAACTTTTTTAGTAAAACCTAAAATTATGAATCTTCAGTCAATTTTCAATATTTTTATCCTTGGTGGTTTGTTCCACAAATCTGAACCATTTCACAATTTGCGTGGTGATTAGTGATGCACTACTGAGCAATGCAAAATCAAGTGATTTTGGTTTAGATCACTTAGAAATATTTTAGATGCTATTAAATACTGCGGGTAGAACACATCTTGGGCCTTTGAAATCATCGAGCAATTTTTTGATAAATGTGTTTATAATCCCATAAAAAAATAAAGTAACAGGCCTGAAAAAACTGATTTAAAGTTAAAAACCTCCTCCTTACGAACCCCTTTTCGGTTATGGTTTTATAGAAAATGGTCTCTCATATTGTTTTTCGTTTTTTGTTTAACCGTTAGCGCCTCCGCCCACTCAGGCAACTGAAAACTCTCAACTGCCAACTGTCTTTGTATGACAATGTGATGGCCCGCACACTACACAATCACACAAAACCCCGTTGTCAATGGTAACGCAAGCGGTGACTTGCGACCATCTTGCGACTGTCACTGCTCATTGCCCTGGGCGGCCATTTCTAGTTGCTAGCTGTCAGCTGTCTCGTAGTTCGTCTATGGTTAAACAAGCTTTTTGACCAATCAAGACAGAGAAAAAGCCGGTTTTAGTTGGTTTTCAGTTGCCTCAGTGGGCGGAGCGCCTTACTGTACCGTGCTTTTATGGCTACAGAAATGCAAAATCAGATCGGTTACAACAGCAATATATTTTTCCAAAAAGATGGAGCAACTTCTCATATTACAAATGATTCCCTGGCTGCTCTTCAAGAATTATTCCCTGAAAGAGTAATAAGTCGCAGAGGAGACATCACTGGCTATCGAGGAGCCCAGATTTAATGCCTGCTGAATGTTTCCTATGGGATTCTTAAAAAGTAAAGTTTACAACCCTTTGCCACCCAAACTGGATGTTTTAAAGCAAAGAACGACAGTCGAAATTAATGCTATTCCAAGAGCGGTGCTCCAACAAGTGATTGAAAATTTTAGTGCCAGGCAAAACGAGTGTGAAGAAGTGGATGGTGCGCACTTACAAACGGTTATTTTCATAGACATATAAATATTCATAGACGAGAAAATAAGGGAGAGGGGTAAACACAAACTGTAGCGGGACGCAGAGGGATGAGTTAACTGTAACGATATGTGATTCATTAATAGGCATCTCGCATTATAATATCACCATTTAGTTTTTAAAAGATAAATCTGCTTTTGAATGAATAGACCTTTTTACATGGGAGTGCGAATTGTACGCCCGGTTTGAAAAAACTTGCGTAATCCATATAAAGCGAAGAAAGGTTCGCTTGTTTTGAGAGTCGAATATTTTGTTACCGTATTTAGTTAAGACACTTTTACAAATGTTTCATAATTTTCTTATCCCAGTAAACAGCAGCGTGCACACGACGGGACCGGGAATTTCGGTTGGCAACGCTGCATGTTTCTGGGTGTGATAAAACTGATCATATTATATGATATATGTTAAAATAAAGACAAATAATGCCTACCTATGGAATGTAATACGACAATTGGGTTAATACTCTTTTTCACTTCTATTTTTACACGTTTCAATAGCACAAGTTACCATTTTTGCCGTGTTATTTCGTAAAATGTACCGATGAGAGCTCGACGCTAGTCCGCACAAGAATGATGACGTCACATTTTCTAGATTCACGCGAACCTATACGCCAGCCCAGCCGGTTCCATGAAACCCGTATTAAGGAGAGGGAAATAATACGCTTTTATCACTTAGGGCAGGTCTATACATAATATGTCGATGGTTATTTTTCATAAATAAAATTTTAAAACCTGCTCTTTAATTTAACAGTAATTATAACAACTTTGAAAGAATTATAATGTGTTTAAGTATGAAAAACGAAAAACAATCTGCAACCCCCTTATTATGGGGCAAATTAAGTTATTTAGAAAATTATCGTAAAACATTTAATTATTTGTGATTTTCAACATCGCGAAATAAACTGAAACTCCCTTTTTGGCAATGTTATTTTCTTGCACAAATCAAAACAGGCGGCTAGTGTCAAGCGGGAATTAAAACCTTATCACCATCTACATTAGGAGTGTTATTGTTAGAGGCTCGATTCCAAATTTTACGGTGCATCGCCTTATCGCTTTTAATCCCAGTGAATATTTTTTTTTTCTTTATTCGTAACATACTTTTATACAGTTTTTTTTACATGCTTTTTGACTACCACACTTGACACACGTCCGTATTATGGTAGTCGAATATTATGCATTAGAATAGCACAGAAAATATTTCCATTTATAATTGTAGTAATTTTTCTGCTGTCGGGACACTTTTCTGTTTTAGGACAATCAATTGGCAATAATCAATTAGGACAATTAACTAACTAACTAACCATCACGCCGTTTCCCCGCAGGGGTAGGCAGAGAGGACGGACCGCCAAACACCTCGGTCTTGGCACACACTCTTTGCCTCAATCACAATCATACATCGTCTCATACATACTCTTCTATTTATCTGACTCTTGACATGGCCCGACTCAAGTATCTGATTCACTTGATCGTGCCATGTCTTTCTCGGACGTCCCCTACTTCTGATACCATTCACACTTGCATCATATATTCTCATTACGCTCCTTTCTTTGTTCATTCGCTCTACATGCCCAAACCATCTGAGGGTTCCTTTCTTAATTTTACTCATTACTAGGAGGCGGCTAAGCGGTGGCAAAACGAAGAATTCCAAGTCACGAATCCGCCAAAACATCATTCGGAGATATTGAAATTTGAATTTTTGAAATGATATGTTTTTGTAATAACGAACCAATTCTAAACTTCAAACCTCAATATCTCCGAATGATGTTTTTGCGAATTTTCAACTTGGAATTCTTCGTTTTGCCACCGCCTAGCCGCCTACTACTCATTACGCTTACATCAGCCTTGCATTCTTTTCGAATCTCCACATTTCTCACACGATCATACATGGTTTTACCACACATACGCCTCAGGGATCTCATTTCAACAGCATTAAGTCTACTTTCATCCTTCCTCTGCCGTGCCTCACTGCCATACATCAGGGTAGGTACAAGCACTCCATTGTGGACTGCTAACTTCGCTTCTTTGGACAGCTTTTTGTTAGCGCCAACGGCATTCAGTCCTCCATTAATGGAGTTACCTGCATTTACCCTTCTTTCAATGTCTCTATCAGCCTTCCCATCTCTAGTAATTAGTAGGACAATTAATCAATGGTTATACATTATAGTAAGTTACTACAAACACTTGAAGGCCATTTTCTGACTTGTGCAGTGCCATTGAGATGATATTTGTGCATATGCAACAATGTAGAATTAATAATTTCTATTTTTTACTAATCAAATAATCACACACCTTTTAACGTGGCGCCTTAAGGCGATAGCGGCGTAAGTGTATCATTTTTGTGTAATCATTTTATTATAAACGATTAAAATATATAGTTACCTAACGTCTCTATTACTGAGTACCTCTACTTATAGCATTTCAAAAGAGGTAAAGGGTTTACCGATACTCTTCAGGAAAAAAAGCTGTGATAAAGCTAAGAGAGTTATGGAGACATTTAAAATTATTTTTGTTTTATGGTATAAGGTACCTATTTATGAAATTTGAAAACTAAAATGATGTATTCGATTGAATAGCAAAACTTAAAAGTTCGTAGAAAATGTATACTTAAAGCGAAGATTAACGCTAAATCACTATTTTCTATTAATCTATACGAATTGGGTTACATTATAAATACACAAAATATGCGTTTGGATAAATTGAAGCTTTATGTTTTTCTATTTAGTAGAATTAATATAAAATTGTTAATTACTTTATAAATAATATAAGCATAAACCACTAAAAATGTGTTTTTTCTTTGGAAATGTATGAGCACATATAAGAAACCACTTTTTAAAGTTACAATTTTGTTGCAAAAATTATCTGTGAGAGTTTCCATTGATTAACTTTTTTCTTTCTTTTGAAACTACATATTTACAAAATGAATAAAAATCACTTTTAAGCTTGAAATCGTAACCGGTTTGATAAGCGTAAATTATGCATATACCCTATATTATATAAAAATTAAATTAAATACTAAATTAGGCGACCTAAGAATATATACATATTTGGCTTGTTGCTTCCCCTTAACATACATTTTCTAGAAGCATTGGATTAAAACGACATCGAAAAGTGGATGAAACACTTAGATTTTAAAAATTTAAACATATATGACAAAGAATTTTAGATTTTTTTTAAATATATAAATGTAGGTACATTGACCAAACACATCAGCTGTTTTCTTTTCCACTGGAGTTCACCCGTGCGTTGATTCCTAATTTTATGAGCTCGTACGCAATAGAGGCTAGCCGCACTTTTATTTTAATATGCAACCACTCATTTCGTACGCACTAAGCCGCCGAAAAATTCAAACAAAATTCAACCGCTAATCGAACCGCCTAGGCGGCCAGCTGCTAGTGCGTACGAGCTCTAAGAATAACATATACCTTCCTGACTCGACAATTACTGAAATCACGACGACTGAACAACGTGGCATTTCAACACCCCTTTAAAAAGTCATTAAAAGTTTATTTTTTTTGAAAGATAGCCCAGAATCTAACCTAACGTATCATGTTTAATCAATGTTTTGTTGGGTAAATGGTTGAGGATCTTATTGAGAACACTTTCATTAATATTTTATAATGAAGATTTATTCACGATTTGCTGGATCAGACTTCGACACAGAGAGAGCGTACACCATAGACATAATGATCACAAGTACTTTCCACTAGTGATGTGACCTACTTTACAGTAGTGATGTGACAATCAATAAAAAAAACTCACTTTTAATGACTTTTTAAAGGGAGGTGTTGAAGTTGTATGTTTCTGAGTTGTCCGGTCACGATTGCCACAGTTCTACTCGTCCTGAGTAGTCGGGATTCTTGGAGGTCAGCACATGAAGCGGTATTTTTTGCTGGTTATAAGAGTTACGTCATATTTCGTGTGGCACTTGAGATGCTGTGCACAAGTTTTGATGTATGACGTGAGTTGTATGCTGTTCCACCTAATAAACGTAGCAGCGTATCATTACATTAGGAATGCTAATCTCAACTCAAACGAATGAGCATTATTGCGTTACATTTTACAAGAATGCAATCCTAGGCAGAATCAGACCAAGTCATATTATTCTAAGAAGGAAATACATACGGATACCTTCACAATGTCAATGAGTAGGAAGTCAGGTACTTAGCCAAATGGATGGCGCCTAGAACATTGTTTTTTTTATTTATTTTTATACTACAACTAGCTGATTCTCGGCATCCGTTGCTATGCCAATTAAATAAATAAATTGTTTCTCCCTTCGTGTCATTTCCCATTCGTCCCCGCTCTTCCCCTCCCGCGTTCCCTTTTCCCATGAATTCCGCTTCCACCTTCTTCGCCTTCCCCTCTCCCTCAACACCCTCCCGCGAAGCTCCCCCCCTTAATTTCCCAACTGACTTTCCCGCTTACCCCTCCCCCCGCCCTTTTTTTCCTGCCGCCTAACTCCATAAAATACACCCATTTTTCCAACAACTCGCGTGACCTATTTATTTTTTTATGCAAATTTCGTAATGCCAGAGCTCACCAGAATAGGTATAGAAGTATTCACGGGCATGTTCACAACAATTCAAAAAAATTGAATAGCAATCGGATGAAATTTTAATTGCAATCGTATGAATAGTATAGGAAATAATTTCATAACGCCAGAGCTCACTATCCTATAACCCTCCCGAGTATGCGCACATCATATTCCTAAAGTTTCATCGTAATCGGATGAACAAACAAGCATTAATTTTTATATTATATGTATATATTTTTCATGAAGAATATTAATTATAAGAGTAAAAAATGCAAATGAATTACTACGTCGTCTATCGAACATTAAATTTTAAACAAAATAATTACACATTCCGGGTAGCTTGTCTGATATTTGATTTGTACTTATCAGTTCCATTTTTTAATATTAAAAGATCATTAAACTTGAATGAATAATTTTACGCAATACGTAGGAGTACGCATCCATACAGTTAACGCATGGACCCATGCACCCATGCACCGACAACGTGCGTTTAGTACTACCGATACCTATCCTACAATGTACTTACCTTCTCTCAAAATTGTCTTACTCTATTTCACACTTTTTGCTTTCTGGGACAGCGTATAATAATAGGTACCTACTAATCTTACTAATATTAAACGTGAAAGTTTGTATGGATGTATGTATGTTTGTTCCTCTTTAAATCGAAATTTAATGAATGGATTTTAATAAAACTTTACGATAATATAGCTCATACATCAGAATAACATATAGGCTATAATTTATGAAGCTAGCTATTTATTTTCAATATATTGAAAATAATAACTATAGTTTAATAGAAAACGTCAAAATCCGAGAATGACATTTTGCAAAACAATGATTGTTAAATCAAAATTCTATTTTGGAAAATATTTAAATTACTGAATTTATTTGAAGTACTCGCCTAATACTTTGAATCGAATCAAGAATTATACATATTTTAAATAAATAGGTTAAGAATTTTGGTATAAACGTAGATGGAACCTAGGAAAAGAAAATAGATTACTCGAAGTACTAATCCTACGCAGATGAAGTCGCGGACAGAAGCTTGTACTTCAATAAATTCGTTTGAGAACCTTTTTTATAGTTGTCTTTTTCATACGAAACTTAAATTTGTATTTGAGGACAAAATACTTAACCAAACTGAATAATTATTGTTTTATAATTTATTTATACATATATATATTTAATTTGTAATTTATAATCAAATTTAGTTTAGCAAATATATCTTGTTCGGATATGTCCTACTTTATTTATTAATTATTTAAATTGTATTATATAGGCATATGGCCATTTAAAAGGATTCAATTTTTCAAAATTTTAGAAACTATTTTGGCAATTATTTGTGTGTTAATAGTAATTATTTAAAAAAAAATTTCCCACACCTACTATTGATAGATATAATAAAAATTTAAAATTATTAAATATTAATTTTAAAATGATAGATTTAGGTACGCTGGAACGCAAATTTTTACATTTCTTTATATTTGCTGAGTATTTTTGGTACGAATATTATTTTTTAATAATTACTATTAATATAAAAGGCAAAGTTTGTCTCTAGAATCTTGCAAAATTGAATTCTTTAATGGTCGATACAATACTACACAATTCAAATAAAAATAAATACATAAAAGCGTAACTACATATCCTTACTAGATATTTGCTAAACCTTTCGATTAAAAAAATATTATTCAGTTTGGTTAGGTATTTTGGCCTCAAATCCAATTTTAAGTTTTGTGTGGAAAATGATGCGCAGGCGTTCCTCTCAAGCAAGGAAATCATATTACGTAATATTCAAGATATTCTTTGAAGAATCTCATTTTCTTAATTCCATCCTATTTAAGTGTAGGAACATTTTTTTGTTGTTCGCCGTAAGAATGGTGTGGTATTAAAATGACGTAAAACAAGGTATGAGTAATTGCTGTTGGTATTGGTGACGTTTTACAGATAAAGTGAAACAACAGTGCATATTGAAATTCGAAGTTTATATTTTGAAGAAACGTTTTTAATCTTTTACTTTTTTTGTTACTCTACACTCGCGATTGTAACATCCATAACATTTCCAGACCATTGCGCATACAATACAATAATAAAATCGAACCAATCACGCGAATCGCTGTAAAGTTTGGTATGACTCATATCATAACTCATAACATAACATAACAATATTTTTATTTTTTGTACCTACTGAATACACTAGCAGAGTGGAAGGTTTGCATCAAAATTCTAATAGAATTAATTTCCCGTACGCAATTTGCTTCCGCTATATTGCTCAAATTTGGTTGCCATAAGATACACAAATCCGACTTGCACTATCTGACATGTTGGGATGTAGAGTGAAACCAAACCAAAAACAAAACCTTTAACTGAATTACAACCCTACTCACCATCTGAATTGTAGCATCCGACATAAAGGGTAGAGTTGGTTTAGTGGTCCGACAATGGAATGGCTGCTTTTAACGGCGACGGCAACGACACGCGGCATCTCATTTCTTTTATACGAGTGAGGGACATGGAAGAACATTATTACTTTTTCCATTGGAGAAAGCAGACATACGTACATTGTTTATCTCAGCGTTTGTCTCACCGTTATTTAATATGTAAGAATGCGTTGCAGAATGTTGTGATAAGAAACGTATCTTTATTGCCTTTTTGTGCCATAACAATTGAGCGGGCGACAAACGCGAAGTTCGCATCAAAAGATACTTTATAACTTATAACTTATAACACAACAGCGCTCGCCATACAATCCCATACAGACCCGCCACACTTAAAAAGATGATGTGTTATAAGCGCGGTTCGGGTCTTCGCTATTCGGCGTTATTCTCCATAACCGCTAGCAACGCCATTTTTCAAAAGTTATGCCCCCCCTCTCTGTTGTAAACAGGAAAGGGGGTCATTTTAAATACACGGAGCGCCGTGCTCAAGCCGCTGTCAGCCGTCAAGTTGACATATCCAGTACAATGAAATCTGACCCTCCTGCTGTAGGAACGGTTATTATACGATATACTAACGGCTTTTCTACCGACACTCTACGTTATAACGGATGTTATAACGTAGTGTGTCGGTAGAAAAGATATTTTGTTATAAAGTATATTTTGATGCGAACTTCACGTCTGTATCATGCGTTACACTAAACTAGTAGGCGGTTTTACCTACGCTTCTTCCGACCGCTTCCCGACTTGTCGGATGCTGCAAGTAAGAAGATGTGCAGGAATGTAGGACTTTTTACTATGATTCTACTGTGACCCACTTTTCCTCCTGACATTGGATACTGCAAGTCGGATGGAGAAAGGGTCAAATCATAAAGGCTGCGGGCAATAGAACTCTCCAACCACCAGATTAAATAACACAGAGTAAATATTTGCCATTTCGTACAAAATACGCAGAAGATAAATAGCATGTTATTTAAATATTTGATTTGAAATATCAAATAACAGAGATAAGAATGTTTATTTCTGATTAGGTCTAGGATCTTCTGTCCCAAACTACCGAGCTATCGAAGCAATCATCATTACACCCACCGTGGTTTTAACCAAATCCAAATCTTCAATTTACCACTGTGGTGAGCTAAGAATTATAAAGTCTTGTACAGGTAATCTTCACGAAAAGCAGTGTTTTGACAACAAAAATAAAGAAGATGTTCAAGTCCACTTTTTCAATATATCACCACCATTTAAGATGACACCCGGTGGTGCAGAAATAGATTTTACTAAAATATTGCTGTCACTGTTGCTCTTACTCCACCGGATATTGTGCGAAAGGGACAATGCACTGACACCTAACTAAAATGGAGGTTTTGTATTCCCCACTTTTCTCCTCCAAAAGTGGACTGATTTTCAATTTTTTTTTTACCAACTACATAAGAAAAAACTATTCTATGTCTGTACGTTTTGCTTTTTTTTTAAAAACATTGTCTGGTTTGTATACTGAACATCTTTTGACGGCTTTTAAACCAGTCAATTTTATTGATTTTTGGAAGGTCATAACTTCTATAAAAAGTAACTTATCAAAAAAAACAAAAAGTACCGACACGCTAGTAGTTGATATCTATTTTATGCAAAAACAATATTTTCTCTAGGGTTAAAATCCAGAGAGATAACTAGGGAATACGTTTGTATGGAAAAATCACCGCCGGGTATCCTCTTAAGCACTGCATCTACTATTTTTAAACCTACGTAATTTGTCAATGTGAAAAAATATCTAATATAATATTATAAAATATGGATGTCATCATTGTACCATTTCAATGTATTTTAGATTTTCGCATTCACAATAGTGATTCAACAAAATGTGTGATCTCATTTAGGTAGCTGTTTTGCTACCTATCCCTTATCCTTGACCTGAAAATAACGTTATGGTTAAGACCTCCGAAGTTCCTCTGAAAGTGAATAAATCCTGTGGGCATATTTATTTACATAGAAAAATATTATGGGCGATCTCTTCCACATTCGGTATCTACTTAGGATTTCGTCCTGGGCCGTTTTCACGCGGTCCTCCTGTCATGAATGGTGTGATATCTATGACAATCTATGGAATACGGAGTGTTATTTCCTGTACGCCTAGACACACTTTTTCGATTGATTATTGTTTTCTGCTTCAAAAGTAAAATGAACAAGAATGAAAATAATACAGAACTGTCTGAAATAATTATTTCTGACAAATATTTTTTTTGGCGAACAATATATTGACAATGTATTCCAATGACAATTTTATTTTGCATTCACGTAAAATGTTTCTTTATATACGAGTATAAACGATACTACACGTACGTAGTATATTATTACACTTATTCTTTATATTGGGGTTTTTATTATTATAAAAATGACTAAAAATGAGAATAACAGACTACAAAGAACGAATGGTTGCTTAATTCATCTAAGGTTCAAACGTTTGATGGAATTATTCCATTATTTCACGGCTTTCAAGGCTTTATCTTTTGGAAACACATGACCACTCCTATTATTACGCATTAGAATACAACAAGAAGTTGACGGCATTATTATGATATTATGACATAAACTTTAAATTGTCCCAAATGGCGTAGAAAACGTATGTGATTTGACAAATCTTCGCAACTAATGGGACCGTCTTTCAGCAAACAACCCATTAATTTTATATTGAAAAATGTCAACTTTGTTCTTCTCGCTATTTTTAATAAAAATTATCAACGCGTTCCAAAAACAATTTTTTTTTGTTAGTAAAGGATACTAAAAATAAATTAAGAATAATTTGTTATTCCTTAGTCTAATCTTACTTCTTACGCCCTAATTTCCAAACAAAGTTGGTTATTTTCATTGAATTAAAATGATGCCACAAAGTAATTTTGCAATTATTGAAGAATTAATATAAGTGCTGTGTTTACCCTTTCTTAAAGTTTGGCCAAAGTAAGTACCCGCATTATGTATATTTTCTTGACCATAGAAGTAGAATAACACAAGAAGCATCTTGTTGGCGAGTTTCGTGGTCCAATTATCCAATTATAGGCCCAATCTGGGCCTATAATTTCATGCAATACAGTGCTTTCGAAATTCAAATAAGATAGAGATCTACGATTTCAGGCAAGTAAGTGTAAGTGAGACAGAATGCCCGGGAGTTGGACTAAATGGAACATTAATTTTCATTGAAATGTGTATGGAAGGAACATCTTGTGTTATATTCTTTATTATATGTTTATAGAAGTGTATCTGAATGCCACTGAAGTATGCAGTCAATAGATAAAACTATTGAAGTGCACAATGTTGTGGGAGTTTCTGTTTGCACGAAGTTTGGTTAATTTTATCTTACTTCGGTGAAATTAGTGGGGGTGCCATAGTCCCACTGGCTCTGGACATTTTGGAGAGCATTATAGTCAGATCATTTTCAATGCCCTTCTTCTCCCACTTCCTACGTACCTACTTTAGCTCTGACTTACTTATTCAGCCTCATATAATTATGGGAAAATGATTCTACGGCAGTTGGAACTCTTTTGGTAACATAAAAAAACGAGTGGGCTTTAGACCACACGACTGAAGTAAAACTTCCAGTGAGAAAGAAAATGTGCGCGCGCACTAATCTTTCTTGCTTCTACAGTGTGATATAGCTTCTACAGCGCGTGTAAAGAACTTTTACTTCAAAAAATATTTATATGAATTTGTTCCGCGCCCCTGTCTCTTTTGTTACGGAAATGGATACCGCTGCAAATTCAACTTGTGGTCACAACTTATCAAGAACTTAATTATTGTCAACATGTTTTCGAGAATTACTCCATTCTTATAAATATTGTTGGTAATCCACATTAAAATAAACGTGATCGAATACCACCGAATAAAACCCAACATACTATTATTATATTTATATTTCTACCTCTGAAATCCGCTGTCAAGTTTCTTTCAAGTCGTAAGGAGAAATACTTATCTTGAGTCCCTTTATCAGAAAACCAACATTTTACAGGTTACTGTGAAAAATTGATTTAGGCTGTTCGATTACATATCAAGTAATATGAATGAATGACTCGGCGAAGTTCTTGTTACAGATTGACGTAATCAAAATAGCAACTAAACTGGCCATGTTTATGTTATTCGTAGTTCCTTATAAGATTTTTTTTTGGTTCATGATATAAAGCTATAGGTACGTAGTTTCCGTCGGTTTAAATTCTGACTTTCGCCGAAAACACCAACCCATAATTTTTTTTATTTTTAGTGTTGTTATATACCAACTGTATTTTGTTCAATTCAAAATGTATGCTGATGATAGGTAAAATAAAATGGATAGTTGTGCCCATTTTAATATTTTGATAACCATTTTTATTTACTCTAATTAAATTAGATTTTTTATCAATATTTCCACACAGGATGACACGATGAAAAAAAATAAATCCCTCAGGGCCCGTGTCATCTTTGGGGATGCATGTGGGAAGGTCAATGTATTCAATGTGTGAATTCATCCCTTCCACTGCGGTGCAAAGTCCGACTGGAGACGTTGAAAAGTCTCTCCTGCTCTGGCCCGCAGAAGGTGGGTAAAAGAGATATATAATCCAAGATATACTTGAAAAACCTCGCTCCATGAAACCAGGCACCCCTGCTAAGTCGTCGAACATAGCAAACCAATTGGAGTGACCTATGGCTATACATTAAATGGTTCACATACCTGCCTCCCAAATTGATCATGATTAATTGAGAATATAAAGAAAAAAATATTCATTTCAATTAAGGTTACAGATTTATTTTCAACTGGTGTCATATAATGTTGTATCCACTGTGGCGATGGCACCGACTGCAAATCTAGGTGTGTCAATCTGTTGATTGATTCGCTATTGGATAACCTTGTGTTTAATTCTAAGAAAAGTAATGTAACACAATCCCATCCCATATCTAATAGAGAAGGTACAACTGCAGTAATATTATAATATTAGTATGTGTACATACAAAACATGCTTGAAAAAATTGTTACTATTAGTTAGAAAACATCTAGCCACAGAGCGCAGTTCAAAAAAAACTCTTATTAGTGTAAGTGGAAGTCGTCATATACCACTTTATATGTTAATGTTTCTATTTGAGAGCAGAATACGCAGGCAACCTAAGCTAAATAAATAGAATTTTTATTAAGAGCTCAGAGCATTCATTTTATTATTTAGTTGTTATGGGCAAAACCACGAAAGATCGCGCATGTAAGACCATGGCTCGAAAAGTCGCTGGCACATTTGATCGTGGACTCAAAATTATCGATAATTTCATGTAAATGGTTGATAACCACAAACATAGGTACCTTGAAACGTTAACATGAGCTGTTTGGACTCTATCAAGGTGTAGCCATGTACAGTATTATGAATGTTTCAAAACAAATCTCCAAACAATTTGTTTTTGATCCAAATGTGTTTGTTTCATCGTAATATAATATCTGCATATCAAAAACGTCAACTGTATCAGTTGAAACTGTGAACACGTAATTGTACAATGGATACAACACGGTGTTCACAGAGTGTATTTGGCTTCGAAAACATAAACATATGTCGACCGAATAATATGTTAGAAAATCAGTGTAATCGATTAGTATGCCTCTTCATTATTTAAGGGGCCGTCATATATCTTTGTTCCAAAATAAATTATGTATCCACAACACTATATTTGGCAAACATAATAATATTGTGTGCGATCGTCAGAGCACGCGATCTTTTGAGACGCGATCTTCTGAGGCGCGATTTCACGTGCGCGAACTTATCGACGGCTCCGTTGTGCTATCATGATCGATGAATAATGACTTAAAACTATTAAATTGTGAAAACTACTTAGAAATAATGTCTTACCTTCTCCATAAGCGGACACGAGTGCAAGACTAGTAGTCAACAGAACAAGAAACTGGAGCGAGACATATGCGGATCTCTTCCCGCCCATTTTCTCGTTTTCTTTTATCAGTTTCCCTGTGGAGATCTCATTAACGAAGCTGACAACACGATAGCTAAAAGATATAAACACGCCAGCGTTATGTCTTTCTATCTAAGTGGACGTATTTGACATTCTCGGTCAAGGCTGCCCAGAAATATCAAAACACTTGAAGACTATTGGCACGGTTTACACATCACTGGTGGTATTTCAATAAAAGTCTTGTGTTGAACGTTTCCTCGAATTCGATTGAAGTTAACACCCAATAAACAAAACAAATTGTTATTGTTTATTTCGTAAATCTTTGTTCGAGCGAATCACTTGTTGAGTAGCACTGAGTTATTTAGTAATCACTTGCAATTAGCATATATAGAAGTGTAATATAAAATGAAGCTTTATAATATAACACTAGTGGGCGTATTGCACCAGTACGTATATCGCTAACACTACTAGCACAATTTTATCTACGTGCTAAGTACGTGACATGCCTCTAGCACTGTAGTTGCTTGATATCGACTATCGACTGTAGACGGTTGACTCGCTGACTCGTTGATTGCCGACTGACTACGACCACTGACTTGACTCGACTCGTGTGAAGTTAACGCGAACACTTACACTACGGCGCATAATCAGAACCAGGGTGGGTCAACCACGGCTCGGAAAACTGAATACATTATTTTTTATTGTTTTTAATCAAACAAAACATCTGAGTCAACATTTCTATGTAGATACATTGTCGATAACACGTACTAAATCGTTGCCAGATATGATTTTTTATAAATGCAGCGGAAGTAAACGCAAAGCCCGCCCCCAGGAAACAATATTTTGGATAACGAAAATCTCGGCCATAGGTCACCACAAGTGGTTCGCTACGTTTGGTGACTAAGCAGGTTTGCCCGGGTCTTGACGGCGTGGCGGGCGAGATCGGAAGAGGCCGGTTTGGGAATACATTTTGCCTCTCCAGTTGGCCTCTCTCTACTCATCGTCTTGCACCGCAGCGGTAAGGATGAAATCATACGTCACTCCTGAACACACTGACCCCCAGATTCCTACCCGTAGTCATTCGTAGACGCACACACGCGCAATATGTCGTGCCGCTGGCGCGAAAATTCTACCCTAAAATTCTTTATTTTTGCGGCAATAAATCTACTTTCGTGACCATAGTTTATTTATTTTCATCTCACTAATTTATTCTTCCACTTCTTCTAAAATAATCATTACAATCAGCTTAATTAGCGTATTTACTTTATTGCGTTGCAGCCCATCATGTCGCGACGCGTCGCTTACTAATGAACTCTACGACAGCAGCGCGAACACTGTTTGGTGAATCAAGTAGCGAGTTACTCGCCGCTTGACTTACTACTTGTCAGGTCAGAACAAGGCATAAGGTCTCTACATTGATTTTTTTTACTCTCGTCTGATTGCGACTTGATTGGTACGAGTTCTTCTAAAATATTACAACGTCAACAACACCTCGTAGGAGATAGGAAAGAGGACCAGAAAAAATATTAGGTTTGTTTTATATAAAAGCGCGATTTCAAAGTTCACAGTTTGCCTCATCTGACAAGACCAATATTTTTGACCTTTTTGTTTCATTTAACATTAAACACAACTATCGTTAGGAACAGCGAAAAAAATGGCGGTTTTTGGATGAATTCTACCAATATTATGACATTCAGCATCAAAAAATTTCGAAACATTAAAATGTATCCTTGAATTAAAAGCTCTGCAAAGAAGAACGAACGAGATTCAATTTGATTTAAAATAAAATACATATACATTTTTGTACGCATTCCTAAATGTATTTTGATTCCGAAGCTAATAATAGGTAAACATGGTTATTGCGTAAGTGTTATATTAAAGAGGCCAACGAGCAGCTAACTCTAATCTCTTTTATACATAGATTGGGAAAACAGGATACGTTACAATAATAACTTCATCAATAAAAATATTCCACTGTTCCACTTAAGTTTACATATATATTATCATAATATATAAACGCATTAAAGTTAAATGTATTTAGCGTTTTAAATTCGTTTAGTTAAATACAATTTAAGATAAAATTAGCGATAGTTGGTGCAAGTCGCCCTAAGTTTATCCGAGTTAAAATAAACTTTACATTAAGTTATTAGTTATTAGTTATTACGGATTCAAGCGTTTGCTTCGATAGTAGTAGAAAAAAACAAATGTCGGTCATATTAAATACATAATATTATATGTATAATGTAATGTAATGTAAATAACATTATATTTGGTAAATTGGCATTTAAAAAAAAAAAAAAAAACAGTTTTCTGAGTTTAGTTATTCCGAGATATTTATTATTTTTATATTATAAACCATTATTGTTATATTATAAGTAAAATGTAATATAAATCATGTTATATTTGGTAAATTGGATTTTTTATTATTAATTTGTAAGCATTTTCAGAGTTGAAATAAAGTTCTTATTAAGTTTTTCCGGGAAAAAATAAAGATGATATTAAGGCCATAGGTTTATTTATAATTTATAATTCATTGCAGGTAAAATTAAGCAGATTTTCCTCAATGTAGGTATATTAATAAACTAACTAAATAAATGCACTGTGTTTGGAATCTATTAAAATCAATTCAAACACGAGAAATGTTTTCTCTGTTGAGTTGGGTATTTTATTTTCAAAAAATCTTTCTTGTAATTAGTTTTAAGAACCATCTGTTTGTTTTTTTAAATTTGTTGTATACTGGCTGTTAAGCATCATACTTGACTTACTTTAACCAGAGATTCCTGACATTATTTTAAGTAAAAAATGTAAATAAAAAATTTTAGTCTCCCATGACATTTTATTTTATTTTTAAACATAAAAATCAGTAGGTATTGGAAAGTTAGGGGCGGGGTGAGGGGTTGGTTGGTTACTTGGCTTAGAGACCAGTGACGCATAAAAAAACACCGGAGACCGAAATTTCATTAAAAATTTTTACTCCAAATAATTTCAGAAATCACTGGTTAAAGTAAGTCAGATACGATGCTTAACATCTTGTATATGTATTTTAAAAAAGTAAAAATGTATTATGTTATTTATTTAAAAATTATCGTAGATACAATTTAACATGTTTTCCCAAAAATATTTAAAAAAAAGAGTAAGTACCTCAAGCTCGCAGCCTAGTCTGGTAGTTAGTTACTCTCTACAAAAACGTCATATTTTTGAACATTTTATTTGAATAATATATTTTATTTTGAACATTTTATTTGTTTGGATAATATAAGGTACGATAAGATAAAATTATATTAGATAAATCGAAAGCTCCAGCACAGGTAAAATTTTAATTGCGCCGGAAAAAATTGAATCGCGGTATCTTTTAGAAATATGAGAGTGATAAAAATTTGATATTATTTTTATTTTTTGAATGTGAGAAACACATCTTTCTTGGTGTCAACCAAACCTAAAATAATACTAGAATTCTACCGATAAATTGAGAGGTTTTTTATTTGTGACATGCTGGACAAGGGATGGCCAAAAATAAACACATCGATAACGATTTGGTCTCATTCTGGAACAAAATACGAAATAATTATGTAAATTTATTTAATTTCTGGTGGTGGGAAACAGTTGAGTTTATCCAAAAAGAATCTAACATAAAAAGTTTTGCAATTTTATTGATGCTAGAGTTCTTTGTTTGAAAGTTTATAATAGTTAACATATTTATCATTAATTTTCAACGCCGATGGGCTCATAGCAATGAACATTATAAAATTGGTAGGTATAAAGGTAAGTGACAATATTATATTATAAGAAAAAATAAAAATTAATTAAACTGAAACCAGTTTTTAAATTGCAGATGACCTAAAAATAATAATACAGTGTAGGTTAATATGAGAAATTTATAGGTGAGTAATAGGTTCATGAAAAAGTTCAAAATACAGATAAACAAAAGAGAGTAACAAGTTTTTCAATAGAGGTAAATAGAAAGAATACAAAAATATATGCAACAGCTCCTACATTATAAAAATATGCTGCATAAAAATGATATTAATAATAATATTATTATACAAATCCCTTCTTCATATCACAAATAAGAAACTGTACGATGTACAATAAAAACACAGTTGTATTTTGAGATAAGGTTTTATTTTCAAAAAGCAGATTAGTTTCTATTCCCAGCGAGAGTTCGTACGGGCGTCTTCAACGTTCGCCATCTTCCTTCTCACGCGTCGTGTTCGAAAATGAAAAAACAATCCCAAAATAATTTTTTATACTATGATACATCTATTTTTATTTTTTGACTTAGTAGCGCCATCTCTTGGGCCGGCTATTTCAAAGATAGTTTGTTTTGACTGAGGATTAAACCTTCCTCCTCAAGGACTGGTATACGGAGAAAAATGTTATTCTAAAATACGATCATTTTATTCGTAAAAACGGTTAAAAACGGGACTGAAGTTCTTACAAATTAACAGGGTTTCAATGTTTATTGGCGGTAACATGTAAGAATAATTTGTTGGTATACGTAATTTCGTACGTATACCGTCCCGTTTTTAACCGTTTTTACGAATAAAATGATCGTATTTTAGAATAAAAAATTTCTCCGTGTACAAACAATAATTTACTTAATAATGCCTTTAGCTGTCTTTAGTGACTAGATTTGAATAGCCAGGTACTTTCCTACCTTTCTCTTCCCTATCTCCTTCCCTTCCCCACTATCCTTCAGCCTCACAACATACCCCAATTAAGGATATCATAGTCTCACTGGCTCCAGACGGGAGCAGTTAGGACTCTTGTGAGGTATTCTCTATAAAAAATAATAAAAAATGCTGCGAAATTTTGAAAATCTTTAAAAACGAGGAAAACCTTCGTACCCAGGGACTGGAGTCAACAACGCGAACAACCGAACTAAAGCCCAATTTGGTAGGATCGATATTTATTTCGTATCTGCTGCAATGTCATCTAATTTCAGAGAAATATATATCTTCGCTTGTGTATGCGTGATGGCCAATAAAAGTTGAAAGAATGGTTTGTCATCGACAAAGAGTCTATATGCCGAGTTTCAGCTCGATGAAATGTCGGAAAGTGGGTAAATTTCTACCTTCAAGATTCCATTACATTCATTCTAGAAAACAAAATCGATATTCAAATAAATACCAATCTGGAAATAATATAAATACATCATCTGTAAGTGGGGCAACCCACAGAGGGCGAAACAGCTGTCACACGCAATAATAATTACATAACAGAACATGTTTATAAATAAACTGTGTTTATAAATAAAATAATAATATTATTGAATATATGAAAAAAAAATCAAATAAATGTATTAAAAAATATAGAAGAAACTAGAACGACAACGTCAGGTACGATCTCTCGCTGGGACTAGTACAAAGAACACGATTCTTTTTCTCCCAGGTGAGTAAGATGTTCAGACGGATGACGTCATCGTTGAGATGTTATTTAAGTTATCATGAGTCACCGCAGCCAGGTACGATTACAGCCAGCCGACTTACGATTATAGCTTCTTATATATTTTAATGACATCATACTTGACAAACAAAAATTGGTGCCACCTTTTTATTTAAGTGCAATTTTTATGTTTTGTTGTGGTTTACACAATACCTTCGCCTCAGCGATTTTTTTATGTTGCCTATCTGTAATAATAATTATAAGTTCTTTAAGGTCATCAATTTCTGTGTAGATTGCCGATTAGGTACTATGTAATATAAACAATGCGTATGTCCATAAAGTGCGTGTTGAAATTTTTCGAATTTTAGGCATACCTTTAGTATCTCATTATCTATCTGTTTTATTCATCAATAACTTGAGCAGTTCTTCTGCTCACCTTCCATATGAAATAAATGTAGAAAAAACACAGTGTTCTCACTTAAGATTTATTTGCGAAGCACTTGTGTATGCTAATACATTTTGGATGAGCTAGATATCTACAATATAGGCTCTCTATTATCTGCCCACAACTAAGGACTTTAACTTGGGGGAACTCCTTAGTCACAATTATTATTAGCAATAATTATTAGCCTGAAACACTCATCCATATTGAACAAACCTCCCGAGAAAAGATACATGCCGTCGACGGGACTCGAACCCGAGCCCCTCTGATTGCCGGTCAGGAGTTCTATCTACTAAGCTACGGCGGCTTATCTCTTACCCGCCAAATGATTCAATATATACTAATGTTTCATTCAACAATTAGCATTTATTACATTTTTTCAAAAAACCAACAAAAAACCAACTTTATTTTTACATGAGAAAGGCATTGTAAGTGCTAAATTTCTCACTAGGTGGTGTCGAGATATATGATGTCTACATTTTTTGGTGAAATACTTTAACTCGTCAAATATTAATTATTATTCTTTTTTTTTAATTGATAAACTAATGTTTAAGACAAGACTTTTTATGCATAGCACAAAGCATAACAATTAATATTATAAGCAATAATCATTAGCCTGAAACACTCATCCTTTTTAAAAGGGGTGGGGGGGGGGGGGGGGGGTCAATAAAAATCTTACGTCAAATTTAAATTTAATTTAATAATGCATTATTATTATATAGAGATAATAAGAAAGAATAGTGTCCTAAATATATTCCACATCAACTGTTGTTCGTATTTTAGGGATGTACACTTGTCCTAGGGAAGGATGAGAAGTTACAGAAAGTTATCATATCAATCGTTACCGATCGAGTTTGCTAGGGGCCCTGGAATTTCTAGATCAATGCAATTAATTTCAGCTCTTTATGTCATTTCCATCATGAGCTGTGAAACATTTGAATATCTATGTAACTAACAAAGTTAAAGTAAGATGACGTGTTATTTGTTACATATATTTGCTTTAACTCCAACTAACAAATAAGAATGCTAAAGGCAAAACCGGTTTGTAAAACTAATGATTTCACATTTTCATAGATTTTCCTTGGTTTCGATAATTCTGTTTACTTATAATTATGTTAATATATACTAATTTACAGTGTAGAAAGTAAAAATAAATAGGTACCCATGCTGCATATTGATGAGATAAGGAAGTACCTACCTATGTCACAAGTATAACCTCTTTCTTACACAACTAAGATTTCTTATGAGCTACCTACCAATTTTTATGTTATCTTTGTCAAATATTGACAATCGCATAATACTGTCTGTACGCAGAATAATTATTGCGTAATATTATTGTCGATTGAATATTAATTTCGTCTTAGACGATAAAAGTCTGAGAAATTGTTAAATTAAGCATATTTTTCAAAGTGGATTCTGTAATATGTGTAAAGTCTCCCGCGGAAAAATGTTTTCAAAAAATCCGACAAAATTATGAACAGCAAATCCGACAAATTATGAAAATTATGGGCAGGGACTCAATGTTTTTGTTTTCAAACAAAACAAAAAGAATAAGATCGTCGTGTGACACGAGTATTAGAGAGAGTCGAATACTCGTGCCACACCTAGCGTTAAAAGCGGCTGCGTTATTTGGCTTGGCCTATTTCGGCATATCATCTCTTTCAGCATATTTTCCATTGGGAATGTATGGCGATCTGAAATGCTGAAACAGGCCAGGCCAAATAACACTGGCGCTTTCATAGCTAAGTCTGACTAAAAAAAAAACAAAAGTTTTCTGTGCCTTTATGATCTAGTGCAGATAAAGTGACACCTCCCCATGTTACGATATTAATCAATCTAAAATCTCCATTCTCACGGAAGAAGTTTGAATGTAATTTCATGTGGGTACTTAACATACGAGGGGAACCTAAAAGTAACTAGACTTTCTTTGTAAATTTTTTAATTTTTCAATATTTTTACACCAAAATTTAGTTGCCCTCAAAGTATTCACCATTAGAGTGTTGTCCAACCTTTTTTCCGAAGTTCAAAACAGTTTTGAAACTCACGGCTTGGAATGACTTTTATGGCCTCCAGCGATTTTCGTTTCACTTCTTCTGCAGTATGAAAACGTTTCCCTTTCAGTCCCTTTTCATCCTAGGGAACAGAAAGAAGTCGCAGGAAGAAAGGTTGGGTGAATAGGGCGAGTGAAAAATCGCGGTCATTCCATTCTTTCTGAAATACTGCTTCACTGCTTCGGACGAGGAGAGAGAGCACTTTTCCATTGGCGTGACTCTTGCTTAGTTTTGGGAACGTACCTATAACACCACTATCACCAGTAAACCTTGGAAAAAAATCTAGATCTTCTTCCAGATGATTTTTCAATTCGTAGCAGGTTTGAAGGTGACGCTGTCTATGATCCTCAGAGAGGAGACGAGACACAAGTTTGGCTGCAACTCTTGTCATGTGCAAATCCTGTGACAGAATCTGCTGAATTGAACTCCATGTTATTCCAGTCATATCAGTCAGTTGATCAATTGTTCGGCGACAATCTTCATGAACAAAAGTGATGATTTTATTAACATTTTTATCGGTGCTTGAGATTGAGTGGCGCCCAGAAAGAGATTGGTCTTCAACCGACCTTTTCCCACTTTTAAAACGCGAAAACTGCGTTTTCATCGATATTTACTTAAAATTAAACTTTGGATAAATAAATGCTTGTATTATGTATTTCCAAGAAGTTGGGAAGAATCTTGATATGCAGAGAATCACAGGGAAGAACTAATTCATAATTAGATGATAAAAAAATAAAACCACAAATATCAATTATTCAAAGCATACTTTTCCTTTTTCCTCATTTTGTTACTTTTCGTAGGTGGTGACATTATAATTTACTAGGAAAACCAAAACTAATCTCACATGCTTGAACGATTATAATAAATGTCAATATTTTACCGTAGACCTATATCTATGGTGATATAATCGATCAGTGCATCATATTATAGGTATCGCAACCAGTCGAACATAGTACATGCTCCCACAGATACATTACTTGTATGTGTTTCAAACTTGTTGAACAATTTCGCAGAAAAGAAGAATCCACTGTTTTTTATTAGCAAAAAAACACGCCGTAATTTTTACTCTTTATTAAAAAAATTTATAATTTTATATTTATTAATTTTATATTTTATATATAATTATTTATTTTACATTTATTGATTTTATATTTATTAATTTTATATTAATTAATTTTCTATTTAGTGATTTTATATTTATTAATTTTATATTTATTGATTTTATATTTATAATTTTATATTTATAATTTTATATTTATAAATTTTATATTTTTTAATTTAACCTTTATTAATTTTATATTTTTTAATTTTATATTTATTAAATATATATGTATTAATTTTATATTTATTAATCTTTTATTTATTAATTTTATATTTATTAATTTTATATTTATTAATTTTATATTATCTAATTTTATGTTTATTAATTTTATATTTATTGATTTTATATTTATTAATTTCATATTTATTAATTTTACATTTATTGATTTTATACTTATTAATTTTATATTTATTGATTTTATATTTATAATTTTATATTTATTAATTATATATTTATTGATTTTATATTTATAATTTTATATTTTTATATTTTTATTTAACTTTTAATAATTTTATATTTATTATTTATTGATTTTATACTTATTAATTTTATATTTATTGATTTTATATTTATAATTTTATATTTATTAATTATATATATATATATATATATATATATATATATATATATATATATATATTAATTTAACTTTTAATAATTTTATATTCATTAATTTAACTTCAATTTCATTAATCGTTTACAAAAAATGCGATATGGGCACGTTTCGTTCCAAATTCAAAGAGATCATCGCTTAAATTTCAAATATGGGATTTCGATCTGTCAGCATAAATTCAAAATCAAATGGAAAGGCGAAAACTATGTCACGCAGTGTGATAGGGACAAGGTGTGCAATGTTGGTCTGCATAATAGCTGTCTATAATTATTAATTATGTATGTATATTAAATATTATATCAATCAAAATCTACAAAATCAAATTGAAATTGGTGTTCATTCATATCTATCAAAGTCATTTGTAGGGCGTGTGAAAGTATTATCTTTATTTTTATTTTTATATTAACTCCATACAGGAGGCCCTGAGGAAAATAATTTCCCTCGGGGCTTATGTCATCTTTGAAGATGCTGCGTGGAGGGTCTTTTTGAGGAGAGGAAGGAGTGAACATGGGTCTTGAAGAGACCCATGTTTTAGGAAGGAGCTGTTGAACTCAAGAGTCGTAAAAACGACCAGTTCTCATGTGACAAATGTCAACCGTGAACATATGTTGGGCGAGCGTTTGGCATGTTTCCCGACTATGCACCGGTGCCGAGGGGATCAATGACGCCAGTTCCTCGGAGCATCTTCCATTGAAATACCGGTAGAACAAGGATAGCTATCTAATAAGTGATTGTATAAATACATTTATTGCAACTTTTTTTGCTAATAACGATGAGTAGGCGTAAGAAAGAAAAATAACTGTTTCTCAGTGACGTTTGGCAAGGACATCAAATGTATCGGTACACATTCACCAATACACATAATCCAAAGTGAGTGTCGCTTGAGTTAATTCTAATTGCGGGTAACTTAAGGCCCAGTAGTAGGCTTTCAAAAAGAAGAAGAAAAGGAGATACGTAAGTAGAATGTAAGAGATTGAGAAGATTATAATTAAGCGAAAACAGCGACAAAATATTTAATAAGACACGACTCTTTTAAAATAAAACAAAAATCTCTCGACAAGTGCTTAAGTTGCATTTAAGGATACATTGTGAATTTTTCCATGGCCAGAAACGCGTCAAAATAGCAGAACAAAATGTGTTTTTAATAATTTTCGGAGCATAAGAAGAATTATTTTGTAATTATCTTTTCGCACGAAAATTTATTGATATTATCTTAAAAAATAATATATCATTTTTCAGGGTCTTAAAAACTGAAGGTGTTCGAAAGAAATATGTTATAAATCGGGTAGGTACTGTTTTATAACGTACCCACGCAGATCATAGATTTTATTGAGATACATATACCTACCTAATACGAAACAGTACCTATCCAGTTAATAATTTGATATATTACTTCATCGATGTTTTACTGCAAACAGTAAATAAAACAGGTATTTGAAAGAAATTTAACACATGTTAAAACGCCCCTTCAGTACGCAATAACTGTTAATGATGTACATCACAGATTTTCAAACTCATTTCGATCACCGCCCACTTTGAGATATAAAAAAAATCTAGTGCCCCCATATCTTTTAATTTACCTTTTTAAATTACCATCTGTTGCGTATCTTAAAAACAGTTATTGCAAATTATTATATTAGCGCATGTGCAAGCGACTCTAGTTTTTTCGTCTATACTGGTCTCCAAGCACTCAAACCTAAAATTGCATCTCAAGAATTTCGGATAGGGATGGGATCGCCGCCGATCAAAAATTTATATGGAAATAACAGACAATTTTATTTAAGTATGAATATAGGACAAATATTACAGGAACTATGCGAAGATTATTTATGAATTTTTTAATAATAGCGATTTTGTGACCTCATTAGATACGGGGGTGTAACAGAACGTACCCGAAGGATTTTAACCAGCGATTCCTGAATATATTTTTATAGAAAAAAATTGATTTAATTGAGTGTCATTTTGCAGTCCGATGATTTTTTTTCAATTAAAAACTATAAAATTATTTTTCATCACACGTCCTAACTGAGTAGTCGGGTATAGCCAAGCGGGTCACATCTCATTCTAGTTGCACGGTAACAGACGATACATTGTGATCACTGTGATCAGTGACGACGTGTAAATAAGTTTTTCTTAGACATCTACGTTTTTTATTCCAAACATGCTCAGAAATTGCTAATTAAAATCCTTCGGGTACGCGCTGTTACAAACTGTATAGTAACCGTTAAACACACTTTGTAATACACCACTTAATTGATTTTAATATTAGGTGAATGTCAAAAGAATTCATATTCTACGCTTTAGTAGATGGCGTGCGTATAGTATTTTTACATAAATGCTTTTTACAAGTTATGCTTTGAAATATTAAGA
Source organism: Limnephilus auricula (assembly GCA_951813805.1). Taxonomy (NCBI): domain Eukaryota; kingdom Metazoa; phylum Arthropoda; class Insecta; order Trichoptera; family Limnephilidae; genus Limnephilus; species Limnephilus auricula. The sequence continues at coordinate 8,527,825 of OX638393.1, forward strand.
AAACTTTATTGTTCGCGGAAGTACACAAGCAAAATGAATTAATAGTTTTGTCAATTAAAAAACTCAAATTTTTCAAGAAAGGCTATCAAATATTGGATTGAATACCGATGAAATATTGTTTATTTCAAAGCATAACTTGTAAAAAGCGTTTATAATTAAAAATACTATACGCGCGCCATCTACAAAAGAGTAGAATATGAATTCTTTTGACATTTTGTTTATTAATTTTGAAATTAAATAATTAATTATATACTAAAGTACTTAATACTATAATAAAGTACTTGATCAATTATTACTAATAGGTTACATATTCACCTTAAATACAGATTACTAGACATTACTAGATTACAGGATTAATAAACACTAATTATGCTTAAATATAGGAAAACAATGAGAGAAAGAGATACACTAAAAAAACGAGTGTGCTTTAGACCACACGACTGAAGTACAACTTCTTTAGCTCCATCTATATGTATGTATAGGTGCATGTTTATATCTATAATATATACATGTACATACATATATTAATTTTCTACAAATATTTACTTAAATTTATTATCGTTCGCCTCGCCCGATCACAATTTTCGTAAGGCTCTCGTCACGCATTCGCCTTACTTCACGCATTACCTTACTCCCCAAGTCAAGCGTGCGTAAAGAAGTTTTACTTTAATAAGTTTACCATAATTAACAACAATAATAATAAAGTACCTTCAAAATATAACCGATAGTCACAGTTAAATTTAATTTGTTCGCTGATATTATTCCCTTTCCTCACCTACCCCGTCCCCTAATATGTTGCCTCCCTCCATTCTACTTGTATCTCTCTCTCAGTTTTATCTGTAAATAATTATTGAACTTAACGGCCTCCGCAGTCAAGGGTAAGACTTTCGACTAGCAATCCGAAGGTTGTGGGCTCAAATCTCTTAAATCTATCAAAGTTTCACTGGTAGACAATAAAACCCATTTAGATAGGTAATAGTTTTGGCAGCCTACCCACGTATACTGTGAACTGTGAACTTGTATGTGAAGTTGCGAAGTTTGTAGAAGATATTGGTCAAATAATGAAATCATTGTACAAGTAGAATGGTTGGTATCGTCAACTTTTCTGGGAACTTTTTTATGCCTACTAACATGCCTTATCAATACCGCAACCATCCTGTCATCAGTTTGGCCAAAAATATTTTTGTTTCGATAGCAAAAATTATCACACTCCACCAAGAATATCGCTCGTGAACTTGCCAGAATTTATTTGGAGAACACAATATAGACATTAAAATATGTGTTTCTGAATAAAATAAAATATTACCTATAATTTTTTTTTTAAATATGAAGGACAAGACTACCGTGTTGCAAGGTGTCAAAAAGGAAGACTGACGTTTGAAGCAATATGGTCGGTGCCGAGATTTTGGCTTTTTATCATAAAAACTAACGACAATGAAATTAGTTATAATCTTAATATATAAAACAAAGTCGGGTTAGTTACACCATTTATAACTCAAGAACGGCTGAACCGATATTTATGATCTTTGATTTGTTGGATTTGTCTCCGTCCCGGTTAACAGAATAACTATTAAAACATCGGAAAAAATCACGAAAAAAATAATTACGACAAAAATAATTTTTTCATATATTTTGTATGGAACGGCTTTTCAAATAATGTGCGTTGGTCGACATCATTTGAATCAATTCGAACTGTCAATGGTGTAGTGTGCCGAACATTTCCGGCCTTACTAAAAAAAAAACACTCCGCGGCCGTTAAACGGTGTTTTTGTGAATCTTTAGATTTGACAACGCCGTATTTTCGTGTTCAAATTGGAGTTTTCATAATAATCCGCTAGGTGGTGTGATTGATGCACCTGCGCATTGCTTTCCCGCTGAATAAAAAAAAGCCGCGGAAATGCAGAAAAAAGTCGGTCGCGGTGTGTGTGTGATTAAGATGATATTTTCGTAAATGATTTCAGTCCTTGACTAATTCGCACTTATATTCATTTACGCAATATATTTACTATTAATTTGTGTTGTTTTTCGTTAGTTTAAGTCAAATTGTGACACTAAAATCGCGTGTTCTAAATTGATCTGTCAGAAAATGGTTCTTTAGGTTATATTCAGAAATAATTTGCATTTTAAGATCTTTATTTTATTATAAATTCTTGAAAGTGATGTTTTTTGGTGACTAAAATGTCTAATACATATTTTAGTAAACGTATCAAAGAAATTAATGTGTTAAGATGTGCAAGCAATGTATTCAAACGTGAGTTTTTTTATTGTAAATTTTTGGGAATAAAAGCTAATTTCAAGATTTTTTTTATATTTTTTTATTGTGTGAAGGAGTAAATAGTGAGGTGACAGTTTTATTTCAAAATCATTAAATAAAAGGACTGTGTTTTTTGAATTTTGAATTTTTCCAAATATTTCAATGTTTCAGTGTTTGGGGTAAGTGAGTTTTTTTTTTCAATATGATGTTTGAAGCTTAAAATACTACAGTTTTTAAACATTTAAGTATATTTTAGATATGAAAATCTTAAAGGTAATTACATTTTGGTTCTAAAATGGTATTTGTTTTTACGACATCTCAAAAAATAATAAATATATAGGACATTAAAAAAAGAAATTCGAAATTCGTTGAAAATTACAAATGGAACAAATATATACAACAGATAAACTACCCTCCTTGGCCGTGTAAGCAATGTACATATCTTTCCATGAAAAATTTTTTGTCAGTTCTTAATTAGTAAGGATTCTTCATACATGGTTGTTTGACCACTGTACAAAATTTTCAGAAAGTTTATTAGTAAGGCTGGTAAAATGGCGACGTTGTCAGATCAAAACCATATATTTTGTTTAGTAAGAATTTGAAAAACGAAATGTACAGACTTTACACAACGTGCTACAGAAACACCGTTTAACGGCCGCGGAGTGTTTTTTTTTAGTAAGGCTGGTGTTTAGTCAACAGCTCAATTTCATTTTTGAACTTAGAGTAGGTTCCTATTTATTTTAACAATAAAAACTTAATTTATTTCAGCTAATAAATTAAACACAACATTTATTGATTCTGAGGCGGTACGAAGTTTGCCGGGTCAGCTAGTTTATAATAATATAATATTAATACTGATAATGCCCTTATGTATTTCGCTTTCTTCCGAGCAAAAACTTAAGAGGCTAGACTTTGAACAACACGCGGAACGCCCGCGTCTGTCATTCTGTCCCGCTCACAATAAGCTCACGCACACTTACAATACATGCGAATGCGAAATGTGCGAATGAGACAACGCTCAAAGTTACCTACAGAAATCGCTCGAAAAGGGGTTTATGGAGTATACAATTTTCTACACCGAAACTTTCACGAAATTGAAATTTAAAAAAAATATATTTTATAGAAAGAAGAAGCTACGTCGGTAGCTTTTTATAATTTTATAATTCCTTATGAGAGTTGAGTTAGCAACACTTTTTCCTTAAATAATATTTTTTGATAAATCGTACATGTTTGACAGTGAATGTTTACGTTAATACGAAATGCACCGAAAATTCGAAAACATACCGACATAGTTTTCACCCTCTAAAAGGCAGCATAAATAAATATATATTCATTTTGTACAATTTTCGATGTAGAAAAGTGTTTTTTCCCAGGCGTCCTTTTTGTATGGGCCGAAAAGCGAAGTCTATCATCTTAACAACTAACGAGTGTAAAACACACAATACAGTTTCCGACACACAGAAACGAGAGAGATAATAATATTTTATGTAGATGTAGTTGGCAGTTACTTGGTATCTTTCACAGCAGTTATTATAATTGACTGAAATACTTGCAGATAGAAACCAAATGGTAACTGTAAAAAGAGATTAAACCTCCATGTTCAATGTTTTCCTCCATTTAGCATAAATGTACATTGTTGTAATCGTGTATTTGCTTGCACACAATACTTGTCTAACAACTTGTCTATCTTGTTTGGAATGTGATTATGATGTTGTGATAAGCTTGTCTGTTACAAAAAGGATACGTTTTTTATTAAGTTATACAAAATACAACGAAGTGTCCTCGAAGGCAGAGAGGATGTACCACCAAATAACAAAGGTACATTCAAATACACCAAGGATAAAACTACTTGTCTATAATACTGTAGTTATGTATCAGCGATTGGGCGCGAAATTGAATGACCTGAAAGTATGTTGTCTGTTGTATGCTGATGATGCGGTGCTGATTTCTAACAGCATTGAAGATCTACAGTCACTCGTATCTAGGATGAACGAAGTATGTATGAAGAATGAGTTGATGATGAATGTAAGTAAGTCTAAAGTAATGGTGTTTTAAAGAGAGAGTACGAAAACAGTGTGCAATATAGTTGTGAATGATGAATATTTAGAGCAAGTCGATGAGTTTGTGTATTTGGGAAGTTTGTTTACGACAGATGGGAAGGCTGATGGGGATATTGAAAGAAGGGTAAATGGTAACTCCATTAATGGTGGACTAAATGCCGTTAGCGCCAACAGTTAGCGAAGCTAGCAGTTCACAATGGAGTGCTGGTACCTACCCTGATGTATGGCAGTGAAGCATGGAACTGGCAGAGAAAGGATGAAAGTAGACTGAATGCTGTAGAAATGAGATCCCTAAGGCGTATGTGTGGTAAAACCATGTATGATCGTGTGAGGAATGTGAGATCCGAAAAGAATGCAAGGCCGATGTGAGCGTCATAAGTAAGATTAAAAAAGGGACGCTTAGATGGTTTGGACATGTAGAGCGAATGAATGAAGAAAGGAGTATCAAGAGAATATATGATGCGAATGTGAATGGTAGAAGAAGTCGAGGACGCCCGAGGAAGACATGGCACGATCAAGTAAATCAGATACTTGAGTCGGGCCATGTCAAGAGTCAGAATAATAGAAGAGTATGTATGATAAGATGTATGAATGTGAATAAGGCGAGGAGTGTATGCCAAGACCGAGTTGTTTGGAGGTCCGTCCTCTCTGCCTACCCATGCGGGGAAACGGCTTGATGGTTAGTTAGTTAGTTAGTTATATCAGCATAAGTAAAATAAAACGACATTATTAATTCGTTTTATATTCATACCAACTTATTATTAAATATATTTTTGAAGTCGATTTTAACTTTGAAATTGGTAAATAATGCACAAAAATTATAATAAAGATAATTTTGAGGGGAACTGTCGGATCACCCTTGCTTTTAGTGCATACAAAATTTCAAGGGATCTTCTACAAGTACCTATAGGCCTCCTGTGTAAAAAAAAGGGTTTCTAACGTGCTGATATCAAGAATTCCCAAGAAGAGGGTATTATTACCAGAGAATACGGAAAATTAGTCCCTTTTAAATCAAATTCTAGACGTATTGACTCTTTTTTACAAAAAAACACAAATTGATTTTGAAAGATTGTTATTTTATCTGGTAAACGTACTTTTTAAATTTTGAAAAACCAAGTTAATTTTCAATATACTAAGACCATACCGTTGGTCGTTGGCAGATTTGTTCAATTTTTAATCGAAATATTGTATTATACAACACAAATTTCAAATCATATAATTATTCAACAAAATATATTTTTTTACACACTTATTTTTTTTAGACATTATTGAAAAATCATAAATACTTATGATCAAAAAATACTTAAAAGAAGTACACGATATTTAATAATTTATCATCGTGCGTTTTGAGCATTTTTATTGCTTACTTGAATGTAGGATGTAGGTATTTATTAAAGCAAGTTGTGAATGAAATAAATCGATACAAAATTTTTTTAAATTGATACGGGGAATAATCGATTTTTCTCATCGAAACCTCCCTGTACAGTTGCAAGCATTTTTTAACTTGTATTCTCAGCCGCTGGTCAATGGCTCTTAAGAATAATGATGTATGCAGGATTATAATTGCACTGTAATGCGTAGGTACGTATCTATAAAATAACTCAATATTTTTTATTGATTTGTAAAAATACATAAATAATTTTGAATGCAAATCTGTTTGGAGAACATCAAAAAAAGATGCACAGAAATGCATTGTTTTTCCGCCTTTCCTTTTCTATCCTTGAAATAATGCTACCTTGAATAAGTTGTTAGAAAACGGCTGAATTAATTTTTTCAGAGTTCTTGAAAAACGTAGGTACCTGTTAAAATAATTGAAATTAATTACTTTACGAGTCATTCATTACAAAAACATAACTTTTTAATTAAAATACAAATGTATTTTAATTAAAAAGCCATAAGGAGAAGGATTCAATTGTCACTAAAATTTGCATAAAATACTATACTGTATAGGGTCATCATAAAAAACATAATTATGGGTAGGATTTTTATGTTTGTATAATTATCCCAAAAATAAATGGAATATTTTCAAAGTAGTTCAGGCCCGGTCGAGAGGTTATTTATAATTAATTAGTTAGCATTGGGTGTGGTTAAAATTACATGTCACGGGTTTTTCAAAGAAGAAAAGCACATTATAACACTATAGTTTATTATCATTAAAGTGCTTTCGTTGCGGTCATTCTAACCAGGTTTTTATGGTAATATCTTTCATCACGCACATTGAAAAATATTCCCCGAAGGATGGGAAAACGAACTGTTATTAGAAGGATTACAACTTGTTAAAGAAATCGTGTTTTAATTTTTTAAAATCTGGGAATTAAAATATAAATACGTACAATACAAAATGTAGAAGAAATTTAATATCTTGGTGTCATTGTAGACTCAAAGCTGAACTTTTCAAAAGATGCAGATATCACAATTAAATTGGCAGAATCAGAAACACAGTAAATAAAGAAACACGTAGGATAATATAAAATGCAATTACATCACCATATTTTAATTGCCTACTGTTCAAGAATTCGTTTTCTCTGTAATAAAGAGAAAATAAAAAAAGTAAGTAATTCAAAATAAAGCGATACGAATAATACTCAAGCACAACATACATGGATAAGAGACATGTTATTTTATGACGTTGAAGGAAACCATTTATTTAAATTGACTTATTTTTGTACATAAAATTAACATGGGGATGGTGTCAAGAACCTGAAAAGAAAAATAAATTACAATCACGAGGAATACGGACACGGAACGACAAAGCAAATTAGATCGCCAACAAGGAAGATATCACGCACCCAGAAATCACATCTACCAAATTTATAACAAAATCCCTATTGAAATTACTGAGATTGAAAACATGTTTAAATTTAAAAAGGAATGAAGAAAGTGGTCTTCTCAAATATATTGATGTTTTGTTAGTGATTGAATACAATTAAATTAAAAATATTTAAAGTTATATTATACTAGCTGATACCCGGCATGCGTTGAATGCCAATTAAATAAATAAATTGTTTCTCCCTCCGTGTCATTTCCCGTTCGTTACCGTTCCCCTTCCTCTTCCCTTCCCGCGTTTCCTTTTCACCTTCCCTGGTTCCCCCTCCCCTCTCCCTCACACATTCCGCTTCCACCTTCTTCGCTTTCTTCTCTCCATCGTTCCCCCTCCCGCAAAGCCCCCCTCCTTAATTCCCCAACCGACCCTCCCACATACCCCCCCAAAGCCGGTTTTTCCCTGCCGCCTAACTCCATTTATCCAACAACTCGCGTGCCCTATTTAATTTTTTATGCAAATTTCATAATGCCAGAGCTTACCAGTATTGTAGAAGTATTCACGGGCATGTTCAAAACAATTCAAAAAAATTTAATAGCAATCGGATGAAATTTTAATCGCAATCGTATGAATAGTATAGGAAATAATTTCATAACGCCAGAGCTCACTATCCTATAAACATCCCGGGTATGCGCACATCATATTCCGAAAGTTTCATCGCAATCGGATGAAAGTTATAGCCGCGAATAAGGTACGAACAAACAAACATACAAACATTAATTTTTATATTACAGATAACGACGATAATAACACTACGATGTGAGCTAACTTAAGATGGATAAATAAATAAGTTATCCAGTAAATAGGGTTTTTTGTTGTTGATATTTTATATACAGTTAATGTAATTCCTCATCGATAGTAGATATACGGGTCCACCAGGCAGATATAAATATTTTTACTGTAATAGAGAGTGTGTTCTAGAGTCAGCTGTTTTGTCATTAATTAAGAGGCTAGACTTTGAACGACACGCGGAACACCCGCGACTGTCATTCTGTCCCGCTCACAATAAGCTAACGCACACTTACAATACATGCGAATGCGAAATGTGCGAATGAGACAACGCTCAAATTTACATACAGAAATCGCTCGAAAAGGGGTTTATGGAGAATACACTTTTCTACACCGAAACTTTAACGAAATTGAAATTTAAAAAAAAATATATTTTTTAAAAAGAAGAAGCTACGTCGGTAGCTTTTTATAATTTAATAATTCTTTATGTGAGTTGAGTTAGCAGCACTTTTTCCTTAAATAATATTTTTTGATAAATCGTACAAGTTTGACAGTGAATTTTTACGTTAATACGAAACGCATCGAAAATTCGAAAACATACCGACATAGTTTTCACCCTCTAGAAGGCAGTATAAAAAAATATATTCATTTTGTGCAATTTTCGATGTAGAAAAGTGTTTTTTCCCGGGCGTCCTTTTTGTATGGGCCGAAAAGCGAAGTCTATCGTCTTAATATTCTTACAGTAGTGTGAGTCGCGTCGGTCTCCGATCGATGGCTTGTCGTTTGCGACTTGTGACGGTGATTCACAACACTTTCACTTCTTAACTACGGTCTGCCATCATAACTGGTTGGACAGTTCTTGCATTCTGATTCCGGATATCAATATATTGTAACCATGTTACGACAATCTATAGATGAAATAATCGTTATATCAGAGATGGCCTACACGAGAAAACCTTTTGATTATTAATAGACTACTGATTGCATCACATTTTCTAATGATGATGGGGTGGTATCTAAATCCACAGGGAATCGACTATAATCTACTATTTTTTTTATTTTGTGATCAGAAATAGCCAGGTACTTCCCACTCTTGTATTATTTGTCGTTATCTATTCACTTAATTTAGCATTAAAATGCACCGACTCCGGAATGTTCAGACTTCTGTACGCTAATTGTATAAAAAAGGAAACTCTCTTTTCAATAATTATTTTACCACTTGTTAAAAAATGTTACTTATAAAAAAAATGACAATTTTTCACGATGGATGGATTGTTAGCTCTAAATAGTTAGACAGAACTAGAATTTGGAATTTTATTTCGCTCACCGAGTAACCGCTCTTCAAAAAAAAAACAGCTATTTCCTGTTTTTATAGAATTACGCATAACCTAATCATTAATTCCAATCTTTAGATTCAATAAATTGCCAAATTTTTTTTCAAACGGTACCAAGCTTCACATACCTAGAATCCCTGATAACTAAGAACGATAATACTACAGAGGAGATTCAGAAGCGCATAGTGAGCGCAAATCGCTGTTACTTCCGCCTACAAAAGTAGATAAAATCCAGACTGTTGTCCAGAAACACTAAGATATTAGTGTACAACACTCTTATTAGACCAGTGCTCACGTACGCAGCTGAGACATGGGTACTTACTAAGAGGAATGAGCGAGCACTGGACATTTTTGAAAGAAAAATTTTAAGGCGTATCTTTGGACCGATTCTAGAAAATGGATTTTGGCGTAGACTTTACAACGATGAGCTCTGCACTCTGTTTAAGGAACCAAAAGTGACACAATTTATAAAGTTGGGAAGACTTCGGTGGCTGGATCATGTGGAAAGAATGACAGAGCATCAAGCACCAAAGTCCCTGCTAAAATCTAGACCTGTAGGGCGAAGGAGTCTGGGAAGACCAACATTGAGATGGAACGACAACGTCCTCAAAGACCTACGTACCTTGGAGCTTCCAAACTGGAGAAAACTAGTACAAAACAGAGGTGAGTGGAGGAAGACTCTCGAAGAGGCCAAGACCCATGAAGGGTTGTAGAGCCAATTGTGATGATGAGGTGTGTAGTGTATAGCCATTAGCGTGTACCTTAATATATCACGTTCATTCGGGAATGATCGGTACAGCCGAAGATTCCCGAATGAGCACATTGGGAGGCAGTCGCGGTCGAAGAGCGTCGCAGCCGGTCAGACCTAAATAGAACATCCGTGTGATCAGACGATACGTACAATACCATTATCTTTACGATCTTCACAATAAACTGTAAAACGAACTTACGTTGTTATTACTTAGAAGACATCGTGGGCTAGTGAGCCCCGACACAAATAAGCAGAACATAACAAGATGAAATTGCCAAAAATTATTATTATATCTTCCATCATTTATTGTTAATTTTACATATTATATTCGGAAATACCGAATGATTACGATAGTAGGTAATTTTATGTAAATGATAAAAAATTTAAACATATTTAATTATCACAAACAAAACCTCTGCTTTCGATCAACGATAGACACTAGACAGTGGCTAATTTAATTTAAATTTAATGACGTGGTTCAATGATGCTATTAAAATCACGGTCATTTCTATTATCTCAATTACATAAGTATCGCCGTCCTATTCTGGTAAAGGAGTATTTCCTACTGGGGTATTACTAGTCCATATAACTATCCCAATCTATGATGAAGGAGGATTAGGAGGATAGTGCAATCCCAGACTGTCATATTACATAAGATATTATATCGATCGTCGAGTTGATTAGTCAGATATCTCCAAATACTAAGTTTTGATAACAATAATTTTTGACAATATTCAAATGCTCTCCGTAAATCAAATATTATTTAAACGGTTCTGTTTTTAACATATTAAATATTCTATAAAATTACACTGGGAGGCATAATAGTCCGGGGCATTAGTATATTGACGACCGTCCGTGGTCAAGTGGTAAGACATTTGACTCCCATTCGGAAGGTCGCGGGTTCGAACCCGGCGTGCGTAAATAAATTTTATTTGATTAATTTGTGTTATTTCACAATTAATTAATAAAAATAATATATGTTATATTTGCGGCACGTTCCAGAGTGGAAGATACTCTCAGTATCGCCCTGGTGTAAGACCACCATTCAGAATTGAAACGTCGCTTAATAATGGCTTTAACCGTGTTTAGTGACTAGATCTGAATAGCCAGGTACTTTCCCACCTTCCTCTGCCCCATCTCCTTCCCTTCCTCACTTACCTTCAACCTCACAACATACTCCACAATTATCCTACCAGTGACCCAGAAAACCCTAAAATGTTCTAGTTTTTCTGCATTATAATTGGTTTGGTGGTGTTTATGAATAATCTAAGCATTGTACTAGATAGTGGGTATATTTTTTTATACACGGTTTCTGGAGTAAAGTGAATTAACTTCGAGAGGTGATTCTACATGATGGTTAGAGTAAAAAAGATTAATAACTTTTTCCGAAATTCCAGTAGTTTTTCATGTGGGCCTGCCGGGCGCGATTGTGGTAACGTTGCGTTGGCTCGTATCGTAACAGTGGAAAATAACAATGCTGGCCGCACACGCCAAACTAATTTAATCTTTTTACCCAAAAAGTACTTATAAAAGTCGGAATTTGGAAAAAGTTATTATCTTTTTTATTTATACTATCATTTAGAATCACCTCCCGAAGTTAATACACTTTACCCCCGAACATCCTGCATAACTGCATTCTCAACTCAAATTTCAATTTTGATTTCAATATTCAAACTAACTGGACACAACATTGCTATTACATAAAGAAAGACATAAAATGAAAAACATTAAGAAAGACAAAACGGTAGGTTCTATGATAACATAAATTCAAAACGTCATATTAATAAGTAAAATACATAAGATTTAAATTAAAAGATCGTCCATCTACAGGTCCCCGCATCATCTGCATCCGTAGCTAATTGAGTGGGGACCTGAGCCACTCGGATGCAGCGACGACAATTGGTTGGCCTCCGTCCTGCCTCAGAAGTTGGCTAGTCGGTAACGAAGTTGGCTAGGTCGGTAGGATGGGGAATGAGTGCACCCTCAATTTGTTAGGCGGGCATGGGTATCGCCGCCCCGAAACTATTATTGGGGACCAACACTTCTGCCACAGGTCACCCCAAGTGGTTCGCTAGGTTTGGTGACTTAGCAGTGGTCCACGGGTTCATGGGGTTAAATTTGTCCGGGACTTGGTGCAGATGCGTCTTCCGACCATCTGCGTGGCAGGCCGGACCGGGAGAGACTGGTTTAGGGAGACCTTTTGATCTCTCCAGGCAGACCCTCTCGACCCATAGCCTTGCACCGCAGTGGGAAGGATGGCTTCACGCTCCATACCTGAACATATTTATCCCCAGATTCCTACCCACCCCTCAAACCTTTTTTCCTTCCCAGGACTTCCTCTCCTCCCTTTCCCTTAAAAAAACCCTCCACACAGCATCTTCAAAGATGACAATGAGGGAATTTTTCCTAATTAGCTGAAATGGTCACATTGGTCACTACACAGTGGTAGCACCGCAATGATCGTATTCCTTCCCGTACATCTATTGCTCTTCTTTGTCGTTCCATATCTTCTATTTCCTTCTTATCTTCAGTGAGGATTTTGACAGCAAAGCAACAGCTGTAAAAAAGACATGAACCATTTAATTACAAAAAATAAAACTTTACATAGTTAATCTATCTATAAAATTATTTCTGAACTGTTCAAAATGTAAGCAGCCCAGAGACATGCTTTAGCTCTATGCAGCGCCGGTTGGTCGGATTTGTTTAATTATCTTAAATAATGGATTCTTAGCATGAAAAGCAGAAACAGTATTTTCCATTCTATTTTAGTTGTTTCTTGTTTACATTACAAAGTATCTTTAGTTAACTTCATCACGCCACGTCTAAAAAATGTACAAGCTGGTTCATTTTACATGAGGGTAAATTAGGTTAAAAAAGTTTCCTCTTATAAGAACTTGATAGAACCATAAAATATAACTAACTAACCATTACACCGTTTCCCCGCAGGGGTAGGGAGAGAAGACGGACCGCCAAGCAACTCGGTCTTGGCACACACTCCTTGCTTCATTCACATTCATACATCTTCTCATTATTCCGACTCCTGACAAGGCCCGACTCAAGTATCTGATTCACTTGATCGTGCCATGTCTTCCTCGGGCGTCCTCGACTTCTTCTACCATTCACATTCGCATCATATATTCTCTTGACACTCCTTTCTTCAGTCATTCGCTCTACATGTCCAAACCATCTAAGCGTCCCTTTTTTAATCTTACTTATGACGCTCACATCGGCCTTGCATTCTTTTCACATTCCTCGCACGATCATACATGGTTTTACCACACATACGCCTCAGGGATCTCATTTCTACAGCATTCAGTCTACTTTCATCCTTTCTCTGCCAGTTTCATGCTTCACTGCCATACATCAGGGTAGGTACCAGCACTCCATTGTGAACTGCTAGCTTCGCTTCTTTGGACAGCTTTTTGTTGGCGCTAACAGCATTCAGTCCACCATTAATGGAGTTACCTGCATTTACCCTTCTTTCAATATCCCCATCAGCCTTCCCATCTCTCGTAAACATACTTCCCAAATACACAAACTCATCAACTTGCTCTAAATATTCATCATTCACAACTATATTGCACACTGTTTTCGTACTCTCTCTTTAAAACACCATTACTTTAGACTTACTTACATTCATCATCAACTCATTCTTCATACATACTTCGTTCATCCTAGATACGAGTGACTGCAGATCTTCTATGCTGTGCTTGCCCCTAGTTTTCTATCTCGGGTCTCTAATATTAATTGATGACAAAAGAGCTGGACAGTCAATATGATCATTCAAGACTTTGTGTAAGTAAGTCATATCCGTAATGTCTCTCCTACTTTTTAGAGTTTTGAGTCGATAGTGTTTTATAGAATAACGCACATGTCTCTTGAAGTTCAGGTGATGTATAAATTTTCTTTGGACAGCTTCTATGCACTTTGTGTATATATTAAACAGAGGATTCCATATAGGAGAAGCATACTCAAGATGACTACGAACATAGGAGTAGTATAATATTTTGAGCGTTTGGATATTGGTGAACTCCTTTCCAATACGGAAAATAAATCCTAACATGCCCAAGGATTTCCTAATTTCTTAATTATTTGCGGATATCCATATTTCTCACACGATCATACATGGTTTTACCACACAAACACCTCAGGGATCTCATCTCTACAGCATTCAGTCTACTTTCATCCTTCCTCTGCCGGTTCCATGCTTCACTACCATACATCAGGGTAGATACCAGCACTCCATTGTGGACTGCTAGCTTCGCTTCTTTAGACAGGTTTTTTTTGGCGCCAACGGCGTCAAACTATATATGAACTAAACCAACTATATATAAACTAAACATTAATTTTTAGTTTTTTCACATTAATTAGGCGTCAGCGATAGTAATATATATCTTAATATTGAACTATATTATTTATTCAAAGGGGAACTGTTTGCTTTGTGTTATTTCACAACTTAATCATTTTAAAATATTGTAAGGTATATTTGCAGCACGTTCTAGAGTTGAAGATTCTCTCAGTATCGCCCTGGTGTAAGACCACCATTCAGAATTGAAACGACGCGACACGCTTGTAATTGGCTTGGTGACTAGATCTGAATAGCCAGGTAGTTCCCCACATTCCTCTTTCCCATATCCTTCCCTTCAGCCTCCAGTCTCACAACATACCCCAATTGTGGATGCTATAGTCCCTCTGGCTCCATGTGGTTGGGAGCAGTTGGAACTCTTGTGATGTATTCACATAATAAAAGGTAATATGATATCATGCCACTTGCGCCCAATCTTAATTTCAAACTAACTGTTCTGCCTTTCCAACTCTTTACAAGACAATTAATTGATTCACCTGTGTTTGGAGACCAGATTTGAAGGGCCAGGTTCTTTCTAATCTTCCTCTTCTCTCTCCTTCTTTCCCCTTCCAAATACATTCAGCCTCATAACATTTTTTAATTGGAGATATCATAGTCCCACTGGCTTCAGACAGTTTGGGGCAATGAAGAAGTTGTGCGGTATCCATTTGAAAAAGTCGATCGCATCATATATTTTTAGGAGTCCTCTGATTACTTATTCAATCAACTTTAAGAGTTTTGTAGATTATATTCACCTAACACTATTTTTTCTATCCATTTACTTTACAATTCTATACAATCTACACTTGATTTCTCAAAATTGTTATATTTGTTTTACCCAATCATTAGAGATGGTTTAATATCGTAATATATAAACTTTGCTTTGGTGGATTTGTTTGTGCCACGAATAGCAGAATAACGAGATCAGGTGTTATAATTTTTTTTTATATAAGTCAAAAGCGAGTTGTTTATATTAGAGAGCCAAGCTGTGCTTTTTGAAAGACCTCCATGAAAAACCGTGGTACTAATGCAGATATAATATATAGATATACTGAATGAGAATAAAATAACTAAGTACACTTGCAATTATGCACTTGTTGCTGTAGGTAAATATATGTTTGTATTGCAATGAGGAAAACTGCTGACGAATAACTGCGTTGCTCATTTAAAATTCTTGATGTGTTAAATATTTGACATTTTACACGGAAGTGGTATTGCCATAAGCGTAAGTGAATTTTACACGTTTACAGAAAGTGACCAAAGACGATTTATTTACAGATTTCCTCTTAGTACGGGAGCCGAGAAAGGTAAACCCTACGTCATCGAGTACATGGATGAAACTACTTTGTAGTGATCGCAATGACGCGCAGTCACGGCAATAGAGTGGATTTTTTTCGAAAAAATTACGTCGAGTACACGAACGGGAATGGTTTCATATGATAAAGGTAATTTAGTAAATGAGAAAAAAACAGGTCTGCCTGTTCGTTCTGGTCAGCCTGGCACGTTCGTAGGCAGCCGACGTCAAAGTGGGTAAAAAAATAATAAATTTTACTTCATCGAGTACACGAATGAAACCAACAAATAACTGTAGTCTAGAGCATTTTTTTTATTTTTTATTTTTCCTTTATCTTAATTATTATTTTGATTTCATTATGGTTTTAAAAACTAAGAATGCTAGATTAAAAAAAAAAGTGATAATGATAAAAAAAAAATTACAGTTCCAAGTGTACCCATCGGACGGGCGAGTCTTTCGATTACGAAACCTGCCGCGGTGTAAGAGCGATAGATATTATTATTATATTATAATATAATAATAATATAGAAATGATAGCGGGATGTATAGGTCTATAGAACCTTTAAAAACAATCTAATATTTGTGATTACAAAATTACAATCTAAAATTACAAAAAAAAATGCTGCAATAAATATAAGAGTACTGTGATTGAAATAAGGCATAGATACAGCCAAAAATTGAGACCTGAAAGTGTACACCAGCAAGTGTCTAGAATATATCTGTACCTGAGAAGCATACGGATGCAAGTCCAAAATTTGAAGAAATGAGTTTTTGATGAAGATGTGTAGTAAATTTATTTATTTTTATTTATTTATTTATTATAGAAGGATACAAAAAAAGTACATTTTACATATAAGAAAGCTTTGCCTGTCCAACTAGGAAAGTTTCCCGTTCTAGGACAGACAAATTGACAGGTTTTAGTTCATATTATTAGTCCTTAAGAAATGTACATAATTACATAACAAAAAACTGAAAACCATAAAAAACAAAAAAAAAATTATTTTTCTCTGAAACCAAAACTCTGTATTGAAAAGTATACACCAGGTACGTGATAACAGGATGTAGGAATTATAAAAATTTTACAGCATAAAAATATGAAGTTATTTTAGGTTACGGGTTTAGAAGTGTGAGCTTATAATACATAGTACATTAAAATTTACAATATTAGATATAATTTAAGTATGCAATAATGATTATGTTCATCAGTGGCAGAAAGATGGTAGCCATATTTTGAAGAAATATAGGGTTTTTCAAAAATGTATAAGGATGTAACTACCATTATTCTTAGAAGCAGAAAGACTCAAGTTCATCCTTCTGCTCATCTCTTTGTTTTCTATCTAACTAGCCACAATAACCTCATCTATCAACAAATGACACCTGTGATATTGGTAATCATTAAACAGGAAAGATAAATATAAAATAAAACTCCAAGGGGAAAAAGAAACGCATTTACGTGAGGCGAAAGTGCGATGCAATCTGAAAAAAATCGGATAAGTTGCGAGGGAAGTCATCATATTCAGTATTAGTTTTGATGACTCGGATATGGACAAATGTCTTCCGGGCCCGTTCTGAATCCTTTTATTTGAAAAAAATTATGGTTTTTAAATGAAGCCATTCTGGGCAACATCAATGACAAGGCAATTTTTGCATGTGGAATGAGTCATTCGGTGTCAGGGGGGCAAATGAAGAGATTTCTTACCTCCTGAAGTGGATATATAGCGATATGGGGGATAATATTGAATATGGTCTGACAACTGTGAAGGCCAAAACACATTGACCCTCGTACTCATAACCATCCTTCATACCTTTTTCCTTTCCAGAACCTCCTTTCTTTCCTTACCCTAAGACACTCCACATAGCATCCCCGAAGATGACTTAGGCCCTGAGGATTTTTTTTCTCAGGGCCTACTCTGTGGAGTTAATGTTGAAAAAAATCCACTGCATTTTTTTAACAAAATTTTAAATCATAAATGCCAGATTATCCTCCGTCAGATGACGAAGATGTGAAAAATACCAATAATTAGTAATTATTATATTAAGAAATCTACAATAAAATGTATCTTTCTTTTACCTGTTGTGTATAGTTATTATTTTACTTCCAAATTAAATTTTCAAACATCGATCTTTTAATAATTTAATTTTTTACTTGTCATAAAGAAATAGTCTATTTCATTTTGAAGCAGAAGGACTTAAGTCCATAGTGTTTTATTTTAAACATTTATTTTTAGGCTTTGCATGTAAAATATTTCGTTTTATTTTTTCAATTTTAAGACAAAACTAATTGATTTAATAATTACAAAAATTCCATCAATCAGCATGAATATCTGCAGAAGTTATTTATTTATTTATTCACGTCCTAATGGGCCTTTACATGGAAATTTTATACATTGGTTACAGTAATTAAACATAAAAATGCAGTTGTAATAATTGTAAAAAAGCAACAAAATTTAGTGCAAATTAGCTAAATACTAGAAAGTTGGTTCTATATAAGATAAGTAAGAAATAATTAGTAGAAAGAGATTTAGAAAATAAAACAATAAGAATTAGAATGTATCTACATATAAAAAATAATAAAAAAAAAAGATAACAACAATAACACAATTTAGCAAAATATATATGTATATATAGAAAGTTAAATAATAAGACCTGAAATTACAATAACATAATAACAGAATTAAGGAATGTAGCATATTATTTGCATACAGATACACTTTTTAAATGAAGCGATGTTTTTATAAAAAAATATGTCTACGGAGCAGGTATCATTCCCCACACGATGCAATCTCTGAAGACAAGAGTTGAACATAAAATTAGTGCGAGAAGCAACTATATTAAATGGAGCATGGAGTCTAGTGTTGTAATTATTGGGTACTTGATAATTTATCATATTCACTAGTTCAGGGCTATCCAAATATCCGTTTACGATTTTAAATAATAATAAAACATCACAGATTTTTCTTCGCTGTGATAGTTCGGGAAGTGTAATTGTAATTGCATTAAATAATTGCAATTAAAATTTTCTATTTGAATGCGTAATTTATAATTTACATGCCTTAAAAATATGTGCTGTATTCTTTTAGTTTTATGTGAATGTATGTTATATAAAGGCGACCAGAGAGAGGAATTATATTCAAGAATGCTTCTGACGAGTGTTATGTACAGTGTTTGAGTGTGTTAATATATATTAGATCTTTGGACGATCTTAATACGAACCCGAGGCATTTAAATGCTTTATTTGTGATTGCTTCAATGTGGGGGACGAATGTCATCTTGTTATCGAAAACGACACCCAGATCTTTTATTAATGTTACTATAGAAAGATTCACATTGTTAATATGATATTGAAAGTGTATTGGATTTTTATTTCGAGAAAAACTTATGGATTGACATTTGTTTATGTTTAAAAACAAATCATTTGTTTTACACCAATTATATAATCGATCCAAGTTATTTTGCAATACAATACAGCCCATTAAATTTCTAATAATAGTGTAAATTTTCCAGTCGTCAGCAAACAATAGGAATTGGATACCTTCAAATATTGAAACAATGTCATTGATAAATAGCAAAAAAAGAATTGGACCTAGATGAGAACCTTGAGGCACCCCACTTGAAGCTTGAGACCATAATTACAGAAAGAATACGGTTTTGGCTCTACTGAACATTTGGCTTTTTGGAGTTGCATCCGTATGCTTCTCGGGTACAGAAATAATAATCATAGTCATAAAATTAATTTTAGTAAAAGAAAAACAAAGAACCAAATTTATAAAAAAAAACAGATCAGAAAATTGATGCAACATATTTTTTTTGCATTTCCTAAGCTACATTCTGTCTTTGTGAGCTGATGCATGATTCTATATAATGCGGTTATTGGGCGTTAGTAAGTTGATATTTACGTCAGATTGTGGTCTAGCATTGACGCAGTGTTAGGAATTTAACAAAATGTAAGTTTAACGATAAAATAACCATAATATTTTCCGCAAAAGAAAACCTTTGCGGTAAAACATTATCATGTAAACATAAAATAATAAATAATAATTGTATACTTATAGCAAAAAATGTCACATTTAAAAAATTGGTCGTTAGCGCCATCTACTATATTCATTTATGAAGTTACATCAAACGGAAAAATGTTTTAATTTACTACATGGATAAAGATTTTGAAGGGAACCATTTGTTGGATAATCAACACCTCTGCCATAGGTCACCCCAAGTTATTCGCTATGTTTGGTGACTTAGCAGGGGTGCTTGGGTTCATGGGTTGAGATTTGTCTAAGTATTGGCGGCGGATGATCTGGACACACTGAACCTACCCATCCCTCATACCTTTTTTCCTTCTTAGAACCTCTTCTCATTCCTTTCCTTCAAGCGACCCCTCCGCACAGCATCCCCAAAGATGGATCTTATTTTCCTCCTGTGTGGAGCTAATGTGAAAAATGTTCTTGTTTTTTTACCGTTTTTTACATGCTTATTAGTTATCTTACTTTATTCTTTTTTTCTTGTTCCTGGAAATATGTATGTGGGACAATAATATGCAATGCAAACACCAATTATCTCTTTTGTTTTAATCCTTTGTTTTTAAGTAGATAAAACTTTTATTTTTTGTTATTGTTTTTATTATTATTTAAAAAAAGTTTGCTAAACAAACAACTGTTATCTTTATATTTTAATTGGTCAGTTATTTCATTTTATTCTGTCTCTTCTCTAGTTTTTCCTTCGTTTTATTTTATCCAACACATGTATGTAGGACTGTTTGAAGAGTTACGTGCAATGCAAACATTAGTTTGTTTTTAATGTTGGTTTGTTATAATTTGTTTCAATTTGTTAGTATATACCTACCCATTATTATTATTTTTATATTATTTCAATATCTGTGCTAAACAAACAACAGTTATCGTATTTAAAACTTATTTTTTTATTACTATTTTATTTTATTATTATTTATTATTACGTTCCATATGTTCCATGTATCATCCTAATTTTACTGCCCTAAAACGGGATTCTTCCTAGTTGGGCCGCCAAAACATTTTATAAATAATGTATAGTGTGTGTATAGAAAAAATTAAATAAATAAAAAAATTTAAAAAATATCTCCTTGATGAACATACCCCTCATTATATTATTGGTTTCTAAAGTTTCAATGTGATGAATAATTAAAAAAATTGTGAATTTAGAAAAATTTTCCATTCATTTATTTAATTTCATGTTATTGTCAACAAAGGAAAACATTCCCAGATTACGACCAAACTGAAAATATCTGAATTCTCGCTGTTTTCATAAAAATTCCAGAAATTGTTGCTTGTACAATGATGATCTTTGGCTCCTACAGTCCCTTCGATATACAGTGGAACCACTTATAACGAGCATAATTCATTCTGGAATTTTACTCGTTATGTGAAACACTCGTTAAGCGAAACTTTTTTCCCGAAACATTTTTACGATAATACGATAATGCGTTCCATGCTATAAAAAATACTCATTTATTTTTAATGTTTATTCAACTATATATAAAATATATATATATATATATATATATATATATATATACATTTAAATATATTCATATTCTACAAATAATCATTCAAAATCCCATAATCTATTTCACAGTGGAGAAAAACCTTTTGTATATTGCGTTCGCAATCATTCATGCGCTAGAAAGGAGACTTTAAAAACCCACAAGCTTACTCACAGTGAAGACAAACCTTTTTCATGCTCCGACTGCAACTATTTATGTTCTATAAAGGGAAATTTAAAAACCAACACGCTGATTTTTTTTTTTATGATGCGAAACTTTACAAGTAATGAAAAAAAACTACAAATAATGTCAGAACACAAGCTTGGAAAAATGTGTGATCACATGCGACATTAACTTGCAGGCGGAGCGAGTGCTAACCAGAGACTGACGACTGACGCCCTGGCGCGGAAGTCCCGGCTCACACGTGAGTGACGTGAAGATAGGACTTTCTCTTTTGTCCCGCTCGTTAAGGGAGTATTTTTTCACAAACTTTTTTGCTCGTTATACGAATTACTCGTTATGAGAGGTTCCACTGTACTAACATTTTTGCTGGTAACTCGGTTGTAAGTTGTAAATCTTAAATAAAATAAAGTTATAATAAAAAAAACTTCGGTTAAAAGTTATAATAATAAAGAGAGGTTACAACAGTGCTCTTAGTGGTACTAGTGGTGGTGATAGTTTCTTAACTTGCCTAGGCTCTAAGGAGCTAAGGCGCTGATAATAACTTAGCTTTCGTACGGGTATAAACGTACACAGGCAGAGGCTCAAATAATATTTGGCTATTTTTGTGGTACCTATCAAGATGTTGACTTGTTACTTCCAGTGGTTTCACAAAACCGACATTAATATAAGGAAATATTATTAGTAGATTCAAATACACATAGCTTATTTGTGTGCGTAGATAATAGGCATGATATTACGTGTTGATTATATAAAAAAAAGGAAAAAAACATTTAAAAACATTTATGCAATACAGCATGATGCATCCAATAGATAGCGGTTGATAACTTCGAACATTTACTAAGTTTACCTTAAAATATAAGCTCCGTCAATAAGATTTTATCTAAATACCATTTTATGCAGAACATTTTTCAGTGGCGCCTAGATTACAGAATAGAGATTACAAACAATGGTATTGTAGTACATTGAATTGTCAACATTTGTTAACATTTGTAAACAGTTGACTAAATATCAATTATTATCTAGCTTGCGTATATTGTGTGCTTGTAATGTCTTCAATTTGGGAGGCCGCTACTGCCACCCCGGGAACCATTTATTGGATAACCAACACCTCTATTGGTCACTCCAAATGGTTCGCTACATTTGGTGAGTTGGCAGGGGTGCCCGGATTCTTAAGGGGGAGTTTTTTCCGGATCTTAGCGCGAATGCGTTTGCCCACTAAATGCGTGGCAGACCGGATCGGAAGAGACTGGAGGAAGGAAAACTTTTGACCTCTCTAGTAGGACTCTCACGAAACATCACTGTTTGCACGAGTTGTGTAAGTACTATCGATTGCTATCAGAGGAATTTAATGCTTCTTTTTCTGCTCGTAATTTAATCCTTTTAATGCTTCCATTTATCTCCCTCTCCTTTGTTTTTGCCCAAAGACGAAAAATTAAGCACTTCGAAAACAAATGAAGCTGTTTTTCGTTCCACGCGCTGCAATCAGTCGTATTTTGTATCACCCCGCAAAAACACATGTTTCGTTTTCCGCACCGCCAGCAAATTGCATTTTTGTGAATAAGAAAAACCAGCGGCTATTAAAGTAACATTTGCAGTGGATTAGGTAAGTTTTTGGGTTTCCCACCTTTCCTACGCATATAAGGCATTCTGTATTTTAATTAATTTAATTTGTAATTTACAACACTGCGATCGAAGTATTTGTAAGACCAGCGCCACCAATCGCGTTGCACCGTAGTGGGAAGGATATATTTATTCGCCTGTCTCTCCTGGATACACTGACCAACAGATTCCTACCCACCCTTCATAGCTTTTTACTTCCTAGAACTTCCTTTCCTTTCTTTCCTAAAAAGACCCTCCAAAAAGCATCCCCAAAGATGGAATAGGCCCTAGGGGTATTATTGTTTTCAGTTATGTATGTTGATTTTCTCTATATTTCTTCCCCTTGTCCTATTCGAGAAGGGACCCATCGCAATGACAAGTTGCATCCGGGCGTCCCTGTCCTTCGCGCTCCTGGTACAACCTCTGGATTTTTTTCTGCTAACCAGGAGTGACCTACTTTATAATTGCATAAACTGAACTTGTAAATCTTCTGTAAGAATTTAATTTAGTATCATTTATCGAGATAAATTACAACTACATTTATTTATTGAAGTAAAACTTCTTTACGCACGCTTGACTTGGGGAGTATGTTTGCGAAAGCGTGACGAGAGCGTTACGAAAAGTGTGATCGGGCGAGGCGAACGATAATAAATTTAAATAAATATTTGTAGAAAATTAATATATGTACAATGTACATGTTTATATTATACATATAAACATTTATATATATAGATATACATACATATAGATGGAGCTAAATAAGTTTTATTTCACTCGTGTGGTCTAAAGCACACTCGTTTTTTTTCTATCCTCGATTCTAAATTAAGTACCAGTAATACAAACGGTATGTAAATGGGTTAGTAGTAGTGTTTTGTGAAGACCTCACTAGGAGAAACAATGCTGAGGTGTTCGCATGTTTTATACAAAGTGTTATTCTGCGGTCATGCAAAAACACAGCAAGGCCCTTGAGACTATCAAAGAGAATACTGTGTATTGCATATTAGATTAGTAACAGTTAAATTATATAATATATTAAGTAAAGATATGATGTAGTGAAAAAAGAATAACTACATGAAGTGAATTTAATGAAACAGTTGACGAAAAAGAATAAAACAAAAAGCAGATAATAATTAATGCAAGTATTAACAAATAATAATATAATGATTATCGTTTGTTAAGTAGTAGATAAAATGATATATTTTATCATCGAAGAAGAAGATAATACTAATAATCTAAACGAAAATATAAAGAAAAAAACAGGACACCGAAAAATAAAAGATACCTAACGGTCGCAACTGGGACAAACGATATCTTACTTCATACTAATATTATAAACGCGAAAGTTTTTACGGATGTATGTATGTTTGTTACTCTTTAAATCGAAATTTAATGAATGGATTTTAATAAAACTTTACAATAATACAGCTCATACATCAGAATAACGTATAGGCTATAATTTATAAAGCTAGCTATTTATTTTCAATTTATTGAAAATAACAATTATTGTTTAATAGAAAACGTCAAAATTTGAGAATGACATTTCGCAAAACAATGATTGTTAAATCAAAATTCTATTTTGGAAAATATTTTAAATTAATAAATAATAAAATTTTAATACCACACATGAAAAAGTTAATGAAATAATTTCCCGGAACATTTTCATTAGGAACGTTCATAATATTCAAAGAATTTGATATTTAGAATTTTTTTAAGGGAATTTGTAAGAAAACTGTTAATTCACCTTTTAACAAAAAACCAATAATTTTATTTCTTATTTTTATAAAATTATTTATTAAATAATAAGTTTACAAGGTAAAAGAATGTTGAAAACAATAAATTAAAAAATAAGTTTTCACAATTTTTTTTTGATTTTTGATGTTTTTCTTCTATAAAAGCGGACGCTTGTGTTTAGAAGAGGTGCCAGTGTCAGAACGAAAAATATTTTGTACCTATATTTAATCATGATTTAAGGAATTTTGACTTAAAAAAGGTAGATAAATGGACAGTTAGATACGTATGTTAATTATGAAGATAAATTCATCAACTTTCAAATATCACCAAAAAAATCCCGCCTTAAATCCAAATTAAGTGTTAATATTTCAGATAAACTAAATATTAGTATGTATTTATTCTGCTGTCGTGTAAATCACATATATCTGCATTATAGAAAAAAAAATACAAATAGTTTTAAAATGTGTGTACGCTCCGGTCAGATCTGTTCTTCAGAAGCTCTATTGGAGTAGGTAAGATGTTTGTGGCTAGAAATGTCCTTCTGAGGCTTGACGAGTTAACACTGGGTTAATAACATGCAATAATAATTTTGCAAATCGTACATTCAATTATTACAGAAGTAAGTATTCGGGTGTGCTATTTGATTGGATCTGATTTAACAAATGAGTTAACTATCCGGTTAAGCTTACATGATAGAAATGAACAATGAAAAATAAAAATCTAAAGTATTTATTAGTTTGTGCATCGATCTAGGTATTTTTCGCCTGCGGCGTCTTTTCCGTCAGATTGTGATTGTAATAATTCACATTCCCTCCCTTTGAATTTTACAAAATGTACGCGTTGGTAACACAGCTCTAAACATTTACATGTCATACACTAAATACCTGGAAAAAAACACCTCTAATTTTACCCCTGGATAGACGAATGAAACCATATCAAACCTATAAATTATCCTCACTTAACATAAACTCACCTGTGAGATTTTATTAAACTTTTCTCTGTCTGCCCACCTAAAAAACATCAGTAAGTACTACAATCCCATAGATGGATAGATGGTTGGTTTGCATTACCTGTAACAATTACATTGAGCATAAATTCTGTGTTGTGTGTCATACTTACATCGCGATGGGCAATGCTAATGTTGGGTTTTATAGTAAGGATTTCCCACGATTTAAAAAAATATACACACATTAAAAATTTAGTTCACATCTCGTTATAAGCATTCTAGAATATAATTCTACAATTTGGTCACCTGTCTTTAATAATCACATTAATATCATTGAAAGAGGTCAACGCAAATTTTTGAGATGTATCAATTTTACACTTTGAATTCCGATTTAGAATCAATAGAAATTATTGAAGTTAAGTGATATTTTTTATGTAAAATTGAATCAGTTGAATACCCCTGATTAATGGTTATTTACTTTAATGTACTGTAGCTACTATTAGTTTAAGATTTTCTAGTATAAATTATTGGGACAATTATTCTGCCAAAATTCTTAATATGCCTGAAGTATAAAGCTTTACTAATTGAGTATTTTAGCAGTACATGTTTTAATTGTTTTGCTTTTTCTTGTCTGCTTTCATTAACTTGTTACTAATGTATACTATTTTTCTTTTGTTATATACTTATATAATTTTATTTTTTTCTTTTCTTTCTTCTTTCTACACTGCACTACGACTGTTGAAAAAAACATATTTATGCAAATAATACTTCTCATTTTATTAAATTTCAGACTTTACGACTACTCTCTGTCTACCCACCTCGCTTCAACCACATTCCTGGAAAACACCTGTAATACAATCCCTAGACAGACAATTGATTTTGTTTGCATTAGTTAGACTACTCAGGTTAATTAACACAGCAGGGGAGGGGCATACGGCCTGAATTACGCGATTGTGGAAGAATTCAGAAGGCTGTCGAGGGTTGGGCAGTTAATGTACTTACAGTATCAACTGGCAAACGGAGGCTTGATTAACAAAACATTACCCCGTAAGGTATGTCATAATTCATAAATAACTACGGATTTTAAATATGATTTTCCACTAGGCGCTATTATCTCAGGCTCAGACTTATCAATCAAACACGCCAAACCAACGATAGTCGGTTTCTTATAACTGAGGATTGTAACCCTAACTCCAATTCCCATGGTGGATGAGGCTTCTCCACTCCTGAAGTGCAGAGCCAAGGACAGCGACGTGGCGGA
Source organism: Limnephilus auricula (assembly GCA_951813805.1). Classification (NCBI taxonomy): domain Eukaryota; kingdom Metazoa; phylum Arthropoda; class Insecta; order Trichoptera; family Limnephilidae; genus Limnephilus; species Limnephilus auricula. The sequence continues at coordinate 8,554,648 of OX638393.1, forward strand.
CTCCAGTAATACTTCGTCACTCCAGCGCACTGGTGACCTTCCTCTGCTTCTGTCTTCCACTTTGCCAGTGACTAGGTGTTTCTCGTAGTTCGAGTCCTCAGTTTGGCGAGCAACTAGTCCCAAGTATCTAAAAATATTTATATGTACTTATTGGCACACGGTGAAAAAACGATCATTTTTATAGTAAAAACGGTTAAAAACGGGACTGAAGTTCTTACGAACAAATTAACAGGGTTTCGATGTTTATTGGCTGGAACATGTAAGAATAATTTGTTGGCATACGTAATTTCGTACGTATACCAACAAATTATTCTTACATTTTCCCGCCAATAAACATTTAAAAACTGTTAATTTGTTCGTAAGAACTTCAGTCCCGTTTTTACTATTAAGATGATCCACTAGTCCTTGACTCATTCGGAATCGGGCGGAGCGAACGATTTATGGGCGTTCTCCAATAAAAACCCTAATCTCTAGCAAACAACAGTATTTTGTTATTCCGCAAGTATATTTTTAAAGATCGAAGCGCCGCGTAGACTAAGGCATGTCCGTTTGCCCCGGGCTCTGGGCGTAGAATGAGCGACGGGCTAAAATCCTTCTGTACATGGCATAAGGATGAAATTCGCACTTACAAATTCGTTGGGTACCGCCTATTTTTATTCACTGAAAAGAAACGTCGCCAAAATGCACGTTTTATTTTATTTTGTGAAGTTCAGATACAAATATTAAAATGTTTTCCGATCACTCTATAAGAAACTTAATTAGCTACATTATTCAATAAAACAACACCAGAAAAAGGATTTGTAATAGGAGATTTTTCACTTTTAACCATTTTTTATAGGTCAGACGCATAATTTTTTTCTAAGCGTATTAAAAAGCTTATCAAAAAAATACTCGATCACTTTAAAGGCCAAGATGTGTTCTACTCACAGTATTTAATTGAAGCATCTATATTATTTCTAAGCGATCAAATTTTCAAAACTAATACACAAGATTTTTTTTTCAATCGTTTTTTCGAATAATATTTTTCTCCGTGCAGATCGTTGATGGCTTTTTGTGGAAGCTTAGCTCTCGTGATTGGACATATTTGTACGGCTTGCTGTCCTAAGAAAACTGAGCGTTTTGCTCCATCACCACACGGAGCAAAATGTTATTCTAAAATACGATCATTTTATTCGTAAAAACGGCTAAAACGGGACTGAAGTTCTTACGAACAAATTAACAGGGTTTCAATGTTTATTGGCGGAAACATGTAAGAATAATTCGTTGGTATACGTAATTTCGTACCAACAAATTATTCTTACACTTTCCCGCCAATAAACATTGAAATAACAATTTTTTCCTGCCAATAACATTTTTCTCCATGCACACTCAAATAATAAATACTCCCACTGGGGGCACTAGGCTCTTAAAAATAAATTTCATATTGAAGAAAACATAGTAGGTGTGAGTTAAATTAGAAATTAGAAAATATAGCTCAAATAATACTTTTTAATTTTTAAATCTTCTTCTTCTTTGTGTGATCTCTGTCTTCGGAGGGTGGCTATCGTAAACGTTAAGTGCCCTATAAATTTTAATTATTGATTTTCTAAATAAATCGCTTTTGACGAAAATATTAATTAACATGAAACCTACAAATGAAAATAGGGTAGGGGTAAATGAAATCATAAATCACATTTTGATAATGGCCTCGTACACGGAGAAAAACGTTATTCTAAAATACGATCATTTTATTCGTAAAAACGGTTAAAGCCGGGACTGAAGTTCTTACCAACAAATTAAGAGAGTTTCAATGTTTATTAGCGGGAACATAATGTGAGAATAATTTGTTGATATATGTAATTTCGTACATATACCAACAAATTATTCTTACATTTTCCCGCTAATAAACATCGAAACACTGTTAATTTGTTCGTGAGAACTTCAATCCCGTTTTTAACCGTTTTTACGAATAAAATGAACGTATTTTAGAATAACATTTTTCTCCGTGTACGTATACAAACAAATTATTCTTTCATTTTCCCGCCAATAATTATTGAAACCCTGTTAATTTGTTCGTAAGAACTTCAGTCCCGTTTTTAACCGTTTTACGAATAAAATTATCGAATAATAAAATTTTAGAATAACATTTTTCTCCGTGTACGCTGAAACAGCTATCACAATAATAACAACAGAAATACTTCAATTAATAATGACGTTATTAAATTTGATTTTCTTAACAATATAAAATAAATAAATAGATTTCTACAAAATTAAATTATATGGGAGTCTTCATTCAGACTACATTCCTAAATAACGCCAATAAACTGCAAACTGCACTGGAAATTTGGGAGTTACGGGTGTGCACAATTAAAGGAGAAATGTACATTGAATGATGAACAATGCAGTCAATATTTTGATTATAGATTGTTCTCTCAGCAATGCGAGCCCGAGATTATCTCCCAATTCAATGTGTTGCAATACAAAACATTATTATTATTTTTGAAGTAAAACTTATTTAGGGCATTACGATGGGTAACTCAAATCTTTTTTGGACGGAAGTAGCATTAACGGAAATGACGTTTGATTTATATTTATTTATTTATACTGGGTTTTTACAGATGTTCGCACTTACGTGAGAACATCCAATTATAAAAACTCAGTTATTGTACAAGTAGAGACATACAATTACAAAAAATCTACAATTACTTACAATTAAATACAGATACATACAATTAAATACAGGTACATACAATTAGAAAAACAAAAAAATCACAAATAAAAAAAATAAATAAAAAATACAAAATTTTATACAAGCTCCTCAAGTAACACCATAGAGATATACTAGTAACACATATTACAATGAGAGGCAAGAGACATAGGAATCACGAGAGGCATGCAAAGAGAGACAATTGACACAATATAATTAGATTAATTAGTTAAACATATTTTTTAACAGCGCCAGAACTTTTTTTCTGAATCCGTACACATTATCGACGAAAATATCTACTTCGGCACACTCTATCTTGTTATATAGTCGACACATCTGGGTCAGAGGGCTAAAGTAGGCTATAATATTTTTAAATGTCTTCAGGTGAAAAGTGTTATGGCGTCTTAAACAATGGGAATTGGGGACGTTTATTTCAATATTGCCAAGACATAGTGTAGTATCAAGATGGCCGTGAATGATTTTATGTAAACATATTAGAGCTGTTAATTGCCTTCCAGTTTTAAGTGTATCAATCTTGAAGTAATCACGACGTACGTCGTATGATCTAAGATGGTCATGTAGTCCACATTTAAAGGATAACATTCTTAGCATTTTTTTTGGACTGACTACAATGTTTTCATATTTGCAGTAATGTGGATTCCAAATATATCATAAAAATAATACCCAACTAAATCTGTACTACTTGTATTGAAATCGGGCGCAGGCCCTACAAAGGTACTACCCGTCAGCCTAAACGACACAAAAATATCTGAAAAACCGGAGGTCAAATACTTAGGACATATCGTAACAGCGGAACTCAATGATGATACTGATATTGAGCGACAGAGAAGATCACTGTGTATTAGGGCAAATATGATTTCTCGAAGATTTAATAAGTGTAGCCCAGAAGCAAAAAGGCAACTTTTTAACACATACTGCACGAGCCTATATACCTCGGAGCTGTGGACCAACTACAACAAAGCATCTCTAAAAAGAATGGAAGTACAGTACAACAATTCATACCGAATACTTTTTGGGTTGTCCTGGTACTGCAGTGCCACTGAGATGTTTGTAGAAGGGCGTGTTCCTGCATTCCGAGCACTACTCAAAAAACGGATCACCAGCTTTAGAACGCGACTAGCCACGAGTGAAAACGGTCTTGTGATGGCAGCACTGCACTTCTGGCAGGGTCCTATTTACAAGCGATGGAGCCAACTCCTGATGAGTTAAAAAAAAAACAAAAACAAAAAACTTTATTTTCATGTTTTTTTTTTTTTTTTCTGTATTATTTTTATTCTGTTTTATCTCAATATGTGTGCAGTATCTCACAATATATATGTATATTTTTAATATTAATTTGATAATATGTTCTATTTATAATATGGAGCTCGTGGGATTGCACCACCCTCCCCGAGATCTGGAATAAACAATAAAAATAAAAATAAAATAAATAATATATCATAATATCGTCGTAGGTATGGCAACCATGAGTGAAAGCCTAGCAACGAATAACAAAACGTCAAAGATCGTCAAAGCAAACTCAAACGTCAGACGTCATCCGTTTAATTTGATTTACTAATGTATACGGTAAGTTCAACGGGTTTTTATTATGTTTTGTTGATTATTATGCGATTTAACGTTTGATTATTATGCGAAGATTTTAGTTGAATCTTTTGATTTGTATTATTTTTTACGATGAATATTAACCCTTTTTCCCTTTGATTCTTGTGAATTCTAAGCTATTGAAGTAAAAAGTGGCAGTAGTGTGACAATAAAAATAGCGTTGTTTAGAATTCGAATGTGTGAATCGTAGGAAAATTTTATCGGTTCTTCTATAAATAATTATAAATGAAATAATCAACAACCTAATTATGTTCCGCCGCCTAAAAATGTAAGTTTTTATTTAGCTTTCAAATAAGTTTTACTTCAACCGCGCTTAAAGGTTAGACGCTTTCAATTATTTTTGTTATTTATAGGTAGGTACTGCACCTGATTGAAAACTAGCTACCTTCGAGTATTATCCCAGTTGCAAATCATTTGGGATAACTCAAAGATTTTCGGCTTCATGGACCATAAAATACTGCCTTTTAATTTTTTATCGTTCAAAAAAGAAAGTAGATTATTGAAAAAACATAAAATTTTTATGAATTTAATAATAAAATACATTATAAATTAAAGGGAGTCTTACAGTTCAGCATACAGTCAGAAGAGGTCAGCTCATAGAAAAGGAACGTTTTGCAATCAACCCTTTACGTTCGTGATCATTTCACCATTTGAATTATGTTAATGCTACCGGTATATTAGCAAAGTTCGTCCTAATTATGCATTAGCATTTATTAAAAATTGCCATGAAAACTGCTTTATTGTTGTATGAATTAGAAATGTAATTATTTTCTTAAATTTTTAATTTATTTTCTACCAGCCACTAAAAAACTTCTTGTAATGAAACCTTCGTAATTTAGATGTATTCATTACGCTGCCTACTAAACCATTCATTCAACTTGTGACCGTACGATCGATACGGTCTATACGGTCGATACGGTCGATAAAAGGAATTGAATTAATCGTATTAATTTAATTAATGCTATTTATATAAATCATTTAATTAATCAATCAGGGTTGAGATGATTTAAATCGCGATTAAAATCAAGTGATTTAAATCGGGATTAAAATCAGGTGATTAAAAAAAATCATGATTTAAATCAATACTTTTTTACTGCAACCAAATCATCCGCCTGAAGTGCGAAGGGACTTCCCCTGCCTAAAATGCCAATGGACTCCCCCAGGCATGCACACACGTACAATGCTAAAACTACTGTTTACGCAATTTGGTGATTTCCTGATAAACGGCTATTTACGACCCATTGATGGTTGTTTGTCAGTAGTATAAGGATAGGATTAGAAGCGAGATTATTATTAGGAAACTTAATGTTTTCCTTTAAAATTGTATCTTTAACTGTATCTTATTATTGTATTATTAATTATTATCTTTAATTAACGAATTGAAATTAAAAAAAAGTAATATTATTAAAATAAATAAATAAAGAATTGAATTGAATTGAATAAACTCGCGGGCTGAATGAGTTTTCGCCTAGTCATACACGAATGTTTGAGCCTTTTTTTCCTAGTTGTTATTTTTTATTGAATAGGCAGATATTATTGCTAGTGTTAAAAAAAATTATCTCTCCAAGCACATTTCCTATTGCGGGTGGGTTGGAATAAATTTATTTAAAAGACAAGGAGGATCGCCCATCTCAATGAACTCTTTTCTGGGGCCTTCAGGAAATCCAGGGGAGCGGACGCTTCCATCGTGGAGTCTTCACGGAACAAAGGAGGAGTGGAGAGGAGAGATGAGGCCTCTTTCCTAGTGGGGTCTTCATGGGATCAAGGAGGAGTGGACTCTTCCGTCGTGGGGCCTTCAGGGAACCTTTCATGTAAAATCGTCATACATTATATTCTAATAATATAAACATTCATTTTAAGAAGAACGTGCCGAAAATACAATAACATCTTTTCTGACGCTGCTGTTTTGCCATTTATTTGTCCTCAGGTCAATTTTCTAAATAAATAATATATATTAGAAAAAATTATGTAAATATGTAGGTTAATTACGAACTCTGTACGCTATCTTTGTCTAAGATCTTTGAGTTATTTCCTTTAAGTTAATTTCATTAAATAAAGTTATTTTTCCAAATAAACTATTTTTTTATTAATTATTGTGGAAACATTTTTTGCGTCAATACCCTACGTGAGTGTACCACTTATAAGATCTGCTCTCGAAACATACATAGCCAAAGCAACATTCCATTGCACACTTCTTAGGATGAATAAGGAAGTTAAGTGAAAAATATTTTGACTTATAAAAAATATGTTCATGTAGATGACATGCAAACTAAAATACCAGTTCGTTTTTTTTTAAAAATTAGTTTTCATAATTAAATTAATTATAAAATTTAAATTTTATTATAGCTCGCGAAAACGGCCGGTAAGAAACGGGAGAGTGTGTGACGTCGTCTTACGTCATCTGGTTGTAAAATGCAATTTAATGGTTATTTTTAAAATTTAAAAACACGAAATGTCATTTTTCACCGACCGCTTTATTATGAACTGGTGCAAGTTCCGGTGAAAAACGACATTTCGTGTTTTTAAATTTAAAAAATAACCATTAACATGCACATTTTATGAAATTCAGGATACTGAATTGATTCGTACCAATTGATTAGTATTAGTTAATATCTAACTACTACAACTTATTAAATTTATTTTTTTCGTCCATATTAAGCGTGACCCGGTATTTTTAATATTTTACCTCATATTTCACACAAACAAGGGACCAGATGTTGTCACGAACTCTCCCGCACGGAATTATACTCTTAGCGGGCGTTTTCGCGGGCTTAATAAAATTCAAACTTGTAGAATTAATTTAATTATGAAAACGAACTTAAAAAAAAAAAAATAGTGACCTATATTTCCTATTATTATCTCCGTTTTTACAGTTTTGAGATAATCATGAAAACGTATTTAACTATTAATTGACGAGGTTTAATCATTTCTTTCAACATATTTCCAATAAACATACTATAAAATTTAACTTTATGAAGCAAATTCTTTTCTTTAATGCTTATTTTCATTTTTATTGAACTTTTTAGTTTGGATCATTTTGAAAATAATGTATGGATTTGTCATACTTTGAAACCAATGACACTGGATTTGTCATACTCTGCAGCCAACTTATGTAGGTCCGCCATTTTATTTGAAGCCGTGGGTGTACGTAACAAACTAGCAAAAAAAAAATATTTTTATTAAAATACTTTATTTTCTATACTATATTTTTTTAATACTATATTAAAAAAAAAGTAAATACACCTTTCTCGTCACAGTACAATCACAAGTTTATTATCTTAATTTTCAATAAACAATTATTTAAAAATAAAAAAATTTCAATGAAAGAAATGATAGTTATAAAAAATACACTATTATGTAATGTTTTTATTATTTAAAAAAAAACATATTCAAATGATAAACAAGAAATTAAAATAGACTTGAAAAATGGTCATTGGTGCTTGTGCAAAGGATAAATATTTAAAAACGAATCGTATTATAAGGTCATTAATTTCCACGATAGGTTCACAATCTACTTCGCTATCTTCCAGATTTTCAATATTTTCGGATTCTCTCTGATTTTCTTCAAACTTTTCGATTACATTTTTATAATATTGTAAGCATCCAAGAGCTCTCCAGTTGTTGTCATAATGTTTGCTTAAAAGATTTTCAACATCCTTAAGTTTAGCCATTTTATCATTTGTTCCACAATTTAACTCTTTGGGGTTAATTTGTATTGCAGATAAATTTGTTTTGAAAATTTTCTTTGAAGAACACAAATCTACTTCTATAGTGAGCTTCTCCGGCAACTGTTATGACGCCTGAAGGTTTTTTGGTTAAAATAAACCTTTTGGAAGGAGCAAATTTAAAATGCCATTTGGCTGGAGTTTCTTCCAGTCTAAGACTTTCACGTCGGTTCCAAGATTGTATACTTTTCCATGTTCCTTAAATATATCGTAATACTCTTCAGGATTGACAATTATTTCTCTCTTCTTTATTTTTTTCCCCTTAAAAATATTTTAACAAGTAATTGTCCTGATAAATTTTGTTCGACAACAAATAAAATTTCTTGTGAAATTGTTGTACGTCTGCCATTGTCAATGACATGCATTGAAATGCTTTGGAATAGTGTTGGAATTTTGGCGCAAACGGCAATGTTGGTGCAGAATATCTGGAACAAAAAAGTGGATATTTAATTTTAAATAAAAAATAAATTAATATTTAATAACATATTTACTAGAGAGGTATCTAAAGTACCTACATTTCACTTATTAATCTGAGTTGCCAATGAATAAATAGTTGATAAAAGTGAGATTGATATTTCTAGAAAGAAGACAGGTATAAAATACCTTAAAAATTTCGTTTGTGAAAAATAAAATTAATTCTCGCACGCCCTTTGCAAAACTTCATGAACCATGAGTAATCATCTTGACAGTTGAGAACAAAACTTACCTTTTTTTCACTTCCCTGGATCTTTTCCACTTTTCTGGCTGTTTTTTCATGTTCCTTGCTTTCTCTGGATCTACACATTCCGTTTTTTTTTAAATCTTAAAACTTAAAAAAATACCGAAAAACTGCCAACCGACACTTACGACTCACGACTGGACGTGATTGGTTTATTTATGGACTGGACAGTCTGGACACACAAGACCAGGGTTGCCAATGCTCATGTTCCAAAATACCCGCAACGAATGTTCAAAATCCCCGAATCGGGGAGAGCAAAATAGCAAATTCCCCGCAAATTCCCCACACGTAGGGTTACCTATGCGAAAATCAGTTTTCCTAGAGTTTGGCTAGAGAATTTCATGTTTTGTTTGCCTTGCTTCTATGTAACTTCACACTTCTTTAACCATTTATCGATTAACAAGTCACCAATTCGTCAAAACCACAAAACGTACGTAAGAAAAGAGTCCTTCTGTCATAAAAGTTCCATGACTAGCAAATTCATGTGTCTTCGAGTTTGGGTCCCGAACTTCTGAAATCCCCCCGACATTATCGTTTAGAAATAAATGCTACAGTGCTGCCATAAAATAAACTACGAAATCTTCCACCGAATGTGCTTATTTTTCAATATTGTTGGAAAATCAAGAAATGCCCAGAATCCCCGCATTTTCCCCACAAAAAGCTATTGCCCGCAAAATACCCAATTCTTCAAAAATCTGAAATATTCCCCGCAGTTTTAGGAATTCCCCGCAAATCGGCAACCCTGCACAAGATCCCTCAATCACGTGACAAGATGGCGACTCCCTATTGGTTGAAATGGATCTGTCATTATTTGAAACTAATAAGCGAGGGATACGTCATTTTATGATAATAACCTCAATTTTTAACTTAAATTATGTAGAAATTTGCAAGGATATATCATATTCTGTGGCAAAAGCTATAATCAACAATAAAATGGCTACAAAACTGCATCATTATCTCATTTTAGCCAAATATGGAGATGTCACACTTTGATACTATAGGTCACAATGATTGTGTATAGTTTAATTCCAGACAACACCATGATAAATATTACCGTAAATGCCAGTTAATTGAATTAATGGCGAATTGTGAACGGCGATTGGCGTATTAGAATGGAATTCCATGAAAGAAAAGATGGTGGTAATGGTGTGATGACGTGGGCGGGATGATTGGTAGTTAAGGGTGCGGCTACCCCTTCCCCCCACCCCAACTTCAATTTCAACCCGCTCATATTAAACGATACTTGCCTTAATTAGACATCACTTAACCTTTGTGAGCCTGTCGTCAATTTTTCAAAAGCCTAAGTATCCTCATTTTAAGCACATGAATTTCATCTGTCCGGAGCCAATGAATCTACGGCATCCCGTTTGGGGGATGTTGTGGGGCTGTAGGAAGATTGGAAATGGGTGAGGAAGGTTAAAAAGTACCTTGCTCTGTTGATCTGATCCTTAAATATAAATAAAGCCACTTAAAGCTAAGCCTCGATTCTGAAAAGTCTTTTCTCAGGACGGTGATAATGATCGAATCATCAACTATGGATCTGATAATCTGGGGATGCTGTGTGGAGTGGAGAGTGATGCTGCTTACCGCTCTGTCACCAATCTTTAACAGTCTCCTCTTAGAGGATATTTGGCATTTGGACAAATAATAAAATAAAATGTTTTTTCAAAAGCTTTTATTAGTAACAAAATAATCGCCATATTTTGAATAAAATTTTACGTAAAAATTAGGTAACAAAGTTCTGATAATTTTCTCTATACGTTGATGCACTTATTCTAAATGGTTTATGAACTTACAATAGTTGTGCGCGGATTTACTTAGGTAGGTACCTACCAGAGTAATGTTGTCATGTTAGGTTTTATTCCATTTTTTTCTCGTTTTTTTCTTTTTTTTGGCAGTTAGGGGAGGTATTGTTATTGAAAGGAAATATTTAAATATAAAAAAATTAAAATAATATTAAAATGATAGCTCTCAAAAATATTAAATGTAATGAGAAGCAAGGAAAACTGATCCATTATAACATAAATAGATATAGGAATATTTGCTTCAGTCATTGTAATTTCTGATATCGAGGTCTTCAAATAACGATACAAGGGTAGTATGATAAAAAGCTTGTTACATTGTTAATATATAAAATATAGTATTAAAATTAATGTCGTTCGCATCAATAGAAGTGTTTTAAAATGAAAGCCGTAAATTACGCGCAAATGCTTTTCTGCACAACAGTTCCGTTTTGGGTTTGTGTTTTGGATTGAGTTTGCGATCTGACTTGAGTCTGTTGGGCTTTAACACTTTGTTGAGTGGATTGGGATGTAGTGGAAGTACGGGAGACTTGAGTTGGCTGCACGATCCTCTGAGTGGTGATTGTCTGGGTCTGGTTTGGCGACACTGAGTAAGTCTTGACGGTTCTTGTGACATTGTTTTGGGCTGGTTGTACTTCTGTGCTGTATGTTTTTGTTGTCCTTGTGGTAGATCCATTCACAGCTGGCAGTACTTCGTATGTTGTGGTGGTCCTAACACCGTTGCTTGGTTTGGTTGAGTTGTAGTTTTCAACTGTGCGAGTAACAGTGGTTTCGCTGCTTGGCTTCACTTGTCTGCTGAAAGTTGTGACTTGATTGTTTTGTGCTGTGTTATTCTCCATCCTTGTGTTCCTATCGAACGCATTTCCATTCATAACTTGAGTTGGCGTAACAGGACGAGTAACATTCCTCACTTCTGTGATTTCTACAGAAGATGGAAGACTTTTAATTTCCTCTGGTTCCCGGACAGATTGGACAGTATAGGTTGTCTTTGTTTCTCTGGGTTCTACGTATGTGGTTGTGATGCGGGTCTGTTGCACGTGTGCTTGTGACTGTACTGTTGCTTGGCGTATGTCTTGGGTTTCAAAAGTGGTTTGGTCTGGCCTGAGTTGACTGACGTAAGGAGAATGACGGATTCCAAAGCTGTGGGCTGGATTGTTGTCCAAAACGACCTATAAGAATACAGTAATATTTAAAAGGTTGAATTTATGGATAGGGTTTTAATATTGTTTTTTATTGGTTTTCATCTTTTGGTGTTTATAATATTCTAGATTGCTGACCTTTTCAGGGGAGTAAGTGCCCGCTCCGGGTACCTTCACCCTATCGTCCTCTGGCAACTTGGTTCTTCCTGAGATGGTGTACATGGGGGTGTCCAGAACTGACGGAATGCGGTACACATTTGGCGCTGGGAAAAAAAGATATCAAATCAATAATGGTTGTCCTGAATCAAGGAACTCAAATCCTGTAAGACCCCAGAAGAAATAGGATCATTTTAGACCGACATTCATGTTCTACTAATAGATGTTTGTAAAATTTTTTATCTAGATACAAAAACTTAACCCGATAAATATTTGAAAGAAACTTTGACACTTCAGCATGTGTTCTCCCAGTGAGGTGTTGACGAAATAAAACGACATAATTTCACCTTGACAATTAATCGTTCCCACGATTATCTCACAATCTGCAGCAGTACAAATGTAAATCTTATCGTAGCAGTGTGTTGTTTTGAAAATTAACTAAAGCGGATGTCCCACATTTATGCTCCTAGAGTATAGGAAACAATGCTAAAATTGGTTTACACCACATTCTGATAATAGTTATTTCTATTTTTATAAATAGTTTTCCCACAAAGCTTGCAATATGCAACGAATTATCATTTATGCGATCTATATAAATTAATATTAATCAGATATTTTCGGTTTAATAAAATTTGCTGTGCAATGTAAAATGCTGTTCCTAAAAAAACACTTATATTATAAAATGCGTACTTTTGATAAGTAGACAACATTTTTTAAAACACTACTGATGCTAGGTAAAGTGAGGTGAAATTATATGGAGATGTGTTAAGCGATTAAGTTTAAACCACTCGAGCGTTCACGTTTATAATCCAAATAAATCTCCAGCGTTTGGGATTTCCGAGCGTCCGATTCGGAAATTTCCGGCCACCATTAAAAAATCATACCTCCGAATTTTAATATGGAGACATATAAACTGCTTATAGTGTTAGAGAGCCAGTGAATGCACCTTTATTTAACCGTTTATCCCATATTTTTAGGATTCATGAAAAAATAATAAAAATCATTAAATTGATATTTGCGTTATTGTTCTGCGTAATATTTACTATAAAATTGATTTACGTAGTACCTATTTAGAGAATATTAAATACGATGACGTCTATGTTTTGTCTATAGTCTAGTTGATTATTTCAGATATAAATTGAAAATCAAATTTGCATTTATAAATATTTTGTAAGAAAAAATATTTCAATAATTTCGGTTCGCGAAATATCAATAACAAATAATTCTGAAGAGATACGAGACATCTCTTGTTGAAAAGAGAAAATACCACCTAAGTTAATCGAAGTGTACAACGCGCGAGAACTTTGAAATAATTCCAATAAATATTTTAAAATATCTGTTCAAATTGGCCACATTTTGGCTAGCGATCTGTGCAAAATGGCCAAATTGTGGCCAAAAACGATCCAGTGGTTAATCAAATGTATGTATAATATTTAAAATTAGCTTCTTCTCTTTTATAGCTCACTATAAAATATGGATCGGCCATATAATACGACAAGAAGGCCTCTTGCATGCCATAATGGAGGGTATGACCGAGGGGACAAACTCTAGGGGACGCCCACGCCGAGAGTACCTGTAGGACCTGCTGGTGGACATGCGCTGCTCATCATATGCAGACTTCAAAAGAGCCGCACAAGACAGGGAAGAATGGAAGAGAAAAAATAAAGGAAATTGCTGCAAACCAATTTCAGGATTGAAACCAGAGAGAGAGATAAAAGAGATGGAACTTACGGAATACGGTTGCAATTTGAAGTAGTGTGGGCCGGTGAACTACCTTGCTTTTATCCGTGATTTGAGAGCTAATGCTATTATATTAAAGATATTTTATAGATTTTCTGCTTTACAGTTTTTTGTTAGTTTTTTAAAATTATTTGTAGGTACCTAATGCAACATTTTTCATACTCGTTTTTTTAGCCAATTCTTCGAGTAGTTAAAACTATGAATAAGTCGTTTTATATTTGATTTTTTTAAAATTTATTTGTTGTGTTGTCTGCTGACAGGAAAAATATTTTTTTTAAATCTGGATCACTTTAGTTATTCTACATATTTTTAAGTTGATTTTCGGCAAATCGGAGAAAAAACATAAAAAATATGTAGGTCTGCAACAAAATACAGTCTGGTGATATTTGAATCCTAATAAATTGGTTGACGACATAACGGCTTGTTGTAGTTCTATCACAAGATGTATTGGGTTTGTGTGAATATTACTTTCGTGGTATTCTTACCGGGGGTATCAGAGAACTTTTCCGTTTGTATCTTGAGCCCAAAGGAGTGCTTGGGGGAGCACGTGAGCACGAACTTCTCGGGCGAGTAATTGCCAGGTCCGGGCACCGAGATCCTGTCGTCAATGGGGATCTTATGCCTCCCGGATATGGTGTACAGGGGCGTATTCAGGACGGAAGGCATTGTGTATATATTTGGCGCTGAAATCCGTTCAATTTTCGAATTATTTGCCAATTTTCGTTAATTCGTCGTTATTCGTTACTCTTTCGTTAAAATTGGTTTACCATCCCCTCAGGTAGTTATATTATGTTTCAAATAACGTTAAAGGGTTGTTATCGCTAATCAAACATAATACACTATTCGCCCATGTTGTTACGGCTGTGTTATTCATTATAAACATATTTCTACTGATTATTGTTACTTAGTTACTTATTCGTTATTCGTTATCGTTACCATCCCAATTGGCAGTTAGAGTGTGTCATATTAATAAACACTGATTATTATTAGTTACATATAACAATTGTTCGGTACAGTTGCTGCTGAGTTATTGGTCCTAAATATTGTTATTTTTTCAATATGCGCTTTTCATTATGCATTATCGTTACCATCCCATTAGCAGTTACAAATAAATACATAAACATGTACGACGTTATGGGTTATTTTATTACATTATTGATTACAATAAGTTATATAGATTGTTCATTTTTTTATAAGAAAAACTCTCTTTTTAACTTTTGAAGGTTATTCCCATCAGTGTAATATATCATTGAAGAAGAAGATAACAATAATAATCTAATTTTTTAAAATATGAAAATGAACAAGACTCAGAAAAATAATAAAATATAATGGCTGCAACTGGGACTTGAACCTAGAACCTCACGTCTGACCGGGACATACGCATTAACCAATTTTGCTATTGCATCCTATTATGAGACTGTCGTATTTGTCAACTTCATATTTCAAATTTCAGAATTAACAAAGACAGAATTATCTTCGACTAATTATTTTTTCCAAATTATTGGCAGCTACCTTTTTATAGATTGCACTATTTACCCACTTGTTAATCGTTAGCGATATTATTACTTATTGCTAAATATTGTTAAAACCATCTCCATTCGAAGTTATTTGACGTTTGTGATAAAGTTATACATGTAGGTACCTATTGATATATAAAAAAACGCCAATTAATTTGAATTCTCCGCCGATGTTACGTCGTTCATAATTATTGCTTTTGCGTTAACCTTTACTTTAATTGTTATCCTTATCATCCCTACTCATATGGCTTTGAGAAAAATAAACCCACAATTTAAACGTTAAGGGGTTATTATAGGTTTTATCACGATTAATAGAAATGTCTAATGGCGCATTATTTCGGCTCCTTTATTAAACATTGTTCCTAATTATTGACTTTTTTTATTATTCGCTGTCTTTGCCATCTTCATTCGCAATCAATTTACGTTATGGGGGTATTATTAGTTATAATTGGTTAAATTGATTGAACTATTCCCGACACTGTCCGATCCGTTTTCATTTACGTTAGGTACTTTTAATGTTAGTATTGATTATTGATTACTTTGTACTGGCAATATAGTTTTATTACCTTTTTTTTTGGCAAAAACAAAAAATTTGCATGGTCTACGTGTTTTCTGAAATAATCCAACAAATGCAGTTGGTCTTATTGTTTTTTTTTTCACAAATACAACGAAATTAAATTTATTTAGGACACGGTTTATTTTTTTCCCACTAAAGCATACGGTTATAAAACTTTTGGCATACCTAACTCGTTTTTGTATTAAAATAAAGATGGTATTTTTGTATTTTCAGGCCTCCAATCATTATACTCGAGACACAAACAACTCTAGAGGAAAGATGACCAATTAGTTACCCTGGGCAAATCGGAGGAAAACGAACGCAAAATAATACACTTGTAAGAAGTGATGCCCTGGGGTGCTAGCATGGTCGTTCGATATGAAGTTACCGACCGATTGTCGGTAACTTCTCACTCATTGTTCTAACTCATCGTTCCCTAGGACAACTGCAGATCGCAAATGAATAGGTAACAGTTCACAATGACTAAGTGTCCTTAATATATTCGATATCAACTGTCGTTTGTACGTTAGCGATCTGCAGTTGTCCTACGGAACGATGAGAAGTTACCACCATGATAGCACACCTGGAGTGACCAAGTATTAGGTACTGACGTCTAGTACATCGATATTACGCAGTTTTTTTACGAGCAGTGGAGGAGCCTTATCCATCATGAAAATTAGAAACCCATTTCCTCCAGACTGTCAACAATCCCAAAATGGGGATACCATAGTTCGGCATGCTCCGGAGATTTGGCACTTTTGTGCTGAACACCACGTATCTCGGTTCAATAATACTCATATCACAGTGTCCTTAGTTCTTGTGTTATTTAAAATATTTACCACTAACGGAACGAGGTTACGGATTTTAAAACAGCGTTGTTAACAATATTGTGGTTTATTTGACTTATCAACAGGAAACAGTTTTATCTTTCCGAGTGATATGAAGCAGGCGAAACATTTATATTTATATCTGCTAACAGATTTTTATTATCGTTTTAAAATTTGAGTTTCATGTTATGTTATGATAAACAGAATGTCGTTTTCACAAAAATAACAAAGTGTAGATAAATTTGAAAGTTTTTTTTGTTTATGTCGATGATAAAGAAAGTTATCAGCCATTGGACCAACAACTAAAGCTGTTTCAAGCAACCATTTTTTTTTTCCACCGGCCTCCGCATGCTTCTACCATTTTATGTCATTAAGGGGGTTTCTCACCATCCTCCCAATAGCTTATCTACCCTAATAACGAATATTATTAAAAATAAAAATAAAATACTCGCAGTGGTTAGATAACTCGGCCAACTTGTCCAATAAATAGTTACTATTCATAGGTTCAAGTACCGAATTATAAACTCCAACTTAATATATAAATAAACCGTAAATAGTAAATTTAAAAAAATCGTTATTAGTGTAGATACGCTATTGGGAGGATGGTGAGAAACCTCCTAAATTTAATACACCACCGATATGTCTGATAAGTTTGACAATCATAATTAGTTACAATTTTTGAAATTATCTATTTTGATATTTTTGGACGAACACAAGATTTTTGCTCTAGGGGCGATTGTTTTACCCAAAAACATATCCCGTCAAAAACGAGTGCTCCTTGTCAGACTAGTAGGTAGACAGAAGGTGGTAGGCAAAACATTCAATGCTTTTAATTTCTAGAAAAAAAATTCTGTCGTCGCACTATGCCTGACATCTAGCGAAATTTTCCCAAACTAAAACCTACTTTTCTTCGATAGAACCACTATTATTTTTTGCTTGTTGCTGCAACAATTTTATTATGGTTTGGGTTCTTAAAAGTATGAAGCTAGTAAAATATCTATGTTGATTTGAGTGTCATTTGGTTTTTTTCACCTTTTATTTTATTTTTTTAGAATGCCAAAATTTTTTTATATCCCATCCCATACTCACAAACAATATCTCTTTTCTTCGATTGTACCACCATTATTTGATTGTCTTGAAAAAATTGAATTCTGTTAGTATGAGGGGGTTTCTCACCATCCCCCCAATAGCTTATCTACCCTAATAACGAATATTATTAAATATAAAAATAAAATACTTGCAGTGGTTGGAAACTCAGCCAACTTATCCAATATATAGCCACCATTCATAGGTTCGAGTACCGAATTATAAACTCCAACTTAATAAATAAATAAACCGTAAATACAAAATATTCGTTATTAGTGTACATACGCTATTGGGAGGATGGTGAGAAACCCCCTGAATGTAGTAAAGTAGTCTCTATGCATATTTGTGAATTATTTGGTTTATTTTATTTAACAATATTTTTTCAAAAAGCCTTATATTATCTTAATTTTTTATATAATCCCACCTACCTGAATAAGTTATCAATATGCTTTTGGTACAAACCTGGGGTGTTGAATGCTTTTTCTGGCAAGCTCTTGATACCAAATGTGTATTTTGGCGCTCCATCCATGGTGGCATTGTCTCCTTTCTCCGGGCTGTACGCGTTGGGTGCAGGGTTGTCGATCGGTTTATCTGGATGCGCCTTGGTTCTGAAGCTGTAGGCAGGAGAACTGTCTAAGAGCTTGTCAGCGTTTTCAGGCTTATAAGCATCCGGGCCAGGGTTGGAATTAGGTTTTTCGTCGTGTCCTTTGGGCCTCATTGTGTAGGCTGGGGAACATTCACTCATTACTCTGTCAGCTTTCTCTGGGTTATATGCGTTTGGTCCAGGTGTATCCAATGGCTTTCCATCAGGTCCCTTTAATCCGAAAGAATACTTAGGGGTGTTGTCTAATGCTAATGGATCATAAGCATTTGGACCAGGATTTGAGTTTGGTTTATCATCGGGTCCTTTGGGCCTCATTGTGTAAGCTGGGGAACCTTCACTCATTACTCTATCAGCCTTCTCTGGGTTATACGCATTTGGTCCAGGTGTGTCTAATGGTTTACCATCCGGTCCCTTCATTCCGAAGGAATATTTGGGAGTATTGTCTAAAGCTAATGGATCATAAGCATTAGGACCAGGATTTGAGTTTGGTTTATCATCGTGTCCTTTGGGCCTCATTGTGTAAGCTGGGGAACCTTCACTCATTACTCTATCAGCCTTCTCTGGGTTATACGCATTTGGTCCAGGTGTGTCTAATGGTTTACCATCCGGTCCCTTCATTCCGAAGGAATATTTGGGAGTATTGTCTAAAGCTAATGGAACATAAGCATTTGGTCCAGGATTTGAATTGGGTTTATCGTCGTGTCCTTTAGGCCTCATAGTATAAGCTGGGGAACCTTCACTCATTACTCTGTCGGCCTTCTCTGGGTTATAAGCATTTGGTCCAGGTGTGTCTAGTGGTTTTCCGTCTGGTCCTTTTAATCCAAAAGAATATTTAGGGGTATTGTCGAGCGCCAATGGGTCGTAGGCATTTGGACCAGGGTTATTATTGGGTTTATCATCGTGACCTTTGGGTCTCATTGTGTAAGCGGGAGAACACTCACTCATAACTCTGTCAGCCTTTTCAGGATTATAGGCATTTGGGCCGGGTGTGTCTAATGGTTTTCCGTCCAGGCCTTTCAATCCGAAAGAATATTTCGGTGTGTTATCGAGAGCTAAAGGATCGTAAGCATTTGGACCTGGATTTGAATTGGGTTTGTCGTCATGTCCCTTTGGCCTCATTGTGTAGGCTGGTGAACCTTCACTCATAACTCTATCAGCCTTCTCTGGGTTATAGGCATTTGGCCCGGGCGTGTCTATTGGTTTGCCATCTGCCCCCTTTAATCCGAACGAATACCTCGGAGCTGAGTCTGGAACATCTCTAGAGTATACATTGGGCCCAGGAGTATTGTCGGGTTTGTGATCTTGTCCTCTAATTCTGAATGAATAGGATGGTGCGCTGTCTAGAATTGCTTTGTCAGCCTTATCGTGATTGTACGCATTAGGCCCAGGGGTATTAAATGGCTTCTCACCCGGGGTTCTTGATCCGAAAGAATACATTGGAGCACTGTCCAGAGCGTCTGCCTTTTCTGGGGCATATACATTCGGTCCCGGGGTAACGAAAGGTTTTTCACCAGGGGTCCTCGAACCGAAAGAGTACATCGGAGCTGTGTCCAGAACTTTGTCGGACTTTTCGGGAGCGTACACGTTTGGTCCCGGTGTGTTGTCGGGTTTATGATCTTGCCCTCGGATTCTGAAGGAATACGCTGGAGAACTTTCAAGGATGGCTTTATCGGCTTTTTCGTGGTTGTACGCATTAGGGGCTGGAGTATCAAACGGCTTTTCGCAAGCAGCTTTAGTACCGAAAGAGTACATCGGCGCTGCTTCCAAAACCTTTGTGGCTTTCTCTAAACTGTAAACATTAGGACCTGGATTTTCGTTTGGTTTCTCTAAGTTACCTTTAACTCTGAAGGAGTAAGCGGGAGTTCTATCGTGTTGGGCTTTATCGAAATTATCCATTGAATATGCATTAGGAGCGGGTGTTTCTACTGGCCTTTCCGTAGCCAGTTTGCAGGCGAAGGAATACTTTGGTGCATGGTCGAGCATTACTTTATCAGCCTATTTAAACAGAAAACACACAATAATATAAGAAGGTATTAAATTTATTTAATACTTGCATTACACACATAACAACTAAATATCTAAGTACAAAATGCATTCATTTTAACAATAGACAAAACAATAACTAAGATTATATAATCATCAATGATGGCAACAGTTAGTAATAATTATTAATATTATATTATACATTTTTAACAAAGAAACGTAAATAATTGTGTACATTATCATATAATATCACAAACACCTTTACTAATATTGAAATGGCTATATTAGTAGATGATGCACAATCACAATATTTTAACAGTATTAGTGGCATTAAATAAACTAATTAATAAGTTAATAGTTAAGCTTAAGTTTATTCCTGAAACCCATTGTAGGCGGCAGAAGTTAGATGTCAGAGAAGAGTTTGGGTTAGTAAAGATGAAGCGGAGAAATGTTGTAGGTTTGCACTGAAAATGAAATGATTAATGTTAGACAGCGAAAAAGCACAGATAAAACGAAAATATTATGTAAACCAGCGCAGGCCAGTGAAAATATTATATAAACCAGCGCAGGCTAGTGAAAATATTGTATAAACCAGCGTAGGCGAGTGAAAACATTATATAAACCAGCGTAGGCTAGTGAAAATACTATATAAACCAGCACAGGCCAGTGAAAATATTGTATAAACGAGCGCAGGCCAGTGAAAACATTATATAAACCAGCGCAAGCCAGTGAAAATATTATTATAAACCAGCGCAGGCCAGTGAAAACATTATATAAACCAGCGCAGGCTAGTGGAAAACATTATATAAACCAGCGCAGGCCAGTGAAAATATTATTATAAACCAGCGCAGGCTAGTGGAAAACATTATATAAACCAGCGCAGGCTAGTGGAAAACATTATATAAACCAGCGCAGGCTAGTGGAAAACATTATATAAACCAGCGCAGGCTAGTGGAAAACATTATATAAACCAGCGCAGGCCAGTGAAAAATCTCAGAATATTGTAAATCAAATTTCGAAAAAGACAAATAGAATAATTTTCTGTTGAAATGTTTATCATAGGCTTCTTTATCGCTTGTCTGAATTATAATCCATAAAAGCAGTTCTTATTTTGAAAATTTCTAACAGATTTCAATTTATAGAACGCGAATAATTTCACATTTCATGCATATTATGCGATGACATGTAAATTTGTATTAATAAATCCATTATATGTGTAAAAATCGACCTAAATTTACAAAAATAAGTTTAAATAAAGTTTACAAAGCAACAAACATTATTCAAAAAATAAATCAGGCGAGGGCATCATATTTGTTTAGGTCAGTAACTACGTTAGCACTCATATATCTGGCATTGTTTAAAACTTCTTTTGGATATGTTGCACAACTGGTTATACAGAGTGCATCGCGAAGGATTTAACCAGCTTTTCCTGAGCATATAAGTTTTTTTTTCAATTAAATATAATAAACGGCAACGGGCAACACACGTTGCAACGGAGTAGTCGGTTATAGCCTAATGGGTCACTTGTTACGCACTCCGTCTCGTTCCAGCACCACGGTAACACATAAAACAGCGCGTGTATAACGCAACCCCTTCATGACCTATAGGAGTGTGATCAGTGGCGAATCATGATTGAAAAATATATAATATTGTTTTTTAAATAACATAAAAA
This sequence comes from Limnephilus auricula, assembly GCA_951813805.1. NCBI lineage: Eukaryota > Metazoa > Arthropoda > Insecta > Trichoptera > Limnephilidae > Limnephilus > Limnephilus auricula. Next base: position 8,576,482 of record OX638393.1, read on the forward strand.
TTGGACAGCAAAATGATGTATACTTTTTTACTTTAAATATGCTCAAGAATCGCTGGTTAAAATCCCTCGGGTACCTACGTCCTTTTTTACTCTGTACACAAAAAGCAAAAAAACAGATTTAAAAAAAAAATTCGAATCAAAGAACGAACTTTTCTTCCATTTCCTCTTGTGTACAAAAATTGAAAGCAACATTCCAAGTAATTCTAGAATACCACGGATAAAATTTAAAAAATATACAATGCCAACTAGAATAAAGAGCTTTACCCTGTTCACTAACCTGTTATGTTTAGCAAAAGCTAATAAAGCTCAGCCTCGGTTGTCAGATCTGATATCTGAGTGCCGAGGTAGCAAGAGTGTTTGATACCAAACGTATGGGCGGGGGAAGATCTCGTGTTTACATAAACCTGAAGCAAGTAGTGTTAACAGCCCTGTTAGGTCATGCAATTATAGATCATACGAAATTCTACAAGTTTTCATTCAAGAAAGAATAATTTATGACATTTTATTATCCATGCACTGGAGCGTTTTTGGCCACATTTTGGCCAATTGGCGAACATCCCCGAGCGTCCGCTGGCCAAAATGTTGCCAATTTGAAAAGATATTAAAAAAAATTTATTGGAATTATTACAAAGGTAATCACGAAAATAACATAGCAGTTTATATGAATGTTAGAATTTGAATTTAAATCTGTAACTATCTAATATTTCATAGAATATAAAGAGATGTTATAATATTTGATATTCTCCAAATAGGAACTACGCAAGGTAATTTTGAAGAACAAGACAGGATTCATGCGTTTATAAATTTATCAATTTTTTATAATTTTTTTTTATTAATCTTAAAAACATGGGATAAACAGTCAAATAAAATGAATTTAATAGATATCTAAAACTATAAGCAGTATGCCTCAGGGTTAAAATTCAGAGATATGATTATTTGAAAGAGGGCAATTGAAAATGTGAAATTGATTATATTTCGGAACGCTACAGTGCTAAGAGTATGGATATTAGAGAGACGGCATGTGAAGTGTGCCCGCGCGCTCCAAGTGTGCCTTTTCGAGAATTCTACCCACATGGCTGACATTGGCTGTCACCATGTAAAATGGCTGCTGTCGGAACGTATTAAACGTCCAAAAACCAGCAGCCAATGTAAGCCGTTTGGGTAAAATTCTCGAAAAGGCACACTTGGAGCGCGCGGGCACACTTCACATGCCGTCTCTCTAATATCCATACTCTTAGCTACAGTGGTTATTGAAAAATTAGGGGAAAAATTTCGCATCTATCAGTAAAAATATTGTTAAAAGAATGTAAGGTAAAAAGTATGTAGTTGATGAATAATTTTGGAAATTACCCGCCCTGTTTTAAAAAATCATACCTCCGAATTTTAATATTGAGACACATAAATTGCTTTTAGCATTAGAGAGCCATTAAATGCACCAATATTTAACCGTTTATCCCATGTTTTAAGGATTCTTAAAAAAAGTATTAAAAATTCGTTAAATTAGTATCATTTTCTTAAAAATTGCGGTACATAGCTATTTGGGAACATTAAATATTTACGACTTCGGTGTGTTGTCCATGAAATAACGCATTAAAAAACTGTTTTTTTTTAAATGTAAACACATGATCAATAATTTGTAAGAATTTTTTTATTCATTAAAATTAATTTTAAGAGTCGGTTCTCGGAATGTCAAAAACAAATAATTCAGAAGAGGTGCGCGATATCTCTTTTTGAAAAATAAAATAATAAGTTATTTTTGTGATTAAACAAAGATTACAACGCGCGGGAACCTTTGTAATAATTCCAATAAATATTTTAAAATGTCTCTTCAAATCGGCCACTTTTTGGCCAACAGACACTGGAGGGTGTATACAGATTGCCAACGTGTTGCCAAAAACTCTCCAGTGAATAAATCACTTGCTTAACCATGCAGAAGCTCGCCTCTGACAGAAGAGCTACATTTAGTTAGTTATACGAAGAATCTAATTTATTTTGAAAAAAGAATTGGCTATCATAAGCATGTTAATTATATTATTAATAAATGACATATTTTATTCAAGTATTTATGACATTCGATTACAGCAGAAGATATTAGATAGTTAAATGTATATTGAATTAAAATCGTAGGCATAAAGATAATGTATTTTTATATAATGCATTACTAATTATAATTAATAAAGATATCAGCCCTTAAACAATAATATTTCTCACGGCATTCATGCATTTTATAATACGAAGCAGATATGTTTGTTTTATAAATTTTTATAAATTTTCCATCCCTTGTTCAGCGCAATTGATTACAGTGATTATTTTTAAACCTTTATAAAATACTAATATTTCGTGCAAGTAAATTGATAGAACGGGGAAAACAAATACATATATATTTTTTAATATATATAAGTAATAATAAATATTTCTTAATACATAGTATTCATAGATCGATTATTGAAGATTAATTTATTAATCGTACGAAGAACCTTAAAACTTGTTCTATGTATAATTTTTTAGAAAATTGATAGAAGATTATGAATTAAAACAGAAGAATAACATCCCAAAACCGATTATGATTATCAGAATGCATTTTTGAAAAAATTTACTATGAGAAAAAAGGTTTTAAATTGACACTAAATTTACATTTTTGGATACATTAATCACTTTTGTTTTGAAAATATATAAAAGTGTCGTATGTCAAAAACGTTCATTTTACAAGAGAGCAAAAACAGAAATTAATGAATGATTAAAAAGCAATCCCGTCGAAAAGAGATACTTTTTTTTACAATTGCTCCACACAGGAGGCCCTAAAGAAGATAGTTCCCCTCAGGGCCTATGTCATCTTTGGGGATGCTGTGTGGGGGGCCCTTTTTAGGAAAGAAAGGAGAGGATGTTCTGGGAAGGAAAACGGTATGAGGGGTGGGTAGGAATCTGGCGATCAGTGTGTCCAGGAGTGACGGACGAATGATTCCATCCCTCCCACTACGGTGCATGTTTTAAGAGAGCCCTGTTGGAGAAGTCAGGTTTCCCTCAACCAGTCTCTCCCGATCTGGCCTGTCACGCAATTGGTGGGCAGACGCATCCGCCGCCAAGACCCGGACAAACCTCACCCCATGAACCCGGGCACACCTGCTAAGTTACCAAACGTAGCGAATCACTTAGGGTGACCTATGGCAGAGGTGTTGGTTATTTAATAAATAGTTCCCGGGGCGGCGGTACCCATACTAGTGACATCTTGCGGAGATGGAGTGATCTAATTTAAATACAATTTTTGTGTGGCATAGATTTTTTTTTACATTAGCTCTACACAGAACCCCGAAGAAAACATTATTTTTCTCTCTATCTTAATGGATGCTATCTATCTAATATGTATAATATCTTAAAATATGTAAATTGTGTTTTTAAGGAAAGGAAGGAGAGGAAGTTCTGGGAGAGAAAAAGGTATAAGAGGTGGATAGGGATCTTGGGGTCAATGTGTCCAGGAGTGACGGACTCCATACCTCCCACTGCGGTACAAGGCGATGGGTCGAGAGAGTCTGGCTGAAGATATAAAATGTCTCCATCAAACAGTCTCTCCCGGTTCAGCTTTGACACGCAGTAGGTGGGCAAACGCATGTGCCGCTAATACCTAGACAAACCTTACCCCATGAATCCGGGCACCCCTGCTAAGTCACCAAACGAACCACATGGGGTAACCTATGGTAGGGGTGTTGGTTATCCAACAAATAGTTCCCGCGGCGGCGGTATCCATACCCGCCTCCAAAATTGATAATAAATGATAATCACTTTCACTTTATTTTTTCAGAGATAAAACGTGAAATAGAAAATTTTGACTTACGACACTTTTCTACGGGATGTGTGATATATGGGTTTTATTCATAAGAATGGTTTACGCAAGGAAATGAATAGAATTGAACAGAAAAAAAGTGCATCGCAAAACATTTAAAAACATTTGTTACCTTCTCGGGCGAATAATTTCCGGGCCCCGGCGTCTGAGTGTCGTCTGTGCGCTTAGGGCGGGACGCCATGGTGTAGGAGGGCGGGCGACGGTTGACGGCCTCGAGGCACGTGCCCTCGTATGTCCCGGGGCCGGGCAGCAGCGCGCCGGGCGGGACCGCCTCGCGCGCCCGCCCGCTCATGCTGTAGGCGGGGGAACCCCCACCGTTGCAGCTGCCCACGTGATACACGTTCGGAGCTGGAATTCGTTGAAGGGTTGGTAAGTTATTTTGTAACTGAAATTGTAATCATTGTAATCAACATTGTAATCGAGATAACCAATCAAGATTGCATTTAATTTTGTAATCAAGATTGTAATCAAGATTGTAATCGGAAATGCGTAAATTTCAAATTCGTAATCAACATTTTAATCTAGATTGTAATCAAGATTGTAATAAAGATTTTTTATTTTATTTTTATTTTTCTTTATTCATTTTGTTTGTTACAGGTTTGCTTTACGTGGCTTTTCGACTACCAAGCTAGGCAAATGCCCGTATTATGGTAGTCGATTGTAATCAAGATTGTAATAAATAGTGTAATCAAGATTGTAATCAAAATTGTAACCAATATTGTAATCAAGATTGTAATCAAGATTGTAATCAAGATTTTACTCAAGATTGTAATCAAGATGGTAATAAAGATTGTAATCAAGATTGTAATCTATGTTATAATCAAGATTGTAATCTATGTTGTAATCATTACGTAAACAACTTTGTAATCAACGTTGTAATTGACATTGTGATCTACATAGATAATCAAGACTGTAAGATTCATTGTAATCTACGGTGTAATCAATATTGTAAACAATATTGTAATTAACATTGAAGTCCACATTGTAATATTTACTAAATTCATAATAAACATTTAGATTCACCAATGATTTAACTTGGATTCCATTGTAGAAAAACATTTCTTCATAGAAAACGATAAGGATGTTTTTTGTAGAAATAGGTATAATTCATTGAAACTGACATTATTAGATAAACGAAATTATGCTTAAAAGAATTGCAAATGACATTGCAATTCAAATAGTAATTTATAACGTATCCATGTTGCAAGTGACATTTTTATTTACTCAGTTAATTGAAAATGTAATTTATGTTGTACATAACATTGTAGTATTCACCTGCAATATTTCTAAAATCATCTAATTATGCAGGCATAAAATATCATAATGTGGTTAAAGAGTGCATTGGCGTGTTATTATTGTTATATAATGCATATTCGACATTTATTATTCTTTCAACATGCTTGCAATTTAGTAGTTTTCCATCACCAATTATTAAATAATATACCTTACGAGATCAACCTTCGATAAATTGATCCAAATAAATGTTTGTATGGTGACAAACGTACAAGGTCTTGACCGGGCGTGGATTCTGACCATCAAACTGAGTGTGGGATCCACGACAAACTGCGATACAGTTTTTTTCTCCATTCGTGGGAAGTTTTTATGACCTTAGACTTATTTCCGTCTATTTACCGACCACATACACTCAAATGATCGCCACATTTTAAAGAATAACGCCCAAATGTATGTGGGCATATTGTACATACATGTAGGCATTGACTACAGTCTTTGCATATATAAATCTATCTTAATCTACCTGTTTTGTCTGGGATCGTGTTTATAAGAGCCATAATTTCATTCGTACTTAAACGATTTCCAACAAATAAAGACATAGCGCTCCAGGCTATCCAGAAAATTGAAATAAAAACCCAGCACTAAAGGAAAACTTTTCCCACAGGTAAAAAGCTCACTTAATAAATTGTTGATCTGTACAATGAACCACTCAATCATTTCAGGCTTGATCATGAATAATATCAAATCTAAATAGGAAACTTGTTTGATAGCTTTTAAACCATGTGGGTTAATTTGATGAAAAGCAATAATACTGTGCGGGAATCGAACCCGTAACCTTCTGACTCAAAGTCAAATGCGAACCTCTCATATATACGAGTACAATTATGTCTATTAAAGGAATATAACAGAACTGCAGCAGCTGTGTACGAAGTAATTTGAAGTACTTACCTGTCAGCCACTGCTACCACTGCTAAAAGATAAACCCTGTGAATCTAAGCTAAAACATCGAAAATAATGACGGAGTATTTCACCATCCTCCTCTCAGATTATCCATACGATAACTTACCCACATTTTCGATCAATTAAACACGATTTACTTATTAAAAAAGTTTGAGTTTACTATTCGTACTAGATCCTAAGAATAGTGCATATGTAAGCCGAGTTTTCAAGTAAAACTTCGTTAGGCGTGATATGATGAGTAATTCAGATGTTTTTCGGACGGAAATAACGTTTTCAAACGGAAATTACGTTCGGATGACGGTACAATTACGCCACCTGTGTTTGTTTTTATTTTTAAAGGGTTCTCGCCTTCGCTAGAATATTTTAATTATTTCCGAAACTTGGATGAAACGTCAAGAGCGAATCTATATTCATAATTTTTATTGCATATCTCAATACAAGCGATAAAACTCAACAGCCGGTGGTGTATCTGTAGACATGTATGTCTTGTTTATTTATTAATATTAGTTATCATATGTATAAGCTATCAAGAGGATGGTAAAATACCCTTAATTAGTCTTGCAATTTATATTTATGTAAAATACGCCAACATGTATGATATTCTAGGTACCTATGGACTATCGGGATTGGAGTCGGTTTTTTTATGACTACCTTCTCAGAATCTGGTGTCTTTACTTAAATAGATAGCTTCCTACCGGGTGATTGCGACGCTACCGCCCTCGCTGGAGGTTTGATGCCGAAGGTGTATTTAGGGGCTGCCTCCTTCACCATCTTGGAGGCCGACTGAGCCTCGTAGTCCCCCGGGGCGGGCGTGCGTGTGGTCTTGGGCGAGCGGGGCCGAGCGTGGAGTGACGCGCTCGTTCCGTTCGCCTTACCTGCCCGCCAAAACTATAAGTAAAATCCCACTAAAACCTAGGGGTAACATTCCAGAGACTAGATGAACCATTCCAGAGACTAGGGGTAACATTCCAGAGACTAGATAAAACATTCCAGAGACTAGGGTTAACATTCCAGAGACTAGGAGAAACGTTCCAGACGTTCCAGAGACAAGATGTGGAGTGTAGAAACGAGTCGTTGATGATTTTTTTAAATGTGCTTGAATTGTTTCCTTACCGATCCAATAACGCTTCATGGGTCTAGAATGAATTTGATTATTCCACGGGTTGCAATGGTGACCTCATGTTGACCTACCGATGACAGCTCCGTTGTTAGAGATAAACCATATTTTTGGTACACGCCTATCTATGAGAAAGGTAGAGAGGATATGTCATAGGTATTTTTTTTTAAACATTATTATCTCCACGCAGGATGTCTAAGAAAAAAAATCCGTCAGGGCCTGTATCATCTTTGGAGATGCTGTGTGGAGGGTATTTAAAAAAAGGAAGATGAGGAAGTTCTGTGAAGGAAAATGGACGAGAAGTGGGTAGAAGCCTAGGGGTCAGTGTGTCCAGAAATGACGGACACGTGAATCCAACCCTCCCGCCGCGGTGCAAGACAATGGTTCGAGAGAGACCAGCTGGAGATGTCAAAGTGTCTTGATCTGGCAGGTGTATCCGCCGCCAAGACCTGAACACATTGCACCCAATGAACCCGGGCACCCCTGCTTAATCACCAAACATAGTAATTAATTAATCTTCAATAACTTAACAATTGAAATAAAGACAATAACCAAATATCACACTTTCAGGAAGACGCTTGGAGACTTTTTGATGAGTGAATGTGATAGAATTAGAAGCCTGTTTATATAATCTAATGCTAATGTACTTTTTTTCTCCTTTCTATTTTCTACTTTTTATTATAATTTTTCCAATATTTAACTTGATTTATACTAATTCCATGTTTACACTAGACTTCATATTTCATACAATGTAACTATACTATATTGGTCACCATGATACAGGCAGCCGCCTAGTATGGTGATTTAATATATCAACTTTATGTAAATGTCACAATTATGTAACATGTATTATATAAATATAAATATAGCGAACCACTTGGGGTGACCTATGGCAGAAGTGTTGGTTATCCAATCAATGGTCCCCGGGGAGGCAGTACATATACTCGATTAATTGAATACCTTAGGTATCGGAGGTAGTACGGATAATATATAGGAAAAATCTTCTTTGATCCCACCGCTTCTTTCCCTCTGAAACATGTGTCGTTTTAAGAAAGAGGAGGTGTTACATGTTACAATGCAGCTATCAACGGTACATCTATTTTATCTATTGTCTGTGAGCTCACCATTGTGACCTGTAGAACTAAACAAATCAGTCATAGCTCGGATTAGGTTGAGCAAAGCTCATGGTTACAGGTTTTTATTTGTTTTTTTAAAGTATTAATAATATTATATGTCATTGTTTTAAACATTATCATTTGACCTACACCCATTAAGCTCGCTAACTTAATCTCATTAGACATTATTAGATCTGGTAGGTTACGATTGGTTAATAAAAGTATAATAAATACACACCTGATCAACAACCATAAACGTAGGGTTAATAATGAATGGTTGTTTTTCATTTGTGTAAATTTAAAAACGCGTTCACTAGCAAAGGGGGTCAATATTTTGGGTTAAAGAAAGTTTTTTTTGCCATTTTGGAAAGCTCAAAGATGTTATTAGAATAGCAAAGAGACTGCCATTAGTTGTAAAAGAGATGCATAATAATGGCATTAAAATAATAATAATAAGTAATTTGCAAATATTCTGGAATTGTGGTTCGAGTGTAAAGCATATCATTATTATAATACATCGTCTAATAAAACATCTCATAAAGTAGACTCACACGCACATACATAAATCATTAAAATAAATATCGTGCATTTGTTATATTTATTCATTTACACACATAATTTAAAAAAAATAAAAAATAAAAAATTTGCGGAATAATTTGACGACCCACCCTAGCATCCAAATTAAATAAAATGTATTGAAAGTTGAAAGGGATAACAGAATTGCACGATCAATTATTTTGCGATCCATGCACAACTACTTAGATTTTCGATTAAATCTCAGGCCCAGTTGTTTCGCAAAAATGCATTTTTTTTTACTTTGTCACACGTAAATTTCTGCGGCACAGCTCGGCCTTAGTATTGGTAAAACTTCATAAACTAATGTGTTGAGAGTCGTTAACAACTCCTTACAAAATAACTTTTAAGGAAACGGTTTTATTGTAGGTATTTTTAAGCAATTTCGCAATTAAAATCTTTACGATCGAAGAAAATTACACTTTGGTATCTTCTTTGCAATTTGTTTTATCGTTTTAATTTATGGCATCCTCGAAGATTTCGCCTAAGTGATTTATTTGAATTCTGCATCAATAAATCCATTGGCAGCGCGATTTCCAATTAGGACATGATCCACCATATGCCGTGATGACGTAGCAGGGGGGAGTTGAGACTCGGAGCAACGACTGTGGGCAGACCACAATAATCCAATAAACAGTCACAGTCGCAGCCGGCTGCCGCATATGGCGTGGCTCTAATAACAACCAGTGACTCCTACGTCTACGTTACTCGTGTACCGCATCGATTGATCCAGCAGCTCGTCTCGCCAACGGGTCTAAACACGTAGAAAGCGTGTTTCGGCTTTCGGACTACCCGCGCACAGCGCCCGAGCGCGCCGGCGGTATTTTGTACCGAGTTGCGGACATCTGAATCTGGATTCACTGTGTGCGCTTTAGTACGTTTACATACAAACATTCTTGTCGGCCGTCGGCTGCCCATGCGCCGACTGCTTTACCCGCGTTCTACGTGTTTTGACCCAACAGCACGAATCCTGCCAGTTGCTTTTGCAATGCAACGTATCAAATAATGCCGGGTTTCTGTTATGTTGCCGATGGCTTTGTGAGTCATTAGCATTGTGTATGGACAGATTTGGGCAAGCGGGAAATGTGAAAATCAATGCATATTTCACATAGGACAAAAATAACAACAGTTATATTTTGAAACGCGGTAGTGAGTGCCATAATACCACAAATAGGCTGAAGAAAATGGATAAAGCTCAAGTATAACACTAATCATGCTGAGATAGTGACAATTTTAACACAAACTGATTTATTTGCATAAAAAATTGATTCAACAAAAATTGTACAGTGTGGTCACTTCCATTATGAATTGGTTCTGAATTTACGTTAAAAGTTGCTATGACATTAATCTTTAAATTTCATCAAATTAATGAAACAAGGAATCAAATCGGCAAATCTGGAGTGGTTTGAGGGAAGCTTTTTTGAGCTCTTCTTCATTCTATACTTTTTTTTCTACTGTTAACTATAACTGTTCTGCTGACTTATTCGTTTGCCATAATTTTGCAGTGGCTGTTTTATAATAGGACCAACGTATTTTAATATCTACACTGAATTTGTCTATCATGCCCAGTGTACACGAGTCTAATATTTCAAGCCAGGATAGCAAGCCAATAGTAACCTAGTAACACTAGCTATGTGTAAACAGAACTAGCTTTGTTTTAACCTAGTAAGGTAGGAGGGCGCTAATAAGCTAGCGTCTCAAGACAGGATAGTTTAATATGATGTAATGACTTTCCTAGCATCGTGTAAACCGCTGCAGTTTGTGCAAACCATGATAGTAAACCAGGATCTTGCCAGGACAGGACGCAAGCATACTAGCTTGCTATTCTGGGTTGAAATACTTGCCTCGTATGCACGGGCATCATAGATTTTATAAAGAATTAGTAGGATTTTAACGTGTCCATTGAAATATACTACCATTCTCTTACTAACAAAACAATTTCTGTTAACTAAATACAATCAATCATTACCATCTGACTAGTTCTAACCTAACTAACTCCTTTTGTGTACCTATTCAATCTCCTAACATGTAATGTTGTAACTTGTAACGTGTCTGGTTAGATATATTTCACCATTCGTTTCACTCATTCGTGCCATTTCCCATATTAGTCTCGGTCATTCAATAACTGTCAATTATTTGCTGTTATACCGTCCATTTTCCATTCCCTTTCAACACTTCAAATTAATAATGCTGCGATGTTTTCGACAGCTAATTATTATTACATTTTAAAAGCCGAAATATATAATATAAAGTATAGCTTTACTACGCGAAACCAGCTCACCTTTTTTAAAATTAATTGATTTTAATGTGCATGGTTATGTAATATGTATAAAGCAATAATATCAGAGAAGAAAAAAATACAACATATAGAAATAAAGCAATGATATCAGAGACGAAAAAAGTAAAACATATTTTGATTAGAAAATTTTACAGATTTCAGTTAAAATATTCAAGAAAAAAATATGGATTATTTCTAGTTCACACGAGGACAATACAATATTGTATCGTCCCATCTCCGGAACCATTGTACACGCAAAAGTTTGGAGGACAAGACAATGAACCAAGATAATGTATTAGAGATAGACGAAAATAAAATTTGTTCAAATATTAAAATCTTCTGAAAAATTGTGGTTACATTATTCATTTTCGTTACGTTTTTGAATAATAAGATTATCGATCTTTTTAATCAATTTCATGACATAGCGCAAGTTATTTTCGTGGCCACAAAATTTTTGGGATTTTTTTTTTTGGTTGGAAACCTTTTTTTACGGAAATTGGGTGATTTCACAGGTTTTGGAAGTGCCTGTACCGTATAAGGTCCAAAATATCATCTCTTACTATTTTTACTACTCAAAGCAACTTTGAGGCGGTGCTATACTTATAGATAATAATATAATATGTTCCGAGGACCTACTTTCTGAGACCTTCGATGTAACCTCTCATTCTGTTAGATGCGAAAGAGAAAGGTGCGTAAAACATACGCGCGACAGAGAAAGGCGTGGGGGAGGCATGCGCTTTTCGGACCGAATTCGGCAATAAGGAAGTTTAGTCATTTTTTTTATTTTTTCACGCTTAATATGGACGAAAAAAATAATTTAAAAAGTTGTAGTACCTAGTTATATATTAACTAGTAATAATCAATTCATTTCGTCCATATGAAGCGTGTCCCGGTTTTGTAAATATTTTCCCTTACATTTCACACAATCAAGGACCGGGCGACGTCACGAACTCTCCCGCATGATATTATACTCTTGCCGGCATTTTAGCGGGCTTTAATAAAATTCAAACTTGTAGAATTAATTTAATTATGAAAACGAACTTTAAAAAAAATTACTGGTATTTAAGTTTGCAATGTCATCTACATGATTATATTTTTTATAAGTCAAAATATTTTTCACTCAACTTCCCTATTGCGACGATTTCTGTATCAACGTCAGGGGGCCTAGTCTCTATCTTTCGGTTTCACAAATAAGCACGTTTGCCGTTTAACCTTTCTTGACGGTGCTGTGAACTAAGCTGTCACGGTTTGTATTTACTGAAATATCTTTGTAAATATACTAAACATAGAGTTAACATTTTAGGTATTCCTCCACAAAACATTTATGTATTGGATTAAATAAATACATTACACTAATATTTACTGAGTGTACAGCATCGGAGCGCGAGAAAGTTTTTAGCACGGTCAGAGGAGGGTTAATACGGATTCGTGACGTAGCTAAACCCGCGTTACGGGCGCTGTGAGAGATATAGACTAGGCCCCCAGGTCGGCATTAAAATTTGGCGCTTGCACATGCGTCATTTGCGAGAAAGGAGTGGTTACAACGAAGCTATCAGCGGTATGCCTTTAGTAATGTTTTAGTTTTTCGAAGCAGAGATTGGTGAACTTACCTTTAGCGGTCATGCCCTCGGTGTTATAGGAGGCAGGTCCCGGTCCTTGCGCCTTGTCGCTGTGGGAGTACTTTCCGCCGAACGTGAAAGCCGGTGCGCGCGCCCTCTGAGATTCGTTAGGCGTTTTGCCTAAAAAGTAGGTAACAAAACATTCAGCTAAGTTTCAAACCATTAAAAAAGAACAAGAAAATCAGTATTGAGAAAATTTACGAAAATTTGTATTAATTGACCTAAAGACACGATTGTATAAAATTTGTCACTAAGGCCAAAAGTAATTATTTATTAATTTGAAATAATTATAATATTATTGGGCAAAACGAAAAATATTATTTAAAAAATTAACATAGGCTAAGCATTTATCAAAATCAAATCAGAAATATGAGATTTTTCTGACCGTCCTTCGTATGTTTTTCAAAGTATATTCAACTGTTGAATATCATTAAAAAAAACCTTCAGTGTTTTTCCTAAAGTATGTAAATAAATTTAAAAATAAAATAAAGTTAGGTTGTAGTTTAATTTTTTCATAACCACTGGAGCGACAGAGCAATCAAAATATATTTTCACGGATTGCTAAAGGAAATTTTTCTGTCCACATTAAAAAAAATCATACCTACGAATTTGAGTACGGAGACATAAAAACTGATTATAGTTCTATGTAGCCAATGAATTCCCCTATCTTATGTCTAATATCACATATTTGTAGGAATTATAAAAAAATTATAATTAAATCTTTAACCTTAAAATATTTTAAAGAATCTAGAGAATATTTATTTTGTTATATTTTGAATGTAAAATATATTATATAGTCGTTTTAATATATATATATATTTTTAATAATTTGCCATATTTTGGCAAAAAAGCGATCCGAGGTTTTGGAAATAGTGCCATAATGTGAAACAACAACTTTCATTTTTTTTTATGCTGATTACAAAACTTTGGTTAACTTTATTAAAAAAAAACGCAAAGGGTCCCAACTGCTTCCGTCTGGAGCCAGTGAGACTAAGACATTCTCAGTTGGGATATGTTGTGAGGCTGAAGGTAGTCGAGAGGGGAAGGAGATGGGAAAGTGGAAGGTAGGGAAAGTACCTGGCTATTCAGATCTAGTCACTAAACACCGCAAAATCCATTTCAAGCCACGTTTAATGTATGAATGGTGGTCTTACACCAGGTACTGAGAGTATTTTCCTTTCTGTAAAATGCCGCAAATATACCTTACATTATTTTAAATTATTAAATTGTGAAAACACAAATCAATGAAATAAACATTATCGCCGGGATTTGAACCCGTGATCACTGGGTCGCTAGTCGAGAGCCTTGCTCCTCAACCACGGAGGCCTAGTTAAGATGAAACACGGTGGTGGAGAAATTTGAAAAATAGATTTTACTAAATTGTTGCTGTCACTGTTGCTCTTACTCCACCGGATATTGAGCGAAAGGGACAATGCACCTCGGACTACTAATACCTAACTAAAATCGAGGTTTTGTATTCCCTACTTTTCTCCTCCGAAAGTGGACTGATTTTCAATTTTTTTTTACCAACTACATAAGAAAAAACTATTATATATCTGTATGTTATGCTTATTTAAAAAAAACATTGTTTAGTTTGTATACTGAACGTCTTTTGACGGCGTTTAAACCAGTCAATTTTATTGATTTTTGGAAGGTCATAACTTCTATAAAAAGTAACTTATCAAACAAAAAACAAAAAGTATTGACACGCTAGTAGTTGATATCTATTTTATGTAAAAACAATATTTTCTCTAGGGTTAAAATCCAGACAGATAAATAGGGAATACGTTTGTACTAGGGTATCCCCTTAATTCTAATAGGGATATTTTTTTCACTAATTGCGTACGTCGAATCTTCCCGAAGGTTACTTAAATTCTTAAAAGGTAAGAGATAATGAGAGACATTTCATTAATTTACCCACAATATTATTATTTGCAAAGATATTTATTAATAATTAGTGAAAGTAAATTTATCACACCGATCCTAAAATTGTTTTGCCTACACACAACACGTCGCCCACACTGAATACAATAATTACAATAACGACAATACCTCCATTTTATTTCCCGTGTGAAATTGGTGTGTTTGTTTGCCTATTGAATATGTTGTATATCTACTTATCGCAATGTAACTGTGTTTTGAATAATATTATGTGTTCCCACTAGAGTTTTCAATCCAATTGTAATGGCATCGTACTGCCTAAATAGGTACTAAACTCCGTTTTTCCAACCTTTCTGATAACATCGCTGTTAAAAAATAATAATTTTCTTTATTTAAATAATCCTATTGAAATATCCGCATCTTTTTAATCAATCGCGCGATACTCGTATAACTCCTGGGGTGCTAGCATGGTCGATCGATATGAAGTTACCGACCGATTGTCGGTAACTTCTCATCGTTCCCTAGGACAACTGCAGATCACAAACGAATAGGTGACAGTTCACAATGACTAAGTGTCCTTAATATATTCGATATCAACTGTCGTTTGTACGTTTGAGATCTGCAGTTGTCCTAGGGAACGATGAGAAGTTACCGACAATCGGTCGGTAACTTCATATCGATCGATAATGCTAGCACACCAGGAGTGCTAGCATGGTCCATCGATATAACCCTATATCTATACTACATTGACAAAATCCGTCATCTTTGGTCACTTATCAATATGTGCTAGCACAGTCACCTATTGATAAGACATAATCCAACCGACGATTGACAAAAGCTCGCCAAATCGTATGCGATCTTGGCTGTGACCCTAGCATGGTCCATCGATAAAACCCAAGTATAGATATGAAATTCATTAAATTCGTTGTCTATGGTCAGTTAGCAATAATTGCGAGCACAGTGAAAAGATTATTCCGTTAGTCGGTAGATAAAGGTCACTGATTTTAGCGCGGCTTCCGTAGTGTCAGATAAGATATCAATATGCAGTTTTATTTAAATAATGTCGTTCGTTATGCAAGTTAACTGACTTATTAATCAATGGAGGTTAACCTAAAAACCTCCTAGTATTTAAAGAAATCGTATATGCGACCCATAAACTTACATGCATTCATTTAAGACGAGATCAATTTATTCATTTTAGCTTCGAGATACGAACTTTGATAAAATATGTCTTTGGATCGTATCAACTATTTAACTCCCGGAGATCGCAAAAAGTAAATGCGAAGCGCCGATGTATATTAAAGTTAGTATTTCAATTTGAAATTGTCAATTTATTAGTATTTTTAAATTTTTGAATATCTCATTTGAAATTTAGTAACGTAAATCCATCAAAAAGGTGCCAGTGTTGCCATCTTATACCGACTTAGTATTTTTTTCCTTCCGATATCGGTTTCTTTAGCAACGGTGAAAGCGTGCTAGGACATTCGATATAAACTGTCGGAACGGTATAATACAACGGAAGATGTAAATCACGGGTGTAAATGTTCGAAGGATGATATTTCAAAGCTCTAACTGTATATGGGGCTAAATATTACTTCGTAAAAATATAATGAACTATTTATTAGCGAGATCACCCAAAAAAGTTGATTATTTATATTGTTTACATTACTCAAAGCAGCATCCAAAAAAGGAGTGCATTTTTCTTCGCCCATTTTGTTTCAAAATCCCGCGCTTTGTCGAGTCTGTAGAAATGACGCGTTGGCTCATTGTAAGTGGAGTGGTTCTAAAAGTTTATTTTAATGTTTTTGAAATGTGGATTTGTGTTTTTATACCTGAATTGAAAGTTTGCTCTTCTATTTTTACATTTAGTTTTGTATGCATGTGTCAGATCCTGCTACTCAAATTGCTGGAGAAAAATTAAATTAAATTGGAGTTCTTATCAATTACAATGGATACATTTTTAAGGACTCAGTGGTGCCGTATGAAAATCTATGCTTGACGAGAGCATTATAGAGTTCAAAGGATGTCTTAAGTTTAAGGAGTATATTCCATCCAAACGCCAACGATTTGGAATAAAAATATTTGTTTTGTGCAACGTGCAGACGGTTATATTTTAGATGTAATTATTTATTGTGGTGAAGTGATGGATGTTACTGACGAACAATGTCTTGGGGCTTCCGGAGCTGTTGTCACCACTCTATTAAAAGACTAGGTAGGTAAAGGCCACAAATTGTATGTAGATAATTGGTACACTAATAAAATATCATTTAAATTTCTGCATGACTACCAAACCTACGTATGTGGAACAGTTCGAAAAAACCGTAAAAACATATCAAAATTCAATAAATCGAAGAAGGGGTAAATTGCCTCACATTATTCTGGTTCACTGATAGTATTAAAATGGCACGACAAAGGATAAATGCGTATTTTAACAACGCTTCACGATGATACAGTTTCTCCAACAGGGAAAATAAATTTTAGAAGAGGAGAAATAATTTCAAATCCAAATTGTATCGAAGATTATAACAAAAATATGGGCTTAAGAGATAAATCGGATATAACTAGTGTAAATGCCCTACGAAAATCAATTAAGTGGTACAAAAAAGTTTTCTTTCATCCTACATATTAAAATTTACCGAATTCATACATAATGCCCAAAACCGTTAGTTCAAAAGATATTAGTTTTCCTGATTATCAATTAAGTATATGTTATAAGACAATTATTAGAAAAATATCATATTTCGTCGCACCCTGAAGTTGGTCCACGTGCGTCACAAGATGTTACATTACGGTTATCTGCCAAAATGCTGGCTAAACATATGCCGTGACCTATACCCGCAACGGATAAAAAACAAAAAGCTGTAATGTTTGCTCAAACAAAAAACAAGAAAATTGATAAAATATATTTGTGGTGAATATAACCCGCCGTTACGTATTTGTCCATCTCAACGAAATTCCATGAGAAAAAAGAATAATAATTTCAAATCTTTTGTAAATAAAAAAAAAACTCCAATAAATGTGAAAACAGTTGGAGAATCGTTCGTTGCCTATTGCCCGTTCGTGCTAGCCGATTGTCAGAATCGTTGTTTATTATGCTCACTTCAAATATTCTGTGTTTGTTATGTATCTAAATCGATCTTTAAAATATATCAAAACGGAAATTTGATGATTTTCATTTTGTTGTTAATGTATACTAACCGCTAAGGTTTGAATAAAATAATTTGACATTTGACACAATATGTTTGACGTTTTATGTACATAGACAATATAGAAAATCTTTCCAGTGTTGCTAGCGTGTTTTACCAAACCTTTATCTACCCAATGTCAGTCGGTATAATATTATCGGTAGTTGCCTATGTCTATTCGATATTGTAAAGCTATCGATTTCATTGTGCTAGCACTCCAGAGGCCCTAGCACGCTTGCTCTATAACGATCGATAGGATAACTATCGGTAACTTCTCATCGTTCCCTACGACAACTGCAGATCACAAACGAATAGGTGACAGTTCACAATGACTAAGTGTCCTTAATATATTCGATATCAACAGTCGTTTGTACGTTAGCGATCTGCAGTTGTCCTAGGGAACGATGAGAAGTTACCGACAATCGGTCGGTAACTTCATATCGATCGATAATGCTAGCACACTAGAACCACGGGATCCCGGGAATCCCGGACCTTTGACGGGAACGTAAACCCGGTGCAACGTTTGCCTTAATCCGGAGATTACGCCATTTCAGTTGGTTCCACGACTTTGTTTAGGTATCCGAGTGAATATCTTTTTTTGTAATGAATTATCAGTTGTTATTGGAATTTTCGGGTAAGTTATTGCGCTATTTTTTTAGAGAAAATGTTTGGTTTATAATTAAGTACCTAGTTAAGTATATAAAAGTATGTACCTACTCATAAATCTGATGAATTCAGAGGAAATTTCGGTTTTGATTTATATATAAGAGAAAATTAGAATCGTATTTTTTTAACGCGAGGCCTTCTGTTAACAGAACTACTACTTAGTTTAGAATTCGTTTATCCGAATAATTAGCTTGGTGAAAGCTTATTAGCTCATGATGGTAATTAGATTGCGTTCCGAAAATAGTTGCGTCATTCTATATTTTTCGGGTGGAAAATCGGTGAACATTTCATAACGCCAGAGCTCTCTACACAAGATAAACATATTTCTGATTAATTTTTTTGAGAGAAATATGCGTACAGAAAAATGTTATTCGTGAAATCTAAGTATATTATTTATTTCAACTGGAATAAATATGTAGGTATAGCAAAAAAAAGTGCCAAATTAAGTCAACGCAGGTTTTTTTAAAACCTGATTTATGTCATATTTACGCTCATAATTATTGGCAATCGTTTGGCATTATGTCGCCTACATAAATTCTGCTTGCGAAATGAGTTTTTATATCAGAATTATTCAGGGAAACGCGTGATAAAACTCGGATAAGACTAGTGACACACCTAGAGTTAAATGTGCCAACGTTATTTGGCTTGGCCTATTTCAGCACATCGTTTGCCATATATTTGCAATGGGAATGTATAGCGAGGGATATGCTGAAATAGGTCAAGCCAAACAACACTGGCGGTTTTAACGCTGTTTATGTCACTTCAAATCTCTTTTTACGGGCCTGAAATGAAGTTACCATGGAAACTGGACAATCAATGACGCCATGGAATTTCTGAGTGAAACTGCACAATTATTTATAGAGACCACGTAAAGTGGAATAACGGTGATGTTTCTAGTTTCTATACACATTGTATGCGCGTGTTTTAATTTTATCTGAGTGGAAATGTTACCTCATAGTAGAAAATAGAATGAAATTGAATGATTATACTCAGTACCTACAAGACTTTTTACTACAGAAAATATACATGTAGTAAATACAGTACTTGTGGTCAAATTACTTGTGGTAAATTAGGTTGTTAAACGGCCGTTGTTCCCAATCCTACTGATCAACTATTGAGCCGAAATTTTTGCTCAAAACTCCTCAAATGATTTCAGGTTGTGAATTTTTCTGGTGATTTCGCCTAAATAATCATGTTTTTTGTCATTTTATTCGAAATTCTGTAATCCCTAGTGTAAATTCCGTTGGGCACAAAATTCTATTAAATTGATTTTTTTTTTAAAGAAAAACAAACATTCCCGGGTTACGAATAACCCAACAACATTTGAAAATCCCCTACTACCACCACACTAAGCGAAAGATGTTGCTCGTGTTGTGATGGAGGACTTAGCCAGCCGAGACCGGTAAGTTTTTAAAAATTCTTTCTAATATTTTCAAAATTCCTGACAATTTCCAATTTTTTCCAATTTTTCCTGTTTCCCCGACAGACAGCTAAAATTCCTGACATGTCAGGAAAATTCCTGTCATCTGGTAACCCTAACTGCAGGAGTCTGAAGTTAGCTACTATTCTAACTACAAAGCTATTAGAGATAACCGAAACGGTATTTTTACCGTAAATTTAAGGTATATAAAAAGACGGCATCCGTGGTCAAGTGGCAAGGCTGTCGACTAGCTATCCGGAGGTCTCGGGTTCAAACCCCGGCAAAAAAGTAAATTTTATTCAATTGATTTGTGTTTTCACAATTTAATCACTTAAAATGATAAAAGGTATATTTGCGGCATGTTCCAGAATAGAAGAAACTCTCCGTATCGCCAAGGTCTAAAACCACCATTCAGAATTGAAATGTTGCTTGAATTGGCTTTAGCCGTGTTTGGTGACCAGTTCTGAATAGCCAGGTACTTCCCCAACTTCATCTTTCCCATTGTCTTTCCCTCCCCACTACACTCAGCCACAAACCCTAATTGAGGATGCAATAGTTTCTATCTTTAGCACAGACTTATGAATATTTCTTTAGGCAATTAAGTGAGTGTTCCAAACCACACAAAATATGCAAGTGTTCCAAACCTCACAAAATATGCGGCTGTTCCTAACCACACAAAATATACGGGTGTTCCAAACCGTACAAAATATGCGGGTGTTCCAAACCACACAAAATATGCGGGTGTTCCAAACCACACAAAATATGCGGGTGTTCCAAACCACACAAAATATGCGGGTGTTCCAAACCGTACAAAATATGCAAGTGATCCAAACCGTAGAAAATATGCGGGTGTTCCAAACCGTACAAAATATGCAAGTGATCCAAACCGTAGAAAATATGCGGGTGTTCCATACCAGTTCGAAAAACTTTTTTGAAACATTCTATACTGTCAGTATGCACAAATACATTAAATAACGTGCCCCATTGAAAATGATTTGCCTGTGTAAGGTTGTGTATTTTACCTATGAGTGAAGGTAGCGCCACGGCCGCTGGGCCCGGGCTGCTGCTTTCCGCCGCTATAGGACCTCGCCTCTTCGTCGGAGTCCAGGGGTTCTGCTTTATTCCCACCATCTTGTCTGATTAACCTATGGTGATCACTGAGGGTCTTCGTAATAGCCTTTACCGTCTCGGATGAAGAAGATTCTGGAAGAAAAAAAATCTTTGTTAGTTTATCGATAATTAAATAATTTACGGTCAATTGAAAGGAAGGGGAGACGTCAAAAAAAAAATCAAAGCGATGAAAAAAAAACCTGGTTAAATTTTTCCCGTTCCGTTAAGTTAGTTTATGCGCTATTTATAAAAAAAATCACTTTTAATGACTTTTCAAAGGGGTGTTGAAATATCAAAATGTTGAATTATCGTGGAACTTTTTTTTATTATTTACAATACATACACATAGCAGATTTAGAAAATAAATACAGTTGATTCTTAAAAGCAATTTACAAATAGATTTTTTTTTAACAAACTACTCAACTCAATGGAGAAAACATTTCTCGTGTTTGAGTTGGGGAGTAAAGCCTTTTAATAAAAAAGTTAAGAAATTATGAAATATATCTTCAATTTTTTATTTACATATATAAGTATTACAATATCTTGTCAAACATAATTTATTCCCCAGAACATAATATCTTATCAAACATACTCAGTCTCGAACATAGTATATCGTCTCAAACATAACATCGTATTGTTTTACCATGTTTTGGCATTAGAATGCTGCTATTTCTTCAAACACAGTGAAATTATTTTGTGGCACCATTTTATTTCAAAATTAATAAAATACTTAATTTTAGCCACATTTATTGTTTAAAAAACCAACACGTTTCGTAAGCAATGCTTACTTTATCAGGGTTTACTTAAAACGAAACTTTTTAAGTGAACCCTGATGAAGTAAGCATTGCTTTCGAAACCTGTAGGTTTTTTTAAATATATATATTTAATTATATATATAATATGTTGCTATTTTTAGTGACCACATCTGAAAAGCCTTTTCTACCCCTTTCTACCCTTTTTTACTCAAACATATTTCCCAAAACCTGGAGTGTCGATGTTGTGGGGAGATAGAAATATTCTAAGGCAGTTATAGCATTTGAAAAAGCTACTCTAACTTACTCGAACTCTTACTACAGTACATTTTATTTATATAAAAATATATATTTTTTTAGATTAATTTTTATTTTAGTAATTTGTACATTTAAGTTTACAAATTGCTAATTAACGCACTGTGGCAATGTAATAGGGTAAACCTACAAGCGTCATTAGATTGACGTCTATAATATTAATAATTTGGCGGTAGTGTGAAAAAATTACTGCTTTATTTGTGTATTTAACAATGAACCCACCGCTAAGTGTTTGTATGTTTTAAAATTTAAACTACCATGTTTTACAATGTTTGCAATTCCATAGATGATCGCATAAGCCAAACATTTAAAACTGGAAATGGTTAGGTCACTCTTTGATATTTGAGTGTCTGAAAAAACACTCGTAAGTCACAAGATAACGTGATAATGGCAATAGACATGCATAATATTGACTGCAGTACAATATGACATCATTCTCTCGTAATAATTATGTGTTATATCGCTAACCTCGTATTGTTTTATCAACAAGTTATCAACAGTCCAAATCTGAACAACATTAATGTTAAATAATTTATCGTTTCAATTTCATTTCCGAAATAAAACATTATAACGCCCGCTGAACCAAATACAATTTCTTTTTTATTATCTACTGCAACTACAACCTAAGGCCTCTAAATAAGTTGTTAATTCCACATCGCTATAAAGATGCCCGTCTTACTACTAGAGAATACCGGAAATTAGTCCTTTTTAAATTAAATTCTAGACGTATTGACTCTTTTTTTACAAAAAAAACATAAATTGATTTAGATACATTGTTATTTTATCTGGTACACGCAGTTTTAAAAATTTGAAAAACTAAGTTTATTTTTAATATACTAAGGTTATACCGTTGGTCGTTGGCAGATTTGTTCAATTTTCAAACGATAGATTCTATTAAACAACACAAATTTCAAATCATATAATCGTACAACAAAATAAATCAATACATAATCTAGTAAACTCATTTTTCAGAATTTTAATTTTCGTTAAATTAAAATTATTAAAAAATAAATCCGAGAATGTGTTTTGTGACAAAAATACCCCAGTTTTTCTATTTATTTACAAACTAAAGTATTTAAACTTTTTTTTACACACTTATTTTGTTTAGACACTATTAAAAAAATCATAAGTACTTGTGATCAAAAAATACTTACAAGAAGTAGGTACACGATATTTAATAATGTATCATAGTGCGTTTCGAGCATTTTTATAGCTTACTTGAATGCAGGTATATATTAAAGCAAGTTTTGAATGAAATAAATCGATATAAAATTTTTAATTTAAAAAATTTGATAGGGGGAATAATCGATATTTCTGATTGGAACCTCCCTGTACAGTTGCAAGCATTTTTAAACGTTTATTTTCAGCCGCTGGTCAGTCGATCTTAATGCCAAAATGTAGTTATTCTTATTGTGCCTTATATCGCCACGAATATAGGTAAAAGGCATGTAAATCGCATAGCAAACGGAGTCTAGAGGTCATGATTTTAGGTGCAAAAGCGGTTTTTATTTATTTTGTAAATAATTTCATAAGAAAGAAAAAATTTCATAATTCAAAACTGTCACACATTAAATTGGATTTAAAAAATGCTGTTTCTTGTATTATGCGTTCATACATTTCTATTGAAAAACGCATTTTTTAGTGGTTTGAGCTCATATTTTTTATAAAGTAATTAAAAACTTTTTATAATTATTTTTAATTGATAAATTAATGTAAAGACAAGATTTTTTTATGCGTAGCACAAAGGGTAACAATTATTATAAGCAATAATTATTAGCCTGAAACACTCACCCATATTGAAAAAAATATTCAGAGAAAAGATACATGTCGCCGACGGGACTCAAACCCGCACCCCTTTAATTAATGGTAGAGCTCTTGACCGGCAATCAAAAGGGTGCGGGTTCGAGTCCCGTCGGCGACATGCATCTTTTCTCGGAAGGTTTTTTCAATATGGATGAGTGTTTCAGGCTAATAATTATTGTATATAATAATTGTTAACTTTTTATTAATTATATTCAATGGAAACGCTTGGAAGAGCTTTAGTTTATCCGGAACATTTTTTTTAAATATTTATAATATAAACCAATTCGTAGTACAGATTAATCGAAAATACTGATTTAGAATTAAAAACTCCTTTGTAATAAACCAATTTTTTTTACCGTTTCGACTGTACGCGCCGCGTTAAACTATATTTTTACATCGCGTTCATAAGAAAATCTGTACTTTTTTCTGTGGCCATAGAGGCTTGTATGCAAAACAAGTTCGTTCGTTCTTCTTTTGGCCATAATAAAGAATGTCAAGCTGTACAATATTTTCTTCAAAAACACACTAAATTAAAGGCAGGTATTTCAAATAACACCAAAAGATTAAATCAAAATTTGCCATGCATTTCATTACATTAGAATCGATTGCTACATTTCCTTTCATGTTAAAAATAAGAACAACTAATGTTAACATACTAAATTATTTCCAATTTATCATCCTAAGTTATAAACTAACTAATTGCGAAATATTCACCAAGATATGTTCACCGATTGTAATCACATGAAATTAGATGCACTTATTAATTATGATTTCGACACCAGCTTCAAGGTGTGCAAGTTATTTTTTAACAATTTTTGGTATTCAATTTCACAACAATCACTTTTGTAAGAATGAAAATGAACAATCCTTCTTTAAAACACATAGAAGACTGACTTGTTTGGCGAGATTAGGTCCAAACATTTATAGCGGTATAAACAAGTGTGTTTTACGTTGGTGTTATCGTAAAAGTTGGCGAAAAGAGTTATGTAACCTTTATTATTATTTATTTATCAAGATAATATTATAATAAAAAATGTTTGCCGCATAAACTTTAACATTTGACAAATGGCAACACTTTTAACAAATGGCAAATAATTATATATTTCGGTAGAATAATTTAGATTTTACAATTTATTGATGGCCTCACTGGCAGTGGCGGCTCGTTACTTTTGGTGAGCTAGAGTGCTAATATTAACAAAAATGGCATTGTTAATGTCATTGTAGCCGAAAAAAAAATTTTTTTTTTTCGATTTTATTTTGTATGAAGATATTTATAAAATCGGTGCAGCACACGGCAAAACTGAAATTTCATGAAAATCTTCACACAAATTAAAAAAATTTTCGGCTACAACGACATCAATAATGCCATTTTTGTTAAAATTAGCACTCTAGCTCACCAAAAGTACCGAGCCGCCACTTCTCACTGGGTGGCTTTTCTGTGCTAAGGCCCCTTTTTTATATTACAAAAAATCATTAAATAAAAAATGAAAGTAATACAAAAGAATCTTAAAATCTCAATATACACAAGTCTGTGTCCAAAATGACCACAAGACTTTCTAATTGTCCATATTTGCAAGTTTGTGATAAATTCTACGTAAAAAACAGCCATTCCCACAAGAATTTTTCATACGATCAATTATAATTTATGCATAAATGTAGTTAAAATTATTGTTTGCAACCCATGGTGTACCTATGTAGTTGTAATGCGCCATATATGTAACTATACATACAAACTGATACAAAAATGTGATAATAGTTGTCATCCAAACTAATTAGTTTTTTCAATGTTCGTCTGAAAATATTTTGCATATTCTTGAATACAGAAAATCTTTCCTTGTGTAGTATTTTCTTATAGATCTCATAGAAATCGTCGTGTCTCCCTTACTCTCCATGGTTAGAAATATGATCTAAACGGTGTTAGAAAGAGCAAACACCACTCTTTATTATCAAATCTAAAAATTAACCACAAAATAATTAAAATACACACCGTTTCCAACCAAAAACCAAACCAAAGTTTCTGACTTCAGTTTGATAAAAATTATGAAACTTGGGTTTTTTTTATTAAATATTTTTTAATAAAACGGCAAAAAAGTGACTTGACGATGACGTTTATAATACATTTGCTTAATAAAATATGTCTGTTTTTATGTTTTTCGTTGTCAGTAAATTTAGTTAAAAAATTTTACGTTTATTTTGATATCGTGAAATTTCAAAAATAGTTTTTAGTTTTTGGATGCATTTAGAAATTTTCCAACCCTCAATCAAAAGAGGCCTGAGGTCTGAGGGGTTGAATATCCGAAGTATTATGCTCATATAGCATATTATTCATATCATTGTCATGCATAAATCAGTTCAATTTAATTGTTTATATAAATCAGTCTGAAAAACAAAGTACCTAATTGAGAGTTGGTTTGTAACCATTCATAAATCCCATTGGTTTACATACATCATTACGCTATGAATTAAAAGAATAACTACCCAATATATGTATTCAAAGCTCCAGAGTTAATGATGGAAGTGATGATAGATAATACTCGTACCTTAAAATAGTTGCGCTGACATTGAAATTGCAAAACAATAAAAAAATTATTTAACTGATGGTACAGACAAGTTTGTGAGATATAAATAAATATCTCATTGAGTCAATGCGTTTATGAAGCATAACGTTACGATAATCAAATATTTTTATATAAACGGCTGCACGGCCTTTTTCATACAAAACTAAATTTTGGACTTGAGACCAAAACATTAAACTAAACTGAATAATTAAGCCTTTGCCCCGAATAATGTTGTATCCAAAAACCTATCAATGTTGAGTTAATGATGGAATAATAATTTAATTGCTTTTCTTTACCACGTTTCGTGTATAAATCTTAAGAATCGTACTTTTTTTTACATTAGCTCCACACAAGAGGCCCTGATTAAAATAATTTCCCTCAGGTCCTATGTCATCTTTGGGGATGCTGTGTGGAGGTTTTTTTTAAAAGGATAGGATGTTCTGGGAAGGAAAAGGATATAAGAGTTGGGTGGGAATCTGGGGTTCAGTGTGTCCAGATCATCCGCCGCCAAGACCTAGACAAACCCCACCCCATAAACCCGGGCACCCCTGCTAAGTCACCAACGTTTATTTTATTTTAAATATAAAATGTGATAAAACATAACTGATTTCGTTTTTTCAATCTTTTTAAAAACATCTATATTTTCAGATACAACATTATTCGGGGCAAGGGATCAATTATTTTTTTAATCACAATGCAAATATCTAGTACGGATATGTTCTATTTTATTTATTTTAGTTTTAAATTATAAAAAAAGGTAAATAAAGAATAATATTTTCTGATTTCACAGGCAATTTTGGCATTTTTTTTGTGAGTTCATTATGATTATAAAAAAATAATCACCCTATCTAATGAGTTAACATAATGAAAAAAAAATTGGTAATGCCAATACCTAGTATAGATATGTGTTTCTTTATTTATTTTTGTTTTAAATTATAAAATATAGGTAAATAAAGAATCATATTTTCATGATTTCAGAGGCAATTTGGGAATTTTTTGATAGATCATAATAATTATTTAAAAATTACCTTACCCTACCTACTGAGTTAACTCAATGAAAAATAAATAAAACTAAACATCATAAAAAACCATAATAATAATAATATTTGGCTGAATTATATAGCGCCGGTTTTGCGAAAAATCACCCCAAGGGCGCATGACTTTGGATACAAATTTTAAGTTGCCTCGAAAATCATAAATATTTTATTTATTTAATTTATAATTATAAATTAAATAAATAAAATATTTATGATTTTCGAGGCAACTTAAAATTTGTATCCAAAGTCATGCGCCCTTGGGGTGATTTTTCGCAAAACCGGCGCTAAAATTACCATAATAATTATTATTATTATAATAATTATTTAAAAATTACCTTACCCTACCTACTGAGTTAACTCAATGAAAAATAAATAAAACTTAACATCATAAAAAACCATAATAATAATAATATTTGGCTGAATTATAGCGCCGGTTTTGCGAAAAATCACCCCAAGGGCGCATGACTTTGGATACAAATTTTAAGTTGCCTCGAAAATCATAAATATTTTATTTATTTAATTTATTTTATTTTATAATTTAAAAAACAAATAAATAAAGGACACATCGGTATTAGAGATTTGTTATGACTTTTGATAATTTTTTTTTTTTTAGTTTGGTTAAGTATTCTGGCCTCAAATCCAAAATTAAGTTTAGTATGAAAAGTGCTGTACAGCTTTCCCCCGCATTATATTTATACCTACTATCGCGTCGTACCGCAACGCAACGTATTCAAAGCCTCGAGCCGGGAAACTTTAAAGGTAAATTCCTGAAAATGAAAGCCTTTTAAAGAGCGCACAGTTTTCCGTGACGTGACTAGACTGGTACGGGGGTAGACAGAGCCTTCTAGACTAGCAAGTAGCTACTTGCAACTTCCACCCCCAACTGCAGGCTGTTCTACATTTAAATCGATACCCATAGAAAGCTCCGTCCTATATACATAGTCTGATGTCTGTGCTATTCTGTACCTGGCCATTTCGTGAAGTTGCACCGTGTGCTTGTTATATTTTCGTTTCAAGGAATCTGAGGATACTATTGTAAACGTGTCGTGTCATCGTCTAATCAGGCTTGCCCTATATTTTAAAGGGTATATTGATGTTTCTGATTATTGCACGAATGGATATTTTGATAGATATGATGAGGGATAGTTGATAAGAACGCAGAGGAAGCCACAAGCCAAAAATGTATATATTCATACTGTGCCTTATATCGCAACGAATATAGGCAATATACATAAAAATCGCTTGCAAACGGAGTCTAGAGGTCTCGATTTCAAACGCTAAAGTGGTTTTTTATTAATCGTGTGAATAATTTTATATGAAAGAAAGAGTAGTTTCCAAAATTTGGAAACTGTCACAGATAATTTTAGCTTTAAAAAATTGTTTCTTATGTACGTTCAGATGTACATTACATTAAGTACATATTTTTTATAAAGTAATCAACAATTTTATTTGAGTCTTTTTCAATTTATCCATAGCTTTTATTTTAAGCTATATATTTTTTTTCGTATTTATAAACCGTATTATATTCGTATTATATTTTAAAAATATTTCGTAAACCGAGCAGTAAAGATTAACCGGAAATATTAGTTTAGCTATAAGCTTCGCCAAATATTGTGTATATTACGGAGCACTTCTATCAATATCATTTATCAAGTGAACAAATCCTGTATACCTAAATGTAAACTACCTTTTCTACAAACTATCAGATTTTTTCTATTATTAATAATGAAAAACAACGTTAATACATTATTTTATAAATTTTACTTTTTCACTCTCTTTCCCCTGAAACAGTCATAATAGATAGAAATTAATAAAAAAAAATGAATTTCTAGTATTTCTTCAAATCCAATATGAAACGGTTAATTTTGCAGGCGACAATACGATTGTAAAATGTGTCGAGCTTTAGTCTTGTAACAAGTAACTTTGAGAATAGATACAGTTTTCAGCCGTCCAACTCTTCGTCTGATTGGTTTTTTATAGTGAATTAAACCTATGCTTAAACATTAATAACTACGTGTAAGTACATACGTATCTTCAAAATATTGATAACGAATACCATACTGTATTATTCAATCACCCTTTTCAATTTGAACTGTAGCTACATTTATGTTCATGCTATTTTATAACGTTTTTACTAGTTTAAAATCTCTTTTGCTTCTCAAATTTTTTTTTATAAAATTCAAAACAAGACAATTATTTATTTATATGTGATGCTTCTTGTGGTGGAAGAGAGATGAAAATAGATGCGTGAATCTATAAATTACAGACAGAAAAATCAATGGATCATTAATTATCCATTGATGACGCCAGAACTCTCTGTTAACTAGGTTTGTGGGACCCATGCTTTACAGTTAAGATGGCCACCAAGATATTCGAAGTGGTTAGACCAGAAGTGATGTCAGACAAACAACGTCAAGATGGGATATACTCGTTTAGTTAATAAAAAAGCTTTAGAGAAAATTTATGAATATCCCAGATAAACTTGTTGATGTCACCACTTTTATTTGATAAACATCATTCAAAACCCCAAGAGGAAGCCACTAGCCAAAAATGTATGAATTCTTAGTGTGCCTTAAAAAGCGTTTGGCAAGCGGGGTCTACTATTGGTCATGTTTCATTTCAAACGCAAAAGTGGTTTTTATTTACTTGGTGAATAATTTTATAAACAAGAAAATGGTTAGGTTAGGTTAAATAATTTAATCTCTAGCTTCTTCTTGGTTCTTTTCTTCTATTCTTGGCTCTTCTTGGCTATTCTTTTCTCTTATCTCTTCTTATTTCTTCTTGGGTCTTCTTGTCTCTTCTTGACCCTGCTTGACTCTTCTTATCTTTTCTTGCCTATTCTTGATACGATCTTCTCTTCTCGGCTCTTCTTGACTCTGCTTTTCTTTTTTGTCTATTCTAGGATCTTCTCGTTTCTTTTCGGCTCTTCTTGGCTCTGCTCTCTTCTTGCTTCTTCTTGTTCCTTTTTGTCTCTTCTGGGATCTTCTCGGCTCTTCTTGGCTCTTATTGTATTTTCTTGTATAGAGTTTTGTCAAAAATAGTACTGTCTCTTTCCTGGGTTCTTCTTGGATTATCGTAATTTATTGTCTCTTATCGGCTCTTCTTATCTCTGCTTGTCTCTTCTTGATTCTTCTTATTTCTTCTTATCTCTTCTTGTCTGTTGTTATCTCTGCTCGCCACTTCTTGTATCTTCCCTTAATTTTTTTTTAAGGTTGCTTTTTTATATTCGTTTATACATTTCTAATGAAAACATACAATTTTTGTAATTTACGCTTTTAATATAAGGTAAAATGAATCATTTTATTTGTATTTATACTCAATGGTAGGAAAAGCTTCAATTTATCCAAAGCATTTTTTTGTGTGTTATAATATAAACCGATTCGTAGTAAAGACAAATCTCGCCTTAAATTGCAGACTTTGATTAATTACCTGTTACATCAGGCTTAAGAATCTATCTCAGTAGGTACGATTTAATAGAAGTTATATTAATTGCAAATTCTGCTATTGCATTTACATTTGCAGCAGGCAGGTAAGTACTACATGTGAATGGAAAAGCAAGTTAAATTAAAATTCTTGCCCAAGTTTCATTTAATGCGTATTACATTTACTTGCACTCTAGATCTATACTTTAGTAGCCCGTCGAGTTGTGCGGGAACTTTGATTTATATGACTCACGTTAATTAATTTAATGGATCAGGCATTATGCTCAGAATAAAGTGAATATTATCTTAATATATAAAACAAAGTCGGGTTAGTTACACCATTTATAACTCAAGAACGGCTGAACCGAATTTTATGATCTTTGATTTGTTGGATTTGTCTCCGTCCCGATTAACAGAATAACTATTAAAACATCGGAAAAAATCACTGGAATAATAATTATGAAGAAAGCTAATTTTTTCATATATTTTGTATGGAACGGATTTTCAAAAAATTGGCGCTGGTCGACAGAATTTGAATCGATTCGAACTGTCAATGGTGTAGTGTGCCGAACATTTCGTGCTTAGTTAACAGCCCAATTTAATTTTTCGAACTTAGAGTAGGTATTTATTTTATCTTAATAAAAACTTAATTTATTTCAGCTAATAAATTAAACACAACATTTTTTTCATTCTGAGGCGGTACGATGTTTGCCGGGTCAGCTAGTATTATATAGAATACATTTAAAAGTATATTAAGTTATTAAATATATAACATTATGTTGTGCCATTTTAAGAACTTTTTCAAATAACAGAAGAGTGCGTAAAAAGTAAGGGTTGTACGCCGAGACAGTGATGTGTGGCAATCTATCCTCTCTGCCTACCCTTGAAAAGAAACGGCGTGATGGTTAATAAGTTATCATTTTTCAATGTAGATAAATAGTTAGGAAGCATATTTTTACTTACACTGAATATTATTTAGTATTTGAATTCATGTTAAGAAATTAAAATTATTCCTAAACCTTTAATATCTTTTTATCTTGCTTTATTATTCAACACCAAACCACAAGTAACATAATATAAATATAATTCATTATCACGTGAGTACCAGACTGTACGTGACAACTAGATACATAAATGCAACATATACGTGACAACTAGATACATAAATGCAACATATACGTGACAACTAGATACAGATACATAAATGCAAGGCAACAAACAAAATATTTAAATTTAGATTTTATGCATCTTTAAAACATGCCACAGCAACACTATCGACTGTGAAGTTAAGTATGCCAAACTTTAGAAGGTTTTTCATGTCCAGTCAAACGACCAGTTAGGGAGATCAAATTTATTCAAATTCGAAAAATGTAATTTTTTTTACATTAGATCCACACAGGAGGCCCTGAGGGAAAAATTCCCTCAGGGCCTATGTCATCTTTGAAGATGCTGTGTGGAGGGTTTAAGTGAAAGGAAGGAGAGGAGGTATTGGGAAGGAAAAGGGTTTGAGGGGTGGGTAGGAATCTGGGGATAAATATGTCCAGGACTGTTGGACGTGTGAAGCCACCCCTCCCACTGCAGTGCAAGGCGATGGGTCGAGAGGGTCCGGCTGGAGAGATCAAAAGGTCTCCCTCAACCAGTCTGGTCACAGTGATCTTGAAAATGAGTTCTTCAATCAATGAAAAACTGTACCACGATAACTTTATTATTCTTATTCAATAAATACTCGCTTGTACCTAGATTGCATGCAGTTGGCAATACTTTCTCGGTATTGCCAGTAGTAGATGTGTTCAACTGCACGGAATAAAGCCATAAGAAGGCTATAATAACATATCTCGATAATAATAAAATGTAATCAAGGATTCTATATAATTTAAATAGTTCGTGGTTAATGTTCCACAAAATTTGTATGTACGTCACGTGTTTGTAAAAGCCCGTGTAGGCATAATATAATAATTTTAATAAATAAATAATTTTAAAAAACTTACCTACCTAAATACAGGGTGTAACAGCAAGTACCCGAAACATTTTAACCCCTAAAAAAATTGGCGTATTTTGTTAGAGGCTAAAAATATTCCCGATTTGCAATAAAATCCAAATAAATGGAACATTTGTTAACGTATTCGAAAACTCAAAACTGTTTTCGAAAGGTGATGAAATAGGCTTTCAAATTTCTATATTAAAAATTACTATGTATTTTTTTAAATATTAATTTTTTTTGCGAAAACTTTAAAAAGTTTTAAAAATGGCTCACTTTACTTTTTTTCTAACTAAAATTACTGATAATGAAACAAAATAAAACACGTACTTATTTCATTAGATAAATGAATTATAAACCTTACTGTCACCTCACTTTTTTTCGTTTCATGTAAAAAAAATTCACAAAGTTCCATAATTTTTTTTCAAATTGCTATCGGAAACTTTGGTTTCAGAAAAAGGGGTAATTTTTTTTTGTGGTTTTCTTTTAGATTTGAATATATAGTTTGTTGTATTCTCTTTCCAATACCCTTTGGATCACATTTCTGACTATGATAGTAAGGGAAAAACAACGATTTCTGTGAGACCTATGTGAGCTGGGACAAATATGGTCTCCTGTGATTAAACGGGTTAACCAACGATTCCTGAGCATTTAAAAAAAAAATTTATAGTTCATACCTCACAAGAGTCCCAACTGCTCCCGTCTGGATCCAGTGAGACTATGGCATCCCCAATTGGGGTATGTTATGAGGAAGGTGGGGAAGTACCTGGCTATTCAGATCTAGTCACTAAACGTTTTAATTCTGAATGGTGGTCTTGTACCAGGGCGAAACTAAGAGTATTTTCCACTATGGAACGTGCCGCAAATATACTATATATTATTTTAAAATTATTAATTGTGAAATAACACAAATCAATTAAATAAAATTAATTTACGCACGCCGGGTTCGAACCCGCGACCTCCGGAATGGAAGTCCAACGCCCTACCGATGGACTACGCCGGTCGTCCAGCATAGATGTCATTTTGCCGTCCGATAATAATTTTAATAAAAATAAAAACCAAGCAATTTTTTTTCCATCACGCGTCGCAACTGAGTAGTTAGGTGCAGCCAGCACGGGTCACGTGTTACGCACTGCGTCTCTTTCCAGCAGAGCGGTACAGAGGAGAGAGAATGAATATCCCGTGTCCCTTCGCCACGCGAAGCAGCATGATCAGTGGCTACGTGTGATGGAAATGTTTTTTTGTTTGTTGAAATCTACGTTTTTTACTTCAAATATGCTCGGTAATCGTGTAATGGTTACACTTTGTATAAAGCAGCTGTTTATTATTTGACGTATTATTTGACACAGTTCCCCACAGTGAGTAATAGCTTAACCGTTCCGAGCTCATTATTTCCCCTAGATATAAACATTATGTCACGTAACGGAGATCAGAGATAATCATTGTTTATAAATAACATTTTTGAATAATCACCCGGCTACATATGAACGTAAATGACAATAAACGAGCCATGGGCGTAGACTAGGTCATCTGAGATAATTCCTACTTCTGAATCAAATGATTTGATCAAAATATCACAGTAAATTCTTGGAATTGCTCCGGATTGCATTTCAAGCGCAAAAGTGGTTCTTATTTACTTTGTGAATAATTTTATAAACAAGAAAAAGTTAGGTTAGGTTAAATAATTTAATCTCTGGCTTCTTCTTGGTTCTTTTCTTCTATTCTTGGCTCTTCTTGGCTATTCTTTTCTCTTATCTCTTCTTATTTCTTCTTGGGTCTTCTTGGGTCTTCTTGTCTCTTCTTGACCCTGCTTGACTCTACTTATCTCTTCTTGCCTATTCTTGATACGATCTTCTCTTCTCGGCTCTTCTTGACTCTGCTTGTCTTTTTTGTCTATTCTAGGATCTTCTCGTTTCTTTTCGGCTCTTCTTGGCTCTGCTCTCTTCTTGCTTCTTCTTGTTTCTTTTTGTCTCTTCTGGGATCTTCTCGGCTCTTCTTGGCTCTTATTGTCTTTTCTTGTATAGAGTTTTGTCAAAAATAGTACTGTCTCTTTCCTGGGTTCTTCTTGGATTATCGTAATTTATTGTCTCTTATCGGCTCTTCTTATCTCTGCTTGTCTCTTCTTGATTCTTCTTATTTCTTCTTGTCTCTTCTTGTCTGTTGTTATCTCTGCTCGCCCCTTCTTGCATCTTCCCTTAATTTTTTTTTTGAGTTGTTTTTTTTATATTCGTTTATACATTTCTAATGAAAACATACATTTTTGTAGTTTACGCTTTTATTTTTTATAAAGTAAAATTAATCATTTTGTTTGTATTTATACTCAATGGTAGGAAAAGCTTCAATTTATCCAAAGCATTTTTTTTGTATGTTATAATATAAACCGATTCGTAGTAAAGACAAATCTCGCCTTAAATTGCGGACTTTGTTTAATTACCTGTTACATCAGGCTTAAGAATCTATCTCAGTAGGTACGATTTAATAGAAGTTGTATTAATTGCAAATTCTGCTATTGCATTTACATTTGCAGCAGGCAGGTAAGTACTACGTGTAAATGGAAAAGCAAGTTAAATTAAAATTCTTGCCCAAGTTTCATTTAATGCGTATTACATTTACTTGCACTCTAGATCGATACTTTAGTAGCCCGTCGAGTTGTGCGGGAACTTTGATTTATATGACTTATATTAATTAATTTAATTGATCGGGCATTATGCTCAGAATAAAGTGAATATTATCTTAATATATAAAACAAAGTCGGGTTAGTTACACCATTTATAACTCAAGAACGGCTGAACCGAATTTTATGATCTTTGATTTGTTGGATTTGTCTCCGTCCCGATTAACAGAATAACTATTAAAACATCGGAAAAAATCACTGGAATAATAATTATGAAGAAAACTAATTTTTTCATATATTTTGTATGGAACGGCTTTTCAAAAAATGTGCGCTGGTCGACATAATTTGAATCAATTCGAACTGTCAATGGTGTAGTGTGCCGAAAATTTCGTGCTTAGTCAACAGCCCAATTTCATTTTTTGAACTTAGAGTATTTATTTTATCTTAATAAAAACTTAATTTATTTCAGCTAATTAAACACAACATTTTTTGATTCTGAGGCGGTACGAAGTTTGCCGGGTCAGCTAGTATTATATATCAATGAAACTATTTATATCAGGCTCCACTTATGTTTAATATTCTTCCAGATTATATTAAATCTTCCAATTCATTGGCTATATTTAAAAATAATGTTAAGATATTTATGTTGACAGAAGATTGGCATACTTACCATTTTTTCATCCTTGTCCTTTTTTAAATAATAAGATTTTTTTTTAAGTAGTAAGATTTTATTAAAATTCCATCTGCCAAAATCAGAGTGTCACCCTAGTTGTGTTGAACTGACACTTTGCTTCTCAATGGGTATAGTGTTTAATAATGTATTTATGGTTTAAACATTGTTACAATTTCATCCTCAAGTTCTACCCATCTGGCCACAATGTAATATTTCTTTCTTTCTCCATGTAATATTTTAGTGTTTTGTATGCAGTTTTTGTGTTTTTTGAATTTAACTAATGGGTGTAAATTTTGTTTTTTTTTTTGTATTTAACTTATGCTTCTTCGCTTAAATGTATTAAAGTTAACCTCAATACAGGCTATTATAGTCCTGAGGTTAATTTCTATGTAAAAAAAATAATATTCATAATATGTGAGAAGATTAATAAATAAATATGGAATACATTTAAAAGTATAATTAAGTTATTAAATATATAACATTGTGTTGGGCCTTTTTAAGAACTTTTTCAAATAACAGAATAGTGCGTATAAAATAGGGAGCGTACGCCGAGACAGAGATGTGTGTCGGTCTATTCTCTCTGCATTTGAGAAGAAACGGCGTGATGGTTAATTAGGTTTCATTGTACAATGTTGATAAATAGTTAGGTAGCATATTTTTACTCACACTGATTTTTATTTGGTATTTGAATTGATTTGAAATGAAACTTGTAAATTATTCCTAACCCTTCGATATCTTTTTATCTTGCTCATTTATTATTCAACACCAAACCACAAGTAACATGATAAAATATTATTAATCATCACGTGATGAGAACCAGACTTTACGCGACAAACTATAGATACATAAATGCAGCTAGGTACACTTAGCAGTGCAGTCAGCTAAAATGGAAAATAACAAACGAAATATTTAAATTTAGATTTTATGCATCTTTATGCATTTTATGCAACAGAAACATCATCGACTGTGAAGTTAAGTATGGCAAGCTGTAGAAGGTTTTTTCATGTCCAGTCAAACGATCAGTTAGGCAGATAAAATTTATTCAAATTCGAAAAAAAGTACATTTTTTTTACATTAGCTCCACACAGGAAGAACTGAGGAAAAAATTCCCTCAGGGCCTATGTCAACTTTAAGATGCTGTGTGGAGGGTTTTTTAAGGGAAAGGAAGGAGAGGAGGTCTTGGGAAGGAAAAGGGTTTGAGAGGTGGGTAGGAATCTGGGTATAAATATGTACAGGAGTGTTGGACGTGTGAAGCCATCCCTCCCACTGCAGTGCAAGGCGATGGGTCGAGAGGGTCCAGCTGGAGAGATCAAAAGATATCCCTCAACCAGTCTGGTCACAGTGATCTTGAAAATGAGTTCTTCAATCAATGAAAAACTGTACCACGATAACTTTATTATTCTTATTCAATAGATACTCGCTTGTACCTAGAT
The DNA here is from genome assembly GCA_951813805.1 of Limnephilus auricula. NCBI lineage: Eukaryota > Metazoa > Arthropoda > Insecta > Trichoptera > Limnephilidae > Limnephilus > Limnephilus auricula. The sequence goes on from OX638393.1 coordinate 8,614,062, forward strand.
TGCATGCAGTTGGCAATACTTTCCCGGAAGTAGTAGATGTGTTCAACTGCACGGAATAAAGCCATAAGAAGACTATAATAACATATCTCGATAATAATAAAATGTAATCAAGGATTCTATATAATTTAAATAGTTCGTGGTTAATGTTCCACAAAATGTTTATGTACGTCACGTGTTTGTATAAGCCCGTGCAAGCATAATATAATAATTTTAATAAATAAATAATTAAAAAAAACTTACCTACCTAAATACAGGGTGTAACAGCAAGTACCCGAAGCATTTTAACAAACGATTCCTGAGCATTTAAAAAAAAATATAGTTAATACCTCACAAGAGTCCCAACTGCTCCCGTCTGGATCCAGTGAGACTATGGCATCCCCAATTGGGGTATGTTATGAAGAAGGTGGGGAAGTACCTGGCTATTCAGCTCTAGTCACTAAAGGTTTTAATTCTGAATGGTGGTCTTGCACCAGGGCGATACTAAGAGTATCTTCCATTCTGGAATTATTAATTAATAATAATTGTGAAATAACACAAATCAATTAAATAAAATTTATTTGCGCACGCCGGGTTCGAACCCGCGACCTCCGGAATGGAAGTCCAACGCCCTACCGCTGGACTACGCCGGCCGTCCAGCATATTTGGAGTTAAAAAACGTAGATGTCATTTTGCCGTCCGATAATAATATTAATATAAATAAAAACCAAGCAATTTTTTTTCCATCACGCGTCGCAACTGAGTAGTTAGGTGCAGCCAGCACAGGTCACGTGTTACACACTGCGTCTCGTTCCAGCAGCGCAGTACAAAGGAAAGAGAATGAGTATCCCGTGTCCCTTCGCCATGCGAAGCAGTGGCAACGTGTGATGGAAATGATTTTTTGTTTGTTGAAATCCACGTTTTTTACTTCAAATATGCTCAGTAATCGCTGGTTACACCTTGTATAAAGCAGCCGTTTAGTATTTGACGTATTATTTGACACAGTTCCCCACAGTTAGTAATAGCTTAACTGTTCCGAGCTCATTATTTCCCCTAGATATAAACATTATGTCACGTAACGGAGATCAGAGATCGTCATTGTTTATAAATAACATTTTTGAATAATCACCCGGCTACATATGAACGTAAATGACAATAAAGCAGCCATGGGCGTAGACTAGGTCATCTGAGATAATTCCTACTTCTGAATCAAATGATTTGATCAAAATATCACAGTAAATTCTTGGAATTGCTCCGGAGGCGGTTTGCTTGTCTTTCTCGCTGATTCTTATCATCAGTTTATATTCTTCAGTGAACGTCTCTGACATAGTTTTATTGGAATAATCAGATAAGAAAAGCTCTGAACTATTGAACTTGATCCACAAATTAATTTATATCACTGATTTTGAAAATAATATTAATTTAATGGTGATAAATAAATCCGTCCAATACTATTTAATCAAAATAATCGACATAATATTTCAAAATCATCCGGATTTCTTCATGAAAATATAACTTTTTTTTTACATTAGCTCCACACAAGAGACCTTGAGGAATTCAAAAACCCTCGTCATTGAGGATGTTGCGTGGAGTCTTTTTAGGGAAAGGGATTGATTAGCAGATACGCACGAGCAAAGATTTTTGCTTTCGATTTGAAACGTCGTATATAAAATAAGGTATTCGATCTAGTATTTTGTTTAGGGCAACGAAATGCAATCATTTTAAATAGCGTATTCAGACGGTTCAATTTTAGTTGATCAACTCGACTCATGAAAGCATATTGACATGATTGTGTGAACCTTCTTTCAACAAGTTGAAGAAGTTTTTTCAAACAATTTTTGACGTTCAAATAAAGATGATCAATTAAAATGTAAAGCAAACACTTTGTGGCTTGACATTATATAAATGAAACAAATACTTTGTTTTAAACCACTTTATTTTAATTTTTATTGGAACAACTCTATGTTTACAACTTTTGAAGATTATTCCCTTCAATGTTATATATCATTGATACGAACCCAGAACCTCGTGGCTAATAACAAACGTTGTTAAAATTCTTTTATTTTTCAGTGTCTTGTTCTTTTTCATAAATTCGTTTAGATTATTAGTGTTATCTTCTTCTTCTTCAATGTTACACTTTATCTTAATTCAGTTTATATGTTTATTATCCTGAAGGAGGTTGAGTTCAACCGAAACCAATCGACGAATATGTATTTAAAATAAAGTGGTTTAAAAAAAAAAAAAATTATATTATTTTATTAAATTGAATCTTGTAAAACGACTGTAATAGGGCAGATCACAATATTATACAGAAAGAGTATGTAAATTTTTTTTCTCTGTATGTAAAGAGCAAAACTGTTACACCCATGATTTTGAAAACGATACGAGTTTCAAAAATTTTTTTTGAACATTTACAATTTGTTTAATATAAGTTTGGTATTCATAAAATTCATCACATTACCAATAACAATTCTTCGGTCAGTATTAAACCAATCTGTGTTATTTTTTACTTGAATATTTATAACGTTAAGGTACGTTAGCGTTGTTAAATGGAAATTGCTTGATTAGAGGTTGCGCCCAACCCAGTAATATATCCCGAAATATTTCCTGTTATTATGTTGGGTAATTGACGGACCGACCATTTGGTGAGTTCATTATTGTAGCTTTATTTAGATTCTTTATCTCCTCGGCCTGTCAATCCAAGTTAGGTAAAACGGCTTTCTAACATGCCTTTATGGGGAAATAGGCGCAAATTTCTAGAACGTCAAAGAACTGTGGAGTTTTTTTTTAACTTCCTAGGCATTAGCTTTCCTGCTTATATATATTTTTTTAAATACAGATATCCGATAATATTTCATCAGTATTATGTTACAAAGAAGGTATGGCAAAATTCTTTCGAAGTTATGTAGTTATAAGTAGCCAATTTCACTTGGAGTTTTTTGGGGGTTCTTTACTATGATTTTCCTGAATGCCTTCGGATGTGTAGGTAAATATAAATCCAAGAAATCAAAGTTTATACTGAGCAAATAATGAATCTAAAATGTTTTTTTGATTAATCCTTGGAATTTGTATAATTTATTTTTACTGGTAAGGATTTGTGTTTTAAATTCTGTCTGTAAATCCATAATAATTTTTGATTCTCCCATCGCCTTTGGTACCTTAGAAAAGGAAATTACCCCTCTGCCACGGAGTTAGTAATTTTTCGTTATGTGTCCAAAAGTTAAGACCCAGATATGAGCTCACTGTGACCTAACGAATATAGATATAGTCAGTCTTGTGGAGTCCAGAGGCCCTAGCACGCTCGCTCTATAAAGATCGATAGGATAACTATCGGTAACTTCTCATCGTTCCCTAGCATGACTACAGATCGCCAACGAATAAGTGACAGTTCACAATGACTAAGTGTCCTTAACATATTCGACATCAACTGTTGTTTGTACGTTAGCGATGTGCAGTTGTCCTAGGGAACGATGAGAAGTTACCGATAGTTATCCTACTTATCGTTATAGATCAAGCGTGCTAGGGCCTCAGGGGTGCTAGCGTAGTCGATCGATATGAAGTTACCGACCGATTGTCGGTAACTTCTCGTCGTTCCAACTGCAGATTGCAAACGAATAGGTGACAGTTCAAAATAACTAAGTGTCCTTAATATTTTCGATATCAACTGTCGTTTGTACGTTAGCGATCTGCAGTTGTCTTAGGGAACGATGAGAAGTTACCGATAATCGGTATATATCCAGTAACTTCATATCGATCGACCATGCTAGCAAACCAGGAACTTTGCATTATTCCCTTATGTCTAATGCTCAGTATCTAGGGCTGCATGTCACATTAAAAAGGTTGTGGAAATTCCACATTCAATAAATTCCTGTAGACTAATCTACCTAAAAAACATTAACTCGTCAAGGAGGCTCGAGGAAAATATATCTAGAAAATTTATCACATATATTTGCACAAAATCTAAATTTATGGTTATTTTTATAAGTTAAATCGCTTTCCATAATTAAATATTGTGATTTTACCCGCCGATTGATATTTTACTGTAAAAATATGCAAACTGCCCATTTCAAATCAGTTATGAGCTATAAGAACGTCTGTTAATGATCGGAGGAAAAGTTTATGACTAGTTGATTTGTACCTTGGTATAGAGTCTGATATTTTCATCACCCTGGTGTATCAAGAGCGTGGGATGTCTTTGATTATACGGAGCAGCAGTATTAAGTTATCCGATTTATGTTAATTTTATTGGAAAGGTACAAAACTAGAAGTGTTCGTTTGAAACTGGCTTGGCCGGGAAACAGAAGCTGTATTATTGTTGATTAAAACTTGTTTATAGAAAATTAATTATCACGCGCGACGTGAATGCATTTCATATTTTCTTAAAGTAAATGACAAAATGCATTAGCATAACAAGTACAGCAAAAACCAACTAAAGATACAAAATTTACTTATCCAAAACATAAAACTTTTGACAAAACACAACACACACATCTTTCTAGCCTAGAAACTTCAACACTAGTTCACTTCAATATAGGTTCTCCTATAGTGAGGAGTTTCTAGCTTCAGCCTCACAACATACTCAAATTGGGGATGACTAAGTACTATGACTATATTGCAAGTTTCGGTGAAAAATGACATTTCGTGTTTTTAAATTTATAAAAATAACCATTAAAATGCACTTCTTTCGAATTTCCGGTAACAGAATTGATTAGTACTAGTTAATATCTAACTACTACAACTTTTTAAATTTATTTTTTTAGTCCGTATTAAGCGTGTCCCGGTTTTGTAAATATTTATCCTTATTTTTCACACAAACGGGGACCAGATGACGTCACACACTCTCTCGCTTCGTACCGGGCATTTTCGCGGGCTTTATTAAAATTCAAACGTGTAAAATTAATTTAATTATGAAAACGAACTTTAAAACAAAAAAAAATCTGGTATTTAAGTGTGCATGTCATCTACATGAACATATTCTTTAAAAGTCAAAATATTTTTCACTCAACTTCCTTATTGCTCTTGCGCCTTTAATTCTAAATAAATTCTTATTGATTTATAAGATTGCTCAATTAATATTGTTATTAGTAATGTAAACTTATGATTTAAAGGCTCAAAATAGAGTCTATCGCATTATAAAATCATTGACAGCGCATAAGAGTGTTGGAAAACTTCTATTAAATACAGCTAGAAAGTTAAATAAATTTTTATTTCTAGATAATTGTATCAATGTTTACCTTCATATAATCGTTACAGATCGGCATGATAATCTACAGAATCTAGTTAATACGTTGTAGGTACTATATAGGTATTTGTACCATTGTATTTATGGTAAGGTATCTACAATCTACATACGTACGACAGTTCAGCAGACGGAATAATCTCGGTGCATTACTAGTCAAGGACAATGCAGTTGCCTGCAATCTGCACTCCCACGGGTCTAGATTCTAGATTAAGAGAAGAGATTGAGTGTCGCCCTATTAATGTAGCTTGCAACTGCAACTTCATCTGATCGCATGAATAAGATATGAACCAATAATCATTCCTCCTTGTTTCTGCCCTGTTTGCGAGCGATTCGTGCATTAGGAAGAAACTGCGTTAGAACTATAGATATTTCTGCACCAAATAAATGGATTCCATGACAATTTGTCCCCCGACACTTGGCCCTCCAGCGTACTTATATATAATTATGCAATCAGTTTAGAGAAAACATACCTAAGAAATAAATAAGAATACCAACCTACACAAAATAGAAGGAGTGTGCTGAGAAGTTGCACAGCCGAATAACAAAATTATAAAACATTTTTTTCATTCAAATGCATTATGAATAAAACCACTTGTCTATGAACTGTATATACCAGCAAATGAGTGCAAAAAATCGACACTGTAAATACATTTGTTTGATATCAATACCAATTTTATTTTGGATTATCTTATTCGATTTTGTCACTAAATAATTGATGTCTCGTCGTATGACGAGATTTTATGTATAGTTTAATGAACGAATTTTCTAGTATTATTTACTCGAAATCTGCCTATGCCTACGCTGCTTGAGGTTCCAAGTATCATCTCCTTATCTCAATTAATATAGGTAATACATTTTTCTGATGAATACATTACCATAAATACAATCACTAAGCAAAAGCCTATACCTAAGATATGATTAATTTGAGAGGCGGCAGACCATTTATTGGATAACAATCATCTCTGCCATAGGTCATTTGGCGACTTAGCAGAGGTGCCCGGATTTATGGGGTGAGGTTTGTCCGGATCATTGCGGCGGACAGGTCTACCCACCAACTGTGTGGCAGGCCAAATCGGGGGAGACTGGTTGAGGGAGACCTTTCGGTCTCCCCAGCAGGACTCTCTCAGAACATCGCCTTGCACACGGAGAAGAATGTTATTCTAAAATACTATCATTTTATTCGTAAAAACCGTTAAAAACGGGACTGAAGTTCTAACGAACAAATTGACAGGGTTTCAATGTTTATTGGCGGGAACATGTAAGATTAATTTGTTGGTATTCGTAATTTCGTACGTATACAAAAAAAAATATTCTTACATTTTCCCGCCAATAAACGTTGATACACTGTTAATTTGTTCGTAAGAATTTCAGTCCCGTTTTTACGAATAAAATGATCGTATTTTAAAATAACATTTTTCTCCGTGCACCCGTAGTAAGAAGCCCTCGTACCATTTTCCTTTCCAGAACTTCCTATTTTCCTTTCATAAAAAGACCATCTACTCAGCATCCCCGAAGAGGACATTGGAAATGAGAGGATTTATTTTTCCAAATTCAACTAACTAACTAACTAACTAACCATCACGCCGTTTCCCCACAGGGGTAGGCAGAGTAAATTCAACAAACATATTTTTTAGGTCAGGAGAATCGAATAACGAAATAATATATTTATACAATAAGCCAAAGGTATGTAGGTACCTACACATATTAAAAAAATGTATGTTTACAAAGAATTATTGATACAGTAATTTAAAATTATTTGCCAGAACATAAGTAAACAGGTATGTACGTAGGTATTTGAAAGAAAATGAGCAAATGGGTAAAAATAATATTTGCTCATCGATGCGAACACAATTCTAAATACATTAATCATTTAGTCTTGTAGAAGACCGTTTAGCATTAGGAAAAAGTAAGTTCTCGTACATTGAACAGCACAGTGTTTATAGAACATCTAACTAATAAATCCACATTACTCTTTCTAACTGTCTGCAAATCAATCCTATATGTTACCATTTCTCTATACCTTTTTTCTACAAACGTCCTCACCTACAAAATTCATTCATCACAGCCAAGTTGTTATTCAGATCTAAAAACTCTTCTAAAATCTGAAAGAATTTTTTTATAATACCGATGTATTTATAAAATAATTGCTGGTTCGCATAGAATGACTAACAGCCGCTTTTAGAAAATAAATCTACAACAACTTTGCAGTCGGTGGCATCAATGGCGTGATTTTGTGGATACTCTAAATTTTAGAGTCCAAAGTAAACAAAGAATTCATCGTTCCTCATTTAGGCGACTGATACATTAAACGTGACAAGCTGAACCTAGGGGGGCATACATTAATTACGTGAGCAAAAAATAGGCGAGGGGTTCAGTAAAATCTCACCAAATTTCATTATACCGAGGAGCGGGAGGTCAATAAAAATCTCACTTTAAAAGAGTACATATTATTAAAGATATATTAAATAAAAAAATATTTCACTTCTTTTGAAGTGTCCCATTTTGCCCGCTGAAAAAATGGCTACTACACGGAGAGAAATGTTATTCGAAAAAACGATCATTTTAATAGTAAAAACGGTTAAAAACGGGACTGAAGTTCTTACGAACAAATTAACAATGTTTCAATGTTTATTGGCGGGAAAATGTAAGAATAATTTGTTGGTGTACGTAATTTCGTACGTATACCAACAAATTGTTCTTACATTTTCACGCCAATAAGCATTGAAACCCTGTTAATTTGTTCGTAAGAACTTCAGTCCCGTTTCCAACCATTTTTACTATTAAAATTATCGTTTTTTCGAATTACATTTTTCTCCGTGTATAAAAAACATTTATTTCGAGAGTACGAAAAATTCTCACGTAAGGGGGAGGGAGTCCCATTAATTAATGTATGTCCCTCAGTCAATTAAATTTTTAATGATTTTTTTAGTTGATCGCAATGCAGAAAATACCTAAGTATTTAGGTAAAAGTCTAGTCAAAGTTAAACATCAATTTGCTGATCAAGGTAAAGAAATAACACAGCAACCATTTCATTGTAAATTTTTATGTTTTAATTTCTAGATATCTTTATAAAGTTACCTAGAAAAACGTTTTGGAGTCCGCTGTCATTGCGGGTCAACTTGGAGAAGACTTCACATTGACTTTTAACGGTTATCGCTGGCTTAACAATAAATAAATATCGATCTACCGGTTGATTAGTCAGACATCTCCGAAAAATAAAAATTTGAGTTGAGTATGCAATTACATGTAAAAGTGTACCCTCTATCTGGTGCAATACTCAGATTAGTCATAAAATCAATCAAATCAATTATAATGCAGAATAAGTTTTACTGAATTATTTTTAATACGTAAAACACAGAGTCGTGTAAATAATATGTGATTTATGGTGAGCATTCGAATATTACTTTCCTCATTATCTCAAAAATTTGTATTTGGAGATGTCTGACGATCAACTGGACGATCAATCTATGAATTTTAAAACAAAATTTGTAAAGTGTACGGCTGAGCGAAAATTACTTAGGTGATACTGAGATTTAGCATTTAAGGGGGTATAAACAGACAACACCGGAAATTTGTCCCTTTTAAATCAAATTCTAGACGTATTGACTCTTTTTTACAAAAAAAAAAACATAAATTGGTTTTGAAAGATTGTTGTTTTATCTGGTAAATGCACTTTTTAAATTTTGAAAAACTAAGTTTATTTTTAATATACGAAGATTATACCGTTAGTCGTTGGTAAATTTGTTAAATTTTCAAACGAAATATTGTATTATACAACACAAATTTCAAATCATATAATCATACAGCAAAATAAATCAATTCATAATCTAGTAGACACGTTTCAGAATTTTAATTTTAGTTCAATTAAAATCATTAAAAAATAAATAAAAAATTATTTACAAGAAGTACATGATATTTAATAATTTATCATCATGCATTTTGAGCATTTTCATTGCTTAATGTAGGTGTATATTAAAGCAATTTTTTAATGAAATAAATCGATATTAAATTTTTTAAGTTTACAAATTTTGATACGGGGAATAATCGATCTTTCTCATCGGAACCTCCCTGTACAGTTGCAAGCATTTTCAAACTTTAATTCTCAGCCGCTGGTCAATGGGTCTTAATCCAAATTTAACAAAGTTTTCTCTCAGTTAGATTGGTGAAAGCCATCGTCAAGGTATAACAGTCGGCTTTTCACGTTACGTTGTTTTCTTATGTACAGTTTTCGAGCCGTTGGAATGCGAAACACACTCGTGACACACTTTATATTTATAGAGCAAACAAAAAATTGAAGTTCATAATACGACACGAAGTACGCACTCTCGTCGTCATGATTAAATATATCAGTAGTGCATCAGAAGTGTATGAATACTTGTTTTGCGGATTGTGGATTAATTAAGTGGATTTACTCAGTGATGTATGTTTAAATACGATGACTATTGAGAGGAAAACTAAGCACGCTCTTGAAAAAAACGGAATTAATTTGCATAGTGTAGGTACCTGCATAATATTATGTACGGAATTATGTTATGTCGATTGAAAATGGTGCAAACTGCGAACATGTGTTTATATAATATATAATTCATAATATATAATATATAACAGCGCCCTTGAGGTGATTTCTCACAAAAACGGCGCTCTACAAATTATCCAATTATTATTATTATTATTATTAATTATACCTATTATTAATTTCAATTATTTGACGACCTATGTGGCAGAGAGATAAGGTTTTCTTGTTGGTGGAAATTTAGTATGAAAGTAGAATAATTTAATGCAGAAATTCGAATATAACTTTGTCATCAAATAGCCGTTCGGCGCCATTTTGTTTCATTTTCATCACATGCCCATTCAGCACCATTTTGTTTTTTGACATATTATGAAAGTTAAATGGAACATTTTCATCACATGCCCATTCAGCGCCATTTTGTTTTTTGACATATGAAAGTTAAATGGAACATTTTTATCACATGCCCATTCAGCGCCATTTTGTTTTTTGACATATGAAAGTTAGATGTTAAATGGGTACATTTCCATCACATGCCCATTCGGCACCATTTTGTTTTTTGACAAATGAAAGTTAAATGTTAAATGGGTACATTTTCATCACATGTCCATTCAGCACCATTTAGTTTTTTGACATATGAAAGTTAAATGTTAAATGGGTAGTATTTCATCACATGCCCATTCAGCACCATTTTGTTTTTGATATTTGAAAGTTAAATGTTAAATGAAACATTTTCATCACATGCCCATTCGGCGCCATTTTGTTTTTTGGCGTATGAAAGTTAGATCATTACCAAAAAAATAACTGCTTAAAAAAATGTTTGAGAATTTTTCACGATCACAACATAAAACCTGTATACAACAGTGTACAAAAACAACACAGTGCTTTTATTATTATTTTGAATGTATTTATTTTTCCGTGCTACGATTCAGAGAATTCATAAACTTGAAATTGTGCAACGTGTTAATTGAACGCATGGACCTTTTGTGTTTCCTCTTCAGCGAATATTCTCGAATAGTTGATTAATTAAAATAACATTTGATACCGTCCACGATCAGGTGCCGAGAGAGGTCAATCAGATTAATTCTATTCACGTCACAAAATGAGTGATGGATTCTTTCATTTCTTGCAGCTATAATGTTTATGTAGTTAGATCATCGTGACATCAGAAAGAATATTGAACTGTTCAAAGATATCTAGTAAAAATTGTACAATTTGATTTTCTATTATGGTGATGTCATTTGGTAGATACCAATTTTTTAAGGCTCTTATCTTCTTTGTATATCATCACGCTGCAGTGACCACGAAATATGGAAATCATTGGCTGATGGCCTCTGTAATTTTATGATCTAGGAATCGATGTATGTTTAATGTATATATTCTCGATTTTTGATCAGTTTTTCAAATATTTCAACTTTTTGCGAAACCACTTTGTTGCTTCATAACATTCTTTGAGGTGAAATACGCAATCAAGAAAAGGAAAATAGATCTCAAAATCCACAAAGCATGATAAAAATAAACATGTCACCTTTATTTTAAAATCACGCACCAAGGCAGAAAACATCAAAGGTTTAGTAGCTAGAAGTTATTTCGAATATGAATTTTACGGTAAGGTAAAATTAGCATATCCAGATTAGTTTTAGATTCTTAAAATTGTTGCTGTAATATTGAAGGACTGAAGGTTTTAGAGAATTTGAAAATCAAGTCTTCATATTATTTCAGTTCCATGAAGCGGAATATCGCCTTCCACAGCAGTAGGAGAACTTCCTCTCCGTCCTTTTCAAAAAGACCCTCCACACAGCATCCCCAAAGAAGACATGAGGGGAATTGTTTTACGAGGGGAATTATTTTACGCAGGCTCAATGTAACTGGGCCATAATTGTATAATAACAGAACTCGAATAGAAATTTCACAGAACTTGAAAATTGGCTGTAATTCTATGGAACTACTGGCCTTGTTGCTTTTTATCGATTAAAAATAATAAACTTCGTTTGAGAAATGGAAATTTTGACACATTTATTTTACGTCCATCGCCATTAAACTTGTATTCGTTGGTGAATATAACACAATCATTTTCATTGTCTCATTGAAGTAAATACTTACTTGGAGTATTTCACCTAATTAACCATTACATTGAAGATGAAGAAATTTTTTATAATCGGGTTATTCCCTTCTGCACTTTCACAATGGGTAAATAAAGATGTTTATTTTATTGTTTGATATTTATTTTGAAAGTTTGAGGAGTTCTGAGATAAACAAGCGACCCACAATGTTCACGGCCGTCATCGTAATGTTTATTTTTACCTTTATCTACAAAAAGTAAAATAGAGTAACGTTGCCGTTTTTCTGAATCTACCGGGTACACCATTACGCCATTGTAGGTTAATGCGGATTATGTAGTAATTATTTACTCGTTATGTCCAAGTTGTTAAGCACTTTAAACGGATTTATTTATACCGCTCTTTCGCCTGAGGGCAGATTCATTTTATGTAAATTTACAATTTATTCTAACAGTAGGTCTACATAATTGAACAGGAAATTTACATAGAATAACTATCTGTCAATGTAGCAACATTTTAACCTGTTACAAGTGGCTTACATTGCATTTTTCCAATGTTTACAATATTGTTAAAAAAATAATTATTGCATTTTTTTTAAATCTGTTAGAAACCAACATTTCAGAAATTTAAGAAAATAAATCTATTTTGATGTAATACGAACTTTTTACGAACGCTACTGTATATTACCCGTTATTGCATAATATCGCCCTTGAGGTGATTTTTCGCAAAAACGGTGCTCTACAAATTATCCAATAAAATGTGCGCGCGCACAGCTCTCTTTTGCTCCTACAGTATTTATAAAATTGTTTAAGAACGAAATGAAATTACGAATAATCTTCGTGCACTGGCAATGAGAAGAAGAGAGAAAGAAATGTGTGCGCGCACTGCTCTCTCTATCTTCTACAGTGTGATATAGCCCGTTCGCCTCGCCCGACTACACTTTTTGTAACGCATTCGCCAGTATACCCCCCAAGTCGTAAAGAAGTTTCACTTAAAAAATTACGAAAGATGAAAATCTTTTATCTATGTCCCAACTGCTCCAGTGATACTATGGCATCCCCATTTATGGTATGTTGTGAGGCTGAAGGTAGTGTTGAGGGAGAGATGGGAAAGTTAGAGTGAGGAAGTAATTGGCTATTCAGATCAGTTTCAAGCAACTTTTCATATCTGAATGGTGGCATTACACCAGGGCGATTCTGAGAGAATATTCCACCATTGAATGTGCCTTCTTCTTCCTCTTAAATAATGAATATTTTGTACCTTCGTCTATGACACTTTAATTTGTTTTCTCTGTTATTTTATAGAACACTCTCATCAACCTAGAATTTAATCAATAATTATGTAATCTTTTTAATAAGAAAATAATAAATTTGATTGGAATAATGTATATTAGGCATGAAGAAAAATCCACTAAAAGAATGGCGAAAAAGTAATAGCAGAATCACATAAAAATTTGTTGGTAAACATTCAATAAAGTGAAGTTAAAAATGGTTTTTGCTACATTCAAGAAATTGATTTTGAAAGGAATAGGTAGACAGATGAAACATACTTCTTGATTACAATGCGTCATAATTGCTATTTTTATGGTGTTACCTTTTTGTATCTACAAACGACATAATAATATTACACGGTGATGTGAAAACAGAATTGATTTGTACGTGGGTAGAAAATTTGACTTCCTACGTGCTTCCTGAGCAGATTAATTCAAATTTTAGACACAATTATTGCGTTAAGGTTTATTAAACCTTTCAATTGACCGTGACTTCTAGATTGATACACAAAATATCTCAAACGAAAAACCAACGTAGGCAGAAGTTCATGTTTGTTATAATTATTTTTCTTGATAATGTTAACGTAGATTTATGTTTGCGGTCATAAATAACGCCATTAAATAAATTAGTAACATAGACGACGTTAAGGAGATGAAATAACAATGTAAAGTGCTTCTATTGTCCGTCCTACACTGTTTTCCAATGTTACATTTAAACCATCAATAAATAAATTGAGTTGTGTGGGATGCGAAGGTTAAATAGGTTGACTTTCGTGTCGGTGTTATTGCAAATTATTGCTAACACTTCGACAGGCTGTCTATAGCAACTAGAAAATAAATTATTGTCTCCAAGCCCTGCCTTTTAAACCGAGTTCATTTTTTAATGCATGCAAGTCCATAGATTTATCACAGACTTATTTAGGTGATTTTATCTCCGAAATTCGAAATACATAATGATAAATTTTAAAAAAAACGAGTGAATTTCTAATAGAGAAGAGCTTGTACTTACAGGCATGAATCTATGATCTTTATTATATCAGTATTTTTTCAATCCTTTATCTTCTACTGCCCTCTCCTGTCGCACATTAACATAGACATGCTCATTGGTAGACTTGCCCTAACATGAATTCCGGGTATTATTTCGAAGAGCTGGACACAAATCACGTGATCATATCTTTGGTATCTTGAGCAGCGCAGTCCTTTGTAGGACTTATCTGCTCAGTATTGGAATGTTCGTAAAACGATTAAAAACTGAACCGTCTTCAAATCGCGTTGAGTATAAAGACGCTAAAAATGAGTGAGTTTGGTAAATTATAACAAATTATTTGTAAAAGTGTCTAACTAAATAGCGTACCAAAATATTCAGTTTTGGAAACAATCCCGAATTTTTATTCACCCGATTTGGGATTTGCAGTTAAGATTGTTACGCAGCCAAGGATTAAAAGGAAAGAAAGAAAAGGGCAGAAAGGGACACGTCCGTCCACGCCACTCTTCCTGTTCCGCGCAACTTGGTTTGTTCCCATCGCCCATGGGCATCTTGTTTCTTCCTTACTCTGTGGAGATTCTATCACCAAAGTAATCTCCACAATGCAGACACAACAGCCCGGAATAACTTACATCTTCTTATACTTTCTATTCTAACACTTTTAAACATTTTTTTGTCACACATTATTATTTAAAATATAAAATTTGTACCACATTTTTTTTACTGAACTGGTTTTCCGTGCTTCGGGCATGTTCAGATTGGTCAGAAGATAGCTGTAAACGTGTGATGGAATTCCACCACAAATTAACAGTCTCTTATCATCCGAATAATATAATTTTATTATACAGGGTATGGGACGTACTTGACTTATTTTAACAAGTAAAACATAATTTCGAATAAAAAAGCAAATGAAATTCTGGTCTCTGAAGTATCTGACGTATCTGAAGTTTATTTTCAATTAAAACCATTAAAAAATCACAATTTTTTGGATAGTTAGCCGCGGGGTAAAGAGTTGGGTGGTTACTCGGCTGAGTGATGACAGTAACGACAAGTGGAAGAAACAAAGACAAAAATTTACTTTTTTTTTATCCAAATAATGGCAGGAATCCCTGGTTGCAGCAAGTTAAATATATTTCTTGTGTACGTTTTAGTAAGATTTTGTTCATTCGTATAAGATTTTATATATAAATGATCGCACAAATCCAAGAACCAACAGCGTAACGGTAAACGCTGTAGACTTTTACATAGTATGGAAGTTGATGGATCGATTCTTGCCATAAATTTAATATTCATAAATAGTTTTTTATTTATTTTTATTTATTTTAAAAAGAAAGACAAACATTCCCGGGTTACGAATAACCCAACAACATTTGAAAATCTCCTACTACCACCACACTAAGCGGAAGATGTTGCTTGTGTTGTGATGGAGGACTTAGCCAGCCGAGGAATCGAACACGGAACGCCTGGGTGGGACCCAAACGCTATGCCCACTCAACCACTGACTGGTTGTTGGTGTATAATCATTTTTCAATTTTAATTTTGAATTTCATAGGTTCGCGTGATGTAATATTGATTGTTCATTCGACTTTCCAAAAATAGTTTTCGAGCTACCATCAGAAGCATTGATAAATTGCCTTTGTTTTTTATCTACGTAAATCGCATAATATGAAGAGCAATTTTCCGATAAAAAGTCAGGAAACGTAAATATCTGACAATAATTATTGCGATTGTTCGTTGTAGGTTTAGTTGTATCGGTGGGAAATCACAGCGAGATAAAAGAAAGTATGATTCAAGTATCCATTTTCTCTTTTTAAAATGACATGGTATTATGGCTGCAGTTAATAGATAGCTAATAGTATGAATGTTACGGATATCCTTAATTGTTTTATCTCTTCACAGTAGTTGTCTGTCTGCTTCAATGGAAGTAAACAGTTGGTTGCAGAATGCTAATATTGAGTACACAAGTGATTCTTATTTGTCCTAATTCCACATTAATTTTTAGATGTTATCATATCGTTACCTTAGTTGTACAAGGTTCTAACTGATTTTTTTTTTGCTCAAGTGGTTCACATTTGTTGTAATTCCACTTTAATTTTTAGATGTTATAATATCTCACCTTAGTTGTACAAGGTTCTAACTGACATGTTTGTGCTCAAGTGGTTCTCATTTGTCCTAATTCCACATTAATGTTTACATTAATTCCACATTAATAATATCGTCGCCTTAGTTGTACAAGGTTCTAACTTAGTTGTACAAGGAACTTTGTGCTCAAGTGGTTCTCATTTCTCCTAATTCCAGATCAATTTTTAGATTAATTCCACATTAATAATACCGTCTCCTTAGTTGTACAAGGTTCTAACTGACATCTTTGTGCTCAAGGTTCCCACTTGTCCTAATTCCACATTAATTTTAGATGTCATAATATCGTGACCTTAGATGCACAAGGTTCTAACTGAAATTTTTGTGCTCAAGTGGTTCTCATTTGTCGTAATTCCACTTTAATTTTTTGATGATATAATATCATTAACTTAGTTGAACAAGGTTCTAACTAACATAAAAAGGACATTTAAATGTCAAACCATTTGTTTTGCTTATTTCCATAACGAAGTTCTAATATCAAGATTTTAAAGCTTTCTTTTATTTTACAAGGTTCTAACTTCAAGCTGAACCTTTAACATCTGCCATTTTCATTGTATTGTTCACGAGGCGAAGTCCTAGTTCGTCACTTTAGTTGGATAGGATTTTAACTTCGCCTTACCATTTTCTTGGGTGTCAAATTTGCAAAGACGATTTCTCACAATCTATTTACCGATTTCTGATTTAGAGGATCAATCTAGGGTACCTAAAGTATTTTAGTTTAAGATATTTTAAAGCAAAATAATGAATTAGAACATGGCCCTAGATTGGAATGGTAATTGGGAAATGCAGTTAGAACCTTATGCACCGCATTATCATGCTCTAGCTGGTTGCATATGGTTCGGTCTGCACATTAAGGTATGTTCTAAAATGATAAGTATACCTCCTTAATTCCTTAAAATATATTAAACTCAAATACTTTACCCAATATTCAACCTCATAATCAGAAATTCGTAAATAGATTACGAGAAATCGTATTTGAAGCTTTAATACTTCATATTTCAGAACAAGGTAAAGTCAAGTTAGAACCCTGTCCAACCAAAGTTGACCTGTGAAATGTAATTTTACTGCGTTTGTGATAATTCTTTAAGTTGAAATGAATATAAACGACTGTCATTCAATATGAAATATTAATAATTATTATATTATATTCCAGTAAGTACCCACCTAATGATCAACTTTTTTCAATAGCTAATTAATTTTCTGCATTCATTGAAACTTGATTATAGAAATGATTGTTTCATTGTTGAATTATAGGTATAAGTGAGGTTTACTGCATGATTTACAATTCATCTATATTTAGTTACATTACAGAATGCTTTCAAATAAAATACATAATTTATTTTTTAGCGTAATGCGAATGCGTTAAACTACATGTATATGTTGTCATTGATTATTATATTATTTAATCAGGTCTATGCAATTTACTATAAGGCGATGCGCCACTAACAACAATACTCCTTAACTTCTTGAATGTGGGATGACATTTGGCCACTTGATAGCCGTTCTTCACAGAAAATTAATTTCAAAGTATTCCGAAAAGCGACATTACTGAAAATAAAAGCAAAGTCTGAAATAATATTGGCGCAAGCGATTCTGACCTTGTCCTTGTACAGTTTCTTTATAAATAAGGATTAAATCGCATTTAAAAATATGTTTGTCCCGGACGCTGGCGTCCGAGCTACAGACGACAGATAGATAGCGATAAGGTGAAAATTGCTGCTTAATTCTGTTGTGTCGATTTATGCAAAAAAGTGTTTTATTTTATTTTGAGAAGTTCATGCACAAGTATTTAAATGTTTTACGATAATTTTTTAAATAGTTTAATTTTTGACCTCATAAGTAGGTTCGTAAGTGGGAGATTTTAAACTTTAAATAAGTTTTTAAGTTTTATTTTTTACTGGGCTTATAAAAACACCAAGGCCAAGGATATGTTATTTTTTTATTTTTTTTTTTTTATTTTTTTTCGCGGTATTTAATTAAAACATCTAAGACATTTCTAAGCGATATAATTTTCAAACCAAAAACACCTGATTTAGCAATAGGTACGATACTGATTTGCTTACAGACGCCATACAAAGTAATTTTGTTTATTCATTCATCAATGTAAATCAATGAAATCAATGTAATTACTTAAAAATAAATATTAAAACAATATACATAAAATTATATTATTTTACCTACCTAAAAATTACTGTTACAAACAATCGTAAAAAAAACTTTAATAACAAAAGGAAAACAATTTTAGAACGTAAATTTAATAGCCCTGGCTTTCATTTAACATGCATGTGCGAAAATAAAAGAATAACAAAGAACCGAGCTGCATCTATTCGTTTTTATTGCCCACACAGCTAGCAATGTGTGAATGCATTACCAAATCTATCAAAAATAATTTTTATATTTTGTTATTTAGTTAGAAAAAGGGAATAATTTATTGTTTTACATGCTCCATATCGAACCAACCAAAATATTATGAAAATGGATAGTAAATTCTATTCGGCAAAAACAAAAGTATACGATAAAAAATATAAATACAATATAACCACTGGAGCGACAAAGCAATTAAAATATTTTTTCTCGGATTGCTAGAGGAAATTTTCCGTCCACATTAAAAAAATCATACCTCCGAATTTGAATATGGAGACATACAAACTGTTTACAGTTCTATGTAGCCAATGAATTCCCCTATCTTTTGTCTATTATCACATATTTGTAGGATTTATAAAAAAAATATATAATTAAATCTTTAACCTTAAAACATTTTAAAGAATCTAGAGAATATTTATTTTGTTTTATTTTGAATGTACAATATATTATATAATCGTTTAAATAATTTTTTTTTTGAAAATTTGCCACATTTTGGCAACAAATCAATCCGAGGTTTTTAGAAATAGTGCCATAATGTGGCAAAAAGCGCTCGAGTGGATAAACACAAGTAATAAAAAATTTAACGTACATGCTTAATTAGGACAATATTTTTTTGTTGTTGTTGTATACAAAAAACATTCTTAGTATAATAACAATATTTTAAACTTCGTAAAATTTACCACATTAAAGAAAAAATAACTTCTTATTTGATTTCCCAAAAATATTATATTTTTACTAAGAATGGGTTGTTTCACAGAATTTGAACAATTCATCAAATTAAATATTTAATTTTCAAATTCTGTAAAGGTTCTATTTCAGCTGTGTTATTATATCATTATATCACCAGATGTTTTGCATAACTGAAATGCTAACAGAACTTGAATACCTAGAGCGTTCAGATAACTTGAAAAATAACTTTACTTAACTAACGTGATACAACTGTCGTGCGTTATTTTCATAAATTGTTAAAAATCGTAGAAATATAAATTTTATGATAAAAGATCGATAATAATAACATTAATAACAAATAAAATGTCTTACCTTCGTGTTAAGTTCTCGTTATTCCCTCAATAATCCACACAAGAAGCACAGGTGCGCGAATTTTCGTGCGTTTCGTTCGAAAACTGAAAGAAAATCTGCCGAAGATCGCGTCAAAAGCTTCGTATTCGTTTCCGTTTAGCGTTGGTTAGTTAGTATTTTCGTATATATTATGCTCTAAATTTCGGTGTCTTAAAAGAAATGGGATTAATAGTTAATGTATTAGATTCGTGTTGGAAAATGGAATGTTGGTTGAGTTTTATTAGAGCTCGGCGGCCGACCGCGCTGTTCGAGTGTTCGAATGACTCTGGACGGGACTTACGCGCGAACGTTCGGCCAGATGAATCGATGACTCGATGGCTCGAATGGTTTGAATCGAGTCATCGGATCGCGGGCGTCAAGGTGGATACAAGAACTGACGTTGTATGCAAAGGTGGCGATTTGGGATACAACCACGGCTATTCTAATTAACGAACAAAACATCATTATTGAAATGTAGAGCGTCATTGCGGTGATTGTATCATTAAAAAGTTGACTGTTTCTAAAAAAAGTTGAAGTTCATTAAAAAATATGGTTAAAAATTTAGTTTAACAATGCGTGGGAAAATTATTTATGAAAAATAAACAAAATAGATTTCGTTACAAGCGTAGCTAAAACAAAATTAAACCGGTTTGTACCTTATTTTAAAATACAAATATGTAGACAATGTACTTTTTCGTGTGAATACTGCACAAGGGTCTCAACTGCTCCCAACCGCCTGGTGCCAGTGAGACTATGGCATCTCAAATTATAAGTATTGTGTGATGCTGAAATTAAGTGGGGAGGGGAAGGAGATGGGGAGGAGGAAGACGGGGAAGTATTTGGCTATTCAGATCTGGTCGCCAAACACGGATAAAGCTATTTCAAGCAACGTTTCAATTCTGATTGGTCGTCTTACACCTGGGCGACACTGAGTATATTGCATATTAATCGATTCCAGTTTCATTAAACATATTAATTTCGGCTGTAGGTGCACGGGTGCATGCGTGAAGTGATGAGTAATACCGCGTAATGCGTAAAAATGTTCAAGTACAATGAACGTTAAATTTTCAAAATTGGAACTGATAAGCATAAATCGCAATATCAGAAAATCGACAAAGTAGGAACGAAACACGTTTTATTAATTAATAATTATTTATTTCAAATATGTGTTTCAGAATGTCGTCATTTTGCACGGTTACTAACATTTGAAAGGTAAATTTCTTCAAAAAAGGTAAATGATAATATTCCTTGATTTTTTTGAGAGTCTGCGGAAGGTGATGTATTAATGTTCCATGGCAAATTTAACTAATATGCATTATGTTAATTTTCGATTTGATTGACGAATAAGACAACTATTTTATTTATTTATTGACGCCCTATTGGGCTTTGGGAAAAGTATAACATAAATAAAAAAGATTACAAAATGTACAATAAACACGAGCTTCTAGAACATGATGTGCGCATACCCAGGACGATTATAGGATAGTGAGTTCTGGTGTTATGAAATTATTTCCTATACTATTCATACGATTGCGATTAAAATTTCATCCGATTGATATAAAATTGTTATGAATTGTTGTGAACATGCCTGAGAATATTTCTATATATATAGGTATACTGGTGAGCTCTGGCATTAAGAAATTTGCATTAAAAAAATAAATAGGTCACGCGAGTTGTTGGAAAAATGGGTGTATTTTATGGAGTCAAGCGGCAGGGAAAAAAAGGCTGGGGGGAGTGGTATGCTGGGGAATTAAGGAGAGGGGCTTCGCGGGAAGGGGGACGAGGGAGAGGGTAAGGCGGAGAAGGTGGAAGCGGAATGCGCGAGGGGAAGAGGGGGGGGTTCGCGAGTAAGGGAAGAGCGAGAGAGGGGAGGTGGGACACGAGGAAGGTGAAAAGGGAATGCGGGAGGGGAAGGGGACGTGGGAGGGGAAGATAAAGACGAGGCGGAAGCGAAACGGGGACGAATGGGAAATGACACGAAGGGAGAAACAATTTATTTATTTAAGTAGCATTTCAACGCATGCCGGGTATCAACTAGTATCTAATAACTTTTAAAAATGGAAATACATTGGTAATTCATCATGATTCTATGAACTAATTGAGTGCATAGTGCATGCATGACCCATGACAGAAATCATGATTACATGACTTTTTATTTACTTGTTTAATACTTTAATGATAGTCTTTTGCGTATTCAAACAGAATGACATAATCTTGTATCTTTCTTCTTCAAATTCAACCAGTTTCTTACCGTCGAGCTTTTCTGTAAGTGGGCGATCACAGACTTGGCTTGACCCGAAAGAGTAATACGTAGACTAAAAATTAAAACAACAGACAAAAAACTCATTCATCTATACCGAGATATGAGTCAAGCAGTGAATTGTCTTTACACCTTTGTGCTCATTGGTACAAATTACTTGAAAGATTTGCAAGTAGACTAAAAACCATGGCACTTCATCGCGCAAAATATCCATTTGTATTCAGATAGCACCACAAACAGTCTATCAACTTTGGACTTTTTTCTCAGTGGTACAGTTTACCTGGCAGGTATTCGTACTATCCTCTGTTTGTATGTTTAGTAAACTAGTTGTGCGATAGAGGGGTCTAACTAACGGTAGAATGAGATGCGACAGCTCGATTATTATTGATGTTGTGTTTGTTTCTGAACTTTGTGTGGGACTTTAATGCCCTTGTTTCGAATAAATGAGTTTTAAATTAGTTTACTAACTAACTTTGCAAAAAATCTTATGGCTAATGTCTGTTGTTTTGGGGCTTTCGCCTTTTACGACCACAAAAGTTTTATTAAATTGACACTAATTCCTTGTTTTTGATGTTTTTAGGATGTATAAATATAGGTAAGTCAGGTACAAATCATTATAACAACTTCCTATCTAACATTCGTACGTCATAATAAAATTTCCCATTAATTACAGAAATACGAGGTGCGGATATTAAATAACGAGACATTTTATTTTGATTTTATCCACTCGAGCGCTTTTTGCCACATTGTGGCACTATTTCCAAAACTTCGGATTGCTTTGTTGCCAATATGGCAAATTTTCAAAAAAAATTTTTTTTTTTTATAACGACTATTTAATATATTGTACATTCGGAATATAACAAAATAAATATTCTCTAGATTCTTTAAAATGTTTTAAGGTTAAAGATTTAATTATATATTTTTTTATAAATTCTACAAATTTGTGATAATAGACAAAATCTAGGGGAACTCATTGGCTACACAGAAGTATAATCAGTTTGTATGTCTCCATATTCAAATTCGGAGGTATGATTTTTTAAATGTGGGCGGAAAAATTTCCTTTAGCAATCCGAGAAAAAATATTTTAATTGCTGTCGCTCCAGTGGTTGTACATAGTTGCAGTAGCAATTTTTCCAAGTCTGATGTGAATTTTCTCTCTTGTTACATTTAACATTTTTCCGACGAAACAAAAAAAAAACTCTATGCAAACGAAGGCTACGGCTATACGGATTTGTTTACAGAAGCGAGAAGTGCTGCATGCGAAATAGTAGGCTTCACGCTAAACAGATCAACAGATGTATTTTGGTGAATGTGTATTTCTTCTGTAGCAGTCACTTTCGTAATTTTTTCGAATCTTTTCGTAATCCATTTACAAAAAAATTGTAATAATTTTGACACCACATATTTTTATGGTGTTTTGGTCATTGTCTTATATTTTGACAATTGAATTATTTCGTATATCACGTGGTCAGATCTGTGGCGGTACGTGAAGTTAGAGTGCTAAGTTTAAATTGTTTTTGAAGCTGAAATGTTTTTTTTTCGAAATTACCAGTTTTGAATGACACCATGCCTCTCCAGACTCAAAAATTTGAAAAAAAATCCATCTTCGGCTACGATAACATCAATAATGACGTATTTTTCAAAATTAATAATCTAGATTAATTAAACAGTTTCACAGTCACTAACCTACCTTACACACAACACAACAAAAAGTTCATAAATTATGTTATTAGCTATTATGTATAAATATTAATAACTTTATGTGAACGCTGTAATATTATATAGAAATAAAAAAATAAAAAATAAAAAAAAAGATTCTAGATCACGAAAAGTCAAAAACCGCCCCTGCTGTAACGTTGCATTTTGACAGAAAAAATATGTGCAATTTCACGCCTTCGAGTTAAATTTTACCGTTTGAATGTTTTCAGTAAGACACACAAACAGATTTAATGTTTCATGGAATACATTTTACAATGCACATGTTATGAATTTAATTAATTTTATCTGTGTTGAGCCGGGTTTTGAAACCGCGATCTCTGGGCCCAGAGCCAAGGATCTTACAGTTTTGATAACGAGCATGGTACCTAATGTGTTGTAAATGTTGATTTTGCACTCCTTAGCAATTTTCTTTGTCAAACCTACTTGATGCCTCGATTTTGCAAATACTGGTGCTACAGGAACTGATTGTGAGGCAGCATTTTACAATTTGGCAACCAACATCTTTGTCATAGGTCACCCCCAGTGGTTCGCTACGTTCGGAGATTTAGCGGGGGTGACCGGGTTCATGGAGGGAGGTTTGTTCGGGTCTTAGTAAGGGATGCATCTGCCTACAGGCTGCGCGGCAGGAGAGAATGACCGAGGGAGACTTCTCCAGCAGGACTCGAGTCATCGCCTTGATGATTCATACATCCGTCACTTTTAAAGACACTGACCCGTAGATTCCTACCGACCCCGTATATCATTTTCCATCCCAGAACTTCATATCCTCCATTTCCTCATAAGACCCTCCTCACAGCATCCCCAAAAATGACGTAGGCCCTGAGGGGAATTATTTTACTCAGGGCCTCCTGTGTGAAAAAGTAAAGGCGAAGTTGTTGTAATCTTGGCAGTTTTTGAGGTTTTCAGATGCTAACGCAGGCATGGCCAACCTGAGGCCCGATTGAAAAAAAATTGTGGCACAAAAAGAAAAAGAAAAAATCGTTCTCGTCAATTTATCACATTTAGTCGTAGGTATATTATATATTGTGAAATTAGAACTTTCCTGTTATCAGACCTCTGACTCTCGATGGGGATGTAATGTAGGGTATACACTAGTGGACTTAAGTGTGGACACTTTTCGAAATTTCTTCAATAATTTTTCTTTAAGCAGTGGCTGATTAACACCAGTGTCAAACTAATCACGTTGCATCCTAAAGCGTCCTGATTGAAGGACATGACGATCCTGATAAGTACTCTGCGATAGGTTTAGACCGAATAAGTGACATTCAAGTGAAGCCAAAACTCAAAAATATTATTTTCGAAATTTCTGGCATATCAAATGGCATGTTTATTAATCGAATAAGCATAAGGAACACGAAAAAAAAATACTTAGAAGAATTGCATAACAATTTAAATCGTTTTTTTCATAAGTCAAACAACGAGCTGCAAGAAATTTCGAAAATTTTTCACATTTAAGTCCACTAGTGTATGTATATAAATTGAGAGACTTTATGGGGAAGCGAAGGGATATAGGAAAATCAACTATTCTCAGAGTATCCGTCTATCGTTCGATTAAAGGCGTTCAACTAGGCAAGAGGCGGAGCTGATGGCAGAGAATTAACGTTCGGAGGTGTCTTGGAACAGTATTTTCTGTTTTAATGTTTATAGCGGCCATTTATAACAACAATTCATAAAGCACTTTGTATTGTTTGCTGTTTGAATGATGTAATTTTAAGTCTTCATTGTTTCGCGTTATGCGTTGGTGTTCAAAGTCTTTCAAGTAAACGAGTAATTATGCACAGTTATACAAATTATTATTAACAAAAATATTGTTTTTTTTAGCAAGGAAAGTTCTTCAAACACAGAAAACTTATTTTGTGGAAGGACGTAATTCAATACGGCAAAATACCTCGGCCGTTAAAATCTATAATCAAATCTAATTATAAAATCGAAATCGAGGAAACTGTAAAAGTCGGCCTAAGCATGAACAAAGACAAAACAAAATTGCTTACAAACTCTGAATCAGTAACTATAAAAATTGACAACCAACCTCTCGAATATGTGTCAGATTACATCTATTTAGGACAAATAATATCCCACAAAGATCAAACCACTAAAGAAATCGAGCGAAGAGTAGCAAATGGATGGAAGAAATACTGGTCTTTGAAAGAAGTCTTGAAAGAAGTATTGAAATCCAAGGAACTAAGTATGTAATTAAAAAGGAAAGTTTTCAACACGTGTGTACTTCCAGTCATCAACTATGGATGTGAAACTTGGGCACTCACCAAACGCCACAGAGAAAAGTTGGAACGCTGCCAGAGAGCCATGGAGAGAAGTTTGACAGGAATAAGGAAACAGGACAGGGTGCGATGTAGCATAATAAGGGAGAAAACCAAAGTTGCCGATATAGTTACCCGAATAGACCAGCAAAAGTGGAGATGGACAGGTCACATGATCCGCGAGAGAAATGGTGCAAAATTGTCACTGGCTGGTATCCCAGATATGGCAAGAGAAGTAGAAGACGTCAACACATAAGATGGGAAGACGACCTAAAACTCACGGCTGGACATCAATGGAGAAGAGTAGCGCGTGACAGGTCCCAATTGAAAATGTTAGAGGAGGCCTATGCCAAGAGGCAAACTGAGCTTCGGGATATATTATAACAAACAAAAAATGTTTAAATTCATATACCTAACAGAAGTCCAGAATAAAAGGCTTATTATTATTATTATTATTATAAAATCAGTTTATTTTATACACGCGTAAGAAATAATGTAGAACTAGAGATAAAAAATAAATAAATTTTTTGTTGTTGTTTTATATGAATACCGCACAAGAGTCCCGACTGCTCCTTCTGGCATGACACTACATTATGCCCAATTGGGGTATGTTGTGTGGCTGAAGGTAGAGAGGAGCGGAATGAGATGTGGAAGAGGAGTGAGGGGAAGTACCTGGCTATTCAGATCTGGTCACTAAATTTCAGCCATCGGCCATTTCAAGCAACGTTTCCATTCTGAATGGCGGTCTTACATCAGGGCGATACTGAGAGCGATCTTCCACTCTGGAGCGTGCCGCAAATGTACTGCCCTTACCCCTGGACCACGGAGGTCTGATGTTGTCACTATATACGTCAACTATTTACGAAGGTGTTGGGTTATAAATTCTACTATATTATGTAATGTTTTAGTACGTGGAGAGATATTTTAGACTGGAAGATATTCTCAGTATCGCCTTGGTGTAAGACTAGCATTCAAGGTATATGGAGCCAAGTACTTCCTTACATTCTTCTTCCCCAGCTCCTTCCGCTTCCCATCATCTTTAGCCTAAGAGCTTACCAGGTAATGCCTTAATCTCATTGGCTTCAACTGGCAGCCATGCGGACTGTTGTGCGCAAAAAAATCTTAGATTTATCACCATCAGCTGGTTTATGTAACGTCTCACAGTTTATTACAACATTACCGATAGAATCTAGTTACCTTACAAAGTGAAGCGGTTCTCCCTTTTACAGCGGCCTCGACTTGTAGCCTGTTATGGTTTTTCTTAGGAAATTTCACGATAGTACTCATGTCATTTTTTTAAAGGAAATGACTTTACTAATGAAACAATTTCAAAGCAATAATGTAACAGGTGTTCTGCTACTTGAAAATGTCACAAAAAATGACAATAATATATTCTATTCTATTATTTTTACGTGGGTTAAAATTTGATTCATGCAAACATACTTCCGTGCTATATTAATACTCTGAAAGTACTTAGCAAGGATGAGAGCTACCTACTGCCTACCCGTAAAACAGAATTGTACCACGTCATATTATTTCCCGACAAGCCATAAAAAACAAATGATATGTTTTAATCAACTGAAATTAAGTATTTGTTAGTGTCACGGAATAATTGAATTGTGTAGTGGTATTATGCAGAGGATATGACTTTTATTTAATTTTTTTATTGTGTACTATTTTGATTGTCCTCACATGGTTTATTTTCTATCGCCTTAAATATTTGATATTATTACATGGCACATATTGTAGAAGATGGAGAAAAAAAAAGAAAAATAAATGTACATTTAACTAATTGTCGTTAAAATCGTCAAATTGTTCATATTCTATATGCAACGACTGTATAAGAAAAATATATATTTCATTTCATCCAAAAAATGCAGAGTGTCTCCGGTGATTTTTTTTGTAATGTTTTTTTTTCAAATTTATTTTTCATCAAAACCAAACAAAAAAAAAATTCTACCACATGTCATAACTGGTCACTCGAGTAACCGCCTAACTTCTCACCCCGACTCTTAACTGTCAAATACATACTGATTTTTTTAATGTTTTAAGTAAAAAAAAAAAAAAAAATCACCTAAGAAAAAAAAATTCCTTAAATATTTTACTCTATTGTCAGGAATCACTGGTTAAAGTAAGTCAAGTACATCCTGGAACACCCTGTATAATGTTCAATTTTTCACTACTGAACTACTAATATTATACTTTTTATGCCTATAACACTATTCACAGATGTATTTATTGCAATGACATTATGGTCTCGTGCAATTAATCAGTTGGGAAAAAAATATTGATCCACATTTGGTCGTGCTTAGATCAAAAGAGCACGTGAATACGCTAATCATATCATAATTCATTATATCCACTTTGACACTTGACAAATCTTCGCAAGCTGCATTTTTTCTTTGTTTATGTTTATCTACTGTAACCTGCTTATCTACTTTTATAGTTTGTCAATAGGTATATATTGACAACAGTTTAAAAAATAACGTGGCACATTTTCAATCGGTATACACACATTTATCACAATGATAATGAGAAATGAACAGTTCGATATTAATCTAAAGATTCATAGAAATGAATTAACAGTTAGACCAATTAGTTACATTAACCTAAGCCTATCAAGTGGTATATTCCCAAACAATTATAAAAAACAAACATCACCCCTATACATAAAATAAAATGCCGTAAACACCCAAAAAATTATTACCTAATATTACTATTATCAAATATATCAAATGATATATGAATATATCTGTTAAAAATCTGAAAATTTTTAGAAAATAATAAATTCTAATCAATTTAGCAAAAATAAACACAACCACCCAAGATGCTATCGCGAAATTAACGAATTCCCTATACACCTTCCTAAATTCTAATGAAAAATATCTTGGAATATTTATAGACTTTAAAAAGGCCTTCTACAGCGTATCACATAAAATAACCAATATATAAATTAAAATCAATTGGAATAAATGGAAAAGTCTTAACTTGGACAACTAGTTATGTAACTAAAATTCCCCAAGAAGTAAAATAAATTGATCAAGTTAGTGACACTGAATGTTGTGAATTCTCAATACCTCAAGGTACGGTATTGGGCCCTTTGCTATTTATCACATATCTCAACGATTTATTTAATGTCTCTAAATATAGAGAAATTATCTCCTACGACACATTGCTTCTACTAAAACGGACGGAAATAAATAAAATGGCGAACACAAATATCAATACTATAAAAAAGCGGTATAACATAAACTTACTAACATTCAATTTAAAAAAAAACTTATTATATACCATTTTCCTTAAAAAACAAGAATCATATAAAGAAATAAAAAAGACACATAATCAATTGAAGGACAAATACACAAAAACATAATTACAATATCTTGTGTTTAGTGATAGAAAGTAAAACAGAAATAAAATACCCAGGCATTACAGTAGACTGAGTAGACCAATGTATAAAATGGTTATTTTTCTTATTTTCGTTAGATTTATTAGTATTATCTTTTTATTCTCATAATATAACCTTCAAAAGTTATTATAACAAGAATTATTCCAATAAAAATTGATTTAAATATCATTGATAATTATATTCTTTATTAAATGCTTTATTTCATACCATTAGGCAGGCACAGGTAAATGTCGAGAGATCTAATGAAAACCTCGTTGCTACTTGAAGTAGTGCTTTTAATTGGTGGCTACTGACGTTAATTTACTGCAAGAACCTTGTCAGGAAGGCTTTCTTGCACTGTATCGTAAAAATTACGACTAATAGCAGTGATTTTCTGTGCGGCTTAATTCCTTGCAAACCTGTGTTAACCTGATGAACGCGGCTGTATATATTATGCAAGAATTTGGCGGCAAGATCATATGCGGCTGTCGCAAATATGATACACGGAGTTTCACTGTAAAGCTAGTAAAGTCGGATTTCTTCGGCAAAAATTAGCCAAAAATTATTTATTTCTTCAAACTTCGCAAAATCACTTTGTGGCGTCATTTCGAATTAAATTAAACAAATAACGTTGTATCAACCACTATTATATAATCACAATTACCAACATTTTTCGAAACCGATGGTTTCTTCGTCAGGGTAGTAATGACATTAAATAATAAACAAGTATAGACTGAAAAGAACAGACTAAAATGAACTATGGACAAAAATGTTATAGAGAGGGGTGATTAAATAATTAAAAAATAAAGTAAAAAACAATTATTTAAAATTAAATATAAAAATTATTTTAGAATATGAAAAATTTCATTATATAAATTATCAAAACATAATAAAGATGTTTAAACAAAAAAAATACATTATTTTAAATATAATTATTAATAAGAAAATAAATTTAAGAGATGGCTATTTAAAAAAAATATTTGGTTATTAATAATATTTAATTTACTATTAACACTTTTTCTAATTTCTAAAATTTATTTGTTTTAATTTAATTAAAAATGACGCCACAAAGTGATTTTGCGAAGTTTGAAGAAAGAAATAATTTAATTTAATAATTTTACCAATAATATTTCCGGTGTAAAACAAACAAATATGGCAAATTAGATACCTATCTAAAGTATCTAACCAATGTATGTACAAAAAAAGTGAACTGACTATTACAGCCTTATGAAGAAATATTTCCAATTCTCAGAAAGGTTTTAATTTTAAAAACTTCAAATAAAAACATGGCGCGGACAATATATCGCACAAGAGCCCAACTATTTGGAGCCAGTGAGACTACCTACGGCATCCCCAATTGGGGTGTGATCGTTGTGAAGCTGGATGTAGTGGCAGGGATGGATATGGGGGGGAGAGGAAGGTTAGGAAGTACCAGGCTTCTCAGATAGGGTGTTGGACTCCCATTCCGAAGGCCGCCGGTTCGAACCCGGCGTGCGCAAATAAATTTTATTTAATTGATTTGTGTCTTTTCACAATTAATTATTTAAAATGATATATAGTATATTTGCGGCACGTTACAGAGTGGAAGATACTCTTAGTATCGCCCTAGTGTAAGACCACCATTCAGATTTGAAACGGCTTTAGTGACTAGATCTGTCACGGAACTTCCCCACCTTCCTTTTCCTCGTCTCCTTCCCTTCCCCACTTACCTTCAGCCTCATAACATAGCCCAATTGGGGATGCCATAGTCTTACGGGCTCCAGACTGAAGCAGTTGGGACTCTTCAGTCTTGTGAGGTATTTACTATAAAAAATAATTAAAAAGCGCTAAATATTGGTCTTACAACAGGGCGATACTGAGAGTATCTTCCACTCTGGAACCTGGTGATTTATTTAATTTAATAATTAGAATAATTAGATGGTTTGACATCATAAAAGGTGTTAAGCAAGGTTGCGTAATGTCACCGTGGTTATTCAATCTATACATGGACAATTGTATGCAAGAATTGAAAGAGGCGGGATTGGGCGCGAAATTGAATAATCTGATAGTATGTTGCCTGTTGTATGCTGATGATGCGGTGCTGATTGCTAACTGTATAGAAGATCTGCAGTCTCTCATGTCTAGGATGAACGAAGTATGTATGAAGAATGAATTAATGATGAATGTAAGTAAGTCTAAAGTCATGGTGTTTGAAAGAGAGAGTCAGAAAACGGTGTGCAATATAGTTGTGAATGATGAATACTTGGAGCAGGTGGATGAGTTTGTATATTTGGGAAGTATGTTTACGAGAGATGGGAAGGCTGATAGGGATATCGAAAGAAGGGTGAATGCAGGTAACGCCATTAATGGAGGATTGAACGCCGTTGGAGCCAACAAAAGTTGTCCACAGAAGCGAAGCTAGCAGTCCACAATGGAGTATTGGTACCTACCCTGATGTATGGCAGTGAAGCGTGGAAATGGCAGAGAAAGGATGAAAGTAGACTGAATGCTGTAGAAATGAGATCCCTGAGGCGTATGTGTGGTAAAACCATGTATGATCGTGTGAGGAATGTGGAGATCCTAAAAGAATGCAAGGCTGATGTGAGCGTAGTAAGTAAGATTAAGAAAGGGACGCTTAGATGGTTTGGGCATGTTGAGCGAATGAATGAAGAAAGGAGTGTAAAGAGAATTTATGACGCGAATGTGAACGGTAGAAGAAGCCGAGGACGCCCAAGGAAGACGTGGCACGATCAAGTAAATCAGATACTTGAGTCGGGCCATGTCAAGAGTCAGAATAATAGAAGAGTATGTATGAGAAGATGTATGAATGTGAATGAGGCAAGGAGTGTGTGCCAAGACCGAGGTGTTTGGCGGTCCGTCCTCTCTGCCTACCCCTGCGGGGAAACGGCTTGATGGTTAGTTAGTTAGTTAGTTAGTTAATAATTAGAATTCTGGTCTGAATGATTTTGAAGCAGGAAAATGTGGGTCTAATTACTTTTGAATTAAAAAGGAAATATTTAATTCTGCAGTATCTTTGCCATTGCTTACATTGAAACTTTTTTAAATTTAGGTATGGGTACAACGGGTATGGGTACCGCTGCCCCGGGAACCATCTATTGAATAACCAACATCTACGCCAAATCTCACCTTAAGTGGTTCGGGATGCCCGAGTTCATAGGGAACGTCTGTCTAGATCTTGGCGGCGGATGCGTCTGCTCACCGACCACGTGGCGAGGTAGATCGGGGGGGGGGGAAATTTTTGACCTGTCTAGCGATATTCTAGGACTATCTGGACCCATCACCTTGCACCGCATTAGGGGGGATGGATTAATACTTCCGTCACTCTTGGATACACTGATCCTCAGATTCCTACCCACCCCTCATACCATTTTCTTTCCCAGAATTTTTTCTTATTCCTTTCCTTAAAAACACCCTCCCCAAAGATGACAAAGACCCAGAGGGAAATTATTTTCCTCAGGGCCTCCTGAATGGAGATTATGTTAAAAAATCAAGCATTGAAAAGGTTAAGAGCGAGTAATAGTATGCCTCATCGCCCACGCGTTTCTTGGTAAAATTAATCGAGTATACGGAGGCGTTTCAAGAATAGACAACTATCGAAAACCAATCCTATTTACAGATTGAGATCACTAGTATTGTTATTTTGTATCGATTTTCTAGAAAACTCATAATTATACAAACTTATATTAACGCAGTATAATAAACTTTATTTGCCTGCGCTTATTAGGTATTAGCCTTCGCCGATTCGGCTACACCTTTAAAAATAATGATAAGTATCTACATAAAAATAATAAATTGAAAAACATGTGTTAACTTGCTAATTTCGTATTTGATTAAGATATGTACCTATCAAACATTAAAATATCATACAAGAATGTTTATCGAAACGCCCAAGGAATAACTGGCTCGATTAAGTGAACCGAATACTGATGGCAAGAATCAGAATAACAGAATTTATGAGACGATGTATGGATGTGAATGAAGCAATGAGTGTGTAACAAGAACCAGTTCTTTAGCGATCCATTCTCTCTGTTTACCGCCGCGGTGAAACAGCGTGAAGATGTCAGTCATTCAGTTAGTCGGTCAGTCGGACAGTCAGCGAATCAGTCAGCCAGTCAGTCAGTTAGTCAGTCAGTCTGTCAGTCAGTCACTCAGTCACTCAGTCACTCAGTCAATCAGTCAGCAAGTCACTCAGTCAGTCAGTCGGTTAGTTAGTAATTCAGTCAGTCATTCAGTCAGTCAGTCAGTCAGTTAGTCAGCAATTTAGTTGGTTAGTTAATAAGTTAGTTAGTCAGTTAGTTAGGTAGTTAGATAGTTAGTAAGTTAATCAATTAGTTTGTTGATGGTTTGTTAGTCGTACAGAAAGTTGTTAGTCAGCCAGTTAGATAGATAGTTGGTCAATTAGTTAGGTAGAACATCAGTAAGTAAGTCAGTTTGTCAGTTAGTTAAAAACTTTCTTATTTAAGAAGTGTCGACTGAAAATTTACGTAAAGTTTACTTTTTAATTGTGAATTTGTCGTGTTTATTTGGTCTTTGTTAGGTACTTACCCACAAGAATAAAGTGTGATAAAAGAAAATTGTCATTGAAATAGTGACGATTCTTCGGATAAACTGTATAATTCCTTGTTTGAAATTTGAAAAAATAAAATATATGGTTAATAAATAAGTTGGTAGTTATTTAAGTCCTACATACAAATGTTAAGATTTCAGAGGGGGTTTTGGTTTCGATTTATTAAAAAAGAGAAAATTATAAATACACTTAATTGGTCGCGAAGTCTACTGTTCACAAAATTATTGGTAATAGATACCGAATGAAATTACAAAAAGTAAAAAAAACGGATGTCTACGTGTTAAAAAATACGACATTTTAGTTTCGGCGTAGTCGATTCAACGCGTTTGCAATCTAGTGTTGTTGCTGTTTTGCGGGGAGAATATTGATTAGTATTGCGTTGAAATGCAAAGTGCACGTGGGAGGATCGGAGCCGAGAGCTTTGGGATTTTAGGTCAAAGGATATCGACAAAAATAATTCGAAAACCGGTCCCAAACGCAATGAACGAAACAGGAAATTATTATTGTATCTGGCAACATAACACTGGGCAGCTTTTGCAATCTGGGTGAAAATCTGTAATAAAGAGCTTCGTGGCTTTTAAACAGAGAATATTTCTGATAAACATTATTTTAACTATATCATTGAAGAAGAAGATAACAAATAATCTAATTATTTAAAATATAAAAATGAACAAAACACAGAAAAATAAAAAAAATATAATGGCTGCAACTGGGACTCGAACCCAGAACCTCACGTCTAACCGGGACATACGCATTAACCAATTTTGCTATTGCTGAGTGGGTGAGGCTCTCGACTAGTTTTATTTAATTGCTTCGCGTTAATTCACAATACATTCGTTAAAAATAATGAATATTATATTTGCGGTACGTTCCAGAGTTGAAGATACTTGCTTGAAATGGCTTTGAAATGGCGTGTTTAGTGACCATATCTGAATAGCCATGTACTTCCTCACTTTCCCGTTTTCCCCTTTCCACTACCTTCATCCTCACAACTTACCCCAATAAGGAAGTTGAGTGAAAACTATTTTGACAACCACTGGAGCGACCAATTTAAAACTTTTTCTTGGATTGCTCAAGGAAATTTTTCCGCCCACATTAAAAAAATCGTACCTCCGAATTTGATTATGGAGACATACAAACTGATTATATTTCTATTTAGCCAATGAATTCATCTATCTTTTGACTATTATCACATATTCGTAGGGTGTATAAAAAATATTATAAAATCGTTAACTTTAAACCATTTTAATGAATCTAGAGAATATTTGCCACATTGTGACAACAAAGCAATCCGAGGCTTTGGAAATAGTGCCATAATGTGGCAAAAAGCTTTCGAGTGGTTATAAAACATATGTTTATTTAGATGACATGCACACTTAAATATTAGTTTTTTTTATTTTTTATTTGTTTTCGTAATTTAAATTATTCTACAAGTTTGAATTTTATTAAGCCCGCGAAAACGCCGGGTTAGAGGCGGGAGAGTGCATGACGTCAACTGTATGCTTGTTTGTATGAAAAACAAGGGTAAAAATTTACAAAAATGACATTTCGTATTATTACATTTAAAAAATAACCATTAAAATGCATTTTCTTCGAAATTCCGGTAACTGAATTGATTAATACTAGTTAATAATAATATCTAACTACTACAATTTTTTTTAATTTATTTTTTTAATCCATATTAAGCGTGTCACGGTTTTATAAATATTTATTTATTTATTTATTAAAAGAATTTTATACATAGTGTAGATATTGTGTTATTTTGCCCGCAATGCTAGGGATGTCCCTGTGTTATGGCGGGTGAAGTATGCAGATTATATAATTTAAGTATATAATATAATTATAATATAACATAATTTATTTATTTCTTATTTTTCATACGAACAAGCATACAGTTGACGTGACACACTCTGCCGCCTCTTACCGGGCGTATTTAAATTGTAAATTAACATAATGCTAATAAATAGTATGTATAGTAACAATAATAAAACTTTACTAAAGTTTTACAAAAATATTGAACAAAAACTGAAGATACAAATAAAAATAGCAAAATAATAAAGAATATATCTGAAAATAATCGACAAAATTTGTCAATCTGTTGGTTATCGATTTTGATAGTTTTCGTAAATTCTTTCACACACACAAGATCGTCACGGAATTATTATAATTATGATGAACCTTCAACAAAATGAGAAAAATTGTCGACAAGAATGAAAAAGATCAACGATCACTATTCCATTATTCCATACAAAACAATTGTAGGTAAAACGCATAAACAAACAAGGATTGGGGTCAAGATTATCTGTAAAAGGGATCGAAACACGGATGGATATTAAATGTCATCCTTTCCGTAAGGTCAGTAATTTGCATAATCCATGTTTTTTTCCCAACAAATGACTATACTTGTCCCAGCGAGAGATCGTACGTGACGTCATCATTCTAGTGTCCTCTGTCTTTTTCGTTTCCAAATAAGATGTGTGAGAAGGAAGAAGAAGAAGCTCTCGCTGGGATTGGTTTAGTAGCGTGGGTGCACAGAGGCTGCTTTAGTTTACCAACTAAAAAGACTGAATGATATTCTCAGTATCGCCTCTGTGAATCACCACTATTCACATGTTTTATTGTTATTTTCAATGGCTTTCACTATGTTTATCGTCTAGATTCTAAAGGACATTTCAATTTGGGTGGCAGGTATGGGTACCGCCGCCCCGGAAACAAGTAATTGGAAAACCAACACCTCTTCCGTGTCCGGATTCATGGGTTGAGGTTTTTTTTAGGTCTTGGCGGCGATAATGGCCGAATTAATTGAGGTAGACCTAACCTAGAACTCTCCAGTCGGACCTTCTCGTCCCATGTCTCGCCGCAGTATGGGAGGGATGGATTCATACGTACCTCACTCCTGGACACATTGATCCGCAGATTCCTACCCAACCTCATACCTTTTTCATTCCCAGAACTTTCTCCCCTTCATTCCTTGAAAAGACCCTTTACACAGCATCCCAAAGATGATATTTCCTCAGGGCCTCCTTTGTGGAGACTAGTGTATTCCTCAACGATTGTTGGGGATTCCGTAGTGTCACTATTTCTAGGCTTATGTGTATATTCATATTCACCGCAAATATTAAAAATACCTGACAATCTGTGGGGAAGATTATGATTAACTTTATGAAATTACTGAAAACCTTTGAAAAATCAAGAAATCTGACTTTAATGGGTATTTAATTTACATATTTTCACAAACTATAAATACCACTACAAAAATCTGGAAGATTTAAAGTTTATTTTTCTGATGTTCATCATTGCACAAAAATGCATAATTTTAATATTTTCATTCATAATTATGATTGATTTGAAAAACAGCACATTATGAAACAGTTCCAACTGGCTAGAACGTCATTATGACATATAAGCACCACTTACTGGTACTACGGCTGACACCAACGTTACCCGACGTGACGTCAAAATTGCCGAATTCTCAAATAAAAACGAATATGGTGGATTCGCGACAAATCGATAATGGTACATTTAAAATCGTCAACATAAAAATAAAATAAATATACCGTCATTAAAGTAAACTCTTTCTTTTTTTTCGAGTAGTAAAAAAAGAAAGTAAAAAAAAACATTGAAAACACCCATATTGTTAAGATTAACCACAAAAATAATTAACAAATAAATACATATTATATTTCAAATATTTAATTAAAATAGTACTCTTAGGGCCGTCTGTTTCAACTCTAGCTATAGTAAAAGTTAAACTTACAAGTGTCAAGCTAGCTAATTTAACTTTTACTGTAGCTAGCGTTAAAACAGACGGCCCTTATAAAAATATGTTGTAAATAGGGCCTAATTAAAAAAGTTTTTTAAATTTTACACAATTGATCCGTTTACCAAACAAAAATGTTTGTTTATCAGATGTGTAAAATTTAAAACATGTTTATTTGTAAGGGAGTTTAGATTTTATCTCTTGTCTGAATTCTTGACCCAACACTTGCAATGTTGAATACGACACAAAAAAATCCGAGTTCACTAAACTAGAGTTACAATCACAGACAAAAAAAGGAAATAAGTAGATTTAGAGCATAAATCGGAAAATTGTAAAGATAAGAAAAGAAAATTACAAACAATAATACATACTGAAATGATAAAAGATATCTATTTATGTATCTTTTGTCGCAAAAAGTAAAAAAAAAACTTTTTTAAAGACTACTAAGATTTATGGAAGAAAATAATAAACGTAATTTATTGACTGCGTTTTCTTCGTTTATTTTAGAAATGAAAACATTTTCACTTTCAAAAGTTGAGTAGGTACCTACTGATTGGTGCTTATTGCGGAAACTTATTTTCTTTAACTTTATTAAATAGGTTTTTGAAAAAAGTTATTATTTTGACTATCAGCAAACCTGACAATTACCATCTACATTCTTCTCCTCCTTGCTACCTCACAACTCATAACACACGGAGAAAAATGTTATTCTAAAATACGATCATTTTATTCGTAACAACACGGTTAAAAATGGGACTGAAGTTCTTAGGAAAGAAATTAACAGGGTTTCAATGTTTATTGGCGGGAACATGTAAGAATAATTTGTTAGTATACGTAATTTCGTACGTAGGATACCAATAAATTATTCTTAAATTTTCCCAATAATAAACATTGGAACATTGTTAATTTGTTCGTAAGAACTTCAGTCCCGTTTTTAACCGTTTTTACGAATAAAATGATCGTATTTTAGAATAGCATTTTTCTCCGTACATACTGACTTATTACGGTTAAATTTTTTAAGTCTTTTGCGTTTTTATTAAGGCTCATTGATGACCCTATTATCACTCCAGAGGCTGTAGGGCCACTGGTGACCCTCTAAGGCTCTATCTGTAGCTCGGCCATGACTCGTACTTCTCAGAGAAATAACACCATGACTCACCACATCATCAACATCTCACAACCAGGTGTATTTAGCCTGACCATATTAGGTCCGCAGGTAGAACGAGGACCAGGGAGCATTACTCAGCCTGACAACACGTTATCTCACTGTACTTGACATACAAAACCAACTGATAGATTTTTTTGTGTCTGCTCCTTGGCCCAAAGAGGGGTTGTGTGATTCAATCTTTTCAGAAGCTGTGACATGGCATCCCAATAATATTATGATTCTGTTGAATGCAATCTATATTCCGTAATTATATTAATTACTAACTTGTCTAAGGTTTTTGAATTACGCTTTTGAAGGTTAATTTTCTTGCCCAAGAATGGAAGGTGTGAAGGTAATCTACTATTGAAGATTTATATTTTTTTTAAGTC
This sequence comes from Limnephilus auricula, assembly GCA_951813805.1. Taxonomy (NCBI): domain Eukaryota; kingdom Metazoa; phylum Arthropoda; class Insecta; order Trichoptera; family Limnephilidae; genus Limnephilus; species Limnephilus auricula. The sequence goes on from OX638393.1 coordinate 8,653,156, forward strand.
TAATTTATTTAACTAAACGTCATGCCGTTTCCTTGCAGGGGTAGGCAGAGAGGACGGACCGCAAAACAATTCGGTCTTGGCATAAACTCTTTGCGTTATTCACATTCATACTATACCCATGTCTTCATTCATTAACTCTACAAGCCCAAACCATCTAAGCGTCCCTTTCTTAACCTTACTTGTTACGCTCACATCAGCCTTGCATTCTTTTCGGATCTCCACATTCCTCACACGATCGCACATGGTTTTACCACACACACGCTTCAGGGATCTCATTTCTACAGCATTCAGTCTACGTTCATCATACCTCTTCCAGTTCCATGATTCACTGCCATACATCAGGGTAGGTACCAGCACTCCATTGTGGACTGCTAACTTTGCTTCTTTGGACAGCTTTTTCTTGGTGCCAACGGCGTTCACTCCACCATTAATGGAGTTACTTGTATTTATCCTTATTTCAATATCCCTATCAGGCTTCGCATCTCTGGTAAACATACTTCCCAAATACGCAAACTCATCCACCTGCTCCAAGTATTCATCATTCACAACGATAATTCACACTGTTTTCGTGATCTCTTTTTAAAACACCGTGACTTTAGACGTACTTACATTCGTCATTAACTCATTCTTCATACATTCTTCGTTCATCCCAGATACTAGAGACTGCAGATCGTCTATGCTTTTAGAAATCAGCACCGCATCATCAGCTTGCAACAGGCAACATACTTTCAGATTATTCAATTTCACGCCCAATCCCGCTTCTTTCAATGCTTGCATACAATTTTTCTATGTATAGATTGAATAACCACGGTGACATTACGGCAGCCTTTTCATTGCGGATGCTCACTGAGAATTTTCTGGCAAAAAAAAACAGAAACTCTTCTGTGCTTTTATAGATTTACAAAAAGCATACGACCGCGTCGATAGGAAAAAGCTATCGAAGATGTTGTCCAAGTATGGAGTGAAAACAAATCGAGTCTCTGTATGAGGGAAGCGTTGCATGCATTAGGGTAAACAGTGGTTTTACGGGGTGGTTTGACGTCATTAATTTAAAGCCGGTTTACAATAATTATTCCACTGGACATTGCAAATAAAAGAAAAGATTTTCTTACGGTTTTCCACATACAAAATTTAAGGCATTGAACAACTGAAGATATTTTGTATTAAAAATGAAATGCAAATAATTAGCAATATTATTGACACTTCACCTTTCTTTTGATAGCTTATCCATAGAACAACTTATATGGTCCAAGTTCGAACATTAAATTCGGACTTCATAAATAAATGAATCGTAAACCGTTTCGATTTATAGTTTACTTTTAATTCATTTATAAAGTCCGAGTTTAGTGTTCGGTACTCGAGCCTACGTGTAGAAACCCAAAGAACGCTGGTTTCGGCTTTCAGATTACCGGCGAACAGCGCCTGAGTTCGCCGGTGGCAGTTTGTACCGAGTTGTGGAAATCTGAACCCGGCTTCACTGTGTACGGTTTCGTACATATACACTTGTCGGCGCGCCTGCGCTAGTCGGCCGCCAACGCGCCGACATCGAAACGTATCGGAGAAGTCAACCGATTTTTTTTAACCTATAACGAGTATTTTTATTTATTTTTTTATTGATTACTTACCCTATGGATGATGATGATGATAAAGCTATCAAGATGATGGTGAAATAAGCCCTAAGAAGAATACGTCAATACGTTATTTTGAAAAACTAAAAATAAAACATAATTTATCATAGGAATTGTCTGAACTTTGAATGATGATAATGACCAAAACAATAGTTGTGACGTCCTAGAAATTACAGGCAAGAAAACCATCTTTGTTCATTTCCTAATGCCAGAGCGCTGATAGGAGAATATTTTCTTTTTCATATACCAAAAGTATCTGTTGTATGAAAGAAAAATATTATTTTCTGATGTACAACTTAAGGAGCTTTTCCCAAAAATTTACAACATTATTCAACATTTATTTTGCTTACAAATTATTCAACATTAATTTCGTAGAATTTGTAAAAAAAACAACTTGTGCGGAACTAATAATCATTTTACCTACGCCATCTGCCAGCAAATACGAAAAGCTTTACGATTGTTACTTGCCTTATTGTGTTTTGTAGAGATACAGTTTCCTGCTGAAAGAACTAAGTAGGTACCTACTTTTGCCTATCAACAAATATTTTATTTATCATTGTGACATCGAGTACATAAGTAATGTAAATATTTCAAAAATAAAATAATACTTGAAATATTTGTATTGGAGAATTTATAAGAAGCAAGGAACGTGTTCCAGTTTCCAGGACAATTTTTTTTTCACAAATAAATATAGGATTAAATTGTAATTTTCACTACATGAACATTTCCGGAGAAAATTTTTATGTTTTATAGTTTTATGCCAAAAGTTATTCCCATTATGGGCAATTCCTATTTTGGAAAATTTATCATCATTAATCAATGAATGTTGGATAAAAATATTGATATTAGTAAGACGATTGTTTCTTTCCATTATGGGGATTTCTCACCATCCTTCTAATAACTTTTCAAAACTAATACGAATATTATTAAAAATTAAAATAAAATACTTGCAATAGTTTACAACTTATCCAATATATAGCCACTATTCATAGGTTCGAGTACCGAATTATAAACTCCGACAATAAATAAATAAACCGTAAATAGTAAATCGAAAATATTCTTTATATTATGGATAAGCTATTAGGAGGATGGTGAGAAACCCCCTATGCCTATTACTCGTTACCTACACTTCGTATTGTACGAAATCAATTATTAATGCATATCAAATCATGACATAATAATGACAGTTGAAAACAAAGTGTCTGGTATTATAAATGATTTTGAGAATAATTATTCAGAGCTTTCAAAATAACAATAAAATATTCGCCATCTCGATTTGTAATTGGCCCAGTGTTATGTCTCACTTATAGGTACTCTCCTGAAATTGTAGATCTCTATTTTTTGTTTGTTTTATAGTGAATGCCTCACAAGAGTCCCAACTGCTCCTGTCTGGAGGCAGTCAGACTATGGCATCCCCAATTGGGCTATGTTGTGAGGCTGAAGGTAAGTGATGAAGGGAAGGATATGGGAAAGAGAAAGGTGGGGAAGTACCTGGCTATTCAGATCTGGTCACTAAACACGGCTAAAGCCATTTCAAGCAACGTTTCAATTCTGATTGGTGGTCTTACACCAGGGCGATACTGAGAGTATCTTCCACTCTGAAATGTGCCGCAAATACCGTATATATTATTTATAATGAATTAATTGTGAAATAACACCAATTAAACAAAAAAACATATGTTTTTAATTCGTTCGAACCCGCGACCTTCGAAATGGGAGTCTAAATACCCTGGACTGCGCCGGCCGTCATTTGCCTATTTAGATTTCGAAAACACAGTTTTGTACTGAAATATAGGCCCAGATGAGGCAAAAATGTGTGATCACAAAACAAACCCACAGGCACTCCTGTTATTTTTTATTCTGTGTTTTAGTTTTAATTTTAATTACTCAATAAAAACAATTTTTGGTTAATTAAGGCAGTTCTTAATTAATTCATGCATAGTTATTAATTAGTTATAACGCAAGGATTAATTAATTTAAACCTATTAAATGATTGAAACGAAATGGTTAGCCAAAAAAAAAAATAACTCGATAATAAAAAAATTGGTGGTTTGTTAAGAGGATATTACCAGAGAATACCGGAAATTAGTCCTTTTTAATTCAAATTCTAGACGTATTATAATCTTTTTAACAAAAAAAACATAAATTGATTTTGAATAATTGTTATTTTACCTGGTAAACGCATTATTTAAATTTTCAAAAATAAGTTTATTTTTAATATACTACAAGGTTGGTCGTTGGCAGATTTGTTCAATTTTCAAACGACATATTTTATTAAACATCACAAATTTAAAATTATATAATCTTACAACAAAATAAATCAACACATAATCTAGTAAACACATTTTTCAGAATTTTAATTTTAGTTAAATTAAAATCATTATAAAATAAATCCGAGAACGTGTTTTGTGACGAAAATTCCTCCGTTTTTCTATTTATTTAAGGTCTTACAAACTAAAAATATAAAAATATTTCGGATTTTTTTTTACACATTTATTTTGTTTCGACATTATTGAAAAATCATAAATACTTATGTCAGTGGTTCAGTGGGCATCGCGTTTGGGTCCCATCCAGGCGTTCCGTGTTCGATTCCTCGGCTGGCTAAGTCCTCCATCACAACACAAGCAACATCTTCCGCTTAGTGTGGTGGTAGTAGGAGATTTTCTAATGTTGTTGGGTTATTCGTAACCTGGGAATGTTTGTGTTTCTTTTAAAAAAAAAAAAAAAAACTTATAATCAAAAAATACTTCGAGGTTTAAATAAATACAAAAAAAATTATGTTGAGGTAAAATCAAGAGAGATGTTATTTAGCAGCACCATGCCATGCTTCGTTAGCCAACACGTCTGTTCAGATATGCAAAGCAGATCGTGGTACCACCTCTTGCAGTAGTTGTTTGGAACAAACAATTAAATATGCTGTTACTGAAAGGGGTCCATTTCTGTATCATAACTCAAAAAATGGGGTTTTCCAAAAATTTTACGGAATCTCAAAATCACTACCATTTTAACAGCTATTTCTATATAATTTTAGTGAATTCTTTTAGCTATAGAGTTAATTAGTTATATTATGCGGGCAAGTTATTATACAGTTTTTTCGTTTGTTTTAGGTGCCGCTTGGATCAATTTTCTACCTGTATCAGACATAACCCAAGGCTAAATAATACTCGTTTCAAGAAATAACCTTAAAACATAAGTGGGAAACCAAAGTTTTTTTTCAGATTTTGATATCATAATGAAAATGAAATATTTTCGATTAATATACACTTATTTTATTATTTTGAGTTATTTGACATTTGTCGCTACTAATTACGATCCCTAATAAGCGATTCTCAGCCCTTCGGCTTGACGGTTATTAACAACAACAAAAAAACACCCACCTCTCACAGACCAAGAATTTAAGTTAAAAAAATAACATAATAACAAATCAACAAAAACAAAGATTAAATCTAATATCATAAAAACCGTTTATTATATCGCCAATGGATCTGGACGATATTTTAATTAATGTTTATTTACTTTTGATGATTTTATGATCAGCATTAAAACATTGTTTACTGTTATTTATAAACACTGCTCCGAAAATAATATTCAATAACCCATCATCTCTGTATCTATCTCAGAGGCCCTAGCACGCTTGCTCTATATCGATCGGTAGGATAACTATCGGTAACTTCTCATCGTTCCCTAGGACAACTGCACAGCACATCGGTAACGTACAAACAACCGTTGATGTCGAATATGTTAAGGACACTTAGTCATTGTGAACTGTCACTTATTCGTTGGCGATCTGTAGTCATGCTAGGGAACGATGAGAAGTTACCGATAGTTATCCTACTCAGATCATAATAGAATCTGTGATCTGATGTATCCCGCTAATATTATCGTAATACAACAAAATACTAAACTCACTTACCTTAAGAGGGTATTACCAGAGAATACCCGAAATTGGTCCCTTTTAAATAAAATTCTAGACGTATTGACTCTTTTTTACAAAAAAACATAAATTGATTTTGAAAGATTGTTATTTTATCTGGTAAACACATTTTTTAAATTTTGAAACAACCATGTTTATTTTAAATTTACTAAGGTTGTACCGTTAGTAGTTGGCAGATTTGTTTAATTTTCGAACGACATATTGTATGATGAAACACAAATTTCAAAGCATATAATCATAAAACAAAATAAATCAATACACAATCTAGTAAACACATTTTTCAGAATTTTAATTTGAGTTTAAATAAAATCAATCCGAGAACGTGTTTTGTGACGAAAATACCTCAGTTTTATATTTATTTAAGGTCTTACAAACTAAAATATTTCAGTTTTTTTTCACATTTATTTTGCTTAGACATTATTGAAAAATTATAAATACTTATGAGCAATAAAAATGCTCAAAACGCACGATGATAAATTATTAAATATTGTGTACTTCTTGTAAGTATTTTTTGATTTTATGATTTTTTAATAATGTCTAAGCGATTTGTCAAGATATTTTTGCTTTATTTTTAACGAGTCGTTTAATTATTTTCATTATATTAGTGCGCTCCCTCTAACATTCGTGTTTACATGTCTCGCCTTCTTCTTCTTCTTTTTTTGAACGCTTACTACCGGGCCTTAACCCCATGTCTGTGGCTCGGACGCCAATATCATTCCAGACGTCGTTTTTAATTTCAGTAATGTAGCTTGAATGCTTTGAAATTAAATTTCAAAGGAGAACGGCCATAATGTGGCCGAATGTCATCCAACATCCAAAAGGTTAAGAGGCTAGACGTTGAACCACACGCGAAACACCCGCGACTGTTATTCTGTCCCACTCACAATAAGCTCACGCACACTTACAATACATGCGAATGCGAAATGTGCGAATGAGACAACGCTCAAATTTACCAACAGAAATCGCTCGAAAAGGGGTTTATGGAGAATACACTTTTCTACACCGAAACTTTCACGTAATTGAAATTTAAATAAATATATATTTTTTAGAAAGAAGAAGCTACGTCGGTAGCTTTTTATAATTTTATAATTCTTTATGAGAGTTGAGTTAGCAGCACTTTTTCCTTAAATAATATTTTTTGATAAATCGTACATGTTTGACAGTAAATGTTTACGTTAATACGAAACGCATCGAAAATTCGAAAACATACCGACATAGTATTCACCCTCTAGAAGGCAGTATAAAAAAATATATTCATTTTGTGCAATTTTCGATGTAGAAAAGTGTTTTTTCCCGGGCATCCTTTTTGTATGGCCGAAAAGCGAAGTCTATCATCTTAAGCCCTCCTACAACCTTGTCTCGCGAGAAAGCTCTGCGTGGTCGGGCGGGTTTACAGATAATTATTTGCCCACGTCTTTTATGTTGGCCTGATGCCTTTTGCCTGGTGCTGCTATGAATTTAATATGTTTACTTCAGTTTACTAACTGCACAATGGCATGTGCAACATGTTTGAAGGATTCGCGTGGGACTAGGCCAAATAAAGCCAAAATTGTGGAAATGATGAAACTGCACTATGTAAATGATGCATTCTCTAAACATCTAATAATCCCACGCCATATATGCATAGTGATTTGGAAGAAAACCGATGTTGTCAGTTTATTTTAAGACTCCTAGGCCCAAAATGGTCGAAATTTCGATATTTGAAAATGTTTGATTACTTATACCAAAAGTAAGGAAAATTTTATCTTACTTTAGGCACGGTGGATTTTTTTTTACATTAGGCGCTTTTAGTATTCCCACGTTTACGGCGACGGCACGAAGAATACAATAAACGTACGTTCCTTATTACAAAATTACTGCAGCTCTTTCTTTCACATTTAATAATGGTAATACCAAAAATGACACAAATTATGTACGTAAGTCTGTTTCCTAAATTAAATTAAATTCATTACAAAGAAAGCATTCATTTGCCATGATCCTGAGCTAATGTAAAAAAGGCTCCAGTAGCCATGAGTGGTGAGATTCCGACTGCAATCAATAGACTATGGACCTCTGAGGGTGGCCATTTTTTAAGCAGGCCCCAACCCTTACGAGTTACGAGAGCTTTGTCCAACTTAATCTTTGCTATTTCATTATAGATATTTGATTCCATTTTGAATCTGATTGGATTCTATTTAGGTGTACAAATTTTTTTTGAAAACTCAAAACCAGGTGGCTTCTTAAGAGGAAACCCGATATTTTAACAAACTGGTGCTTTTGCTGTCGCTCTTACTCCCTCGAATACTGGGCAAAAAGGATGACTGCACTTCAGGCTGATAAAACCTAAATAAAATCATCAACATCAGAGTTTTGTATTCCCCACTTTTCTCCTACTAAACTGGAACGTTTTAAAAAGTTGACTAACTGGTTAAGAAGAAAATACTCTTATGTCTGTACGTTTTGATTTTTCAAAATATAATTTGTCTATCACGGAGAAAAATGTTAATCTAAAATACGATCATTTTATTCATAAAACGGTTAAAAACGGGACTGAAGTTCTTACGAACAAACTAACAGGGTTTCAATGTTTATTGGCGGGAAAATGTAAGAATAAGTTATTATTATTAATTATTCGAACAAATTTCGTACGTAAACCAACAAATTATTCTAGTTTATTTATTGTGAGTTTATTAATTTCTTGTATTACGATAATATTAGCAGGATACCTCAGATCACAGATTCTATTATGATCACTCTACAGAGATGATGGGTTATTGAATATTATTTTCGGAGCAGTGCAGTGTTCCCAAATAACAGTAAACTATGTTTTAATAAAATCATCAAAAGTAAATAAACACTAATTAAAATATTGTCCATATCCATTGGCGATATAATAAAAGGTTTTTATGATATAAGATTTAATCTTTGGTTTAGTTGATTTATAATTATGTTTTTTTTTAAACTTTAACTCTTGGCCTGTGAGAGGTTGTTTTTTTTTTATTTTGTTTTTTTTTTTTAATAGCCGTCAAGCCGAAGGGCTGAGAATCGCTTATAAGGGATCGTAATTAGTAGCGACACATGTCAATACAAGAAAATACTCTAAGCCTGTACGTTTTTATTTTTGAAAATATACTTTGTCTAGTTTGAATAGTGAACGTCTGTTGATAGCGTTCAAAGCAGGCAATTTTAACGATTTTTGGAGGGTTCTAACTCCTTTAAGTTGTAACTTATCAAAAAAAAGCAAAACTTTCCGACACGCTAATGGACTATATCTATAATATATAAAAAAATATTTGCAATAGTGTCAAAATTTAGAGAGAAATTTGAGGAATACGTTTATATGGAAAGAACTTCGCCAGGTTTCCTCTTAAGTTCTCTGATGACGATCGGAGACGATCAATATTACAGTCAATATTTTTTGACAACTCTTAACTGGACCGATAAATCCTACTGATCCCTCAATATAAATATTTAAAAAATATTTTGTAATCCTACTATTTTAAATGATTTATTTTTCCATTTTTATATATAAATTCTTTGACAAATCTAATAAGCCTAAATTTTGAATGAGAGAGCTAGGTATAATTCCAGTAGCCGAAATAACAAATGGTAATATTTTTATAGTCTGAGAATGTCACCTTTTACATATTTAAAGTAAATATACATATATAATATAAATATCAATAAACTATTTTTTGTAATATATTTCTATAACATTATTTCTTACATGTAATAAATTAAAATTTGTAATTGTGTAAGAAATCAATTAATATTATTATTATTATGACGAATATTGTTAAAAATAAAAATAAAATACTTGCAATAGTTGTAAAACTCGGCCAACTTATCCAATATATTTATGAATTGATTAGTAGATACTAGTTAATATCTAACTACTACAACTTTTTAAATTTATTTTTTTCGTCCATATTAAGCGTGACCCGGTTTTGTAAATATTTTCCCTTATTTTTCACACAAACAAGGGACCGGATGACGTGAGACGTCACATACTCTCCCATTTCTTAGGTTGGAATCAGACGGTTCACTAATCGTTCATTTCTGTATTTCATTCGGCCTATTTTACTCGGAATGACACGTCTGAACATGAAATGAAACAAAAGTGAAACGAAGTTGGGAACATTTGCTCGAGCAACCATAAACTAAAGCTTCACTCGAGTGAACCGTCTGATTCCAGCATTACCGGCCGTTTTCGCGTGCTTTAATAAAATTTAAACTTGTAGAATTAATTTAATTATGAAAACGAACTTAATAAAAAAAATACTGGTATTTAAGTTTGCATGTCATCTACATGAATAGTAATAATAATAATAAAGTTTGAATAGTCAAAATATTTTTCACTCAACTTCCCTATTGTCGTCGGATTTGTTGTGATCACCGGTGTACAACATATGGGTAGCCAGCAATATCTACAGGAACCTACTTTAGGAATAATTTTTAACCGCAATACTTATAAACCTCTCTACCATGAACTCATGGTTCGCTATGTTGGGTGATTTAGAAGGGGTTCCCGGGTTCATGGGGTGAGGTTTATCTTGGTCTTGGTGGCGGAAGCATTTGCCCACCTACTGGTTGGCGTACCGGATCGGGGGAGACTGGGTGAGGGAGACAGTTTGATGGAATCTATATCCGGATTGTCTCTGGCTGGAGAAATGGATTTATACGTCCGTCACTCCTGGACACATTGATTGACCCCCAAATTTCTACCCACCCAGTAGGTGGTGGGGAGGAAAGGAGCTGGGGAAGTACATGGCTATTCAGAGGTGGTCACCAAACACGACTAATGCCATTTTAAGCAACGTTTCGACTCCTGAATGGTGAACTTTTAAGCAGGGCGACGATGACAGTAGGTATCTAACATTCTGGAACGTGCTGCAAAAACATGTATACCTATTGTATGGAGATGCGACAATATGCGTTGTCAAAAAAGAAGAGGCAATTTTATAGACTAATTGACAGAATAATGGACACGTCAAATGCTCAGTAATTTGCAAATCAATCCAAGTATTGTTTTATAAACTGTTCACTCGAATGTAGTTGATAGCTTGCCTTTATCAAATAATATGTTTACAAATAAAGCGTTAGATAAAAGATAAAACCTTTGAATGAATGTAAATAGGAGATATCCATTCTTATTAACTTCAGACCACCCAATGAGAGGCTAAAGAGAAAAGTGTGGCAGATTGGTTCGGTAATCGGTATTACACATAATATATACATATTTACTGTGGAGCCTGGCGGTAATTTCTACCAACCAACCCATTTATATGAACTCTTTGTCAACAGGACGCAAATAAAAGTTAGTATTTGGAAACATGTAGTAGGTTAAGCTGAAAATAGAGAACCCAAAAGCCTTGTTTTGTTTTGTTTGGGTTAAAAAAACTTTTGCAGCCAGGGGAGCCAGGTCAACTTTTAAAAGATATTGAACGATTTTTTTTCAATTTGACTTAATAATTCCATTTTTGGACACAATTTAGGCGAAAATGAAAGCTCTAATAAAAAAAAATATACTACAAAATCGACTCCAAATGTGATTTAGATTCACCGGTTCCACGACAAATCAACAAAATGGCACTTTAACACCCCTTTGAAAAGTAATTGAAGTTAATTACCTAGCCTTACGTTAAAATAATTATAAATTAAATTTAACCCAACCTAACCTAACCTAACGTAAATAATAAAAAAAAAATCATCACTTTTCATGACGAAGGTTTTTTAGTTTTTAGTTTTTTAAGTTTTTTATTTATTTATACTGGGTTTTTACAGATGTTCGCACTTAGATGAGAACAATCCAGTTATAAAAACTCAGTTATTGTTGTACAAAAAGGGACATAAAATTAGAAAAATCTACAATTACATACAAATCAATACTGTTAGAAAAACAGAAACATCACAAATAAAAAAATATACAAAATTATATACAAACTCACTCAAGTAGCACATATTCAGTAGTTGAGTGGGCATCGCGTTTGGGTCTCACCCAGGCGTTCCGTGTTCGATTCCTCGGCTGGCTAAGTCCTCCATTACAACACAAGCAACATCTTCCGCTTAGTGTGGTGGTAGTAGGAGATTTTCAAATGTTGCTGGGTTATTCGTAACCCGGGAATGTTTGTTTTCTTTTAAAAAAAAAAAAATATATTACAATGAGAGGCTAGAGACATATTATGAAACACGAGAGGCATGCATAGAGAGACAAATGACACAATATAATTAATTTAATATTTTTAATAATATATATTTAATTTAATAATATATTTTTTAACAGCGCCAGATGGTAATGAAGTCGCGCTGTGTTCGAGTCGTCCGGTCTTTAGATTCACCAGTTTCCCGTTTGTGCTATGAGTTTCCGGACACAGTGTATAGGTAACATTGTCATCAATAGTATCAACAATAATGCATACCTTTTTTAAAGACAGTAATTATTGTATGTTATAAATGTATGTTAACATATTACAATACACAATTTTTTACAACCTTTAAGGAAATAAGCATTCATAATAAACATTAGAGATATGAAATTAAGTTGAGGAGTCACAAGTTATTCGTTTTTATCATCTCCAGTAAAATTTTGGCTTTGTCGCTTGAAGAGTTTTACCAAAACACAGTGCATTAATAAATTCTTAATTTATTTTAAAAATCAAAACAACTGACGACATCTATCGGCGTAATGCGAACGTAGGCAAAGGCCAGTCCGATATTACATCCATAGATCAGCGGAAATCGCTCTCACCAACATAATCTACACCGACACAAAACCAATACACTCAACCCAACATCAACCCAACACCAACACACTCAACTCAGTGGCTTAGTCCTCTTAACTCACACAAGTGCTGGAGGAGTCGCTGAGCACTCCGAAGCCCGCTTGCAACTTGCAATACGAACACCATTTCCAAACAATCACCCAGAGTTACCAGAGTGTAGAGTCAGAGGCGTTTATGCCGTTTATAGTTTAACGCTGGTCGAGTGAGGAGTGAGGACCTAAAAGCTGGCGCGAGTTCGAATCCCAAACAGGGAAAAAATCAATAACAGTGAAAATAAAATAAAAATCTGAAGTGCGTTTTGAATTTTCTTGGTGACTATATCAGTGAACAGTTCAGACGTGGTAGAATAAGGATTATATCCGCACAATTTTATTGTATTCAGGTAAGATTAACATTTTTTTATTATTAATTAAATTCGGTATTATGTACAATAAAAAATAGTGACTTCGTGATGGAAAGTATATTGTGCCTTATATCTTTTGACATAGCTATAATAACTACAAATAATAATGGTCGACCAAAGACAACAAATAATACAAAGTGAAATTTATTATTTTACAAATTTTGTTTGCAAATTTCGTAATTTGGCCTAATTCTTAATTAGCTAGATAAAAATACAATTTATTGTTCGATCAAAGATGCAAGCACACAAAAGTATAAAGTGAAAAAAATTATTTTTCGATTCAAAAGCAGACTTAAATTTTTCAAACACTTGTCCGGAGATACGCCATGTTTGTAGTTTTCATATTTACGATCACAAAATCTACGATCTCAAAAATGTATTTATACTTATTTTGAATTAAGGATGTATTCGAGATATTGTTTATTTTGTTAGTGGGAATGTGTGCTGAAATACGTCATCGCTCAACAAGTGGTATGAATCCTTCGCTCCATGAAAGGAAGAAACCAGACATCACACGTCCCACGGGTTAGTGTTTAGATTTAGAATTTAGATCTGTTGGATACATTGGGCACTGGCAGTCCCGAGTCCCAAATGGAATAAGTGTTGACAATAATTTTAATTGGAGTAATCAGTTGAACATATTTTAATGACAACACCCATTTTGCTAATGACACTGTAGCTGTGGTTACAGTTGTACAGATAATGGTCGCAAAAATGACTGCTCTACACCGGATAAAAGAAAAATTAAGGCATGAGGTTTTACAAAAATTTAAGAATATTTTCAATCGAATTGAGGCATGAGATTTTACCATAATTTTAGAATATTATTAGATACACTTGAGAAGGAATATTTTATTAAATACCAAGGGCTATGGTTTAACTTTACAAAAAAATTTAAATTTAGTCACAAACAACAATTTTATAATTTGTTAAGTGAAATTTCTTAACTAGTATTGCCTTTCTTGTGATATATTTTTATTGGTGACCCGAATGTTCATCCCCCGAAAGATGGAATCATTATTTTTTATACATTATTTACCAATTTTAAACCTAAAATCGACTTTAAAAATACCTTTAAAGTTTGTATGGAAATCAAACAAATGTATTTAGTGCATACACTTACACGGAGAAAAATGTTATTTGAAAAAACGATAATTTTAATAGTAAAAACGGGACTGAAGTTCTTACGAACAAATCAACAGTGTTTCAATGTTTATTGGCGGTAAAATACGTACGAAATTACTTATACCAACAAATTATTCTTACATGTTCCCGCCAATAAACATTGAAACTGTTAATTTGTTCGTAAAAACTTCAGTCCCGTTTTTAACCGTTTTTACTATTAAAATGATCGTTTTTTCTATTAAAATGATCGTTTTTTCTATTAAAATGATCGTTTTTCAAATAACATTTTTCTCCGTGTACGATGATATGCAGTATATAAATGAGTAGTTTTTATCCTAGATGCATTTGAATAAAAATATGTTTTATACTTTTATTATTCGGCGGTATATCCTCTCTGCTCACTTCTTTGGGGTATTTCTTACTTATTTTGTGTAATTAGATATTATACCGTACTTTCCCTTTACCGTCTGCATTTTGTATGTAAGTAGCCGTGGGATAACTTTCAGGGGATCAATTGGAAAAGAAAAATGAGTTGATCAACTGATCAAGATCAAATCAGTTGATCAGTGGATCAACTGATCAAGATCAAATCAGTTGATCAGTGGATCAACTGTCTTGGAATTATTTTTATTAAATTCTACGGACGATGAGGACGATGTGGATTAAGTGCAGATTTTGATCCATCGCTTTCAACGACAATAAAATTTGTGGTCGATAACCTTAATCGCGAGATGCACTAAACATAGAATATCGATAAACCCTTTAATTTCGCAATTAAATTAGTACAATAAATACAATAATACGGGTAATAATACAAATAAATGTGAACCGCTTTTATATATTTCTTTCTAGTTAAAACCATGTAAATAATAGATATTGACCTTTTTTTATTTTTATATTAGCTCCCCTCAGGGCCCTGAGGGAAATATTCCCTCAGGGCCTATGTCATCTTTGAAGATGCTGTGTGGAGGGTTTTTTGATGGGAAACGAAGGAGAGGAAGTCCTGGGAAGGAAAAATTTTTAAGGCGAGGGTAGGAATCTGGGGATAAATATGTCCAGGGGTGATGGACGTATGAAGCCATCCCTCCCACTGCGGTGTAAGGCGATGGTTCGAGAGGGTCCGGCTGGAGAGATCAAAAGGTCTCTCTCAACCAGTCTCTCCCGATCCGGCCTGCCACGCAGATGGTTGGCAGACGCGTCCGCCCTCAAGTCCGGAACAAACCTAACCACATGCACCCGGGCACCCCTGCTAAGTCACCAAACGTGGCGAACCACTTGTTGGTCGTCCATTGGCGGTACCATTTTATAAGATACGTAATATTTTTATCACACTAAAATTAGTAGAGAAAAATAACATAAGTATTACAATGCAAGAAAAGCCTTTGATAATTGAAATAAACGAACCGTGAATTCAACAATTTAGGGGGCCAACAGACCTAGCTATAAAAGCTCAAGTGTTATTTGGCTTGGCCTACTTCAGCATATCGCTCGTCATACATTCCCATTGGGAATGTACGGCAACCGATATGCCGAAATACGCCAAACCAAATAACGCTTGAGCTTTTATAGCTAGGTCTGTTGGCCCCATTAATCGAATTCTGTCTTTGTAAACTTGAAAATGATTATTCTAGAACACCAAATGAAATTGGTGATTGCTGAGCTTGATTGAGAAGTATAACTAGGGTCGTTCTCCGTTGTATCCTCTCTTTTTGTCACATGCGCCACTTACGAAAAAGAGGGAGAAGAAACGACGGAGCTACCAGCGGTACACCTATAACTGTTTTAGGTACTGGTAGGTTAGCACTGTGTAGTTATGTATTAATGTCTGTTTACCACTGAATACCTAATCTCTAGAAATGTGATGTATAGCGATATCGGTAAATATTCCACTAAATTAGGCACAGATTTTGGGAATAAGACTACATTTCAATTCAATTACTACAAGAAACAAACAATTACTTTTGGATAAATGCTAAAAGATGTATTAAAATACGAAATATATAATAATGAAAGTTCAAAATTTCCCTTGTAAAATGATTCATTTGCAGCCATATCTATTAATATTTTTTTTGTATGCATTGAAATTTGCTCGAGTTTGGATTCAATTAAAAAGGCACGAATTAATTAGTTTACCCAAAATAAAAACCAAATAACCTCTTTTGTACATGTGAATAGTTGTTTCTTGTAGTAATTGTTAAAACGAAGTGTAATTTCCATAATATGTGCCTAAATCTGCGGTGGTTTGTGACATTATTATCGCGATTTCAAATAAAACTGAGTCCCTTCGACTCCAAACCACCAGAAAGGTAATGAAAATTATTATCAGCTCAAGAAAGAATTTCGATTTTTCATCAATTTTCAGCAGATTTCAGGAAAATTCAGCTAATTTCGGGCACACTGACACACCAACAGCACACTTATATCGGTTTATCTCTTCTGTGTTGTATACATAGCACTGTTTTTGTTCAATAACACCGAGTTACCATGTTTTTATGGAAGCCACAAGAGCTAGAGTAGAGTTTCCAATAGCCCGGGGCCGGGAAGTGACGTCACGGCTGCTGTTCGCTGGACCACTTCCCACTTGAGCCACTGGCTGCTGTAACTGGGTAGGTACTTAATCTCCACAACTCCACAAAGCCATAAGCTAGTAGGAGTAGCAGGGCACAGCGTGGAAATGGCTTAATTAAATGTCATCTGCTGGCAAAGTGAAAAAAAAGGCCAACGAAAGATATTTTTTACTCGTTTGTCCGCTTTACAGCGGCAATCCTCTGCTGCCCGCGTGACTTGATTAAAGAGTCCGTACTTCTTAAAATTACATTAATTGTGTACCACACATTGCAAAATTTCACAATAATAATTCGAACCAAAAAATTATGAAACGACCATAAAAGAATGGTGACCCGACAGATGTAATTATAATAATTATAAATTTCAATCCAAAAATCGTCATAAAATACCGTTTATAATAAGTTGGTATGGATATGAAACAAATTTATTTAAAGTCAATTCTTTTGTACATTGTTCAATTCTTTTGTACATTGTTCAATTCTTTTGTACATTCAGTATTCCCTACATACATTTGGTATGTACAGTATAAATGTACCTTAAAGGAAAAACCACGGAAGTCCACTTTTAGTCAGTTTTAAGTTGAAAATGCAGGAAAAAAAATCTGTATTTTATTACATTATTGGATGAAACAATGAAATCCTCTTTTTTTATTTTTTTCCTCGAACTCTCCCAACTCATTACCCACACAAAATTACCCAATTAAAATACGATCATTTTATTCGTAAAACGGTTAAAAAAGGGACTCGAACAAATTAACAGGGTTTCGATGTTTATTGGCGGGAAAATGTAAGAGATTTGAGATTTTCGCGGAAAGATTAAACTATCGAAGATAGAGATCAGGTGCAAAAATGGTGTTTGTTCTATTACTAGTATAATATAATAGAAGGTTGTGCCGGAAGGACAAACTGTTTATTGTTCCCCTACAAGGCAAGTACGTGCCCAACATTTTTGTGTGGTTGAAATTTGAGATAGTTGAATTTTGACGTTTATTATAATATGGCAGACTAGGATCCATTATCCTTTCAGTCTCGCTGGAATAAAATCTTAAATAATTTAAAATTTTCCCAATTTGCTCTAACTACCGATTTATTTATTAATTTTCGGGAAATCGACAATTAATATTTTATCAGTTTGTACATATGTAGTGTACATGGTCTTAAGAGACGTACTTTACTTACTATAAACGAGCGATTCCCGACATTATTTGGCGTAAAAATGTGAATGAAGTTTCGGTCTCCGGTGACTTGTTTAATATTTTCAGGAATCCCTGGTTAAAGTAGGTCAAGTACGCCAATAAACACACTGTACAGCAAAATTAAATCAATTATTGATTACCTCCTTGCGACTTTACCTCTAATTCTAATAAGACAACATATAAAAAATAAAAATAATTCAATTTATGAGATTAATTACAAGATTTTTTACAATAAAATATATAAATTTATTTTAGACCACTTTAATTTATATAATTTATTGTACACAAAGTTAATGCTTATTACGAACATACAATATTTTTTATTTATTTTATGGAGCTTATTCTAGTGGCAGTTGAGGATATCATGTAGAGACAAAGAATTAAAATATCATATTATCAAAATAAGACAGAATATAAGATTATATTATCCGTCCTACAAAATGAGATTTTCTTACCGATAATAAACTAATTTCTCTCCTTAAAATGTACCTACAATACCCTTCACACAACTTCCCCGAAGATGACAAAAGCTCTGAAGAAAACGACGGTGCCTTTGGTGAAGCATTCATTCGATTTATACCTACTTTAAAAAATCTTGCTCTTATAGTCAAATTACGTTATTTGTAAAAAATACAATTAATTCAAGTTCTTGAAGTCAAAGAACGTTATCTACAAAACACATGGTATGTTTTTTTTGTAAATAACGTTGTTTGACTTTAAGCCTTCGGCTTTTCGTTATTTTTTTGCCATACCAAGAACACTCTTACTTGCTTCTATAAAGCATGTTAAACTGGTTCAACGTAGACTTTTTTACAAAAAACACGGTTTTTCAACGCATTTAGATAATGATATATTCGTGTGGACATGATCCACATTCGGATGAAACTGATCCAAATTGTAGAATTGCCACAGGTACTTACCTCTAGTGTTCGTGTTCAATCAGCGAGACACGAGTATGGGATCAACTGCCCAATGTACCCAGCAGCCGGAGTCGGCAGTACCATCACTGGACCGTGTACTTGTGGGCAGTGGGCAGCGGGTCTAGAATTACACCTGAGTCGTGCTGGCTCCGAAGTCCTTCGACACACCTTGCTCTTGATTGAGACAATCAATTCCTACCTTCAAATAATTACAATGTAAAACGAGGTCCGAATGTACGAGATTTTGCGGCCAGTTGAGAAATTAATGCAACATATCGGTCTTAAAGTCAAACAACGTTATCTACAAAAAGTAGGTCTTAAAATCAAAAATCAAAAAAATTATTTTAGGTTTTAAGTTACGTAACAATTCAGTTTCCGGTATCCATCCAATCACAATCCTTTCTAAACATGAAATCACAAGCACCATCCTACAAATTACCCAACAATCAACTCATACTAACACCAAGCCACTTTACAATCAAGACATCCACAACCACAATACTCGAAATAACAATAAAATCCGCGTTCCTCAAACACACACTACAAAATATGGGATAAAATCTCTGAACTATATCGCCTATACACTATATAATTCGCTTCCAGATATGTACAAAAACATCCAGCATAATAAAAAATTGCAAAGCAATGCTTTAAAAGAGTATTTTTTAACTACATTTAAAAATGAAAATATGTAATTGTCTTGTCATTTTTTGTTCTATCTTATATACTCGTATCAGTTTTTCCCTCTCTTTACTTGTTTTCTCTTGTTGTTTGTTCTACTTAACCTGTCTTTATTTTTATTTTTATGCTGTACTGAATGTAAAACTTATTTTATGATATCAAAATACCTTTGTAAAATTGTAACTATTACCTCCTACCTATGAATTGTAAGTTCCTCCTGTCCTAAAATGAGTTTTGTAACTCATCGGGATTGCTCTAGCATGAAATAAAAACAATGAAAAAAAAAATAAAAAAAATAAACAAATAAGTTCAGGTCTTAAAGTCAAATCACGTTATCTACAAAAAATACAAATAATTCAAGGTCTTAAAGTTAATGAACGTTTTTTACAAGAAACACGCAAATGATAATAAATGGATAATTTGTAGAGCGCCATTTTTGTGAAAAATCACCTCAAGGGCGCTGTGTAATATAATAATCTTTGATTTTTTGTAAATAAACTGTTTGACTATAAGTCCTCGACTTTTCGTTATTTTTATTTAGATAACGTTATTTGACTTTAAGCTCTCGATATATAAATATGGCATAGAGAGGTAATGATGACTAATTTTATGACTTTAAATATGTATTTCTCTTATTTAATAAAATCATCTTTTAGTACTATAATTTTTTTTAAATATTTTTTTAAATTCCTGGGTTAACAACATTTGAAAATCCCCTACTACCACCACACTAAGCGGAAGATGTTGCTTGTGTTGTGATGGAGGACTTCGACAGCCGAGGAATCGAACACGGAACGCCTAGGTGGGACACAAACGCGATGCCCATTCAACCACTGACCTATTCTAATGCGTATTTATCCTAAGCCTCGTGTAAACGACGAAAAAGCTGTGAATGCGGTCACCGTTTTCTCGGAGTAATGTAATGATAATGATTAATGATATTCCAAGTTGAGTTGACATAATTAAAATGACAAGATTATAAAACATTTTTTTGCTTCATCATTATAAAAAAATGTGCAGAAATCTGATAATTTTTTTAGCTATCTTGGTCAGACCATAGATTTATTTGAATAGTGACCTATCTGATTTACGTATCGATGATTACAAATTGTGATTTACAGTATTGTATTAATAATAAAAAGCATTTTTATTTGGAAAATGATTTTATTTCTGGTTAAACGTTTGTAGAACTGGCGCAAAGTAATCATATTGTATACATTACAATATAAATTAGATTTCTGTTTACTATTAATAATTTGGCAGATTGACTAGGAAACAAATTATTATTCAGCTTTGAAAGCTTAAAACGTGAGCAATCCAACTATGATTGTTATTATTTTTTATGTTTTGGAATTGCAACACCAACACCAATAATAAAACAATCGATTGTTATAGTTTAAGGCATAACTACCTTAATAAATTACAAATTTGACCTTCCAGGGGAGATCAGTAGATCAAAAGATCAGAACAACAAATTTGAAGAAATCGTGCGTAGCGATTTGGACCAATTAAAAAAAATTGTTCATTTTTAATCGTGGTATAAGCGGTAAATCTAAAACCAAGGCACCTCTCTAAAGTGAATGTAATCCATATCACTGCATTTTAGAAAGGTAGTACCTTCCTACGATAAAACGACTTATAATATTATTAAGTCAAAACGAATTCCCTATAAAAATCTGAATACGGAAAGTGTATTTAATACTAGTCTTCATTCAAACGGTTCTGTTGTTTTCATTTTCATACAGGAAGGAATATTTTTCTTTGATGACGTACGACCTCTCTCTGTGACTACTATAAAATAAATAACTTTTAAAACTTTTACAAATGAAAACGTTTCCACGTCAACCGGTTTCGGTGGATCTCAACCTCCATCAGGACAATAAATATATAAACTAATTTGCAGGAGAGAGGAAGATCATAAGGTAAACAAAAGAGAAAGCATATTGGAAAGGGAGAGGACCATCAGAGACAGGCAGTAGTTTAAAACTTTTTTACGATTTCACTTATGAAAATAAAAAATTAAGAACATATTCTTATTATTTCAAGATTTTGTATGAGATTTTTATATACATTTTACAATAAATAAATAGGATAAATTATATTAAAATCTATATAGACAGATACTTTTTTAAAACTTCATTTCAAGTTGGAAAAAAGTCTTATATCTGAGGGTTTTAATAATTTTAATTATTTCATCAAGTGGAAGTAATTTATTGCTTTTATAAACCTAGTTTATAGTTATAGGGGTTTCTCAACATCCTCCTAATAGCTTATTCATGATATTAAGCTTATTTTCGATTTACGATTTACTGTCTATTTATTTATTAAGTCGGAGTAAAGAGTTAAACTATTGCAAGTATTTTATTTTTATTTTTAATAATATTCGTTATAGTATGGATAAGCTATAGGAGGATGGTGAGAAACCATCAATAGGAATTTATGCTGAATATTTTCAATGGAATCGGAGTGGATTGTGAGGGGTACCAAATAGATTGTCAAGATTCCTCTAGTTTCGAAGAATACAGCCTTTCGTGGCTGTATATATTTAAATTGTAACTTCTTGGTCAACTCCGGTGAATTTTAATTCGAAACTCATATATTTAAACAAATTCTTGGCATTCCATGTCCGTTTAACCAACTCGAACACATAACACACATACACAAATACATTAAATATACCTGGGTAAATTTACAAATTAAAGAATTAATACCAAACATGTGAAACGTGTGGTAATTACAAATCACCATCTTATAAATAGTCTTCAATTATACACCTGTACGTTTACAGAAGGTATTTACGTTAATGTTTTATTAAATTAATTTGTTTTTAGTTAAGCCTTCCATTTCGAAATATATTGGTGGTTAGGTAAGTACTTACTCACCTTTGTATGAGATATGAGGCTGTCAATAATTATTGACTATGTACCTAGGGGCCGCCGTCTGTTTCAATGCTAGCTACAGTAAAGTTTAACTGGCTAGCTTTACACTTGTAAGTTTTTTCGTAAGTTTACGACTTCTGGCCAATGGGCACATAGGATTTTCAAAATGCAATATGCATTGAGCCAGTTTAACTTTTACTGTAGCTAGCGTTGAAACAGACGGCCCCTAGATGTATAATAAATACAACTTATAACACACTCATTACGTATAAGTGCTTACAATAATTTTGAGTGTGAATTTTGTTTTTCCTTTCGTTCACTCTTCACAGGTCCTGAGGAAAATATTTTATTTAGGGCCTGTGAATACCTATGTGTGGTAAAACGATATCCTATGTGTGGTAAAACCATGTATGATCGTGTGAGTTCGAAAATAATGCAAGGCTGATGTAAGCGTAATGAGTAAAATTAAGAATGGAACCCTCAGATGGTTTGAGCAAGGAGCGTATAAGGAGAATATATGGTGCAAGTGTGAATTGTATAGGTAAGAAGTAGGGGACGTCCGAGGAAGACATGGCAATATCAAGTGAATCAGATACTTGAGTCGGGCCATATCAAGAGTCAGAAAAATAGAAGAGTATGTATGAGACGCTGTATGAATGTGAATGAGGCAAAGAGTGTGTGCAAAGACCAAGGTGTTTGGCGGTCCGTCCTCTCTGCCTACCTGCGGGGAAACGGCGTGTTGGTTAGTTAGTTAGTTGAACTCAAGAAGAAGCGAACCGTTCTCATGTGACAAATGTCAATCATGAACACATACGTTTGACTATTATGCACCGGTGCCGAGGGGACCAATAAAGCTAGTTCCTCGGAGCATCTTTCATTGAAATACCGGTAGATATCCCACCCACGTTAATTATGTATTTAATTTTAGAATTATTTCACTTACCTTATTTTTTTACACTCGTTCCACACAGGAGGCCCTGAGGAAAATAATTCCCTTCAAGGAATGTGCTATTTTTGTGGATTCTGCTTGACGGTATTTTTAGGAAAGAAAGTTCTGTGAAGAAAAACGATATTACGGGTGGGTAAAAATCTGGGGTCAGTGTGTCCAGGATGAATCCATCTCTCCCACTGCGATGCAAGTCCGCAGCAGACTCCTGCTGGAGAGATCAAAAGCTCTCCCTCAACCAGTCTGTCCCGATCCGGCCTGCTTCTCGGTTAGTGGAGAGACGCATTTGCCGCCAAGGCCCGGACAAACCTCACACCATGAACACGGGCACCACTGCTAAGTCAAACGTAGAGAAACACTTTGGGTAACCCATGGCAGAGGTGTTGGTAATCCAATAAAACAGGCAGCGGTACCCATACCCGCCTCCCAAACTGAAAATTATTAGCAATAATATGCGTTACATGATTTGTTTCATTGCGATAGAACAATAAGGAAGTTGAGTCCTATTATATTTTTTTATCAATGTTCACAGGCAAACTTAAATACTGTTTTTTTTTTTAAGTTCGTTTTCATAAAAAAATTAATTTTACAAGTTTGAATTTTATTAAGCCCCCGAAAACGCCCTGTAAGATGCGGGAGAGTGTGTGACGTCATCTGGTCCCCGTTTGTGTGAAAAATAAATGTACATATTTACAAAACCGAGACACGCTAAAAAAATAAATTTAAAAAGTTGTAGTAGTTAGATATTAACTAGTACTAATCAATTCAGTTACCGGAATTTCGAAAAAAGAGCTTTAAAATTTAAAAACACGAAATGTCAGTTTTCACCCACCGCTATGAGGAACTATTGCAAGTTATGGTGAAAAATGACATTTCGTGTTTTTAAATCTAAAAAATAACCATTAAAAGGCACTTTTTTCGAAATTCTGGTAATCAAATTGATTAGTACTAGTTAATATCTAACTACTACAACTGTGTAAATTTATTTTTTTTAGTCCGTAAAGCGTGTCCCGGTTTTATAAATATTTACCCTTATTTTTCAAACAAACGGGGACCAGATGACGTGCACGGGGAGAAATATTATTCTAAAATACGATCATTTTAATCGCAATAACGGTTAAAAATGGGACTGAAGTTCTTACGAACAAATTAACAGTGTTTCAATGTTTATTGGCAGGAATATGTAAGAATAATTTGTTGGTATACGTACGAAATTGCGTATACCAACAAATTATTCTTACATGTTCCCGCCAATAAACATTGAAACCCTGTTAATTTGTTCGTAAGAACTTTAGTCCCGTTTTTAACCGTTTTAACGAATAAAATGATCGTATTTTAAAATAATATTTTTCTCCGTGTGAGACGACGTCACACACTCTCCCGCCCCGTACCGTGCGTTATAGTGGGCTTTAATAAAATTCAAACTTGTACAATTAATTTAATAATAAAAACAAACTTAAAAAAAAATAAATAACTGTTAGGTATTTAAGTTTGCATGTCATCTACATAAACATATTTCTTATAAGTCAAAAAAAAAATTCACTCAACTTCCTTATTAATAAAATCGGCTGTTGCCTGAAACAAAGAAATGTGCCGATATAATATTATTATATTCTTAATAAAAGTTTTAACATTTAACCTTTACATTTACAAGAGAATTCCCACTAATAGTAGGTAGTCTTGAGCTAAAGAGCTTTTGAATGTTATTCGAATTTGACCACTTGAGTGTATTTTAGGTATCACGTAGCTGTTAAGCTATACGAAGAAAGAATGTCCGATTGGAAGCATTTCAAGAGTCCGCAGCCAGTCAGGAATTTAAGATAATTATTTGTTTAACCTTCAGAGGCTTTCGTATAGGTTGGACTGATGTATGCTTTAAACCTTTTATTTATTTATTACGGTATTTTAAATTTTATTAAATTAGTTTGGGTTATTTCACAATTTATCTGTTAAACACAATCAGTCTTACTAATAAAAAACACTTCTCAATCATTAAGGGCGCGCTACCCCGCTCAAAAAGAAGAAGATGGAGAGATACGACAATACGAACGAATGAGCGAGCGCGCTAACATTAAAAACCATAAAATTCATGCGAAAATTGTGAAAATGTTTAATAAAAGCCGACTAGTTTGAAAAAGAGCAAAAATCTCGCGGGGGCTGTGGCAAGTAGCATTTAAAGAAACATTGTGAATTTTTTCATACATATAGATTGTAAAATAACAGAAAAAAATGTGTAAATAATAATATGGAGCATACTTTGCGATTTATTTCTATCGAGGGAATTTCAAATAATTACCTTTTCGGCGTGGGGAATGTGTAGATACTATCTTAAAGAATAACATATATTTTTTTAAGAACTTAAAAACTTCAAACGTTTATGGAAAACATGTAAGAAATCGGTATAAATTGGCAGAGAGGCCCGTTAAGAGAACGGCTGCGCTGCGGCTTTCATACAAAACGTAGTTTTGTATTTGAGGTTACAATACCCAACCAAACTGAAAAATTATTTTTGTAATAAAAAGGTAGATTTAATGTCAATCTCGGATAGGAGCAATTTTTTTTTTGCTTATAATTTTTTTGAGTTATTGATAATTATTAAAAAAATGTCTGCCTAATCCTTGGTTTTAAAATAATGAAAAATAAAATAAAAAAATTAAAAATGTTAAAAATGCGTTTCTTTGGGTAGTAATTTTAAAATATAAACGACAAGTTTTTGTTTCGATGTAAATATGTAGGTAATTTGTAATTAGAATTTACACTCATCAAAATTGTTTCTAAAAAAAGACAATATTTTAAATTTTATATTTCGTTATATTTAAAAAAAAAATATAGCAAAAACTATTTTTTCAAATGTTTACATTTACTCTCAAAAAATTGTCCAATTATTAATTGTAAATAGGGTATGTTAGGTTAGGTTATAAGCTATTTTTCAAAAAAAATTTCACCACTTTTAATTATTTTTCAAAGGGGTGGTGAAGTTGCATGATTATGAGTTGTCATGGAACGAATACATGACAAGTGCGTAAGTGTAAATACTTTCCAGAATTTTACTGCAAACAAAACACGAACCTACCATTGTTATTAAAAAAAGCATTTAATTATTTTTAAAAGTAGGCCGTTTTGTATGATATGCAAAACATATACCGGCCAAAACAACGTTCCCGCCATTAATCCCCAAAGCAGCGCCAATTTAACAATTTCCATGATATAAAACGGAAGGTATCAATAAAACAAATATTATCTAAAAAGATGGGTACCGTAAGTACATTACTTAAAAAATGAGAAAAAAAAAGTCTCTTGTAAAATTCTGTTTTTGACGGTTACGATCTTTTGGCGATCTTGGCTCGATGCTCTTAATATGGTGGTGATAAATCATCATATATCGTACCTACGATTTTTTAGATTAAACAATTTAACACATATTGTAATTGAAAATATACCTTTAAGTTTTAACCACAATTAAAACTTAGGATGGCTTTTATTGCGGCGGCCCTGATCGTGTAAAAATAATATCATAGATATTAGGTAGTAGGAATTTCAAACATAATAGAATACAGTTTTAATTATGTTTATTGTTTAAAACATGTATCGCAAGCAATGTTTATTAATTACTTCATAAGGATATTGTTTACCAAACATGTTGGATTTTTAAACAATAAACGTGGTTAAAACTAAGAATTCTATTGATTTTGAATTAAAATGGAGCCCCAAAATAAGTTTGCTGTGTTTGAAGAAATATGAATTTAATTTATTTTTAAATAGACGTATGTAGCTTGTATCCAGTCAACATAGACACGAGACGAACAATGGTAAAAGATAGCCATTGTCAGAAATTTACATCACCAATGCTTTTAACACAAGCTTCATTTTAAATGTAACAAAAGTATGCAATGTGAAGAAGTAATAGTATTGTTGGTGGTTTGACAGCGTTAACCACACAGGACAAAGGTTAAACAAATTCTTTCCTTAACAAAACTTGGGTCAGGCTCATCTTGCATGTTGTATGCTGGTACAGTAATCATATTTGAGGTTAGCTAATGTTTCAAAATTCTTGGAAACATTAACTAACAAAAGTATTAAAAATGTTTTCCATGGACTATTCCACTGTATTCTCACTTCAGACTAACTTTAATAAATTTCTGAAAGTTGGCTGTGTAATCGGCTTGTATCAAGCAATAAGTAGAATAATTCACCAAAAAATTTGAACTGCTTTTCTCGTCCGAAATTTCAAGACCCAGAGGCCCTAGCACGCTTGCTTTATAACGATTGGTAGAATAACTATCGGTAACTTCTCATCGTTCCCTAGCATGACTACAGATCGCCAACGAATAAGTGACAGTTCACAATGACTAAGTGTCCTTAACATATTCGACATCAACTGTTGTTTGTACTTTAGCGATGTGCAGTTGTCATAGGAAACGATGAGAAGTTACCGATAGTTATTCTACCGATCGTTATAAAGCAAGCGTGCTAGGGCCTCTGAGCAGCTATTTTCACAACTTCATTTACGCATCATAAGCAATTGACTATTTTTATTTTACATAGTAGATTGTCCTACTAGGACTTATTTCCCGTGTTAGAACATTTTATTCCTTATTTAACTTATTTAACACATCCCTTATTTAACTGTTATTAACATTGTATAATACCCTACATTTTCATTTGGGGTATTTTACAATGTTCATTGATTGTAAAAATTTATATAATTTTGTACATAATTTTTGAAAAAACTGTACTTTTTGTTTGTGCGAAGAGAGCTGGCGTACGGCCGGCGTAGTCCAGCGGTAGGGCGTTGGACTGCCATTCTGAAGGTCGCGGGTTCGAACCCGGCGTACGCAAATAAATTTTATTTGTGTTATTTCACACATAATTATCTAAAATAATATATAGTATATTTGCGGCACGTTCGAGAGTGGAAGATACTCTTAGTATCGCCCTGGTGTAAGACCACAATTCAGAATTGAAACGTTGCTTGAAATGGCTTTAGCCGTGTTTAGTGACTAGATCTGAATAGCCAGGTGCTTCCCCACCTTCCTATTCCTCGTCTCCTTCCCTTTCCCACTTACCTTCAGCCTCATAACATACCCCATTTGGGGATGCCATAGTCTCACTGGCTCCAGACGGGAGCAGTTGGGACTCTTGTGAGGTAATTACTATTAAAAATAAAAATCTAGAAAATTATATTTAAAAAATGTCAGAAAATATTTTCTAGAATCATATTTAAAAGAGCTGTCGTGTCGAATTCAATAAAAAAAATAATCAAATGCCTGCATATATTTATTTAGAAAGTGAAATTTTAATTTTTGCGATTTTTTTGTCAGGTTAGGTTAAAACTTAGAAATAGAATCATATTACCTATAAATATATAGATAAAAAATCTTTCGTATTCATATTTCGACGATTGGCAGTAATTTAATACAAGTAATCAGTCGCAAGGGATAAAATAAATATGAAGTATTTTAAAACGGTCACAGATCTTGCTACCTATATAAATTATGTTATATCTTATTCGCACAATTTAACCCGAGACAAAGCCTGAAATTAAATATTTATGTTTCATGTTATCAGACTCGAGGAATGCTTTCTAAGAGATAATAATAATAAAAGAACAATCATATTTGCTGCTGCGACCCGGATCATCGCTACGAGTAATCCAATATCCAATGGACTGCAAACTGTAAGGCGATATCTACATATCTTCGCTAAACCAAACAAAACTTGCAAGGCTTTTTTTATTATCACCATTTCTTCTTATCTCTGAGTAAATATCGCATGCTACTGGAAGCTTCTTCAAATTATAAACGCTGATAATAAAAATGAAAGTTTTTAAGAAATTATTTAAGATGATACCCGGGTGGTGGAGAAATTTGAAAAATAGATTTTACGAAATTGTTGCTGTCACTGTTGCTCTTACTCCACCGGATATTGAGCGAAAGGGACAATGCACCTCGGGCTACTAATACCTAACTAAAATCGAGGTTTTGTATTCCCCACTTTTCTCCCCCAAAAGTGGACTGATTTTCAATTTTTTTTACCAACTACATTAGAAAAAACTATTTTATTTCTAGTTTGTATACTGAACGTCTTTTGACGGCGTTTAAACCAGTCGATTTTATTGTTTTTGGAAGGTCATAACTTCTATAAAAAGTAACTTATCAAAAAAAACAAAAAGGACTGACACGCTAGTAGTTGATATCTATTTTACGTAAAAAAATATTTTCTCTAGGGTTAAAATCCAAAAAGATAAATAGGGAATACGTTTGTATGGAAAAATCAGCGCCGGGTATCCTCTTAACATTATACATTGACGGCAATAAAAATAAATAAATAGATTAGGTTCTTAATTGCTTCAATTAAATTCTTTCTCTCCAAACCACGGATTAAAAGGAAAATATTTTATTTAAAAAAAAAGGATTAGATTCGTGAGTTGTAAGCGTGCAGTATGGATTCCATGAATTTCAGAAAAATGCGTGATGTCCGCGTGTGTGCGCTTGATTGCCACCATCTTGACAGAATGCATCGTCATAGACAGCGAGTCGATCTGCCAAGTTTCAGCTCGATCGGATGTCGGGAGTGGGATAATTTCCTCTTCGAAGATTCCGCTTCATTCATACATTCATTCAATCATGAAAACTAAAGTGAAAATATATTTAAAAATCAATCCGAATAAAAAGTGTTTTTTCTGTAGATTGTAGAACATCCATTTTCAAATGTCTTTTAAAACTTAATTATTTTTTTATTTGGTATCACTGAGGATTGAACCTTTCCACCCAGAAACTAAATTCAACCTCGCTACCAACTGAATTAAATGCCGATTGAATAAAACGTCATCGAATTTCAGAGAATGTACATTGGTTCGCTAGTGTGCGTGATTGTCTATCTGCCGAGTTTCGGATCGGTCGGATGTCGGGGGGTGGTTAATTTCCACATCCAAAATTCAACTTTACATATTCATACATTCTTTGATCGAGATGGCAAAAGTGAAATTCAAAAGTATGTATTTAAAAAAACGATTGAATCTCGAGTCTGAATTTAAATGGAATTGGGGGTTTCTCCCAATCCTTCCAATAGCTTATCTACACTAATAACGATATTTTCGATTTACGATTTATTTATTTATTAAGTTTGAGTTTATAATTCGGTATACGAACCTATGAATTGTGGCTATATATTGGATGAGTTTGCCGAGTTTTCTAACCACTGCGAGTATTTTATTTTTAATAATATTCGTTATTAGTGTAGATAAGCTATTGGGAGGATGGTGAGAAACCCCCTTAATAAAAGCCGCTACGCAACCAATATATTGTGCATTTACAGGGTGAGAGGGGACTGCGGGCTGGTGTTCCAAACTAGATAGATTTTTTTATTGTTGCTTTTTATACCATTTATCTTTAATATTTTTTGCCTGTAAGTATCTAGAAAGAGGTCGTCTTTCAAATGAAGTTATTTCGGTCATCGTTAGAGTTGTAATCAGAAACCACTTTATAACTTGGACTTTTTCAATTTCCATTTTGTAATACGAGTATGTTATTATAATACACATTAGATTCGCTATTGCTTTTAAAAAAAAATTACTATCCCTTTTTGAATAAGGCATTGGTCATGTCATAAGTCATAAGATAAGTTATTATAACACAGTGATTACAAGGACAAACATAATTGAATTACGCTCTATAAAATCTTTGGTTTTTTTTCTCGTTTAATTCATAATGAATTATTATTTATATTTACCTACTTGACAGTCTCCGTATTCGAGGGTTAATGCGAATCAATCCACCAATCTGAAGGTCGCGGGTTCAAATTCCGGCGCTCGCAAATAAATTTTATTTAACTCATGAAGACACTAGCGAGTCTCACTACACTCACATCTAGTAACCGTATCTTTTTTATCATTTTTAAGGGTCGCTAATATTGTCTCCATGAAAATTTTAGGATTTACTAATTAAGTTAAAATAAAAATAAATTATTCGATTAATTTGTGTTATTTCACAATTAATTACACAAAATGTATGTAACTTACTATCTTATCTTACTAATATTATAAACGCGAAAGTTTATATGGATGTATGTATGTTTGTTACTCTTTCAAGCAAAATTTAATGAATGGATTTTAATGAAACTTTACAATAATATAGCGCATACATCAGAATAACATATAGGCTATAATTTATAAAGCTAGCTATTTATTTTCAATATATTGAAAATAATAATTTTGTTTAATAGAAAATGTCAAAATTTGACAATGACATTTTGCAAAACAATGATTGTTAAATCAAAATTCTATTTTAGAAAATATTTAAATTAGTGAATTTATTTGAAGTACTCGCCTAATACTTTGAATCGAATCAAGAATTATACATATTTTAAATAAAAATAATTTTGGTATAAACGTAGATGGGACCTACGAAAAGAAAATAGATTACTCGAAGTTATAATACTACGCAGACGAAGTCGCGAGCAGAAGCTAGTTATAGAATATTTGAGACACAATGCAGTTGAAGATTAGTTTCGCCCTAGTGTAAAACCACCAATCAGAACTAAATCGTTGCTTGAAACGACTTTTCCCGTGTTTGGTGACTAGATCTGAATAGCCAGGTACTTCCCACATTTTAATTTCCATCTCCTTTCCGTCAACTCTACCTTCAGCCTCACAACATTCCCAAGTTGGGGATGACATAGTCTCACTGGCTGCAGGCGGTTGCCAGCAGTTGGGACTATTTTGCGGAATTGGATTAAAGGTGTAAATAATATGAGTACATACTTGTAATAGTATTAGTGTATTAACGTATGTTTATAATTAGATTCCTTAGCGTAAATAAATCAGCTTTGCATTATGAGTAACTGCGAAACTATGACCGATGACCAATAATTCTGCATGCCGTAACTATACTAGTTACTGCTAGTACTTATTGCCCGTATATCAGGTTTTGCTCAGTAGAAAATACAACAAACTCAACTTAAATATACTTATTTTTTTATGCCGTTTCTATTTATTTATTTGCTTGCCCACTCTTGATCTCTCCGTGATCGTTAGAATTAATATATGGTTATGAACTACTCATCTATAAGGTTAACTTCGTGCATTGATCAATTAGTTTTCACTCAGCCCAACTAACTATGGGCAAGAAATGTCATTGTTAACCTGCCCACCAATCACAAGCAGGTGACGTAATTAGATGTAGATAAATAGGTAGGACTAAAATTACAAATTGCTTTAGGAGGAACCTAATGCTAAGTGTTCATAATATTAGAATGTCATCTGCAAATTCCACGACGTACATTTTTTTTTTATTCTGATACATAAACGAAGAAAGGAGTGCAAGGAGAATGTATGGCGGGAAAGTGAATGGTAGACGGTAGACGAAACCGAGGATACCCGAAGAAGACAAAGCAAGTGAATCAAATAATTGAGTCAGGCTGTGTCAAGAGTCAGAATAACAGAAGAGTGTGTATGAGACAATGTATGAATGTGAATGAAGCGAGGAGTGTGTGCCAAGACATACTTGCGTGAAAATCCATTCTCTCTGCCTACCACTGCGGTATAACGGTTAGTTTATTAATTTATTTTTTATTCTGATTTTTTTTGTCATATGAGTTCTAACTGCTCCCGTCTAGGGCCAGTGAGACGATGGCATCCCCAATTGGGGTGTGTTGTGAGGCTAAAGGTAGTGAGGAGGGGAAGGAGATGGGGAAGAGGAACGTTGGGAAGTACCTGGCGATTCAGATCTGGCCACCAAATCAGCAAACACTGCTAAAGCCATCTCAAGCAACGATTCAATTCTGAATGTTTGTCTTACAACAGGGCGATACTGAGTGTATCTTCCACTCTGGAACGTGCCGCAAATATACTATATATTATTTTTAATTAATTAATTGTGAAATAACCCAAATTAATCAAATAAAATTTATTTTCGCACGCCGGATTCGAACCCGCGACCTTCGGATGGGGAGTCCAGAGCCTTACCCCTGAACCACGTAGGTCGTCAAAAATTAGATAGTCTTACTAAATATGTAGGTAGGTACCTACCTACTTATAATATATCTATTCATTACAAATTACTGATGAAAAATACCAATTGGCTGAGAGAATCATAATAATTATGACGTAATAAACGCCAATTAAACGAACAATCCAGTAATCCGTGGGCGAATAGCTAACGTCAACAAAATGTCATTGGGTGTAAATGCCGTTATCCCCTAGATTTTTATTAATAACTAGCTGGTACCCGGCATGCGTTGCAATGCAACTTATATAGAAATTGTTTCTCCCTGCGTGTCCTTTCCCATTCATCCCGTTCCCCTTCCGCCTCCTCTTTCCCTCCCGCGACTTTATTTTTTTTTATAGTGAATACCTCACAAGAGTCCCAACTGCTCCCGTCTGGAGCCAGTGAGACAATGGCATCCCCAATTGGGGTATGTTATGAGGCTGAAGGTAGGTGTTGGAGGGAAGGAGACGAGGAAGATGAAGATGAAGATGAAGATGGGGAAATACCTGGCTATTCAGATCTAGTCTAACTAAACACTTAGCATTCGAATAACGAAACCTTTCCGCAACCTTAAGACTCTATATTCCCTTTACACAGCGTTCATCCGTCCCCACTTAGAACACTGCACACCGATTTGGACTCCTTTTTACCAAGCTCACATTGAAAGAATCGAAAGAATTCAAAAAAAAATTTTTAAACACATAAATTTAAAAAAAAAAAATAAACTTCTCAAATTACACCGAATCTATGTATTACCATAACTTCGACTCCCTTCATACACGACGTTTAATTTTTGACCAAATCTTATTATTTAAAATTCTTAATAATGGCCTGGACTCGCTAGAACTAACCAACTTAATAAATATTCATATTCCGACAAGATCAACACGGCAATCCCATTTGTTTCATTTGCCTACACATAGAACTTACTTTAGAAAAAAATCACCAATTCCCCGTATATGTGCACAATATAAAACAAAATTTCAAAATATTGACATATTTAACAATACACTTCACAAATATCGATTAGAAGTAACACGTACGATCGAAAATTAATACAAGAGTGTGGAATGTATTCGGAGCATCTCCTATCCTCATCCTATATTCCTCTTCCTCTCCTTCTCACCCAAAACTAATTATATGTAATAAAACTCCATCTCCATTCAACTTTAACATAGGAGACTTTTTTGGCTTGACTTCATTTAACAATGTATATATTTAACTTTATATTTTATGTATAAGCTGTCTGTCTCTTACCAATAAATAAATAAAAATAAATAAACACGGCTAAAGCCATTTCAAGCAACGTTTCAATTCTGAATGCTGGTCTTACACCAGGGAGATACTAAGAGTATCTTCTACTCTGGAACGTGCCGCAATTATAATATATATTCTTTTAAATAATTAATTGTGAAATAACACAAATCAATTAAATAAAATTTATTTGCGCACGCCGGGTTCGAACCCGCGACTCCTTCCTCTCCCGCGTTCCTCTTTCACCTTCCCCACATTACCGCTCCCCCCTTTCTCGTCCCCCCTCCGGCGAACGCCCTCTCCTTAATTTTCTTCTGCCCCTCCTGGATTCTTCTCCCCTTCCCGCTTTTTCCCTGCTGCTAAACTCCATAAAATACACCCATTTTTCAACTCGCTTGCGACCTATAGATTTTTTTGCAAATTTCATAATGCCAGAGCTCATCAATATAGAAATATCGCTACACCGAAACCTTCGCGGGCATGTTTACAATAACTCACCAAATTTTCATCGCCCTGGGATGAATAGTATAGGAAATAATTTCATAACGCTAAAGCTCACTATCCTATAACCATCGCGGGCATGCTCACATCAAATCGCCAAAATTTCACCTCAATTGGATGAACGGTATTGCAGGGCATAACACACGAACAAACAAACAAACATTAATTTTTATATATTAGATTTTTTTAAATGGTGAAGAGCCCTGTCATCGAAATTATTAAAAAGGGTATAATCGGGTACGAAGAACCTAATGGCGCGTTCTCACCTACGATCTATTCTGTGAGTCTGTTGCCAATGAAATACAGAACGAAAGTTAGCGCCTTCGCCCACTGCGGCAACTGAAAACCAATTAAAACCGGCTGTTTTCTCTGTCTTGATTGGTCAAAAAGCTTGTTTAACCATAGACGAAGAACAATCAGCTGACAGCTGGCAACTGGCCGCCCAGGGCAATCAGCAGTGACAGTCGCAAGTCACCGCTTCCGTTACCATTGACAACGGGGTTTTGTGTGATTGTGAAGTGCGCGGGCCATCACATTGTCATACAAAGACAGTTGGCAGTTGAGAGTTTTCAGTTGCCTCAGTGGGCGGAGCCGCTTAAAGTTCATTCAAATTTGGGTTTCTATTCCATAGAAAAGCCTTTATTCACGGATTTATTTCAAAGAATCTATGCAATAGATCAAAGAAAAGATGAGGTGATATCCCAGCTTATTTACAACCTTGTGAAGAATTTAAATATGGTTTTAGTTCTTTTTATGAGTAACTTTGTGAGCTTATACACATATGACGATTGTAAATAGTAGAAAAGGAGAGGAGAGTAAGGAAATTAGGTACGTACCTACCTTCCTTCTAAAGTACATATATTTTTTTATTTCAATAAGGTAGGTAGGTACCTACATTTAGCATGAAAAATTTGTTCTTTATCAACCGAAATATGAAGGACATCTTTTAAATTCTCAAACATGCGGGTGTTATGCTTTTTCAAACATGTCAACATTTTACGTGTTAAATAATTTTAGTTGACTCTCGTACGAGCAGTGAATAAATTAAGTATGTTTATGGATTCACTTCTTCATATTTTTTGTTTTAAAAAAATGGTAGATTACAGCTTGACATGGTTAACTCTGTAGGCGGCCAAATAAGAAACAAAAATGGCTTTGTGAAAATGTTTTTTTTTCTTTTTTTCTTAGTAATGCAAAGCGACACAAAAGGGAGAACCTGTAAAATGTAATGAAGTTTTTATTGATCAAAATGCATAAAAGGCACCCAAAAATTCCAGATGCGGAAGATACATATATTCGCAGTTTTGAGGTAAATCTTTAGGTGGGGACCCAAGAAAAGAGTTAAATAATATAATGTTTATTAGTTCACGAATGGTTGCTGTACTTCAAAGAGCTTGTTTTGTTTATACTAAGTATTGTAGTGTTCTTGAATGACACGTAGTTTCAGTTGGTTTTGATAGATTTCAGTAGGTTTAAAGCTTACGCCAGCTACCGAAAGATGTCGGACTGTTACGCCGTTCTTCCATGGAGCTACTTTCAAGCGACCGCCGACTGCGATCGCCTCTCGTCTGTACCTTCCATACTATTATTAGTGTTTGGAAACGCCGCAAGGCTCCGCACTAGCAAAGTAGTATGACAGTTAGCGGGGAATGGCGATTTAGTCGCTTGTAAGTAGCTGCGTGAACGAAGGGCGTTAGAGTTGTTTTATCCGGCGAGTATAGCCGATCAAAGAGAGCCCTACAGTTATGCCGTTCTTCCATGGAGCCACTTTCAAGCGACGCGATCGCCGCTCGTCTGTACCTTCCATACTATTATTAGTGTTTGGAACCGCCGCTAGGCTCCGCACTAGCAAAATAGTATGACAGGTAGCGGGGAATGGCGATTTAGTCGCTTGTAAGTAGCTGCGCGAACGAAGGGCGTTAGAGTTGTTTTACCCGGCGAGTATAGCCGATCAAAGAGAGGCCTACAGTTATGCCGTTCTTCCATGGAGCCACTTTCAAGCGACGCGATCGCCGCTCGTCTGTACCTTCCATACTATTATTAGCGTCTGGAACCGCCGCTAGGCTCCGCACTAGCAAAATAGTATGACAGGTAGCGGGGAATGGTGATTTAGTCGCTTGTAAGTAGCTGCGCCAACGAAGGGCGTTAGAGTTGTTTTACGCGGCGAGTATAGCCGATCACAGAGAGCCCTACAGCTCAGATTCAATTCCCAGAGAGTGGTAGCCGGTCGAAAGACTAAGAAGCATGTATTTATTGTAAACACGTAATATTGTTAATAAACCAGTATTGTACAAGGACCTTGTAATTATTATTGAAGAGCCCAGAACAATGTCTGCGTGTGGATAAGGCAAACACTGTAACAAATAAAACCCCAGTCCAGGGATTTATTTTGAACTGCTTTCCCCAATTTCTGTAGTGGCGTCCGACACCACTGACAGCAAAGTTAAGTATGTCGATCTGTACGTTAGTAAATTTAATAAATACTCATATTTGTGGGGGCGCCATTAGTTTACACAACATCAACAATTTTAGGCACAATTTGAAAAGTGGAATAACTTTATGCTTCGTGATTCCGAGGTCATGAATATGTTTCGTAGACCATTACAACCAAGAACACAAATAAAACAAAAAATTAACTTTTGAATACTCTTCCACACATCTGGACAGATTTAATTTAGAAACCAGCACTTGACTGTTATAAAAGGCATAAAATATAATCGTTAAAAAAAACACGACCTTTTTGCGTGACTATATCGTCATGTTCTTTATTTTTTATTTATTTCATTATTTCTTTTTATTTAGGAATACAGTAGTCATAGTCATACAGTTACAGACCAATTTAGTTCCATTGAGTTAAATATTGATTTACTATTTTTATCTACACAACAAGTTAAATGACAAAAAAAGAAAAACATAAAAAAGAAAAACATAAAACATAAATTTTATCGCAAAAAAGACCCTTCACATAGCATCTGCCTAGATGACATAGGCCCTGAGGGAAATTATTTTCCTCGAGGCCTCCTATGGGAGTTATTGTAAAAAAAACAAAAACAATATGCCATGCCTACCCCAATTTAAGACCGCGCTACCCCGCTTAAAAATAAGAAGATGGAGAGATACAACAATACGAACGTGGGAGCGAGCGCGCTTAAGCGCCATTCAGACGGTTCACTAATCGCTCATTTCCGCATTTCATTCGGCCTAGTTTACTCGGAATGACACGTCTGAACATGAAATGAAACGAAAGTGCCGAATACTGCCGAATGAAATCTTCAAGTGAACCGATCCAACAATGTTGGATATTTTCCTTCGGCATCCTTCACTCGCGCGCGCGTGCGCGCGGAAGATAGCAAAGTGAAACGTCTGAACACCGAGTGAACTCTCAATCAGTTTGTCTCGCGTCCTGTACGGGAAGGACCATGAAAGGACGCTATCACGAAAACGACGCTATCAAAACGTCAAAATGGTATTCGTTCGGCTAATTTGTTTGTTTTTGGGAACACCTCTCATATAAATTTTTGGGTCTCCCTTATTATCCATGTATTTTATATGTTTTTTAATATATGTAAGATTATTAATTTGTAGGAAAATGTTCGTAATAAAAAAGGTAAAATCAAATTGTGTTATTATGTCATAAAAAATAAAAAGGTTTATAAGACGAAACAATACTGTTTTTTATATTTATTTTATTTAATTGTGTCAACAAAATTTCGTAAAAATCGATGCATCTGACATGTTTTACCTTAAAATTCGGGGCCGGACCGCGCTGGAAAACAAACGAATTCCTCGGCGACGCTGTGGTCGGAATGGACGAGTGAACGCTTATTTCTATAGCGCCGTGTGAACATGGAATGAAACAAAATGGACGATTAGGCCGAAAAAACATGGCGTAAATCTTCACTCGAGTGAACTGTCTGATTCCAGCTTTACATTAAAAACCATAAAATTCATGCGAACATTGTGAAAATGTTTAATAAAAGACGACTCGTTTGAAAAAGAGCAAACATCTCGTGGGGGCTGTGTCAAGTAGCGTTCAATGAAGCATTATGAATTTAGACACAAACATGTAAATAATAATTTTCGGAGCATATTTTGCGATTTTTTTCTATCGAGGCAACTTCAAATAATTACCGTTTCGGCGTGGGGATTGTATAGATACTATCTTAAAAAAAAACATATATTTTTTTAAGAACTTTAAAACTTCAAACGTTTAAGTAAAACGTGTAAGAAATCGGTAGAAATTGGCAGAGCGGACCTTTAAGCAGCAAGAAAAAAATGTACGTATTCCTAGTGTGCCTTATCGCCACGAATACAGGTAATAGGCCTTAAAATAATTTTCTGTTAGTTGAATCCGCATAATAGTCCAAAGTACAAAGATTTTTTTTTATGAACATACATAAAATTTCGAAAAAATAGAGGTCACATTGGATACACAATATATGCAGGTAAGTAATATTACACTCAGGATCGTAAGAAGTGGGTATCTACGTATATTATGAATGGAAGTAGGTACCATCTTGAAATAGCTTCATATAATGTATAGGTAATGCGAAGACGTATTAGAAATCAATGAGTAATCATAATGGCAAAACAATATTAATCATTCCATAGAATCCGTATTTTGCTGACAAAAGGAAAATTGATAATTTAGTCGATGCATTATTATACTAGCAGGAGTGGCATTGAAATACCTAGAAATATATTATTTGCAATAAGTGAACAATGCTGCATAAACGATTGTTAATTATTTAAAAAATATCGTTTTATGATTTTTCATTTTTGAAAAGTAAACATGTTTTGATGAATGAATATGTCCGAAGATTAAAGTCGAATTAAGGGCAATTGATTTGAACCATTTATAATATCGTATATATACAATAGTAATTAACCGTATCAGAAAAACAATTTTGCATTATTTTTTAATGCTGTGCAATAATCTTTAAAGAAGGCTATTAAACGATGTGCAACATTAATAACTCAAGAGCTCACTGTTCGATACACAAGCCAAAATATGTATATTCGTAGTGTGGCTTACATCACCTCGAAGTCTGGTAATAGCGTTCAAATCGCTTGACAAATGGAGTCTAGAAATCCCAAATGGATTAGGGTATCCCAACTTCATCAAGACTACGAAATATATCTATAAAAAGAAAATCATTTTATGCGGGAATTCCCATACAAGTAAATTACCTCGTCGATACGACGAAAACGTACCTACCACACATAAAAAAACCTAAGTAAGTCCTCCGTAATGTCTATTTTCCCCATATTGCAGCCATGTTCACTTGCAATAATTATTAACAAACTCTAAATTGTATCATTTTTCTAACAATCATTTAAACTCATGATGAAAGAGAAAGGGGCCTTTTTCAAGTCAAAAATCAAAGGAGTCTAGAAACGTTCGATTTATTTGCAACAGTGATTTTTATTTATTTTAAGAATAATTTTATGTGAAAGAAGGAAGTTAAGGAAAACTCACAAATAAACTTAGTTATAAACTGGTAGTATTAAAAATATGTTTCTAATTTTAAATTCTAATCAAAATTTTATATTTTAACACCACGTTCGTTATTTAGTACCTAGTTGCTCATATATTTTTTTAAAGTAATAAACATGTTTTTTATCCTACTCAAGCGAAACGATATGAAACCCTTCAATTTTATCCAAAGCTTATTATTTGGCAGTACCTAAAGATAAATCGAAAAAAGTCACACATAGTTGGAAATAACATTCTCACACACCGAATTTCTCATATTTGTATTCGCAACATAAGGATCCTTTCCAGTTACAATTATTTTTCAAAAGCAGACATGGTTTATCCTTCAGTTTTGCGTATCCGTTGTATATTTACATTTTAATATTATATAAACGCGCATCACGTGTTCGCGGTAGATCGGAAGACACGAAACACCCGGTATTTTTTATAACATATACAGGGTGACTGGAACTCGATGTGAAATATTTAAGGACGTAATTAAATTGTCATTGGTCTATTATTTTAGAATTCTTATGAATATTGTCAATTCTAAACAAATTTATATAATTACTTGATAAAATGATTACTCTGAAAGTGATAGTTAATTAAATATTTGTTGTTGTTGAAATAACCCTCGCCCGAAATTGCATGCCTACTCATGATTGTTCACTGTGCAGTGATCTAAAAACTAGGTATGAAGCACTAAGGTATGTAAATAACAAAAAACTTATTCATATAAAATAAATATAATTAGATAAATTAACAATCAACACAACAAATATTTAAATATTATTTTTTTCACGGAGACGGTTTACACTGCTACCGCGAACGGCCGTTGGCCCATTGGCTATCTTCCATTTTAGATCATAAAAGAAAATAAAAGCAATTAATATAATAAATTTTGGTTATTCGTTTTTTGGAAAAGGAACATGAACATAATTATGTACATAAAATAAATTAACCAAAAGCATAATTATAACCAAAATTAACATTAATTATTGTGTCAATTTCCATCTTTTTATTACCTTCCCCTTTCGTAATTTTACTTTTAGATTTACAATTTTTCTATAACTGTTACCTTTCTTCCAATTTCAATTTCTTCTACTTTTTAGACCCCACCCCCCGAAAACGCTTCTTCCACAGCGATACGTAATTTTTCTGTAATTTTTGCGAATGAGTACTTTTATTATATCCTTGACCACCCGCGGGAACGGAACAGCGACAGTAATGGCTCGCGCCATCTCATATCTTTAATACGAGTGAGGGAGAGGCAAGAAAAGTATTCATTTTCTTGCCTCCCGTATTATGGAAATTACCATTGCCGTAGCTATGCCGTTTACGCGGGTCTTCACGGTAATAATAATAGCGCTCATTAACATTTACCTTCTTACTATTCTGTTTTCAAATTTCTTTAAAATTTTACGGGTAGTATTTTCTGTCACATATATCGAACCAAGTACTAGTCACTCTGTACAATAGGATTGTTAAAACATTTCCGATATAAAGATAACCACGCTCGGTGGCATATCCGTTTTGAGAAAGAGTGGGACACTCACGAAGGATGACGACCCCTGCCGCCAAGAGCTCCCTTGCAACCTCTCTTTCTGTTACAATCGTCGTTCGTGGGAAAGAGGGAGATGTTACAATGATGCTATCAGCGGCATGCCTCTTTATGGGTCCTCCGTGCGGTACTTGCATGAATAAATTTTACGTACGTGCCGGTCATCGTATTATTGTATCTTAAATGCAAATTTGTTACTTCCTCTGCGG
Source organism: Limnephilus auricula (assembly GCA_951813805.1). Taxonomy (NCBI): domain Eukaryota; kingdom Metazoa; phylum Arthropoda; class Insecta; order Trichoptera; family Limnephilidae; genus Limnephilus; species Limnephilus auricula. The sequence continues at coordinate 8,695,183 of OX638393.1, forward strand.
CTCGGTTCTGCTTCGTTTAAATTTAAATTGTTACGGAGATTAGGCAATTTAAAGCAAGTATGGTTATCTTTTACTATCTCTCAACAATCTTCGAAATATCAATTCAAGAGAAAGTATGAAAACTGAACTTACTGACATTATTACTCTGACAAATGAATCGTTAGGTTCCAATATCCTCCCTAATGAATTTTTGTGAAAATGAGTTGTGAATGCCATATTTTGTATAAACGAAAAGAAAATACTTTGTTTTAAGCCACTTTATTTTTATTTAACGTCTACCGGTTTCGGTTCCTCCGTACCATCATCAGGACTGTAACAAAAATAATGTCTAAAAATACATAAGTACACATATATATATACATAATGTTGTGAAAGAAAGGAACAGTATACTAGAGTAAGACATATTTTATGTTTTCTAACCAGGAATACAATGCTGTTGTTATTATTTCCAAATTCCTCCCAGTTTCTTTATAAATCGTGTTTAAATATCGACCTTCCAAAATTTTCAGTTTCAAAATACTCCGTAATTGAGACTAAATCAGAAGTTTAAAAAAAATTCAAAATGATTAGCAGTTTCTTTCCATTCAAATGTTGGTCGTTTGGTTGATTTTTATCATGCTTATTCTATTAATTTCTCAATCAAACAAAAAAAACTGCAATCTTGAAAACTCGTCAACCCACACGTTTTTATTGATTTACTTAAATGTATGAAAATCCATTAGTGAGGGTTTTGGAACTCAACGATTCAAATAAATGTTGAAAAATTGAAGGCGCAGCAATCTTAAATTGTTTTAAATACATACTAAGACGGTTTAAACAAAAGGCTGTTACTTTAGAAAAACACTGTTGTTCGTTTTGTATTATTTTTAAAATGTATTTAAATTAAAGTAAGCTTATACTGGGTCGAAATACGCTTCGTAAAATACACATTACGATATCTGGGGCCCTAGCACACTCACTCGATAACGATCGATAGTATCGGTAACTTCTCATCGTTCCCTAGCATGACTGCAGATGGCCAACGAATAAGTGACAATTCACAATGACTAAAAGACCTTAATATATTCGATATCAACTGTTGTTTGTAGTTTAGCGATATGCAGTTGTCGTAGGGAACGATGAGAAGTTACCGATAGTTATCCTATCGATCGTTATCGAGCGTGTGTGCTAGGGTCTCTAGTCAACTTACAATCCATGCATTTTCTATGGAAATAGATGTTAAGGTACATACTGGTTCGACGAACGTACGCTACACTACGCATAACAATATCTGGTGTGCTAGCACGGTCGCTCGATATGAAGTTAACGACCGATTGTCGGTAACTTCTCATCTTTCCCTAGGACAACTGCAGATCTCAAACGTACAAACGACAGTTGATGTCGAATATATTAAGGACACTTAGTCATTGTGAACTGTCACCTATTTGTTTGCGATCTGCAGTTGTCGTAGGGAACGGTGAAAAGTTACCGATAGTTTTCCTATCGATCGTTATAGAGCAAGCGTGCTAGGGCCTCTGGACTACCTAGCAACCATTTACTATGGAAATTGTTTATTTTAAATTATTTTTAATAAGGGGTATGATAAATGGTTGCTAATTTACTTCTCCTAAATCCTGAAAAAAAAACGCACTTCTTTATTATATTATATGTCACATTGTTCCGCCACAAAGTGATTTTGCGATTATTGAAGAAGTGATAAATATTATTTTAAAGATTTATATATTTTTTTACTAAATGTGCTTTTTGGAGCATTAATTTTTTTTTAATCCAATCAATTTGTTTATTTTTTTATGTTAAAATCTTCAGATTCATTGACGACCTCCATGACAAAACGGTTGGCTAAGATTAATGCTAAATTACTATTTTCGATTAATCTTTACGACGAATCGATTTACATTATAAATGAAAAAAAATATGGCTTTGATTAAACGAAGCTTTTCCTACCGTTTCCATTAAAAAGAAATAAAATAAATTTGTTAATTACTTTATGAAAAATAAAAACGTAAAATACAAAATAAATGTGCCTTTCATTACAAATACACATAAGAAAATACTTATATTAAAAAACGAGTGTGCTTTAGACCACACGACTAAAGTAAAACTTCTAGAGAGAAAGAAAATGTGCGCGCGCACTGCTCTCTCTCTCGCTCCTACAGTATTTATTTAATTGTTCAAGAACGAAATAAAATTACGAATAATCTTCATGCACTGGCTATGAGAGGAAGAGAGAAAGAAAATGTGCGCGCGCACTGCTATCTCTTGCTTCTACAGTGTGATACAGCCCGTTCGCCTCGCCCGTAACGCATTACACTTTTCGTAACGGATTCGCTAGCTTGCCCCCCAAGTCAAGCGTGCGTAAAGAAGTTTTACTTCAAAAATATAATATGGCTATAATTATATGTGACAGTTTCCAATAATAAACCTTTTTTTCTTTCTTATAAAATTATTTTAAAAATAAATTAAAACTATGTTTGTGCTTGAATTTATGACCTCTATTACTACCTCTGTTTGCCAAGTGATTTTTTCTGTTACCAATTTTCGTAGCAGAATATGGACACAAAGAATACATACATGTTTAGCTTGTGCATTCCTCCTAATTGATTGGTCCTCCCATTGGTCCTTATCTCCTGATCCAGAGATTGCGAGTTTGAATCCTGACGTGCCTACAACCGTAGGTAACAACTGTACTTATTTTCGTTTAATAAATGAGCAGTTTGTTACGACGTAAGTAGTGACACAATGTTTCCGAAATAACAATGCGAGGGAGTATAGTTTTGTGGTAGGCGATGAAGCGACCAAGGTGACTCGGCCTGGGTCACAATTCCTTGTACGGTAGTACAATATTGGTAGTAGAATAATACAGTTGATGTTTTGTTTATTACTTAAACATGCCGACATTGTTGAATAAAACCTGCGAAGAGCAAACTCAACACCGTGAAATAATCAATTTGACGCAGACATTTTCAAATTCGTGCATGACGTAGATCGGAATTATCATTACTATGGTTGCAGGGTATTACAAACCAAAATAAACATTAACGGCCTTACTAAAAAAAAACACTCCGCGGCCGTTAAACGGTGTTTCTGTAGCACGTTGTGTAAAGTCTGTACATTTCGTTTTTGAAATTCTTACTAAACAAAATATATGGTTTTGATCTGACAACGTCGCCATTTTACCGGCCTTACTAATAAACTTTCTGAAAAATTTGTACAATGGTCAAAAAACCATGTATGAAGAATCCTTACTAATTAAGAACTGACAAAAAATTGTTCATGGAAAGATATGTACATTGCTTACACGGCCAAGGAGGGTAGTTTATCTGTTGTATATATTTGTTCCATTTGTAATTTTCAACGAATTTCGAATTTTTTTTTAATGTCCTATATATTTATTATTTTTTGAGATGTCGTAAAAACAAATACCATTTTAGAACCAAAATTTAATTACCTTTAAGATTTTCACATCTAAAATATACTTAAATGTTTAAAAACTGTAGTATTTTAAGATTCAAACATCAAGTTGGAAAAAAAAACTCACTTACCCCAAACACTTTCTATTAAAACATTGAAATATTTGGAAAAATTCAAAATTCAAAAAACACAGTCCTTTTATTTAATGATTTTAAAATAAATCTGTCACCTCACTTTTTACTCCTTCAAACAATAAAAAAATATAAAAAAATCTTGAAATTCGCTTTTCATATCCAAAAATTTACAATAAAAAAACTCACGTTTGAATACGTTGCTTGCACATCTTAAGGCATTAATTTCTTTGATACGTTTACTAAATTATTAGACATTTTAGTCACCAAAAAACATCACTTTCAAGAATTTATAATAAAATAAAGATCTTAAAATGCAAATTATTTCTGAACATAACCTATGAACCATTTTCTGACAGCTTAATTTAGAACACATGATTTTAGTGCCACAATTTGACTTAAACTAACAAAAAACAACACAAATTAATAGCAAATATATTGAATACATGAATATAAGTGCGAATTAGTCATAAAGATTGAAATAATTAACTAAAAGATCATATTAATCAGACAAAAATCCGCGACCGACTTTTTTCCGAAGTGTTAGCGTACGCGGTCATATTTTCGGCAATGCGCAGGCGCATCAATCACACCACCTAGCGGATTATTATGAAAACTCCAATTTACAAGTAAAATTTCCAGCGTTGCCACATGTAAAACACCGTTTAACGGCCGCGGAGTGTTTTTTTTTTAGTAAGGCCGTAAGGGGATACCCGGCGGTGATTTTTTCCATACAAACGTATTCCCTCTTTATCTCTCTGGATTTTAACCCTAGAGAAAATATTGTTTTTTCATAAAATAGATATCAACTACTAGCTTGTCGGTACTTTTTGTTTTTTTTGATAAGTTACTTTTTATAGAAGTTATGACCTTCCAAAAATCAATAAAATTGACTGGTTTAAACGCCGTCAAAAGACGTTCAGTATACAAATTCAAATTAGACAATGATTTTTTTTAAAAAGCAAAACGTAGTTGGTAAAAAAAATTGAAAATCAGTCCACTTTTGGAGGAGAAAAGTGGGGGATACAAAACCTCGATTTTAGTTAGGTATTAGTAGCCCCAGGTGCATTGTCAATTTCGCTCAATATCCGATGGAGTAAGAGCAACAGTGACAGCAACAATTTAGTAAAATCTATTTTTCAAATTTATCCACCACTGGGTTTCATCTTAATGAAAGTTTTTAAGATATTTTTTGAGATTTTAACGGCCAAAATAATAATTATACATATTTTGTTATTGTTTTCATTTCTTTGTAGGGCAATCCTGTTCGGAGTAACTTACAATTCGAAAGTGGGAGGGAATAGTTATTAATAAATTATTGTGATTATTTTTTGGGTAATTATTGTGATGCTCTTCCCCCTTCTTTAGCCAACGTTTCGGACGTGTAACACTGAAACATTGGCAAAAGTAAGAAGGAAACATAAAACGGCCTAACACCCGAAAAATAAATCACGATAATGTTTTTAAGTTATCGAAATGTTTAATAAAATGTATCGCGGTGGAGGCGTTAAGCATAAAAAAGTTTTTTTTCAATTGAAAAATATTAATTCCGGGCTTCTAGAGCAAAGTAATTTTCCGTAAATAAAAATTAGTAGTTAGTAGGTTCCATCAAACTCCAGACAATGTTGGCTTGAATTTCAGTTGCTTTTTAAGCTCGACTTGATACATATTTAGGTGTCGAATAGCCCTTTGATGGTAACCCTGAAAAGATTAACCGACTGATAACATTCCTGATAATACTGAAATACTGGCCCTTCGTAAATGTGATTTAGTTTGAATCGAAACGACGAAAATTGGCGACACTTTTATTAGGCTGTATTTGCTAGACAAAAATGCTGATAATTATTTTTACTAACTAACTAACCATCACGCCGTTTCCTCGCAGGGGTAGGCAGAGAGGACGGACCGCCAAACAACTCGGTCTCGGCACACACTCCTCGCCTCATTCACATTCATACATCTTATCATACATGCTCTTCTATTATTCTGACTCTTGACATAGCCCGACTCAAGTATCTGATTCACTTGATCGTGCCATGTCTTCATCTGGCGTCCTCGACTTCTTCTACCTTTCACATTTGTTCTGTTGACACTCCTTTATTCATTATTTCGCTCTACATGTCTAAACCATCTAAGCGTCCACGCAGAAAAATGTTATTCGAAAAAACGATCATTTTGATAGTAAAAACGGTTAAAAACGGGACTGAAGTTCTTACGAACAAATTAAAAGGGTTTCAATGTTTATTGGCGGGAACATCTAAAATTAAATTGTTGGTATACGTAATTTCGTAATTTCGTACGTATACCAACAAATTATTCTTTCGTTTTCCCGCCAATAAACATTGAAACACTGTAAATTTGTTCGTGAGAACTTCAGTCCCGTTTTTAATATTAAAATGATCGTTTTTTCGATTAACATTTTTCTGCGTGTTCCTTTCTTAATCTTACTTATTACGCTCACATCGGCCATGCATTCTTTTCGGATCTCCACATTCCTCACACGATCATACACGGTTTTACCAGACATACGCCTCAGGGATCTCATTTCTACAGCATTCAGTCTACTTTCATCCTTTCTCTGCCAGTTCCATGCTTCACTGCCATCATCAGGGTAGGTACCAGCACTCCATTGTGGACTGCTAGCTTCGCTTCTTTGGACAGCTTTTCGTTGGCGCCAAAGGCATTCAGTCCACCATTAATGGGGTTACCTGCATTTACCCTTCCTTCAATATCCCTATCAACCTTCCCATCTCTCCTAAACATACTTCCCAAATACACAAACTCATCAACTTGCTCCAAGTATTCATCATTTTAATTATTTTAGTTCCAATATAAACAGGACACAGCGTAAGTATGACAGGTTCCTAGGTAGGTATTTTAAACGTTGAAACCGATAAAATGTCCACGCAATATTAAACTGACCACATTCTGACAGCCTTCGCGTACAGTATTCTTAAAATTACTTAATAACAATTATTATAACACGTTGCTGAAAAAGTGAAAGCACAATCTGAGAATGAAATATGAGAATGGTGTTTATTTTCGAAATTTTACTTCGCTTCTTTATTTTCGGAGAGCCGAGTAAAGCGTAAACAACAATGTTAATTTTATGGTTTTTTACACTATTTTGTAAAACCACTAAATATGCCAAAAAAAATCTACTATGTTTTTTATATCATTGTAGAAGAAGATAACAATAATAATACTTTTTTTTAAATATGAAAATAAACAGAAAAATAATAAAATATAATGGCTGCAACTGGGACTCGAACCCAGAACCTCACGTCTGACCGGGACATACGCATTAATCAATTTTGCTATTGCACCCTATTATGAGACTGTCGTATTTGTCAACTTCATATTTCAAATTTCAGAATTAACAATATTATCTTCGACAAATGTTCCATAAAAATAAAATCGGATATATCCGAGAAACTATTTAGGTAACAAATACATTCTTTGAATACTTGTTTCCAATAATAAAGGTAGCTGCCAATAATATGGAAAAAAAACATTTGTCGAAGATAATATTGTTAATTCTGAAATTTGAAATATGAAGTTGACAAATACGACAGTCTCATAATAGGGTGCAATAGCAAAATTGGTAAATGCTTATGTCCCGGTTAGACGTGAGGTTCTGGGTTCGAGTCCCAGTTGCAGCCATTATATTTTATTATTTTTCTGTGTTTGTTTATTTTCATATTGAAAAAAAAAGGATTTTTATTGTTATCTTCTTCTTCAATGATATATTACATTGATGGGAATAACCTACAAAAGTTAAAAAGAGAGTATTTCTTATAAAAAAATTACTATGTTTTTATCCACAAGCAAATAAAATTATGGTTTCAAAATAGATGTTACTCATAAATCAACTGTCCTGTTTTCAACAAAACCAGAGCTGTAGCAAACAAATAATAACGTTCGTAAATGCGGATTTATTATTTTATAAATATTTATCTTATAAGCACGAACAGGTTAGATATCGTGCTCATAAAATATCAATCAAAATCGTAAATTTTGTAATGTCCTATCGTAAAGTTTGCTCAATTGGACCTGGCTTAAATTGAATAAATGGTTGGGCAGTTAAAATACATTTTTAAACAATTAAGCAGGGTCAATAATTAAGCACGTTTTAACCGTTAATTCCATTTAGAAACTAACAATTTTTTAATTAAATAATTGGAAGTGAAGTGGACAAATTTTCGTGGGAATTTAGGGAAACCATTGTGTAATAAGGTTTGTAAAATGTGTATTAAAATGAAAGTTCTGAAGGAACCGTTTAGTTCTGTATTAGCTTGTGTTGTGAAAGCATCATTACGTATTACGTGCTGATAGTGTGTTTTAATTAATTGCTGTGCTTAATTTCGTGTTCAAATAAGTTTTAAATTATGTAATTTTTAAATGATAGATCGAATAAAATAAAGTGAAAGGACCAAGAGAGTTTTTACGACAGGGTGGCGCTCCTTGTCAAACACCAGTAAGCCTTTGGTAGGTGATCTCAAGGGCTATGTGCTAGGTATTATTATACAGGGTGTTAAGGAACGTACTTGAATAACTTTAACCAGTGATTCCTGACATTATTTGCAGTAAAAAATGTAAATGAAATTTTGGTCCCGATGACGTTTTTTTTTCTTTCTTCAAAATTCAAATCCACTGGCCACTGGTCACCCAGCCGAGTAACCGCCCAACCTCTTATTCCGCCCTCAACTGTCCAACACCTACTACTTTTTTAAATGTTTTTGTAAAAAGAAAAAACATCAAATATGTCACTGGATCCAAAAATTTTAGTTTGCATTTTTTACTTCAAATAATGTCAGGAGTCACTGGTTAAAGTAAGTCACGTACGTCCCTTAACACCCTGTATATTATACATATATAATAATAATAATAAACCACTAGAACGCTTTTTGCCACAATATGGCACTATTTCCAACGGAATACTTTGCTGCCAAATATGGAAAACATTAAAGTTTAAAATTAAAGTTTTAAAATTTACGATTTTTTTATAAATCCTACGAATATGTTATATATTATATGATAATCGACAAAAGATAGGTGAATTCATTGGCTACAAAGAACTTTAAACAGTTTTTTTTGTACGTCTCCATATTCAAATTCGGAGGTAGGTATGATTTTTTTAATATGGGTGGAAAAATTTCAAAATGATGACCAAAAAATCTTGAGAAATCCGAGAAAAAGTTTTAAATGGCTCTGTCGCTCCAGTGGTTAAATTATATAATTGATATTATCAGCACCTTGGCAACCTTTGACTGCTCCAAGTCATTCTATAAATGTCACACTTATCCTAAAATATATTCGTATGAAAGGTATTTTTGTAGTTGTCGATTTTAAATTAATTACAACAAACGTGTCGGTTGGTTGAACAAATTTCTTGGTATAGGTACAACAATTGTATACATAAATACTAATTCAATTATAAAACAACACATAATCTGTGGGCTTCTTCATAAATTCATGGTATATTTTAAACATAAAAAGTTAAATGTTAATTAAATACAGTTAGTAAATCACTCGTTAGAACAGCCGAGACAGATGCTACGGAATCCGCACCATGTTTTAATTATGTATTAGATTTATGTCCATCATAGGTCACAGGTCGTGTTTTGTGGCAAACTTTGTTTATTTTCCGTCGACATTCAATTTAAAGGCGTTATAACATACGTTCCTATCTACTACTTTGTGATTAACTTTGGCAATTTTTAGGTTGTTTGCATTTTTGGTCTACAAACATTAAAAATGAGAAGCCAGAACTCTCGAACGGTGAAGAGAACCCTCTGGCCTCATGAAATTTGCACAGCTCTTCCAATCTTCAATATATCTTCTAAGTCAAAGTATGAATTTCAGCGAGCGATGTCATTTTAAAAAAAAATGTATGAAAACCTTTTAATAAATTTTTTTTAAAGAAATACTGACATTCCCCGGTTACGAATAACCTGACAATATTTGAAAATCTCCTACTACAGCAAGCGGAAAATGTTGTTTGTGTCGTGATGGAGGACTTAGCCAGCCGAGGAATTAATTATGTTTTAATTATTCAAAAAGGAAAAAGTTTGCAAAGAGAAGTGTTGGAATTTTGAGAATAGCTATTTATTGCAACTTCCTAGCTATATATTGAAAAACGTATTAAATTAAACCAACCATTTTTTCGTAGTTAGAAAGTGAAGGAAATATTAGAATGTAGTGTTTTAATTTTGTAGTCGTTAATACAGGTACAGGTATTGAGCATTTCCGCCGTTGACCAAGAGGCTCTCATTTATCAAGCACCCGAGTCATTGCCTAAATCAAGTCTTTACATCTCAACGAGAGAAATCCAATTAAGAACTTCCGGTGTCCAGAGTTACTCGTGGAAGATGACCACAGAAAGTTTGCGTTTTTATGTGGTTAATCGTAAAACGCAGTACCGTAAAAACCACTTATTATTCAAACAGGCCTTCACAGATATAATAATATTATTCTTTCTATCTTAGGATATACAATAATACAAACAATAAGTCTTTCATCTACCTATACTCAACATTATCATATTTTACTTCATTCTGATTTGAAGCACCAATAGCAATAGCAATAGCAATAGCAAAGCAAAAATAGAAAATTAGCCGCCGAATTAGAAATATTTCTTGTAACGTTGAATTTTGGTAGACGGTATTACACATCAGGGTGGTTCGGATACAAACATTTTGACATCCGAGGATGCGGATGCGGATTATTAGGGGTTGAGATCCGCGGATGCGGATGCAGATTTCAGGATGTTTTAAAGATTTTAAAATTTTCAGTACCTAAATATATGAAATCGATTTAATTTTAATATGTTTTATTTAATCATATTTTAATTTTAAAATTGGTGAATTATATTTAATAAATAGTAATACAAAAAAGTCCAGATGTCCAGATACTGCTTTTTATTAGTTGCGGCACTTTTATTTACTTTTTCTATTAATATTTAAATCGAAATATTCGTCAACCACGCAAAAACCACGGATAAACACAGTAAACAAACACTGTAATTGATTCACAATGGGAATGACATCGATAACTAAAACAAAACAATCAAAACCTCTAAGTTCTTGTCGCCAATGTGTGCCTTCCTATTGATCAGTTAGCGAACGAACTTCGTGCTAGTTGTCATTTTCATTTAACGAAGGTAGCAACTAGCAAACACGCGCGAGGCACGCGCCACTCTGGCCCCGCCCACTTTACATTTCGTTACTTGTTGCAGATATGAATCCGCATCCGTAAAAGCTCCGCATTCATCGATGAAGATGTCTGAATTAATGCGAATAATCCGCATTTGCGGATGCGGTTGCGAAAATCCGTAACACCCCTGTTACACATGCGTAGATTTTAGTACAAGTAAATAATACCGTGTTAAGGTCAAATTTGGAACACATCGTTGGTGAACATTATTTTTTAACACAGACTAGAAGGCCCTCATATTACCGCTTTGTGAACAATATGATGTTATACAGCAGATTACCCATTCACGCTCTGTTGGTTGCCAAGTTTTTCAAGTAATTAACATAAATTATTATATTTTTCTTCAAAATCTTACAGGTTCCCCTCAACTAACGGACGGATTCGGCATACTAATAATCGATTTTATTTTTGTTTCAGATGGAATCCTGAGTCAACATGAACAAAGGCGAATATGAGCTGAAGGGCCGCGGCATCAGCCGTGGAAGTTCCCTCTTCGCTCCTGATCCTCAAACACAGCTTCTCAACGCCATACGACAGAAGGACATCAGAGCCTTTAAGAGGCTCCTCCAGTCAGAAACAGTCGATCCGGATCATTGTTACGACTATCCAGATTACAAAACATGCCTGGATATCGCCTGTTCCGACCCTGGTTACAGCGGCTTTGTGAAACTCCTCCTTGAGCGAAATGTCGACGTAAACAAAGTTAATGACACACACCGAAAAGCGCCCATCCACTTCGCCGCTGAAACTGGAGACTTGGATACCTTAAGAACACTTCTGGAAGATCCCAACATTGATGTCAATGCCATGAGTAAGGGAAATACGGCGATACACCTAGCTATCAAACATATCGAAGATATAGATGAAGACAGGGAACAAATCATCAGTCAATTTGAAGAAATCGTTGAGGCTCTCCTAAAATCAAATTCAGACGTGAACATACCGGATATGAAAAGAATAACTCCCATTTACTCAGCAGCTAAACAAGGTTTGGAAAGGATTGTTGAGCTGATCATCGAATATTCCAAGAAACCAGTGGATCTGGATTCCTACAAAGACAGAAAAAAAATGTCGGCGAGAATGATCATCGAGGAGACTTTCCCGCATCTACTGTCAAAGCTGCCATCTCCAGAAGATTATAATGAAGTCATTGACGTACACAAACTGTTCTCTCATCTCAGTGGCCACGATGAAGATGGCTTTATTGCAGATTTTAATAAAATTAAGAAGAGTAAAGACTTACCTAAGATTCTTTCTGAAAATAATGGCAGTAAGACCTTACTTCAATCAATTTGCGCAATCGGATTGGATAAAGCAGCGGAAATTTTATTGAAAAATAAAGCAGATCCAAATTTGACGGCTCCTGGAAGTAATGTGAGACCTATCGAATTAGCTTGTTCTAATGGATACTCAGACGTGCTCAAAATTCTCTTAAATGACGAAAAAACATCATATGAACCGGTAAATGGCGAATCTCTCATACAGATTGTCATTAAGGAAGCTAAATACCTGAATGGAGAATCGAAAAGCGATTATAAAGAGTGCTTGAAGATTTTGCTTGAACATCCGAAAATAAAAAGAGATATAAACTATCTTGACTACAAGGAAAACACAGCTCTTCATTATGCTGCAAGGAGCGGAGATCAAGATACAGTTTTGACTTTACTGAAGAACGGTGCTTGCATCGGAATCAGAAATAAATTTAATGAGCCACCACTCGCTGATATGTCGGCCAAAACATTGGAAACTTATTTGGATGATTGTTTAACAACTAACAACGAACGACCGAATGATGAGAATTATGAATTGCAATTTGATTACAGTTTCCTTGCACCTCCCAGTAACATTCATAACCATGAAACAAAAGTACCTCTAATGGATGATTCAGACGTGACGATTAGTTCCAATGATCGCTTTCTTGCTCCCGAAACAGACGCTCTATTATATATGACACAATGTTCCGAACTGAAACCACTTCTAAAGCACCCGGTTATTACAAGTTTTCTTTACTTAAAATGGCAACGAATAAGTTGTTTATTTTATGCCAACATAACTTTTTATGCGGTGTTCTGTCTGTCACTAATTCTGTACATCCTATTGGGATACGGAGGACCAGCAGAAAAGAGTGATTTCGTTTTGACCATCGCTTACTTAACAAGAATTCTGTCGATCATTGGATTAATCTTGTTAATTGTAAGGGAAGTTTTACAAATAGTTGTGTCTCCAAAAGTTTATTTTAAAAGCATAGAAAACTGGCTGGAAATAATGTTGATCGTCATAACAGCTGCAATAGTTTTCAATGACTCGACAAGTGAACATTCCAAGCAACAACTCTCAGCCATCGCAATTCTTCTTTCATCTGCGGAATTTGTCTTATTGATTGGCCAATTTCCATACTTATCCACAAATATAGTCATGCTTAAAACAGTTTCCTGGAATTTTTTCAAATTTCTTCTTTGGTATTGCATTTTAATTATTGCATTTTCATTGAGCTTTTACACTCTATTCAGAACAGTTGAAACAGATGACCCAAATGGTGAAAAAGTTGCATTTGATCCCAACAAACCGGCAGGAGCTGATGATGAGCCAAACTTTTTCCTGGATCCTGGTATTTCACTTTTCAAAACAATTGTCATGTTGACAGGAGAATTTGACGCCGCATCGATTAATTTTGAAGCCTTTCCAATTACCAGCCATATCATATTTGTGATTTTTGTATTCATGATTCCAATCGTATTGTTTAATTTACTGAATGGATTAGCAGTTAGTGATACTCAAACCATCAAAGCAAACGCGGAGCTTGTTGGACATATCTCGAGGATTAAGCTAGTTTCTTATTTTGAAAGTGTAATTTTAGGGGATTTGAGTCCGTATAAAAACGCCGTATCGAGCGCACAAAACGCCTGTTGTTGGCTTCCAGGGAGCAACTGCATACGATCAAGAATGATTTGTATTAAACCCTTGGCGCGACGGGTTTGTTTGTTCCCAAATTTCTTGCCCATGGCACAAATTGGTGTTAAGATTAATCAAGCCTGCCGTGTTGAAGTGTGCACTACCGATCGTCAAAAGAAAAAGAACGAGCAGAACGCTGAAAATCCTCAATTAACCCTGTGCTGCCTGCAGCAATGCAACCAAACCCAAATGGACTGGAAAATAGTCAAGGCTGCTAAAAAACTGATTTCGGAGAGAGAAGAGGGCGGAAGTGAAATGAAGCAACTCCAAGACAAATTATTAACTTGTGAAAGAAAACTTCTGAGCTTCGAAAAGTCTCACGAAAACATTGAACGGTTACTCGAGCACATTTGCCACTCATTGAATAAGTAAAAAAAAACATTGTAATCTCAAACCAACACATATCTTAATTCATTGTGTTAGTTTTGGGTACCTACCTACAATAGAACGCAATATTTTTAAATGCCATTTGTCACAGTAGCAGCCGGAAGATAATTCCCCACTCGAATCAGCCAACTTCTGAAACGAAAATTATTAATAGGTAACTACTTGAAAATTTTGTTAATTCGAGTCCCAAATATAAGCCTTAGTACCTACTTGGCGAAATGAAACTGAACAACAAAATAAGGTTATTATCTAAATAGTCATAAAATGCAATTTGTGAGACTCCCTAAAGATATAATTATATATAAAATTTTCCATAAAATGCTTGACTTTTGGAGTTCTAAATTAATTTATTTACTTTTATTCAATGGACTTATTTTACTTGGTAATTAATTATACTTTAACGTCTTCAAAATGAACTTCTTCTGGACTCTATAAATTCGACGGAATAGGGAAGTTGAGTGAAAAATATTTTGACTTATAAAAAATATGTTCATGTAGATGACATGCAAACTTAAATACCAATTTTTTTTTGTAAAGTTCGTTTTCATAATTAAATTAATTCTACAAGTTTGAATATTATTAAAGCCCGCGAAAACGCCCTGTAAAAGAATGGAGAGTCTCACGTCGTCTCACGTCATCTGGGGGCCTAGTCTCTATCTTTCGGTTTCACAAACAAGCACGTTTGCCGTTTAACCTTTCTTGACGGCGCTGTCAACTAAGCGGTCACAGTTTGTATTTACTGAAATATCTTTGTAAATATACTAAACATAGGGTTAATATTTTGGGTATTCCTCCACAATACATTTATGTATTGGATTAAATAAATACAACATATAAATATTTACTGAGTGTACAGCACCGGAGAGCGAGGAAGTTTTTAGCACGGTAAGGGGAAGGTTAATAAGGATTCGTAACGTAGGTACGGACGTTATGAGAGATAGAGACTAGGCCCCCTGGTCCCTTGTTTGTGTGAAATATGAGGGAAAATATTTACAAAACCGGGACACGCTTAATATGGACGAAAATTAAATTTAAATAGTTGTAGTAGTTAGATATTAACTAGTACTAATCAATTTAGTTGCCGGAATTTTGAAAAAAGTGCATTTCAATGGTTATTTTTTCAATTTAAAAGCACGAAATGTCATTTTGCACCGACCGTTATGTTAGGGACTGTTGCAAGTTTCGGTGAAAAATGACATTTCGTGTTTTTAAATTGTAAAAATAACCATGAAAATGCACTTTTTTCGAAATTCCGGTAACTGAATTGATTAGCACTAGTAAATATCTAACTATTACAACTTTTTAAAATTATTTTTTTCGTCCATATTAGCGTGTCCCGGTTTTGTAAATATTTTACCTTATATTTCACACAAACAAGGGACCAGATGACGTCACACACTCTCCTGTACTGTGCCGGGCGTTTTCGCCAAAATTCAAACTTGTAGAATTAATTTAATTATAAAAACGAACTTAAAAAAAATACGAGTATTTAAGTTTGCATGCGTACATTATTTGTACATTGATAAAAAAAGGACTCAACTTCCTAATTGTCGCCAGAGGCCAAAGAGAAGAAAAACATCGCATATTTATGTTCAATCTTTCGGTATGCGTCCATGAGTCTCTATGGTATTGGGAAATAAAAAAATACCAAATAAGTACTAATAACCTTTGTTAAATACTTTTATACATTTTAATTTATACAACTATATACTTTTTGTGAAAAATAAATATTACACATTTTTAGATTCCGGTTTTTTTTTAATACCTTCCCGTAATGTAAATGTAATGTAACTAACTAACTAACTAACTAACCATCACGCCGTTTCCCCGCAGGGGTAGGCAGAGAGGACGGACCGCCAAACAACTCGGTCTTGGCACACGCTCCTTGCCTCATTCACATTCATACATCTTCTCATACACACTCTTCTATTATTCTGACTCTTGACATGGCCCGACTCAAGTATCTGATTTACTTGATCGTGCCACGTCTTCCTTGGGCGTCCTCGGCTTCTTCTACCGTTCACATTCGCGTCATAAATTCTCTTTACACTCCTTTCTTCATTCATTCGCTCAACTTGCCCAAACCATCTAAGCGTCCTTTTCTTAATCTTACTTACTACGCTCACATCAGCCTTGCATTCTTTTCGGATCTCCACATTCCTCACACGATAATACATGGTTTTACCACACATACGCCTCAGGGATCTCATTTCTACAGCATTCAGTCTACTTTCATCCTTTCTCTGCCATTTCCAGGCTTCACTACCATACATCAGGGTAGGTACCAGTACTCCATTGTGGACTGCTAGCTTCGCTTCTGTGGACTACTTTTTGTTGGCTCCAACGGCGTTCAATCCTCTTCAATCCAATGGAGTTACCTGCATTCACCCTTCTTTCGATATCCCTATCAGCCTTCCCATCTCTCGTAAACATACTTCCCAAATATACAAACTCATCCACCTGCTCCAAGTATTCATCATTCACAACTATATTGCACACTATTTTCTGACTCTCTCTTTCAAACACCATGACTTTAGACTTACTTACATTCATCATTAATTCATTCTTCATACATACTTCGTTCATCCTAGACACGAGAGACTGCAGATCTTCTATACTATTAGCAATCAGCACCGCATCATCAGCATACAACAGGCAACATACTATCAGATTATTCAATTTCGCGCCCAATTCCGCCTCTTTCAATGCTTGCATACAATTGTCCATGTATAGATTGAATAACCACGGTGACATTACACAACCTTGCTTAACACCTTTTATGATGTCAAACCACCCCGTAAAACCACCGTTTACCCTTATGCAAGCAAATGTATGTCAATCTAAATACATTATAATTACACACTGCACACCATATACAAAAATAGCGGACAATGCAGTATTGCAGAGAATATAAAAATAATTTTGTTTCCTGGGTTCATAGCATCTACTATTACCTAAAACCATTAATATACCGAGTGGAAGACCACCATTCAGAATTGGAAGATTGATTGAAATGGTGTTTAGCAGTGTTGGTGACCAGATCTGAATATCCAGGTTCTTCCCCATCTTCCTCCTCCCCATTCCCTTCCCCTCCCCGCTACATTCAGCCTCACAACATACTGCAATTGGGGATACCATCCACTTTTGAAACATTCACAACCGCGTAATGATTCTCGTCTATTTACCTACCTAATATTTGATTTTTTAAATAGCAGAAGGAGAAATATCGTTAATACCAAATTTAATACGCATTTTCTCTATGATTTAATGTACTCTCACCAAAGATTTGATTTACTTTCCGAAGAAAATTAATTGCTTTATTAAAAAAAAAAAAGATTTTATATACTCTCTCAAATAAATTCTTGAATAGTTAGAAATTAAATATTATTTAAACCACGTAAAAAACATGCAAGTTAAATATTATTTTAAAACAAATCTGAAATAGTATATATTAAAGTTTAAGAAAAAACCATACTACATACCTTCAAAAGTAGCCTCCACTTTCACCCTCCTCCATAAACGAAACAAAACACTTTAAAGCCGCAAACAACCTTAAAAGGTTGCGCGACGAAAATCGAATAAGAGCCACTGATCAATTAAGATGATACCCGGTGGTGGAGAAATTTGAAAATAAAGATTTTAGTAAATTGTTGCTATCACTGTTGCTCTTACTCCACCGGATATTGAGCGAAAGGGACAATGCACCTCGGGCTACTAATACCTAACTAAAATCGAGGTTTTGTAAAATCAGTCCACTTTTCTCCTCCAAAAGTGGACTGATTTTCAAATTTTTTTTACCAACTACATAAGAAAAAACTATTCTATGTCCTTTTTGTTGTTTGTTTTTGGGGTGTTATGCTGTGTTGCGCTACTTCCTTCTTTAGCCGACGTTTCGGACACTGCAACGCTGTCCGAAACGTCGGATTAAGGAGGTAGCGCAACACGGCATAACACCCCAAAAACAAACATTTTTTTGGCCGTGAAAATCTAAAAACGTATCTATTCTATGTCTGTACGTTTTGCTTTTTTTTAAAAAAACATTGTCTAGTTTGTATAATGAACGTCTTTTGATAGCGTTTAAACCAGTCAATTTTATTGGTTTTTGGAAGCTCATAACTTCTATAAAAAGTACGCTAGTAGTTGATATCTATTTTATGTAAAAACAATATTTTCTCTAGGGTTAAAAACCAGAGAGATAAATAGGGAATACGTTTGTATGGAAAAATCACCGCCGGGTATCCCCTTAATTCATTAGCTAAAACTGACTTCGGGCTCTGGTACTAGACAACCCATGCATTAATTAACTCAATTAAAAATGCATTTGTCACACTGACTACCTGGTAATACCCCCATGACGTCACCGTTCAAGAATTGCAAAGTGATTTATTTTCGTCTGGCTTGTATGGGGCGATACACAGTGCGCCGTTTGGCTCAGGGCCGGCCCTGAGTTACCGATATATTGATAATAAAATAAAAGTAGGTAGGTACATACCGTCAAATGGGGTTACAATGCCTTCCCATGGGTATCTTTGCCTAGTCCATTTTATTTCCATAAAACTGCGCACAGAGTACTTATTTTAAAGAATACATCAACATTTCATATATGGTATTACGAAGGGTTCTACTCTAGTAATGCTGAGTACTTTAAACTGTTCCTTAATTTTGATCACATCAGTTTGGCACCATTTTAGTGAACGTATTTTGATTTCTAAAAAAATTACGCTGCATCTAAAAAAACTATCTAAGGTAACTTATAATATTCTATCAGGTTTCTTATTGATATCTTGGGAATAATTTAAGCGTGTATTTAATTCAATTTGATTTGAGGTTGCAATGTAGTAGGTACATACAAGTTTTTCATGTTTTGGGGTTACTTTGCCTACTGTAGTGTTGTCAAAAATATAAATAGTTATATTAGTATTATTTTTAAGTTTTCCCATCTACAACTTTAATTACTATTTTACTTATTAATTGAAAGTAACAATAAATGGTGAGGTTGCGGAATTCCTCCTCACGCTCGCAATTTAAAAAAAAAACATGATTTTAACTTAATTACTGCTGGAAACAACTATTTAAGTCGAGGGAGAAAACAAGCACAAAATAGGTAGATAGGTTCTAGTTTGGGTTCTTTAAGTAAGTTATGCGTATTTCCTAAACATTGTATACTTGGCATTGATTGATAAAAAACGGATCTTTAATGCATCCTTTTCAATCTCCCCCTACATAAAGAGTTGTTTCAAAAAAAACTAAAACAAAACAAATTATGGAATCTATTAGGGAAGCAAATGAAGGAAACATATATTTCGTCAATGTTCCAGCTCCACACAGGAGGCCCTGAGGGAAATTATTTCTCTCAGGGCCCATGGCATCTTTGGGGATGCTGTGTGGAGGGTATTTTTAAGGAAAGGAAGGAGATGAAGTTCTGGGAAGGAAAAATATATGAGGGGTGAGTAGGAATCTGCGGTTCAGTGTGTCCAGATCATCCGTCGCCAAACCTAGACATACTGTCCTGGTACTGCAGTGCCACTGAGATGTTTGTAGAAGGGCATGTTCCTGCATTCCGAGCACTACTCAAAAAACGGATCACCAGCTTTAGAACGCGACTAGCCACGAGTGAAAATGGTCTTGTGATGGCAGCACTGCACTTCTGGCAGGGTCCTATTTACAAGCGATGGAGCCAACTCCTGATGTCATAGTAAAAAAAAAACAACAACTTTATTTTCATGTTTTTTTTTCTGTATTATTTTTATTCTGTTTTATCTTACTATGTGTGCAGTATTTCACAATATATATGTATATTTTTAATATTAATTTGATAATATGTTCTATGTATAATATGGAGCTCGTGGGATTGCACCACCCTCCCCGAGATCTGGAATAAACAATAAAAAAAAAAAATTAAAAAAAAACCTCACACCATGAACCCGGGCACCCCTGCTAAGTCGCTAAACGTAGCGAACCACTTGAGGTGACCTATGACAGAGGTGTTGGTTATCCAATAAATGGTTCCGGGGGCGGCGGTACCAATTCCCGCCTCCCATATTGTATGTTTTGTAAAATAATACATACTTACAATTTTTTGTTTTTTTTATACTTACAACAAGAAATATTTTTTTTACATTTTCTGTCAACACCATACCATACACCTAAGCAGCATCCCATTGCGTAGGTGTTATGCACTAATATGTTATATAATTTATTATAATAATACTATTTTATTGTGACAGGAACTCAATACACACAAAATACAGATAGGCAAATGTGATTATTTAGGACTCCATGCGTTGCCAACACCTTCAGAGTTTATCAGATTACGAGTACCTACCTATGTATTTCAATAGCAATGTTATATTTTTATCAATCAGTAGGTAGACTTCATGCTTCCTTTATCAGTTCAGTTATTAGCTAGTGTCAATATACTTGTGTAGTTATTCTGCAAGAATAATAGTGAAAAATTATTAATTCATGCATAAAAAAATATTCTTAAAAGTTTGTACGTATTCATAAACGATGTTCAGTTTTTTCTTGAGTTTGTTCACAAGATTCACAAGTTCCTAAACATGACAACCTAATGGGAAAGCTCAGGTGTTTTATTAAAGTAATGCAAGTAAGTACTAATATTTTTCTTTGATGTTGCCTTTGGAGTAATGAGCGCTTTTCTCACAATGTCGCCAAATTGTGTGGTTATATTACAAATCCTTGGTTTTACACAATACAGTTGGGAGAACTGTTGTATGTCGTTCAAAAACAATAAAAATTGATAAATAAAAATTGAAGCCAACCAACTATGCTCGTAATAAACAATGCATCACAAATGAATCTTACTTTTCTATCTTACAGGTTCCATCAATATTGAGATGGAGGGATACAACCGCAGTCGTATAATGCCCCTTCATGGCTTTGATCCCCAAAAAAGACTTTTCCAAGCTTTAAAGGAGAAGAACTTCACCGCTTTCGAAGAGCTGCTTCAATCTGGAGTCAACCCTGACCAAAGTCACGACTACACAGACTACAAAACATGTCTGGATATAGCCTGCTCCACTCCCGGGTGCAGCAGTTTTGTAAAACTTCTTCTTGAGAAAAATGTTGACATTAACAAATGCAATTCAACACACGAGAAAGCGCCCATTCACTTTGCAGCTGAAATCGGTGACTTGGATATAATTAAAACACTTCTCAAAGAACCTAGCAGCATCAGCGAGTCTGATAAATACAGAAGCATGGAAGATGGAGACTTGGTTCCAAAGCTGCTTCTAAATCATACCAAGTTAGACGTTAGCGCAGTGTCAGGGGGAGCGAATACAGCACTACACTTAGCTATCAAACAAATAACCAAACTTCAAAGTCCTGAAGACAACAGAGACCAGATTAGACAATACAAAGAAATAATTAAATTACTCCTCCATTCCAGTTCAGATGTTAACCAGCCGGACTCCTATGGAAACACTCCCATCATGTCAGCGGCTAAAGGAGGCCTAGAGAATATAGTTAAGTTGATCATTAAATTTTCAAAGAAACCTGTCGATCTGGACTCATACAACGATGAAAATCAAAGGTCAGCGAGAATGATCATCGAAGAAACCTTCCCGTTCTTGAAGGACAAACTACCACCAAAAGACAAACTTGAAGAAATCATTGAACTGGACTTGTTGTTTTCCCACCTGGATTGCAACAATGAACAAAGATTTATAGCAGACTTCTATAAAATTGCAAAGAGTGGACCACCTGAATTTCTTGAAAAGCATACTGGAAGCATGACCTTACTTCAGACATCTTGTAACAATGGGCTTGAAAAAGTGACAAAAATTTTACTTGAAAATGGAGCAAAACCAAATCTCACAACTTCAGGTTGTGATAAGAGACCAATCGAAATAGCTTGCTGGAACGGATATCACGAGATACTGAAATTGCTTTTACATAATGAAAACACATCATTAAAACCAAGTAAATACGGATCTCTAATTCAGATTATTATTAAGGAAGCCAAATTGGATTCCAAAGCGGAGGCAAAAAGAGATTACAAGAATTGCTTGAACATTTTGCTAACACATCCAAAATTAAACATGGATATCAACTATATAGACTCAGAAAAAAACAGTGCTCTTCATTATGCGGCGCGAAGCAGAGATCAAGAAATGGTTTTAACCTTATTGAATAATGGGGCATGCATAGGGACGAGGAATATCTTCCACAGACCAGCATTGGCTGACATTACAGCCAAAACATTAGCATCTTATCTAAACAATTGCTTGACTACTAATAACGAAAGACCCGATCATCGTAATTACGAAATAAAATTTAATTACAGTTTTCTTGCCCCACCTAAGAATATTCCTTATCTTGAACATGATACATTATCACCTCTTATGAATGATGCAGAAAAAAGGATCACCTCCTTTGATCGCTTCCTGGCACCTGAAACGGATGCTCTATTATACATGACTCAACGTTCTGAGTTAAAGCCGTTGCTTAAGCACCCGATCATTACAAGTTTTCTTTATTTAAAATGGTTAAAAACTAGATGCCTATTTTACACCAATATTACACTTTATGCAATTTTTTGTCTCTCACTTCTAATTAATATTCTATGTGTAGGAGAGACTGAGATTATTGTTTACATCATAACGAGAATTTTAACAATCATCGGATTAATTCTGTTGATTATTAGGGAATTTCTACAGACAGCGGTATCTCCAAAAGCGTACATCAAAAGCTTTGAAAATTTATTACAAATATTTTTCATAGGGATAACAGCAGCTATAGTAGTTTTTAATACGAAATATTACAAGCCACAACTGTCAGCTGTTGCCATGTTTCTTTCATCTGCGGAACTTTTCATCTTAATTGGAAAATTTCCATGCCTTTCCGCATATAAAGAAATGCTTAAAAAAGTATTGTGGAATTTTTTTAAATGTCTAATATGCTATGTCTGCATTGCTCTTGCATTTTTACTTAGTCTTTACATTCTACTCAGAGCGGACTCAAATTTTGCTCTAGACTTAAAAGCTTTTCCAATACTGAGTCAAAGTATGTTTGTGTTATTTGTATTCATGATACCGATCGTCTTATTTAACTTACTGAATGGTTTGGCAGTTAGTGATACACAAGTAATTAGAGTAAACGCAGAGATTTTAGAGCAAATTTCTAGGATTAAACTAATTTCGTATTACGAGAACATTGTTTTGGGTGATTTGAGACAGGGCCACAACTGTTTAAGATCGAGAATGATTTCCTTAAAGCCTCTAGTGAAAAGGGTCTGTTTGTTTCCCAATTTTTTGCCACTGGCACAAATAACTGTCATGCCTAACCAGTCCTGCATTTATGAAGTGTTCTCAAGTGATTATTATGATAAAATCAGTGAGGGAGGTTTTGGTTGTTTGGGACATTATTACCAAAGAGAAATGGACAAGAACATAGTTATAGCTGCCAAAACTTTAATAGAAGAGAGGAAAGAACAGGGTAATGAAATGAAGCAACTAAAAGATAAATTACTATCTTGTGAGAGAAAGATAGAGAATTTGGTAAAGTACAATGAGGGCCTTTTAAAATTGAATGAGAAACAAAATTATCATTTAGTAGAAGATAAATAATGTCTAGTTGATGCATCAATAGATAAAATCCTTAAAATTATTTGACGATTGCTGCATAATCTTGTAGTCTTCAGAATAAGAAACATATCGTCCCGACAGGAAGAAGAAATCATAATATTTCTGAATGTATCTAAAAACGAAAAATGCTTTCAAGTGTTGTGTATTATTAGAAATAAACAAATTATATTAAAATTTTGAATGCATACATGAAAATGTTTAAAAAATGGCTTACCTTACATTTTTTCTTACTAAAACACTGATAATGAACAAATATACAAATATTTTATTAGACAAATGTATTATAAACATTACTATCATTTAACTTTTTTGTTGTTTCATAAAAAATTCACAAAGCTTTATAAATTTTTCTCAAATTGCAGTCGGAAACTTTGGTCTCATAAAGGTGCACATTTTAATTATTCTGTGGTTATATTCTAGATTCAAATATAAAGCGTGGTGTTATCTCTTTCTAATACTGTTTCTCACCATGAAAGTAAGGGAGATACAACGATTTCGACAACGACATATGTCAGTGGTTCCCAAAAGCAAACAAATTAGCCAGAGGTAAAAATGAGAGGGGAAAATTAAAAAAATGTAACAACATAATTTATTATACTTAGATACATTTATTAAAACAATAATATAAAAGATAGAATTATTCATCATAAATATTGCAAGTTATGATACACATTGAGAAATTGCAACAATCACACGTTAAATATTTTGTTGTTTTAGTGAGATATTAAAAAACTTTTCTAAATACATACAAATGTTCTATCTATATACCTATTAAAACAATGATTTTATTAAAAGGAATATACTTTTTAACAATATTTGTATAATTTGATTAGCTAAGATGGTTATCAGTATCAGTCCATGACTTTAGTGTGCCAATATTGAAAAATATGGCATTATTGATGTTGTTGTAGCAGAAAATGTTTTTTTTTGTCTAGAACAGCCTCTGATCGCTACGATAAATTATATTCTAATCATTTGTGTAAATGAGTGACTAATTAATATTGAAGATTTAATTATTTATTTCAGAAATTATTCAAGTCTGAAAAGTCTTGATATATTTTTGAAATGTTACATAATATATTTTTAACAAACTTAAATATACCTAACGGAAGTCGATGAATCTTTTTTGTGTTTTAAGTGTGCTAGAATTATGGCGTAATTAAAGATATATGTAATTATATTTTGGCACTTTTTCGGCATGGCTAAATTAATTAAAATATATAAAAAAAAGTTTAGTTTTTTAATTCTCCAACGTGACATAATTAAAATTTTAGAAAAGAGGTTAAATGCTGAGATTGTGTGGGTGATATATAACATATTTTTTTTACATTTCTATTATATTTAAATAGTAAGTAAAGTAAAATTTTTTATTCAAAATTAACTTTCAGGCGTTAACTCACGTTTGGTGAGAAGATTTTTTTAAGCAGCAAAAATGAGTGATAACGAATCCGAATGCTGTGATCAATGCCGGAGACAGATAATGGTCGGAAAAAGGAGACCAAGAGAAGGTCAGCAAAGAACAGGAGATCTAGGAGGAAAAGAGAAGAGACGTCCAGCGCGTCTGGCGGTGGTAAAGGAACAAGAGAGGAGAAGATACCCAAGAATGAACCAACTGCTCCGTGCCCCATACATGGCGTTGTTCACAAACAATGAAATAACTGCACACAAAAAGTTAAAATTTCACTCACCAAATTGAAATTCCCACATCATTTTTGAAATATTATTTATTTGTTCGTCGGTAAACCGTGTAGAATTGTTGTTTGAATTCCGTTGACTTTGTAAATAGTTATCAATAAATGTGAATGATTCTGAAAAAAAAAAAAAAACTGTTCCTGAAAAAAAAAAAAAAAATTCAAAAAAAAAAAAAAAGTATACAGATTTAGGAAATGAAATTAAAAGAATTTGGCATTCTCAGACTATAAAAATATTCCTTTTTGTTATTTCGGCTGCTGGCATTATACCTAGCTCTCTTATTAAAAATTTAGGCATATTAGATTTGTCAAAGAATTTGTATATAAAAATGCAAAAATCAGTCATTTTAAATACATGTAGAATTACGAAAGATATTTAAAATATTTATATTGAGGGATCAGTAGGATTTATCGGTCAAATTAGGAATTCCACAGAGCCGAACCCTCTGATATGAAAATATCTGGAGACGGTGAATTATATTCCCATTTAATAGTTTGGTAGATTAACGTGTTGTTCTTGTATTGTTTTGTATTAATTATACTTATATAATGCACTTGCATAACGTGAATTTACTAGATGATCATTTATATGGAAAAGTGTATGAAAGTATTTTTCCTATGGGAAAAACTAAACCCGGACCTGAAAATCTGGTGCGTAAAAAAAAATTAAGAAAATCATTCAAACAAAAAATGGTACATGGGAGATTTCAACAATATATGGCATTCAAATGTTAACAGGTAATTTTCAAAAGATCTAATTAACATTACATAGGTATAGTACATGCCAAACTTTGCCGGCCCGATGTTAATACAGAAATCGTCACAATAGGCGAGTTACAAGGACGGAAAAGTGACACGCCTTTCCACATCGCTCATGTTTTCACACATCTTTTTCTTTCGCTTACATTCATTGTAAAGTCAGTAACTGTGCGAGAATGGATTGTATCAAGTTGGCACATTGAAGTAGTGATAACAATATTGAAAGCTTCAAATAATATTAATGTTGACTATTTAGGATAACTAATGGGAAGTTATTTTTTTTCCCTAGCTCATATAATATATACATTATACATATTTATATGTATATAGAAACAAATAAAGTGACACTCAAATAATGCTTAACCCCTCAGACCTCGGGCCTATTTTGTCCAAAGTCCAAAATCTTTCTGCTTTGCAATAAAGTCGAAATAAATGGAATATTTCTCAAACTAAAAACTGTTTTTGAAAGGTGATAAAAATTTGTTTTCAAATTTTAATAAGCATGTAATTTTTAAAATTATTTTTTTTTTTATGCAAAGGGGACATACATTAAATACTGTTTTTTTTTTTTTTAATTTAGACCCCCCCCCCTTCTTGATGAGATAAAGTGAGAATTAGTGGGATCTCCTCCCCCCCCCTCCCTTATGTGAGATTTTTTTCTTACTCAGTGGGCATCGCGTTTGGGTCCCACCCATGCGTTCCGTGTTCGATTCCTCGGCTGGCTAAGTCCTCCATCAGTGTGGTGGTAGTAGGAGATTTTCAAATGTTGTTGGGTTATTTGTAACCTGGGAATATTTGTCTTTCTTTTAAAAAAAAGTAAGTAAAGTAAAAGTACTCTAGAAATAAATGTTCTTCATAATAGCCATTTTTTCAGCGGGCAAAATGAGACATTTCAAAAGAAGTAAAACAATTAAATTTATTTTAAATTATCACTATAATATTATATACTCTTTTAAAGTTGACGTGAGATTTTTATTGACCCCCCCTCGGTATAATGAGATTTGGTGAGATTTTACTGGACCCCCCTATTTTTTTGCTCACGTAATTAATGTATGCCCCCAAACATAAAAAATCTTAAAAATTTCTCAATTTATATTTTTTTCAACTAAAAATACTGATAATGATAAAATTAAAAAAAAAAAAACTTATTTTAAAAGAAATGTATTATAAACAAAACTGTCACTTTACTGTTTTTGTTTTCGGACACTTTGGTTTCGTAGAGGTGTAGGTACATGTTAATTTTTCTGTGGTTAACCTTTACATTTGAATATAAAGCGTAGCGTTTTCTCTTTCTTACACCATTTAGATCATATTCTCACTGAGGGAGACACAACTATTTCTATGAGACCTATAGGAGCTATTATCAAAAGCAAAAAAATTAATCCGAGGGAGTATTAATAAATATTGTTAGCATAATTTCTTTTATGGAATGAAGACTATATGTGGTGTTTACCAAGCTATAAAACTATTATCTAACCTAAATGTTAAAAGGGTTTCATGCGCTTTATTAAACAAGTTAAAAACATTTTTTTGTATTTTCGCTGTGAATTCAAATCAATCAGAAAATGTTAGAAGAAATACAGTTATTTCTTAAAACTTTAAGATAATCAGCTGATGATTTATGTAAAATTGTTAAGGGGATACCCGGCGGTGATTTTTCCATACAAACGTATTCCCTATTTATCTCTCTGGATTTTAACCCTAGAGAAAATATTGTTTTTACATAAAATAGATATCAACTACTAGTGTGTCGGTACTCTTTGTTTTTTTTTTGAAAAGTTACTTTTGATAGAAGTTATGACCTTCCAAAAAACAATAAAATTGACTGGTTTAAACGCCGTCAAAAGACGTTCAGTATACAAACTAGACAATGTTTTTTTAAAAAAAGCAAAACGTACAGACATAGAATAGTGTTTTCTTATGTAGTTGGTAAAAAAAAATTGAAAATCAGTCCACTTTTGGAGGAGAAAAGTGGGGAACTTGAAATTGCATTACATGAATGCTATTTTGTGAACTAAATTATAACTTCAATAAAATGTGTATATTTATTGATAGCACAGAATTAAGAATATAACTCTAGAAGTGCCTTCTAACAAATGTTCCACTGACTTACGTACATTTTGGTTCTAGACTATTTTGCATGAGTTCTGTCTCTCTTACGCTTGCCTGAAATTGTATATCGCTATCCCATATGAATTTGTAATCGTAGTGAAACAGTTTTGTATGAAAAAATAGGCCTGAATTAGGCCTATAATTGGATCACGAAACATGTCTACAAGGCACTTCTATGGTTATTCTTTATTTTATGGATGTATTCTACAAGACAACATTTAACAATACTTTCATACTCTTACATAATTTTACTATGACAAACATCGAATTGTTAACCGAATTAAATATTAATTTGTACTTTTATTTTTCATTGATTTTTGTAATTTTACTGCACAGGAAAAAATTAACATATTTTTTATAATGTGCAATAATTATTTTATTGAGTTTTTCCAAAAAATAACTTATCATTTCAGACAAATTTCATGATAAAAAATTGAATATAATAATATGAAGGTACATATTTATGGCAACAGAATTGAATAATCTTGACAAACTCAAAGGGTTTCTTGCGTATTAATAATAACTTTAAAGGCAATGCAAAAAACATGGCAAAAAACTATGGCAAAAAATTAAGAAAACAAACATTGTATTTTAATTTAGTTTTCTATGGACAAGGCATGGCAGACTTTCATTCATAATACTTGAGGCATTGTTTAATTTAGTGTACAAAATAATTATATGGATATGTACATACATATTGTAAGTATAAGTGTGATGAATAAAAAAGGGTTATTTTAAACAATCTTGTGTAAAATGAGTACATATTCGTGCAAAGATCAAGAAGAGTTATTTTTTTAATGTTTGAGTAATGTGAAGAAATTATTATTTGTAGATCTATTTTCTGAGAAGATCGCGATCTTGAGATTGCCGTGAATTTTCCATGATGAGAGAGTCCAATTTCTCTGCATAGAATGAGTTGAAGTTTAATCTGCAATAAAGTGGAGAAAGATTAATCCTGTAATTAATGCCACTTACATAAAGAAATTCCTTCTCCCTACGTGTCCTTTCCCATTTCCCTTCCGCCTCCTCTTCCCCTCCCACATTCTCCTTTCACCTTCCCCCCATTCCCCTTCCCCTCTCCCGCTGTCTACCCTCCCCCTCACGCATTCCCCTTCCACCTTTTCCGTCTTCCCCCCCTCCCGTGAACAACCCTCTTTAATTCCCCTCCGCCCCTCCCGCATTCCCCTCCCTCTCCCGCTGTTTTTCCCAGACACTAAACTTCATAAAATACACCCGATTTTCTAACAACTCGCATGTGACGTATTGCAAATTTTTAATTCAAATTTCATAATGCCAGAGCTCATCAATATATACAGAAACCTTCGCGGGCATGTTCACAACAACTCACCAAATTTTCATCGCAATCGAATGAATAGTATAACAAACAAACATTGATTTTTATATATAAGAAGAAGATATATAAACAAAGGATATGTTATATTTATCGTCAGTGTAAGTTCAATATCGCGGAAGAACCATTTGTAAATATGTTCAGGAGCGACAAAAACTATCTAGGGATATGCCCGCGAGCCCTTGCTTACTTATGCACTGGGTTTGGTTCATTAGATGTATTAACATTAACTTCACTGTTTTTTTTAAATTTTTAAATTTTATAGCACAAATCAATGCTGCTTGTGCTATTCAACTAAAAACGACACGTATTGACCTTTTTCTAAAAGTCTAAATAAATATATAATTTTTTAATTAGGATAACTCTCTATTTAAGTAACTTTTGAAGGTAATTTATCTATACTTTTTACTTTCTATACTTTATCTACCCTTCAATTTATACTTTTAGAAAAAGGTCAATAGGTGAGTCATAAAAATAAAATCAGATTTGTTTATCCGAGACACTTACAAACCAGTTCTTCGAACATTTGTTATTATTTAAAAAAGGTAGCTGCCAAAAATACGGAAAACAAAATAGTCAAAGATAATATTTTTCGTTGTTTGTTTTTGGCCGTGTTGCGCTACTCCCTTCTTTAGCCGACGTTGTCGACATCGTCGGATCTGCCCTGATGATGGACTCTGCAACGCTGTCCGAAACGTCGGCTAAAGAAGGAGGTAGCGCAACACGGCATAACACCCCAAAAACAAACAACGAAAATGCTTTTGGCCGTGAAAATCTAAAAACATGAAATATGAGATTGACAAAAATTACTTAAAAATAAGAGGTTTCAGTGGTCGAGTTGTCTAAGGTGCTTATCCTGGTAAGACGAGAGATCCTAGGTTTTTTTATTTATTTATTTTTGTTTGTGTCCCAGTTGCGACCGTTACCTTTTTATTTAGCTGTGTCTTGTTTCTTTTTCATATTTTCGTTTAGATTTATTAGTATTATCTTCTTACTCATACATATTTCTTATTTTACTTAAAATTTTCAAATTATGGTGAATTGGTGATTCAAAATTCATTTTTGAGATCCAATGGATCAAGTGAAAGGGGTTCAACTCTAATTTTCTAATATTTAAAATGAGGCATACCTGTACATGATATTGACCAGTTTCTTGGTGTTGTTGTCTTTGGCCATATCATTGATCATGTTGAGTAAGGTGAGCAGAGAAGATGTGAAGAGTAAGTCGTACTGATGGATGCTTTGCTCAAAGGAATTGGCGGGCGGAGCGGTGCTGTCGGTTGACTTGGTCATGGAGTCTCCAGTCATGTCGTGGCCCTACAATAGTACACAAGCGTGACATTTCCAAATATTAAGTTCTGAGATAACGAGAAAGCAATAATTGAATCCTCACTATAAATCAAATATTATTTGCACGTGTATATGTGGGGTATAAAAGCAAAAACCCCACTCTCCAAAAATTACAAAATTGAGTTACAAATCGCTACCCTAGTGCTTGTATGTTCAATAGACCATTTTGAAAATTTTACAGGGGACGTTTTGTTTTTTACAGGCAAATTCTAAATAATTCCGACTTTAGTCATTTCGTTTTATACATGTCTTTTGAATACGGTATAAAACGAAATGACTAAAGTCGAGAATTATTTAGAATTTGCCGGTAAAAAACAACAAAAAAACGTCCTCTGTAAAATTTGCAAAATGGTCTATTGAGCATACAAGCACTAGGGCAGCGAAATGCCAATCTATGCGCAATATCCGTAGCTACAAGATGGTTTTTGAGATCCCTAGAAAAATCGAAATGAAAATAGGATTTAGATGAAAGTCGCCACTCTCCACAGCGATTAAGAAGCGAAATCACCACTCTCCACAAAAGCCAATTACAAGCCTGAATTCAAAATAAATTCAACATGACCAATGAACACATAATTATATCATTTTTTATTATAATATTTCACTTTGGATTTTCTTTTTTATGTTACTACTAAAAAATCACACAAAAAATGCATAGTATTCTTTGAATTGGTTTTTTGTGATTTACCGAAAACAGTTCTTTTGGAGAGTGACATTTTTGCTTTTAAACCCCTCATATTTAATATGCTATAAAATAACACCGGGAGGCATAACAAATATAACATAATAATATAACATAACATAACATAACAAAATAGTCAGACACATTAGTGTGACATTTTGAAATATCCTACTAGTGACCAAGAAAACATCAACAATTTGTTTAATTCACTACAAGTTTTTCTGCATTACAATTTATTGATTTAGTAGTGTTTACGAATAATCTGAGTATTGTACCCTAAGAGTATGGATATTAGAGAGACGGCATGTGAAGTGTGCCAGCGCGCTCCAAGTGTGCCTTTTCGAGGATTCTACCCACACGGCTGACATTGGCTGTCACCAATAAAATGGCTGCTGTCGTAAAAATGTCGGAACGTATTAAACGGCCAAAAACCAATATCAGTCGTTTGGATAAAATTGTCGAAAAGGCACACTTGGAGCGCGCGGGCACACTTCACATGCCGTCTCTCTAATATCCATACTCTTAGATTGTACCAGATAGAGGATTTTACACATGACTGTATACTCAACTCAAGTTTTGATTTTTCGGAGATGTCTGAGTAGCAACTGGCCAATCGTTATAATGTAGATGCAAGTTTTGTCAATGGAGATTAAAACACATACTAAAAGTATAAAATTATTATATATGTACAGTATAAATAATATTGCAATATGTTCATAAATATCTTTATGCATTGGGAAGAATAAAAATATATACATATTTGTATATGCATATTAGAAATGTATGATGTGCATACTATTTATTGCAATGAGGATGTGATGTTTAATACTTAAATTACATACAAAGCAGAAAAATTAAAGCAATAGTTAATAGAAGAAAAATTAGTGCACATACATAGTGTTAACATACAATAATGTTATGGAGAAATTAATATAGTATTATAATTAAATGAAACAATATATCTTAGTTACAACCACTGATTTATTTAGTTACACGCCGACCGGTTTCGGAACAACCGTTCCTTCTTCAGGGCAAACATATAATGATGACAATTACAAAATAGTGGGTGGGTACAATTTATCAGTAGGTGTTATGGTAGGGGTGGGGGCGTGGCTAGGAATTGATGAAGAGTAAGTGGGGACAGAATGGACACCGAATGGGATTGTCATCATTATATGTTTGCCCTGAAGAAGGAACGGTTGTTCCGAAACCGGTCGGCGTGTAACTAAATAAATCAGTGGTTGTAACTAAGATATATTGTTTCATTTAATTATAAAATGGATAACCACAAAGTGATAGCTAATTTCAAAAGTATAATATAGTATTTTTTTTTTTACCAAAAGCAGTCATTGCAAGAATACTTACTATTTTACATAAGGAAATGAAAATAATATATTTCATGAAATGTCATTTTGCCAACCCATGATAATTTTTTTTTTTAAATTAAATATTTTTCTATCAAACAACTAATATTTCCTCTGTTTCATTTGTTACCGAGCTTCTGCAATGAGACGGAGTGCGTATCACATGAACCGCTGGGATGTATCCAAATACTACTTAGTGGTAATATGCGATAGAAAGATATTTTGTTTTTAAATTTTTTTAAATTCATCGGACAGCAAAATGACATCTTCGTTTTCAACTCGAACAAATTCTCAGGCAAAGTTGGCTACATGGTAACTAATAGTTAAGAGTGTTTTACCAGAGAATACTGGAAATTAGTCATTTTTAAATCAAATTCTAGACGTATTGACTCTTTTTTACAAAAAAACATAAATTGATTTTGAAAGATTGTTATTTTATCTGGTACACGCAGTTTTAAAATTTTGAAAAACTAAGTGTATTTTTAATATTTCTTCAATATTTGCAAAATTACTTTGTGGCATAAAATTGAGAAACCATCGGTTTTGAAACATGTAGATATTATAGTGTATTTATAATATACTAAGGTTATTATACCGTTGGTCGTTGGCAGATTTGTTCAATTTTCAAACGATAGATTCTATTAAACAACACAAATTTCCAATCATATACTCATACAAAAAAATAAATCATTATATAATCCAGTGAACACAGTTTTCAAGATTTAAATTTTAGTTAAATTAAAATCATTAAAAAATAAATCCGAGAATGTGTTTTTTGACAAAAATTCCTCAGTTCTTCTATTTATTTAAGGTTTACAAACTAAAATATTTCAGATTTTTTTTACACACTTATTTTGTTTAGACATGTTGAAAAATTGTAAATTATTTTGATCAAAAATTAATTTTAAGAACTATATAATTTTCATTCATTTACCATCTCCTGTTTGATCATTTTTATGGCAGTTCGAGACATAAATTCTCGCAATTCATTAGCCGCTGAGATGCGGCCGTGCAAGGTTCTGTGTTCGTGCCGCTCTTCATGACAATAGTTTGCATTAAATATAAAACTAATACCGTTTAGCTTCATGGTTGTAAAAACACCAACAAATCATTAACCTTTTAGCCGCTAAATAAATATACCTAAGCTGTTGCCTCCACGCGGCACACCTTTTGTTTGTGCATTTTTTGTCGAATGTTATTTTTAGAACGACCATTTTACGCAAACAAAATCATTATCTGGATTATTAACAATTCTAAAATCTTCCTCAAACATCGAAGTATCAATAAACATTCACTTGAGACAAACTGAAATTAAGATAACGCCATAATCGTGTTAATATAAACATGCGAAGTGATTTCAAGCGAAACAAAGAATCTCTTACATGGCCGCCTCTAGCGACGTATGATGTAATATATAGGTACCTACTTACTACTTACTTTTGTAGATAATGTGAGTCCTTAGTAGGGCCACTGCGCCGATGCGACGCTCTGGTTTTAGTTTATATTTCTTTTTTACTGACTTCATTTAGTATTTTTTTTTTGTTAACATTTTATTGACGTTTATGCTGTGTAATTATTTTATATTGTTTTCTAAATATGAAGGTATACTCACGACAATAGCAAAAAATACATACAAGAAATGTTTTTAAAGTTTTTTAAAGTTTTACATAGTAGTTTTTTTTATGCTATATAAGGAACAATGGGTTGTTTTATATATTTCAATTTCGGATAGGCCATGTTTCGACATTTTGAGGGTTGTTAAAAAAAGTTTTTTAAATTCATACGTAAACGCACAAAACAAGATATTTTTAAAATCGAATAAATCACAGTGAAATAAAATAGATTTCAAAGTGGATTTCGACGCACAAGTTTTATCACGAATTCATACGGGGTTCGCATCAGAGTGTCAGAGACACTAGCTCATTTGCGCGCGTGTTTCAAAACTGTGACCGACGGCAATCGCCGGGCTCTTGGTTTTATTAATTTTATAAGATAAACAATGAAGTAGTTGATAAAGATTCTCAGAGATGTCGCAACACAAATGAATATTCTTATTTTTAAAATAAATTTCGATCGAATACGGCATACATGTGCTTGGAAAACGAAGTCGAAACTTGAAAATGACCCAAGTCAGCCGCCGCGTAGTGCAAACGATTTGAAGAAATGACTAAAGTCAGCCGCCGCGGGGAAAGAGTTAACAAAAACGGTATAATGGATTGCTGGATATTACCTCTTAATCGTAAAACAAACACTTACAAATACATTGCTATCATTGTGCTCAAGAGGAAAACATCAAATAAGAAACTCCTTTTAAAGGCAGAAGTTTCAAGTGATAATGGTGGACAATCCAATAATACAAAAGATGGCAGTAACCTTTAGAAGTCAGTCCCAAACCACAAAACTGGAGGAAAGAGTTGGAATATGTATTGCCCTCTCCAAACAGATAAGTAATTATGCAGCATGATTTCATATGGATAAAGATTTAATTAAGAAGATAGAATTCAAATAAAAGAAACATTGAGCAAAGGTGAACGTATATGAATGTTTATATATGACATAATACATTATATCCTTATCCCTTATGGCCTGTTTACACAAGGACAGTGTTTAGGATAATGATTTAGTGGCAACTCAATAATTTAGTTAATTTTAAGTCATTGTCCATGTGTGTGTTGTAAGTAATAATTTAGTTTACCGGAATAGATTATTTCCTATTTTGTCCTTTTTTTACATTAGCTCCACACAGGAGGCCCTGAAGAAAATAATTTCAATCATGGCCTATGTCATCTTAGGGGATGCTGTTTGGAGGGTCTTTTTAAGGAAAGGAAGGAGATAAAGTTCTGGGAAGGAAAAAGGTATGAGGGGTGGGTAGGATTCTAAGGGTCAGTATGTCCAGGAGAGACGAAAGTATGAATCCATCTCTCCAACTGCGGTGCAAGTGGGTCGAGTTAGCCCAGCTAGAGAGGTCAAAAGGTCTTCCTCGAAAAGTCTCTCTTAACCCGATGCCTTAATGCCGCGGCATCCACCGCCAAGATCCTGAAAGACCTCATCCCATGAACCTGGGCACCCCCTAAGTCACCAAACATAGCAAACCACTTGGGGTGACCTGCGGCAGTGGTGTTGGTTATCCAATAGATGGTTTTCAGGGCAGTGGTACCCATACCCGCCTCCCAAATTGGCTTAGTACCCCTTCCACCAATCTGCTTGCATCCTTGTTGTCCTTGTATTTACGACGTTTGGACAATCACTTTCCACTTACTTTCAAGTACACAAGTAAGTGTCGCGTAAGTAAGTGATTTAGTTAAAAACAATCACTGTCCTAAACACTATCCTCATATAAACAGGCCAATACAATTAGCGATAAGTTTATAATATTTTTCTAAAATGCACAAATATGAAATCAGATGCACTGAAAATTATTATAAACAAAGCAATGAACTGAAAGAAAGAATTGTTTAATTTATGTGCACATTTAAATAATTATTATATACCTCCAGGGACTCTGTTGCTTCATAGGCAGAACCAATCATACCATTCATCTCTGCGTCCACAAAATATTTCCTCATTTCCTTTAGATTTCGAGTGAGCAGCGTGATAAAAAGAACAATATTTTTAAAGTTGAAATATTTTGCAGGTAAAACTCTAGAATAAAATTCTGGTGGGCACAAGTAGTGTTACATACAAAAAAAAATCAATGTACTGACAAAAAAATCCCTTATTGTGAATTTTGAGTATTTTCAAGCAAAATTTAAAAAAAATAAACGGTAGCTTTATTTTTATTTTTAATGCATGATGTAGCAAAATAATTTTTTTTAAATGGTGAAACTATCACACAAAGAATGACATAATGCATAAAAAATATATTCTAGCCACTTTTGATGAGATATTGCCAGCAGTGAAATAAGAAAACACAATTATTAAAAAAGTTTAAATACACAATTTGCGGGTTATGATTTTGCTGCAGAAAATCACTTCTTTCCTCGGTGGTGAAAAATATTTTTATGCGTGTATTTAAAATTCCTATTAGTGCTTGAATCAATTATTTCTACCATGACGATAAAAAAATCTACATTGTAGTGTGTGAGATATAATCTATTTACATTTAAGTGAATGATTTACACATAAAAGTGTGCACTTGTTCATTTGACCTAAATGAATAAATGGAATTGTAATGTTACCTGGAAGAACTGGCAGAACTGAACGCAGACTTGGCACAGCTTGGTGAGGTTCTGCAGGAGGGGAGGGCTGGTCAGCATGCAGTCGTCGAGGCACGCTTCCAGGAAGTCTCCATGCTTCTCTAGAACCTCGTCAACATTGGTAACCTGGAATCATACCATAAAAAAATTGGTTTTGCTCGTAAGTCCAATGCAAACAAATTAAAATAAGAACGTCCAAATTCCCAGAAGGATGATTCTGTATCTTTAACAACAGGCTAACGCGTGTTAAATCGGAGTTTTTTTTTCGTTCGTTCAAAAAAATGTTATGTTATTTATCTTAAATGCGTTAATCTGTAACGAGCTTGCTTTAAGACACAATCTCTTAACGCTAACGGGAGAGATGATAGCGCATTTGCTGCAAAATCCTCGTTACGTTAAATTCTGTCACGTGCCAGGCTTATTTGGAGAAACCGCGCGGAAATTACCTTCCTGACTTTTGGTCAAATATCCGTATAAAAACAAAGGAATTGTTTTTTTTTGCTATTGTTTTCTGTTTACCAGAGGCCCTAGCACGCTCGCTCTATAACGATCGATAGGATAACTATCGGTAACTTCTCATCGTTCCCTAGGACAACTGCACATTGCTAACGTACAAACAACAGTTGATGTTGAATATGTTAAGGACACTTAGTCATTGTGAACTGTCACTTATTCGTTGGCGATCTGTGGTCATGCTAGGGAACGATGAGAAGTTACCGATAGTTATCCTATCGATAGTTAGAGAGCGAGCGTGCTAGTGCCTCAGATAATTTATCTTATTATTCATATATATTACATGATAATATAGTTACAAGTTATCCCAGAATAGCTTGAGCAAAAAAAAAAATTCTTCCATTCGGCAAACAAATATGTAAGTAGAAAAATAAATCACTTTTATTAACCCACTCCAGGTTTTGAACTCATCTCATCTAGGTGCAGAGTCAAGGGGCTTACCACTCTGCCATAATTATAGAAATGATTTCATTATACAGATGTTTCTACACAAAACTAAGTTATCTTTCCTGTTTCCAGTACGTAATGTTATGATATACAATTTATTTAACCTCTATGGTTTAAAATTTATTTAACCTGTCGAATGTCAGATGACATTTGTCGACATGATGGCGGTGTACCATAGAAAATTATTTAAAGAATTCCTAGAAGCTACATTACTGAAATTAAAAGCAACTTCTGGAATGATATTGGCGCAAGCGATTCTGACCTTGTTCTTATACAGTTTCTTTATACATAAGGGTTAAAATCGCATTTAGGCATTTAACCTCTCATCTGCCTCTGGCCTGTCGGCGGGCCAGCGACAGATGAGAGGTTAAAAGCTATAGTTCTACAATAATCATAGAGTTGTGAATAGATCTAGGCGGTACCTTGTTGAGTCCAGCGATGAAGTTGGACCAGTTGGGCTCAATGACCTCCACGCACATGTAGTACTGCAGGTTCTGCAGGCAGCTCAGCATCCTCTGGCGAAGGGCGAAGGCCGCTCCATACTGGCGAGCCTCGCTGAAGCGTTTCGCCACCTTGTTGCATAACCACACTCTGAAAATCACAATCACAATCATTAAATGATGGGAATTTAAAATAGAATAATTGATTAATCTTTTTCTTCCTGGAGACTCGTTCATACAAGAAAGTCCCCCCTACCAGTTTCTCAGAAGCACATCTGTGGTTAAGCAAGTTACTTCCGATGCCGTCGACAGGCTGAATAACCTAAGAATTACACTTTGATTTCTTTCATACTTAATCGCTTCACGAACCATCCTGTTCGGCTCTAGAGCGTGTACGTAACATCAAGTAACTTAGTAGTGGCTAAGAGAATCCCTCAACAAAAACACTGTTTCTTGCGCATTATAGACATGCTGAGGCTCAAACTGTTCAGCATACACTTAACGAGGAGCCAATTGTGTCGAGTAAATCTGTACCGTGTAGACATTGCCTCGAGCCTTTGTTCTTACTGTCAGTTTTACTCGATCAAGTAAGAATGAAAGAAAGCCGACCATCAAAAACGCTTCTCTATAATAAACCTGCAGGATGAAGGAGTGTAGGGAGGCCTAAAACATGGTGGCTGAATGATGGAGAAACATAACACTACAGTCTCAGATGCAAGGAACTGGAGGAAAACAGTAAGAAATCAATAGAAGTAGAAGGTTTCCTAAAGGTGGACAAGGTACTTCAAGGTATAATTTTAATTTTCACGGCCAAAAATATTATCGTGATTTATTTTTGGTGTATTATGCCTGTGCTCAATGCGTTTTGGGTCTTCCCAGGACTTCAGGAACAAATCCAAAGTAATGGCCGGTTTCAATTCACCACTATCAATTACCGTATTATTGATCTGCCATGATGATGGACAATGAACGCCGACTGAAACATTGGCTAAAGAAGGAGGTAGCGCAACACGGCAAAATATCCCAAAAATAAATCACAATATCCAAGGGTTGTAACTACAATGCTGATAGCATAATAAAATACAACTTAAATTGAAATTGCATAATTGGAGTGGCCGTTACCTGCAGAGCATTCTCTCCACATGTTTGCAGTAGAAGAGATGTCTGAAAATCATCTGGTAGCAGGTGATGGCCTTTTGATTTAAGATGAGAGACACGGGCCACTTCACTTCAATAGCAAAGGTAAAAGACTCCCATCCCGTCAGAGTTAGCTTCTCCTCTTTATGTTGCCGGACTTCTGGTGACAAAGGTACCATTGATGAAATGAAACAAAAAAAAATTAAACAAATATAAACATGCACAAAAAATATGTACATACATTTAAAAAAAAAAAAAAAATTATTAACATTCTAACCTGCTAAACTAATTACATATGTAGTTTGTCAGCAGTATTTTATTAAACATATGATTTATTATTCTTTTCAAATTATTTATTAACCAAGACAATGTTACATGCAATATATACAAATATGTACATATATTTTTTTTGGTATACACCATCTCACTAGACTGAGCCTATTCCGAGGTGGCAAAAATTTAAACGAATATGATATAATATAATAATCTTGGAAGAAAAAATTTTTATAAATTTTTAATATAAATTACAATAGATAATTAGAATGAAAGAAATAAAAGGAAAAAGAAATAGTATGAGAAAAAAAAGATAGTATAATCATTTGATAGTTTTACCAGGAAAGTTTTCCGGGAGATTTAAAAATTGATAATTTTAATTTTGCCACCTCATCTTTGCCATTTGCGCCGCCATATTAGATACATGGCGCCTAATAGCAGATTTTTGACAACATCTCCTTTTCGACGCATTTTACGATAATAACATTTATACACAAAATTAAACTAGAGAAAATTTCTTACAATTTATGTATTATTTTATATTTCAAAACTCTCAGAAAACTTTCCAGGTAACCTCTTTTTTTCAAACCAAGACTGTACTAAATTGATTTAGAAGATATTTTAATTACCTTTCTCTTCTTGGGTTTGAATAGATAAAATTTTTGACATTTGTAATTGCAGATCATCTGTGAGTAATTCAGTTTTCATATCTTCATTATATTGATCGTGATTGGCTGCCGACAGTCTGAAAGAAGAATATTTAATATAAGAATATTTAATGTGTGAAGTCATTCAGCAAAGAATAAAAGATTACTCAAACGACAAACTGTTTTGTTGGTCTCAGCTAAAATTTTAACCGGTGGCATCACTGTTTTGGAATTTCTAGGTAAACTATTTTCAAATTGCTATGTCATTTCCATCATGAATTACGGAGCTTTGAAATATCCATAAAAGTTGTTAGACTAAGGAGCAGTACATTCTCAGAACATCACCTTGCACCGAAATGGGTGGGATGGACTTCTGGGCACACTCACCCCGAGATTCCCACCTACCCCTTTAAAAAATATTTTCTTTCCAGAACTACCTCTCGTTCCTTTCCTAAAAAGACCCTCCTCACAGCATCACAAAAGAAGACATAGGCCATGAGGCGAATTATTTTCCACAGTGCCTCCTGAATGGATATAATGTAAAAAAAAACTAGTGTTAAAAACCAAATTTATAAAAAGTGTAAATGTATCTGAAAAAACTTTTGTCAAGTGAAATTGTATACTTATTTTTAAGTTAATGAGTTAAACCTCAAATATTTAAATTAATGAAGATAATATTAGTGAAACTCAATCAAAAATCTGAAACAAAAAAATCAGAAAAAAAAAACGGATACATCTGGGACTCGAACTTTCAGTAATATATCTTCAATAATTAAAATGAAATTGTATAATAAAGTACCAGAGAGAGGTTGTGCTTACGTCATTGGTGAAAAATCTTCCTTCTAACACAAGTTGTACGAAAACGAAAAAGGCAGAAGGTACTAAAATGATGACGTCACATACAACGTCTCCTTCTGAGGCTACAATTTTTACCTTAAACACAACCCTAAGAGTGTATCCAGCCTGGTGGGTATGATATCATCGACATGCTTGTTCAACTCCTGCTCGCTGGCGTCCATGAACTGTACGATGAAGTCCCCCTGGTCCATGAGGAAGTAGTGCTTGACGGACTTGAGGCGGCCCATCAGGTCGTACTCCTTCATCAGAAGCTCCAGCAGAGACTTGCTGGCGAAGGAGTAGGCCCTCTGGATGGCTGTGACGTAGTGCTGCTCACGAAGGGTGTATTTAATTTCTTCGGCGTCGGGAAGGCTGATGCTCTTACCTTAAAAGAATTAAACAAGTAAACATATAGTTAGAGCAGTGTCACCATTGTAAGATCCTTTACTAATAATTTTAGGGAGGCAGTGTCTTAAATGCATGCGTAAGTGTATTAGTGTCCGTTCGAGGCATTTCATTGGCAGGACGATAGCGGTTGGTAGTGTTGAGGCAGTGCAGGTGTCCAAACAGACATATTTTGGCCAAGTTCACAAATTTTATCATTAACCCATTAGGTCTATTGGTATGGTTTTCGGAACAACAATAGGTCTCATAGAAATCATTGTGTCTCCCTTACTATCATGGTTAGAAATATGATCTAAACAGTGTTAGAAAGATAAGATTTCACACTTTATTATCAAATCTAAAAGTTAACCGCATAATAATTAATATGTGCACCTTTATGAATCCAAATTTTCCGACCGCAATTTGAAAAAAAATAATGAAACTTTGGGAATTTTTTTGTTATTTTTACATGAAACGACAAAAATTGGGTTAACGATAACGTTTATAATGCAATTGTCTAATAAATTTGGTGTGTTTTAAATTTTTATCATTATCAGTAATTTTAGTTAGAATTTTTTTTTATGTTATATGCAAAGTATCGATATTTCAAATATGTTATGTTTTTTTTGAATTATAAATAAAATTTTTTCCAATTCACTGTGAAAACAAAATAAACCCTCTTAAGAAGTTCTCGTTTAAGATGTTTTCCTGCTTAAGAAGTTTGGTTTTTTCAGTCCCTTGAAGACAAAATGGTTCAATTTATCCCACTTATAAGGTTTTACCGTCTAAGAAGTTTTTTTTTCCGGTCCTTTGGAAAACTTCTTAAGAGGGTTTCACTGTATTATAACACATGTTACTAAAATGTTAGACATTAGTAGAGTTTATACTGCCTTGAAGAAGCTACATTAGTAGCGAAACCCGGTTGGCGCAAAGTATGTAAATAATAAAAGTGGTGTTTACAAAGTAATTGTTTTATTTAAATTATTTTATTGTCATTATAATTATGTATACCCACAAAGGGTTTGCTACATGTGAAAAAAATTCAATGCACATATCAGCTTACATGAATTATTATGTCAGTTTCTATCAGAGAAAGGTTTTCAAATAAACAGTTGTTTACCAATTGTATAAAATTTTCACGTTTATTAGTAAGACTGTCTAAATAACAGTATCTCTCAGTAAAGAAAACCATTTTGTATCAGAATTTCATACATACCACATTGACTGATGACGTTGAGATATTTTCCTGTCCTTAGTATGATGTCAGCCAGCCTATTCAAAAACTTTGGTGTTCTATCCTTCTGTATCGTATATCTCTTTTCCCAGTAATCTGCAGAGTAGCCCAATGGTAAATCTTCCTTTCTGAACACTTCATTATCTTCTACCAGGAATTCCTAAAGAAAAATGTACATTTTATTTTAACAAATTATTGACAACTTTCTGCGAAACACAACACATAAAAATTAAATTATCGAAGAAAGCAAACACTTTGTGGCTTGACATTATACCAAATAAAACAAATACTTAGTTTTAAACCACTTTATTTTTATTTATATTTGTCGACCGGTTTCGATTAGACTCAATCTTCATCAGGACAATAAAATAAACTAAATCATAATACAGAGAAACAATATAAGGTAAACAAAATAGAGAGAGAAAGCAACATATGGGAGAGAACATCATAGACTGGTTGGTGGAGGGGTAGGGGGCGGGGTAAAGGAAGGGTGGGGGTTACATAAGGAGTAAGGGAACAACTTTAAAATTGGACTGTTGGTTAATTCTAGTTGTTTATTTAAAATTTGGCAATTATTTTTATTTGATTTTGAAATTTCTAAAGCTTCTAAATTATTCAGGCGTATTCCTATTTTATTTTTATGTATTATTTGGACTCCCGTATTTTTATTAAATGTGTGGTTAGTATTAATTAAATGTTTGGCAAATTCTGAAAAACCCGTGCTTGTTAAACACCTGACATGTTCTTTAACTCTAATATTTATATTACGCACGGTTTTACCTATATATGTTGCTGGGCAATCGTTACAATTTAATCTGTAGATGCCAGAATGGCTTAATTTATCCTCCTTGTCTTTAGAATTAGTTAAAAGTTTAGCTAAGTTATTGTTAGTATAGAAGGCCGGCCTTATTTCTGATTGAAGGTTAGAAACGCAAAGGGAAGAGAATTTACTTATATACAAAATTCTGCGCCATTGGGTAGCAACATTATTATTATTAATAGATGGTAGGGCATTATATAGAAATTTATTTGTTGTGATTCGGCGAAGTTTTTTTGAGAGGATTTTATCAATTAGATCGGGATCATATCCGTTGTTGATAGCTATTTGTTTAATTGTAAGAAGTTCATTAGAAAAATTATTATTAGGTAAGAGGATAGTAACTAGGCGGTGAATCATGCTGTGGAAAGAAGAATGTTTATGTGACATAGGGTGATTGGAAGTATTATGTATTATGGTGTCAGTAAATGTAGGTTATCTAAAAATGTTGAAGGTTATTTTGTTGTTAATGATGGATAAGGAGAGATCTAGAAAATCTATGTTGGAATTTATGCCTATCTCAAGTGTGAACTGGATTTTTGTATGGAAGGAATTAAGGAGTGATAGGAAGGCGTTTAATTGGCGGTCTGAGCCCGTCCAAACGCAAAAAATATCATCGACATAACGTCTCCACAAAAGAACATTTTTT
Source organism: Limnephilus auricula (assembly GCA_951813805.1). Classification (NCBI taxonomy): domain Eukaryota; kingdom Metazoa; phylum Arthropoda; class Insecta; order Trichoptera; family Limnephilidae; genus Limnephilus; species Limnephilus auricula. The sequence continues at coordinate 8,739,770 of OX638393.1, forward strand.
AATAAAGGGGATTTTCATTCAAATATCTTGTTTTCGATACTATCCATGAATATGTCAGCTAATACAGGGCTGGTAGGTGCTCCCATCGCGAGACCATCTTTTTGTTGGTATACCACCTCATTGAATTAAAAATAATTTTGATTTAAACACAAATTAAAAAGTGGAGAAAGATCATCAGACATGTCATTAGAAAAATGGGAATTATTAAGTAAGTTAGTTACTAAAGATTTACATTAACTCACAGGTATATTAGGAAATAAATTTATAACATCAAATGAAATGAGTTTAGAATTAGATGGGAGAACTAAGTCCTTCAAATGATTCAATAATTCCATGGAATTCTTAATTGTATATTTAGGGGAAAAAACATTACAATTATTAAACACATTAGTAACAAGTGAGGCTAATTTAAAAGAAGGGGAATTACAACAGGCAACCACTGGCCTAATTGGGGAGAAAGTTTTGTGAATTTTTAAGAACCCAATTTTCAACCAGGCTATTTTAGCTTGATTTATAGAAGTAGAAACGATGGAAGAACTTTTAAAGTTTGAATTTAAGTAGTTAGGGAATACTTTTAACTTGATGCACTGATGATAAAAATTAATATTGAGAGAAATTACTCTGTACTTAATAGAATATATTTTATACAATTTTGCTTTTTCAGAAGAAAGAAGATTTAAAAAGTGAGAAGATTTAAAAAAGAAAGAAGATTTAAAAAGTGCCTATAAACAACAACTCACTTTTTAAATCTTCTTTCTTCTGAAAAAGCAAAATTGTATAAAATATATTCTATTAAGTACAGAGTAATTTCTCTCAATATTAATTTATATTAATTATACTGATAATGACAACATTACTGATTAATGACATACAAATACTGACGGCTGTTGTCAGTATACTGATCAGTAAATACTGACACATGTAATGGATTAGATATACAATATTTTTTACGCAAGAAAGGGTACTATGTACACACATTCTCCTAATGAACCCAAATAATAACTCTGTAAAAAAAATAGCTGTAAGATAATGTCAGAATTGCTTGGGCCATTCTCGTTCTTGACGTAATGAAATACTGCATAAAGTCTAGCCTCTCCGAATAATCCAAATTAATTCTCGATGACGCGGCCATCATCATCATGATAATATGAACGGTATCGTAGTCGGTGTCTATATTTTTTCATTGTTTTTGATATAAATCCATTGTTGAAAGAATAGATTTGAGTAGTTATCACGAAGATCGTTTTATCTACATTATTTTCATGTAATTTTTGTAATATATCACAAAAGAAATGTTATAAAAATTGAGTTCGTAAGAAAGGTGAGAAATGTCAAATTTTTTACGTCGTATTGAAAAAATATATTTTTTCCTATGCTGGCTTTCAAAAGGTTAAAGCTGCGGAGCCAATGAAAGTTATGAGTTTGGTGTGCAGGTAGAAAAATAAATATGGCGCCGCTGTGCAGCAGTACGGTTAGCACGATGTTGGTGACACTTTGGCGACATTTGATAATAATATGCAGTAAAAGTGAATCGTCTGTTTACCTGAAAGGGGTCATGGATGCTGCCCTTATATATCCACTGGTGCAAAATCTGCATATAGGGCTGGCTGGCCTTCTGCGTGAGGAACAGGCAGATGTCCTGGGCTTTGGTGTCCCCCAGGAGTGCGCTAGTCTGTTCGTGCAGCAGGGTGAGAACTGCGCCGCTGCGTGCTTCACTCTGGAAAAATTGTATAAATCAATTAGGGAACTATAGCCCGACTACAAGTAAAAGAAGGTGCGCAGATACATGTCTCATACCATGCGCAGAAAGGGAGTGATTTATTAGAAGTTCCTGCACCGCGCTTCATTCTGGACGATGCTAGGGAATGATCTTTTCATTTTTGGTCGAACTAAATGAACATTGGATATTGATAATTGTAGTGTATTGGATAGACACCATAGTTTCAGTTATCGTTAATAGATGTCGTTAGGTTAGAGCTTCTGCCACATCCCAACTGATGTCCACTGAAGTAGTAAGAGTGAGAACAGCACCACCTAACGCCGTTTATGTTGTGAACATGAACAGTTACGATGAGAGCCAAAGGCTTTCAGTAGAGTAAGCCGCCGCCGTCAGTGGCAACCAGCTTCAGATCCAATTTCTAGCCAGTCAGATATAGTGTAATTTAACATTGTAAATATTCACGATAATTAATAGACCAACTTGTAACCGAGAACCTAATATTCATTGAAAGAGCCCAACACCTCTCTGGATATCTGAATGTGAATAGAGCAGACATTACATTTATTTACATTTATTTATTTACCTTTCCGATGTCTGCTGATATGTTGGCAAGAATTTCCATGGTATGCATAATGGGCCTAAGGAAATACCACAGCTTTTGGAGATTTAAAGTTCCTGCAATCTGTTCTGTTTCTAGCTGGGCAATGACCACCTGTAAACATGAAAAAAAGCAAATACATATTATGAACAGATTGATGGATAATGAGATAAAACTGTAAAGGGCCATAAAGTGGACAGAAAACCATCATCGTGTACATCACATCATTGCACAAATCAATAAAATTCGAAGGCGGCAATTAAAATGAATCGATAGAGATAAAATAATATTTCTAATATTTTAAGGGAATTGTTTGATAACAAAAACAGTTACTTAGGTATCTCAAATTCTTTCCGTTTGAGTAAATTCTTAAAAAGTTTTTCACCTATCTTGCAAAGTATTATGTATTATTATTATGTATTACCTGTAAACATCATTATCATCAATTATTACTATATTATATGTAAATTTCATTATCATAAATTCATTGCTGCATTAACTGTAAACCTCATTATCATAATTATTATATAATCAGTAAATGTACTTCATTACCCATATAATCTGCATACTTCACCCGCCATAACACAGGGACATCCCTAGCATGGCGGGCGAAATAACACAATATGTACACTATGTATAAAATTCTTTAATAAATAAATAAAGTGGCCAAGTGTGATTTAACCTGTCACTGGCTGTATGTACTCTGGTGTACCATCGATTTTGGAAGCGATTTTGTCCCTTATGTATAAAGCAATTGTATGAAGAACAAGGTTGCCAAATGTGATTTAACCTGTCACTGGCCGTACGTACTCCGGTGTACCATTGATTTTGGAAGCGATTTTGTCCCTTATGTATAAAGCAATTGTATGAAGAACAAGGTTGCCAAATGTGATTTAACCTGTCACTGGCCATACGTACTCCGGTGTACCATTGATTTTGGAAGCGATTTTGTCCCTTATGTATAAAGCAATTGTATGAAGAACAAGGTTGCCAAATGTGATTTAACCTGTCACTGGCCGTACGTACTCCGGTGTACCATTGATTTTGGAAGCGATTTTGTCCCTTATGTATAAAGCAATTGTATGAAGAACAAGGTTGCCAAATGTGATTTAACCTGTCACTGGCCATACGTACTCCGGTGTACCATTGATTTTGGAAGCGATTTTGTCCCTTATGTATAAAGCAATTGTATGAAGAACAAGGTTGCCAAATGTGATTTAACCTGTCACTGGCCGTACGTACTCCGGTGTACCATTGATTTTGGAAGCGATTTTGTCCCTTATGTATAAAGCAATTGTATGAAGAACAAGGTTGCCAAATGTGATTTAACCTGTCACTGGCCGTACGTACTCCGGTGTACCATTGATTTTGGAAGCGATTTTGTCCCTTATGTATAAAGCAATTGTATGAAGAACAAGGTTGCCAAATGTGATTTAACCTGTCACTGGCCGTACGTACTCCGGTGTACCATCGATTTTGGAAGCGATTTTGTCCCTTATGTATAAAGAAATTGTATGAAGAACAAGGTCAGAATTGCTTGGGCCATTATCGTTCTTGACATAACGAAATACTGGATAGCCTCTCCGAATAATTCAAATTAATTCATGATGACGCGCCGGGCATCGAAGATGGCGGACAAAATAACTGCTCCTTGATAATATGAACGGAGTCGTATTCAAAGTCTACATTTTTTCATTGGTTTTTATATAAATCCATTGTGGAAAGCATAGATTTGAGTGATTATTAGGAAGATCGTTTTATCTACATTATTTTGAGGTAATTTTTGTAATATATCACAAAAGAAATGTTATAAAAATTGGGTTCGTAAGGAAGGTGCGAACTGTCAAATATTTTACGTCGTTTTGAAAAAATATATTTTTCCTATGCTGGCTTTCAACAGGTTAAGTGACGATGGATTGTCGTTCACAATAAGTATGACATATATGTTTTAATTTTTAAATATTTACACTAGCTGCACACAGGAGACCTTCAGAAAAAAAAATACCTCAGGGTCTATGTCATCTTTGGGGATGCCGTGGGGAGGGTCTTTTCAGGTAAATAAAAGAGAGAAAGTTCTGGGAAGGAAGAAGACGGATGAAGGATGGGTAGGAATCTGGGGTCAGGGTGTTCAGGAGTTACGGACATATGAATCCAACCCTCCCATTGCGGTGAAAGGCAATGGGTCGAGAGAGTTCGGCAGGAGAGGTCAAAAAATCTCCCAGTCCATCTCACATGCCATTAAAATAATTTTGACCATTCTATAAATTAACAATCGGCATCTTAGATATTTTAATTTTTCTAAATGCTTGCATGTACTTCGGACTACGATTCATATTAACAAATCACTTTCTAAATCCCCTTCCTTAAACCATGTCAAAACCTTGCTCAACCGGGTGACGATATGATCCTCATGGTTATTCACAGTACAGAAATAATACTTACATAGTAATATAAAAAAAAATTCTTACATAGTAATCTTTTAACAGAATTTCCATAGCGTACACTAAGGCGTGTATAACCTTCCCCGACCCGAAATGGCTGTTCTCGATAAAGCGTCTGACGATGGAATAGTGCGATGCCAGCGGCAGCAGCTGTCGGATGATGTGGCGGAGCGCCTCGTCCACCTCGTGGCTGACCTCGAAGTAGCGCTGGCCGTGGGGCTCCATCAGTGGCTGCGGGACAATGTATTTGCCGGGGACGCCCTCCAGACAGTAGAGGAGATCGTCAATCAGGATGGTTTCTTGGGATACCTTAGGTATGGCAGCTGGAATTGTAAATAGAAAAAGTTTTAATTTAATAAATTGGCAGAATGTTGGGAGGCCTATGGAGGTTAGGGTTGCATGATGAAGTGGAAATAAACACCGCAGTCTTATGGGCTGGTTACACAGTGCGAGCTGCTGACCTGACAGTAGACAACAATTCGGGAGGCGGGTATGGGTACCGTTGCCATGGGTCACCCCAATTGGTTTGCTATGTTTGGTAACTTAGAAGGGGTGTCCTTGGTTCATAGTTCATCATCAACTTACTGGATTATTGCTGAAACCAGGTAACTATCATACCACTAACTTTCTCCGCAGGGGTAGGGAGAGAGGATGGACTGCAGTACACTTCATTTATATTAATATTTGCCTATACGGGCTTTTACAAACATGCAAAATCTATTGTATAAAAATTAACGTTTGTTTGTGTGTTCGTATGTTATGCGCAGCCATACCGTCCATCCGATTGCGATGAAAATTTGGGAATATGATGTGTGCATACCCGGTATAGTGAGCTCTGGGGTTATGAAATTATTTCCTATACTATTCATCAGATTGTGATTAAAATTTCATCCGATTGCTATTAAACTTTTTTGATAAGTTGTGAACATACCCATGAATAATATTAGTTAACTTGTTGAAAGCCAGCATACAAAAAATATATTTTTTCAATACGATGTAAAATATTTGACAGTTCTCACCTTTCTTACGAATTCAATTTTTATAACATTTCTTTTTAAAAATTACATCAGAATAATGTAGATAAAACGAACTTCTTAATCATCACTCAAATCTATGCTTTGCACAATGGATTTATGTCAAAAACAATGAATAAATATAGACTTCAAATATGACGGCGTTCATATTATCAAGCGGCAGCCATTTTGTCCGCCATCTTTGGTATCCGGCGCGTCATTGGCATTTAATTAGAATTATTCGGAGTGGCTAAATTCTATCTAGTATTTTGTTATGTCAAGAACGAGAATGGCCCAAGCGATTCTGATCTTGTTCTTCATACAATTTCTTTATACATAAGGGGCAAAATCGCTTCAAAAATCCGGACTGGAGGGACTGCGGCCAATTAGAGGTTAAGCATTCTTACCAATAGATGCAGTGATATTGAAGATATCATTGGGAAAGTCCCAGGAGAGGGCGGCTCGCTCCGAGAGACAGGCGGGAAAGGAGGGCAGGTCCTGCCGCCCGTTTCTCCCCCACGGATCCTCGGAATTGTTCTTTCGGTGTGTTTTTTTTACTTCTTCAACTGCCTTCTGGATTTTAGTTTTGATCTGGAATTCACAGCAATGGTAATTGATCAATTTATTGGATTTCAGAATGAAAAAAAATAGTAATGAATTCTTGATAATTTATAGTAATTGCATGTACATAAGAGAACTACGCCATCTACACTAATGAATCCATCAACTACAAAGTTAAGTATGTCGATCTGTAAGTGGCGTAAAATTACCAAAGATTTATTATTAAATGTGGGTTCCATCTAACCAATTCTAGTCAATAGTTCAATTTGGGAGGGGGGTCTGGGTACCGCCACCCGGCGAACCATTTATTGGATAACCAACACCCCTTCCACAGATCACCCCAAGTAATTCGCTATGCTTGGTGATTTAGTACGAGTGCGCAGGTTCATGGGGTGAGGTTTGTTTCCCCTGAGGGAATATATATAATAACTAGACATTGGATTTTATGCATTTGCATATTTGCATATGCAGATGCATATAACTCTCTAATTACGGCGTTAATGCATATTTTAGCCTTTTTTCCCAATCGTGCATATTTCGTTGGTCAATTTGAAAGTTCTGAGGCCATTGCAATTCAGTTAAGCAAGCTAACATTTGAAGACGCATCCATTAAACAGAATATCACCCTCATCTCAACACATTTCCACAAGTTACCTGATGCCATAGAAAAATTGGAAACAAAAAACCTTCCTCCAGTATTAATAACAATGATCGAACTCGCCAACTCCCTTCCTAATTCAATATCAGAAAAGATTTGTAAAAAGTTAGATGCTATTTTGATTAAAAACCTGAATCTTGAAGACATGAAGAACATTAATGCCTACATCAATGGCATAGGTCCCCTGCCTAAACAAGTATTTCCAGAAATGGTGCCAAATTTTAAATGTTGTCCAATGACGTTGGTCATGATACTGGGTGACAAACGTCACAAATTTACGATTGAAAATTTGGAAAAAATACTTAATTGTATATTTTCACAAAAACTATGCATAATTTTAAAAAAATTCATTGTTTTTGTACCAGCTTTATTTAAAATATATAAAAATGAAAATGGTTTTCTGATTATGCATTGTGCATATTTTGGGCATATCAAGAGTTTTTAGTGCGTATTTCGGCCTATTTTGGTACATATTTGCATGCATATTTTGGCACTTTGTTAGTGCATATAATCCGATGTCTAATAATAACATAAAAAAAGCCTTCGTAAACATACCAACTTACTGGATTATTGCTAAAACCCGGTAACTAACTAACTAACCATCACGCCGTTTCTCCGCAGGGGTAGGCAGAGAGGACGGACCGCCAAACACCTCGGTCTTGGCACACACTCTTTGCCTCATTCACATTCATACATCGTCTCATACATACTCTTCTATTTTTCTGACTCTTGACATGGCCCGACTCAAGTATCTGATTCACTTGATCGTGCCATGTCTTCCTCGGACGTCCCCTACTTGTACCATTCACACTTGCATCATATATTCTCCTTACGCTCCTTTCTCCGTTCATTCGCTCTACATGCTCAAACCATCTGAGGATTCCTTTCTTAATTTTACTCATTACGCTTACATCAGCCTTGCATTCTTTTCGAATCTCCACATTTCTCACACGATCATACATGGTTTTACCACACATACGCCTCAGGGATCTCATTTCGACAGCATTCAGTCTACTTTCATCCTTCATCTGCCAGTTCCATGCCTCACTGCCATACATCAGGGTAGGAACAAGCACTCCATTGTGGACTGCTAACTTCGCTTCTTTGAACAGCTTTTTGTTAGCGCCAACGGCATTCAGACCTCCATTAATGGAGTTACCTGTATTTACCCTTCTTTCAATATCTCTAACAGCCTTCCCATTTCTCGTAAACATACTACCCAAATACACAAACTCATCCACCTGCTCCAAGTGTTCATCGTTCACAATTATATTGCACACTGTTTTCGTACTCTCTCTTTCAAATAAGGCAATACCAGGTAACTATCATACCACAAAGTTTCTCCGCAGGAATAGGGAGAGAGGATGGGGTACCATACATTTAATTTATTCATTTATATTAATATACACCTATACAAGCTTTTACGCAAATGCAATATATATATAATAAATTTATGGAACTGTAATTATATAAAATATGCTAATTAAATTATATAGAACCTTTGTAGAAGAATAGTAGGTATTATGCTAACATTGATTTTTATTATTGAGGTATGTTATTGTAGCCTGTTCGTAACTATTATCCGTGCAGTTGAACACATCTAATACTTCTGAGAAAGTATTGCCAACTGCGTGTAATGACTAAGCATCTATATGATTCAGTCCTGATATTGTTGCAATTAAAAATAATGTCGATCGAGTAGTTCTTGGTAATGAAATGTAATTAACCCGTTAGGTCAATTTGTTTGGTGTTCGGAATAATTCATATAGGTCTCATAGAAATCGTCGTGTCTCCCTTACTATCATGGTTAGAAATGTGATCTAAACGGTGTTGGAAAGAAAAAATACCAGGCTTCATATTCAAATCTAAAAGTTAGCCGCAAAATTATTAAAATTACACCTTTATGAATAAAAAGTTTTCAACCGCAATTTAAAAAAAATTATGAAACTTTTAAATTTTTTTATGAATTATTTTTGCCCGAAATGACAAAAAGGGAATTGACGATAACGTTTATAATACATTTGCCTAATTATGTATGTTTTTTTATATGTTTATTTTGAATTATAAAATTTTAAAGCGTATTTCATTTCCTTTCCAAAACAGTTTTTAATTTTCAGATACATTAAAAAACATTCCATTTATTTTGATTGTATTGCAAAACGGAGGGGTTAAGCTTAATAAAAATGATTATATATTATTAGTGTAATACCATTAACAATTTTTAAAATAAAAGTCAAGTCAGAAATGAGTCTTTTTTCTACCTGAGAGTGTTAATAATTTTAATTCTTATGTCAAGTGGATGTAATTTATGGCTAGACGTAGAGAATCAATAAATATTTACAATATACAATAAACACAACGGACTGGACTTTACCTGGGGAAGATCTTCCTTTGTGAAAATTATCTTAGGGTCGTTTATTACAGGTTTTGGTGCTGTTTTTGGTTTCGCTCCGGGACTTCTCAATTTCTTATCATCATTCAAAATATAGTACAGCAATGATACTAACTGTCCCAATGAATCAACACTGAAATAAGAACGGTGTCAAGTAATGTCTACATTTAGTTGGTCTGGTAGATCACAAGGAACCAACAGCCAGTAAAACATTTTATGAAAACAATAAAGGCCTGTACAGAAAATAGGACAATCTTAAACACACTTTAAAAAAAACACTTTGTAGTAAGTAATTAGATAATAAAGAGAAGTATTTCAGTTTCCGAAAATGAAAAATAATGCATTTTAACAGTTATTTCGCTAAAATTAATATTGATTGTTCCCTTAGCGTCCATTGTTATTGATAACAAAGTTTTTGGGTGATTTTGTTTATTTTTTTTCTTCTTTAATTTAACCCAAAATATTAACCAATGATTCTAAAACAGTTATTGGTTTGGGTTAATTTAAAAAAATAATAACAGACTAAAAAACTATTTTAATATTAATATATCAAAACATAGAGTGAAGAACAGATGATATCCCCTTTTTTTAACAAAATATCTACTAAAATTCTTTAGTTTCCATTTTCAAAAACTGAAGTACTTGCTTTACACTATTAACTATAGCCGAATGTATATTATGCAACTAGTTGCATGCATATCTGAAATAATTACATGACACCAGAAGGTTGGTGTAAATTGCATACGTTTTGAGTCATGTAATCTTCAGTATCACTGCAACCATGGCACCATCAACATCAAAACTTTTTTCTGCAATGCACGTTGTTGTACACAACTCTCACGCAGTTACAAGGAACACACACGTCCGCTCAGCTGAAATGATTTTGCAACACTAGTTGCATCATGTTTTTACATTACGCAATTAGTATATTAGCATACTACTAATTGTGACGTAATTTATCGCTAGCTCAATTCTAATTTTTGTGGTGTACAACTAATGTAAACATGATAAAACTATATGTTTACACGTGAAACCAGCAACTAACGTCATCAAGCAGCAAGCAAGTTGCGTAATGTTAATTCGGCTTAACTAATTTAAAGTTTTTTTAAAATAAAACAAGCATAATAAGCATGTCCCTATTTTCTATATATTTACCAAAAGGTACACTTACTTTTTCATTTTCATTTCTTCAAACTTCTTCATGAATTTTTTAGGATTTGTTGTTCTTTGTGAAAGCTTTATTGCATGCTCATATGTTTGTTTTGAGGAACAAACTCCATTACCATAATTTGGATTGTTCTGAATATGTTCTAATATCACATCTGGTGACATATCACACCTAAAAGTCGTAAAATTTTCAGAAATTGTTGTGAGCTGGTAGGTACATGAGGAAAATTACATAAATGTTAAATATAACGAACTTACATCGATAAGCAAGTAATTACGCATGCAATAAATAAGAGACTTTAAATGTGTAAATAAGGACATCAAAACAAGGAAATTGACTTTAATTAGTATGAAAGTTAAAATTTGACAGAATGGATCCCAATACGACATTTTTTCTACGTTTAAGTTATATTTACCCCAATGCCTCCAGAAGCTCTTGGATTACCGTGTGCATCATTTTAAAGTGTTAATCCTGGCAAAATATTGTCTAATAAACCTCAAAGAGGATTGTTTTGTTTTGGCTCCATTTACCGAATGACAGTTTAATATTCGAACATGGCGCACCCAGGTTGGGTAATTCAAGGAGAAAAATAGTGCCCATTGTTCATGGGCTACCAACCGTAAACGGCACCGAGGTGCAGGGAACTGTAAATGTCTAGAAAGCTTTACAATATTTTTAACAGAGGGCAGGGGTTGTATCGTTTTTAGTTGAGACCCATTGAAAACTTTTTATTATTTTTATTCAAATCGGATTATAAAACTTTATCAAGCTGTGTCACTGATCTGATTTTTTTACTTGTGCCCTACCAAGCACGATCTGTTTTTTTTTAAATCCATATTTTTTATGGTTCCATGACAAGGAAACCCGGTGGCCGAGAAATTTGAATAGGTAGGTATTTTACCAAACTGTTGCTGTCACTGTCGCTTTTACTACCCCGAATACTGAGCAAAAGGGACGACTGCACCTCAGGCTGATAATACCTAAATAAAATGATCCAACTCGATGTTTTGTATTTCCTATTTTTCTCTTCAAAACTGATGAGAAGTAAATACCCTATGTAGGTAATTTTTGCTTTTTTTTAAATACATTGTCCAGTTTGTATACTGAACGTCTGTTGATGGTTCTCAATCCAGGCATTTTAAAAGATTTTTGGGGGGTCGTAAGTCCTAACTCATTTAAGTAGGTTTGTAACTTGTAAAAAAATCAAAAAGTACCGAAACGCTAGTGGTCGATATCTATATTACATTAAGGGGGTTTCTCACCATCCTCCCAATAGCTTATCTACCCTAATAACGAATATTTAAGATTTACGATTTACGGTTTATTTATTTATTAAGTTGGAGTTTATAATTCGGTACTCGAACCTATGAATAGTGGCTATATATTCGATACGTTGGCCGAGTTTTCTGACCACTGCGAGTATTTTATTTTTATTTTTAATAATATTCGTTATTAGGGTAGATAAGCTATTAGGAGGATGGTGAGAAACCCCCTAAGGGGGTTTCTCACCATCCTCCCAATAGCTTATCTACCCTAATAACGAATATTTTCGTTTTACGATTTACAGTTTATTTATTTATTAAGTTGGAGTTTATAATTCGCTACTCGAACCTACGAATAGTGGCTATATATTGGATAAGTTGGCCCAGTTTTCTAACCACTGCGAGTATTTTATTTTTAATTTTAATAATATTCGTTATTAGGGTAGATAAGCTAATGGGAGGATGGTGAGAAACCCCCTAAGGGGGTTTCTCACCATCCTCCCAATAGCTTATCTACCCTAATAACGAATATTATTAAATAAAAATAAAATACTTGCAGTGGTTAGAAAACTCGGCCAACTTATCCAATATATAGCCACTATTCATAGGTTCGAGTACCGAATTATGAACTCCAACTTAATAAATAAATAAACCGTAAATCGTAAATCGAAAATATTCGTTATTAGTGTACATAAGCTATTGGGAGGATGGTGAGAAACCCCCTAAAAATATTTGCAATAGTGTCAAAATCCAGAGAGGAAATTGGGGGATAGGTACGTTTGAATGGACAAAACGCTCATGAAAAAATAATTAGCCTAAAACCCCATTAACATTTTATACACACTCATCTAACCTTTGATTATATAAATGTCATAATCAAAGCATCTAACTATAAATTGCATTCCCCAATACAACGATTACATAGTCTTGGTAAACAATTTTTAAACAATATTGATGTATTTGACAATAATTTGAATTTGGCAAACTTTAAACGCCGTATGTGCCAACTACGTCTACTTTTCTACTTAATTATTCAACTATTGTAAATACCAATTTTATACATTTTTATTAATACCTATTATTGTTGATTTGGAGGATATTGGCAGCCTATCTATTTTTACTTTATTTATATTCTGTATTACCTACATTTTGTCAACTCATATTTTATCTAACCTATATAATAAGATCATCAGTACCATGATTGGCTGGATGGGGTCCCCCCTGATGACCCTCTGGAGACGAGAGATGGTGAAATATTTCCACCATAAACGACAGCTTCCATTAATTTTTTAGTGTAATATATATCATTTCTCGATCCTACGTCTGGTGTTTCTCAGTTTTCATAATTATTATTACAACTAACTAACTAACTAACCATCACGCCGTTTCCGCCGTTTCCGACGGACCGCCAAACAACTCGGTCTTGGCATACACTCCTCGCCTCATTCACATTCATACATCTTATCATACATGCTCTTCTTTTATTCTGACTCTTGACATGGCCCGACTCAATATCTGATTCACTTATAAAGTTATTCACTTATTATTATAGATACATACATAATATTTATTTTTTCTACTTTTCTTGTTTTTTGTCTTATCTTATCCGTGTCTTTTATATTTTACACAGTATATCTAGATTATGCTTAGACAGTTTATCTAGTTCCTATCTCTATAATATTGTATAAAAAAATAGTTAATTATTGACTTTTTAATTTATTATTTAAGCATGATGTGGACATTTGTTATTGAGTTGTAACCTAATTATGATAATCTATTTATGTTTAAATAAATAAATTAATTAATTAATAAATAAATATATATGTATATGTATATACAAATATATATTTTTGTATTTTTTTATTTTTTTGTTTTGTTTTTATGTTTCTAATGTTTTTTTAATGCAATTGCTAAATTAATTTCCCTACTTATTTTTATTTTTAAGTTTTTTTTTAATATATATATGAAATGATACTGCTACCCGACTCGGAACAGATATTGTCTAGTGAGTCGGGTAGCGCACATGAACTGTGAATATACTTTAATGTTAATAAACGCCCGGGTTACCGGCATTGAAATTGAAATTTATTGTTTTCTTTAATGCATGTAATCTGTAAATGTTCCTAATAAAATAAAATAAATTTACGATTGTCTGGTTATTCCCTTTAAAATCTCTGGGCATTGTTTTGCATAAAATTGGTGTACGGAGTTGCTAGATCTAGATAAGTAGACCTGTTTAGATTCTAGGCAAAGCATCGCCACAACAAAGCCAAAATATTGAACAAAAGCGAACGCACTGTCGAATCACAATTATTATCGATTACTTCACCTTCCCGCGGATACATTTCGGATAAAAAATGACCATCTGCGATCAGCGTTCACCTTTCGCCCATCATATTTTAGCTATATTAGTCCGGCCTCTAATTAGGGGGCTTGAACAAGCCTCAGGCCTGATGTATGAAGGTAAAGCTGGAAGAATAGAGGTAGGTTAGTGTTTACTATACACTGAAGACATAACCCACTAGAACTTTGTTTTGGGGGTATTAAAATTGGCCCAATTTTGCCTTATTTCGGCTGAAATTGATTGAAAATTTTCAAATATGTAAGTAGGTATCTATAGTCTTTGTTTAGCAGAAAAACAATTTCATTGGGAGGCGGATGAGGGTACCGTTGTGGAACCGTTTATTGGATAACCAACAACTCTGCTATAGGTCACCCCAAGTGGTTTGCTACGTTTTGTGACTTAGCAAGGGTGACCGGATTCAAGGGGTGAGATTTGTCTAGGTCTTGGCGGCGGATTCATTCCATTTGCTGCTTGTCGGGCCGGATGGAAAGAGACTGGTTGAGGGAGGCCTTTTGACTTTTGACCTCTCCATCCGGACTCTCTCGATCCATCGTCTTGAAGGGATGGATTGGTACGTCCATCTCTCAATAGACACTGATCCCCAGATTCCTAACAGCCACTCATACCTTTTCATTCATAGAACGCGTAATTTTTTTCCTTCTTTCGCTCTTCTTTCAATTTTTGGCTCTAAGGGTCCATGTTTCCACACCGTCTAATTGGAATATGTCATCCCAAAATGGGATGTATTGCGAACATCGATAATACTTTTTCGAAGATTGCGAGGCTAGAAGGAGACGAGGGGAAGGAGACGAGGAAGAGAAAGGTAAGAAAGAACCTGGATAATTAAATTAGAGTTATTTAAGTTACTACAAACAACATTTCGATTCTGAATGGTGGTCTTTCACCAGGACGATAATGAGAGCATTCATCACTCCGAAACGTGTCGACATAAGTTTTCATCGTCGCGCGACGGTAGATAGATAGGTATACGAGTATATGGCACTTCTAGGGAAAATCTATTCAGTGGTACTAGCCAATGAGGTTATAAATATTGGCTGTAAATCATCATCAACCAGGTGTTTACACCTTTATGCAATATCAGAAACTGATTTTTTTAAACGTGGATAGGTACCTACCCACTTCTAAATATTGGGCAACCCTTTGATTGTAAAAATGTAGGTTGAGCATTTTTTTAAAAATATTATCTCCACAAAGGAAAAATAAAACTCCCACTGGGGTCTATGTCATCTTTTGGGATGCTGTGTGAAGGGCCTTTCTAGGGAAAGGAAGGAAAGGAAGTTCTGGGAAAAAAAGTATGAGAGGCGGGTAGGAATCTGATGGTCAATGTGTTCAGGAGTGTCGATGGGTCGAGAGAGTCCGGTTGGAGATGTCAAAATATCTCCCTTAACCCGTCTCTCTCGATCCGGCCCGCGACGCAGTACGCAAGACCCAGAGAAACCTCATCCCATGAACTTGGGCACCCCTTCTTAATCACCAAAAGTAGCGAACCACTATGGATGACCTATGGCAGGGAGTAAAAAATCCATAGATTTAAAAAAGTTCGTTAATAAATTATTTCTTTCATTAGTTCATTATTTCCTTCTAAATAAAGTAAATAGTAACATAATTTTATTACGTTATTTTTAATTTTACTTTTTTAATCATTGTACTTTATATTTATATTCATTGTATTATTTATTTATAGTAGACAGAGTGGAATATGCCCTTAGTATCGCCCTGGATTAGGTACCTACTGTAAAGTGACGCTATAACTTTAAAATTTCACCTTCAGGGTAAAAAATTACGTGTTGATAGACAACCTTCGATAGGAGGGGGCACAAAGAGATCTGAATAGTAAGGTTCAAACACACACTGTCTTTATCTTTATCTTCTCTTTCCTCTCACCCATTTCCTTCCGCGAATTAAAACTCAACAGTGTTGGGAGTTGGGAGTGCCATAATCTCACAGGCACCGGGCAGAAGGACTATGAAATTCACATAAAAAAGTAATTTTAGGACTTTATTTTAGATTCCAGGTTCTACAGCATTTGACCAGTAGTATTTAGGAAATGATTTTTTTTAAATTTTTTATATTTAAAGAAACATTTAAAACAAAGAATAATACATACATATCAAATAAAAACATAATACAAAAACAGAGAAAAAGTCCCAATAAACTACTTTTAAGTAGTTTGTCTAATACCTATATTTTTTTCATCTTTTCGTTTATATCTAATAGAATATTGTCAGTGCATGTTTTGAGATATTTTTTCTTACGTTATCTCCACACAGGATTCTCTGAGGAAAAAAAATCCCTCAGAGCTTGTCATCTTTGGGGATGCTGTGTGGAGGGTCTTTTTAGGGAAGGGAAGTTCTAGGAAGGAAAGGGATATCAGGGGTGGGTAGGAATCTGAGAGTCAATGTATTCAGGAGTTTCAAGAGTGGATTTACATATGAATTCATCCCTCCCATTGATGCCGGAGAGGTCAAAAAGTCTCCCTTAACCACTTACTCCCGATCCGGCCCGCCATGCAGTAGGTGGGCAAAGACCTAGACAAATCTCATCCCATAAACCCGGGTACCTCTTCTAACTAACCAAACGTAGCGAACTACTTGGCAGGGGTGTTGATTACTCAATAAATGGTTCCCGGGGCAGCAGTACCCATACCCGCCTCTAAAATTGAGAATTGAGACCTTTTTACCTCTCCAGCAGGATTCTTCTCCTCAGGACCTCCTGTTGGAGCTAATGAAAAATATACCAACAATTTTTCACGTCGCATTTGAAATGAGTTAGGCGATCCGCTCACTGAGGCAACTGAAAACTGCCAACTGGCAACTGTCTTTGTATGACAATGTGATAGCTCGCACACTTCATAATCACACAAAACCCCGTTGTCAATGGTAACGCAAGCGGTGACTCGAAACTGTCACTGCTGATTGCCATGGGCGGCCATTGCTAGTTGCCAGCTGTCAGCTGATTGTTCTTCGTGTATGGTTAAACAAGCTTTTTGACCAATCAAGACATAGAAACCAGCTGGTTTTAGTTTGTTTTCAGTTGCCTCGTCAGCGGAGCGCCTTAGTAAGAAAACACAAATAAAAAAACAAAGAAACACTATGAATCTTGTAAAATTTCAAACAATAGGTAGGTACCCTCCTGGTTTTATTTAAAAAAGAGTTTAATGTTATTTTTTTTAAATATGGAATGTTTTGGAAACACTCTTTTTAGATCAGCGCACCTTGAAAAACTGCTAAACAATTATGCGGGTGAAAACTATCAGCTTGAGCTGCTCGGAGTGACGTTCCAAGGAATGAGGCAATTTAAAAATATGTTTTATCATCCCAGAAGCCTTCAATGGTTAAAATGAATCGTAGGCATATGTTTAAAAAAACTTCTTTTTAAGCACTATATAAACTGCCAAAGCAGTTTGTCAGCAGGTCAATTTAACAATAAAATACACATGCAACGTTAAACCACAATATATATATATATATATATATATAGATATAGAAGAATAAAATTTTAGGTAACTACAATGCAAAGGCAAAAAATCCATAGACATACTAATATAACATAATACAATACAAACAATATAGATATAAAAAATCTTGATCTTTTAAACATTATTTTAAACTATAATATTTAGGTAGGTATTATGGTGTCTAAATACGTTACGATGGTGTTGGAGAAGCCTTTGACAGGTTTCTAATTAGGGCATAAGGAATCCAAAATGTACCTACTACCTGTTTGCAGAAATATCTAAATGGAATACTAACTGCAGATTTTGAGGGTAATAAGGCTAGAATCAGACGGTTCACTAATCGTTCATTTCTGTATTTCATTCGGCCTATTTTACTCGGAATGACACGTCTGAACATGAAATGAAACAAAAGTGAAACGAAGTTGGGAACATTTGCTCGAGCAACCACAGACTAAAGCTTCACTCGAGTGAACCGTCTGATTCCAGCCTTCGCGACTTAAAAAATATTTGTCCATTTAAAGCATCCCAGCTTCAAACAAGGCAAACTTATTTTGTGGCCTCATTATAATTTAAAATTACACAAACACGTATTTATGCAAATTGGGTATTTTCACAAGCGAGGGATTCTGTTGAAAATGTATTTAATATTTAAAGATCATTTTTCATTAAAAATTTATTCATTTTAAAACGCTCAAAAATCTACGAAACCAAAACGGCCCGTGATTGCCAACGACGCTTCGTACGCACGTCATCAAACAAACAATGCAGAACCGTCGGAAATTTTTCAAGAACGAGCAACTCTTATGTAGTCGTTAACTCTAACACGTCGAAAATGCGTTTTGGGCAGGAAAAAATGGGCAACTTAGACTTGCTGTAGAAAATGTATTCGTCAACATAAAAATAAAATAAAAATGCCATAATTATCTTAATTTTTTTAATAATTCCCTATTCCAGCCAGTAAGACTATGGCCAATTGCGGAATGTTGTGAGACTCACTTAGTCATACAGATCTACAACCAATATGTTTTTTTTGTTTTTGGTTTTTATTTTTGTTTTATTATATTTATGAATTAAACGCTTATTTAACTTTTTTATAAGCCCGATGGTAGTTTTGTAACAAAATTCACGTACGAAAATGGTTTTGCATAAGGCGCGGCGTCAGGGATGTTCTCAAAGTCGGGTTCTTAAATTTCAACCGTTCAGACGCTAGTGTATTAATACTATCGGATTAACATTGTTATAAACAAACTATGTTTATATTTACCAGCTACAATCTAAAGAAAAAAAATAAACAATAGGATAATATCATTGAAATATCTGTATATATAATTTTCGCACTTACAACAGACAATGATATGCTGAATAAACAAGACAGTGATTTTTCTAATTTTATAGTACAAAGCCATTTGTAATTTTGTGACGTTTTCAATACGACCACAATATGTTTGATATTGGGGTTTCCAATGACTGAGACAAAATCAAGTTGGGATCTTACATAAAATACATGTAGGCATAAATAAAATATTATAGTGTACTGCCTATTTTCGTTATTTGTTTTCATTGCATTCGATGATTTAAAAAAAATGGACTTGAACGATCTCTGTATGATGACTGCGAGGCAATACCCATGAAGCAAGGGGTGATACCTGGTGATAATGGTATTTAGCAGTTAATAATACAATAGGATACCTCCATCAGACTTATTAGTATGGTAAATGTAAACGTATTCGGAAAAGCCAAAAGTCAGTCGGTCAGAGGTCGCGTCGTAGTCCACTTCGGAAGTTCTCCAAAAGTGCCATTCAACGCTCTAATCTGCAACGCCGTATTGTAATTGGATATTCGTTCTCTGAATTCAAGTGATCTCATCATAATAAGACCTTATTCATTGTTCGTTTAAAAAATATTGTGACCGAAAGATGATACGTTAATTTTTGTTGTCGAAGTGTCCAGTATCGCGAAATCCAGACCGAGAGTAATCCCGCAAAAAGAGTATGAAAAAATAACACGCGAAACAGACATCGCCTTGTCTGTGAAGAATAAAAGGAAGTAGGCCTAAAGAAGATCTCAGTGAGAATGGAAGGAAATGTGACACCAGGGCGCGCGCGACCCCCAACCATAAAAGACTACAGGGAGATGACTCAAACCTTCCAATCGTTCAATAGAAAGACAGCGCTACCGCAAAGGCTCTATTGTTCCATTGAAATGCGCACAATATCGCCGACGACCTGGAACTCGGCGCTGCAGCAGTCGGACAGCTGGAACCATCTTCCAGCCATCAATGAGGACCCATACAATCAAGATTCAAATCCAGAAATCAGATACCGCCAAGAACAACAACCAAATTATGAAAGAACTCCAATTGAATACGCTGCGAGCTCTGAAGAAGATTTCCATGTAGAGCCATGGGACACCAATAGAAATAATACCAAAAATGATGATGATGTTCTAGGGGTATGTGTCAGGAAGAATTTGAGGTTTAGGGGAAGGGTCGGGAGGAATGCGAGGGAGAGGAGGCGAGTGAGGGCGGTCAGTGGGGCTTTCTTGAGGCTCCGGAGAGCGGTGCCCCAATCAGCACCGGATTCATGCGGTTCTTCCAAGAGGCTGAGCAAACTTAAAACTCTTAAAGGTGCTATTAATTATATTCAAGATCTGCAAAAAGCGCTCTATATGACGAGTCAATATTCGTTTAGCAACGTGCAAAAATAAAAGCAAAAACTATTTCTCTGTGAAAAAGAAGAAAGAATGCCTTAGTGTGGGAAGGTAGCAAGTTGAAGCATTTGCGTAAATAATGTTTAGGTTATAGGTACATGAAAAAGAGTGACGTAATTTAAAATCAATAAATAATGGATTATTTTGTTCGAAGTTCGAAGCTCGTGTGCATCAAGAGAGATTACATCTTCATTTGATAATATTCTCACTCTTTCCTATAATACACTTTTTTAAGTGCTATAAAAGATCTAAAAGTATTTTTTTAATCTATCTTCTAACCAATGTTGCCAAATTTAATAGGATGACTATATATAACTTTAATGTAACTTTTATGAATATTTATTTATGTATCTATTGATTCCTATAACATCTAGTCAAATATTTAAAATAAATAATTATTATTTATAGTAATAATCATGCTTTGTGTTTTATTTAAAATCTACTTAAATTATGTGTTATAATAATGCCACTTATAATAGAAATGCAAATACTCAATACATAATAACTTGACGAGATTTCTCACAAAAAGGGGCTCTACAAATTATCCAAGTATTATTATTATAGTGCTGACAAGCTACTTGCAGTAGCTTAGCGGGATTAAATCCCCATTGCATGCCATTTTTATACAATAATTATAAAACTTTAAAAGAAACTAAAATCGTTAGTGATTTTTTTAAATGTAATTATCCACTGGAGCGATAGAGCAATTTAAAACTTTTTCCTCGGATTGCTAAAGGAAATTTTTCCGCCCACATTAAAAAAATCATACAATATGGATACATACAAACCTAAGAGTATGGATATTAGAGAGTCGGCATGTGAAGTGTGCCCGCGCGCTCCAAGTGTGCCTTTTCTAGAATTCTACCCACACGGCTGACATTGGTATGTAAGTGGCTGCTGTCGTAAAAGTGTCGGAACGTATTAAACGGCCAAAAACCAGCAGCCAATGTAAGCCGTTTGGGTAAAATTCTCGAAAAGGCACACTTGGAGCGCGCGGGCACACTTCACATGCCGTCTCTCTAATATCCATACTCTTAGATACAAACTGATTATAGTTTTATATAGCCAATGAATACACCTATCTTTTGTCTATTATCAAATATTCGTAGGATTTATTAAAAAAATATATAATTAAATCGCTAACTTTAAAACATTTTAAAGAATCTAGAGAATATTTATTTTGTTATAGTTTGCCAGTCACTTGTCGCTTTAATAAAAAATAATAATAAAAAAATTGCCACATTTTGGCAACAATGCAATCTATGGTTGTGGAAATAGTGCCGTATTGTGGCAAAAAGGGCTCGAGTGGTTATATAGTAAAATATTAAAAAAAAACATAGACATTTGAGCAGAAATTCGTAATTAATTAATAAAGAAGTCACGGAGAATCATAATAAACTTTATTGTGATTGAACAAGTTATAGGCATTAGGCAACAAGGACAATTTTTTGAGTTTTTTTAAAGATGTTCCTCGTCGAAATTTATGTAATCATTTAACTTTGTATCGGGAAGTTGTGATTTCTATTCCCGCCAATTATATTTTACTAAAATATAAAATGAAATTTTAGGTCAATGATCATATTATGTTCAGATAGGTTACATTTAAATTTTAAAAGCACACCTCAAACGAAATGGTTCCATGTCAACTCAACTCAACAGCTCTTTAAAAAAAACATTAAAAGCCATGTAAAAAAAATAGCCCATACCCTTACCTAACATAGCCAATTTAACCAATTTTTTTTATATATTTTTTTCATAACTTTTAATGATTTTTTAAAGGAGGTGTTGAGTTGAATTGATTCGGAGTTATCCGGTCACCAACGAAATAACAACACTTGGAGAAGCTCGGTGGCAGGAATTATTCAAATTGTAAGGGTACCCTCATGTTCTTCATCAACACGCATAAGTGAATAAATTGGTAGGTACCTATTTACATATTAATATTGAGATCAATCTGCTGAGGTCTGACGTAAATAAGGTTTATTTTATATAATACTAGCTGATACCCGGTATGCGTTGCTATGCCAATTAAATATATTAATTGTTAGTTCCTTCGTTTCATTTCTTCCTCTTTCCCTCCCGCCTCCCCTCCCCTCCCACGTTCCCTTTTCATCTTCCCGCGTTTCCTCTCCCCTCTCCCGCTTTTTTCCCTACCGCCTAACACTATAAAATACACCCATTTTTCCAACAACTTGCGTGACCTATTTAATTTTTTTATGCAAAACTTCATAATGCCAGAGCTCACCAGTATATGTATAGAAGTATTCACGGGCATGTTCACAACAATTCAAAAAAAAATAATATCAATCGGATGAAATTTTAATCGCAATCGTATGAATAGTATCTATAGGAAATAATTTCATAACGTCAGAACTTCATCACCAAAGTTTCATCGCAATCGGATGAACGGTATAGCCGCGCATAAGGTACGAACAAGCAAACAAACCAACAAACAAACAAACAAACTAAAAAACATTAATTTTTATATTAGATTCAGATTGTGTTACCACTAATTTGGAAGTGCGAAAATATTTCATGATAACATGTAGGTACTGCCAGTAAAGATTTTTTTTTACGGTAAGTTAATATGTTTCTGACTTTCTGTGTACCGAGCAGGTCGGTTCGCTACAAATTCAACAATATTGGATCAAACACTGAATTAAATTCCATAAAGAATCTTCTGCATATACTTGGTATATTCTGTTGAAGATGCTATAGATATTGAAATAATATCAAATTACAAATATTATTTAATTTAAGCTATTTGTCAGCCTTTCTCAGTTCAATTATAATCAAACATTCATTGAATGTGAATATTCTTCACAGCACAGTTTACAACTGGGATTTATGATTTAGTTTTTTTACGAAGTAATTTTTGTACTTTCAAAGTACTTCTTAAGGCTCGGAATTCCAATTTATAACATATGTCCCTTGAACATTTGAAGTTTCTAATTCTAAAAAAAATATACCCATGTTATTTTTTAAGATAATCTCTGGATACTGTTGAGCCGAAACGGTAATCACATAAAATTCCCTCTATATTTATTTAACACATCATTAGGTTTGAAAAAATCACAGTGTTTCTTTACATGATTCTTAAGAGGCTAGACTTTGAACCACACGCGGAACACCCGCGTCTGTCATTCTGTCCCGCTCACAATAATCTCACGCACACTTACAATACATGCGAATGCGAAATGTGCGAATGAGACAACGCTCAAATTTACCTACAGAAATCGCTCGAAAAGGGGTTTATGGAGAATACACTTTTCTTTACTAAAACTTTCACGAAATTTAAATTTTAAAAAATGTAGAGGAGATGTACCGAATATGGCATATGTCCCTAATATGGGATAGTGGTGTTTCTCAAAATGTAAGGGAGAAAAGCCTCTATAACCCAGCGTTCCCCATTCCCCACCTACCGACCTTGAATAAGTCAGTACTCTTCCGGACGCCGACCACACCACATGGGCCTGAGAGAGTGATTAAGTTTTTGTGCCTCACCGATATGATATTTACGTAATTTTCATTTTATTTTTTCTCGAAAAATTTTCTACACAAAACTCTCAATCTTTCACTGATCGGCAAAATTATTATTTAACTTTTATGTTTTCGTAATGTTTTGAAGTTAAATACAAGTAGATTTTATTCTATGAATATATTTGATAGTATTGATCTTGTTCCAAATATGGGATTTCTTGATGACCCTAATATGGAATAGTATCTCATATTAGGAACAGTGTTTCTAATATGAAATTATAGTAGAACTAAATTTCTTTTTTGCTATTGTAGTTTGTATTTTGGCCTACACGAAGGTCAAAATGTCGGAGAAGAAACAGCGGAAGACGTGAAACACAGAAAAATTGATGAAAACCATGGAAGCTGTAAAATCGAAGACCATGGGATATCAGAAAGCCGCCATTATTTATGAGGTCCCTCGAAGCACTTTATTTAGACTGTGTAAGCCTAGCGCTGAAGAAGATGCCACGGAAGCTGCGCTTGGACGAAATTCAGTCTTGGGCCCAGTTTTAGGCGACAGTTGCTGGATTACCGATCACTTCCATCTGCTGACCCAAGCCTGTCCTCGTAAACCCACATATAATTACGCCCTACATAAACAAGAAAAGACGGTTTCCACTAGAGGAAGAAAAGCAGGAAAAACTGCAGAAGAAAAGGGGTGTTGTGAAATATGGCACGAAAATATTTGAAGTCCAGGTGAAAAAAGAAGTCTCGAAGAAACCCATCAGAGATTACGATACGACTCTACGTCTTCTTCTGAGCTGTCACGTACTAGTATGTCGCTGTTATCCCATTCTTCTGAAGACATTCCGACGGCAATCCAACCTCGTGATGATGAGTCCGATGAGGTTTGTAATATATAGGCACCGCCATTGGTGCCATATTGAGTGTTCGGGAGCAGATAATATTGATTTTATATGTGATTATTGCATCGAAATCGGTGTATCCCATAATAGGAGCACTTTTTTGGAGATTGGTTTTTTCTATGTTTTTACTTTTCGTTTAAAATGAAGACGTTAGTGTGTTTTTTTTAATGTTTCGTTGACATTTTAAGTTACGTAACTATTTTTCCAATGATTTTAATATGTAATACTTAATAAACGATTTAAATATAATTAATTAGAATTTTTTTACCTAAGCTATCCCATATTCGGTACATCTCCTCTATATATTTTAGAAAGAAGAAGCTACGTCGGTAGCTTTTTATAATTTTATAATTCTTTATGAGAGTTGAGTTAGCAGCACTTATTCCTTAAATAATATTTTTTGATAAATCGTACATGTTTGACAGTGAATGTTTACGTTAATACGAAACGCATCGAAAATTAGAAAACATACCGACATAGTTTTCACCCTCTAAAAGGCAGTATAAAAAAATATATTCATTTTGTGCAATTTTCGATGTAGAAAAGTGTTTTTTCCCGGACGTCCTTTTTGTATGGGCCGAAAAGCGAAGTCTATCATCTTAAGGTATTGTCGAGAGATTTTTGCTCTATTTTAAACGAGTCGTGTTTTATCAAACATTTTCCCAGTTTTCGGTTGAATATTTTCGTTTTTGTATTTAGCTCGCTCCCTCTAACATTCCTATTATCGTATCTCTCCTTCTTCCTATTTTTTAGCGGGTAGATACTACAGAGCCTTAAGCACTTATCAAAATTTCTTGTATACCTATATGTTACCCGTGGTGTATTTTTCTTTTCTTTTTTTCTTCACATTTGCGTTTATAATATCTTAGGTGCTTACTTTTTTTTATTTTTATCTCATATAAATTTTTCATCTAACTCTCGTGCAATTTCCCACTTGTATTTTTCCCATTTATATTTTTTATACTTAAATTTTTTCTTATGTATGTTCTGTATCTATCTATATTTATGTCAAATTATTGTAATTTCCATGTAAAAGCCGACAATCGGCGTTAATTGATAATAATAAATAAATAATTGAGAATAATGTGTATGTTGTAGGTAAGCAGGTATATATATATATATATATATATTTTTTTTTTAATATTATGTCCACACAGGAGGCCTCAAGGAAAACAATTTTCCCTCAGACCTATATCAACTTTAGGGATGCTGTGTGGAGGGTCTTTTTGTGGAAAGGAAAGAGTGAACCTGCGTCTGGAAGAGACGCATGGTGTAGAGAGGAGGAAACACAGAGGCCAGCAAAGTTCCACAGCCGAGATGTTGAACTCAAGAACGAGTCGTAGAAACGTCCTGCTCTCATGTGACAAATGTCAAAATGATCAATGATTACGTTCGGGAGAAAAGGACACTCACCTTGAAAATTATTACTATCACAGGACTTAAATACTTTGAAAATAAAATTTCATTGGCTTATTGTTATCGATTATAGGTACATAACTTTTTTTCTTGTTAAGTAAGTATCCTGCATAACATAATTTCCTGTTTATGTTTTATATGTGGATTGATCACTTTGGAAGTTCAACTAAATCGTTAATTTAAACAGCATCCATCGGCTAGCGGTACCTTGAAAGCCGGACCTTAAAGGTCTCATTTGATCAACCTACCTTATATAATTCTAACGTTCTTCTCAGCGTAAAGCTATGGACACACATGCTCATTTGAAGCCAAAGACCATGCTACCTAGTAGCATGTGTGTCAGTGACGTTGCTAGTAATGAGCATGCTCATTTGAAGCCAAAAGGGCATGCTCTCAAATCGACAGCCGTTTGATTTGTGAGCATGCTCATTGGATTATCGGATGGAAGGGGAAGCCTCTAAGCATGTGTGAACAGGCTGGCTTATGAGCATGCTCATGTCAATCCGATCTCAGTTCGGAATAGCATTCCGAATTTGAGTATCTCGTTTTTGTATGCAATTCTAGAGAGTAGCTCGTCAAATTTCTGCGGAAGCATTCGTAAATGATTCTTATATCCGTTGACATCTTCTTCTCGCGTTTCTACTAACAAATGATTACTTGCTCCAAAGTTTGCTCTTCTAGTGATCCAATTACAAACCCAAATTTATCTTTTTATTTTCTTAACATAATAAGATCTTGTATAACCTTTATAATTTTCTGAAATAATTAATTATTGCGTTTTTTTTATTTTTATAGAGAAACTTCACAAGAGTCCCAACTGCTCCCTTCTGGACCCAGTGAGACTATGGCATCCCCAATTGGAGTATGTTGTGAGGCTGAAGGTATGTGGGGAAGGGAAGGAGATGGGGAAGAGGAAGGCGGGAAAGTACCTGGCTATTCAGATCTAGTCACTAAACACGTCTAAAGCCATTATTAAGCAACGTTTAAATTCTGAATGGTGGTCTTACACCAGGGCGATACTGAGAGTATCTTCCACTCTGGAACGTGCCGCAAATATAGTATATATTATTTTTATTAATTAATTGTGAAATAACACAAATTAATCAAATAAAATTTATTTGCGCACGCCGGGTTCGAACCCGCAACATTCCGATTGGGAGTCAAGTGTCTTACCACTCGGCCACGGACGGTCGTCAAGCAAGCAATAAGATATTCTGGGCGAACAGAACTGATTCTATACGATGACATTTATTATTTGACATGAGCATGCTCATTAAAGAGCATGTGTGTTCAATTGTTGGCTTTGAGCATGCTCATTCATGAGAAAGCTCAAGCCAAGCCTGTTCATTTATGAGCAAATGTGTACAGTTGTGTGAGCATGCTCATTAATGGGCATGCTCATAAGCCGGCTTGTGATAAGCAAGTGTGTCAGTACCATAATGAATGGATGCGTAACGTATGAGCAGTGTATGTGATAATAATTGTACGAATATTTCCACCAGCCAACCTCCCAGGGCTTCAATTAGTTACTTGATGCTTAATTAGAAGTCCGAAGACATGCGGAAGAACTTTAACCACTCATTCAGTTAATACATCATCTGGCTTATGTAATTAGTAATTAGTGTACCAGTAATAAATATTAGGACTAATTTTCTCTTGAGGATGGAGCATTATCTCACTCACGCACAGTTGACTGAGTGCTGGTACCTACCCTGATTTATGGCAGTGAAGCATGGAACTGGCAGAGAAAGGATGAAAGTAGACTGAATGCTGTAGAAATGAGATCCCTGAGGCGTATGTGTAGTAAAACCATGTATGATCGTGTGAGGAATGTGGAGATCCGAAAAGAATGCAAGGCCGATGTGAGCGTCATAAGTAAGATTAAAAAAGGGACGCTTAGATGGTTTGGACATGTAGTGCGAATGAATGAAGAAAGGAGTGTCAAGAGAATATATGATGCGAATGTGAATGGTAGAAGAAGTCGAGGACGCCCGAGGAAGACATGGCACGATCAAGTGAATCAGATACTTGAGTCGGACCATGTCAAGAGTCAGAATAATAGAAGAGCATGTATGATAAGATGCATGAATGTGAATGAGGCGAGGAGTGTATGCCAAGAGTTGTTTGGCGGTCCGTCCTCTCTGCCTACCCCTGACTTTTTTGTTCAGCCCTGTTAGTTGACTTTTTTGTTCGTGACACCGCGCATCGTGTTTTAGTAAGACTTCAATTATATTTCTAACTGAAATATGGAAACATGGATGATAATCGAAGCTTTGACACTAAGATGTAAAAACCATTGAAAAAAAGATAATTGTTTGCTGATTACAAACTTGCCATACAACAAACTACTCTTATAATAATGTTTAATATCAATAAAGTTACTACACATTGCTCTGTGACTACTTTTATAGTAAAAAAAAAAAACAGAAACCAGTTTTAAATTGAGACGTGTAAAAGCAAAGGCAGCAATCTCCATTTCGGCTAGATTGCTATTTTTCCCTTTGAAATTTATTTATTTATAGATAGATAGATACAAAAGAAAGTACAAGTTACATATTAGGAAGCTTTGCCTGTCCAACTAGGAAAGTTACCCGTTCCAGGACAGACAATTTGACAGGTTTAGTTCATATTATTCCTTAAGTACATAATTGCATAACAAAAACAAAAAAACCAAAAAAAAAACAAGAAATTTCATTTTTCTCTGAAACTGAGTTGTGTTATGAAGAAATATATAAAAAATATTCATACAATTTTTTTTGTGACTATGTTAAAAAGTAATCTGGTAGCATATGTGCTATTCGGATTTAACGAATTAACCTGGTAACAAATAATATATTCAGAATTACAGAGTACGAGATAAGTAGGTAAGTTGGGAGTGTTGAAAAGTGTAAACAAGGTAAATGATGTAAATGATCTGGAGATTGCTATATATGCTTTACTTACAATATTATATACAAATATTGTATACACGTACAATATTAAATACAATATTTGTATGTAATATTGTACGTAAATGCAAACGTAGCAATCTTCCGGTCATTTCAAAAGCAAACATAGCAATCTGGCCGAAATGGAGATTGCTGCCTTTGCTTTTACACACCTCAATTGGAGATGGCATAAAAATAATAATGCAGTGTAGGTTAATACTAGAAATTTACAGGTGAATAATACATGACAAAGCGCACGATACAGAAATAGAAAAGAGAGGAACAAGTTTTTATTTTGTAGATAAATAGAAGTTTCGAAAAGAACGCAAGGCTAAGCGTAATAAGTAAAATTAAGAAAGGGAGGCTTAGATGGTTTGGACATGTAGAGCAAATGAATGAAGACAGGAGTGTAAAGAGAATATATGACGCAAATGTGAATGGTAGAAGAAGTCGATGACGCCCGAGGAAGACGTGGCACGATCAAGTGAATCACATACTGTCAAGAGTCAGAATAATAGAAGAGTGCACGGAGAAAAATGTTATTCTAAAATACGATCATTTTATTCGTAAAAACGGGACTGAAGTTCTTACGAACAAATTAACAGGGTTTAAATGTTTATTGGCGGGAACATGTAAGAATTATTTGTTGGTATACGTAATTTCGTACGAATACCAACATATTATTCTTACATTTTCCCGCCAAAAAACATTAGAACACTGTTAATTTGTTCGTAAGAACTTCAGTCCTGGTTTTAACCGTTTTTACGAATAAAATGATCGTATTTTAAAATAACATTTTTCTCCGTGTGTGTATGAGAAGATGTATTAATGTGAATGGGACAAGGAGTGTATGCCAAGACCTAGTTGTTTGGCGGTCCGTCCTCTCTGCCTACCTCTGCGGAGAAACGGCGTGATGGTTAGTTAGAAGTTTAATTAAAATTCAAAAATTCAAATTTGTTGCAAAAATAGTTTTACAACAATTTTGATTAAAATATTTATTTTTGCATTTAATCGGATCTGTACATTTAGCAGACTGCTGGCTGATTCCAAGCCCATTGCAATAATGAGTATAATTGTTATAAGGTTCTTAATTGGCAATTATAATGTAAATTAAAGCCTATTTATAGGGTCGTTAAATCAACTAGAGACCAAATGATAATTAGTGAAAATATAGTAAATTTCCACACAACTTCTGTTCTAAATAATTGGCGATTATATAGAAGGTATTTAATCAAAATTATTCGATTAATATTACGAAATGGTAAACTTAAATAACATTGAGTTATTGTTTTATAATCTAATCTAGGCGCTTACATAACTTTTGTCATCACAATATACTTGATAAAAATTTAATGTATGTATGTAAGTTTTAGGCATCATGTCTTTTCATAATTACTAGTAATTATTATAATTATATTTAAATGTTCCCATTAAGCCTTTTTATAACATATTTCTTTTGAAAACTTTTAGTTTTAATTTCCTTAAAAAAATAAGGTAATTTTTGATGATAATATCTATACATGTGTAAATCTCTTACCCGCCAGATATGCATAAAAATTTTGTCTTAAACATTAGTTTATCAATTACAAAATAATAATTAGGCATGTGTTGATTGGATGCATGTTCGGACGTGTTTCTGAGGTAGTTAAGTAAAGTTAACATGAAATACACAACTGAAAACAT
This sequence comes from Limnephilus auricula, assembly GCA_951813805.1. Classification (NCBI taxonomy): domain Eukaryota; kingdom Metazoa; phylum Arthropoda; class Insecta; order Trichoptera; family Limnephilidae; genus Limnephilus; species Limnephilus auricula. Next base: position 8,770,525 of record OX638393.1, read on the forward strand.
TCTGTATAAAAATAAATTAAGTCATCTTATGCGTAAATAACATACAAAAACTATGAAGAAATCCTACGACACAAGAGGTGAAGAATCTAAAGAACGGATGGCCAATTTACACCTATCATCAGTGATATCCATATTCATATGTCTATGGTGATATCCAATGTCCTCCCACACCCAGTTGAAGATCCACTTACTGTAACTCGTTGACTTGGCGCCATCTTCTCATCAGGAGCAATATCCTTTAATTTGTAATTGCCTCAATTAATACAGCGAATTTCTGTAAGAGCATTTAGTTGTTTAATTACTGATTAGACAATGATTTCCACATCAATTGACTCCTCGTCCGGTCTTGCTTCAAACGAACTGTGACAGATTGGACGAAATTACTGTGAATTGGTGATAGGGTTTACCACTTATCAGGTACCACACGGAGAAAAATGTTATTTGAAAAAACGATAATTTTAATAGTAAAATCGGTTAAAAACGGAACTGAAGTTCTTACAAAGAAATTAACAGTGGTTCAATGTTTATTGGAGGGAAAATCTAAGAATAATTTGTTACGTATACCAACAAATTATTCTTACACGTTCCCGCCAATAAACATTGAAACCCTGTTAATTTGTTCGTAAGAACTTCAGTCCCGTTTTTACTATTAAAATGATCGTTTTTTCTCCGTGTAGGCTTTATCAATAGGTAGGTACCTACTATAATTATTCATTCCGAATATTTAAACTTTTGTAGCTCTAATCAGTGTTCTCCAATCTTATAATTAAGTCATCATCGACGGCCGGCGTGGTCGAGGGGAAGGCTCTCGACTTCCAATCCAAAGTTCACGGGTTCGAACCCGGCGTGCTCACATTAATTTTATTTTAATAATTGGTGTTATTTCATTGATTGATTAAAAAATAATACATAGTGTATTTGCGGCACGTTACGTGTGAAATATACTCTCAGTATCGCCCTGGTGTAAGACCCCATTTAGAATTGAAACTTTGCTTGAAATGGCTTTAGCCGTATTTGGTGACCAGACTCCATTGCCAGGTACTTTGCCAACTTTCTCTTTCCCATATGCTTCCCCTCCCCACTACTTTCAGCGTAAAGTTGCAGACGGGAGCAGTTGGGACTCTTGTGCGATATTTATATAAATAAAATCTCATAGGATGAACGCCATTTTTTTTTTACGTAATTGAAATTTTTAAATGCTGTATTTTCCATCGCCCCGATTGCAAATAGTTGTTGTCTTTTTTTAGTGATAAAGATGAATCAAAAGGTTTTTCTAATAAACATTCTTATTTATTTATTTATTTATTATTAATTTTCAACGTCCTGATGGGCTTTTACATAATAAGTGTATAATACAGTGATATATATATATATGTAATACAATGTTTAACTAGGAAAGATAAACTCATAGCAATGAACATTATAAAAATGGTAGGTATAAAGGTAAATAAAAATATTATTTTATAAGAAAAGAGAAAAAATAAAAATAATTTAAACTGAAACCAGTTTTTAAATTGCAGATGGCATAAAAAATAATAATATAGTGTAGGTTAATATGAGAAATTTACAGGTGAGTAATAGGATAGGTACATGAAAAAGTTCACAAACTAGATAAACAAAAGAGAGTAACAAGATAGATACATAGAAAGAATACAAAAATATATGCAACAGCTACTACACTATAAAAATATGCTACATAAAAATATCACCAAGGTATCTCTTAAATAACAGTAACTCATTTTAAATCTATGAAGCGTGTCTAGCGATTTCGAATTAAAACTAAATAAATTGAATATGTGCACATAACATGTATATAACTTCAAATCAAACTACGTATTTATAATAGAAACAAAAAATAACATAATAAAAATTTGAAAAAATAAATTAAAGATATTCAGAAAGGGTAGGAGAGTCCAAGAATGACAGATTCATGATGTTTAATGATTGTTTCCTTTTGTTAGTTCCTACGCATAATCGAAACGGGCCTTCCCCATAAAGTATGCACTGGTTTCCCAGTACGAGTTCAACTACCTTATATAGCGGAAGGTCAAAACTATTGATGGAATACTAATGCCTGATGATAAATCTCAACCCGTATTAATGCATATACAGGGTGCTACCGAATATAAATTAAATATACCTTTTAAAAATATATGAAATACTGTCCCGTCAAAAATAAAAACGTCCGTTTTTTCAAAAAAAGTAGCGACATTGATCGTGATAGATAGTGATCTAACTTAAATATGATTTTCGTTGGGCACGGATAGTCACAATCAGAGATAAAAATAAGATTTTATAAAACAGAAAATTTTGACTTACGACCCTTTTCTGACAAAGCGTTGTATCTTTGTGTAGAGACCTAAATTGCTTTATGTCAATCAGCACCGACACATGAAAGTGAAAGTTCTAGAATAGCCTAGAAGTTAGAAAACCCAATAAAATTAACCATAAAATAACCAAATCGGTTGGGAGAGGTGGAGAAGAGGAAGGTTGGGAAGTATCTGGATTATTTTTAATTAATAAACTAATGTTTAAGACAAGATTTTATGCACAGCACAAAGGGTAACAATTATTATAAGCAATAATTATCAGCCTGAAACACTCATCCACATTGAAACAATCTTCCGAGAAAAGATACATGCCAACGACGGGACTCGAACCTGCGTCCTTCTGATGTCGGGTCAGGTGCTCTTAATCCACTGAGCTACGGCGGGTTACCTCTTACCCGCCAAATGATTCAATATATACTAATGTTTTATTCAACAACTACCGCTTATTACACCCCGTCGGCGGCATGTATCTTTTCTCGGAAGATTGTTTCAATGTAAATTAGTGTTTCAGGCTGAAAATTATTTGCTTATTATAATAAGTATCTGGCTGTTCAGATCTGGTCACTAAACACGACTGAAGCCATTTAAAATAACATTTCGTTTCTAAATTATGGTATTTCGGCAGGGCGATACTGAAGGTATCTATTACTTTGGAACACCACAATCAAATAACACAAATCAATTAATTCAAATTTACATACGCACTCCAGGATTTGACCCGTGACCGCCGAATTCGTAACCACTCAACGGAGACTGTCGGACAGTTGGATTTTTTTTAACATTAACCCACACAGGTGGCCCTGAGGAAAATAATTTCCCTCAGGGCCTATGTCATGTTTGAAGATGCTGTAAGGAGGGTGAGAATTGATCGTAAAAAAATTATGTTTCATTAATATTTAATTCAAGCTATTTATCACATTGTTAGATAATAATTTCAATATCAAGTGAATTTTAAAACTTTCCCAATTTTCAAAACAAATCACAAAATAAAATATTACACTTATACATATTCATTTTGCCTTGAAAAAGTCTCAATTTTCAGGAAATAGTTTATTAGCACAACCTGTATTTAGATTTTTTTACCATCAAGTATGCCAATGCTTACATATGTATATTATGTCGATGTACGTGCTTTTGTAGATGTTTCAAGTGAGTGAATTTATTTTGTATAAAATGCTAAATAATTTAATTCGCTTTCGAGGAAAGACATATTTTACAGTGACGATTCATTTCCTTTGCTTGAATATAAATTCTTTTCGACTACAAAGTGGGATTGTAGAAGGCTGTGAATGATTTGGGTAATAAAATACTGAAGTTTATATCTATGACCAGTCAAGGAAAACAAGATTTCCTCTTAAACCCTGTAAAACATACATCAATTCAATAATTACCAAATGGTTAATTGGCTTGAGTAGAGGGGAGTGTGAGTATTTGTTAAATAAAGTCATTTAAACTTAAAATTATTCATAACCCACGTAGTAGACAGTTCGAAGAAAAATAACAATGATTAAAGAATAATATAATTCGTGCACGAGCATAACTAGAGCAATGTTGGTTCCCTGTTAAGAGGGTACTACCAGAGAATACCGGAAATTAGTCCTTTTTAAATTAAATTCTAGACGTTTTGTCTCTTATATACAAAAAAATATAAACTGATTTTGAATGATTGTTATTTTATCTGGTACACGCAATTTCAAAATTTTGAAAAACTAAGTGTATTTTTAATATACTAAGCTTATACCGTTGGTCGTTGGCAGATTTGTTCAATTTTCAAACGATAGATTCTATTAAATACATATTTACAACACATATTTCAAATCAAATAATTATACAATAAAATAAATCAATACATAATCTAGTCAATACAGTTTTCAGAATTTTAATTTTAGTTAAATTAAAATCATTAAAAAATAAATCCGAGAACGTGTTTTGTGACAAAAATACCTCAGCTTTTCTATTTATTTAAGGTCTTACAAACTAAAATCTTTCAAAAAAATTTTACACATTTATTTTGTTTAGACATTATTGAAAAATCATATATACTTATGATCAAAAAATACTTATAAGAAGTACACGATATTTAATAATTTATCATCGTGCGTTTTGAGCATTTTTATTGCTTACTTGAGTGTAGGCATATTTTGAAGCAAGTTTTGAATGAAATAAATCGATATTAAATTTTTAACTTAAAAAAATTGATACGGGGAATAATCGATCTTTCTGATTGGAACATCTCTGTACAGTTGCAAGTATTTTTAAACTTTTATTCTCAGCTGCTGGTCAATCACTCTTAAAGCGGGCGATCTGCCTAGCTGTGAAATAATATCGATCTAAAAAGACATACAATAGCACCTGTGCACATTTTATTTAAAAAAAAAAACGCAATGTGCACGATATTGAAAATGTTACTTTGCACTGAAACATTATAAGGATTAACTTCACAATATCAGAGGAGGAATGGAAAGAAAGATGAATGAATTGTGTGATACCATGAAAAGCAAATGTTTGGACGTACTTTGTGTGACAGAAAGTATGAAAAAAGAGAGCGGTACAATGCAGCATGATGATAGGTTCGTCATCTGGTCTGGGAGACCAGATACGGAGAGGGCCTGCCAGGGTGTTGCAGCGCTACTGTCTCCCAGAATGGTTGAATGTATGTTACAGTATGAATGTGTAAGTCCTAGAATAATGTGGATCAGATTCAAAATTGGTTTGACCAGGGTGTTTCTAGTTATTTGCTATGCCCCTGTTAATTCTGAAAGCGACGAAGTGAAAGATGATTTTTGGACTGGAGTGAATGATGTAATGAGACGAAAAAAAAGTAATGAAAGGATTATAATGGCGGGCGATTTGAATGGGTGGGTGGGAGTCAGACGTGACGGATTTGATTCAGCCTTAGGTATGTTTGGGGATAAAAGAACGAATGACAATGGGAACAGAATACTTGAAGTATGTTTAGAGTGGAACCTGTTTGTGTCGAATACTTTCTTCGATCATAAAGGTATCCACCAATATACGTGGGAAAGAGGAAATGATAGATCTATAATTGACTTTGTAGTAATTGACTCTAGGTTGAGAACCGTTACCGAGGACACAAGAGCTTTCAGAGGGGCTGAGGTTGAAACTGACCACTTTCTAGTAGTGTCGAGAGTAAACCTCTTCCGTGGCTGGCGCTCTAAAGTGAAAACGGTAACGACTCCAACAAGAGTCAAAGTAGAAAAACTGCAAAACGATATTATCAGAAGTGAGTATGAGAAGTGTGCAGAGATGAGACTGAATGAGAAGGAAATGGACGGTCTTAGCATAGATGAAACGTGGAACCACATAAAAGTAAGTCTTTGTGAATCTGCTAGAGACGTGTGTGGATTAAGTACGCAAGGTAGGAAAAAAGGTGATGCATGGTGGGATGACGAGATCAAGGCACTGGTCTCAGAGAAGAAGAAAGCATGGTTATATCTGATAGCGTCTGGCAGTGCATCTAGTGAAGAGAGAGATCGAGCGAAAGAAGTGTATAAGGAATGCAAGAAAAGAGTAAGTGTCGGAGTGAAAGAACGAAAGAAACGCCTGAAAGAGGAAGAGGGAATTAAAATGACCAACCACTTCCAAGAAAACATTAAACTGTTTTGGAAGGAGGTCAAAAGATCCCGGAGTGGTACAGATAACGGAAGTATGAAAGTGATAAAATCAAAAGATGGAAAAATGTTGACGAATGAGGAAGATATAAAAGATAGATGGATGAAATATTTTGAGGAAGTCTTTGAAAGCAATCTGGGTGACAGTGATTCCAGCGGCGAATCAGGGATGAGCGACGACGGAGTGAATGTTACCAGAATCAGCATGGATGAAATAAAAAGATCAATTAAATGTATGAAGAATGGTAAGGCTGTTGGGTTCGACAATATCGCTGCCGAATACTTTAAAGGTGATAGCCGTATAATTCTCACATGGTTGTGCAAACTTTTTAACCAGTGTTTAGAGGAGGGTTACACGCCATTAGATTGGAGAAGGGCTGTGATAATGCCGTTATACAAAGGTAAAGGGTCACGCATGGATTGTGGGAATCATAGGGCTATTAGTTTGCTAAGTTCAGTCGGCAAGCTGTATGGTAGAATATTGATTGAAAGGGTAAGAATGGAAACAAAAGATAAAATATGGGATGTGCAAGGTGCTTTTATGAGTGGACGGGGGTGTATGGATCAGATTTTCTCTTTGCGTATGCTCACTGAGAAGTTTCTGGCAAAAAACCAGAAACTTTTCTGTGCCTTTGTAGATCTACAAAAAGCATACGACCGCGTCGACAGGAAAAAGCTATGGAAGGTATTGTCCAAGTATGGAGTGAATACAAATCTTGTACAGGCAATCGCGTCTCTATATGAGGGAAGCGTTGCTTGCATAAGGGTAAACGGTGGTTTTACGGGGTGGTTTGACATCATAAAAGGTGTTAAGCAAGGTTGCGTAATGTCACCGTGGTTATTCAACCTATACATGGATAATTGTATGCAAGAATTGAAAGAGGCGGGATTGGGCGCGAAATTGAATGAACTGATAGTATGTTGCCTGTTGTATGCTGATGATGCGGTGCTGATTGCTAACAGTATAGAAGATCTGCAGTCTCTCGTGTCTAGGATGAACGAAGTATGTATGAAGAATGAATTAATGATGAATGTAAGTAAGTCTAAAGTCATGGTGTTTGAAAGAGAGAGTCAGAAAACGGTGTGCAATATAGTTGTGAATGATGAATACTTGGAGCAGGTGGATGAGTTTGTATATTTGGGAAGTATGTTTACGAGAGATGGGAAGGCTGATAGGGATATCGAAAGAAGGGTGAATGCAGGTAACTCCATTAATGGAGGATTGAACGCCGTTGGAGCCAACAAAAAGTTGTCCACAGAAGCGAAGTTAGCAGTCCACAATGGAGTACTGGTACCTACCCTGATGTATGGCAGTGAAGCGTGGAAATGGCAGAGAAAGGATGAAAGTAGACTGAATGCTGTAAAAATGAGATCCTTGAGGCGTATGTGTGGTAAAACCATGTATGATCGTGTGAGGAATGTGGAGATCCGAAAAGAATGCAAGGCTGATGTGAGCGTAGTAAGTAAGATTAAGAAAGGGACATGTTGTTTGGGCATGTTGAGCGAATGAATGAAGAAAGGAGTGTAAAGAGAATTTATGACGCGAATGTGAACGGTAGAAGAAGCCGAGGACGCCCAAGGAAGACGTGGCACGACCAAGTAAATCAGATACTTGAGTCGGGCCATGTCAAGAGTCAGAATAATAGAAGAGTATGTATGAGAAGATGTATGAATGTGAATGAGGCAAGGAGTGTGTGCCAAGACCGAGTTGTTTGGCGGTCTGTCCTCTCTGCCTACCCCTGCGGGGAAACGGCGTGATGGTTAGTTAGTTAGTTAGTTAGTTAACTTTACATATAAAAATCTCGTGTCACAATGTTCGTCCGAGGTAAACTCCGAAACTACTTAACCGATTTTGTTGAAATTTGGCTGACTCTTTATAATTTGGTCCAACTTAAAAGATAGGATAGTTTTTATCTCGATTATTGACTTCAATATTTATTATTGCGATTTAAATTTTCTTTTATTAGACAATTATTTAAAATTATTGAGTGAGTTAATTTATTGAAAAAAAAAATGGTTATCTAGGTTAGGTAACCATCCAGTAGATGGCATTGTGTTTCGATAGCCACAGCAACGCGTGGGCTGGTCAGCTAGTAATGTATAAATATTTGAGAATAGCCTTACCATCACCAGAGGCCCTAGCACGCTTGCTTTATAACGATCGGTAGGATAACTATCGGTAACTTCTCATCGTTTCCTAGGACAACTGCACATCGCTAAAGTACAAACAACAGTTGATGTCGAATATGTTAAGGACACTTAGTCATTGTGAACTGTCACTTATTCGTTGGCGATCTGTAGTCATGCTAGGGAACGATGAGAAGTTACCGATCGTTAAAAAGCAAGCGTGCTAGGGCCTCAGGTCTGCAATGTAATTAAAAATCTTATGATGAAAACCATGTTCAGACATTATCTTTCTGATATATCTATCTTTGGTGGGATTTGTCATTGCTATTTAGGGAACGGTATAGTTTGTAGGTACATTACGTATCATTTCCTTCTGCCATTTCCATTGTTTCGTGTTTCAACGTTTTGTTATTACGTTATTAGTGAATAGCAAATCTGTAAAAAAAATATACCTACTACATACAAAAATCCGGAGAAACTCATGGTAACTACCAAATTGGAATGCAGGAGAAGCAGAGGTGGATCAACGAAGCTTAGTTGTGATCAAATATTTTAAGCATCCGGAACGTCGGTTACCTTGAGGAGTGGAGTAGCAATATCCAATATCCACCATGGAAATTGGAGTGGAGATTCTCCGCAATGAGGAAACGACTAAAGAAGGAGAAAACATTAGGTAAGGGTAACCTATACCCATTGAAGTGAATGATTTTAATGTATCCTCATTGTCAGGGTTGATAAGGACATTGTCAGAAGGGTGAATGTCAAAAGGGTTAATTAATTAATGGATAACTGCAATGAATACCACAGACAGCAGTCTACGATTAAGTTCTGATACTAACCCTGATGCACGGAGCATCTAGATTCATGGAACTGGCAGACGAAGGATGAAAGTAGGCTGTTGAAATGAGATCCAAAAAGGGGCTGAAGAGAATTTGTGGTACATATCGTATTATATGATTAACAAAATAAAGGAAGCTTAGATGTTTTTTACATATATAGCGGATGAAACAGAAAGGGATGAATAGAAGAAATGACGTGGTCAAGTGAATCAAAAATTTCATTCGGATTATGTCAAGAGTTAGAAATCTGAATGTGATATGTGTCGTTCCATCCAATCTGCTTACCTCCAGCGAAATGACGTAGTACTTATTTAGTCATTGCGAGGCATGCTTTTTGCCATATATCTACCAATATCTTTGTTGGGTTTAGCACGTAGGTACAGAGTACCAATAATAATTTGTAATTCAAAATCAGTCCGTATGCGAAATACACGCCAAGTGAAATAACTACATACTCTCACGGGACTTGAACATTTCCTGGTGATGCCTTGTCTAGGCATAGAACAAGCGGGCTGGGAACTTTGAAAGCAACCCGATCCACAGAAACTTCAACAAACAACGTAGTCGGATCAAAAGCACCCAACCATTCGTTCATTAGTATTGATATTCTTGTTTTTTTGAAGTCCTTTTTGGCTAGGTGTCTTGAGAAAACAGTGGCGACTTGAGGATTCAGAACCTGTCTGTGGCCGGATGTACATTTTCTCACAGAACCGTATACATTGGTGGAGATCTTTACTGAATTTTTATGTCGCCATTACATCATTGTTGTAAAACAAAGCCACAGGAGTCCATCAATTAGGCGTACCTGTGTCATGTTATGTTTTGGCCTGTTCAATATGCGCCGCGGGATTTGATAAAACAATGATGGCAATCGGTTTGTGAAAGCACATGCAACTGGTTTTGAGGTGAGTATATTTATGGGTTTTTACCTACATAATTTGAATAACAATTATTGTAATACCGTCAAGTAATATATATTTTATTAAAGATAATTCTTTCTTCTTATTGTGAATATTGTAAAGCATCCCGCAACAGAAGACGGAATAATGATATATGTGAAATATGTGTATACACTGGTGTCATTTGGCAGTGTCTGAACAAAGACCCTTTGCTTCTTCAATCTTCGCAAAATCACTTTGTGGTGTCATTTTTATTTTGTTATTTCATGCTTTTATTGTCCTGACGAAGAAACCATCGGTTTCTATACATGTGATTATATAGTGGTGTACACAGAGTTACTTTTTTCATTTGATGACCCTTTGATTTAAAATAAATAATTTCCGGAAAAACCGTTTTTTAAATGTCATGAAACTGAATTGAAACCAGAACCTTAACCTTGCCGGTGCTCCTCTCTAACCACTGAGCTAATTCGACCATATCCCTGCAGTCCGAGCAAGAACTACCAACATCATCTTCATTTTAGGTCTATGCTAAGGTCATGTGTTTAATTCCTAGATACGACCGTATATATTTCTGATGTTTCAGTTTCAAATTTTCGTTGAGGGTCGCAAATATTATCTTCAATGAAAATAAGTATTTTTATAACTAACTAGCTGATACCCGGCATGCGTTGCAATTCCACTTAAATAAATAAATTGTTTCTCCCTGCGTGTCCTTTCCCATTCGTCCCCGTTCCCCTTCTGCCTCCTCTTCTCCCCCTGCATCCTCTAGCCCCTCCCGCGATGCCCTTTCACCTTCACCTCCCCTCTCCCGCTGTTTCCCTTCTCGCGAACCTCCCCCTCTAAGTTTCATTAATCAAATCCCCAAAGTTTCATCGCAATCGGATGAACGGTACGCTAGCGCATAAAATACGAACAAACAAACAAACATTATTTTTTATACGATAGCAATACACAACTAATTGCAGAAGGCAAAAGACGACGGACCATATATTAGGTTTTACATAAGTAACTAACCAAATAGGGAAAACTTTATTTTGCTAACATTTTCGCTGTATCTATACAATAAGTTATATGTATCTATGATGAGAATGTATTATGTATTGGATAACTTGGGAGGTTTAAAAAAAAATTATGATCATGCATTTCTTCCATTAAAACTAAGCACGTCTCCGTTTGTATGTGTACCTTCTCGTAATATATTATTAAAGCTGAGATTACCAAAATCCATTTCACCATAAATTCCGTGATAAAATGTGAACATCCTGTGTCTCAGAGATGTTCAAAGTATTATTTAAAAAAAGAGTTGGCACGACAGTTGGCACCCCGAAATTATGATTATTATAAAACCATAATTTTTGTGCCTTATTTACCAATTTCAAACATAAAATCGACATCAAAAAATGTTTTAATAATAAGTTGGTATGGATATGAAGCAATTTTTTTACCGTGTCGATTTTTTGTACTTATACGCTGGTTTACATAGTATATAGACACGTAGTTTTATCCTGCATTTGAGCTAAAAATCTTTTTTTTTTACTTTCGTTATTCGGAGGTGCATCGTGTCTGCACACCCCTTTGACGAAAACTTCGTTATATTTTGTATAAGTGGGTACACGGAGAAAAGTTTTATTCTAAAATACGATCATTTTATTCGTAAAAACGGGACTGAAGTTCTTACGAACAAATTAACAGTGTTTCAATGTTTATTGGCGGGAAAATGTAAGAATATTTTTTTGGTATACGTACGAAATTACGTATACCAACAAATTATTCTTACACGTTCCCGCCAATAAACATTGAAACCCTGTTAATTTGTTCGTAAGAACTTCAGTCCCGTTTTTACGAATAAAATGATCTTATTTTAGAATAACATTTTTCTCCGTGTAGGTGTACTGTATCCTTAACCAACTGCTGATTATCCAATCATATCCATGATATGATTTAAGATTATCACGGCCAAAAGTATCTCTATTATTTATTTTTGGGGTGTTATGCTGTGTCCTTCTTTAGCCAACGTTTCGGACAATGTTACGGTGTCCATCATCAGGGCAGATGTGTGCGTTCAGCGCCCTTGAGGTGATCATCCAAATATTATTATTGTTGGTGAAAGAACGACGTAGCAAAACACGGCATAACACCCCCAAAATAAATAACAGAAAAAGGATTGCTTATTGTATATATATTATATATATATTATATATATATATATATATATATATATATATATATATATATATATATATATAAGTATGCCTGGGGCCACTGTCGGGGAATCAGCTGATCATTTAAAATCTTAAATATAAAATTATATAAATTTTAATTTATGTGCAAGTTAAGATGACAACTGCTCCCGTCTGGAGCCAGTGAGACTATGGCATCCCCAATTGGGGTATGTTATGAGGCTGAAGGTAAGTGGGGAAGGGAAGGAGACGAGGAAGAGGAAGGTGGGAAGTACCTGGCTATTCAGATCTAGTCACGTCAACGTTTCATTTCTGAATGGTGGTCTTACACCAGGGCGATACTAAGAGTATCTTCCGCTCTGGAACGTGCCGAAAATATACTAAATATTATTTTAAATAATTAATTGTGAAATAACACAAATGATGATAATTGTGAAATAAAATTTATTTGCGCACGCCGGGTTCGAACCCGCGGCCTTCGGAATGGGAGTCCAACGCCCTACCGCTGGACTACGCCGGCCAAGACTATGACAAGGAAAGATTTTTTAAAAATTGATTTTTCTTTTCTCATAATCATTATGACGTCCAACTTTGCCTCCTTCAAATGCCTCTAGTTTTTAGAGTCTCTTATCAATTTTATTATTCGGTAGTTCTGTCTAAGTGGTCATCTCGCCTGTGGATGACACATATTTCTCATTATCTTCATAGGAATCTATCCTATGGCACTAGAATTGCAAAGGTTATCTGTTGATTACGTCCCCGAAGAAGAGGAAGACTTCTTCTTTAAAAATGCAACCAAATCATAAGCCAAAACCTGACTTACGCTGCCCCCCTATTTCCTCGTATATGCGAGGCTTTATTATTTAACACAGAAATGGAGAAATTATATTTCCAAAGCTTGAGATGCTCAGGAAGTATGTGAGTTCGGGTTAACACGCACTATTGCATTTAATGCTAACACAGTGTCGTCGACCAGTGAAAAATATTACGGATTTCAGTCTGGTCACGCCTCGGGTAAGTAATAACACTGATAGTGTTGTGGTCGGAATATTGATACTGGCGAAAAAAGTACGATCAGTGAATAAAAAAGTACCTAACTATCTTTTATATTAAATTGTATTTAGAAGAGACAGCAAAAGTTGGCGCCATCTTGAACAATCATCTTGAAATTTCTTAATTCAGAGGTAAGTTTTTTTTAGTAATAATGACAATGGAATAGCAAATGCCTAAGTTAATGCAATAAATAGCATTAGAGAGATAAAAATATTGAAATATTTAAAAAGCAATAATTTAATTTCGTACATTTTTTTATCTAATAAATTCATTAGTGCCGATGTCATCTTTGGGGATGCTATGTGGTGGGTATTTTTAAACAAAAATGAAGGTGTTTTGGGAAGGAAAAAGGTATGAGAAGTAGGTAGGAATCTGAGGGTCAACGTGTCCAGGAGTGATGAACGTACGAATCCATCGTTCCCACTGTGGTGCAATGCGGTGCGGTGGGTCGTGAAAGTCCGGGTGGAGAGTTGGAGAGGTCAAAAGATCTACCGATCCTGCCCGCCATGCAGAGTGTCACCAAACGTAGCAAACCACTTGGGGTGATCTATGGCAGGGGTGTTGGGTATCCAATAAAAATCCATACCTGCCTCCAAATTGAGTTTCAAATATATTTTTTTGTTTTCTGTTATGTTAGTAAAAAGCAGTTCGTGTTGTGGATATTGAAAGAGAACAGTAATAGAATAAGGACAAGAAGTTGATGATTCAATTCGTCTCTGCGAAAAAAAAAATCATTTATTTTTTGTGGAAAGTGGTTGTTGTGGTATCGGTTGGGACTGACTGAACTGTCTTTTCAGCTGTCGCAATGAACATTAATAAATAAATGAAATCTACAATTGTAGTTAAATACACACCCGCAACTGCAAGAAGTGCCTACACTGCCTATTGCCGTAACGCTCTGTAACCCAGTTAGAGCCGTTTCCTGCTTCACAGAGATGGATGAACGGTGACTACCAGAAAGAACGACTAACTCCCACGGAGATTGGGACTCGGAATACAACGGACGTTGCAACTATATCATAACAACTTTACCCAGGTACGAGAGAAGACTGCCATTGCAGAAAAGTACTCCAAAAACAATAAGAGATATTCTAATATATTTATTACTTTATTTTTTTAAAGACACACAGTGTAATAGTAGATATAATAGATTAACGGTCCTTCTCACTAGGAATTCTTGTTCCGATGTTGTTGTGTTTGTCTTACTTCATTTTAATGTAAATTTGATGAGCCTGCCCATGAGCTGCGTGGCGGGCCAAATCGGGAGAGGCCGGTTTGGGGAGACCCATTGACCTGTCCAGATTGTCTTTCTCGACCCATCGTCTTGTACCGCAACGGAAGGGATGGATTCATATGTCTGTCATTCCTGGATACACTGACTCCTAGATTCCTACCCACCTTTCATACCTTTTTCCTCCCCAGAACTTCCTCTCCTTCATTTACTTACAAATACCTTGGTCCTGAGAGAAATTATTTTCCTCATGGCCACCTTTCAATGTTTCCCCATCTCCATGTTTTTAGATCTCTTCTTCAAGCTTGTTCGACTGTTGATTTCCTCATCTTTAAGTTTTTAGATCTCATCTTCACATTTGTTAATTTCCTCATCTACATGTTCGTTGACTGTTGGTTGCCGTGTTGGGATTAATCATATATTTTTTGGTTTCTTCATCTTCGTATTTATTAGCCATATTTCGATGTTATTTTAAACATGTTTATCTCCATGGCATTAATATCATTTTTTTTTTTTTTTTTAAAGTTAGATATCTGTGAGCTTTTTATCAACTACCTCGAGAAATTGCATACTACTTTTCATTTTGCACAGCCAGATAAATGCCCCAATTACTTGTGCAGTATAATTTATGGCGGAATCGCATGTTTCGCTTTTTAGAGCAAACGATGTTTGCCACAGGAAGCTTTTACACCCTCGCCTCGCTATTACGGATTGCTGATCTCAAAAGACTATTAGGAATTTCCTGGAGAGACCACATTACAAATGAGGAGGTTCTCCAAAGAATCGAAGGAGGAAGGCACCTACTCAGGACCTTGTCCAAAAGGCGTGCAAGATGGATCGGCCATATAATACGACAAGAAGGCCTCTTGCATGCCATAATGGAGGGTATGACCGAGGGGACAAACTCTGGGGGACGACCACGCCGAGAGTACCTGGAGGACTTGCTGGTGAACATGCCCTGCTCATCATATGCAAACTTCAAAAGAGCCGCACAAGACAGGGAAGAATGGAAGAGAAGAATATAGGAAATTGCTGCAAACCAATCCCAGGATTGAAACCAGAGAGAGAGAGAGATCTCAAGTAGTGTTGCCAACTCGATTTTTAAAATAAATCCAGACGACACCTGAAAAGAAGCTAAACAGAGTTAAAATCTTGTAAAGCCTAAGTTGGGACCAAATTCGCCATCCTGTGGGTGGGGATGGTTATAGAAATTCTGAGAAGAATTAAACCGGTTCCTTCGAATTTTCATGTATCTTGGGGGGAGGGGGTAACCATAGAATTTATTTTTATTTCCTAGCTGGAGGGGGGGGGGGGGGGGTTAGTCATTCTGAGTTATGAACCAAGTTTTCAATACGAAATGCACCGATTCCTAAATAAATAACTCCTTAATTGTCATTTTTCGTTATGCGTTTTGTATTAAAAGTGGAGTTAGATTATCTGAAAAACGAGCTGAGAAGCTAAACCCCCTTTTTTGGAGTTGATGTCTTAATTTTGGAGCTAAGTCTAGCTCTAAAGGAGCTTAGTTTTTTGGCAACACTGGTCTCAATGAACTACTGAACAAGTGCAAGAGCATAGTTCGAACATCATTTAGCATACACGATAGAACTTAAAAAGCGAAATAATATGAAAAGTTTTTTTATTATTTTTAAAAGGCGTAGATTAAGGCATAAATAAATAAATCATTTCGACAGCAATTTTACTTCTTTATCACTGTTCAGCTAATTTATTATGCATACTTATTTGTACACATTTAGGTACCTCTACCTATATATCCTATCGAAGAAAGTAAACACTTTGTGGCTTGAAATTATACCAATGAAACAAATACTTAGTTATAAACCACTTTATTTAAATATTAAATTAAATTATTTATTAAAATAAAGTGGTTTATAACTAAGTATTTGTTTCATTTGGTACAGGTATATCCTAGTAAGACCGATGAATATCAGATACTAAAATTACTGACAATGAAAAAAAAATAAAACACTTACTTATTTCATTAGATAAATGAATTATAAACCTTACTGTCACCTCATTTTTTTTCGTTTCATGTAAAAAAAAATCTTAAAAAATTCACAAAGTTCCTTAATTTTTTTTCAAATTGCTAACTGAAATAATATGAAAAAGCGAAATAATATGAAAAATCGAAATAATATGAAAGTTATTTTATTATTTTTAAAAGGCGTAGATTAAGGCATAAATAAATAAATAATTTCGACAGCAATTTTACTTCTTTATCACTGTTCAGCTAATTTATTATGCATACTAATTTGTATAACATTTAGGTACCTTTACGTCTCTCTCGACACAGGAATATCCTATCGAAGAAAGTAAACACTTTATGGCTTGAAATTATACCAAATGTAACAAATACTAAGTTATAAACCACTTTATTTAAATATTAAATTAAATTATTTATTAAAATAAAGTGGTTTATAACTAAGTATTTGTTTCATTTGGTACAGGTATATCCTAGTAAGACCGATGAATATCAGATACAAACCCTTAAAAAAGATGGCGTATTTTGTCAGAGGCTAAAATATTCCCGCTTTGCAATAAAATCCAAATAAATGAAACATTTGTTAACGTATTCGAAAACTAAAAACTGTTTTCGAAAGGTGATGAAATAAGCTTTCAAATTTCTATATTAAAAATTACTATGTATTTTTTTAAATAAATTTTTTTTTTGCGAAAACTTAAAAAAAGTGTTCAAAATGGCTCACTTTACTTTTTTTCTAAAAATTACTGACAATGAAAAAAAAAAACAAACACATACTTATTTCATTAGATAAATGAATTATAAACCTTACTGTCACCTCATTTTTTTTCGTTTCATGTAAAAAAAAATCTTAAAAAATTCCTTAATTTTTTTTCAAATTGCTATCGGAAACTTTGGTTTCAGAAAGGGGTAAATTTTAATTTTTTTGTGGTTTTCTTTTAGATTTGAATATATAGTTTGTTGTATTCTCTTTCCAATACCGTTTAGATCACATTTCTGACTATGATAGTAAGGGAGAAACAACGATTTCTGTGAGACCTATGTGAGCTGGGACAAATATGGTCTCCTGTGATTAAACGGGTTAAAGATTACATACATAAATAAATATCGCATGTTTGTAAAAGCCCGTACAGGCGTATAAAATAAATAAATATCAGCTAGAATCAATAGTTTTAATTACAGGATTTAAAGAAAAGTAACCACAAGTAAATTGACAAAATGAGTAGGATTGAATAGACATAGTTTAACAAAAATCAGGAAAGCATTCGAAGGGGTGGGTGCCTTGCAGAATCGTTAAATTCATTATGCAGCTTTCGCCTTTGGAATCTTATTGTTTGTTAATCATGGACCCACGCAACACGAGAGTGGGTACCAACTTGCTGTGATGAAATTTGAATGCATAATCAGTTCAGATCCGTATGACCTTATCCAAATAGTTGAATTTCCGACTTGAACCAAACTGAACTAAAATGAAAAAATACCTACTCGAATTAGTCATAATTCATGAGTCAATATGAAATATTGCCTTGCAACTTGCAACTTGTCTTTTTGATACTTCCATTTGGCATTTTGCCTCTTGACTATTAAGTGAAAATGTTACTATAAAAGCACAAAACTGGAAAATCTCAGATATTGCCGGTAGGTAAATCCTTAGCATTGTTAGGTTAGATTAGATATTTTTAATTTTTTCTCACTTTTCGTTATCTCATTATAAATCAATTTTTATATGTATATTTTTAATACCGCACATGAGTCCCAATTGCCTCCATCTTTCTGAGGCAAGTGAGACAATGACATTCCCAATTGGGGTATGTTGTGCAGCTGAAGCTAGTGGGAAAGGGAAGGAGATGGGAAGAGGAAGGCGGGGAAGTACCTTGCTATTCAATGGCTGGTTAATTCATTGCGAAATAACACAACTGAGTTATTATAATTGGATTGTTCAGAGTTGATTTATTTGCTTGAGATTTATACTTACAAGCGACTAAATCGCCGCTACCCGCTACCTGTCATACTATTTTGCAAGTGCAGCGCGTAGCGGCGTTTACAAACACAAATAATACTATAGAAGGTACATACGAGCGGCTATCACGTCACTTGAAAGTAGCTCCATGGAAGAACGGCGTAAGTAGGTAAGGTTAGGGCTATGTTCCATTTCGGACATTCGCACAATTATTTCTGCAATAAATTCCTAAAATTTTCAGATGAAAAAGATTTACAACTACACGGAGAAAAATGTTATTCTAAAATACGATCATTTTATTCGTAAAAACGGTTAAAAATGGGACTGAAGTTCTTACGAACAAATTAACAGTGTTTCAATGTTTATTGGCGGGAAAATGTAAGAATAAATATTGAAACCCTGTTAATTTGTTCGTAAGAACTCCAGTCCCGTTTTTACGAATAAAATGATCGTATTTTAGAATACCATTTTTCTCCATGTATCGGGCTTCTACATTACCAAAAAAACAGTTACATTTATTTTGCAATCAGGAAGTACAACGCTAAAAAGGAAATAATAACAAAGAAAATGTTCACAAATTCTCAGGCTTTTACGGTAACGTGTCTGTGTTTCTACCTGTTTGACTGGTAATTGCACCGGCAAAGAAATAGCCAAGAAATTAAGAAATGGCCTAGTCGTTCCGTGTCCTCGTTCTCATACTAAGGGAGACATGTTCCTGGTTTGAGCAATCCTCACCGGTTTGCCGCCTATGGACTACGGCTACGAACTGGTGGACGCAAGAAGCAAGTGAGTCGAATTCGAACGATTCGAGACGAGAAAAGCGATGGATCTTGTCGTGTTATGCAACAACTCGAATCGGAATTACACCTACCTTTACCGCAATAGGTAAATACATTTCATAATTCATTAGGTTACTTGCAATTGAATGGTAGAACTGATAGCTAAAACGTCCAATTATCAAGATTTAATTGCAGTGATTGCTGGTAGATTAAACAGTTAATGGCAGACTCATCAAAATGCTATGAAGATTGAAGAATCTAACTTTATGTACTTCTGAATTACATAAAGTTAGATTCTTAAAATTATTACAAAAATTTTTCCGTGTAAACTTTAAGAGTTATCGTAGAAATTTATATTTAATCAATTTTACGACAGTTCCTAATAAAAAAGTATTTCTTTCGATGATTAGCGAAGACTGACAACTAAAACAATTATTGACCGGTCGGTATAGCTGAGTTGGCATCGTATTTGGGTTTCACCCTTGCGTCGTTTGTTTATTTTTTCGGCTGGATCCAATTATGAATGTGCTTTCAGGGCAATCTTTGTCATGACGGGTTATTCTGTAAATTTTGCGTTAGCCTATCTAACGTACGATAAAATACGATAATTTTATTCGTAAAAACGGTTTTCAATGTTTAATGGCGGGAAAATTTAAGAATAATTTGTTGCTATACGTACGAAATTACGTGTACCAAAAAATTATTGAAACCGTGTTAATTTGTTCGTAAGAACTTCAGCTCCGTTTTTAACCGTTTTTACGAATGAAATGATCGTATTTTAGAATAACATTTTTCTCCGTGTAGGTTAATCGGTATTAAATGAGTCGCATGTAACGTGCATAAAAGGAGTATTGATGAAGTAAAAGTTGAAGTTTTGATGATGTACGTTACGGACGACTGATTTAACACCGTTTAACTTGCTGTATACATAAATAAGTTTCAAAAGAGAGAGATTTTAATTTCATAAGTAGACTATTTAGTATTTAGTCCCCCATTCCGATGCAAGCCACATTTTCAGCTTACTGTGATGGTAGTAGGTGATTTTCAAATATTGTCAGGTTATTCGTAATCCGGAATGTTTGTATTTATTTTTTATAATAATAAAAATTAATAACAATATCACATCATAGGTAGGTATTACTTTATCGCTTGTTTAAATTTTTCACACAATCAATTCCAATTTGGAAATTACACTTAAAGTCAAAGCGAATCCATGAGAATCGCAGGACTGTTACGTGAAAACTGCATTTTTACAGGAGGTCCCGTGGAAAAGGATAATTTTAAGTAAAAAAAGGAGAGGAAGTTCTGGAAAGAAAAAAAGTATGAGGGGAAGGAATCTGGGAGTAATTGTGTCTAGGAGTGACGCATTCAATCTTTACTCTAGGCATCCCTGTCCTGTGTTGCTTCAGTGATCTCAGACAATTACAGTTCCAATCCCTCCTCGTGTATCTTCTGGAGCTTTCCTCAGCTTAGTCTGATGCCCATAATAATAATAATTGGATGACTTGTGTATCGCCGTTTTTTGTGAAAAATCACCTCAAGGGTCCGGACATCTTCCCTGTGAAATTGGCGCCAATTTACAAAATTTCAGTTTTTAAATTAATTCGGTTGGTACCTACACGGAGAATACGATCATTTTATTCGTAAAGACGGTTAAAAACGGGACTGAAGTTCTTACGAACAAATTAACAGTGTCTCAATGTTTATTGGAGGGAAAATGTAAAAATAATTTGTTGGTATACGTACGAAATTACGTATACCAACAAATTATTGTTACATTTTCCCGCCAAAAAACACTAAAACACTGTTAATTTGTTCGTAAGAACTTCAGTCCCATTTTTAACCGTTTTTACGAATAAAATGATCGTATTTTAGAATAACATTTTTCTCCGTGTACCCTTATGTCTTAGTACGTATCAGCACACATGTTGAATAGGTACTACAGAAAATTTAAGATTGTTAGTGAATGACACGGATAGCAGATAAATAAACATTAAGTAACAAATACGCATGTAAAATAAAAAAACTCTTCAAACATAATGACAACAGAAGACAACTGCACCCCATGCAGATGAGATCCATACAGATCATCGGACCATCTCATAATAAACTTGCAAATTTAAAAAAAAACAATGCAGTTAAAATATCATGAATACAGTGGTCAGTGTGGTGACAAGGTAGGATCTCTGCGGTCTGCAGATCGAACTGAAACAAAGGGAATGAATGCCGATTGTCGATAATAACAAATTCCTGTCCAAGTATTAGTCAGTCACTGTGTAGAAGGTCGTTTTTTTCCTGTTTACTTACCATATAAAGCCAATCACCTCGGGTGACCCGCGCTGACGCTCTCTACATAACAAGTGAGGGCGTGGAGAAATGTTCCCTCTTGTCGCCACTCTCCGCTCTGTACCTCTGTACCTCTGTACTACCTGTGATATGCCGGAGTACGGTGACAGTACACGGTTAACAGTACAATAAAACTGCATTACTTTGACCCTGGTGGGGTAATTTTGCAACATTAAGAACAGTTTTTAATGTTTCTATTTTTGAAATTGGTAATTCGTGGTGGAATTTCATTAGAATGATATAAGCGCCTCCGCCCACTCAGGCAACTGAAAACTCTCAACTGCCAACTGTCTTTGTATGACAATGTGATGACCCGCACACTTCACAATCACACAAAACCCCGTTGTCAATGGTAACGCAAGCGGTGACTTGCGACCATCTTGCGACTGTCACGGCTGATTGCCCTGGGCGGTAGCATTGCTAGTTGCGAGCTGTCAGCTGATTGTTCTTCTTCTATGGTTAAACAAGCTTTTTGACCAATCAAGACAGAGAAAACAGCCGGTTTTAGTTGGTTTTCAGTTGGCTCAGTGGGCGGAGCGCCTAATAAAACAAATATAAAACTTATTTCCACACAATTATCTAAGGCGTTGTTGCTGGTTGTTTCTATGGTTACAACCATAAATAAACCAGTTACAACTGCGCGTTGCTATGTTTGGCAGCCAAACTTCTCTCATGCATCATTATCTCAGCTTGTTTCACCTTAGACGACGAAAATTTCAGCTGTCACCTCGAAAACTGACAACCAAACTGGCTTATGCTTGGCAACCAGGAACTGGCTCGTCGCCGTCCACGGCAATAAGCACGGCGAGTTGCGGTTCGCTGCTTGCATTGCCATTGACAACGGGTTTTTGATAAATGGTGTAGTGTGCGAGCTATCATATTGACATACACAGGATAGCGACTTTAGTTGCAAACTGTTTTTCTTTTCAGTTGCCTCGTCAGTGGACGCACTTAAGTGAAAATTAGTTTTATGTTTGTTTTATCATTTTAAGAACATTGCTTTTAAATATTTTAAATAATCTTAATGATTTTTTAAAAACTTAATTCCGTCGACAAGTGACAATTAAATTTGAAACTGATGAATCTACAGCAGCACTATATAGATGTAAAAAGAACTTTTTCTTTTTTTGTTTTCTTATTTAATTTTTTTTTCCATTTATCGGCAAATACAAGGTTAAAAAAACTATTTAAATCGTGTCTACGCTTTAAAAGATAGTAACGCCCATCGTCATACTATTTTGCTAGTGCAGCGCCTAGCGGCGATTTCAAACACTAATAATAGTATGGATATTACTAAATTACTAAATGAATATTCATGTTTTTATTAGAAAAACTCTCTTTTTAACTTTTGAAGGTTATTCCCATCAATGTAATATATCATTGAAGAAGAAGATAACAATAATAATATATCGCAGTAGCCCAATTGGTAGAGGTGTAAGTCCCGGTAAGACGTAAGGTTCTGGGTTCGAGTCCCAGTTGCGACCGTTATATTTTATTCTTTTTCTGTGTCTTGTTTATTTTCATATTTAAAAAAATTAGATTATTATTGTTATCTTCTTCTTCAATGATAAAAAATTCGATTTATTCGAATATAAAAGCTTAAATAAAAATGTTATAACAAAATATCGACTCCACGTGTGATTTAGGATAACTAATTTCCTTTTTTTTTGTTACATTTTTAGCACGAGTGTTCTAACTTTGAAAATATCACTGTAAATTGCACTTAGAAGTGATTGAAATGTTCTAAAACATAGTAGGTACTTTAAGAATGATATTTTAAAACCAAAATACTTTTTCAATTACGGCAAAGTTCTCCAATCATGGACAAAGTAAGACATTTTACCCTCCCGAAGTTTAAGTACATTTATTATAATACAAGCAGTCATTATTATAGCGCGTCCGAACCACGTGCCCTCAGCTGAATTTTAAGCAATCCTCCAGCTTTCGGCGAATCGCAAAACATTGTTTCCTCCCCCGATGAAGGTTGTCAATGATAATGGCCACTCCAGTTCCAGGAAAGAGAACGGACTGTTAGATATTTGCACGCCCAGTAATTCAAGGAACGCAAATCTTTTTGGTAATGGCATTTATCTTTTATGACTTTATATCATCCAAGATTTCGGAAACAATAGCAGATGCTTAGTAATTCACAGAGAAAAAATTTATTCTAAAATACGATCATTTTATTCGTAAAACGGTTAAAAACGGGACTGAAGTTCTTACGAACAAATTAACAGGGTTTCAATGTTTTTTGGCGGGAAATGTAAGAATAATTTGTTGGCATACGTACGACATTTGTTCTAATAATTTATTCTTACATTTTCCCGCCAATAAACATTGAAACCCTGTCAATTTCTTCGTTAGAACTTCAGTCCCGTTTTTAACCGTTTTACGAATAAAATGATCGTATTTTAGAATAAAATTTTTCTCCGTGTTCGTTAAACTTTCTCAGTAGTTACTAGGTACCTACTCCCTTACGTATAACAGGGGTTTACAACCCCTAGAGCCTCTGATATTTTCCAATATATTTTTCTCTTACACGAACTGTAAAAATGCTCTTGCGCGATAAATATAAAATACCTATATAAATTTATTTCAAAATAAAATACTGTTTTTCAAAGCAGATGAAAGTCTCTTTCGGATTTTAATATTACACTTCGACATGTATATACAATTAAAATATTTTTAATTAAAATGCAAAGTTAGATGTTATCACTTTCTAACACTGTTTAAATCATATAACCGTAACACGAAATGAGATAGCTTCAATTTTATGAGTTTGTATCGGGCTGAGATATCTACCAAAAAGACTGCTTGCATTTAACGGCAAAAATATCTCCCATAATTGTTCTAGGGGTTAAATCAGCGGCTCATAAACGTATTTATACTAAAAAAGTTCCATTTTGCTCTCCGATTTGCTAAGATCTTTTTTTATTAAATAGTAAAAAAAATATTGAAAACATTGAACCACGTGCTGTATACCGTCCTTAGTCATGGTTCGAGCTTTTATGCACATAACAAAATACCCTGAACAGATAAAGAAGCCAAAACAAAAGTTTTTCTTCAAACGGTCAAAGTTTGTGAAATTGCACTAGATACATAATTAAAATACAATATAGATATTATAAGTTTTCCAGGAATTACGTAATGTATTTAAATCCCCCTCATAAACACGATTTATGGGGCCAACAGACCGAGCTATATCAAGCGTTATTTGGTTTGGCGTATTTCGGCATATCGGTTGCCGTACGTTCCCAAAGGGAATGTATGACTAAGGATATGCTGAAGTAGGCCAAGCTAAATAACGCTTGAGCTTTTATAGCTAGGTCTGTTGGACCCATTAGGGAGGTATTAACTTTACTAACATCAAGAAAAATATTATGTTTTTTGTTTGTTTTTAAACTATTTAAACTCCCCTATCTTCTTCACATCAATATTTCCCAACTGAAAATGTAGTGGAAGATTGCTGACACGACGATGAACTTCGAAACCTACTTGACTGGGATGTGTAGGTACCTTACTGATTTATTTTTGTCTGTAGTGATAGCCAACCTCCGATAGGAGAGGATATCAAAGGACGAAGAAGATACTTTGGAATAATCAGTCTTCAAGCATTCAAACCAAAAACTTCTACTAATATGGAAGCCGCAGAGTAAGTAGGTATTAATAGGAACTTGACAAATTGCCTGATACAATTTATGAGCCTGAAATATATTACAAACAAGATTGGCGAAGTCTTATACCGTCATATATTGTCGCCAAAAGCTTAGACAAACACGATGTAAACATCCATTCGGCCGCATGAGGATATTGGGCCCAACAGACCTAGCTATAAAAGCTCAAGCGTTATTTGGTTTGGCGTATTTCAGCATATCGGTTGCCGTACATTCCCAATGGGAATGTATGACAAGCGATATGCTGAAGTAGGCCAAAAGTTAAAAAGAGAGTTTTTCTTTTAAAAATATGAATTTTTTATAGTACTGATACATATTTTTTTTCCTGGGCTTGTCAAAAAATACTCGATTATTTGAAAGGCCGCAATGTCTTTGTTCTACTCGCAGTATTTAATTAAAGCATCTAACATATTTCTAAGCAATCAAATTTTCAAACCAAAAACACATGATTTTGCATTACTTCGTAGTGGTTCATCTTAATAGATGGTAGAAGTTACAACGGAGGTATCAGTGGTATGGTTTGGGTTAATACAATCAGCATACATATAACCTATAATTTTACCAATTAGCCAATCAAACCATTGCATTACTTGTGTGAACTTATCAAATACGGCGGTACAAGTTATAATATTATGAAACTGTGTTGTATAATACTAGAATCTATTAATACAATATATGCTACTTGACGCAATGAGGTTAAATATTCTCTAGGCAATACCATTTCCTGGACGAATGTGCAATTACTACAAGATCTGGGAAACTTTTACTAGTGCTAAGTGGTAAACCTTAGTACATGTTTGTAAACACAATTATTATTGATTATTTTTTTTAAATTGACTAATGTTTAAGACAAGATTTTTTATGCATAGCACAAAGGGTAACTATTATTATAAGCAATAATTATTAGCCTGAAACACTCATCAATATTGAAAAACTCTCCCGAGAAAATATACATGCGCACAAAGATACAGAGCTCCTGTCCGGCAAACAGAGGGGTGCGGGTTCGAGTCCCGTCGGCGCATGCATCCTTTCTCGGGAGAGTTTTTCAATATTGATGAGTGTTTCAGGCTAATAATCATAATAATTGTTACAATTATTATTGCTACTCGACGTACGCTATTGGGGGTGATAAGGTAGGTGACACATTGGTTGAAATTCACGTTAGCCGCCTGTTTTAACCGCTTGGACACATAAGCTTGTTTTCACGATAATTTAACGTGGGTAGACATAGGAATGACGTATGGCCCCGTACCTGAGTTATTTTAAATTACGTACGCAAATATTTCTCCAAAAAAAATTGTTCCTTTTATTTTGTAAAACTCGTCATAATTTTATAAAATTCCGATTAGATTTTGAACAACAATTTTTTTTTTATTTGGCACAGTACAAACACTTGGACAAAATCAATCTAAAATCCTCAGCAGTTCTTTCTAGGCCTATGAAAACACTTATCTACATTCATTGTAATTTATGAAAAAAAGTCATAAATTCAATCATTGATATATGACATAGAATCGTTTATTTTTTTAAGCTAATTAAAATTTATAATTTTTCTAAGATATCGATCGCTTGAAGAATTGCCTGATGAGAATTTATTAAGTAAATCAGGATTCTTGTCAAACTCCCATGAATAAACCGGTCGTTGACAGTTGATAGCGTGTAATATACAAAGCCCACGTATGTTTTGCATAAAACAAGCCTGTACGACCACATGTCGGAACGTAGGAGAGCCCGGCAGATTTACGATCCTGCCGATATGTGATATTGCATTGTGAAACACCTCGTACATCCTGTGTTCGGAGAAATGCTACGGTACTCGTAGGCCTGTCGTCCTCGCCCCCGGGTTACATGCGTAACACACAGCCGCAGACGGGTAACCCGCCAAAGCCTGAAATCTTACTCAAAATACAAGCCTAATCTAAATCTAAACTTGACTATTTTGGGAGCAAGGATTTCAGATCAAAACCCTGCTCTATTTTCTTCAATGATGAAAGATTTATTAATACTTTATGGATAACGGAAGTAGGAAAGTTTAGAAACAAGAATCCCATTTGAAATCAGGATATCGACCGTAATTAACCACCGGAGCGACAGAGCAGTTAAAATATTTGCTAAAGGAAATTTTTCCGCCCACATTAAAAATATCATACCTCCGAATTTGATAATCGAGACATACAAACTGATTATAGTTCTATATAGCCAATGAATTCCCCTATCTTTTGTTTTTTATCACATATTTGTAGGATTTATAAAAATAAAAAAAATTACCCTTAAAACATTTTAATCTACAGAATATTTATTTTGTTATATTTTGAATGTACAATATATTATAATTTTTTTTTTTTTAAATTTGCCACATTTTGGCATCAAAGCAATTCGAGGTTTTGGAAATAGTGCCATAATGTGGCAAAAAGCGTGGTAATTAAGGAGAGCACTTTAAATTACAAAACAAAAAATTTACAAGAGTCGATAAAACTAATACGTCATATGTGATGTGATTCTTCCGAAACGACGTAAAACAACACAGTTGTGTGAAAAATTTACGTGAAATTCAAGAAAAATATGCTGGACAAAGAGGGGTGCAGAGCACAACATGAAGCTAAATAATTAATAATCTATACCATATTAGTTTGTTTATTTCTTATTTTTTAAATTGATAAACTAATGTTTAAGACAAGATTTTTTATGCATAGCACAAGGGGTAACAATTATTATAAGCAATAATTATTAGCCTGAAACACTCATCAATATTGAAAACTCTCCCGAGAAAAGATATATGTCGCCGACGGGACTCGAACCCGCACCCCTCTGTTTGCCGGACAGGAGCTCTACCATTAAGCTACGGCGGGATACCTCCTACCCGCCAAATGATTCAATATATACCTAGTGTTTCATTCAACAATTATCGTTTATTATATCGCGACATATATCTTTTCTCGGGAGAGTTTTCAATATTGATGAGTGTTTCAGGCTAATAATTATTGCTTATAATAATTGTTTATTTCTTACTTAATTTTTTTTCTTTAGCTTATACTGTAATGGCACTAATCCCCATTTGCAACATTTGAATTGGGTAGTTTCGATAACAACAAACTACTTTATTGTAATTAGTTTTCAAGACCCATGTTTTTCTTCTGGAAATCTGTCGTATGTGTGTATTTCAAGTAACAAAAATAATAAAAAATTATAAATCGATGCAATTTCTGATTGATACACTGAAAGGGATACCTACTAGTATTTGTTATTTATTTATTTTGAATACTAATTTTATTTGATTTTTAATTATTTGTTTTAATTTTAATTATATATCCATCAAATAATCAAAATTCTAAGAGATTCTAATATAATAATCACAAACACGATTAGGCATCCTTTTCATTGTTAATTGTATCAATTATGATGGAGTGCGGTAGATTGGGCAGTCAGCAACCATTCCCTGCAGAGTTTCTTGAAGCATTGCAATGATATCGATATTCGAATTTCATTTCAAAGATTTGATGATGAATAGCTAAAACTACCCTCAATTCAGCAGTTTTATTTCTGGGGAGAACGAGTAAATGGTCTCTATGGCGTGTACTGGTCTGCATAATAGTCACGGAACCTACTTCTGCGTTCTTTCGGGGTTGGTATGTTCCCTGATGTTAACCGAATTTCAATTATAGGACCACCTCCAAATCCTACTAAACTGGGTGCGGCTTCCCCTTTCGGTGTATTTTGTAAGATTTAAATAAGTCTTGTAAGTGGATGAGAAGGGAAAAAAGGTTGAAGAAGCGATCTGCCCACGAAACACGGCTAAGACAACTCAAGTAACATGTCGGTGTTGAACGGTGGTCTTTCTCTATAGCTACACGGAGAAAAATGTTATTCGAAAAAAACGATCATTTTAACAGTAAAAACGGGACTGAAGTGCTTACGAACAAATTAACGTGGTTTTTCTTCGTTGTTTGTTTTTGGGGTGTTATGCCGTGTTGTGCTACCTCCTTCTTTAGCCGACGTTTCGGACAGCGTTGCAGTGTCCATCATCAGGGCAGATCCGGCAGATCCGTCGATCGACCGGATCTGCCGGATCTGCCCCGATGATGGACACTGCAACGCTGTCCGAAACGTCGGCTAAAGAAGGAGGTAGCACAACACGGCATAACACCCCAAAAACAAACCACGAAAATGCTTTTGGCCGTGAAAATCTAAAAACGTATCCAAATTAAATTAACATGGTTTCAATGTTTATTGGCGGGAAAATGTAAGAATAATTTGTTGGTATACGCAATTTCGTACGTATACCAACAAATAATACTTACATTTTCCCGCCAATAAACATTGAAACACTGTTAATTTGGTAGAGGTGTATGTCCCGGTAAGACATAAGGTTCTGGGTTCGAGTCCCAGTTGCGACCGTTATCTTTTATTATTTTTCTGTGTCTTGTTCATTTTCATATTAAATTTTTTTTAAATTATTATTGTTATCTTCTTCTTCAATGATACTGTAAATTTGTTCGTAAGAACTTCAGTCCCGTTTTTACTATTAAAATGATCGTTTTTTCTAATAACATTTTTCTCCGTGTGACAGTTCATCTTCCACTCTGATCAAATTTCACGTATGGAGAATTATAATGTATTTTTTTTAAGTTCTCTTTGGGGTTAATGACGTGGGCCCGTGCACGCACGCAATGGGACTTTAAAGAGCCATCACGTTTCGTGAATTATTATTAGATGCGTGCCCGCCCCGGGACCCTCTGCGGCCAATTCCAATGTAATAGACAAATTACCCCGAGTGCGAATTTCGACTTTCCAAAATCAAGTGTGTTAACCATCGATATATAAATGTATGAACTCTAGATTTGGCGTGTCTTACAAATTCGGCCGAATAATTCGGCACACCAATTGAACCAATATCATTCGAAATGATTTTCTTGGTTGACAAATTTGGTCCTTGCAGCCCACCAAAAGATAAAAAGCAACGCTTCTTGCGAACTGACTGCGAAATAGTGCACTTTCTTTTTGATAAATAATGTTTTCGAAGCAAATTTTGGAATAAAAAATTTTTGGCTTCCGTTTCATTTTTAACATGCACACGCCCTGTCTAGACTTGGTTAGTAGATGGTGGTAACGGATAAAAAAAAAATTATCTTTTTTTCCCCCCTAGCTCTATTATGAGAAAAGCAGTCAATTATTCATTTTATTTGGGGGGTATAGGATTTCCTTAACAATTGATTTTAAAAAATTAAAAATATATTTATAATTTAGTTTGGTCGAATGGATTTATGTATAAAACCAGTAGGTACTTTCTAAAAATAATCGTAAAAAATAAATGCGAAGACGTGAGATAAACACAGTAGTAATACGTTTAGATACGCAAATTACTTATTTTAACCAGTGATTCCTGGCATTATTTGGAGTAAAAAATGTTAATTAAATTTTTTTCTCCGATAAATTTTTTGATGGCTTTTTATTTTTTTTCTCTTTAATATCAAATAAAATAAAAATCTTCCACATGCCATCACTGGTCACTCTGCCGAGAAACCACCCAACTCCTCACCCGCTCCTAGCTGCCCAATACCCTTTTTAATGATTTTTTTTAATGTTTTTAGTTGAAAAACAAAATCTAAAATGTCACTGGTGACCAAAATTATATTACGTTCCTCAACATTCTGTATAAGGTATATGTTGGGTTAAATGTTTTGGTTTATAATGTTTTTAAATGAGTAAATATTATTATTAGATTTGATCACCCTAGTAACCTTATATAATTTATAGACCTTTTTACAATCTGGTACAAATTATCGTAAATTTTGGCGGCAAATCAAAATGGCGTATTACAATAATAATCAAATAAAAATGCCTTTACGATCGTATTTTTTTATCGTAATTTCAATTCAAAACTCATTTTGAAATACAGGTTTCCTGATAAAATTATGTTACGACTTCCAGGAACCCATGGAATTTTGCTGATTGTCAGCACTAAGTAAATATGTAATAATATAAAACTTATTTTCACTTTAATTTAACGGTTTCAGCTTGTTAAAGCCATCTTCAGACTGGTGTAAGCCATCTTCAGACTGGTGTAAGCTTTCTTCAGACTGGTGTAAGCCATCTTCAGACTGGTGTAAGCTTTCTTCGGACTGGTGTAAGCTTTCTTCAGACTGGTGTAAGCCATCTTCAGACTGGTGTAAGCATTCTTCAGACTGGTGTAAGCCATCTTCAGACTGATGTAAGCCATCTTCAGACTGGTGTAAGCCACCTTCAGACTGATGTACGCCATCTTCGGACTGGTGTAAGCCATCTTCAGACTGGTGTAAGCCATCATCAGACTGGTGTAAGCCATCTTCAGACCAGTCTGAAGATGGCTCAGGCTACGGTCAAATAAATTAAAGTGGAAATAAGTTTTATATTTGTTTTATTACAATGGAATTCCACCACGAATTATCAGTTTCAAAAAAAGAAATATCTAATAATATTTAATTAGGTAGGAACGTATACGAGTAAAAAACAACGTTTCCAGCATCTTGCTAAGGAGATGACGTCAGCCATTTGTATAACAGGTTTTTTGATATTTCCGGTGGGTATTTAAATATTAGTATTCAAGAATATTTCTACTAGGATATAAAGTTTAAACAAAATTTTCTATCATGAATATATATATATACCTGGCTATGTGATAATAAAACCTAAGACCACTACCATATTTATTCAATATATCATTTTGTTAAAAATATTAAATACGTATGTCTATCATAATTTATTACATTCCTAATTATTAATTATATTTTATGCTATTATGTAAATCCAACCAACTAACTTACCATCACGCTGTTTAACCTTAAGGGTAGTCAGAGAGGACGGACCGCTATACTGCACCGTCTTGGAACACACTTCTTGCTTCATTCACAGCATATCGCTGGTTATTTTTAAATATTTTTTTAAAAGATAATAATGTGTCCCTGCCTCTGAGAGTGTCACTGAGTATCCATTACAAATTGCACAAAAACGTGTAACAGGAAGACGTCTGAACGAGGTTTTTTATGGAAACCATGATTTAAGAGGAAGCCTTAGTGTTATGCACAAAAATCGTTTGTCACTTTGAATAAACACACTTTAATAAGAAAGTTTATGCTTGGAGGAGATACGATTTTGCACGCGGATGACTCTATATTTAAAATATTGGAAATTGCTTAATTTTACATTTGCTACACCATCACATTTATTTTGAGAATAATTTCATTAAAAAGAAAAAAAATAATCAAAGGAAACTGCCATAGATAATTTTAACCATAAAACCGTATTTTTTAAAAGTTGTTTTTTATATGTTTTCATACATTTCTAGTGAAAAAACACATTTTTAGTAAACGCTATATTTTTATAAAGTTATTAACAATTGTATTTTAATTCTACTCAAGGGAAACTTTAGGAAAATCTTTAATTATTTCGAAGCATGATTTGTAATATTTTTACAATTTATTTATTTATTTGTTTATAAGATTTACACAGTACATTAAATATAAGTTGTATGGTATTTTAAATACATTACATGGTTTTGTACCTATTACGTGAATCTGTAAAATGTCAGTAGGTAATTTCGTCTGGATTTTTAAACTAAATTATGATGAAACTATAATTTATTTTTTATTAATAATTTAAAAAAGATACATAAATTACAAATACATTTTATACACTAATTAATTATATTATATATATGTTTGATGTACCCCCATAAAAAAGCAGGGCTTGTGTGTAT
This sequence comes from Limnephilus auricula, assembly GCA_951813805.1. Classification (NCBI taxonomy): domain Eukaryota; kingdom Metazoa; phylum Arthropoda; class Insecta; order Trichoptera; family Limnephilidae; genus Limnephilus; species Limnephilus auricula. Next base: position 8,803,309 of record OX638393.1, read on the forward strand.
GAGGGGAGGGGGGGAGGGGTTTTATTATATAGTTTTTATTTATTTGTTATGATTTAGTTCAGGTTTTGAGTGTGCTTTTTAAGGTGAGTTTTAAATTTTTTTAAATTGGTATTCATGTTTCTAATATTTTCTGGTAATGAATTAAAGATAATGTAATCTGATTGCTGTTGAAATGAGATCCCTGAGGCGTATGTGTGGTAAAACCATGTATGATCGTGAGAGAAATGAGGAGATTCGAAAAGAATGCAAGGCTGATGTAAGTGTAATGGTTTGGGCATGTAGAGCGAATGAAACGAAGAAAGGAGCGTAAGAAGAATATTTGATGCAAGTGTGAATGGTATAAGAAGTAGGGGACGTCCGAGGAAGACATGGTACGATCGAGTAAATTAGATACTTGAGTCGGGCCATGCAAAGAGTCAGAAAATAGAAGAGTATGTATGAGACGATTTATGAATGTGAATGAGGCAAAGAGTGTATGCCAAGACCAAGGTGTTTGGCGGTCCGTCCTCTCTGCCTACCCCTGCGGGGAAACGGCGTGATGGTTAGTTAGTTAGTTAATTGACTGTTTTTTTACAAATAAACATAAATTGATTTTGAAAGATTGTTATTTTATCTGGTAAACGCAGTTTTAAAATTTTGAAAAACTAAGTGTATTTTTAAGATACTAAGGTTATACCGTTGGTAGATTTGTTCAATTTTTAAACGATAGATTCTATTAAACAACACAAATTCCAAATCATATAATCATACAACAAAATAAATCAATACATAATCTAGTCTAAGTCAACACAGTTTTAATTTTATCAATTTTAGGTAATTTAAAATCATTAAAAAATAAATCCGAGAACGTGTTTTGTGACAAAAATATCCGAGTTTTTCTATTTATTTAAGGTCTTACAAACTAAAATATTTAAAAAAAATTTTACACACTTATTTTGTTCAGACATTATTAAAAAATGATAAATACTTATTATCAAAAAATACTTACAAGAAGTACACGATATTTAATAATTTATCATCGTGCGTTTTGAGCATTTTTATTGCTTACTTGAATGTAGGTATATATTAAAGCAAGTTTTGAATGAAATAAATTGATATTAAATTTTTAATTTTTAAAATTTGATAGGGGAATAATCGATCTTTCTCATTGGAACCTCCCTGTACAGTTGCAAGCATTTTTAAACTTTTATCCTCAGCCGCTGGTCAATCACTCTTAAGCAATATCAAAAGTTCTTAAAGTTACTTTGCGTACCCGAAAATGGTTAGGCTATATACCTAATAAGTAGTTTTATTTTAATCTTTATAATATCGTGAGAGAGGGAGGTAACCAAGGAATTTTAGTGTATCGAAAAATGAACCTAACGCGTTATAAAAATATTAACCAACCAGCCATAGTTTATTGAAGCTCAAATAAAAATATAAGCATCTGTTTCTAAATATTTCTCATAGTGACGTAATTTAAAAAAACCCGATTCGCAAGCATGAACCAAAGAATGTCGCCATAAATAATAACCAAAGATACCGAGTGGAATAAAAATGTATAAAATGTATTTGGAGAATCCAAGTACCTAAGTCCGGTGTGTTGAAAACTCCATTTCAACTATTCGGAGATTGTGACTTGTTTGCTAAACTATTTCAGGTTTATTGCTTCTCTCAACTTGTTTTGTGAATATCAATGATTTGGCGGAAATCGTGTTACCCAGCCAATACTTAAATATTTAATCTTTTATTATAATACTTTACAGTCAGGGTAATAAATCCGTTACAACATCCCTAGCAGAAAATTAATATAAATATATTTTGTAATGCTTTGTTTATTGATTATTTAAAGAAGAAAAAAATAATTGTAATGATTACAATATCAGGGTTGGTTAAGGAACGTACTTGACTTAGGGGGTTTCTCACCATCCTCCCAATAGCTTATCTACACTAATAACGAATATTATTCAAAATAAAATACTCGCAGTGGTTAGAAAACTCAACCAACTTATCCAATATATAGCCACTATTCAAAGGTTCGAGTACCGAATTATAAACTCCAACTTCATAAATAAATAAACCGTAAATCGTAAATCGAAAATATTCGTTATTAGTGTAGATAAGCTATTGGGAGGATGCTGAGAAACCCCCTTACTTTAACAAGTGATTCCACACATTTTTAGAAGTAAAAAAACGTAAGTAATGATATTTTGTTCGGTGACATTTTCGAAGTTTTTTTTTTTCAACTTAAAACATGCTAAAACCAGTAATTGTTGGACAGTTAGGGCTGTGTTAGGCTGGGTGGAGACAATATGTGGATTTTTTTTGATTGATTTGAAAAATATATATACATCAAAGAAGTCACCGGATTTACATTATTTACTCCTAATAATGTCAGGAATCACTCGATACAGTAAGTCAAGTAAGTCCCTTAACATCGTGTACAGGTACAAATATGTAGTTCTACAAGCTGTCACATGACAGCTTGTCTGCAGGTTCAACCAATTCAATTGGGAATATACCTATTTTTTTTTATAAAGAGTAATTTTCTTTCTATCTGGTTGTTTAATAATAATACTTTATTGATAATACGTTTATCTTAATTATAAGAATAGGTACATTAAATAATTATAAGTAGGTACCTACGTACATAGGTACTTGGAAAAAATCATTTAGGGAGGTACATTTAGATATTGGAGATACTAGGATTGCGGTTTTATAAATTAACATGTTTTCTTAATTAATTTATTTATAATCAAATAAAAATAAACAAAGTAATTGTTTTATTTCAATAAAAATATAGTATTATTTTAAAGACACTTGGATTTTTCTTTTATTATCCAAATCTTTACAATTTTTGCGCTTTCTTATTCTTAATAATTAAATTGTTTTTTTATAGTTATTATTAGGAAATGAATAAGGAAATCAAGCATATCATTGACAAGTTTTCTCAATTAATTAATAAAAAATTTAAAAAAATTATACTTAAAAATATAAATAGATCTTTCTTATATAGGTCGCTGATTCCAGTCCTGCCTTAAACGTAAAAAAATCATTATGTTTTTTTTACATAGTTATACATTACACAGCTTTTAAATTATGTACCTACAATGTGGTAGGTATAATTGCACCTCAGTGTAATTTCACATTTGGAACAATGCTTGAAATAGCTTTAGCCATAATAGTGGATTACAAACTTCTACCCTTCACACTAAGAACATCACAAAAAATAGTCTAAATATCATATTTCCCTCCCTCAAAGTACAAAATTAATTACGTTGAATTGTGATTTTTATTTTTTTATGGTAATTTGAGTCAGGTATTCACAAGGAAGTTTGTGAATAACATCTTTAGGAAACAATTTATAAGTTATTGCAAATTAATATGACATGATGAATATATTTCAAATATAATTTATTGGCACTTTACATATTTTGCTGTTCGACATAATAAATAAATTATGAATCAAAAATATTTTAATGATGATTAACAACTATGTAACGTTTTTTTTCAATAACTATTCATGTCAGTCATTAATATAATCTATGTATCGAACGAATACGTCGAAGAACAATAATAATAAATCGTGCGATAAAAAATATTAATATTCCGGTGATATTCCGGATTAATTTAATATTATTCCGCAAATAATGACCAATGTATTAACCAGCTCGCGTACAGCATCGGTTCTGGGTATACGTTCCGTTAAGATTGTGAATGTTCCTAATGTTCCTTCGTGTCTCAAAGTCCATCAACTTTAATACTGAACGTGTCCATACCGTCGTATTATGTAAACAAATCGTTAAATTATCATATGGTTATGATCGCTGGTGAACGGATCGTGTTATGATAAATATGAACTCCTTATGCAATGCGCGAATAAATACGAGGTTCTGATGCATAGTTAAGTAGTAAGAATTGATGTAGTCAAAACTTATCTAACGGTTGGCCGTGTACCATAAAATAAACCGTTTCTTCTTTTGTACTCCACGGTCATAACGTTAAACTTCAGGGGGTGATGGTAATTCGAGAAATCAAATAAAAAAATTAATTGTTTCATTTAGATTAGCCCACAAATCATTTTTCATATTTAGATTAGCCCACAAAACATCAGGAATGTAAGAGAACTTGCAAGACAAGACTTGGGTGGCAGTGTATTATATCCTGAAACTGGAGTACTGTAACACACGTATTTATTTATTTCTACACTTGTAGGTACATACATTTAACAAATAATTACAATGGTTTACATAATAGTACAAAAAAAGTTCATATTCAGTAACAGGATGTAAAAAGGTATGTAAGAAGGTTAATAGTAGCATTTTGTGAACACCTCACTGGGAGAACCTGTGCTGAGGTGTTCGCATGTTTAAGATTAAGAGATATTCTGCCGACATAAGTAGAAACACAGTATCCTCCTTGATATTGTCAAGAAGGACACCGTGGTTCAACCCGTGTCGGCAGTATCGTAGACATAAAATTGGTAGCAGTTAAAGTTATAGGAAAGCAGGTAGGAATATTTTAGATTTTGTAAATAATATCAAGGTAATATTTTCTGTCCAGAAGCAAAGTTTTTATTTTTTATTTGTTTGGGTAGGGTTATGTTTGATTCGTTTTTATAATGTTTTGAGTGAAGTGAATGCCTTGTTTTTTGATCCAGTCTGTGATATGTTATTTGTGAATAATCGTAGATATATTTGTAGTTAGTAGTTGTTTCAGTGTGATGGGCATGCAGTTATATAGTTTGATTGCGTAGTGCTTAAAGTTTCTCTGCCCGTGAACAAGAAACTACACTGGAAAAAGCTTTTCGTGACTGGAAGATTTTTACATCTTCGTCCTTTTGTAAGGTGACGCGGTGGTTGCGCCACTTCAAAGGGATCAGTGTAGGAGCGTATTATCCTCTCAGTGAGTTTAAGTTTCTCACAATAGTACTTACGGCTTATCTTCGATGTTTATTTCTGGGGATCGCGCTTGGTTTGCAATCGAATAGTTAGGGTTTTTCACAGGCACTTGAATCATTTGTGTGAGACGGATTCTTGAATGGATAATTCTTATGAAGGCGATAGTTTACTATAACGTTATAGTCTACTAGTTGTTACGAATTAAAAAAAAACTGTGGAATATTTTACGGCGGAGATGCAAAGCATTTTATAACGGTGGGAATCCTCGGCGGCAATTACCCACGTCAGCATCAGCGTGTAACAAAGGGATATTTACTTTACACTTCGGATTCATTGAACTATCATAACCATGATATTATGACAGGGTAAGGCGCTCCGCTGACGAGGCAACTGAAAACAAACTAAAACCGGCTGGTTTCTATGTCTTGATTGGTCAAAAAGTTTGTTTAACCATAGCCGAAGAACAAACAGCTGACAGCTGGCAACTAGCAACGGCCGGCCATGGAAATCAGCAGTGCGAGTCGCGAGTCACCGCTTGCGTTACCATTGACAACGGCTTTTTGAGTGATTGTGTAGTGTGCGGGCCATCACATTGTCATACAAAGACAGTTGGCAGTTGACAGTTTTCAGTTGCCTCAGTGAGCGGATCGCCTTAGAATTAGTTGATAATTTTTCACAGTGAAACACACGTCGAAATAATATATCATAACCTTAGTAACGATAGTATCTTCTAAAGGCTCCGTCAAAGAGGAGGCGTACTTATCGCGGCGTCAAGGCGTAAGTATTAAGCGCCATAACGTCGCGTACTTTCTATTTGAACGGCTTCGACGTGTTCAGTACAACACAACGCAGCGTCATACGTCCGGGTCGTTTTAACGCATTGACGCGAGGTAAGTACGCCTTCTGTTTGACGGAGCCTTAAAACTCAGGTCCGGGGCATACGTCATTCATTTGTCTACATACGTTAAATTATCGTGAAAACAAGCTTATGTGCCCAAGCGGTTAACAGTGTCGATCGATTGTATTGGATTGATCGGTCTTTGCCATTGGCGAAAGGCAGAACAAACCCATGAAGAAGCAATGTCGTCATTAAACACCTTTATTGGTGCAATTTATATGATTGAACACACACATAATATGTAATTTGATGCTGGAATTATCGACCACAGTAAAGTATTATTTTTATGTCGTTCTTGGTTATTTGATTTCCAAATAAATATTAGCTTTTTCCCACCAACAATAACGATAAAAGCACCTATAAACTTATGAGAATGATTTCATTAGTTTATCAGTAAGTACTCTAAACTATTAAATAAAAAAAATAAAATCGATTGGTAATCGAAAATCTGTATATTTAGTTTGATCTTCTATAAATTGAGATACTGCAACTAGAAAATATAATCCAGAAGGGATATATAAAATATAATGATATAGGCCAACTATGTATTATATTCTCTAAATGGTTATTTTATACTTTTTAGTAATAGTAATATTCCTTAAATTTTTTGCTTTTTTTTTTTTGCTCATTATAGTTCCAAAAGATTGTGGACAGTTTTGGATTTCAAGGCAGTAATTCGTTGCACTATTTAATTTCGAAATCAACTTTTTAGTATATACCCACCATAAGGAATATTCAGTTGTCAAATACGTAGCTTTTTAACTGTCTTCTTCCGCGTTTTATTAAACCTATCTCCTTTTGAAATCACGGTTCCGTTTCCTATACGCTGAAAAATCAGCAAGAATTCTTATGCAAATATAATGTACGTAATGTTTTTATTCCGGTAAATGTAAAATGCAGTTAAAAATAGCAGGTAGAGCGAGTAGTATTGCGGGAAACTAATTCAATTAACTATGAATCGAAATCCAATTGATTTCTTCGGGAAAACAAGCAGTCAGATAGAACAGATATCTTTATTATTTGATTACATAATCTGATTAATTCTCGGCATTCTCATCGCGGCCATTTTACAGTTAGCAAACATCCGTGATCATAACTCATGTTGCTGATTATTAATTCTGCGATAATATTCAGGCTCTTGTGCAGCTGCCGGAAGTGGTTGCGGAGATGATTCAAGTAGGTACTTCCTGTGCTTACCGGAAGTGGAGGCTGTGGGAGGCTGTAGCGCATTGCACGCTGTGGCCTAATACCTGTAACTGGTCGGTAGATGAAGATGTGGTGGCATGACTCACGAACGGTCCCAGTGTTCGCTTATTCTCTGGCTAGAAGTGTTACCTGTTGAATGTTTAACTTTGTTCCATAACATTTACTCCTCTTACCTTTGAGGGATGTCTGTTGAAGACGTAGTGTTAAGCTAGACGTAGTGTTAACCATTTACCGAGGGAGTACTTTCATTTTTTTTTTCACCCACAAATCGATTGTCCAGTCAAGATATAGTCAGATAGATAGTCAGATATCTCCGAAAAATAGAAATTGGAGTTGAGTTTGCAGTATGTAAAAATGTACCCTCTATCTGGTACAATACTCACAGTACTCATAAACACCACCAAATTAATTATAATGCAGGCCACTAGTAGGATATTTCAATATGTCATACTAATGTACGTTACCGTTATGCCTCCCAGTGCTATTTTATAGCATATTTAAGACGATAGACTTCGCTTTTCGGCCCATACAAAAAGGACGCCCAGGAAAAAACACTTTTGTACATCGAAAATTGCACTAAATGAATATTTTATTTTTATATTGCCTTTTAGAAGGAGAAAACTATTTTGGTGAGTTTTTAAATTTTTGATGCGTTTCGTATTAACGTAAACATTATCTGTCAAACATGTGTAATTTTTCTGAAAATATTATTTAAGGAAAAAGTGCTGCTAACTCAATCCTTACATAGAATTACAAAATTATAAAACACACTGAAATTGCTTCTTCTTTCGAGAAAATATTTTTGTTTTTAAATTACAATTTCGTGAAAGTTTGGGTGTAGAAAAATGTTTTCTCCCGAAACCCCCCTTGTGCGATTTCTGTATATACATTTTAGAGTTTACGGCAGTTGTCCCATTCGCACATTTGGCATTCGCATGTATGTGAGCGGGACAGAATGAAATACCTATACATTCCGCGTGGGGTCCAAATTCGACTATTGCTTTTCTCATTATTTCAAAATTGAGTATTTGGAGATGTCTGACTAATCAATTGGAAGATTATAATACCTACCGTCCTAATGATACACAGTTTAGAAACATAATATTTTTCGATTATAATCTTTTTATCATACTAAGAAGGTCTGTAAAGAGTATAGGTGCACATCCACTATTGCAGTTGGTACCTATGTGTACCGAATTCATTGAAATAAAAAAGCCAATGTCCACTAATATGCTGATCCACAGAATTCACTGAGTAACCAACCGAAGGCTATCCTGGAGGGAGAAATTTTCCAAGACCGCTGACTGTGCAGCGAGATCAACAAAAGACGTTGGAGTTTGGACTAAAATCCACGATAAAGTATTAGAGTTATTAGAGAGAGTTGATATAGTTCTGTTAATAGATAATCGAATATAACTCCTCGATCTGGTCCCCCCATTTTAAAATACATTCAATAAAAAAAATTCAACATTAATTTCTAAGTCACATTAATTTTAAACACGGTATTCCAATCGAAAGCATATAATTTGGTTCCAAGACAACTCATCAAAGTGGCATTTGAACACCCCTTTGAAAAGTCATTAGGTAATGGTAATTTTCTATGGACAACTGCAGTGTTATGACCAGTGATTTCCCGCGGTCCTTATAATCTAACCACAACAAATAATAGTGATACAAAAACCCAAGAAATATTTAATTAACTTAAAAACGCACTACTATTTAAAAGTGTTAGTTGATAAAAATACCAAAGTAAAGTGATTTTCTTGCACAAGTAAACTATTGAACATAACATAACCTCAAACGTCAAAGCTAGTGTATTTTGTCTAAGCAATCGAGAAGAGTCAACAATAAACACAGTGTTGCCAGTATAAATTTTTGTGAAGGGGCATTTCTGAACAGAATAATTTTAACAAAAACAATGTCTCCCGCTCGAAGCAAAAATCAAATTTCCGAAGATAAAATAAGCACGGATAAAATAATTGAATATATTGATAAAAAATTTGAAACTTTGAAAAAGGAAATTTTCATAAAAATTGATTCACAGACTTCAGAAACTACAAAGAGCATCGAGTTTATTAGTGCTCAATACGATGAACTTTTAAAAAAAATGGATGTTACAAATAAATTAAACCAAGTGATACAAACTGATTTCGAAAATATGAAAAAAGATCTGTCCGAAAAAAATACTATCATCAAGAAACTTGAAATCAGATTCGCCGACTTGGAGACCATTTCAAAGTGTAATAACCTAGAAATAGCTGGGATTCCCCAACAAAACAGAGAACAACCCACTGAAATCGTAAGAAAAATTGCTGCTGCAGCTGGGATCATTATAAAACACACGGATATAACTGACGTCATCCGAATCCCAGATAGACGCAATGGGGCTCCACCTAAACTTCTTGTTACTTTCTCTGAAAAACATCAAAGAGATTCCCTCCTTGAAAAAAAGAAAGACATAAATTACGAAGAAATCAAAGATCTGACAACATCGCCAATTTTCATTGGGGAAGAAATAAGCCCCTATCACAAAGAGATTTTATGGAAAGCCAAACAAGTGGCTAAGGAAAAAAATTACCAATTTGTGTGGTATAAACAAGGAAAAGTTATGCTAAGGAAACAACAACATGAAAAAATTATTTACATTAGGCATTTAGACGACTTGGTGAGAATAATTTAATATAAAATAAATAAAAAAAAGCCTTAACATCCACTTAAGAATTTGGTTTTCTAAAATGAATACCACAATAATTACCTCTGAACCAAAGACTTTAACTACTTTAAATAATTATTTCAAAATTCTACATACAAATATAAGAAGCATAAATAAAAATTATGATGATTTGCAAATTCTATTAAAATATATTGGCCTCCAGTTTGACATCATAATTCTCACTGAATGTTGGATAAACGATAAATATACACCGATGGAAATTGCTGGATACACTTCCTACTCAACCTTAACTAGTAACAAACAAAATGATGGCGTAATTGTATATGTAAAAAATGAAATAAAAGCCGAAGTGAAAGAAATTAATATTATAAATGCCAATTGTCTTAAAATTAAAATCGGAAAGGAGTCAACTATATTAGCAATATATCGATCACCTTCATCTTACAATTTAGATAATTTTATTAGATCCTTGGATGAGGAACTCTTTCTACAAAAAGATACGAAAAATGTATTTCTTATTGGAGATCTAAACATCAATATTCTGCATAACGGCCATTCCCAAAAAAATGAATATCTGCAGACATTAGCCTCACATGGTCTTAAAAGCCTTATAAATGAACCCACTCGAAAAGTTGACAATTCCAAAACCTGCATTGACCATATTATGAGTAGAACAAAAAAACATACGCAGTCTGTCATATACGAATCAACAATAACTGATCATTTTACAACAATCCTAGCCATAAAACAAAAAAAAGAAAAGAAAACTCAAAATAGACCGACGACAATAGAAAAATCTGAAACAAACTGGAATGCCGTTAAGCAAAACTTGCAATGTACTGATTGGAAAAAAATACAAAATATTGATAACACAAATGATGCGTGGAATAGCTTCATTGATATAATCCAACATACCATATTGACCGATACCAAAAAAACTGTAAAAAAAATTTCACATAAAAATATACACATTAAGCCTTGGATCTCACAAAATATTATAAACTGTATACGAAAAAGAGACGAACTACATAAAAAAGTTAAACATAATCCTTATGATATGCACATGCTACGATACTACAAAAGATATAGAAACATTTGCAAAAACATCATTAACACTACAAAAGAATCCTACTATAAACATAAAATAGAAGCATGTAACGATAATCCCAGAAAAATGTGGCAAATTATAAATGAAGTGACCAATTCAATATCCACCAGTAATACAACAAAAATCGATGAACTGAACATAAACAAGGTTCCCACTCTATTTGCCGAAAACCCTGACAAAATTCTTGATCATGTTAATCATTTTTTTACAAACATCGGATCAAAATTAGCAAAACAAATTACACTATGTGTTAATGATGCAGTTGAACCAAATGAAGCTTGCAATCTGGAAAGGGAACTAAATTTCAAACAGATAACCGTTGACGAAATCAAAAACATAATTACTTCCTTAAAACCAAATGTATCGTCAGTGGATGAACTAATCTCAACCAATGCAATAAAACATCTCAGTGAAGAAATTACCCTCCCACTGACACACCTTATCAATCTGTCTATAACTAAAAGCATATTTCCCACGTCCCTTAAAGAAGCAACTGTCATACCCATATATAAACAAGGATGTAAAAATGATATTAATAACTATCGACCGATAAGTCTTCTAAGTACTTTTTCGAAAATATTGGAAAAAGTACTAAAAAAACAACTTATGAAGTACCTAGAAGATAATAACCTATTATCGAAATCTCAGTATGGTTTTAGACAAAACTTGAGTACTGCCGACGCCATAAACGATATCATAAATACGATCACGAAAAGCTTAGATGGGGGAAATAAATCCTTGGCAATTTTTATAGACCTACAAAAGGCCTTTGATACGATAGACCATAAAATCCTGTTCAAGAAACTTAAAACAATTGGGATGTCAAACACAACTTTAAATCTGCTAATAAGTTATATGTCAGAACGTTCACAGTGTGTTAAAATTGAAAAGCGTAAAAGTAAACCTCTCCCAATCAAATACGGTGTACCCCAAGGAAGTGTCTTAGGACCTTTATTATTTTTGATATATATAAATGATATCTGCAACTTACATATCAAAGGAAAAATCATTAGTTTTGCCGACGACACTGTTATTTTATTTAATGAAAGTGATTGGGTAACAACTTACAAAGAAGCTGAACACGGACTTGTACTTCTACAAAAATGGCTCAAGCAAAACTCACTTACACTTAATGTCAACAAAACTAAATATTTAACGTTTTCAATAACAGCCAGAGGACAACCAGCCGAGGATTATGCTCTCAAATTACATGATTGTCAAGGAAAAAATTTAACACAATCATGTCACTGCCCCACCATAACACACTCTAGAAACATAAAATATCTTGGCATTGAAATCGATGAAAATTTTCGATGGGACTCTCACATAAATAGCATTACAAAGAAACTCACAAAGCTCATGTACTATTTTAGAAACATACGCAATATACTAAATAAAAATGATCTATATAAAGTCTACTATGCTCTTTGCCAATCACGCATAGAATATGGGATTATTGGATGGGGATCTGCCTCAAACATTCACATGAAGCAGCTTGTTAAAACACAAAAAGCAATAATAAAAATAATCCTGAAAGTCCCCATAAGAACTCCATCAAAAGAAGTTTTCAAAAAATTTAATGTGTTCAGCATTATAAAACTGTACTCAAAAAATGCACTACTCAAATTTAAAGAAAATTATGCATACCTTGCTGACCAACACACCTATACTACAAGGACAAAATCTTCAAATCTACTAAACATTCCAAAATTAAATACAGCTTTCGGCCAGAAAAACCATTATTTCCATGCTACAAAATTATATAATGCCCTTCCGATTGAAATAAAAAATACCATGAATATACAAAAGTTTAAAAAGGACATCAAATTATGGCTAACGAAACATGAAGATGAGGAACTAATTAAAATTATTAAGTAACCCCAACGCAACCTACAGATAATAAACATAAACACTTTTTAAAACAACGCAAAATAATAAACATAAACACCTTTTGCTTTATTTATTTATATTTCGTGGAAACCAACAAAAACCAACAACAATGATGGGAAATCATGATCAACACCATACAACAACCTGCAGTCCACCTCGGAACAGGAATACCTAGTGAGGAGGACTGAGGACAAAATACTTAACTTTATATTCTTAATTTACTTTATATTGTATTTTCATTTTAATTTGTATTGTCATTAAATAAAAAATAAAAAATAAAAAAAAATGAAAAAAAATGTAGCCCATAAGCTAACCAAACTTAACATATTTAACCAAAATTAAAATAAAAAATCATCACTTGAAATGACTTTTCAAAGGAGTGATGTAGTTGACAATTTTTGAATTGTCCAGTCACCAATGGATTTATATGCGCTGGATATTAATGTAATTTTACTAGGTTATTTTAAGCAGTGAAGTATTGATTCGTAATTATCCAGTAGGTAGATGTAGAATCTCATACTCGAATTTATTTTAGTACTTAATAACTTCTTGTCATCGATGTTCGACGCGGTATTTCAACATAAATTCGAAATTCGCGGTAATTGTCAAGTAGGTACCAGAGATATCGCGATTATTTTCTCGCTTGAGGAATTTATTCGGCGAATTTTCCCGTCCGCCGGAAGAGCTTCGTCGGAATAAGTTATTTTCCTTCACGTTTTAAACGCTTCTTTTCGGAAACGCAATAAATACTTCGCCGAATCGAAGATAAAGTTCCATTCTCCGTAACCCACTGACGTAGTTTGAATATCAAATTCGACAATTAATTCGTATCGGAACGTGTTTCCAACGGATCACGATCAAATCTATTATGCAATTATGCCTCCCAATAACAACTGACTAACATGTTGATTGGAAGGTGCAACGTTTGGGTGGACTAGAATATAAAAGTATTTGGCGTTCCAGCTTGATATGTTTAATTTTGTGGACAAAAAACTTGATTTTTTACCCAATTTTTTTTACTAATGCATTTATACTTAAACGACAGTTAGGTAGGTACTAGGTACTAGGTTGTGTAACTCTGGTTAGGAGGAATATAAACGCCAGAAATATTTGACTTATTACTACTTTAAAAATCCGCGTGTTTTTGGTATTATGAACGCGAGAAAAGTAGCACCACGTGTTGTTTATATTTTTTTACGAATAATTTTACAAGAATGAAAAAAAGTTAGTCAATGGTTCGAGAGAAAAATAATCTTAGCCGTAAAGGGGTATTTTTGAAAAGTTGTTTCTTATATAACATCGTATTTATCTAATGAAAAAACAAATTATTTAGTACTTTACGCTTATATTTTCCGTAATGTAATTAATAATTTTATCTTAATTCCAATTAATAGAGAAGGTAGGAAAAGCTTCAATGTATCCATAACATATTTTTTCATACAACAATAAAATGTATAAATTTGTTTTAGACCACTTTAATTTTATATCTATCAATATTTTGTATCATAGGTTAGTTTTAATATTCTCCTGACGAAGGAAGGGTTCTTCCGAAACCGGTAGAGTGTAATTAAAATTAAAGTGGTCTAAAACAAATTTATACATTTTATTGTAAATTATGGCGAGCCACAAAGTTAATGCTTATTACGAACATATTTTTTCATGTTCATAATATAAACCGATTCTTAGTAATGATAAATCTAAATGATTATTTGGTGAAAAACTTCATCTTAAATGAAGATTTTTTCTTGAATTTGAGTGTCGTTTTCAAAATTTTAATTCATTGTATAAGAATTCAGTGAAGCAATTTTCCCGCATTTTAAGCCCGTTAACATCTGCGAGTCGAGATTCAAATCTTAGATTTGATGAGCTGGGTTGGTTTTGATATTTTTTTAATAAACTGACAAACCCCTGAAAATCAGGTGACATAATAATACATTATGTATGAGGATTTCTGAAACTGAAAGTTTATAGCATCAGAACATGTATTATTGCTGCAGATGGTGAGAAAAAAATATTTAATAAAATGTACACATTTTTAGGTAGGTAGGTACTTTATTCTAGTATAAATTGTTGACCCATCATTTCCAATTTTGAAAACATCAAATAAAATAATTTTCTGCAATATTTTATATCAGGAACCTACTCATACCTTCTGAGGGCCAGTTGTTTAATGAAAATTGAACAATTCATCAAATTTCGAAGTTGATTTTCTATTCGAATTCCTTTATTATTTCAGTTCTGTGACGCAATTGGCCTATAATGATGTAACTCCCCTTGAATAGAAATTGCGGTCAGAAATATTGGTTTCATATATTTGTGTATATTTTTATTCTTCCTCGGTAACCTTTTGGATTTGAATAAAAAGTGTGGTGTTTACTCTTTCAGATTCATTTAGGTCATATTTCTCACCATAATAGTAAGGGAGACGTAACGATTTCTATGAGATCTAGTTTCCAAAAGCGAACGAATTAGCCCGAGGGGTTAAGATGACTGAAGTACCTGTTGTAATTTGGCTTTGTATTGCTGTAGTAAGTGCAGTACTAGTATTGTGTCATATAAAAAGTTATAAAAAAAACTACAAATCTTTAGCTAACTTATGCATAGATATAAAACAGGAAGCCATATTTTAGTTTAAATCTTGTAAATAATTTAGCATTAACATAAGAAAGCATGTTCTTTCAATTTGAAATCACATCCTGCAATCAGTCGCAGAGTGGGCGCTACATTCGAAAAACCAAATCATTTTGCACGCAAGCTCATCGAATAAAGAAGTATCGAGAAACGTGCGTGTCACAGTAAGAAGCTCTTTGACAAACCATCACTTCGGGGCAAAACTAATACAAGTCGCTTATAAAAATAAATAAATATATTCATGCACTATTTGTTACCCGTGAAGAATCAAGGGATTTAACTTGACTTGAGTAGGTACCTAGTTCAATTTTTTCAAATGGATGAAAAATATGGTAATGGGTAGGTACCCAGAATTTGAAAAGATTCTTTTATAATTTTATAATTTTCTCATTACATCAATCATCGGTTCCAATTTTGAATAGTTCAGACTTGTATAGAAAGCGACTCGCAAAGAATATTAACAAATCATTCCAATTTTGAAAATGACGCTTAACATAATTTTCTGTTCATAAATTTTAAATTATAGGCAGGCACTTCGAACTTCTTCAATTTTTCAAACAAAATGATTTTATACATTGAAGAAGAAGATGATACTAATAAATCTAAACCAACCATGAAACAGAACAAAACACATCAAAAAATAATGTTGTTCCAGTTCCGACCATTACCTTTTTTTATCGTAACATTATCACATTCTTTAATGATATATTAAATTTATGGGTGTAACCTTCAAAAGTTATAAAAATAAAAATAAAAATAATTTTATGTAAAAATATCAAATCATAGGTAGGTATTTTATCGTTTTTAAAATTCTGCAAATAAACGGTTCCATTTTTTAAAGCAAATCCGGACATGACACAAGATCAGAGTTACGCAGGATAGATACACAAGCAAAATTAGTGTTTTCGATAAAAAAATATTGCCAATAATCAAAGATGAGATTTTTTTGTGAGGAACCATACCTCATGCTATATTTCCATACAAGCTTCTGCCCGCGACTTCGTCTGCGCAGGATTAGTACTACTATTTTCTTTTCCTATTTCCCATCTATGTTTATACCAAAATTCTTAACTTATTCATTTTAAATATCTATAATTTTTGACTCGATTCAAAGTGTTAGGCAAGTACTTCAAATTAATTAACTAATTTTCAAAAATAGAATTTTGATTTAAATGAAAATTTGATTGTTTTGCTAAATGTCGTTCTCATGTTTTGACATTTTCTATTAAACAATAATTATTATTAATAATATATTGAAAATAGCTAGCTTTATAAAGCCTTTATGTTATTCTGACGTGTGAGCTATATTATTGTAAAGTTTCATTTAAATCCATTCAGTCGTTTTTGCGTGAAAGCGTAACAAACATACATACATCCATACAAATTTTCGCATTTATAATATTAGTCAGATTAAATTAAACGAAAATCATTTATATTTATATAAACTTTATAACAGGATTGGGATTTCAATATTGCAGATATGGATAGGTACACGATTTAGCTTTATAAGGTTATATCATAGACTTATTCTTTCGTTAAAAGTGGCATAATTTTTTTAATATAAAATACACAACTATTATTCAATGAAGAGTCATAATATTGTTCTGCTTTCAAATTCATTTTTTGGATTGCTACTTTATTAGATAACGAACAAATTTCATTGCCAATTCTTGTTAATGTTCTTTGCAACCTAACCACGATATTTTGTGCTAAAACAGAAGTACTCCAGTAAGTAATATCAATGCTAGGTAATCAATCATTTTATTAATTATAAATTTCGTCCATTAAAAAGATAAAAGGAAGCCGTATTTTCGAAGGTTTATCTATCGATTAATTAAAAACGTAACTCGTGCCCCAGAAAGAGAAACTAGACTTTGAGATGAGAATTCCAGTGTAAAATTACTAAATTAACCTTAAATCGGTTACTATGATATGCTTTAGCCCGATGATATTTTTGTTTACTTCTACAGCCAATATGAATGTAGAATTTGAGACCAAGGATCTATTTGACCACAGGCCCTAGCACGCTTGCTCTATAACGATCGATAGGATAACTATCGGTAACTTCTCATCGTTCCCTAGGACTACTGCACATCGCTAACGTACAAACGACAGTTGATATCGAATATATTAAGGACACTTAGTCATTGTGAACTGTCACATATTCGTTTGCGATCTGTAGTTGTCGTAGGGAACGATGAGAAGTTACCGATAGTTATCCTACCGATCGTTATAGAGCAAGCGTGCTAGGGCCTCTGGTTAGGTAAACACTATAACCACAAAAATCATAAATAAAAAAAAAGTTTAAATAAATTTTATTTATTTATTTATTTATTGTTTCTTCACATTTTAGGTATAAGAGTTAGGTATAACCAAAATAACACAAAAGGAAAAACAAAAATTATACTTCAAAAAACAAAAATAATACTTCAAAAAACACAAAATAATATAGGTAAAATAAAAATGATACTTCAAAGAACAATATTGTTACACAGATAATGGGCAAGCTAATTGCAATAAAAATTTGGTTAAATGTATGGATGTTAGGTGAGGTTAGATTAGCTGTAAATAGCGCTCCTTTAAATTTGAGTAAATGTAGGTGGGTTAGGTTAGGTTACGTCATCATACAAAATGTCAACTTTATATAGCGCCGTTTTGTCGTAAAATCACTTCAAGTGCGCGTTAGGATAGGTTTCTAAATTTTGTTAGATCCTTTTAAAATTTTCAAAGCAATCGAACTAAGGATAGTTCTGCCTTGAGGTGTTGATAATCACATGTTATGTAGTTTAATATATTCGATGATACCTTATTTGGTAGGTGACAGCTATGGCTACAAGTTCTGAACCAATCACAGACACGACACTAGTGACCAGAGGAAGATGATCATTAAATACCGTTTCAGAGATTGAATCAACTTCTCGCCCGGCTTCCGGTGACCGGTGGTTAGCACGGATGGACTTTAATAATCTGTCACTCTATCTTCTATACTTACTATGTCTTCGTTCTACGCCATATAATCTATGTCTAAACTCTGTGCTCTTTATCTATCTCGTACAGAGTATAACAGCACGTATCCGAAGCATTTTAACAAGTGGTTAAATCCTTCGCGTACATGCTCTTACACCTTGTATAATCTACGGTTATACAAGGTATACAAGGTGTATTTGCTGATTTTGTCGTTGGGGGTATTTCTAGAGCCGTAATCCTGAAATTAACCGGTTAAAAGTACAATTTTCAAATTTGTGAATGAATCAAATAAATTTTTTGGAGGCATTCTCCGAATGATTGTGTGGAACCAAAAACAACCAAAAAAACATCTTTATATTTTAGGGTGACAATTATTATGAGCAATAATTATCAGCCTGAAGCACCCTTGTCCATAGAACTCCTGACCGGCAATCAGAGGGACACGGGTTCGAGTCCCGTCGGCGGCATGTATCTTTTCTCGGGAGGTTTTTTCAATATGGATGAGTGTTTCAGGCTGATAATTATTGCTTATAATAATTGTTACCCTTTGTGCTATGCATAAAAATTTTTGTCTTAAACATTAGTTTATCAATTAAAAATAATTATTTTATTTTAACTCTGCACAGGAGGCTCTGGTGTTCAAAGCCTTTCCATATTTATATTTGTGTGGATATACTAATTAAAGGAAAGGATGGAGAGGACATCTACGTATTTCAAATTGAAAGTGGTCTTGGATTATTTTTTTTTAAATCTCAACATAACTAACACAGTACATTTAGGCTAAAATACTGATACGAGGAAACCAAGCTGACATACGATATACATTTACAGAGGGTGTTAAGAGACGTACATGAATTACTTTAAGGTGAAGACATGCGGAAAAACGCAAAATCGTATAAAATCTTGTGTATTAGTTTTGAAAATTTGATCGCTTAGAAATAATATAGATGCTTCAATTAAATACTGTGAGTGGAACACATCTTGGCCTTTGAAGTGATCGAGTATTTTTTTGATAAGCTTTTTAATACGCTTAGAAACAAATTATGCGTCTGACCTATAAAAAATGGTTAAAAGTGAAAAATCTCCTATTACAAATCCTTTTTCTGGTGTTGTTTTATTGAATAATGTAGCTAATTAAGTTTCTTATAGAGTGATCGGAAAACATTTTAATATTTGTATCTGAAGTTCACAAAATAAAATAAAACGTGCATTTTGGCGACGTTTCTTTTCAGTGAATAAAAATAGGCGGTACCCAACGAATTTGTAAGTGCGAATTTCATCCTTATGCCATGTACGGAAGGATTTTAGCCCGTCGCTCATTCTACGCCCAGGGCCCGGGGCAAACGGACTTGCCTTAGTCTACGCGGCGCTTTGATCTTTAAAAATATACCTGCGGAATAACAAAACACTGTTGTTTGCTAGAGATTAGGGTTTTTATTGGTAAACGCCCAAAAATCGTTCGCTCCGCCCAATTCCGAATGAGTCAAGGACTAGTGGATCATCTTAACCAGTGATTCGTGACATTATTTGGAGTAAAAGTAATTGGTCTCCGGTGACATTTTTGATGTTTTATTTTTCATTTAAAAAAATCAGTAGGTAAGGACAGTTATGGCCGGGGTGAGGGGTTGGGCGTTTAATCGGCTGAGTGACCAGTTAAGAAATTTGAAAGAATTTTTTTGATTGGGTTTTAAAGAAAAAACTGTAAAAAAAATACAGCAAAAAATATTGCCTAAGAACATAAATTCATTTTCATTTTTAACTCTAATATCAGGATTCGTTAATACCCTTCAAATATGAATATGCGAATTAAATGTAGGTCTGTACTTAAAAAAACAAAGTAATATGACATGTCTAGCTATTTTGTCAATTAGGAAATTAAATAATGGAAGGTACCTATCTTAAAATTTCCAGCGTCGTTAGCAAAGAGCATTCAAATCGGTTAAAAGGCAAATCTGATTATGTTTAGTAATGTTATGTTCTTCAACTGTTTGGTACATATTTCTAGGAATTTTGAATGTTTTATCGCTTTCTCTAGCAGGTCTGTAGGAAATTGATTACTAGGAGAGTATAGTTCTTAGAAGCATTGGTGTAATGATTTTGAAAAACAGCGGATATATTGTTAAGCATCTCATCTCATCAAAAGAAAATGAAGATAATGTTGCTAGTTCTTAGTCGAAGTATGGTACAGTTAAATATAACCGAAAGGGATAGGGTAAAGTTAGTTCATTGGTTAGAGTAGAGCCCCGGCAAGGCTAAGGTCCAGCGTTCAATTTCTAGATGCAACCTATGTATCAACTATGTTGTCTTCAATGATTAAATCATAATAATTAGTTTCCCTTTGTCTTAAATATTTACACTTGATTCCATGGATAAAATCCAAAAAAGTATCTTTTTGGATGTTTATTGTATGAACGGCCTAAAAAATGAAGTGATGGTTTTCTTATTAAATCCCTTCGTAAAAGGCTAAACCTTGAATTCTTTCAAAATCAAGATGCTTATTATAAACCCTGATGAACCTGCTTACCTTCTTGGTTTTTTTTTAAATAATAAAAGTGTTTGAAACTAAGTATTTTATTAATTTTGCCTAAAATTATGTCATAAAATAAGTTTGCTGTGTTTGAAGGAGTAATATATAAGTTCATTTTTATTTTTGTAAGAAAAATGAATATTCATTTAGACTTTTATAAAAAGTCAATAGGTGTTCTATCCGAGACATTATCTAGGTAACAAATACATTCACTACTATTCGACACTATTTATCCGAGACACTAACTAGGTAACAAATACATTCTTTGAATACTTGTTTCCAATAATAAAGGTAGCTGCCAATAATATGGAAAAAAAATAATTCTGAAATTTGAAATATGAAGTAGACAATTACGACAGTCTCATAATAGATCGCAGTGGCCCAATTGGTAGAGGTGTATGTCCCGGTAAGACGTAAGGTTCTGGGTTCGAGTCCCAGTTGCGACCATTATCTTTTATTATTTTTCTGTGTCTTGTTCATTTTCATATTTAAAAAAAAAGATTACTATTGTTATCTTCTTCTTCAATGATATAATATATAAGTATTTATTTATAGTAGTATTCTGATTTCTGTCGCTGTGAGGATTGTTTTTTCCAGTTCCGCCTCATGAACTGATGGACTGAAGGACGGGCAACGACTCTTCGCCTTTTTTGTACCAATCGAAAATCCCGAGACAAAGGAATCCACAGGTGGGCGAAGCGAGAACTCAACCAAGAGAAATGGAAACAGGAACTGATGCATAGGGGCGCACCATCCTTTATTTCATCGCTGTTTCATTATTATGAAAAAATGTTTCTTTATAATACAGAGGTTAGACTTTGACAACATACATTGCAGTAATTATATTTTAAAAACTAAACATATTATGTACTTACTTAGGTACATACTAAGTCGATTTATTAATCAGATAGGTCAAATACGTTAAACTTTAAGCTGTGCAAAACAACAATCATTTCGAATTTTTCAGTTGTTTCGTAAAATATCTCAGGAGTTTACTTATGTATGACAAAAAACAACAAAAATACAGAAAACATTACGTAAAGAAATTAAATAAATTGAATGCTATCAAAATCTAGTTGACAATATCAGGGTTCAAATGATAAGGCTATAAAGCTGTGGGTAAAAACGCTTGTTATTAGGCAGGAATATTGAGATAAAAAATATCTTGTTATTAGGCAGGTACATTGATATCTCAGGATATTTTATAGATTTTATAGGTGTAATTAAAATTAACTAATATTATCTACTATGTGATCTGTTCTAATGTTTCCTTAAATCTATAAATGTATTTACAAATATTTCTAATGTGTCATATTAACCCTTAAAAAAATTGGCGTATTTTGTCAGAGGCTAAAAATATTCCCGCTTTGCAATAAAATCCAAATAAATGGAACATTTGTTAACGTATTCGAAAACTAAAAACTGTTTTCGAAAGGTGATGAAATAGACTTTCAAATTTCTATATTAAAAATTACTATGTATTTTATTAAATAATTTTTTTTTTGCGAAAACTTTTAAAAGTGTTAAAAATGGCTCACTTTACTTTTTTTTCTAACTAAAATTACTGATAATGAAAAAAAAATAAAACGCATACTTGCCAGGTACTCGCAATAAAATTAATGCATTATAAATTGATTAATAAATTATCTAATTGTTTAATTAGAAATAAAATTTTAATTTAAATAAAATATGAAACACTTTAAATTATAGAATCGGCCAGTTTACAATCCCTACATCAGCGGGAGGCAGAAGCGTAAAGAGGTGAAAGAGGTGCATTATTTTCCTTATGTGAGGTGTCCGGTGTTCAACATCCAAGCAGTATAGTGTTCAGGCCGCGTGACCGCTGACCAATGGAGCGAAGTTCCCCTTTTTGTATACGAGATTGTTGGGACGACCGTCACAGATGAACAAATCACAACCCTTCACCACCTCTCACTCTTTTCTGAATATATCCTTTGATTTAGATTACAGATCACTTTTTATTGATGCCACTGGACTTTGTTTTGAGCTGTGATGCAAGGAATGACAATCAACATTGATTAAAAAAAAGAGGTGTTTGTGTGAGGGAAAGCCGTACGAGTAAAAATACACTTTTGAGAAGTCTGTTAAATTTTAAAATAATACATGTACTACAATGATACCAGCCTATTCTCTTTAGCCGAAATGTATCATAGTTAACAGGCTTACGTAGACTTTGTCACCTATATCTCACAGGTATTCATGTAGTAAGTGATGAAAAATGTTAGGTGAGATCTGAAGATTCTAAATAAGTACCCATACCCGCCTTCCGTAGTGAAAAATTAAAAACAGATATAGAAGCACAGGGATTGTAAAATCGATGGATTTACATGTTTAATATGCCATCTTTGGTTTGACGACCGTCCTTGGTCGAGTGGTTAGACACTTGACTCCCATTCGGAAGGTCGCGGGTTCGAACCCGGCGTGCGCAAATAAATATTATTTGATTATGTTGTGTTATTTCACAATTAATTAATAAAAATAATATATGTTATATTTGCGGCACGTTCCAGAGTGGAAGATACTCCCAGTATCGCCCTGGTGTAAGACCACCATTCAGAATTGAAACGTTGCTTAATAACGGCTTTAGCCGTGTTTAGTGACTAGATCTGAATAGCCAGGTACTTTCCCACCTTCCTCTTCCTCATCTCCTTCCCTTCCCCACTTACCTTCAGCTTCACAACATACTTTAATTGGGGATGTCATAGTCTCACTGGCTCCAGAAGGGAGCAGTTGCGACTCTTGTGAGGTTTCTCTATAAAAAAAATAAAAAACCCCTGAGAATAACATTAGAAAAGGTAAAAATTTAAAAAAATGTCAATGTGATTTTTAGATTTCTGTGATTAAAACTTTTAGAAAATAGTTTTAAATTTCTGTGGACTTGTTATTATATTATTATTATCATTCGATTGAGGAAAATCCTTGTGAATGCTTTAATTAGATTTATTAAATAGACTCCATTCAAGGAACTTAAGACGATAGACTTCGCTTTTCGGCCCATACAAAAAGGACGCCCGGGAAAAAACACTTTTCTATATCGAAAATTGCACAAAATGAATATATTTTTTTATACTGTCTTCTAGAGGGTGAAAAATATGTCGGTATGTTTTCGAATTTTCGATGCGTTTCGTATTAACGTAAACATTCACTGTCAAACATGTACGATTTATCAAAAAATATTATTTAAGGAAAAAGTGCTGCTAACTCAACTCTCATAAAGAATTATAAAATTATAAAAAGCTACCGACGTAGCTTCTTCTTTCTAAAAAACATATATTTTTTAAAATTTCAATTTCGTGAAAGTTTCGGTGTAGAAAAGTGTATTCTCCATAAACCCCTTTTCGAACGATTTCTGTAGGTAAATTTGAGCGTTGTCTCATTCGCACATTTCGCATTCGCATGTATTGTAAGTGCGCGTGAGCTTATTGTGAGCGGGACAGAATGACAGACGCGCGTGTTCCGCGTGTCGTTCAAAGTCTAGCCTCTTAAGTATTTGTGAATTTCCCTGCTTTCTGTTATAAATGGTTGATGCTCCTCGGCTTTATTTACTGTAATGAATTGTATTAGTCTATGATTTAGCTCCCACATTACTTTAGTTGTCCAGTTGGGCTCTTCGTGTCACATGGTCTCGATACCGAGTTGTGCCAAATGTGACCGAAGCTAGATGTGCGGAGTCATTATAATTGGAGGAAAGAGGACGTTTGTCCTCCGAAGTGCAGTTATAAATTACGATACTTCAATAAAAACTCATTGTGATTTAAAGAACCCAAGTTTTTCAATAAGCATCCTATAGTACTGGAGACTACTGGTCCTAGTACTTACAAATAACGAATGTCTCTGGAGAGAACAAAGGAGATAATAGATACATTAACATACTTAAAAATTTTTGCAAAGTATCACAATTTACATCAAAAAAATAACATAGATTGAGGCTGCAGTCTGCAAGGTGAAGATTGATCTGATGACAGCAAACCTTAGATCTCCGATATGAGAGGGCACCGGAATAAGAAGATAAAGATAAACAGTGGCATTTCTGCCATAATGTACCAACCATAAAGCTTGGCACTCAGAAGGTTAAGCGACTCACATGGGTACATAGAATAATTTAAGCGTCGAGGAAGAAACTCGTTTGTGTTCCTCTATTTTTCGGCATCATCACTACCGGTTTGGGAGGCTGCGTTGCCGGCAGTTTTGGTCCAGCGCCGATGGTCCGACTTAATGACTGAGCGATCCCGGATCGCTTCCGGGTGCGCAGAACAACACACCGCAGCATCTCGCGTCTCCGCTTTAATCTCTGGCTTTGGCGGTCGTTTGAATGTGAGAGGACGCGCTCAAATAACCTTTTGACCAGTCTGCGAGTTATAAGATGTATGCTTATTTTGTTGAAGAATCATTTGCGCGGTAAAGATAATCAAATATTTGATTCGAGTCATGTGTCATGTCAAGAGTAGGAACTGAAATACGTAGATTATTTTCATAATGTATTTAGTCATCAATAATATTAGAGTCCCAAGTATGAAAACCAGAGACAATTCATTGTTTCGTATCGAAATTGCTTCAACTAGCCTTAGAAAAAATTCTTTCTTATCAAGAACTTGCAATCATTATGACAAAAAATATCTTAACGTCTACTTTACATAGGACTTTAAAAAAACATTTAATAGAGCCTTATAATAATTAAAATCCTAACTAAATAACTTAAATTCATAAAAAAGAACAATTCTTACCGTCGTTATTAGATATTTTTTTGTAATAGAAATTTATATAATTTTATTATATTTATATTATTTTTCGACTTTACATCTGGTGTTATCAGTTTACTATTTTTTTTCGCTTATTTTATAGAATAAAAGATGATGGTTCATCCAAGTTATTCTAGCATATTCTATACCACTGCCCATTTTTAATACATTACACAAGGAAGTCAAAATGAATCCTTTGCAACCACTTCATTTAACTACTGTCTCAAGGACTTAACGAGTCGACTTCCTGCTGGAAAAAACTCATTTACGGAAGACTTTTAAACAAGCATTTTCCTTTCCTTTTAATGTTATTTTTTATATAGTTTTTCCTATTTATAAACCATTTTATGTTTAAAATATATACTTTTAAGATTTAAACACTATGAGAGCAGTAGTAAAAACAATATTTTAATATTCGCTTTCACGTTGAACTTCTTCAGTAGGCATCTCACCACTCTAGGTGAAAAGATTCTATGTACACCGAGTCAATACAAGTATAAAGAATCATACCAAATAGTAAAAAGTCACACTTTCAATACATGGATAAGAAAAAACTAACAGTTGTATAAAAATGCCCTTCCTTTTTCATACAGTAAAAATGTGTTTGTGTATTTCTAAAAAGAACATTTCCATTTTATTAAAAACATTTTATCTCATACTGTTGATTTTCTTTTTTGAATATGTGGCGTTCAATTACCAGCCATTTTCCTATTGTTTTATGTGGTGCAACCAATTATTGGCCTTGACTGCCTTGTGTGACGGTGTTTCCAGCAATCGCCACCCGGAAGCTATCACTTGACTCGCCGGTCCATAATATTATTATTACTCAACTGGGAGCAGGTACAGTCTACCTAAATGGCCGTATTTAAGCATTAATTTGATTTTTTTTATTACTATTTTCAGGGAAATTTTAAAACAACTTTTGAATGGCGTATTCGTGTTTGAGTGGGTGTGATTTGTATTCTGAATGCAACCAAACTCTTTTATGATTGATTTTATTAAAGCTCTATTATGTTGTTCATTTACGAAGTAAAATAACAAAAAAAAAACTGATAAATAAGGCAAGTTTGTGAAAACATTTTACTTTTATACCTTTTTAAAAGAGTCCCAACTGCTCCCGTCTGGAGTAAGGAGACTATGGTGGACCATGGCATCCGCTATTCGGGTACGTTGTGAATAGCGAGGGGTAAGTTGTAGGTAGTGGGGAGGGGAAGGAGTCGTGGCAGAGGAAGGTGAGGAAGCAACTGGCTATTCAAATCTGTTATCTAAACATGGCTAAAGCCAATTCACGCAAATTTTCTGTTCTGAATGCCCGTAGATACTTTAATAGTACACAACTGTAGATACAAATCGCAAGTGCGCCCCACGGTTGAATTTGGCAGCCACCTCTGATCTGGAGCCCTACAATACTTAAAAAAACCCTCGACTATGTGCAGAAACGGGCGGTACGTTTGATAGATTATCCGGTCTTAACAAACGGATTCCAATCTTTAAAGCACAGGCGTCGTGTGGGAATGCTGTCCTTGTTCTACCGGTATTTCAATGGAAGATGCTTCGAGGAAATATTATCATTGATATCGGTGCATAGTCGGGAAACACGCTAAACGTGCGCCCAACATATGTACACGGTTGACCTTTGTCACATGAGAACGGGACGCTTCTACGACTCGTTCTTGATTTTCCGGCCTCTGTGTTTCCTCCCTCCTACAACATGGGTCTCTTCAAAACTCATGTTCACTTTCTCTCCTTAAAAAGACCCTCCACACAGCATCTTCAAAGATGACATAGGCCCTGAGGGAATTTATTTTCCTCAAGGCCTCCTGTGTGGAGTTAAGATAAAAAAAACATTATTATGATAAATTGTATAATAACACACGGAGAAAAATGTTATTCGAAAAAACGATCATTTTAATAGTAAAAACGGTTAAAAACGGGACTGAAGTTCTCACGAACAAATTAACAGGGTTTCAATGTTTATTGGCGGGAAAGTGTAAGAATAATTTGTTGGTATACGTACGAAATTACGTATACATAATAAACATTGAAACCCTGTTAATTTGTTCGTGAGAACTTCAGTCCCGTTTTTACTATTAAAATGATCGTTTTTTCGAATAACATTTTTCTCCGTGTACAATTCAATCTAATAAAAAATACTAGCGCACAACGGGATTTGAACCCGCGACCTTCGAATTGCTGGTCGAAAGTCTTACCCTAGACCACGGAGGCCTTCAGACTTTTAGTTGAATAAGTTGAAAGTTATAAAACTTGTTTCCATTTTGTTAATGAGTAATATTACTTATATTACCACAAACATTTATCCAAAGTTATGTTGTAAATATCAGGATTCAGTAAACATATAATCGGTACTGCTGGAACTCTCCCCATGATTTAAAGATTAGTATAATGGAAAGCTTAAAATTTACTAAGTCACCCAATCAATTATCTGTGCTCCATTTTTTCAGGAGCATCCACTTATCCCACAGCATCGTCTTATAATTCTCCCTAAAGCACGAAGTCACGATCAGTGTTCAGTGTCCACACATCATCGTTCCGATTGCTGATGCCTATTCTACTGGAGGTGTATTAAATAATAATAATACTTATATGATGAGCACTTCCTCTCGAGCCGGAGCGCCCCGGGGCCCGGGCTACAGAACACAGAATCTTGTGTTTGGGGCCCCGATGGTAATGACCAGGAACTAGCAACCGCAATAAATATAAGCAGAGTACTGAAAATTTCGCGTTTTCGCAACGCGAATTTTTACGAGTAATTCGTTTATTTTTCGCGAAATTCGCAATTTTCAAACAAATTACCCGTTTTTTGTATTTTTCAGGAAATTGATTAATAATTTAAAATGCATACTTAATATTTATTCTCTTCGGTTTTGACAAGTTAAAATAGTAAAGTGAAACGCGGCAATCTTCATGTGCATTCGTCGAAAACGCCGCGTATTGTCATTATTTTTTGCTATTTAAAAAAAAAACGGTAACACAACATCACATTCGTTGTAAATACCTCACGTTTGTTGAAAAATAATACCACTGTTCCTAAAAAAATCCTCCTAAAATAACGCGAATTTCGCCAAAAATATCGCAAATGTCGCCGAAAAACAATGAGAATTTTTCATGGTCATCTTCAAATATGACCTGCTTAACCTCTAGACAAATAATTAAAACTAGCAGTTAAAAACCCGCTCCGCGGGTTTTTGCTGCTAGGCCCTGCGGGCGGCTTTTATTCGGGCTTCGCCCAATTTCGCCAAGTGTTGGTGACCATCTATAAGGCTCCGCCCTTATGCAAAAATAACAACTGTGAATATAAAACTACAAAACACTTACATTTAATATGTGGATATATAACAGTAGACATTCTGTATTATAAGACCGCGGACAGTGAGTAGAATTTCGGAAAAGAATCAACTCAGCATACCTAAATCTCGTTCATCCACGTCAATGACAAAAAAAGAAAATTGATAATAATAAAAATATTTATTCATCAATAGATTTATTACAACATTACACATTTTGTTGTTAATCATTGATTCTATTAGCGTAAAGGTCACTGTTCAGCTACAATTCAGGATTTCTCCTGGAATGCAGTTGGTTTTCAGCAGTGCCTCCAGTATAAAACAGAAAATAAAATAAAATAAATTAATCAAAATAAAATAAATACAATTAAATTAAATTACATAAAAATAATTAAATCAAATCTCTAATTCAATACACACAATACAATATATAAAAAAACCATAAATTAATAATGTAAATCGGCATTCAAATTAAAGGCAATAATCTTAATATTAAAACTCAAAAAAATAATAAAATCAATTCGAATAAAATATTCTCAATTAAAACTCAAATCAAAAACAAAAACACGAATAATAAATTGTATCTTCTTAGTAATGAATGAAAGAGACAAATGTTTCTTCCCAATACCATTTATTGGATAATCAACACCCTTGCCATAGGTAACTCTAAGTGGTTCGCTACGTTTAGTGACTTAGCAGGGGTGCCCAGGTTCATAGGGTAAGGTTCGTCTATATTTTGGCGGCACATGCGTTTGCCCTCTACTGCGTGGCGGTTCGTATTGGTAGAGACTGGTTGATGGAGACATTTTACCTCTTCAACAGGACTCTCTCGACCCATCGCCTTGTAGCGCAGTGGGAGAGATGCATTCATACGTCCGTCACTCCTGGACACATCGACCCCCAGATTCCTACTCACCCTTCATATTTTTTCCTTCCCAGAACTTCCTCTCCTTATTTTCTCTAAAAAGAACATCCACACAGCATCCCCAACGATAACATAGGCCCCGAGGGGAAATTGTTTTCCTCAGGGTCTCCTGTGTGGAGCTAATGTTAAAAAAAAATACCTCTGAAATGATTTCTTTTTATCGAAATAAATTTGTAAAATTTATATAAACGTTCACGGAAATTAAAATATATATATATATAATAATAACATAATAATTTTACATGAAATCTAGCTAAACTTACTCTTACCAAAATATTATCAAAGTATAGGCATTTTTTTAAATATATAAAAAATCTACATAGAACTTCCTCTCCTTATTTTCTCTAAAAATAACATCCACACAGCATCCCCAACGATAACATAGGCCCCGAGGGGAAATTGTTTTCCTCAGGGTCTCCTGTGTGGTGCTAATGTTAAAAAAAATACCTCTGAAATGATTTCTTTTTATCGAAATAAATTTGTAAAATTTATATAAACGTTCACGGAAATTAAAATATATATATATATAATAATAATAACATAATAATTTTACATGAAATCTAGCTAAACTTACTCTTACCAAAATATTATCAAAGTAAAAGCATTTTTTTAAATATATAAAAAATCTACATTTGGTTGAAATAATATTATGATTTTACCAAAAAACTATAAAAGCAAATCTATTCTCCTACAATGTATGTATTCAACTTTTATAATAAATCGAAGTAACCGTGACAGGAATATAGACCACGTAAATATGATCGACCATCTCCGAAAATCCGCTGACAGCGACTGGCGACTGGCGACTGCACTACTGCAGCATAAATGAACCAACACGAAACACGACAGCAGCGCCCCTACGCCGTACGGCAGTTACGCGAAATAAAGCAAAAACGTGCGGCCACAAATCACAAAAGCAGCTTAGTCCCAAACTTTAACGCACAGCGATGGAAGAGAGGGTTCAGATAAGCCGCGGCGTCAGAAATGTAATTAGAGTGGGGTTCTTAAATTCAACCGAATAGGCGTTATGATAAATCACAGCAGTAGTTTTTCCCAAACTTTTACGTACAGAGATGGAATAGAGGGTTTTGGTAACCCGCGACGTCAGAGATGTCATCGAAGTGGGATTCTCAAATTTTGCCTACGGGCATTAGAAGAATAATACTATCAGATTCTGGGTGGGAATAATGTATTTCTTCAAACTTCGCAAAATCATTTTGTGGCGTCATTTTGAATAAAATTAAACAAATAACTTTGTATTAAACCACTATTATATAATCACAATTACCTTCATGTTTCATGTTTGGAAATAATGTATGTGGTGCTTTGCTGTATGTCTCCTGTACGTCGATTATATTCGTATATATAATAGAAATATGAGCGAAAAAAATTAATATTGGTCAATTTTAAGATTGTCTAAAGAAGTTTTACTGTTTCAGTTTTTTTTTAATGTAGGTAGCAGATGATAAGTTGTGTACAATAAGCAAATAGATTCTACTTATGATAATGTTCGTGTGGTAAATTTTGTGTAAAAAAATTTGATATTGTGATAAGAAAATTTGCAGAAATTTGCAGAAATTTAAATGTAACATTGATATCAAATAGCCATTCAGCGCCATTTTTTTCAACATTTGAAATGTCCCCGTTAAACGCTGATTCTAGGTGCGTTGCAGCTTTCTATCAAATTGTGGATAAGCTGATAAGCTTAACAACGTGATAGTTGTCCTCTTATGCTGATCACAATTTGTTCAAAAGCTGAGACGGTCTTTAAATCTGCATTTAATCAAAAAAACAAAATGTCGCTGAACGACTATTTTGATGACTTTTTCACAAGTGAATTTCTTCGAAACAACTGGGCCTAAGAGAAGAGAAGCTTTGATGGTTGGAAAAATGAAGGGTAGATGAACAAAGAAAGGAATGTTTGAAGATTATATGACACGTTGGTAGATATAAGTAGTTAGGGGGGCGTGTTAAGAAGGCACGATCTGGTAAAACAAATACTTGAATCGGGCATGTCAAGAGTCGGAATAACAGAAAGTAGATATATTATGTAAAACGAAGTATGACTAATGAAGACGAGAAATAAGCATGTCCCAGGAGTTGTGTGTGGCGTTCAACTCAACAAAGTGGCACATCGACACCTCTTTGAAAAGTCTCTTTTTTTTTAAAGCCTAACCTAATTTAACCGACTAACCAATTTAAAAAAAGTTTCATCACTTTTAATGACTTTTCAAAGGAGGTGTTGAAGTTTCACGTTTCTGAGTTGTCCGGTCACCACTGCAATACCTACTTAAACAAAATTTAGTGCCCCCGAAGGGATGTAGGTATGAATAACAAATACATCAAAAACATATTTTCATTCCGATGCAATAAGGATAAACGTGCTGTCTATATATTGTACATACCAGTGTATAAATACAAAAAATCGTAACTGTGAATATATTCGTTTGAAATCTATAACAACTAATTATTAAAGGTATTTTTGAAGTTGCCTTTAGGTTTGAAATTAATAAATAATAGACAAAAAGTTACAATTTTGTAATAAAATATAATATCGGGGGGCCAACTAATACACCAAGAAAAATGTTATTCGAAAAAACGATAATTTTAATAGTAAAAACGTTTAAAAACGGGACTGAAGTTTTTACGAACAAATTAACAGGGTTTCAATGTTTATTGGTGGGAAAATGTAAGAATAATTTGTTGGTATACGTAATTTCGTACGTATACCAACAAATTATTCTTACATTTTACCGCCAATAAACATTGAAACACTGTTAATTTTTTCGTAAGAACTTCAGTCCCGTTTTTAACCGTTTTTACTAATAAAATTATCGTTTTTTCGAATAACATTTTTCTCCGTGTAGAAGGATCAACTATTAGGCCACCAGTTAGTTAGTTAAATTGGTTGTTTTCACCTCTTTATATTCACGTATCACTGTGAACTCCAATAGTAATTATATGGGATTGATACCGTATATATTTGTATACCTTATGTGTATAGGTCAGATGCATATTTGAAAGTACCTGCATCTTCAGAGTTGATCACCAAACACGGCTAGAGTCATTTCAAGCAAAGTATTGATTGTTGCATGTCGATCAAAAATTCGAATATTGCATGTCGATCATCAGGGTGACATTCGTATCTAAAGTCTATATGTATGTGTATAGTTATCGATAGATATATTATTTAACATAATTTCACAACTATTACGTAATATACATATCGAGCAGCAACACAAACCGGTTTCACAATAATCAGTATTCATATCGATTTCGAAAAATCTTGGTGACTAGAAGAGTGGAGTTATAAATGTGTGTTCGCCCTCTTTCGGCGGATTTGCATACAATAGTCTGACAGATCTCAGAGGAGACTGTAATCTAAGAGTACACTTATTTCCCAATCACACTGTGTTTGCATGACATATGGATTGCTGAACAGGGTTGCTAAAAACTGAAAGCTCTAGATAAATGAAAAAGCCAGGAATCACATATCCTCTCTCTCTCTACTCTCTGAATATTACTCTCAACGATGATCGATTCTCTTAAACCTCTTAACTTTGAGCTCTGGCACATGAAATGTAGATTTTTAGTGTTCACTTTACTGTTTTCCGTTCTAAAAGTAATTTCTTTTATGAGCTGTTTGGTTTTAAAACTAGAATACGCTTAGTTCCTATCGGGATGTTCTAACCATATTACCTTGCTGGGAAAGTATTTAAAATTTGGAACAATGGAATGAAAAATAGTGCGTATTCGAGTGCTTTTCTTTTTAAAACAGAAGAAGGATTGGGACTACCTGGGAAGCAAGTTATTGTATTTTTATTATTTTCGTGTACATAATCTCGTTTTTAAGTATAAAGAAAGAATTTTACCATCCTGGAAGTACATTTGTAATACTCATTCTTTTTGTTGTGGTTATATGAATCGCCTCGATGAAACGCGGTGGAACAATGTAACTATATTGTGATTGTGTGCTCCTTCGTAGAGATACAGTGGTAAGTGATTGGATTTCCCTTTTCCTTCCATATCTTGTTCTTCCCTAGATATACATCACCCAAATCTTGCCAACACTATTTCGACTAGTTATATGTCTGTGGTAAGTACTTTGATTATATAAATGTCTAGATAGAAGGCTCGAGCGACGAAACGCCAAAAAAAAAATCAGCTAACTGTTCGCCTTAAAGCTTGTCCTGTCCGCTCAGATGCAACAGTATCGTTGTGCGGTAAACACGTGTTGTGTGACATTTGAAAATGACGATTTGCGCTATAACAGTGTGCAGGAATTACAAAGGACGGTTGAAAACAACTAAAAATGTTACCTATCATTGGTAAGTTACATTAAAATAACCATTTAGTTAAAGAAATAATTCAGTTTTAATAGTGTAATTTGGTCTTAGAACAACGCCATGTTTACGGGGTTGCCTGTTCTTTAAATAACATTTTCCCATGAGTGCGTTGTTAATTTTAAAATAGGTTTTTAATAATTACCCAAAAGTACACTATACATAATAATAATATAAATGTGAAAGTTTGTCTTTGTGTTTAAGTGTTTTTTAATTCTTCACGTTGACACTATATTTAAAAAAGTTATTAATACGAAATTTGTTTATCTATTAAAATTACAAAAAATGTGACAGGTTTGTTTGGTGAAGTATCAAGTAAACTTTTAATTTTATTCATACATATTTTACAGAATACCTAATGATCCTATATTAAGAAGTAAGTAAATAGAAATAATAAGAAAAAGCCGCGGAGAGGATGTCTGGCAACCAGCTAAAACAACTGTCATTTGCTCTGATCATTTCTGTGCCAAAGACCTGTATTTTGTCAACATTCAAAAGCGTCGAAGGTTAAAAAAGGAAGCGATCCCATCATTGACGAATACTTCGTCCATGGATCCCATGTAAGGTATTTTTTTTAAATTGTAATTTTGTTTTTAGCGGCCCGTAACAAAAGGTGCCAAATAACGTAAGTCTATTACTAAAAATCTGCAACCGTCTTTCGTATTTTTGACCTTACTAAGTAAATTTTATTGTTCTTTGTAGTTTTAATTTGTTGTTCGAATAAAATATAATAATAATAAAAGTAATATGTAAATGATTTCTAAAAGTGTTTAATAAGTCTTTATTATATAACTAAATAAAACCGTTTCTAATGATTTTCGTTGTCTTTATTTGTTAAAAATAATCAAATAAAAATAAATCTCTTTTAACAATGATTTTCTTTTCATTTATATCATTATATGCAGAAAACTATTTTACTTAAATGAATTCAAAATTAACGAATTATAGGTCCCGCAAAACCGAAACATTTTTTTACCCACTTTTATGGGAAATATTTGGGAGCTGGTATCACTCAACACGCCCGCAGCGCTTGTAAAACAATACAAGTTACGCATACTTGTGTGCGTGTCACGCACACCAGTGTTTCAAATCTGGCCTGTTCTTTTTGTTGCAATTACAGCGCATCACTCTATCTAGACATTTATACAATCAAAGGGTAAGTAGTAAAAATCTCTGCCAGAAGGTCATGTTGTTTGTTATATTGAAATTATTGATCTATGGTATGAAGGTTTTAAAATTTAATATAATACATATTTCATTTTATATGTGTGCACGTGACCAAAAGAGGAACATACCTAATTTTTTTGGCTTACCGCTGTAGCCCCAATGTCTACAATACACCGTCATAAGCAAAAAAGCAGCTGGAAATTTTCAATGGTTAAATTCTGATATACGAGAACTTTCATATTTAACAACCTATTATAATAACATATAAACAAATACATCCGAATGAGACCGTTAAAAATGCAAGTAGCGACGTTTGCCATTGAACAGATCAATATTGATCTGTACTGGTACGTTTTTTATACCAAAATTTAAAACACAATTCGAGTACATATTATTTAGCCACTTTGTTTAAATACCTGCCAAACTAATTATTAATTAAAACTGTTAATTAATTAATTAAAATTAAATTCATTAATTAATTAAATTAAATTATTAAAACTGTAAAACTCTGAAACAGATTTCAATGTTTGGATTTTTGATGTTTAGAACATGATTTATATCCTTCGCAATAAATCAGACTTATCTGTATCTGCCAAATACGACAATGTATAATAATTTTGCACTCACATTGGAAACATAAACATCATTCATCATAAATCACGATCCTCGCAATACCCTGTAACTTAGCCGTAGGTACCTACCTATAAAGTTTCAAGAATTACCATAGCCTATTGTAGTACCTACTTATGTAATGTATTTATGCTAATTTGCATCTGTCTTTTTAGACACTTTGAATCTCTCGCCTCTCGTCTCTACTCTGCACTCTCAGCATCTTTGTGGATTACATTTGTAGGTGATCTCATAAATTGTAACTTGTAAAATGGGTAATGATACTTGTTATTTTATAACTGTACTTAAAATGTAATATTATATCATAGTGTGATCTATATACTTATAATCCCTCAAATTTTTCATTTTCTAATAATTCTCTAACTTCTTCATCTTCTTCTTGTAACCCAATCTAACTATACATTTTATTTTTTTTAATTATTATTGAAGAATTGGATGCACAGTATTAAAAGCAGGCAAAACATAATTTATCTTTATTCTTTATCTTTATTTTCTATCTTGATTACTGTGATTTATATACTAATAATTCCTTAAATTTCTCTTTTCCAATAATTCTTCGACTTCTTCATCTTATTCTTGTAATCCAATCTAACTACATATAATTTTTTTATTGTAGAAGAATTGTGTGCATAGTATTAATTAATGAAAATTATCAACCAATACTAATGAATGTATATCCCCAAACTGTAAAATTCACCCGCAATAACACAAGGTCTCCCTAGCATGGAGGGTGAAATATCACAATAAACTATATGTACTTTCGATAAATCATGTATTTTAAATAAATAAATAAAATAAATATTACTTAACAAAGAACAGGGAACGGTAAATCTTGGCAAGCGAATCGCATTCGACTCTTCAGGTGCATGCCAGTTGATTTCTGAAAGTGTGAACATCCTACTAAACTTTAAATTTTCGGGTCTCCCGAAATCGGTCCAAATCTTTGTTTGTTTGTTTGTGTGACGTCAACGGTCCCAAAAAGTCTACTGCAATATAATGCCCCCATACAGCCGCTTCCAAAACGTCACCTCAAAAACAAACCAAACCGATATAGATAGTTAACCAGGGGACTGTTTTGGGAATCATATAAAAAATCTTAATGGGGCCAACAGACCTAGCCATAAAAGCTCAAGCGTTATTTGGCTTGGCCTACTTCAGCATATATAGCTCGTTATACATTCCCATTGGGAATGTACGGCAACCGATATGCCGAAATACGCCAAACCAAATAACGCTTGAGCTTTTATAGCTAGGTCTGTTGGCCCCATAAATCTAAAAAAAGACAACACATTCCAAAGTTTCCGGAGATCCGCCCTTAGAGATCCGACTAGCGAGACGTGGTTCTCTCTTTAATCTCAGGGTACCTTCCTAACAATATAAACTGTATAATTCTTGAATAACAAAGCAAATAATAAACATATTCAAGGCGGGTATAAATTGCACATTGTGTCGATGCTAATGTAGCAAAAGTTAACAAAGCGATTATCCGAATTAAAAATAGGACCTTAACAATGCGAATTAAATTATAACTTAGGGGGCGCGTGCCGCCTCAATCGAGTATGTACATAGAATAGAAATAGCTTAAATACTAGCCCATGTATATACATGCCTATACATATTAATACATCTGATAATAATTGTGGGAGACACCGAGGGTATAATGTGTAATATCCAAATATAACGGTCCTAACACCGTCAAATACCGTTTACCGCAACCTAATAAGAATAACCTACAGTAAAAAAATTCAATTTCCAGAAGAAAAAACTTGGTGAAGCTTTATTTTAAATCACTAGTTTCGAGTAATCTTTAATACGAATTGGTTTAAATTATAAAATACAAAAACACGATAAATTAAATATTTTACTACCGTTTCCATAGAATAGAATTAAAATATTCATGTAAATACCGATATATTTTTTGATTCCCTCCCCCTATTTAAGAAAAACTTTTCTACCATACTGAACTCGCACACATAACACACACATCCACACGCACACACACACACACACACACACACACACACACACACTATTCCCTCTCTCCATCCATAATATACTAACTTAATTTAGGTATAATGTATAATATATCATATATATATAACAGCGACATGTCATTGGTACCTATTATTGAATTATTTTCTATAACTATTTTCTTAAATGTAATTATGTACTGTTTGTTTCTGCAAAATAAAAAAAATATAAAAATAAAATATCTTCTTCAATCTTCGCAAATTGACTTTGTGGCGTCATTTTTAATTAAATGAAAACAATTCACTTCGTATTCACTACTTATATTATCAACATTATCAACATGTTTCAAAACCAAAGGTTTCTTCGTCAGGATAAGGTGAAAATTTATAATTTTTGTTAAAATAAATGAATTAGTTTTAATTTAAATTTCATCTTACCCTGAGGAAGAAACCTTTGGTTGTGAAACATGTAGATAATTTTGATAATATAAGTGGTGTATACGAAGCGATTTATTTTTTATTTGATTAAAATTAAATTGTTAATAATATTATAAAATATCTATGAACAAACACGTGTTTCATTGGAAATGTATGAACACATATACGAAACAACTTAAAAAAGATATAATTTTATAGCTAAAATTATCTGTGACAGTTTCCATTAATTAACATTTTTCATTCTTATAAAATTATTCAAAGAATAAATAAAAACCACTTTTACACTTAAAATCGTGACCTCTAGAGTCCGTCTGCCAAGCGATTTTTAAGCCTATTACCTATATTCGTGGTGACGCAAGGCACATTTTTTCTTTTGTACGGTGGGGGGTCAGAGGGGGACATTTATGTCTGCGAGCCATTCTAAGGCCTCAGGCGTCGCCCTGTGGACCTCATCAACCCCGCCGGGAAATGAATGGAGCGGGCATTCGTTGACCACATGTTCGGTGGTTTACACCGCACCGAATTCGCACATCGCCGACTCTTTAAGACCCCATCTATGCATCATATGGGCACAACGGCTATGGGAGCACCTTATCCTATTGATGGCGGACCAGAGTTTGCGAGGCAATGAGAACCCAGGCTGTCTCTCAGTGGGGTCCACGTTGGCCATTCAAGTTTCCACCTATCTTCTGGGGTGAGAGGTGATCGGAGGAGTCTTTCTCCTTCCGTGCAGAAGGGTTTTCGGGACTTCAAGCAGCATGCCGGGTGAGAGACGACACCATCGTGCAGAGGAATTGCGTTTTTTTGCAGCGCCTTCTTGTATTCTTTCAGTGTTGCAATATCTCGCCTGTTGTTTGGCGGGGTTATATTTGCAAGTACGGGGAGCCAAGGGAGAGGGGTAGATTTTTAAAGTTCCGCTGATGGTTCGCATTGTGGCTAGTGGCATTAAGCTAAACGTCGACCATGGAAGTGTGGGCGCTTCTGGACCATACAGGAGCACAGTATTTCAGCTGTTGAGAAAACCAGGGCAATGGATGCCGTTCTGAGTGTGTTAGCTTCGCATCCCCAACTAGTTCCATCTAGCTTACTATTTAAGTTTAGTCTTGTCCTGGTTTTTTGCCAACTGTTGTTGCCGATAGTTCAGGCTCCTGTCCAAAATAACTCCAAGATGGCAAGGATGGAGATCATGGTAAATATGTTTTCCATCAGACTGAACACAGAGTTTGGCGTTTGCCTATGAATTGCTAAGATAAAAAGCTGTCACTTTTCTAGCCATTTGGTTTTTGTCGCCAATTGAGGAAATATTCTTCCATAGCCTTATGGTCATAATTAAGGATCTCTTCTGCTGCTTTAAGGGTTTTGGCTTGGGCTGCGACGGTGATGTCATTTGGAAGATCTCTAGTATAAATGTTAAAAACTACACAATAAGAAAAATACACACATTTTTGGGTTGTGACTTCCTCTCAAACTAGGTACAACTAAAATTCATTTCATCATTTACAATTAAGTCTTTTTATTTGAAACTAGCGCAGACCCGTGAAAAACCACCGTGAATAATATAATTACACATAATATCATTACTTTAGGAATAATATCATTACATTACGAAGAATTTCATTGCAAATTAAGCATAATATCAATACATTATGCATAATATCATTACACAACCTCTAATATCATAACACTACGCATAATATCACATTACACATAATATCACTAAGATGAAACCCGGTGGTGGAGAAATTTGAAAAATAGATTTTACTAAATTGTTGCTGTCGTTGTTGCTCTTACTCTACCAGATATTGAGCGAAAGGGATACTTAACTAAAATCGAGGTTTTGTATTCACCACTTTTCTCCTCCGAAAGTGGACTGATTTTCAATTTTTTTTATCAACTACATAAGAAAAAACTATTCTATGTCTGTACGTTTTGCTTTTTTTAAAGAAAAACATTGTCTAGTTTGTATACTGAACGCCTTTTGACGGCGTTTAAACCAGTCAATTTCATTGATTTTTGGAAGGTCATAACTTCTACAAAAATAAACTTATCAAAAAAAACTAAAAGTACCGACTAGTAGTTGACATCTATTTTATGTAACAATATTTTCTCTAGAGTTAAAATCCAGAGAGATAAATAGGGAATACGTTTGTATGGAAAAATCACCGCCGAGTATCCCATTAATCATTCCATTAGGCATAATAATCGAAATTAGTTTAATCAACTGAGAGCTACAAAATTTTCGGATGCAAGCATCTTTTATGAAGGGATTTATGAATATAGTAATTACGTGATTCATTGCGGTTTCCCTCGTCATTTTTTCTGTAAATTAAAATTCCACCACAGCCTTCTTAGAACGAACATTTATTTATTAAATATTCACAAATGCATCACATAGTGTTTTATTTATACTCACAACATTACACGTAGATTTATTATATGGCTTATATAATTTTTAGGAAAAAAACGTGATAGTAAACTTGAATAGAAGCTTGTCTGGGAATCTGTCGATTCACTCAAATAGATCTAAGAACATTTTTTTAACAAGCCCTACACGAGGAAAATAATTTCCCTTTGGGCCTATGTCATGAAGGAGAGAGAGTTCTATGAAGGAAAAATATATGAAAAAATATATGAGGGGCGGGTAGGAATCGAGTGACAAACGTATGAATTCTTCTCCCCCCCCCACTGCAGTGCAAGACGATGATTCAAGAGAGTCCTGAAGCAGAAGTCAAAAGGTCTCCCTCTTCCAGTCTCTCAGTAGGTGGGCAAAAGCATCTACCGCCAAGACCTAGACTAACTTCATCCCATGAACCCGGGCACCCCTGTTAAGTCTCCTAAGTGAACCACTTGGGGTAACACATGGTAGAGGTGTTGGTTATCCAATTAATGTTTCCCGGGACGGCGTTGCCCATATCCGCCTCCCAAATTGATGGTTATTTTGGAAGATGTACTTCAATAAAAATCATTAGTTAACTCTGATGATTTGACTAACGCTAATGATTTTCAGTCTATTTTCATATTTGTGTCCAACAATCCGCCATATTCGTGTTATGTTTGATAGTTTTTCCTTATGACTTTTGATATAATGTAATACAGAGCTCAGGGCCAAAGAGGCCCCTTTCTCTTTCATCATGAGTTTATATTAATTGGTTGTTGGAAAAATGATACACATTACATGTTATTGAAGTAAATAGAGTTTGAAAATTTAAAAAAAAATAGTTACCTTCTAATTACTTGTTACATAAAGTAACACACAAAACCAATATAAAACACAATCACCCACAAACACACATAATATAAATATACCTATTTAAACCTTATATAATATCTATTATGTATTTTTAATTTTACTTTAATTTCAAATCTCTGTTTTTAAATTTAATTTATCTTAATCTTATGTTTTTCATATATTTTTAAATGTACTGTGTAAAAATTTTATTGTAGATAAAATGGAGGCCTCAGCACGGGTAAACCACCTAGTGAGGCCAACATTATTGAATTTTATTATTAAATGTAAAAATATTGTTTCAATAAATAAATAAATAAATAAATTACTTGTTACAATGCCTACCTGTTGTGTGTTGAGTGTATGAAGTCCCAGTTTGTGCAACATGGAGCAGCGGCTAGGATTACAGGATGCAACAAATACCTATCATGTGATGCAATGTAACTAAATCTGCATCCTGAGGCTTTGATACGTAACTCCGCATCGCAACCACATACACCTGTTACCTGTTATACTGCACTTACTACCAGGGTCAGGACAACACTAAAGTCACTTCTGTTGCATCTGCAAAGGGGTTCACACATTGTTTCTCAATTCAGGTGACCATAGGCTTAGAATTATACGAACATTAAATATTCATTATTAGGGTTTGCAAATCCCTCTCCTTTTTGAAATCCCGCGGGATTGCCATATATGCCATATTTTTGTTATTTATTATAAATTATCTTTAATAATAGTCGTAAAAAATAGATTGAAAAGATAACCTATTAAGTAATAATTATTTTCAGAAGACTTTCATTAAGATGAGATCATTCGTCTTATGTAAGTACTACCTACTAAGTACCTACTAGTAATAATTCCCCTCAGTGCCTGTGTCATCTATAAGGATGCTGTGTGGAGGATATTTTGGGGAAAGGAAGGGGGTGGTATTCTGGGAAGGAAAAAGTGGGTATGAATCTGGAGGTCAGTGTTTTGAGGAGTGACAGACGTATGAATGAATACATCCCTCCCACTGTGGTGCAATGCGATATTCCGAGAGAGTTTGCAGGAGCGGTCCAAATATTACCCTCAACCAGTCTCTCTCA
Source organism: Limnephilus auricula (assembly GCA_951813805.1). Classification (NCBI taxonomy): domain Eukaryota; kingdom Metazoa; phylum Arthropoda; class Insecta; order Trichoptera; family Limnephilidae; genus Limnephilus; species Limnephilus auricula. The sequence goes on from OX638393.1 coordinate 8,845,939, forward strand.
ATCCGGCATGCCACGCAGGTGGTGAGCAGAGGCATTCATCCCCAAGGCCTGGACAAACCTCACCCCATGAATCTTGAATTTTTGTAAACATTCGAAATAAGTATTATAAGACACTTTGTTAAAAAATAAAATCGCAAAAAACATGGAGTCCAGAGAGAGAGAGAAAGAGAGAGAGAAAGGGACATTCGTGCATTAAAGCCAAGCAGCAAAACGTGCTCTCTCTGCTTCCACACTAGTTGGTTATCAAAAAAATATTGCAAAGTGAAGGTATCTCCCTCTGATACAACCGTTCTCAAAAAAGGGTATTTTTCTTCAAAACCGATCCCAGGTTTGAAGTTTTCCAATCGACTCAGCAAGTTTCTGGAGAAAATTTTATTTACTTTTTCAACCCGTACATAAAAATTCCGCAAATGCGGGGTAAATATTGCAGAAATCCCTCGGGATTGCGAGATGCGGGAATGCGGAATTGTAAACCCTACTTATGATCACCCATTAATATGTCTTTTCCGTATAGAGTTAAATGCAAGGATAATTCAAACATTTTCACAATTACCACAATTTCACGGAATTAAGGTTGTGGAGTGTAAGGTAAGAATGATAGGTAGGTACTGTAAATTTTATAGTCATTCATGAACACCTCACCATGAGAACCTGTGCTGAGGTGTTCGCGTGTTTTAGAGACTGGTGACACCCCTGTATGCTAAAATTGTTAGGGCTTCAACAGTTATTGTTCTTATTAAACAAAGAAAAAAATATATTAAAGATCTTTCTGAAAGAAATGAACATCAAAGCTCCATGGCTCTTGATGAGAATTAAAATCCGATTATAAGCCGGTCAAATTTAAAGACGCCAGAGGTCACCAACTAACCTTATGATTCTGAATTTAAATTGATTATAAACGATTATTTTTCACCTATGTACAATGTATATTGTAAGTTTATAACTTTCTGTGTAATCAAATATTAAATGAAACTGTTCATAGTGATTTTTAAAAATAAGGTAATGTGTTGAAACTCTCGATCCACCCTAGAATGTTATATGAGTAAATAATATTAAACCAAAATTTTATCGCTTCATTGGTTACAAAGAATGTAACCCTTTATACCCTAAAATGCAGATGTTTAATGACTTCATAAGGCTTCAGTTAAAGGACATCCTTAGAATTCCAATACCTGTTAATTCAACGAACATATATGTACCTTTTAATAATAGACATACAGCAATAAATTTGAATAATAATGAAACTTAATACAGATTTCTTTGTATAGAATTTCAAAGACAATATTACTATTTTCAGTGAGTAAAGGTTTTTTCCATCATAAGTTATGGAGCTTAGATTTATCGATTTAATTTACATAAAATTTGGGAATGGCTATATTTTTAAGAATTGGTGTGAGGTTCCGTTTTACAGTTATTAATTATTCCTTGAGATAATAAGTATGTGTTTCAGGTAACAAATACTCCTCAACTCTGGAGTTATAGAATTTGAACACTATTTAACTATTTCCACACGGAGAAAAATGTTATTCTAAAATACGATCATTTTATTCGTAAAAACGGGACTGAAGTTCTTACGAACAAATTAACAGTGTTTCAATGTTTATTGGCGGGAAAATGTAAGATAATTTGTTGGTATAAGTACGAAATTACGTATACAAACAAATTATTCTTATATGTTCCCGCCAATAAACATTAAAACCCTGTTAATTTGTTCGCAAGAACTTCAGTCCCGTTTTTAACCGTTTTTACGAATAAAATTATCGTATTTTAGAATAACATTTTTCACCGTGCACTTTGTATAACCGTATTTTCATCATGAGCCATGGAACTTAGATTGATCAAATCAATTGTCATAAAATTAGTGGTTAAGTAGCATAAAATATATTTTTTTTTGTTATGGTTAGTTTATAATTACGTAAGAGTTTTAAATAACTACCTCAAAGATTGTGTTTCATGCCTATATGTATTAATACTGTGTACTAATCTGATAGGTACTTATCCGAATGCAGTGCAAATGGCAATTAGTCTATTTTGGATGTAAAATAATTAATATTTTTAATAATAATATTATTTTATTTTTAATTTTAATAATAATAGTTTTTAATGTCAAGAAGAAATTCACGATACAACATGATCAGTTGATGAAATGCGCCAACTAATGGATTAATAATGACATATTAAAACACTTTGTTTTTACCACGATAATCTTTATTTTAACAAATCGACATGTTTCGAAAACGATGTTCTCTTCCTCAGGACATTAAATGTACTAAAACTAAATAATCAAGTACACAAATGTGGTGAGGGGAGATATACTTTGTATACTTGATTATTTAGTTTTAGTACATTTTATGTCCTGAGGAAGAGAACATCGTTCTCGAATCATGTCGATTTGTTAAAATAAAGATTATCGTGGTAAAAACAAAGTGTTTTAATTTGTCATTAATAAAATGGTGCCACAAAGTGAATTTGCAAAATTTGAAGAAATGGATTAATAATTTGGCCAACAATAATGCAGAAATTTCCTTCAGGAGAGTGCACTTTTCACTATATGTTTAGGCAATTCTTGATCATAATTTTTGAGGCGAGAACGCCGCGAATATAATTATTATTTTTTTTGTATAGGGTATAAAACCAGCCTTTTTTGGGGCTATATAAATACTCCGCAATTATTGTACTGATGACAGATTTTTAAAGTAAATGTGTGCTTTAATTAATTATAAAAAAATGGCACGCGATACATGAAAATAAACAAAGTATACGTGACAGATTAGTAACAGGCCGAACCTGCCGCCAGTTGGACATGAAACTTGTCGGTTCCTGCCGCTGAATTCAAATTGATTTTCCGCGTAAAACCGCGACCACAGATAATAAAATAATTATAAAATTCACTTTTCATTTTTCACTGTGACGGATCATAATTTCGTGGAAAAATTACACCATGTCCTCTCCGATTTAAACTTTTACATAAAAAAAATTATCGTGAAATTTTAATTCACTTGGTTAGTTATAAAACAATTTGGTAAATGTTTACTACTCCGCTTACCGGATAATACGGAATTCGAATTTCGATACACGGATACGCACGGATAATACGGAGCGGAACATTTCCTTTGCCGCCATTTCTTTGGATTTGATATTTGCGATTTTTTTTTATCTAAATACGCACGAATTACTTAGGTTACCCAGCCTAAGAACCTAATAACCTATTTTGTGGACGTAAATAGTTGTATATTGTAGTAATTGAAGTTGTATAAGTCCCGTTTCACTTGGCCAAACGTGGCTGTCAAATACTTCGCGTAAGTGAAGTAATCTTATAAAATTGAAATATAAAATGCATGTTTTTTCGTCTCCCCCGACATAAATACTCAATCTTCGTAATAATGAAGCAAAATCTAACTGTTTGAATAAAAAATATTCCGTATTAACCAGTAGGCGGAGTATGAAACTATTAATAACAATTTAAGTATTTATATATTTATTTATTGTTTCTTTACATGGTAGACATTATTGTTTACAATTCTATTTTTACGTCTCTAAGACAAGCCTGTGTTAAGGTTAATAATTTTATAAAGTATGTAATAAAAATAATATAGGTATCGAAAGAACAATATTTTTACATTAACGTTTCTTACATATGGTGTGTCCGTTTTAAAGCTGAAGGAAGCTAATACATGATAATGTAAACATGTGTTGAAATTTGATTTTAAAATCCCAAAAAATGCCCCCTACATGGTATACCGGTCTCACCGGGACAGCAGTGCTCCTGGCTGGGATGGTACAATCGTATCGTATCGTATATAATATGTGGGTACATATTTTATACTTTCATTTAAAAGGACACAGACGAAAAAGTAATATTTATTATCTCGTACCTACACGGAGAAAAATGTTATTCTAAAATACGATCATTTTATTCGTACACGGAGAAAAAATGATAAAAATATGTATACGTAATTTGGTACGTTTTAACATTTTTCTACGTGTAGTCACTGCAGGCGCTCTGCATTAAAAAAAACCGTAGTAATTAATTATTTATTTTAATATTCCTCAGTGGAACATATTGTCCCTATCGACCTGGTCGAAGACCAAAATTCATAAATTAAAAGTGAACATGTTTAGTACGTCATAAAAAAAAAAACTTTTAAATTTGAACAGTAGGTTTGTTTCGTCTAATATTTGGGTTATGTATTGTAATATTTACGATTTCTATTATTTCATTAATGTAATAATCTACCGCTTTGTAGCCAGCCCGGTGGTCCAAACATCTGATTTGCAAACAGGGATTACGGGTTCAACTCTCTGAAAATAAGTCCTCAATTATTGCAAATGTAACTAAATTTAGCATTTTAAGATGGCAGTGGGAAGAGTCCATAAATTGTCGGGCATAGAATAAATAACATAACTTAAGCAAGCGCTCTGGTATCGGTATCTGGCAGGTATCGCTACCGCCCATTCACTGGATAACCAACATAAGTCATAAGTCACCCCCGAAGGGTTCGCTAAGTTTGGTGACTTAGCAGGGGTGCTACTTACCTTCTGCATGGCGAACCGGATCGGGAGACACTGGTTGAGGGTGACCTTTTGACCTCTCGACCGATCGCTAGAACGTTCCTAAGATTCCTACCCACCCCGCATATATTTTCTTTCCTAGAACTTTTTTTTTAAAGAATGACAAACATTCCCGGGTTACGAATAACCCAACAACATTTGAAAATCTCCTACTACCACCACTCTATGCGGAAGATGTTGCTTGTGTTGTGATGGAGGACTTAGCCAGCCGAGGAATCGAACACAGAACGCCTGGCTGGGACCCAAACGCGATGCCCACTTAACACTGACCTTTCTCCACTATATTTTCGTAAAAAGTCCCCATCCCATTTGATCACGGTGAAAATTTCATAGTTATGGACGATCAAACACAGTAATTCTGAATATGAAATTTAAGCATTAGGATCATAACACGCCCACATCGTATTTCTTGTGTTTGTCTTTATTATATGTTGTGGGGTTATTCTTAACTAACCTTACGAGATTACGAGATTCTTTGTCTTTCTTAAATGTTCATGCCTTCAAAATGCCTTCGAACTCTTTGATTTGTTTATTATCTATGGTTATAATCTATTCTTCCAAAACGCAGTTGAGATAATATTCCGCAAAAAACTCAACAATATGTTACCTTATAAATTTTAGGTAATTCGAAGAGTGTTATTATAAGTACGTTTAAAACGAAGATAAAAGATAGAGGATACCCGATGGTCCCGCGTTCAAAAATGAAGATTGATATAATGTCATGGAGTGACTGACTTTACATGTGATAAGCATCCCGTGTCCCGTACTATGTCGTTCCGAGAATACCGAGGCGTGGCCGTGTCGGATTGTGATGCACCTTCGGGCTGAGGGTGTTTGACCCCACTCAAATCATAGTGATGGCTACCTCTAATAGGATATCTTATGGATGTACGGAGGCTCTACGCTTTTTGGAGAACGAACATTGTTAATCCGAATTTCTTCCGATTTAAAACATATTTTCCTTGAACATTTGATGTTTTTATGTTCTTAAAAAAATAAATGTTATTTTGTAAGATAATATCGATGCTGTTGAGCCGAAACGGTGGAAATTTCGATTTTCATAGCGTATGTACATATGTACCTTGAATACTTTAATTTTCCATGTTCTAAAAAAAATATATGTTATTTTTGAAGATATCTGAAGATTTGTGGAGCCGAAACGTTAATTACATAAAATTCACTCGATAGAAAAAAAACGCGAAGTATATTCCGAAAATCGTATTTACACGTTTGTTTCTGTTATTTTACAAGTTACATGTATGAAAAAATTCACATTGTTTTTTTTTAAATGCTACTTGAGGTGTTGAAGAGGGTTTTTTGCTCTATTGTGAACGAGTCCTGTTTTATTAAACATTTTCCCGATTTTCCCTTGAATTTTATTGTTTTTAATATTAGTGCTCTCCTTCCAATATTCGTATTGTCGTATCCTTCCTTCTTCTTTTTGGGCGGGTACTACCGACCATTAATAGAAAAAAATCGCAAAGTTAGCTCCAAAAATTAATAAAAACACATTGGTTCTGTTATTTAACATGATATAGATATGAAAAAAATCACAATGTTTCCTTAAATGTAACTTAAGACATTTGCCGATAGATTTTTGCTCTATTTAAAACGAGTCGTGTTTTATTAAATAATTTCACAATTTTTGTTTAATTATTTTCATTTTTTAATATTAGAGCGCTCCCGCTAACATTCGTATTTACATATCTCCCTTCCAATCTAATTTTCTTCTTTTTTAATGATCAGTGGGTCAGTGTGTCTAGAAGCGACAGACGTAAGAATCCACTGCGATGCAAGGCGATGGGTCTGGCAGGAGAGGTCAAAAGGCCTCCCTCGACCAGTTTCTCGACTAACCTGGACAAACCTCCCCCCATCAACTCAGGCACCCCTTCTCAGTCACCAAACGTAGCGAACCACTTGAGTTGACCTATGGCAGAGGTGTTGGTTATCCAATAAAGGTTTCCGGGGTGGCGGTACCCATACCCGCCTCCCAAATTCGGGTACGAGGCAAGAAGAATTCCTAAAGATGATTGGAAAATTAATTATTAACTATTTTTGGTTGCCGAAGGTTTCCAGAGCCGTTCGAAGAAACACTAAGTGCAGAATTGATCAATTATTACATTTTCTTTTTTTAGCATTTACACACTCCTACCCACTTCCGATTTCCAACTGCTTCACCTTTGGTATTTTATGTAGTTACTAACTTGGATACGTTTTTAGATTTTCACGGCCAAAAGCAATTTCGTTGTTTGTTTTTGGGGTGTTATGCCGTGTTGTGCTACCTCCTTCTTTAGCCGACGTTTCGGACAGCGTTGCAGTGTCCATCATCAGGGCAGATCCGGATCGACATTGACGGATCTGCCGGATCTGCCCTGATGATGGACACTGCAACGCTGTCCGAAACGTCGGCTAAAGAAGGAGGTAGCACAACACGGCATAACTAATTTCTTAATAATTAATTTAATTTATGTTATAATCTATTAAGCTAAAAGAACCCATTGACAAACTACTTAAAAGTAGTTTATTGGGACTTTTTCTCTGATTTTGTATTAAGTTTTTATTTGATATGTATGTATTATTCTTTGTTTTAAATGTTTCTTTAAATAAAAAAAAAAAATTTAAAAAAAAATTAAAAAAAAAAAAAATTAAAAAAAAAAAAAAAAAAAAAAAAAAAACACCCCAAAAACCAACAACGAAAAAGTTACTAACTTGTTTAACTTCCTCATAAATAATTACATAAATTCCACATACCAAAAAACCCAAAGATTACAAGGCACACATTTAATTAGGCAAATCTCTACAAATAAAAAACCCATTACATTAATAATCTCATTTTCGGGACCACTTCGGAGAATTGGGATTGAAAAACAATTAATATTGAATAACTTTCCCAAAGGAAATATAATAGATAATAAATATTATAATATTTTACCTGTTTCCATCCGACTCTATGCCAGATTACAAAACGCTTCTGATGGCGGTTACATAATAAAGGAAGGGTGATTTATGTTACCAACACATTATGAAGTCGAAGATCGTATATTTCAGTTCATTGGGTTTAATCAACTCATAAATAATAGGCCGTTTCTGTTTGGTTCTCTTGTTTGAATAATAATTTCCAGGAAAAAAAGACTTCATGAATTAATCAAACGCTAAATTATTGTTTTTTAAATAATTTTATTTCTAGAAAATGAACACACGGTTTTATTTGAAACCGTATCATGACGATTTTTGAATATTTACTGCAGACCATGTTCTGTATTTTTATCGATCGCCACATTGTTCTGGATACTATCATTACCCCGGTACTAAATTAGTATCATTTATATCTTCCAGAGTGGACGATGCTCTCAGTATGCCCTTGTGTAAGACCATCATTCAGAATTGAACGTTACTTGAAATGGCTTTTGCGGTGTTTGGTGTATAGTTATTTTTGAATAGTATATTTTTTTGTTTGCGTTTGGTGTATAGTATATTTTGCGGTGTTTGGATTTGGCATATATATATATATATTTTTTTTAAATTTTCTTTATTCATTTTCTTTGTTACAGGTTTATTTTACATATCTTTTTGACTACCAAGCTATTCAAATGCCCGTATTATAGTAGTCGAGTCAGGAACTTCCGTTCCTTCCTCTATCCACTTACCGTCAGCCTCACAACATACCCCAATTGGGGTCTCACATGGCTCCGGGCGGTTGGGAGCAGTTATGTGTCTTGTGCGGAATTCACGTTAAAAAAAATCATAATTTCTGTGGCAATATTATATTCGCATTTTTTGAAAGGGGCAAGATAATATTACTTTCGTGTACCCACCTCACTAGATAAAGTCTGTACCCGCCTCGGAACAGACTTTGTCTAGTGAGGTGTGTAAAAGAAAGCAATGCACATAAATGAAAATAATAAAAAACACTGAAATATTAAGGTAAAGAGTTTTTTTTGTAAAACAATGCCACCTCGGAACAGGCTCAGCCTAGTGAGGTGGCATATACCTAAAAGAATGTACATAACATGTATTTTTTGGTTAATAAATAATTAAAAAAAAAAAAAAAAAAAATATTTACTGAGGCAGACTCAAGTACCTATGTATGTTAATATATAGAATTTTAGGGATCATCTCAGAAATAGGTCGAGAATCTTAACAACCGAGGATTCTTTCATTTGATATTGCCATAATTTTGCTTGTGGCCGAGTGGCCCAAAGAGGTGGATTCTAATCGATGTATCGCGGGTTGAGTCTCCTGCCAACTAAATCCCCCATCTTACAATCTATAGCTATTTCAAACCTCATCATCATCACGGCGGTACATCCCAGCGATATGACTTTCCTCAGAAATGTTCTCCACTGACTCCAGATCCAAGACATTTATCTGAAGACCCATTGACCAGCGACTGAGAATAAAATATTTAAAATGCTTGCTACTGTACAGGGAGGTTCCAATGAGAAATATCGATTATTCCCCGAATCAATTTTTTTTAATTTAAAATTTTATATCGATTTATTTCATCCAAAATTTGCCTTAAAATATACCTACATTCAAGTAAGCAATAAAAATGTTCAAAACGCACAATATCGTGTAATTCTTGTAAGTATTTTTTGATCATACGTATTTATGACTTTTCAATAATGTCTAAACAAAATAAGCGCGTAAAATAAATCTGAGATATTTTAGTTCGTAAGACCTTAAATAAATAGAAAAACTGGGGTATTTTCGTCTCAAAACACGTTCTCGGATTTATTTTGTAATGATTTTAATTCAACTAAAAATAAAATTCTGAAAACTGTCTTTAGTAGATTATGTATTGATTTATTTTTCTGTATGATTTTAAATTTGTGTTGCATAATACAATATTTCGTTTGAAAATTGAACAAATTTGCCAACGACCAACGATATAACCTTAGTATATTATAAATAAACTTAGTTTTTCAAAATTTTAAAAAGGCATTTACCAGATAAAATAACAATCTTTCAAAATCAATTAATATTTTTTTGTACAAAAGACTCAATAGGTCTAGAATTTGATTTTAAAAAGACTAATTTCTGATATTCTCTGGTAATACCCTCAGAAGTTCACCTCTACAATCCTTTCTATGCCCTGTCATTTGGCTTTTTTTATTTAGCCCATCGTAATGTCCGAGTCCTACTGAATCGTTTCATCTCAAATTAAAAACAACATTTTTTTTGGAAAAACAACATTTTTTTTAGAACATATATCTAATGTAATCTTAGGTATGGAAATGTGCAGGTAAGAGTAATTTAATTTTGCGGGTATTCATTTTCTCCAAATCGTTGTTGACTAAACACAGTTTCAAGAGACGAAAACACGGCCGTATAATTATTTAGAATCGTTAAAAAACGTCCGAAGTTTATTTGACCGTAACATTCTTCTCAAAAGGGTACGGAAGAGGTTTGGGATAACGCCATCTCATTTGTGGCCAACAGGTTTGGTCATGGATGTATGTGAGACGAAGAATACATCTTACATGTATATGGTACGAAGTGTATTTCTTATAATGTATCTGTATATGAGATGAAGTGTTTGTTTGTATATGTGTGTGTGCGTCTTGCAGGTGTGAGTATCGTCAGCATCCGACAGCATTCCTTGTACTTGGTCACCGGATGTAAAAAAGTGTCCAATTAAGGCCCGGCTCGAGATATGATGGAAAAAAGGCCAGCGGCGTGGGTCGCCAACCATATTAATTATCTTTATAAACTCAGGTTTATTGCCATTGTCATTAGACAGGGGTCTAAATCAGCCCGTGGGTGAAGAATGCGGGTAGGAGTAAGATACGCCCCATGGGATAAGGCTCTGTCATCTTTGAAGTGAAATAGATTGCCAATTATTGAACCTGGTATCTTGAGTGTTTACTCCGTTAGGTGCTAAAATTGCTTGTTTTGGTTAAAAATAGTCCTTTTCTTTAGGTCCATTAATCCAATCTCCATCAAAATTTTTGGTGTACAACACCGCAAGACTGGTAGCGACAAGCCTCATAATGAAATAATGTAAAATAAAATATTACTTAATTTTGAAATGTATGCTTTAATCCACACATCTAATTGTTTCATTTTTCATCTAGATAAATTTGGCAAACAGATTTCTTTTTTTTTTTAAATTACAATAGTTTTAATATCTGATGCTACGTTCGAAACGATGCATTTTGGTGATTTTACACTATTTACCTTTCACGAAACTGCATTTTGGAGTTTTTATCAAATTACATAATTTGATCTTCTGTAACTTTCAATCTCTCAATATCGAACACAATATTATTTTTAATTGCAACAACAATATCGGGTCTTAAGTCATTTAGATACTTGCTTGTACCTAGATTACATGCAGTTGGCAATATTTTAAGATATTTTTAAATGAAAACCAAACATTTAAAATATTTTTATTAACATTTATGTTAGGTAATTGGTCATAGAAAAGTGTTCTATTACTAATAACCTCATATTCACTGTACTCTTTTAAAAATAAATATTTTTAGAAAAGTATGCCGTCTTAGACACTCTTCCTCTAATATTTTTACATATTCACAATGGTAAAAAATATTCAAAAACAAATAAATAAATTCCTACTTCTTTGTCTAATTTTATCAAATGTTTTTATTTTTTTACAACAAATGAAGAACTGTTGATAGGAGTAAACAACGTATCCTTGGACCCGAGGAACTGGAGGTAGATAATATAAGAACTGCAGAAATGAATGCTTTACCTGAAGATGGTCAGGACTCACGAATGATGTGTCCAGACCGTTACTGAAGTTCTTTTTTATTTTGTACAGACAAAATAAAAAAGATAAAAATCAGGCAGTTTTAAAATTAAGTAAATAAATTAAAAAATATATTATCGGGCGGTTGACCAGACCTTTAAAACGTTAAGCTTGTTTCGGAGTTCATCTCAACAGGCTTAATGCTTTGAGACACGGATGCATAATATAAATAAATGTTTATTATATTTGGTGCATTCGTTTTATACGTGTTTCATATCAACGGAATATATTCTTTATTAAAAGTTACAATATTTTTAAATATTATATGTTATGATGTACCCTACAATTTGGCACATAAATATTCACTACTTCAAAATAAAATTTATTCGACTGTTTAATCTTTGACAAAAATTTGACGGCTTTCTTCATTGATGATCTTATTTTTCCTTGAGATTTTTGCTAGTTCTACTAGATATATTTATTTTTACATTGTTTTTAAATGCATTCGGAAAATGAAACAAGGCAAATTGCACCAAAATACACTTTATCGAAGATCAATATCCTTGCTTCCTGAAAAAATTTTTTTTTTAAAACATACCTTTCTTACCAGTATAAAAATAATATTTAAACAGTGTTTTACTCATACAGAATAACGCAATCATATTAAGGGGGTATAACCAGACAATACTGGAAATTTGTCCTTTTTAAATCAAATTCTAGACGTATTGACTCTTTTTTTACAAAAAAACATAAATTGATTTTGAAAGATTGATATTTTAACTGGTAAACGCACTTTTTAAATTTTGAAAAAATAAGTTTTTTTTTATTATACACAACACAAATTTCTTCTTCTTCTCGTGCCCTGTCCGTTCAACGGACGTTGGCTGTATGTTGGCTATGCGGACTTTGTTTACTGCGGCCCGGAACAGCTCTACAGTAGACTGGCCAAACCACTGTCTCAAGTTTTTCAGCCACGATGTCCTCCTTCTTCCAGGGCCCCGTCTTCCGACAATCTTTCCCTGCATTATGAGATCCAAGATCAAATTTCAAATCATATAATTATGAAGCAAAATAAATCAATACATAATCTAGTAAAGACACGTTTCAATATTTTAAGTTAAATTAAAATTATAAAAAAATCAATCCGAGAACGTGTTTTGTGACGAAAATGCTTCAGTTTTTCTATTTAGTCTTACAAACTAAAATATTTCAAATTTTTTTTACACACTTATTTTGTTTATACAGAAAAATCATAAATATTTAGAAGAAGTACACGATATTTAATAATTTATCATCATTCGTTATGAGCATTTTTATTGCTTACTTGAATGTAGGTATATATTATAGCAAGTTTTTAATGAAATAAATCGATATTAAATTTTGTGTTTAAAAATTTTGATACAAGGAATATTCGACCTTTCTCATCGGAACCTCCCTGTACAGTTGCAAGCATTTTGGAACTTTAATTCTCAGCCCCTGGTCAATGGGTCTTAAGTAAGTACACCTATAATGGTACAAGGTAGAGAAGTTACAGCGCCCTAGGGTGATTTTTCAGGAAAACGGCGCTATACAAATTATTATTATTACTGTAGGTACCTACCTGCCGAGCCAAACACGAGAAGGAAAAAAAACGGAGCGGTAATGTTGAAAAAAGAACAGGAAAAGCTTCAAAAAAGCCCACATAGTAAGATGCCTTACAACTCACATCGAGAAACCTGTTTTGGTACAAACAAAACACACGAACTGCTTATACATACATACTGTCCATTCCATACTACTGACCAACCAGTAGATATATGTAGTACATACTTTGTTCAGGTCTGAGACTCCCAAATACTTTGCCAAACGAAAAACACCTTTAATTTTGATACACCAACCTCTTATTATGCGTTAGGGTGGCCCGTCTGTGAATGCATTGATTTTTTAAGTAAGTACCTATCTATAGTCTATAATACTTAATAATTATTATTATTTATTTCAGAATGTATGCAGGGGTGTTGCAATGCAATACATTCCATATAAAAGTAAAGAACAATAAATAAATTAAAAATTTAAAAAAAACTGTCAAGCATAAAAAATACGAAATATGAATCTGAAAAAAAAAAATTTAACAATAAAAAATGAATGGAAGCAGCCGTTTATGGAAGATATTTCACCGTCTCTCGTCTCCGGAGGGTCATCAGGGGGGACCCCATCCAGCCAATCATGGTACTGATGATCTTATTATTGGATTGGCGCAGTCTGCGCCATAACCTTCCCATGCGGTGGCGGAAAAGTGCTCTGAAAGTGTTCACTCGTCCCTCCAGGAACATTCCCGTAGCACTGCAGTATCTCGGTATGTGGAAAAGTTGGCGATAAGAGTTATTGTAGGCGACTTTTAGATTTTGCCATTGCGATGCATTATAGTCAACCCACAGTTCCGACGTGTAAAGCGATGTGCAGAATGCATTAAACAGTATTCGTTTGGGCTGCAAAAGTGAAAACGCCTTGACAGCACACCTGCTCTAATGGATATCGCTCTTCTTTGTCCTTCCATATCCTCAATGTCTTTCCATATCCTCAATGTAATGGTCAGATTCAATTTTTTGGCTCTTTTCTTAGAGTTGATATGAAACAATTGGAGGTAGATAAGTTGAGAAAAACGAACTCGTTCATGAGAAAAATTAAGTTTTAAAGATGTCTCGAGTCCCGAGTATGACAAATAATGGATTTTCCGCATAGTTTTCAAGGTACCGCTCAAAATCACCGGAAAGTCAGGCTTAAAAATTGCGTTATAGATAAATCGTCCAAAAGACAAAGGACTGATTGAGATATTTGCTGGTTATGGAGAGTGCTACATAAGACGATAATGTGGTCATACAATAATTATTAATGTAATTTTAATAGCTACTCATCGATAATATTTTATACTGTTATCAGGGCCCAGTGGTTGCCATACCGCGGCTCTTTGGGTATAGGCGTTTGCGGCTCTTCAGATATCAACTCCAATTTAACTTCCACCCAAGCAGCCTTATGAGAGCCACCAAATGAACTTTGACTCGATCAAAATCAGTGTTGCCAACACAGCCCCTTCTGCAGTTTATCGAGGCCCCATTAAACACGTCACTCGGAACTTGGGAATGGTTTCCTACAAAACGTGAAGATTTTACAATTTCTAAACTGGTTTTATCTTAAAAGGGAATCAGAACTAACTAACCATCACGCCGTTTCTCCGCAAGGGTAGGCAGAGAGGACGGACTGCCACAACTCAGTCTTGGCACACACTCTTTTATTCTGACTCTTGACACGGCCCGACTCAAGTATCTGATCGTGGCACGTTTTCCTTGGGCGTCCTAGACTGCTTTTACCATTCACATTCGCGTTATAAATTCTCTTTACACTTCTTTCTTCATTCATTCGCTCAACATGCCCAAACCATCTAAGTCATCTAATCAGTATTTCTTAAATTGTTTTTTTTTCGACCAAATAACTTTGATAGCCCATCCTACTATACATAAGAGTTCTTCTTCGATTTTTTAATACATATTATTATAATCTTAGACCTTTAATAATTCTGAAATATTTGAAATATTTCAATCCCGCCGATCGCATGCTGCCGACTTCACTTGCAAGCCTGTTTCCCACGTTTTTGCTTAATTTGGTTACTGGTATTTAGACTGATGCTTTTTGTTGAAAAAAACTTAGAATTGAATTTGAATTTAGTTTCACTTTACCTGTATATCAGTAAATCATCGTAGGAACCTATTTCAGTATTTAATTTATCAAAATCTAATATATAAAAATCAGTGTTGTTTTTGTTTTATTTCAATTATCTTGAATTTGTTTTGTCATTGTTATGTGCTTTATTTATGCATTCATTAAATAATATTTTTTCTTAAATTCTTTTATTCTTCGTAATTTGTTTCATTTAAATAAAATAATGATGCCACAAAGTGAATTTGCAAAGATTGAAGAAATAAGAATAAATATACTTAAAAACCTGCGTCGAAACTCGGGAAATTCTGGTTAATAACAACTGCTTAATTATAAAACTTAGATCTGAAGGGTTTCAAGGTAAGGGGGCATGCATTAATTGCGTGGGCAAAAAATAGAGGGGGGGGAGGTCCAGTAAAATCTCACCAAATCTCAATTTACCGGGGGGGGGGGGGGGGGGGGGTCAATAAAAAATCTTACGTCAACTTAAAAAAAGTATATATTAATAAAGAGATAATTAAAAAAAGAATTGTTTCACTTCTTTTGAAGTGTCCCATTTTGCCCGCAGAGCTAGTATGAAAAACATTTATTTCGAAAGTAAGAAAAAAAACTAATGTGAGGGGGGGGGGGGTTCCACTAAATCTCACTTAATCTCACCAAGGGGGGGGGGGAGGGGTCTAAATTTATTTTTAGACTGCTAACGTAATTAATGAATGTCCCCTAATTTATGTCAAAAATAAATCAGGTACCCTTTGTCCCTAGAACTTATTATTTCATTTTTGATTATAATCTCCTAGTTTTGTATTTAGAAATCAAAACCTTGAAATAAGTCTTCTTTTTATTCAATTTCGAATTCCAAATCTCTGAGGCAGTGACCTCGCGCCTGATCCTGGTAGAAAATATTAAAAACTCTTACAAAATGAAGAAACCTTGTATAAAAGTTATTTTATACACAGATTTTCATATCAAATTCAAAGTCAATAAAATTACTTTTTTACTACAAGTGATTTATTTTTTACGGTAGCCAGAATGTTTTATTTTGTTTGTTTCGGTTCTCAGTAGGATAGGGAAACTAAGGATCTGTTGTGTTGTATAATATATTACACAGGTAGATTGTCTACAATAGTTCTGCCGTTAGGAAGTATGTTGTAGCATCTCTTTCTGATACACTAATCGTATATGAGATAAAGGGAAAGGTTATAATGGATTTGTCAGCGGTATATTTCTATTGACACAGCCCTTTCGTCTGTTTCGTATGGTTCTGCCAATAGCACTGTAATCTCCCTTTCTGATACATGGATGTTTTATGAGAAAGAGGAAAAGGTAACGACAAAGCTTTCAGCGGTAAGCCTTTACGATACACATTGAAGCGTGAAGGGTGTCAGTTTAGATTACATTTTTTCTTAGTATTCAATCAAATCATCACTATAATTATGAAAAAAAAACTAACTAACCATCACGCCGTTTCCCAGCAGGGGTAGGCAGAGAGGACGGAGCGCCAAACAATTCGGTCTTGGCACACTCCTCGCCTCATTCACATTCATACATCTTATCATAGATGCTCTTCTATTATTCTGACTCTTGATATGGCCCGACTCAAGTATCTGATTCACTTGATTCCTTTTATATTTAGATTCACAGTTTGAACCAATTGGTACCTATATTTATCAAGGATAAATTGCTTCTGGAATAGAATAAAATTAGTAAAATAATCAGAACATAAAACAATTTAAATTTGAATTCCTATAGCTAGGTATTAAAGCAATTTAAACAATTTATACATGATAAAATATCGACTTTTCTCATGCAAAAATATATTATTTTTTAAGCGAAGTAAGTAAAAGATAATTCATAGTTAATAGTATCAGGACATATACGTACATGGACTTAGACTTTTAAATAATAAAGCCATATTAAAAATTAATAAAAAAACATTAAAGGAATTTGAACAATTTCAACATATATAAAAATATCGATATTTGCCAAGGGTAGGTAATAAAATTGATTCGGTACGTATGTATCTGCATATTCCATATTATGAAAAAAATTGTGTTGCTTGGTCGTGCCGTGTTTCGCGGGGATGTCCCTGTTCCAACCATTTGCCTATCATAAATATTAATATTTCTTCCAAACACTGCTTTCTCACTGCATCTCCTTTTCAGCCATCTAAGCGTCGCTTTCAATATTGTTCATTATCATCTCAATATCACTTAACATTCAAATGGTGTTACACATTACACACAGATGCATCGTAGTTGTCAATTCTATTAATTAGTAAATTAAAATGGAAAAGAGCTGTATGATTGGGAGGTTATACAATTTGGGAGGCGGGAATGGGTACCGCCGCCCCGGGAACCATTTATTGTATAACCAACACCTCTGCCATAGGTCACCCCAAGTGGTTCGCTTCGTTTGGTGACTTAGCAGGGGTGCCCGGGTTCATGGGGTTCATTTTCTAGGTCTTGGCGGCGGATGATCTAGACACACTGAACCCCAGATTCCTACCAAACCCCATACCTTTTCCCTTCCCAGAACTTCCTTTCCTTAAAAATACCCTCCACACAGCATCCCGAAAGATGACATAGGCCCTGGGGGAAATTATTTTCCTCAGGGCCTCCTGTGTGGACCTAATGTAAAAAAAAAAAATGTTTCTATGCCCCCACCTCAAATAAACAGGTTAAATATCTTACACCCATTACATCGCACCTGATATCAATTACTTCCAACAAAAAAGGATATCTTAAATAATGACAATCATTAAATATAAGTAGTACCTGTAGGACAAAAGACTTTGATCAAGGGGTAACCCAAGGAGTGATGTAACGAGTGACTAGTAACCAGTAACCAGGTAACCCCACCTGTGGCGTGCGTACTGGGCTGTGGAAGAAAGGAAATATCGTGCGGTTTCTGGGATGAGTGAGCGTGCTCTATTCGCTTTTTATACCATCGGAATATTCGATACAGTAGTCCCCAGCAGGCTCCTTTGTTTCTGACGGGTTTCATTATCTCTTCTTTTTTTATAGGGACGATGATTTGTATTTATTTACATGGAGATTCGGTGCCTTTTATTTTTTGTAGGTGCATAGTGCATTGGAGCATTAAGAGCGATTGACCAGCGGCTGAGAATAAAAGTTTAAAAAATGCTTGCAACTGTACATGGAGGTTCCAATAAGAGAGATCGATTATTCCCCGTAACAAATTTTTTAAATTAAAAATTTAATATCGATTTATTTCAATAAAAACTTGCTTTAATATATACCCACATTCAAGTCAGCAATAAAAATACTCAAAACGCAAGATGTTAAATTATTAAACATCGTGTACTTCTTGTAAGAATTTTTTGATCATAAGTACCTGTTTATAATTTTTCAATAATGTCTAAAAAAAATATGTGTGTAAATTTTTTTTTTAAATATTTTAGTTTGTAAGACCTTAAATAAATAGAAAAACCGAGTTATTTTTGTCAAAAAACACGTTCTCGTATTTTTTTTATTTTCTCCAGATTTACAGGAACGGGTTTAGTTTTTCCCATAGGAAAAACTAAACCCTTTCATACACTTTTCCATATAAATGATCATGTATTATATAAGTATAATTAATACAAAACAATACAAGAACAACACGTTAATCTACCAAACTATTAAATGGGAATATAATTCACCGTCTCCAGATATTTTCATATCAGAGGGTTCGGCTCTGTGGAATTCCTAATTTGACCGATAAATCCTACTGATCCCTCAATATAAATATTTAAAAAATCTTCCGAAATTCTGCATGTATTTAAAATGACTGATTTTTGCATTTTTATATACAAATTCTTTGACAAATCTAATATGCCAAAATTTTTAATAAGAGAGCTAGGTATAATGCCAGTAGCCGAAATAACAAAAGGTAATATTTTTATTGTCTGAGAATGCCAAATTCTTTCAATTTCATTTCCTAAATCTGTATACGTTCTTATTTTTTCAGAAACAGATTTTTGAATATTACAGGAATTTGGAATAGCTACATCAATGATATAAGTTATTTTTAATGATTTTATTTTAACTAAAATTAAAATTCTGAAAATTGTGTTGACTAGATAATGTATGGATTTATTTTATTGTATGATTATAAGATTTGAAATTTGTGTTGTTTAATATAATCTATAGTTTGAAAATTGACCAAATCTGCCAACGACGAACGGTATAACATTAGTATATTAAAAATACACGTAGTTTTTCAAAATTTTAAAACTGCGTACCAGATAAAATAACAATCTTCCAAAATCAATTTATGTTTTTTTTGTAAAAAAGAGTCAATACGTCTAGAATTTGATTTAAAAATGACTAATTTACAGTATTCTCTGGTAATACCCTCTTAAATTCAACGACCATCATCAGGGAAAACAAAGAACAATGATAATTTGAGTTACTTAATTTAACGTTAATATTTTTTCAAGGCGAAAAAACTAATTAACCCATTTGAAGAAACACTTCGCACAACCGTATCTGTATCAGGACATATATAAACATATCTAATGTTTTTTTTTATAATACATCCATTTATAACACACTTTTGCTACCAATCTTCTCATGAATGTAATAGCAACAGTAAAATCATGCAATATCCGTGACCCCCGCGTGCAAAGTCGTATCTTCTACAAGCATAAACTTTCTAATGAAAGTATATTTTTGTCAGAAGTATGTTTTCTGAATCTGTTTATAAACAATAAAATTAGATAGAGCCTAAGAATAACCTAACTATGCAAGGCCCGTGATCTGATTAAATATAATGTTTTAACAAAAGCGGCGCTCTACAGAACATACAGCTTTATTATTCCACGGTGTTACAGTTATCATAAAAAATAATTTAAACAATTTAGTTAAATTTCGTCAAATACCTTTGAAGTTTTCTACTGAATTATTAAATTGCTAAGAATGCAAATGTACACCAGTGACAGTTCCGTGAAGTACATTTTTGAAAGCCTGATGATAGCCAACCTCCGAAAGTTGAGCCACTAGAAGAAGAAGATAGTTCCGTTGATTTTTTTCATAACAAATCTGAACAGAAAGAGAAATGACAAAGGAGCCCTCGGAGGCATGACATTTTAAGTGTTGAAAGTTCAATATTAATGACATTTTCTCTAACGCAGAAAGACTGTTTTTACCTAATAATTCCAAGTAATCTCTCAATGTGTATTTTCACAGCATGTTCCTTGTCAAAATAATCAGATCTTCAAATCTGCCAGAACAATCAAGGTATAAGATATCAACAATAGATATAAGTATTTATTTTGGAAAGAAAAAGGTAATGCCAACATTTCGACAGCAACACTGGCTCTATTTAAATAATAATTAAGTACCCAATTGTTAACAAGTACTGTTCCCAAACCAACTTACCGGACTTAAATAAACAACACGGAAACCAGTAGAAGATTCGGTATCAGTAAAAAAAATCATGACAAGGCGATTTTTAGTGGCTGCCACTGCCTTTGATGTTATCTGAAATCAATTTGACACTTAGTGGCAACAATGGACTCTTAAGTATAGCATTGTTCAGGAACAGTATAGGATGACAATTATTACTACAGTGGTTTAGATGGAGGATAGACGGTAGCAGCTGCCAATCGGTAGAGCTTTTAATTTTAACTTTAAAGCTCTTATCTTGTCTCTTCAGGAATGCCTAAGCTGCTGAATAGGTACTGCATACGGCGTACAGTGGTTGCCTCAAGATGGTTTTCTGGGAGGCTGGTTTTGATATGTGTCAGATTCAATTTACTTGTTACTTATATAAATAATGTTTTTTTTATTAATATGCGCCTACATAATAGTAAACATGAGATAAATTTTGCTAACTAAGTTATACACGATTTCCGGGGTAAAGTGCATAAACTTCGGTGGTGATTCTACATGATGGTACGAGTAAAAAAGTTTAACAACCTTTTTCGAAATTCCAACTTTTTTTTCCCATTCAAAAAGACGTAACTATTAAAAATGCTTAGTGTATCTAAGGTACAAATTTACCCGATAAATTTGCTATGAGTCAGTCGTGATATAGTATTAAAAAGTCCATATAGAATAGATAATATTGAAAACTGTTTTTTAAATTTTAGATCGTCCAGTGTCAGTTGGCATCGCGTCTGGGTCCCACCATGGCGTCCTGTATTCAATTCCCAGGCTGGCTAAGTCCTCCATCAAATCCAAGCTGTTTATAATGGTTTTTTTTTTAATGGAGGCTAAATACCTATATAAAGGTGTAAAAGGGATTAGATTTGATAATATTTATTATTACGGGGCAAAACTTCGATTAATATGTAATTTGTTTATTTTTTTAAATTTAACTCCACACAGGAAAATAATTTTCCTAAGGGCCTACGCCATATTTGGGGATGCTGTGTTAATGATAGTTTTAGGAAAGGGAGGAGAGAAAATTCTGGGAAGGGAAAAGGCATGAGGGGTGGGTAGGATTCTAGGGGTCAGTGTGTCCAGGAGTATAAAAAGCCTTGCTGGAGAGTAAAAAGGTCTCCCTCAACCAGCCTCTTCCAATAAGCCAAGACCCGGAAATACCTCACCCCATGAACTTGGGCACCTCTGATAAGTCACCAAATGTAGGGAACTATCCAGGGTGACCTATTGCAGAGGTGTTATCCATTAAATAATTCCCGAGTACCGAAATGGCGTACCACATCACAAATTTTAAGCAATTTTAAAATTTGAATTTTAATACAACTAAATGCAGAATATTTTACTCATAGTCATAACCTTAAATACGTACCTTCAAAACGTCGCTTTGAGTAGGCAACTCAAAGCGGTTAAGCTATGTTGAAAATATTAATTCCTTACTGAGCCAAATAACCCCTAACAGAGCTGGGTTCTCTCCAAATAATCCACGGAGGTAAAGACAGGTAGCTGCACTCTGCTGCAGTTGAAAAACAACCACGCGAATGACGTACTCGAAATATTTGTGAAGATTTTTGAAGGGGCGTGTTTTTGGGTAACCCGATATTTTATTTTCTGAGATTAGGGTCGCTCTGGAAGTTTCGCAGAAGATGTCACTGACGAAAAAAAAACAAAACAAAAAATCGGGAACACATCCAACATTGACATTTTTGGGTTCTACAAAACAGTAAAGACGGATATTTCACCTTACAAATTACGAACCATTTCGTATATCGATTTCTTTGACAGAGATTAAAACATTTGGACTCGATTTCGCTTTTCAGTTTCCTGGAAAGATTATAATTAGTGGAGGTTTAGTGAGCCGGAAATTTATTGAGTGTCAAATTTGGCCAATTAAGTTGAGACGTTTGTGTTTAAAACAACACTATTGGAGATCGTTTTTCACGGATTCCAATTAGGGGCGCCAACCATTGTTTCTGAGCAGATGTCCTGCTTTTTTTTCTTTTCTTTCATCTGTCAAATCACTACCACAGCGATATATGATTTACACACCTCACCATTATATTATAATAATAGAAATGGTCTTTACTAGTGAATGCGATATTATCATAATTTTATAGTTTTATCGTATTATCATAGTTTTTGAAAATCAGTGACTAATTTTAAATGATGTGTTTGTTCGATTAAAAGGTATGAAATTGACAAAAACTTACGAAATCGGTAGATAACACAATTTATTGTAAGCATTTTTTTCAGTGGCTAACTAACTAACCATCACGCCGTTTCCCCGCAGGGGTAGGCAGAGAGGATGGACCGCCAAACTACTCGGTCGTGACACACAATCCTTGCCTCATTCACATTCGTACATCTTCTTATACATACTCTTCTATTATTCTGACTCTTGACATGGCCCGACTCAAGTACCTGATTTACTTGATCGTGCCACGTCTTCCTTGGGCGTCCTTGGCTTCTTCTACCATTCACATTCGCGTCATAAATTCTCTTTACACTCCTTTCTTCATTCATTCGCTCAATATGCCCAAACCATCTAAGCGTCCCTTTCTTAATCTTACTTATTACGCTCACATCAGCCTTGCATTCTTTTCGGATCTCCACATTCCTCACACGATCATACATGGTTTTACCACACCTACGCCTCAGGGATCTCATTTCTACAGCATTCAGTCTAATAATAATAATAATAATAATTGGATAATTTGTATAGCGCCGTTTTTGTGAGAAATCACCTCAAGGGCGCTGTACAATTTAAAATATAATTCTTAGGCTATATTAAGTCTACTTTCATTCTTTCTATGCCAGTTCCATGCTTTACTGCCATACATCAGGGTAGGTACCAGTACTCCATTGTGGAGTGTTAGCTTCGCTGTACTTTACTAGTGAATGCGATATTATCATAATTTTATAGTTTTATCGTATTATCATAGTTTTTGGAAATCAGTGACTAATTTTAAATGATGTGTTTGTTCGATTAAAAGGTATGAAATTGGCAAAAAACTTACGAAATCGGTAGATAACACAATTTGTTGTAAGCATTTTTTTTCAGTGGCGGGGTCCAATAATTAATACTGACACTGACGGAAAATATTTTTTTTGTTTCTTCACATGGTATTGCTTACATTTCAAATTTTAACCTCACTAGGACTGGCCTACGTTGAGGTATAATCAGTAATTATTTAATAATTTTATAAAGTAATAAAAATAACAGAAAATAATATATATAAACAATATTGTAACATTAATGTTTCTTACCAATAATGGATACATATAAGCTGAAGAAAGCCAATTCATTATTTATTTATTTATTTATTTATTTATTTACACATATACGGCACAACATGTGCCATTAACATAATTGACATAACATATAAATAGTACAACAACATGAAGAATAACTAACAGTATAAATGTAAGTTAAATATAAGGAAAAAAAATGTAAAAAGTAAGTAGTAAGGTAATAAGTAGTAGGAAAACCTTCTCAGTCTAAATTTTGATAAAACCATTTGTATTCCCTTCTATAATTCCCTAAAGTCATCCCCTAAAAATAATCTTAACCTGAAGTTCCATAATATAAATTATAACCCTGCTACATGCCCAAACTGCGAAGATGTGAAATTAGGAAAATATACTAAGTACTTAGGTGTAACTATAGACTGCCAACTCAAATGGACCTACCATTTAGAGAAAACAGTCAATAAACTGAGATACCTAAGTTACATATTCAAACGGATGAGCAATATTGTCAATATAAGAACCATGAAAATTGTTTATGATGCATTGGTGCTTTCATCCATTACCTATGGAATAATCGCCTGGGGAGGAACATACAATAACCATGTGAAACCTCTAGAAACTGCCCAGAAGTCCATCATTAAAATAATGTACCAGAAGACCAAAACTTATCCCACTAATCAGTTATTTCAGGAAACTGAAATTATGGAACTAAGGCAGATCTACTGTTTACAATGTCTCAAATTTATATTTACTCGTCCTAACAATTTCGATAAAAACCCAAATCGCTCTAGTCAAAGACTCACCACTTGCATGTACACAGTGCCTCATTGCAAAACCAGGCTGGCCCAAAGGCACATTAACTGTATTGCCCCAAAATTGTTCAATTCCTTACCCAATTCCATCAACACATGCCAAAACTTGAACTTATATAAAAAATATACTAAAAGTTGGTTAAAAAATAAGGAAGTAAATAATTTTTTCCTATAATTTTGTACTGTTTACATTTTAAATAACTAAAATATGCCATGTCTTTCCGAATCGTTAGATTTAAAAAAAATATATATATAAAATTGCGTGTATGTGTATGTATACATGTGTGTGAGTATGTATACATGTATGTGAGTATGTATACATGTGTATATATGTATGAGTATGAGTATGTATACATGTGTATATGTGTATGTACATGTGTGTACATATATATATATATATGTATATATATGTATATATATCCACATCTAAATATAAAAATACAATCACAGAAATTCCTGCAACATCAATTACCTACCTCTGCACATATATGTACTACATTTTTAATTCTTAATCTTTTTATTTTAACCACCACTGTTTTATACCCACATATTATAATGCCCACGCACAGGCTTCGCCTTTGTGGGATTTTTTTTGTTACCTTTTCATTTATGTTATTATGTATGTATCTACTTGTAAATGTATGTATCAAAAAATTTTGCCAATAAAAAAAAGAAAAAAAAAAAAAAGGGTAAAATATAAAGGTAAAGTGAAAAATATGGTACAAAGTATAAGTATAAATTACAAGCTTTAAATTATTAAGCAAAGATAAAAAAGTTAAAAGTTAAAAGTGAGAATAAAAAAAGTTAAATGTAGAAATATAAGATATCTTTAAAAGGAACAAAGATTTAAGTATAAAATATAAAAAGTAAGAAGTCCTCACAGGAGCAAAGAAAAATAAAAATAAAATATTTAATAGGTAGATATTATAGATTACAAATATTAACCGATATGATGAATTTTACAAGTACCTATGATTTCTAATGAATTAATGTTTTGCAAGTTCTGGTAAGCATATTATGTTTACATGATTATTATGTTTACATGGTACTAGAAGACAAATTTTGTTTAATGCATCTTTTGTATGAGGCCAGATTACCGGCGCACAGTGGGTTAATTAACGATTCTAGAGGGAAACAATTATTTTCTGGTTTTAAATAAAAGTTTATACTTTTTTTATGAAACACATATATTTTAGAATTGTATGTGATGCCTTGGGTGCATGGTAGACGCATATTAAATTATGGATTTATGAAACG
Source organism: Limnephilus auricula (assembly GCA_951813805.1). NCBI lineage: Eukaryota > Metazoa > Arthropoda > Insecta > Trichoptera > Limnephilidae > Limnephilus > Limnephilus auricula. The sequence continues at coordinate 8,871,618 of OX638393.1, forward strand.
TAAGACAATACTACAAAGAAGAATTCTGACATATGAATCAAATATATAACCATCGTTTAATATGTTTGTACTACGATAGTTATAAAGATAGAAAAATAGACATGTTTTATGGAAGTCAAAGAAATGTTGAAGGAATTACAAATATCTGTTCAATTAAACAAATTTTAATGTATGCGGTGTTAAAAAATAAAATATAATGGGCTGCTTTTCGGTATCAAATGAGTGGGTCATAATTATTCATTTTCCTTCTTCTTTCAGTAAAGCTAATACCTCTTCATTAAGTGATAACATATTTTTGCGAGACCCTTGTCTCACATTGGAAATGACCGGATCTGATGAAATCAGCAAATTGTGTCAAAATCAGCAAATTGTGTCAAAATCAGCAAACATCTTCGTTTGTGTTGCACCTCAATGATTTGCAAGAAAAACATTCTCTGATTTTTTTAAATTCCTTATGCCGTGACACCTGTACCTCTTCCGACAGCTGACCAATTGGAAGTAAAGAGGGAGATATTATTTCAGTCCCATGGGTTAATATTTTGTGCACAGTTACAGGCATTGGGAACCATTTATACAATTGAACGTACAGTTGTGCAGTCTCTTTGCAAAACAAATTAAATTTGTTTACATCATACCCACAGGATAACACTTGTAAAATAATTGATTTTTTTTTATCAACTCTTCATCAATGCCCGTTATACATGCAGATGTGCGGGATTATTAAAAAATCTTCGGGCAGTATTTCCATCGTTCGTATTCCATTGCCCTGCTTCGGAAGATCCACTAAAAGTCCAGTTTCTGTGCGAAATCTTGAAATAATAATTTTTTTCTTTGCGGCAACTGCTTCTTTTTTATCGATACCTCTTACTTGCCATTATTTTATATCTAACCTATACGCGATATGAAGGAGACATTCAAAGAACCTTATGTAGGCATGCAGGGTCGATAAACCCAGCGAAAAAGTTTCAGTGATACGTTGTCTTCCTTTTGAAAATTCTAAATTGTTCATGTCTTTAGGCTTTGCTTTGCAAATATAGCATAGCTGCGTATAGGTATTGAAAGAAAGCGCATTACAAACTTTTCCATCCTCTATATGCCTATTACCGATACCTACGGAAGTTGGATTAATGGTATCAATCTGATCTTGTTTCAATTTTTTGGTGTTTGGACTTTTCGCTACTTTGTTCGAAAGCTTTTGCAGGTCGCCCGGCAGACTTGGCTGGCTCTGATTGGTCACTAGAGCTGGATAGGTCGATGTTTTCGATAATTACTTCATTTTGTAGCCATAATGTATATTTGCGCAAAAAATATTTTTGAATATAATTACAATTTTTCCATTGCGTGGTAAGTGCAAGTGTAAACGAAGTTATAGCTTGCGCGACTGCCGTTTTCATAGTTGGAGAACAATTTTGTAAAAAAAACTTCAGGATGACGTAATCCTGCAATGCTCTTCGGGATCTCTGTAAATTCGGGTGCAAAAGTCTCTCCTCTCGTAAAAAGTTAAACAGCTCTCTGTGGACAATTCGTAGATGACTCCCTAAAAAAAAAAAAGTTTTTTTAAAGAGTTGGTTGAAGTTGGTTACGAAATTGTATTTTTTTAGTACAAAACTAACACGCAAATAATAAAATGTGCATGAGGCGACACACCATTTTGAACCAAAAAAGATTCACTCTCGTAAACGTCAAATATTGTTTGAAAAACTATTTAAAAAAACACTATTTTGTGACCCTTAAAAACCGTACACACTAAAAAAATATATATCTAAAAAAATTATACATTTATGCACATACCTTCAGCTATATTTTCCATTGCGACACTTACAACAAAACTTCTAAAAACAAATGATGCAGCTATTCGATTAAAGCGTAATGCAGGTCCATCCGTAGCAGTGGCCGAATGAATATTGCCAACGCTGTGTTTGAAAGCGCGTGCACGCCTCCGTGTAGTGTTAAAAAATAAATTTCGTCCATTTTTGAGGCGTACTGTTATTTAGGTACAATATTAGACTATGAAAAATAATTATTTTAACCTGCATTTTTTTAATTGTTTCCCAGTAGTTTTCTTAAATAATCTTCCGTGCGGCGTGATCGATATTAGCATATTTATTGCCAAAAGTATGTAAGCGATTTATTGTTGCATTTTGTTATGCGGTGGTCCCAGAGGTTTTACAATGAAAAGGTGTTTGGAGTCGAGTAGGTCTAAAGGGCACGTGATAATTCACCAGTGAAACCAATTCAGGGGAGTCAAACCAGTTGTTATTTATTTTAAATAAAAAAATTAGATCATTAAGTATTCTTCTATCTTTTAACGATAAGAGTCGCATTTTTTGTAATAGAGAATCATAGTTTATGTCATCCGCGGGAATTCCTAATTTGAAATTAATTGATCTGAGAAATTTGTGTTGGATTCTTTCAATGGAATTTGCATGGCTTTTGTAGACAGGGTTCCATGTGGGGGAATTATATTCCAAATGACTTCTAACTAAAGTTTTATATAGTATTTTAAATGTTTGGATATTTTTGAAATCTTTACATATTCTTATAATGAAGCCCAGCATTTCATTGCTTTATTAGTAATGATATCAATGTGATTAGTAAATAGGAGTTTAGTATCGAAGGTTATTCCGAGGTCCCTTATTACAGGTACTGACAATAAACTGTGGTTGTTAAGTGAGTAACAATATTTGATAGGGTTTTTTATTCTGAAGAAACTCATGATTTGACATTTTTTAATGTTAAGTGTAAGTTTGTTGATGGTACACCATTCTGCGAATTTGATAAAATTGGACTGTAGGGATAAGCAGTCATATATATTTTTGATGATTTTAAATATTTTCATGTCATCAGCAAATAATAATATGTTAACATCGGAGAATATGAAAGTGACATCATTTATAAATAATAAAAACAGTATTGGACCAAGGTGCGAACCCTGAGGCACGCCACTAGTGGCTTCAAATTCGTAAGACAAGTGTCCTTTAATAGATACAGTTAATACACGTTTTGATAAATAATTCTTAATCCAGCATAATAATTTACCACTAATTCCTAGTTTAGACAATTTATTTAGAAGAATTTTAATGCAAACCTTATCAAAAGCTTTACTGAAATCCGTATAAATCGAGTCAACTTGTTCTCTATTAGCTAAGGCACCTGAGATAAAATGTTCGTACAGTGTAAGGTTAGTTAAGGTATTTCGTCTAGAGATAAAACCATGTTGAAATGATGAGATATTAAATTTAATACAAGAACATATTTTTTGAAGAATTAACTTTTCAAAAATTTTCGGAATCGACGATTGTATGCATATTGGTCTGTAATTTTCAACGAAAGACTTGTCTCCACTCTTAAATATTGGAGTGAGAAAGCTATTTTTCCATATTTGCGGGAAATTGCCTGTTAAAAGTGATTGATTAAATAGTAGGTACAGTGGGTAAGAGACACTACCCCCACAGTTTTTAAGAAATACGGGGGGAATTTTATCTGGCCCTGAGCAAGATTTAGGTTCCAGTAGTTTAATACAAACTGCAATTTCCTTAATGTCAATATGTATCTGAGATAGTTGTAAGTTAATATCTGACTCGAAGTTTGGAATGTCTTTATCAGGGATATCTGTTTCATACACATCCTTAAAAAAGTCTGCAAACAAATTGACTATTTCTTTGATTTTACTAGAAGTTTTCACTTTGTAGTGCATAGTTTCAGGTATGCCAAGGTTGTTGTTATTTTGGGATTTACAATAGTTGAAAAAGTGTTTTACATTGTTAGCGATTGAAAATTCAACATTCTTTATATAATTATTATAACATATCTTTGAAAATTTACTACAATCTTTTCGCAGCTTGCTGAAAACTGTGAAATCAGAAAGATTTTTTGTTTCTTTGTAAATTTTATGAGCTTTTTTCTTCTCGATTACAATGTTAATGAGGTCCTTGCTAAACCAGCTAGGGAAATTTGAAGATAATTTATAACTAATTGGAACAAAGTTTTCTATGGCTTTATATAGATGATCATAAAAGGCTTTAATATTATCATCGAGATTACCTCCTTCTAGTATAGACCAGTCAGTATTATATAGATAATCACGTATTGCAACATAATTGGCTTTATTAAAGTTGGGAAATTGCGTCTGGTTTTTAATTTGGTATTTTATAGGGTTACATAATATAGTAATGTCTAAAGGTGGATGATGAGAATCAGGGGCAAGAACTGAATCTTAATGTAGTAAAGATGCAGGGTGACCATTTGTTAATATTAGATACAATTGAAATAATATAATCATCATCATCATCAATCATCATCTTCTTCCCCTTGTCCTGTTCGGGTTTCGGGTCGGGGACCCACTGCATCGACAAGACTCCTTCATACGTCCCTGTCTTGGGCTGATTGTTTGGCCTCCGTTTTTGACAGATCCATCCTCTCTTCACACAGTTTCTGGAGTTGCCTCGCCCAATTGTGTCTGGGGCGGCCCGCTGGACGTCTACCCCCTGGAATCGCACTCAGTATTTTCCTTGCAATTTGGGAGGCGGGAATGGGTACTGCCGCCCCGGGAACCATTTATTGGATAACCAACACCTCTGCCATAGGTCACCCCAAGTGGTTCGTTACGTTTGGTGACTTAGCAGGGGTGCCCGGGTTCATGGGGTAAGGTTTATCTAGGTATTGGCGGCGGATGATCTAGACACACTGAACCCCAGATTCCTACCCAACCCTCATACCTTTTTCCTTCCCAGAACTTCCCCTCCCTCCTTTCCTTAAAAATACCCTCCACACAGCATCCCCAAAGATGAAATAGGAAAATAATTTCCCTCAGGGCCCCCTGTGTGGTCTTAATGTAAAAAAATATATACATTCTTAGTACATGCCCAAGCCATCTCAGTTGAAATTATATATATTACGCTATTAATTTAAAAAACTACAAAGTATGTTTTTACGCATCCTTTCTCTTTCGCTTACGGCCATTTAAAGATGCGCGTTAATGGATTGTATCATGTTCAGCAGGTCGGCATTAAAGTTTGGCGTGTACTATGTGAATTTACTGTGTGCTTAATTATTTTTTACGCTAAATTATTAATTCTATATTTTAACCAACCTTCTTATTACTTATTACTTTAAATAAAGTACAATCTATTAGAAATACCAAATAAAATTTAAAAATAACTAATACCGTTACGATGTTATGATGTTACCATTTGATTCTAACGAATCAGTAATCGCTATAATCACTCAGTAATATGTTTGTTTACCAAGATCAAGGAGTATTGCAGTAAATAGTAATGCCAGTAAGTGAAGTGCTCCCTCAGAAGCATGTTCGATGCCGGAGTTCAAACGAAGAACAAACAGACTAACAAGGAGCAAATACAAGACGAGATCTCAAATAATGAGGCCATTGGTGTGCGTGTTACAGAGTACTGATCTCACTAAACTGTCCAGACATTTACCATGACATGTGTTCCAGAGACTGTGGAGTGTATGACAGCTGTATAATGCCCATATTTCATATTATTTTTACCCTTTGAAGAGTATTTATACTCAACTCTGTAATTATTATTGTACTCAAAGCATTACAAATCAGTTACGTGCTTTCGTGCAAAAGGGTATCTGCTATTTTAAAATTTGATTTTCATCCTTCGTGATTAGTTGTTAATATTTTACTAAGTGCCACTCCAAATTTGCATCTGTTGGATAGTAGTAATGTTTACGTACTAAACTTGCAGCATTACATATCAGTAACTTACTTTCGCGTAAAAAGATGTTAGAGATTTTATCATTTTGTATTTCGTACTTTATGAAGGAAGTTTATTTTTTACTAGGTGCCTGGAGAAATTTGCATCTGATGGAGAATAATGTTGAGGTCCATGATAATAATTTAGTCTCATCTCAGATGCAGGGCCACTTCAGATGAGCACTCTGTAGGTATGTACTGCCAATGTGTCGATGCTCTGTCATGTTGCCATGGGAAAATTCAACAAGATGAATCTGTATGCCATTTTGTCTTTCATGCATTTTTAATTGTAGAAAATTAAAATACTATTTCCACGAGTGGTTAAAGTGAATTACCTATGTAGACACATAATAACACTGGACATAACAAACCCAACAGAATATATATATTTTTTTTTTTGAAAGAAAGACAAACATTCCCGGGTTACGAATAACCCAACAACATTTGAAAATTTCCTACTACCACCACACTAAGCGGAAGACGTTGCTTGCAAGCCGAGGAATCGAACCCGGAACGCCTTGGTGGGACCCAAACGCGGTGCCCACTCAACCACTGACCGGTATACAACATAGATCAACACTAAAGACAAATCTCTTTAGACTCTGTTTCTTTCCGTGGGATGAATCACATTTAGGAAGATAAATTCTAATCAAATTTTTGTAATGTTGTTGTACTATTAGTTTTCCTTTCCTAAAGACGATCTTTTGAAATAAAACCCAGGATTAAATAATAACATCTACCAGGACATGGGTTTCCAATCAAATTAATTGTCTGCGTGTAAACTATATGTACATTTCTCTAATAAAGAATTACAGTATTAATTTCAAATAATCGCCCTGTATATTTTTTGCCTATACAGAATATGAACTAAAGAAAAAAAAGTTTATTTTATGTATAGCCGATACCTTTATATGTATATATGTTTATTTAAGTATTGTTAGAGTTGTTAAATTTAAATTTCATATTACACTGTTTGGACTATTTAAAGATGAATCTTAAAGCTTGAAGATCCGTCAGAGCTAAATAGGATATTTCCACAATTTTTTATTGCTTAAAAAAATTAAGCAAAAATTACGATATTTGTGGCATTTTTATTTTATTTTTATGATGACGAATAAATTTTCTACAGCGAGTCTAAGTTGCCCATTTTTGTAATCCCGCTAAAACGGCATTTTTGACGTGTGACGTCATAAGAGTCGCTCGTTCTTGAAAAATGTCCTACAGTTCTACTTTCTTTGTTTGATGATGTGTGTACGAAGCGTCGTTGGCAATCACGGCAGTTTTTGTTTCGTAGATTTTTAAGCTTTTTTTAAATGTATAAATTTGAATGAAAACGTAAAAAACAAACATTTTTAATACGAAGATTAAAATCAGAAAAATCCATACATTTTCAACAGAATTCCTCGTTTGTGCCCTATTCAGGTCTGGCATGAACAAGTGTAACGAATCCTGAGAGATAAAACGTCAAGATCCTTATTAATAATTGTTTAATTTAGGTCCATGTCGGAGAGTTATCAGTTTAAAGCATTACCATAAAAAAGGTAGCTGCCAATAATATGGAAAAAATATTAGTCGAAGATAATATTGTTAATTCTGAAATTTGAAACACGAAGTTGGCAAATACGACAGTCTCATAATAGATCGCGATGGCTGAATTGGTAGAGCGCCCTCCCGGTAAGACGTGAGATCTGGGTTCGAGTCCCAGTTGCGACCATTATGTTTTATTATTTTTCTGTGTGTTGTTCATTTTCATATTTTAATTTAGATTATTATTGTTGTCTTCTTCTTCAATGATACATTAACATAATGTTTTAAAAGTTCACGTTAAAAATTAATACGTAGATAGTAGATATATAGATACCCAGTAGAGTGTAACTGTAATAATTTTGGGGTATGTAGAACATTCGCAATTTTCTAAATAGACTCCCCGTAAAGGCGAAGCCTAATGTTAAAATTAATGATTAATCTCTACACTACGGAATCGGTTTACATTATATATTTTTTTTTAAATATTGTTTTGATAAATTGAAGTTTTTCCTACCGTTTCGATTGAGTAGCATAAAAATAAACATCTTAATTACTTCATAAAAAATATAAGCGGTGAATACAATTTTATTTTTCATTAGAAATATATCAACGCGTATAAGAAACAATCTTTTAAAAACATGTGCTTATGCCTAAAATCATCTGTTACAGTTTCCATTGGTTAACTTTTTCTTTTATATAAAATTATTTACAAAACATATTATTAAAACCACTTTTAGGCTTGAAATCGTGATTTCTGGGCTCCGTGTGCCGAGCGATTTTTATGACTACTACTTATATTTGTAGCGATATAAGGCACACTAAGAATACATATATTTTTGGCTTGTGGCTTCCTGTTAAGTGTGATATAAATATCACCTTTATTGGGTTCATAGAAGAATCATATAGTCATAATAGTATAAATTATAAAATACGGAATAAAGCACCTAATTAGCATTATTCTTAAAATGTTTTAATGCCCGAACAGTGCTAAAAGAAGTATTTAACTGCATTCCAACAAAATTTTAATAAAGTATCTTCCGACGTTATCTTTTTTAAATAACCGTCACTTCAGAAAATAATAACCATAAATAAATAATTAAGTTGAAACGTTCATTTAAAACGAGCTTGTAGCAGGTAAGGTAGATATAAAAAAAAAACGTTTCTTTACACTTTTGCACTTACGAAAATAACTAGTTTAATTATAATTTGGATGACTTGTATATCGCCGTTTTCGTGAAAACTCACCTCAAGGGCGCTGTACAAATTTCAATACATTTCTACAATCTTACTTCTAACTTCTAACTACAGACTAGATAAACAATGTATATCTAGTCTGTAGTTAGTAGTAAAATGGCAGAAATGTAATGTTTGTACAGCGCCCTTTGTACTCGATCAACTTAAACCGCCGAAATCGTCCGCTTAAGCCGTGGTAAGTAGCATAATAGTTCCTTTGCTAGGCGCTGTAGCGCTATTGGCAAAAACACATCTGTCATCTGTCAGATTTCACATTGCTTCGGTTTCGATCTGCTACGTACGGACGCAATAAATTACATTGGAGGAATATGTTTACCTATCAACATGCAATTCGAACTTTCTTCGTGTGATGACGATTTAGACATTGTTTAACGTTTGGTTGTTTGATAATAACCATCGAGTCCATAGATTATTACATAAATAGATTGGTTCGGCATAGAAATGACTAAAATTATCATAGACTAAACGTTTAAAATTGGTCAACTCTAGGATTACTACTGCTATACGGATTGTGTTCTAAACCATGCTGAGCTCCACATTCCGTCAAAGCCGAGCTTTAGACCAACTGATATACCGGCCCTTAGACGTTCCACAAATGTAACGATTTTATTTATATTACCATTTCTTTAGAATATCCCATACAAAATCCAGTAGGTCAACTTGTCCATTGGACCACTTGACTACGGCATTTGTTTGGTTGGGCGGTTGGGCGACTGGGCGACTGGGCTAGGGCGACCAATTGACCTTAGTTGACATCACTCTCGACATAAACTCCCGTCTATTTGCACTTCACTTGTTTCTCTGCGGAAGTGACATCACTCGTATAACAACCGCTGAAACAATCTCAGACAGTCTCAGAGAGGGAAGGATTCGAGTTTTGCATGCGTGTGAGGAAGATGGGAATAAGATAATGTGTGGAAAATCGAAAAATACTTAAGGTTAAGTCTGAATTTAAAATAAAAGATCCACAAAAATGACAGAAAAAAATAGGTCCTAATGACTGGTGTAAATGGCAATTTCGAATAAAATATAGAAATAAAACGTATACTTTGTTTATAAACACGAAATTTATTAAATTATTATGACCGACCGGTTTCGCTTAACACAAACATCAGGGTACAAAATTAAACACTTTGATCTTGTACCCTGATGATGCGTATGTTAATCGAAACCGGTTCGTCATAATAAATCATATAAATTTTGTGGTTATAAACAAAGTAATCGTTTTATTTCATCGATAAGTCAATCCACAAAGGTACGAAAATAAAATAAAATAATAAAGAATAATTATTTGATAAAATAAGGTTTTAAGGAACCAACTTCGTCGTTTATCTGATATATGACAAGTAATTACGCAGGAATATTTCAAATTACTAACTCATGCACCAACAACCAAAAATAACATGTTTTATTTGTTGAGAATATTTGTTGACAGATATCAGTGCTTCCTAAAAGCATTCTGCACATTCACGTCAAACTTGTATAAATATATTATATATTGGATACGTTTTTAGATTTCACGGCCAAAAGCATTTTCGTTGTTTGTTTTTGGGGTGTTATGCCGTGTTGTGCTACCTCCTTCTTTAGCCGACGTTTCGGACAGCGTTGCAGTGTCCATCATCAGGGCAGATCCGGCAGATCCGTCGACGACGAGCATCGACGGATCTGCCGGATCTGCCCTGATGATGGACACCGCAACGCTGTCCGAAACGTCGGCTAAAGAAGGAGGTAGCACAACACGGCATAACACCCCAAAAACAAACAACGAAAATATTATATATTGCTTGCTGAGGGTTGGTTTGTACCATGTCCACAAAAACTCGTATTGAGAAAACGAGGTTTGATGTTTAAAAAAATTCTATTTTTGTTTACTTTACTTCAAACGAATTTTTATAAATGATAATATAAAATACAAGGGTTAATCAAACCAAAAGTAAAAGAACAACATAATTGGTTGTTTTTTTATTTGAATAAAAACATAATCTAGAACGTAAAAAGACACTTTTTTAAAAGAAAATAACAAAAAAATTAATGTTGGTTTGTACCACGACCATATTTATGTGTTGGTTTATACTATATCTATACTCTGGGTGAAGATAGACCAAACCAACAGTAATTTCATCCTATGGCACATCAAACAATGATAATTTAACATTCACATACATAAGGTTTTAATAAATAATAATAAAAAAATATATATTAAAAATTCTTCATTATAAATTAGAAAATTTAGTATTGTCATATGGAGAAATCAAACATTAGTAATTTTTACAAACACGTACATAAGGTTTTAATAAATAATAGTAAAAAAAATTGTATTGGTCCATTGGCATAGTAAACTCCAACCCTCATTTTTTTGTAATTAATATGGAGATAGAACCAAAAGTGATGTTCAAAATGTAAGTTAAAAATTTGTTTTTTTTTGTGAGTGGATATAGTAGATAAAAATATGATTAATATTGCTGCATTCACAGTTAAAAAAAAAAACAAAAATGGAGATAGTATAAACCGACCCTCAGCAAGCGATATGTATGTATCATCCGTTTACCAACCATTTACAATCCATAATACCTACCTATTAATTATTATTATTTTTTATATATACATTTATTTATTTTTTCTTTGCTTCTATGAGATTTCTCACCTTTTGTAATTTATTTAAATCTTTGTATCCTTTAATGATATCTTATATTTCTACATTTAACTTTTTTCTTTATTTCATTCTCACTTTTAACCTTTTATTTTTGCTTAATACTTTATAGTTTGTCCTTTACACTTTAAACTTATACTTAATACCATATGTTTCTCTTCATATTTATATTTTAATTTTACCTACTACTTATTACCTTACTACTTACTTTTAACCATTTTTTTCTTATATTTAACGTACATTTATACTGTTATTCTTCATGTGGTTGTACTATTTATAACTAACTAACTAACTAACTAACCATCACGCCGTTTCCCCGCAGGGGTAGGCAGAGAGGACGGACCGCCAAACAACTCGGTCTTGGCACACGCTCCTTGCCTCATTCACATTCATACATCTTCTCATACATACTCTTCTATTATTCTGACTCTTGACATGGCCCGACTCAAGTAACTGATTTACTTGATCGTGCCACGTCTTCCTTGGGCGTCCTCGGCTTCTTATACCGTTCACATTCGCGTCATAAATTCTCTTTACACTCCTTTCTTCATTCATTCGCTCAACATGCCCAAACCATCTAAGCGTCCCTTTCTTAATCTTACTTACTACGCTCACATCAGCCTTGCATTCTTTTCGGATCTCCACATTCCTCACACGATCATACATGGTTTTACCACACATACGCCTCAGGGATCTCATTTCTACAGCATTCAGTCTACTTTCATCCTTTCTCTGCCATTTCCACGCTTCACTGCCATACATCAGGGTAGGTACCAGTACTCCATTGTGGACTGCTAGCTTCGCTTCTGTGGACAACTTTTTGTTGGCTCCAACGGCGTTCAATCCTCCATTAATGGAGTTACCTGCATTCACCCTTCTTTCGATATCCCTATCAGCCTTCCCATCTCTCGTAAACATACTTCCCAAATATACAAACTCATCCACCTGCTCCAAGTATTCATCATTCACAACTATATTGCACACCGTTTTCTGACTCTCTCTTTCAAACACCATGACTTTAGACTTACTTACATTCATCATTAATTCATTCTTCATACATACTTCGTTCATCCTAGACACGAGAGACTGCAGATCTTTTATACTGTTGGCAATCAGCACCGCATCATCAGCATACAACAGGCAACATACTATCAGATTATTCAATTTCGCGCCCAATCCCGCCTCTTTCAATTCTTGCATACAATTGTCCATGTATAGATTGAATAACCACGGTGACATTACGCAACCTTGCTTAACACCTTTTATGATGTCAAACCACCCCGTAAAACCACCGTTTACCCTTATGCAAGCAACGCTTCCCTCGTATAGAGACGCGATTGCCTGTACAAGATTTGTATTCACTCCATACTTGGACAATACCTTCCATAGCTTTTTCCTGTCGACGCGGTCGTATGCTTTTTGTAGATCTACAAAGGCACAGAAAAGTTTCTGGTTTTTTGCCAGAAACTTCTCAGTGAGCATACGCAAAGAGAAAATCTGATCCATGCACCCCCGTCCACTCATAAAAGCACCTTGCACATCCCATATTTTATCTTTTGTTTCCATTCTTACCCTTTCAATCAATATTCTACCATACAGCTTGCCGACTGAACTTAGCAAACTAATAGCCCTATGATTCCCACAATCCATGCGTGACCCTTTACCTTTGTATAACGGCATGATCACAGCCCTTCTCCAATCTAATGGCGTGTAACCCTCCTCTAAACATTGGTTAAAAAGTTTGCACAACCATGTGAGAATTATACGGCTATCACCTTTAAAGTATTCGGCAGCGATATTGTCGAACCCAACAGCCTTACCATTCTTCATACATTTAATTGATCTTTTTATTTCATCCATGCTGATTCTGGTAACATTCACTCCGTCGTCGCTCATCCCTGATTCGCCGCTGGAATCACTGTCACCCAGATTGCTTTCAAAGACTTCCTCAAAATATTTCATCCATCTATCTTTTATTTCTTCCTCATTCGTCAACATTTTCCCATCTTTTGATTTTATCACTTTCATACTTCCGTTATCTGTACCACTCCGGGATCTTTTGACCTCCTTCCAAAACAGTTTAATGTTTTCTTGGAAGTGGTTGGTCATTTTAATTCCCTCTTCCTCTTTCAGGCGTTTCTTTCGTTCTTTCACTCCGACACTTACTCTTTTCTTGCATTCCTTATATACTTCTTTCGCTCGATCTCTCTCTTCACTAGATGCACTATTTATATGTTATGTCAATTATGTTAATGGCACATGTTGTGCCGTATATGTGGAAATAAATAAATAAATAAAATAAATAAATGAATCCCACTCAATTATCAATAATTCCACTTAACAATCCTTGTAGTTTGTAGGACAGAATCCTGGAATAATAAATCGTCTGTGTTTATTAGGTTCCTTTTCCCGGGTCCACCATGCATGCAAAGTGCCGCATACCATGTTTGGCACGCGGCCCTCCCACCCACGAATACCAGTTTTGGCAGTTCGTGTTATCGGTACATCCGGGGTAGGTGCAGAACCCAAATCTACTGCACTGTTATGGCATCGACAACTCTTGTCTACTCCTCCACTGGAAACTGGATGGCCAATGGGATGACCATTCAGTGGTCACGTTCGCTTCTTACATAGTCAAAATAATGAAAATGACACAGTATATAATATATACAAAAGCAATTAGAAGAGAACATGCTTCAAGGGGGTATTATCAGAGAATACAGGAAATTAATCCCTTTTAAATTAATTTCTAGACGTATTGACTCTTTCTTACAAAAAAACATAAATTGATTTTGAAAGATTGTTATTTTATCTGGTACACGCAGTTTTAAAATTTTGAAAAACTAAGTTTATTTAACATACTAAGGTTATTCCGTTGGTCGTTGGCAGATTTGTTCAATTTTCAAACAACAGATTCTTTTAAAAAACACAAATTTCAAATCATATAATCATACAACAAAATAAATCAACACATAATCTAGTAAACACAGTTTTCAGAATTTAAATTTTTGTTAATTAAATAAGAATTTAAACTCATTAAAAAATAAATCCGAGAACGTATTTTGTTACAAAAATACATCAGTTTTTCTATTTATTTAAGGTCTTATAAACTAAATTATTTTAAAAATTTTTACACACTTATTTTGTTTGGATATTATTGAAAAATCATAAATACTTATGAACAAAAAATACTTACATGTAGTTCACGATATTTATTAATTTATCATTGTGCGTTATGAGCATTTTTATTAGTTACTTGAATGTAGGTATATATTAAAGGAAATTTTTAATGAAATAAATCATATTAAAATTTTTATTAAAAAAAAATAATACGGGGAGTAATCGATTTTTCTCATTGAAACCTCTCTGTACAGTTGCAAGCATTTTTAAACTTTATTCTCAGCCGCTGTTCAATGGCTCTTAATATGTATGTATAAAGCAATAGGAAGTAGAGCCAAGAAGAGAAGATCCAAGAAGTTGCAAGAAGATGCAAAATGAGACAAGAAGAGACAATAAGAGACAAAAAGTGGCAAGAAGATACAAACAGAGCCCAGAAGAGGTGATAAAAATCAAGTAAAGGATAAGAAGAGCGATGGGTTGATCCAAGAGGTGGCAAGAAAATTCAAGTAAAGGCAATAAGAGATGAGAGGAATCAAGAAGAGGCAATATGAGTCAAGAATAAGTAAAAAGGGTCGAGGAGAGAAGAAAGGATCCCAGAAGAGACAAGAAGAAGCAAGAATAGAAAAGAAGATACAATAAAAAACTTCGAAGGGACAGGAAGATCCAAGAAGAGCCGAGAAGAGGCAAGAAGAAGGAAGGCATAAAGAAAGGAAATACGAAATTATGACGCTCAATCCATTCCTTTATTCCTGCCCATCCTAAATTCCAATGTTGGCCTATTAGGTTGCCATGTTTATTTTATTTTTATTTATTTTATTTATTTATTTTATTTATTTATTTTATTTATTTATTTTATTTATTTATATAATACAAACATACAATACATGATGATCCTTTGTCTGTCCAACTGGGAAGGATTCCCGTTTCAGGACAGCCAAATTGTGTTTTAGTACATATTCTTACAATGGAAAGGAGTGGCGATTCTGTCAAGACAAATTTTGAGAACATTAGTAGTTGCATTTGTAGTGACGGGATTGTTTCTTTTTCCTTGAAAGAATCGCCAAGATGTAATTATTTTACCAGGGTCATTTTGGATAACATTAGTAATTTCATACAGAACCGATGAATGGTTTCTTTCGGGAGATAACAAGTCTGAGATTCTTTCCAGGGCATTTTGGAGAACATGTATACCGTATACCGGTCGATTAAACTCCAAACTCCTTCCTATCCTCAGAGCACTTGTTCCTAGTCCTAACAAATCAGTGCCCCCTGGTGTACCGGTCTTACCGGGACAGGATTGCTCCTGGCTGAGGTGGTACAATCTATCGTATCGTATCGTATATGTATAAAGCAATAGGAAGATAATAAATTAACAAAAACACAGGACAAAATAAAAAAAAACACTACATAGACCCTTATGGATCTTATACCCTACTCATTTAGTTCGGGTATGAATATTAGGTCCTGGGTTCGAGTCCCAAATGTGACTTTTTCTGAATTTTCTATTTCAGAATTTCGATTAAGTTTCGCTAATAATGTATTCATTAATTAAAATATTACAATTTGAAGTTTTACTCATTAAGTTAGAAATAAAAATATCGTTTCCAAACTAAATGATGATACAATGGATTATGTATTATTATATTTTAAAATCGAAATACTTACTCCGATTACGTCAACTCTAAAAATTGCCTTTAATTTTATTTTTAACGATAGAGCGTCGAATTTTCACAAAGAAAACGGCGTCATTTTTCCATGTTTATTTTTCTTTGTTTGTCAACTTCAACCGATTGATTCATTACTATTTCTGTTCTCCTTCGCATCACACGGAAGTTCTTAACTCCCACCTATTTTATATTATTCAGATATACAGATACTAACGCGTTTAAAAATAGATACATGGAATTTACAGCGATTTGGTAGTCAAATGTGTCAACTTGAATCATAGAAAATGTAATATAAATTCATTTGAAACAATATTTTACTTTTAAAATGTGTGGAAAATTTAATTCGTCACAAAAACAGACACAGAGGGAACAAGCAAATCAGAGAAGCAAATATTCTCAAACATAGGTGTAATTAAAAATGGTTAGTTAAAAAAAAATTGATTAAAAAAAAACTTTATTTCTTCAATCTTTCCAAATTCACATTGTGGCGTCATTTTTAATTAAATGAAAAACAAATAACTCTGTGTACACCACTTATATAAAAAAAATCCTTTGGTTTCGAAACATTTCGATCATTTTGATTATATAAGTGGTGTACACAAAGTTATTTGTTTTCATTTAATGATGTTCAATTTGGGAGGCGGGAATTGGTACCGCCGCCCCGGGAACCATTTATTGGATAACCAACACCTCTGCCATAGGTCACCCCAAGTGGTTCGCTACGTTTGGTGACTTAGCAGGGGTGCCCGGGTTCATGGGGTAAGGTTTATCTAGGTCTTGGCGGCGGATGATCTAGACACACTGAACCCCAGATTCCTACCCAACCCTCATACCTTTTTCCTTGCCGGAATTTCCTCTCCTTCCTTTCCTTAAAAATACCCTCCACACAGCATCCCCAAAGATGACATAGGCCCTGAGGAAAATTATTTTCCTCAGGGCCTCTTGTGTAAACCTAATGTTAAATTTTTTTTTTTTAAAAACCTATATTTTTGATCGGATCTGTTTCATAAGTTTCAATCCCATCTGTAAAAAATTACCTCCCAATCAGTCTCGAAACGTTGCTTCAAATGTCTTTAGTCGCGTTCGGTGACTAGATCCGAATAATCAAGTAATAATTATTATTATTGGATAACTTGCATAGCGTGGTTTTAGTGAAAAATCACCTCAAGTGCGATGTACAATTTATTATGACTTCCTAGGCTCTACCTAATTTTATTATTTACAAACAGAGACAGAAAACATACTTACCTGGCAAATTACTTGAGATAAACATTATTTTATCATTTTATTAGAAAGCTTAAACTTGGAGATGATACCACCTTGCAAGCAGAGGATACTATATAAAAGCAGTATTGATAAATATTTTAAAATCTATTATTTTAATTCACCTTTAGGATTTGAAACTTTTTTACGAAATGTCCAAAGAGCTTAGAAATTTTGCTTAGGTGAGAAATTATTAATAGGTGTTTGCATTTGTTATACAGTTAGTTATTTTCAACTGACTTATGACTGTCAACATGGATATGACTGACTGAAAAGATGAGTTTGCCCAATTTTTTTCTTCCCATTTTCTTGCCTTCCCTCAGTCTCACAACGCACATATTAATTAGGAGATGCCATAGTCCAACTGGCTTCGGTCGGTTTTGGACTCTTGTATAGTATTCACTAAATCTGATTTTTCTACAAAATACGTGCTACAATCAAACTTTCAATGAACGCCAATTTCTAGAGAAGTGTTAAAGAATAGTTATGCCGAATTAAATAAAACCCAACGCGCAGTCTGAAACTAGCACACAATTATTATACGTAATATTTCATGTCTTTATTTATGAAATAGCGGACGTTTGCGTCAGGAGAGGAAAAATGTGTTTGGGCTAAAAAAAACTCTGACAAAAAAAAGTCGAGACTCACGTGTGACCTCATGCTGAGAAACACGGATTTAAAACAAAGTTATTTATAATTTATACTGGGACGAGACAAGCTTCATATCGAGCGGGTGCGGTGCTTTGAACAAAGCGTGATAGGCACAAGACAAATAATACAAATAAAGATTAGGCAATAAAAACACTGTTGGTGGATGTGCGCCGAGACGTAGACTGGAGTCAGTGTACAAAGGAAAATAAACAAACAACGCGCAGCTTCTTATGATCGTAATTTGGCTTGATTGTTTCATGTTCGACTTCTTCACAAATTATACAATATTATTACCCTTTAATTAATTTGCTTTTTTTAAACAATATTATTACCCTTTAATTAATCGAATGTGCGATCGAGGTCTCCGACTACTTCTATCGTTCACGTCTATTAAACGAAAAATAAATAAAAATATAAGATACATCATAAGATAAACCATAAAAGGAGGTCTTCTCAGTTTTACACACCAACTAAATTTATAAAAATGTTTGATTCCTTTGTCAATCATTTGTCAAAAATATCCAAATAATGAAATGTACCCAGTTTTATGCTAACTATTTTGAAGTGTTTCCAACTGACTACTGAAAACTACTGAAATTTGACATCTTTGCGTTCGTATTGAGATAAGCGCAAAAACAAAAAATTGATTATCTCAAAACACAGGTTTGGTCTTGCTGCTGTTAAATACTGGGATATCGATATATTCTTCTTACACTCCTTCAAGTATCCACGAAACTCCTCATTTTACTACCTACAGTTCCAACCTATTATTATTAAGAATCTAACTTCGTTTTTTTCATGTTTCTTTATTTGCTTTGTAGATTTGTAGATTTGTGGATTTTACGACCACCATGCTAAGCACAAGTGTTGTGGTGGTCCTTGTTCCTAAAGGTATAATAATATGAAATCACAACTCCCTCTTTAATACAACTTATACGTCTTCTCAATTTATCCGGTTTGCAGAACAAAGTAATCTGTATACTGTACACAAGCCGGAAGTTCGCTAAATGAGCAGCGAACACCCGAGTTGCTTGGACCCCCAAGGTTCTGCATACAGTTAGCATCTGTAACACTGACGGTTGTTGGGACTCTGATAAATAAATACACGAGCGGTTCGAGTAAGTCACGGCCTCACAAATACATAAATATATTCTCATGCAGAAAGTGAATCAGTTGCCAGTTACATTATCAACTTTGTACAGAGTTCAAGATTTTATTGTGATCGTTTGAACAGAAAATTGACCCAATTATTATTTAGAAAGCATCCATAATAATTATTGCTCCCTCATTATTGTCGAATAACTTTTTAAAATAACAATCCACTGAAATAAATACGTAATCCTGCTAACACATAATGTTTAGTTTCTTAAATCTAAGGTGTTACTTCACTTACGAGTACTTACACAAATAGCGTTTCTCACAATAACGACGTATTTTTGGTGATGTTACAAAGGTTCAAAATTTCTGTGTTATGCAAAATTGAGAAATAATAAGATAGAGAAATGTAAAATTGAACAAATCCTGGATAATTAGATGCGTTGGCTAGACTTTAGAACTTTAGACGGTTACCGGATAAACCAGAACACCATAAAATAATATGCTGGGTAAGTTTTTTTGTTCTCTTCAATTTAACTTCATTTTTATTTTATCACCATTCTACTTTGTCATGGAACCAACCTTAATAAATTTACACCAATTTCAATGTTTTGATTCTAAGTTCTATTTCTCACACTTAATATCGACAAAACAGAATACATGATATTTTCCAAGCGCAAACATAATGCTTTCAATAACTGCCCTAAACAATCATCCTCTCGTATTCACTCAATCTAAACACTCCCAAAAACTCAACTAATAGCTATTGCACATGATCTACTCTAAAATCATCAAAGGAAGTTAAATATTTTGGAATAATCATAGATGACCAACTACGCTAGGAGGCCCATATCAGTAAAATGATTCCGTGAGCTCTGTCATACATATTCTGCTCTCTAAGGTCCATCTATGAGTATACGAAGCATGTCGTACAAGTCCATACATTTCCTGTGTTGTCTGCACGCGCGTCACATTCTGACTCCCAGCTTACGCCGACCCTAAGAGACGAATATTTTGCCTTTTTTCCAATGTGTAACAACATATAGTATTGTGGAATGCGGTGGTTGCGCTCAATCCTTTATCAATTCAATAATTACGATCAAAGCTAATTTTGAGAATTATATTAAAAAGCCAACGTACACACCCCTCCATTTGCTAATATTAGGGTCTTAGATATTTAACAGTTATGCATTAAAACAAGCTTATGCTACCAAAGACCAAGTATAATCCTTAAAAAGTATAGTCCTTCTTTGGTCGATGTATGCTACATATTTATGGAAAAATAACCTGTTGGTGGCTCCACAATATCAAGAACACACCCGGTTTTCATCAAACCTGGACCGTGGATCCTAAAACTAGAACCACATTCGATACTGGTTCATCTCTCCTAAAATATTCAATGCAATAAACACCGATATAAAATCAAATAATACTATAATTTTGCAAAGATTGAAGAAATACTATATCCGTTTAAACTGAACGTGATCATCATTAGACATTTGAAAGTTGAGTACATAAGTTCCTAACACAAAAATACATTCTCTAAGGCGATCCGCCCACTGAGGCAACTGAAAACTGTCAACTGACAACTTTACTGTCTTTGTATGACAATGTGATGGCCCGCACACTACACAATCACTCAAACACCCGTTGTCAATGGTAACGCAAGCGGTGACTTGCGACTTGCACTGCTGATTGCCGTGGCCGGCCGTTGCTAGTTGCCAGCTGTCAGCTGATTGTTCTTCGTCTATGGTTAAACAAGCTTTTTGACCAATCAAGACAGAGTAAACAGTTGGTTTTAGTTGGTTTTCAGTTGCATCGTCAGTGGAGCGCCTATCACTTTTTTCTAATTTAATTCGTATCACTATATTCAAATTTGGCAATCTGACCATATGACTATTCTAGACGAGTACCTACCGTGATTAACCCGCGTCAACACGTTTATCTTATATAAAATAATTGGTTTAATTTTACACGTTTTCTAATCACTTGCTTGTATTGCACTTACCTCCCCACATCCTGGGATAAAGAACTTTATAATTTATTATTATTTATTTAATCTTTCCTTTATATTACGTTCTTTTACTTCTATCTGCTTTCCCTGTTATACATATTTTTTAAATGTATGTATTTTGCGTTATAATAAATTTTGTCTTTTTTTTTAAGAAAATCACACAAATGTGAATTATAAAATCTATTAAAAAAATACTGTAAATTTTGAAAGATGTGTCTGTCTTGTAACTATCCACATTTTTCTATTTTTTATTTTCGATTGTAACAAAAACCATCAGTAATGTCCAGTTATTGCGTAAAACAAAAGGTTCTACAGGAAGCTCCTTAGTAATGATTATATTTGATACGACTTGTCTGATGCAGTGGGGTCTCTTCAAAACCTTTAAGCATGCCCAACGAAAACCAACACTTGCTATTGAAGGCATGAATTACATTCCTGCTACAAAACAAACAGTGAGTGCAACCAGACAAGCTCCTTGAGTACCCCTGCTAAGAGTCGGTAACTGGAGTCCGATGTTGGCCACTTCTGACTGGAGAGGAAGGAATGCCCGCATAGGGAGAAGGGAGAACGGAGTCGGGAACTGTCAGACTAAGATGACAGGGTACGTTGACTGGGATGCTGCGAGAATTAATCCGTACCAAAAAGGAAGATGGGAGACGTGATGATGTATTTCCTTTCATCTTGGTTCGCACTGTCAAGACAACTTGTTGATTGGACTAACAGACACAATATTCACATTTTATTTTTAGTGTGCCGTAGAAATGGGAACACAAATTTCTAAAATTCGTTTTCGAAATTCAGACCAATTTCTCGAACCACTGAACTTCATTTATCATGTTGACGATTTCGACTTTCATTGTAAGATAAAAGATATTAGTTTAAAAAAAAAAAAACGCCGTTTTATTGGCCAACAATTTTTTTTTAAATAAACGTATTTTTTAATAATACACTACCTCCGCGAGTTGCTGTGCTCCTGGTACCAACACTTTGTGGAATCCTACAAATTATTGTAACATGGGTATAATATATTTAATGATTTGACGTGTTATTGTAATGTTTTATATTATATTTTGTTCTATGCTATTGTCAAATGTTATATTGTTTAAAATATTTCACGGTTTTACGCTATATTCTACTACTTGTATATTCTTAAAATTTTTCACTTTTATATTATTTTGGTATAAATTCTATGTATTATGTGTAATCCTCGATAACAAATTACTTTATAATCTATAAACCTACGTAAAAGCCCCTATGGGCGTATAACAACAATAAATAAATTCTCAATGGGAGTCCAGCGCCCTTATTTTATATACCCTTGAAGACGTGTACTCACTCACATTAAAAGAAAATTATTGAATATAATTATTATGTATGATAATATAATATATGATAGCCATAGGTAGGGCGTTAGATTCCCATTCCGAAGGCCGCGGGTTCGAACCCGGCGTGCGCAAATAAATTTTATTTAATGGATTTGTGTTATTTCGCAATTAATTATTTTAAATAATATATAGTATATTTGCGGCACGTTCCAGAAAGGAAGATACTCTTAGTATCGCCCTGGTGTAAGACCATTATTCAGAATTGAAACGTTGCTTGAAATGGCTTTAGCCGTGTTTAGTGACTAGATCTGAATAGCCAGGTACTTTCATACCTTCCTCTCCTTCCCTTCCCCACTTACCTTCAGCCTCATAACATATCCCAATAGGGGATGTCATAGTCTCACTGGCTCCAGACGGGAGCATTTGGGACTCTTGTGAGGTATTCACTATAAAAAATAAAAATAAATGTATGTACCTACTGTAGATTTATTGAGAATTTTGGCTCTATTTAAATATTTCGACTAAATCATGACACATATTTTGAATAGTAAATATATATTTTTTACATTAGCTCCACACAGGAGGCCCTGATGGAAAAATTCCCTCAGAGCCTATGTCATCTTTGAAGATGCTGTGTGAAGGGTTTTTAAGGGAAAGGAAGGAAATTAATTGTGAAATAACACAAATTAATCAAATAAAATTTTCGAAATGTTTGAACCCGCGACCTTCGGATTGGGAGTCGAGAACCTAACCATTCACCTTACCATTAGCCTCACCGCACACCGCAACTGGAGATATCTTAACCCTTTTGGATTCGGGCAGATAATCCTCTTGTGCAGTGTCCAAAATAAGTGTGGAAGATATGTGTAGACCCCTTCACCTGTCGATTGAATGATTTGGTTTTTAAAAAAATATTCGCAAAATTAAACGTCCACATCAACCCACCACCGACTAAAGCGAGGGGTCACATTAATTATTCTACACGGAACACAGATAATGGGAAGAGTGGGGTAAGACGTCCCATAATGGCCTCACACAATCCTGTAGAAACATATCTCCAACGCATTTACATTTGGGCATATTGAGTTTCACGTGTTCCCCTTCTCGGGCGGATCAAAAAACAACCTGTAAACTTTGTAGGGCAAAAAACTCCTTATGTATTCATGCTCGTGTGAGCAGTGTTTGGCATCCCACCGCCATCTATATTTATAGGAACACATCTATTTTTATGTTTATTGGCATTGATTTAACACACACGAGTAGAAAAAAGGGTCCTATAAATAATAATTTGCAATATATCTTAAATCCCTTACGTTCATCATCGACACCATCAGCCCCACTGTTGACTGGTTTTGAGCGCCTAAATACTTGAAAAAAACCATCGACACTGTGCAGAAACGGGCGGTCCGTTTGATAGATTCCCCTGACGGATTGCAATCTTTAAAGCACAGGAGTCAGGTGAGAATGATGTTCTCGTTCTACCTAATTTTACAATGGAAGATCTCTTGCTCCCTTCGTCACCGGTGCAGTAGGAAAATACGCCAAACGCGTGCTCAATATTTGTACACGATTAGCATTTGTCCCATTATAAAGAGTTTCTATGACACGTTCTTGAGAACAGCTTGGCTTGTGGAACGATTTGCCGACCTCTGTGTTTCATCCCTCCTACAATATGGCTTTCTTCAAGACCTACGGACACTCCATCTCTTCCCCAAAAAGACATTCCACACAGTACTCCCAAAGATCATCTGTTTGAAAATAATGTAAATAAAAAATCATCTTTGAAGCTAATATACTGAGAAGTTCTATGCATGCAAAATATACGAAACCCCACGCTTCTGCCAATCTCCAATTTTTTATTATTTGTTTTTTTTTTTATTTAATTATATCAATATTACATAAAAATATAGTAATTCACAATGGAGTGCTGGTACCTACCCTGATGTTTGGCAGGGAAGCATGGAACTGGCAGAGAAAGGATGAAAGTAGACTGAATGCTGTAGAAATGAGATCCCTGTGGCGTATGTGTGATAAAACCATATATGATCGTGTGAGGAATGTGGAGATCCAAAAATAATGCAAGGCCGATGTGAGCTTTATAATTAAGATAAAAAAGGGACGCTTAGATGGTTTGGACATGTAGAGCGAATGAATGAAGAAAGGAGTGTCAAGAGAATATATGACGCAAATCTGAATGGTATAAGAAGTCGAGGACGCCCGAGGAAGACATGGCACGATCAAGTGAATCAGATACTTGAGTCGGGCCATGTCAAGAGTCAGAATAATAGAAGAGCATGTATGATAAGATGTATGAATGTAAATGAAGCGAGGAGTGTATGCCAAGACCGAGTTGTTTGGGGAAACGGCGTGTTGGTTAGTTAGTTAGTTAGTTAGTTAGTTAATACAGTAATGACGTATTGCCCTATGCTGTCCTCCTTCGGTTCTTTTTATACCTATTGATGCTGTGTTTACCCTCACACAATCAAACCACTTAAATGTAGTCCTTATAACACGCCTTCATCATCCAGACTTATTAGAGATAATCCACTTTGGTGGTAGACTATCACGTACCTGTTTTCTGACTGGGTTTTTCGCCAAAACATAGTCAAAACCAACCCCTTCAATTGGAATTTATCGCTCTAAAAAACTAATGCAGAGTACATACTTACAATTGAAATCTGCATATATTACGTATAACCATGTAGAACCGTATACGTATGACGAGATGTGAAACGGTTGTACATCGGAAGCGTGATAAATACGAGTTTAAGAATGGGAAACGAAGATCTTTTAATATGTAAAGCGGATGGATGACAAACAAGAAGATGGTATAAAAAAGTCTTTGATACCCCAGGAAGGCCTGGCACTATCTTGATGTACGATCTGATAACTTGAATCTGATAATAGTGTGCATTTTGTTACTGATTTTTATTCCACATCTAATCAACAATGAACGATTTCTTTTCTTGTACCTGAAATCGAAGTAGACCATTAAAAATGTATGTTTCTATCCCGATTGGGCCCATTTTACATAGTACCAGAGGCTCATCTTACGTATTGTATATCGATGACATAAGAATACAACTACACAGTTTCTTGAAGGCCTTGAACTATTGCATATTTTACGAGCTACAAATGTTTCATGTAAATTGTGATTATCACATTGCATAATTTTCATTGGAGAAAAAAACATTTATAATTGAACAATTAAAATATATACGTCATCGGAACCAAATGAGATGGATAAGTTTTTTCGTTATTGCTTATAGACGACATTAAGGATAGGTGTGTTTAGGATGATGATGATTTACGCTACCTTAACTATAAAAGAGATATATTATTAGAAATTGAAATTTAAATAACTTTTTTCATAATATCCAATTCGTAACTTTATGGTAATCACGAGTTTTGGATCTTTAAAGTCGTATTTTTAATTTGTTCCATGTTCTCCAAAAAGTAGAAATCTCGGGTGACAGTTCTTAATTACAAGGCTGCCTTTACACACGTAAGTTTTTTCCCGTAAGTCGCCCACGTGAGCGACTCCTGGCCAATGGGCACAATGGTTTTTGCTTATGTGAGCAACTTACTAGAAAAACTTACGTCTATAAAAGCCGCCCAAATTCAAGTGTATTAAAAAAATAAACTTTATCTTATTCTTCGTCATAACATTACGTAAACTTTAATGTGTTCACAACCCAAAAATAACCTTAAAAAAAAAACAATGTTAATTTTATAGTAATTTTTTGCAAAATTCAGATTCCTGGTAAAAAGCGAAATATAATCCATTGTCCCCCGGCGATCACGCTCCCACTGGCCCCGAATTACCCTAATAATGTATTATTTGCATTTTCGACGACTAAATAATTTAGGAAAAATATTTTCTCACCGACATAAGCCGAGCGTGAAAGAATGGAGAGATTCCTCCCGGCGCCCGTCTGATCTTCTGCCCCTAATCTCTCGTCACGTTTTCTGTCAATTGATGCACGCCACTGCGTTCACCTCCTAATACCACTGACTGCCACTGCATACCTTTGATACGTATTCTTAACCCTTTGGCCTAAACCTTTGTAGAGGACAAAACAAGAATTAATAGAGTGATGGCAAGTTCCCTACAATTCTAATAATAGTATGAGTGAGACTGCATAAATGTGAATGAAACAAGGAGTGTGTGCCAGAACAGGTGTAGCGGCCTGACCTCTCTGCGGACCCCTCCGGGAAATAGTGTGGAAGTTAATTATCCACAGAGGTTGGCAGAGGTGTTGCATAATATTATACCATATCATACGCATAGGATTTGCAAACCTTTTTTTATTTTTATTTATCAAATACTTTTCTTAAATGTATAT
Source organism: Limnephilus auricula (assembly GCA_951813805.1). Taxonomy (NCBI): domain Eukaryota; kingdom Metazoa; phylum Arthropoda; class Insecta; order Trichoptera; family Limnephilidae; genus Limnephilus; species Limnephilus auricula. The sequence continues at coordinate 8,898,255 of OX638393.1, forward strand.
AAAATTGAAATAATGCCAATATTTTTTTACATATTACTTGGTATCATGTATCTTTGATACATTGGAAAGGTCACTTTGATAAAAATATCATGTAAAATACATATAGGTATCACTAACTACAGTCATTCGTCACCCAAGTGGTTCACTACGTTTGGTGACTTAGCAGGGGTGCCCGGCTTCATGGGGAGAGATTTATCTAGGTCTTGGCAACGGATGTGTTTGTCCACCTAATGCGTGGCAGGCAGGATCGGAAATGACTAGTTGAGGGAAATTTTTTGCCCTTTCCCCCCACCCGGACTCTCGCGACCCATCCATCGCCTTACATTCCTGGACACATTTAACCCCAGATTCTTACCCACCCCTCCTACCTTATTGCTGCTCAGAACTTCTCCTCTCCTTCCTTTCCATAAAAAGACCCTCCACACAGCATCGTCAAAGATAAAATTGGCTCTGGGGGATTTTTTTTCCTCTGTGCGGAGCTAATGTAAAAAAATTGAGATTAATCTTATGAAGAGTAAGTTTTATAAGAATATATTAATTAAAAAAATTATACCGTAAAAAACATAGACTATGGAGAGTCCTGTCACGTTTACGTGAACGGACATTACGTTTACGTGCAACAGAAAAGTGAGGACTCTCTCGACCCAATGCCTTGCACCGCAGTGGAAGAGATGGATTCATACGTTCTTCATTCCTGAACACATTGACCTCCAGATTCCTACCCAGTACCCAGTTCCTTTCCAGAACTTTCTTTCCTTCCTTTTTCTAAAAGTACCCTCCACACAGCATTCCCAAAAATTTCATAGGCCCTGAGGGATTTTTTTCCTCAGTACCTACCTCCTGTGTAGAATTAATGTTAAAAATATTAAATAAAAAATGAGAACATAAGAACATAAGAAAAGAAGAAGAACAGAAGAATACAAACAAACACCTATTTATTTTTCCGTCATTAATTTATTCTAACCATTAAAAAAGTGTGAACGTTTTTTCAATGTCTAAAATGTAAATGACATCATGGCGTATTATCACATACGAGACGAGTGATCGTATTTCTACACCGCCTCATTTCAAATCTCTATTTTCACTTATTGGTTAGTTCACTCTTATTTTTGTAATGCCCAGAAGTTTTTATTTTCACAGCCAACTGACAAAGAAACCACTAATTTAGAATATTCCCATCTAATCCTTCAACTAAACAGTTAATCATCCATTCAACATTCAACTGTGTTTTGGTTTTCAAATTAGGGAGTGCCGTTTCGGTGTCGTCATGACGAACAACTGAAAAAACAAAAGCAATAAATTAAGCTACAACCGAAAAGTTCAATGAGGGTATGAGATGAAGGACTGGGAACTTTGTAGAACGTTTATTTTGGTTTAAGTTTTGATATTAATGAATAAAGTATTTATTTTTATTTTATTTATTTATCTATATAAAATTTGATTACAGGTGCTATTTTGTTGTCTATCTCACTAGAATATACCTCTGTTGAGATAGACGTTGGAGGTACATATCGTACATGTACATACATGCGTACAATCATAGTTAAGTTACATATATTGAAAGGATAAATTCATTTTTACATTCTTTATTTGCGATTGACAAAATTATCTTCCAATAAAATCAAAAAGTTGGGTAAAAGGAAGTGTGTTAATCCTATAAAAAGATTAAAAAAAGATAATAGATATTTGAATAATTATTATTTAAGTTAGATTTGATAGGATTACATTATTTCCTTTTTTATTTAGGTTAAGTTGAATGAAAAATTGATTGAATTGATTTTTTATATAAATTAATATCTATTATTGAAAAGAAGAGTGTCTGCCTGGCTTAGAATTGATTTTTATAAAAATCTACCGTTAAATTCCGAGAATGATGAAATTTTGCCTGTCTGAATGAGATTTCGAAAACTGTCCCCATCCCATTTTTGCACACTTTAAAGCAATTTTTTTATGCTTCTTGGTGACAATTTGCCCACTTAACAGAAACAGAAAATAAAAGAAAAAATACTGTACATCTGATTTAGAAAAAATGTGCGTAAATTCTGGGTCACCCCGGGAACTTAAGCTAGTATTGCATAATAATTGAATATACTCGTAACTTGATAACTTTTTCTCTACCTTTTTTTCTTTGCTTTCGTATACCATCCTTTACCTTCGTAATTTAATTTCGTTTTTTTATAATTATTTATCATCCAGAAAAACATACAATTATGCTTACCTGAAATTTGATAAACAAATTAAAAACCTCTAGATTAGGTTCTCAACCCAATCATTGTCTTTCAGAATCCCTCGCGTTTTTCTGTGAAACTGTTATCAATAAGTGAAATGTATACTTTTAATCCCCTTTGCTAGTAAATGCGATGATGACTTAATCTGAAAATAAGTAAATTGCCCTAGAAATTTCACGCATAAAAAAATCAGATAAAAATTTTGGGAGGCTGAGGGGAGTGGAAGAGGAAGGAGATGAGGAAGGGGAAGTTTGGAAAAAAATAGATTTAATGAAATGAGCAAGTATACTTAAGAATTTCAAAATTTTGTAAAAAACGTAAGGATTTAATAAAATTACAATAAGTACTTACGTATCTAATGGCCAGTATACTCAGGAATGTTATGAGTCGAATTGGATTGCTAGGAAATGTACTCAATAGGAAATTGACGGGCGTAAATATTATAATTGAAATACCGGCTGTATGGGGTACTTAAACTTCAAGTTCTTATTTTGCTATTTGATTGATTGTCTCAGATCTATTTGATTGATTGTCTGTTGCTCTTTAGCCTCGAATATTTAAAAAAGGCAATAAAAATTATCCTACACTCATAATAATTAGCGCGTTCAAAAACTGTACCAATTCCTCTGAGATAAAGCGATAATTTCCCATCTAACACATCTGGCAGTCTCCCTCGGGAGTCCGCCCACAAGATGGCGTTTCCTTTGTGCGACTATTCCGGTATCTCCGCTCTCCGCCCTCCGCCCTCCGGCCGTTATTCCCGCCGAGATGACGATGGTTCAGTGGAAATATTTCCTTGGGCATTATGTGAAACGGGTGACATAATTACCCGGTAGTTGAATGTTGAATGACGGACGTCAGTGGGCAGGGTATCATTTAACGCCGAAATGCAAGGAATGCTGCAAAAACTGGGTCGTATTTTCGACTATACGGAAATCTGTGAAAACATTTTATTTTAAGAGATATTCTTTCCTGTAAAATATATGGGATGGGAAAAATCCTACTAAATATTTCTATAAAATAAGCTGTGGATTGTTTTAAACAAAATAAACACTGCTTTCTATAGATTCACATGACATTGATTCTATGACCGTTTCCACTCGAACGATGGAAATTTTCGGGAGTTCGGTATACGGTTCGATTCGATTTTATTAGTTTAAAGCATGAATACAATCAGGTTTTACCGTTCATCCCAAATCGGAGGAAATATACAAATAAATTTTAAAAATAGTTAAATTTAAAATTCTTTTTAATTTATAATAATCACCTACCTTAATTTGGAAAGCTCCAGTGGTTAACAATTCGGTGGTGAATCGATTGCCAACCTCTGTGTTTCCTCCCACTTCTACAACATCGGTCTTTTCGAGATTCATGTTCACCTCCCTCAGGTTTTTTGTGAAATTAATATTAAAAAAAAAAAAAAAAAATATAGAAAATCTCTCTCTATCTCTCTAATATCTATCTAGACTCTAAGCCTCATCTTCATACACGCTAATTTCGGATGTATATAAGCCTGTAACCCTGATTCAATGAACCTCGGATTGGCTTTGAATTTAAGTCCCGTTTTCAAAATTGAATTTCGATAGTACCTACCTACTTTATCGAATATAAATAATATTTAAAAAATTCAAATTTTATAAACCTCTGATTTTTCACGGGTGTGATTTATCCTAATATCACTGGAAATGTATAAAAATTCTGTATAATCTACATAATGTATCAGATATTGGAAAATAAGTCGCAGCCTACAAACCTAAACCCGACCTTGCTTCCTGTAAAAGATTTGTTTTCATTAACATATATTTACCATATTGGTCTCAATATCAGATTGTTGATTGGTCATGTTATCAAACAAATCGCTGTGTGCAAACCGAGCGGATGTATTAACTTAAATACACCGACTTCAGCAAGTCTAACGGATATCCTGTTTGAAAATCTTTCCCACAACAATGTGGGAACACGGATCCGAAGCGAAAACACAGTTTATTTCTAGAGTCATCGCGTATAATTTTCTATAGGTAATATGCCGGCCCAAGGCTGAACAAACGGATAAACAAGAAACAATTTCATTCTTTTGTTTGGAATCTATTTCCGTTTCCCGTAAGTATGCGATATCCGTCTCGACTCACTGTAAACTGTACCAGAAGTTTTCAATCTGTTGCAATGAAAATAGCTTCGATTTTGTAAACCAGTTTTAACTTGGCTTATGGTCGGCCTCCTGATTCGAGGGGCAAGAATCTCGACTAAGAATCCGGAGGACGCGAATTCAAATAAATTTTAGTTGATTAATAAGTGTTATTTCACACATTTATTAATTTAAAAAATTATGTAGCATATTTGCGGCACGTTGCAGGGTGGAAGACACCTCAATATCGGCGTGGTGTAAAATCACAATTCAGAATGGAAACTTTGCTTGAAATGGCTTAACCAGTGTTTTGTGACCAGATCTGAAGAGCCGGGAACTTTCCCCTCCGCATCTTCGTCTCCCCTATCTCCTTCTCCTCGCCACTACTTTCCGCCTCACAACATACCCCAATTGGAGATGCCATAGTGTCATTGGCCCCGGACAGGAGTAGTTAGGACTCTTGTGATGATATGCACAGAATTTTTTTTTTTCAAATCTACTTTACGTGGTGTTAGGAAAAAATCAAAAGTAACCTGTGTTATTTCCCAAATCCTCCAAGTATCTATGTAAATATAATATGTAAAAAATTACGTCGATCGATTTCTCTGTTGCGGTGTGACCGACGGATAAACAAACAAACACCCTTTCGCATTTATACACGGAGAAAAATGTTATTCTAAAATACGATCATTTTGTTCGTAAAAAATGTTAAAAACGGGATTGAAGTTCTAACGAACAAATTAACAGGGTTTCAATGTTTATTGGCGGGAAAATGTAAGAATAATTTGTTGGTATAGGTACGTACGAAATTACGTATACCAACAAATTATTCTTACATGTCTATTTATCTATTGATCTATTTTAGAATAAAAAAATTTCCGTGTAATATTACTTGGGATGAGCTAGTGAAATAAAGGGAAGGGTTTTGCTCCGATGACTTTAAATAAAAAGAAGAAGGTGCTCCATATATGCTGAAAAATGGGTGAGTGTACATCTAAAAGTGTAAGTACTTATTTTCTGGTGGTATAAAATAATCGCATTCTCCCCATCGAATAACGTAATAGAAATATTATTCTCAGTACTGTGTTTACTAGTCAAAGCCTCAACGCAAGGGTACAATAAAAACCTTCTTGGGATAACATGTGGTCGATACATTTTTTGGCAAGTACAAAAATGTTTGTTAAAGACAGTTACGTTGTGGGTGGTAATAAATTAAACAAATACATCTATCGAGGGTTTCGAAAGCGGGAAGAACTCCTCTTTCTCTTTCTCTATTGTAATATAACTGTTGTCCTTATTAAGTGAGAACGATATTACTAAATTACAGGTGAAATAATTCTTGGTGGTCAAAAGCGAGAATTTGGTTTAATTGGCCATTCAAAATCTTTAAGAGAAGAAATACACATGTTAAAATCTGAATCATGTTAGGAGTACCTACTACCTACCTAGCCATGCAAATTTATCAAAGTTAGTGATTTTTCTCACGCGCAGGCGATATGCACTTCTTTTTCTGACATACCTAAAAAAAAAAAAAACCTGTTTATATATTTTGTTATTATCTCCACACAGGAAATCTGGAGGAAAATATTTCCCCTCATCTTAAAGGATGCTGTGTGGAGGATCTTTTTAGGAAAGCAGTGGTATGACGATTTTGAGAGGACTGCAGGCTTCACATGGTTGAGAGCCACCAAGAATCGGTATATTTGGATAAATTAAAATATCTTTAATAATAAGTTGATATGAATTATGGATATTAAACGAATTCATTTAGTGTAATTTTTTATACTTAAATAAGATGGTATATGCAGTATAAATGTAAGAATTTTTTTCTTGATGTATTTGAATGAAAATTTATTTTATGCTTTTATTATTCGGCGGTACATCCACTCTGCGCATATTTTGCGTAAGTACCTAGCTATCATATTTACAATTTGGTGAGCGGGTATGGGTACCGCCGCCCCGTGAACTATTTATTGGATAATCAACACCTCTGCCATAGATCACCCCAAGTGGTATGCTACGTTTGGTGACTTAGCAGGAGTGCCCGGGTTCATGGGGTAAGGTTTTTCTGGGTCTTAGCGGCGGATGCGCTTTCCCACCAATTGCGTAGCAGGCCAGATCGGGAGAGACTGGTTGAGGTAGACCTATCCTAGACCCCTCCAGCCGGACTCTCGACTGATTAATTCGTTCGTCCGTTACTCCTAGACACACTGATCCCCAGATTCCTACCCCTCATACCTTTTTCCTTCCTAACACCTACTCTCCTTCCTAGCCTAAAAAAACCCTCCACACAGCATCACCAAAGATGACACAGGCCCTGAGGGGAATTATTTTCTCCAGGGCCTCCTGTGTGGAGCGGAGCTACTGTAAAAAAAATGTATATATTTATCATATTTTCCTTAAACCGAGTGCATATTGTATATAAAAGTATTTAGGAGTATTGTCAGGGTATCAACTGTCATGGAATCGTATTGTCTATGTACAAAGCTCAAAATATTTACAAAAAAGTGGTGTTTTTCTTACCGAATTTAGCAAGATTTTCCTTACAATTACTAGTCGTAAAAAACTTTGACTCTTATTTTGGAAATATCTCAATTTTGTTTTGTAACTTCAGTCTCCATAACCCATCTTGACGGTGATGGACCACTGAAATCTGTCCGGGAGATTCACGACTCGGTTCCCCGACCACTTTGCTCAGGAATTCTCCGTCATTAGGACATTGAATTATCTTCTGCGTATTGTCTCCAAGACTTTAATGTATTCGTAGGAATTAAGAAACATACACACACTAATTAGTAATGAATAAAAGCAGCTTCACCACTGTCGTTAACGTGAGCATCTGTATTTATACAGAAACGATTTTATTATTTTACGAGAAAAATAACTTTGTTTATTTAACTGAAAGGTAATTCCGTGACTGGTACTTTTGTTAAGAATGCTAAACTATTAAAAGCGTATATAAAAAAATATATATATTACTCTTATAGAAGGTTGGTCATCACCAGGGTAATCTTCACCAAACCAGCACAAACCAGCTGGACTATAAGGTACCAGTCACCGAAGTCACGAGGCATTTTCTTCCACATATGTTTTATTATTCTATATGATTTTCGTAATGTTTTTTTGTTTAAAGTTCCGCACAGTAGGCTCTGAGGAATATAATGTCTCTCTGGGCCTATGTCAACTGATGCTATATGGGGATCTTTTTAAAGAAAGGAAGGAGAGGAAGTCATGTGAAGGAAAAAGGTATAAGGGATGGGTATTAATCTAAGGGTCAGTGTGTCCCGGACATATAATTCTATCCCTCCAACTGCGGTGTAAGTCAGGTCGAGAAAATCGGTCGTTAATGTCGAGAGATCCAAAGGCCTCCCTAAACCAGTCTCCGTCCATCCGGCCCGCTACGCAGTAATTGGCAGACAAATTTGTCGCCGTACCCCATGTACCCGCCAACCCCATGAAAAGTGCAGGATATTTGGGGATGTTCCTAATGTTCCTATATTATATTCATAATTTTATACTTTCCGTTAATAATTTATAAAACTGGGAAGACTTCGGTGGCTGGGTCATGTGGAAAGAATGACAGAGCATCAAGCACCAAAGTTCCTGCTAAAATCTAGACCTGTAGGGCGAAGGAGCCTGGGAAGACCAAAATTAAGATGGAACGACAACGTTCTCAAAGACCTACGTACCTTGGAGATTCGAAACTGGAGAGAACTAGTACAAAACAGAGATGAGTGGAGGAAGACTCTCGAGGAGGCCAAGACCCACTAAGGGTTCTAGCCCCAATTGTGATGATGATGATACTTTCCGTATTTAGTGTCAGTTTGGTGTCCAGGTTTCAGTAACATACAGATTTGCGAAAATATTACACAGAACTAGTCTGTAAAAAACTATAACAATCAGTAAAATAAAATAGTAGATTTTTCTTTTCGCGATGTTAAAATTATTTCAATGACACCCATCATGTATTACATTCGACGGCCGGCGTGGTCCAGCGGTAGGGCGTTAGACTCCCATTCTGAAGGCCTCGGGTTCGAACCCGGCGTGCGCAAATAAATTATATTTAATTGATTTGTGTTATTTCACAATTAATTCTTTAAAATAATATATAGTATGTTTGCGGCACGTTCCAGAGTGGAAGATACTCTTAGTATCGCCCTGGTGGAAGACCACCATTCAGAATTGAAACGTTGCTTGAAATGGCTTTAGCCGTGTTTAGTGACCAGATCTGAATAGCCAGGTACTTCCCCACCTTGCTCTTCCTCGTCTCCTTCCCTTCCCCACTTACCTTCAGCCTCATAACATACCCCGATTGGGGATGCCATAGTCTCACTGGCTCCAGATGGGAGCAGTTGGGACTCTTGTGAAGTATTCACCATTAAAAAAAAAATGCATCTTGTTTTTTTGTTACCGGCTAATTTTATATTTTAGTCAGAGAATTTATCTAAATATGTGTTTCAGAAATATTACAATAATTGATACGTTTTTGAATTTATTACCTACATAAATTAATATGTTATTTTGGAAACATATAGCGTTTCATTGCCACCTACTTAGGTAGCCACTCGCAATGTTTAGTACTGCGCGCCTACTGACCACCTTCTGGAAAGAGCTCGGTTCTACGACACACAATACGTAGCGCTGCGCCGAAATTTCGGGAATCTTCCAGCGTGTGCACGATTTCGCCTGCCGTTCTCGTACCGGCCAGGCTCGGCCCTATATAAGGGCTCGAGCAAGCCAAATCGAGTCAGTCGTTCTTAATCAGTCTTCACGGCGGCAGGCCAGCGGCCTAGCAGCACAACTTCGCAATCTGCGGTTCGTGTCGTAATATTACTACGATTGTAAATACTCTCTTCATTTGTATATAGTGCATAATGTAAATACAGTAAATATATCATCAACAATCATCCTCGCGTTTATTATTCCGACCTACAGCACGCTGAGATATCACGAACCACCGATATCTCCTCAATCAACCGGAGGCCCACAAATCTTCTCACATAGGAGATCCGCTCCTGCCTCCAAAAACATATTATGCACGCTGCTTTGATGCGTCTAGTCGTACATTCTCGAAATCAAACAAAATACCTTTAATCTGTAATTATAGAGACTGTTCACAAGTTGCATTCGTTCCCAACAAATGGATGACTGACATTTATTTATAGTTATCCATTAAGCTTTATTTTCATTTCTCAGTTTGGATTAATTTATTCACCATCATGTCCGAGTATTTATAAAATGAAAACACAAGTTATTTTAGGCTTTTAACGACTAGTCGACGTTCATCCGTGTGCAATTTCTGTCCCTATTCCATTTTATTATGCAGTCAATCAGTAAGTGATATAAAAGTTGACAGAAAGAAATTCCACAGGAATAAATAATTACAGGTACAAAAAATTACTCATCGAAAAAATTAAATATTAAGATAATTAAACTCGTTGATAATCAAACTATGATAAAATTTCAAGCATTTAATTAATTTTTTTAAAAGAAAAACTCTCTTTTTAACTTTTGAAGGTTATTCCCATCAATGTAATATCATTGAAGAAGAATATAAAAATAATTTAATAGAGAGTTTCTCTTATAAAAAAAAAGATATTCATTTAGACTTTTATAAAAAGTCAATAGGTGTTCCATACAAATAAAATCGGATATATTTATTCGAGACACTATCTAGGTAACAAATGCATTCATTGAATACTTGTTTCCAATAATAAAGGTAGCTGCCAATAATATGGAAAAGAACATTAGTCGAAGATAATATTGTTAATTCTGAAATTTGAAATATGAAGTTGACAATTACGACAGTCTCTTAATAGATCGCAGTGGCCCAATTGGTAGAGGTGTATGTCCCGGTAAGACGTAAGGTTCTGGGTTCGAGTCCCAGTTGCGACCATTATCTTTTATTATTTTTCTGTGTCTTGTTCATTTTCATATTTAAAAAAATTAGATTGTTATTGTTATCGTCTTCTTCAATCATTTAATTAATGTTTGTTTTGTTTAGATGGTTTAATTTAGTAAATAAGTTACATATTTAAAAAAACCAAAATAGATTTGATCGTTGTGCCTGCGATAAACCCTTAGCTTAGCTTTATTTACAGCTTTTATTGTAAATGTTACTTTGTGCATAATCTTCACCAGTATTGATGTGTGATTTCGGTTTTCCATTTAATTTTTGTAAATACAAACCATCACCTTCTCCTACTTCAGAACCTGTTTCTGCACCTTTGGGTTTTTTTAGGGTCTCACAATATTTTTGTGTATTGATGGTCTCTCCCTGAGGTAGAAATTTGACCAAAACCTATCCTGAAGAATTTTTGTCTCAGGTGTGTAATTAGCCACCCACGTGTCATCTCCAGTCACAATAAAACTAAAAAAATCCTCCCCTTCCAATTTTAGTCGCTCAAGAAACTCGCGGGAGCTATTGACCTGATTTTTCTTGTGCTGAACGTAGATTGCACTCGGCGGGATTTCTTACCGACATCTTTCGCACAACTGGACACTACAACGTGAGTTTACGTACTACCGTGTTCCTGCGAGGCTCGCTCTGGTCAGGAGATCTATCTCAACCACTCAGTACACATACTTTCCGAACGTGCTAAATATTAACGAATTTTAGAGAAACGTGTTGATTGATTAATAGAATGACGGATATAATGCTTGATAGAATGCATTGTCATCGACGACGAATCTATCCGCCGAGTTTCAGCTCGATCGGATGTGGGGAAGTGGGTTAATTTCCATTTCCAAGAATTTCACTTTCATTTATTCATTCAATCAAGAAAACAAAAGTGAAATTAAATTGGTGAATAAAAAAAAATAATGAAAATCATTACGTGCATTTTATTCTGTACACATACACGTGTTATTTTCGCCTGTTTAATTTCGTCAGGTAACCATACAAAGTACTGATGACATGTCTGCATCTCTAATGATAAATCACTAATTGTCAATGTTGATAGCGTTATCTCTTACTTCCTTATAAGGTGCCGATCGTGTAAGTTATCGACCTAGTATGTACACATTTTGTAATACAGCCAGACACAATCCATGCAATAACTTCTCTTAACACTATTGAATAATAGCAAGTTACTATATTATAGTGTGCAGTGTTGCGTAGAAAAATTACGATCAATTTATTTAGCCGTAAGGTATACCGGCAACCCAGATAGATTAAACTCGCCTACCAGGGCCCTTAGCACACTCGATCGTTAACGATTGATAGGATAACAATTATAGAAGGTTAAAAAGTCTTTGACGATGTGCGATGTGAAAAGGAAGCCGACAATATTTAAGAAGCTTACAAATAAAAATGAGGCAGGCTGGTCTTCTTCTTTGGACTCAAAAAACGCAAAGTGCTTATGTGTGGTATGCTTTGAGAGTTACGTTCTCACCGTTCCCTAGCATGACTGCAGACCGCCAACGAATAAGTGACAGACCACAATGAATAAGTGTCCTTAATATATTCGACATCAATTTAGGTGTGTAGAATCAAATGCAGCAATCTCCACTTTTTTCAAAAGTGAACTAATAATGCACCTTTGTTATGGATTCACTCATTTACCTACAAAATCAGTTATTTGGCATTAAAACCAGCTGTGTGTGCCCATGCTTCCCTTTGTGAATAAAATTATTAACTTATAATTGAATAAGAATAACTGAAATGAAAGGTTTCTTTTGTTTTCTCAAAATAAAGCATTTGGGAGATTGCTGCATTTGATTCTACACACCTCAATTGTTGTTTGTACATTAGCGATCTGCAGTTGTTCTAGGGAACCATGAGAAATTACCGAAAGTTATCGATACAATCCTTATCGATCGAGTGTGCTAGGGGGCCTGAATCGGATGTTATATAAAAACAAGAAGGCAATAGAATAGGTAATTATTAATTACATAAATCGGAGGCATATTAAAAGCACTCAGGCCTCGGGCAATTTTTTTCAAAAGATCAGAAAATTTCCACTTATTAGAATTTCTGAATTTGTCCTAAATCTAAAAACTTTTTTGTCAGCTGATGAAATACACTTTTAAATGTTATTACCAGAAATAAATGTATGGTTTTTGATACATAAAACTTTTGAATGGAAACATAAAAATGTTTTTAAAAGACTTACTTTTTGTTTTACTAAACTAAAATTACTGGCAACGAAAAAAATCAGTTATTTTGTTACACTGAGGTATTTTATAAACGTTGTTGTCATCTTTTTGTCCATACATAAATTTTTCTATAATATCTCGAATTTCACATTTTTTTCTAAAATTCTGGTTGGAAATTTCGGATTTATAAAGGTTGCACATTTTAATTATTCTGTGGTTAACTTCTAATATAAATCATGGTGTTGTCTCTTTCTAGCACCGTTTAGATCACTTTTCTCACCATGACAGTAAGAGAGATACAACGATTTATATGAGACCTACGTAAGCTCTCTGAGGGATTTAAAATATTTATTCGCATTATTATTATTTTTTGACGTTTATTTTTAGGACGGTTAGGTATTGTTTGTTCTGCTGGTGTCCTCTTATTCCTTAAGTGAATAACGTACATTAGGGTTTGGTGTGAGGCTGAAGGTAGTGGGGAGGGGATGGAGATGGGGTGGAGGATGGTGAGTAAGCACCTCGCTATTCGGATCTAATCTATCAAGCCATTTTAAGCAACGTTTTAATTCTCAATGGTGGTTTTACACCAGGACAATACCGAGTCTATCTTCTATTCTGGAAAGTGCCACAAATATACCTTATATTATTTTAAATGATCGGAGGTTGGCTATCAGCAGCTTATGAATACCAATCCCCTTGGAACCATTTATTGGGTGACGCACACACCTGACATAGGTCGCCCTATTTCGTTCGCTATGTTTGGTGTCTTAACAAGGAATGCCCGGGTTCCTGGGATGAGGTTTGTCTAGGTCTTGGTGGCGGATGCGTTTCCCCACCTACTGTGTGGCGTGCCGGCTCGGGATAGCTGGTTGAAAGAGTCATTTTGACCTCTCCAATAGCACTCCGACCCACCGCCGTGCAGCGCAGTGGGATGGATAGATTCATGCGTCCTTCCCTCCTGGACAGTCTGGACACATCAACCCCCAGTTTCCTACCCACACCCTTCATACCTTTTTCCTTTCCAGAACTTCCTCTCCTTCCTTTCCATTAAAAAAATCCTTTACACAGCTTCCCTACAGATGACGCAAACCCAGAGGATGTTTTTCCTCGGGACCTCCTGTGTGCAACTAATGTAAAAAAAAAAACATATATCGGAATATTATAATATTACATCATCCTTGAGGGGGTTGGTGGCACCTTTATCCACTCTCTAACGGGCGTCATTATTTAAAATTATTTTTTTTATAAAATTTCTATGTTCAGCCCTGCTAATATCCATCTAGATTGAACCTACCGTATTACCCGTAAGTAATAAACTCCACAGTCGAAAAGATACAACCATGAGAACTCGGTTATTAAAACGGTCCTGGAAAATTAATCCGTTTTTACGAGTTGCGTAGTTTGATCAGGAAGTGTGCTTAATATTTATTTCAGGTAGAGTACCGTGCAGTGGGAACCGGGAAGACAGCAATGCGGAAGCCAAGTAATCACTATTATATCTCAGTCGGTAGTCAGAAGCCAGTAGCCTGTAGACAGTAATCAGGAGTAGAAGAACCGCGTGTTGATGACAAACAAAACAAATTAGCACTGTGTACTTTGATATACGACATGTCAGACCGGAGTTAAAATCTTTGCGAGACATTGACTTTTGGCAAGTATTAGTTTGGCTTAATGAGCATAGTAGTTTAAAAATGATTGCAACTGTACAGGGAGGTTCCAATGAGAAAGATCGATTATTCCCCGTATCAAATTTTTTAAATAAAAAAATTAATATCGATTTATTTCATTCAAAACTTGCATTAATAGGTATATACCTACATTCAAGTAAACAATAAAAATGTTCAAAACGCACAAGATAAATGATTAAATATCGTGTACTTGTAAGTATTTTTCGATCATAAGTATTTATGATTTTTCAGTAATGTCTAAACAAAATAAGTGTGTAAAATTTTTTTTAAATATTTTATTTTGTAAGACCTAAAATAAATAGAAAACTGAGGTATTTTTGTCACAAAACACGTACTCGGATTTATTTTTTAATGATTTTAATTTAACTAAAATTAAAATTCTGAAAATTGTGTCGACTAGATTATGTAGATATTGATTTATTTTGTTGTATGATTATATGATTTGAAATTTGTGTGGTTTAATAGAATCTGTTTTATTGAAAATTGAACGAATCTGTCAACGACCAACGGTATAACCTTAGTATGTTAAGGGCCGGTTTTATAACCGTCCGTTCGTTACGCTTGATACCATTTTTGGTTTACCGCCACAAATATTTGGTCTACCGCCTGATTTTGCCGTTTTATAAACGTTCGTAAAGTTATCGGTAGGTTAAGTTTCGGTTAATGCTTAACTGACTGATTTTGGCCAGTTAAATGGATAACGATCCGTTTGCTGACGTTTTTTGACAGTTATCAGTAGGTAGTTGTTCCCGGCGCTCGCTTATTTGGAACCGTGCACTAGTTTTAAGAGATAATATTATATAATTAGCGTTTGTGCAATGCATTCCTCATCGAGCAATGAAAGTGAATATGGGCGATTGAAAATTCTCGATGATTATTTCTGAAAAATTGCAATAGTTACTTTAAAACCTCATCACGATAGTGTAAAAATATCTACGTCAACTTTTAATTAGATAATAGATATAAGCAGGTTAGTTTATGCACCCATAAAACGAAATTAAAATTCGATGGCCGGCGTAGTCCAGCGGTTGAGCGTTAGACTCCCATTCTGAAGGCAGCGGGTTCAAACCCGGCGTGCGCAAATAAATTTTATTTAATTGAAGGTAAGTGGGGAAGGGAAGGAGATGGGGAAGAGGAAGGTGGGAAAGTACCTGACTATTTAGATCTAGTCACTAAACACGGCTAAAGCCATTATTAAGCAACGTTTCAATTCTGAATGGAGGTCTTACACCAGGGCGATACTGAGAGTATCTTCCACTCTGGAACGTGCCGCGAATATAACATATATTATTTTTATTAATTAATTGTGTAACACAAATTAATCAAATAAAATTTATTTGCGCACGCCGAGTTCGAACCCGCGACCTTCCGAATGGGAGTTAAGTGTCTTACCACTCGACCACGGACGGTCGTCTCCTTTCCTTCCCCACAGCAGTTGGGACTCTTGTGAGGTATTCACTAAAAAAAAAAAAACATAATAATCTTGATCAACATTATTATGTTCCGTACTCACTGTATTATAAATATAAATTTAATTATTTTGCAAGTATATTGATGATTTATAAAGATCTAAAATTAAATTTTTAAAACAACAATTTTCGAAACAACGCGCTCTTGACAGCTGACTAAATCCCATAGACAACATGCCCAATATGCCGTAGATGAAAACAGTATCAGAGACAATTCTTTACCTAAAACATTGCCAGTAAAAACACTTTCGGACTAAGCGTAACCGATGACAGCTGGTAATGCAAATTTCTTTATAGTACGCAAAATAAGATTACGAACGGATAGCGGTTCGTTATCGAAAAACGGTTCGTTACGTAACAGAAATTTGGTACGTCGTTTATAAAACCGGCCCTAAGTAAACTTAGAATCTATCGTTTGAAAATTGAACAAATCTGCCAACGACCAACGGTATAACCTTAGTATCTTAAACATACAGTTAGTTTTAAAATTGCGTATATCAGATAATATAACAATCTTTCAAAATCAATTTATGTTTTTATGTAAAAAAGAGTCAATACGTCTATAATTTGATTTAAAAAGGACTAATTTCCGGTATTCTCTGGTAATACCCTCTTAAGGTTCCATGACAACTTAGAAACGTGCAATTTCAAGACCTCTTTGAAATATTGTTAAAAGTTATTAAAAAAATATTCAAAATAGCCAATAACCTAACTTAACTTAACCTATTTAACAATATTTTTCGTCACTTTACTTTTCAAAGGAGTTGTTGAATTTGCATGATTCTGAGTTGTCCGGTCACCTAATTCAATGTATTCATTTCGTTTTTGTGTTAGACAGATGCGTTAAATGCGACGCTAAAATAATTCAAAGAGTTTACAACATTTTCATACAAACACAATTTTTTTAATTTTAATGTAATGTAATTATCACGAAAGATGCGTCACTAACGCGGTAATTGTATTTACATGTAAATGTACAGACACACACACACAAACACACACACACACACACACACACACACACACACACACACACACACACACACACACACACACACACACACACACACACACACACACACACACACACACACACACACACACACACACACACACACACACATACACACACACATACACACACACATACACACATTATGTGGTATGTTTATAAACAACATTTTTTTCAAACTCATGAATCTATAAATATTGTTAATATTTATAAAATCATAAATCATAACTAAACCTTAAATACAATAAATTATGTTTTAGAAGCTTTCTTTTATTTTTTAATGTGAATACCGCACAAGAGACCCAGCTGCTCCCAAAGGTCTGGAGCCAGTGATAATATGGCCTTACAAAATTGGGGTATGTTGTGAGACTGAAGGTAAAGGGGAAGGGAAGAATATGGGAAGAGAAAGGGGGGGAAGTACCTGGCTATTCAGATCTGGTCACCATACAAGGCTTAAGTCATTTCAAGCAACGTTTCAATTCTGAATGGTGGTCTTACTACAAAAATATACTGAAAGTATCTTCCACTTTGAAATATGGCGCAAACATAGATACTATATATATATCTATTATGTGTAATTATTAAATTGTGAAATAAGTCAAAGTAATCAAATAAAATTTACTTACGCACGCCGGGATTCGATCCCGTGACCTCCGGATTGGTAGTCGAGACTACGACGCCGCGGAGGCCGTCAAGTAAGAAAACTAAACGTTTTTTGTTATTGTGATGAAATAAACATCTTGCCTATTGAATTTTAGGCGTCGCGACGCGTTCAATAAATAATTAAGGAAGGTGTGAAATAAGGTTAACTCTTAGGTATATCCTCTGCTGATTTTAGGAATTCCTTTATTCCTAGACATTTTGTGGACTGCCTGATAAACACGTATTTATCATTCTGTCCAGCAAACTCTTTGAAAATTATCAACAATGTTCACACTCAATGTCAAATGTTCGATCAATAAATTGGTCCATAATGTCTCCAACCTCCAAAGATACATTCTATCTTTTTTTTTGAAAAGCCTCACCAAAATATGATTTTAAAAACAAAGACAAATGACCCCCAAAAGTTTAGCACTTTTAGTAGGCATAAAAAGTGGAATCTCGAGTAAGGTGTGGGACAAAATAATGCGTGAGTTGATATCAAGAAGAGTCTCCACGCACAATGTTAAATAAATTAAAGGAATTTGGTCAAAAACACTGTAAATGTAATTGGATAAGATCCACGCTTAAGATATTCTCGTCTCAACGATGATGATATCACGTCAACAGTAAATTCACCCTCCGTTTACTCTATAGCCGTTGAATGCAACCGCGTCACAAAAAATGCAAAGAAATCCGAATGACGTCCCGAAGAATTTTGATGGCATAATTCTCAGACAGAGAAACGCTCAAACAACGTGGAAAGAAATATTTATAAAATTAAAACATCAATTCTTAAATTCCGGATTCACTTGCGAAGACTGAGGTAGTCCATGAATGGTTCATCCTACTGTGAGGATGTTAAATGATCTCTGAAGCTCGTCCCTGAATCAGTCATATGATTAAAGAAATAGAAAGCAGCCAAACAAAAGTATTTACCAAATAATAAACTTTACTTGAGAAATTTTAGAATATCATGCTTTCGCGCAATTTTAATCGTGTATTCCAGAAGGCTTTTCCAGTCTTCAAGTCAAGTTTTTGACTTCCAGTTTTGCATGTAGACCTCCCCCAAGCCCTCGAGTATCTCTAGTTTTGCCCATTTTTGGTGGCACTCACCTTCTTTTAGGTCGTTAGGCCATCTCATTCTTTTTCCAAATCAAGAACTTGTGACACAACCCGATGATGTCTGAATTCTATCGGTTTAGCTACGTACGTACCAGCGTTGAGTGTGCCACTCTTGAGTGTGTATAATAATATTTTGATGACAACCATTGTCTTGCTCCTTATCCACAAATCATCTGTTGAGTTGGCAAACGACAAATAAGTATGATCCTTTCCCAGGTGCTTTGTGTGGTAGCCATTTTAGTCACAGCGTTCTTCGTGAGAGTTCAGTTATTTATTAACTTTTATTTTTTATCTTGTCTTGGTTATTAGTTATCTTGTCTTTGAAGGCAAAACTTTCGAAAAACAATCTATCCAATTCTTCTTTGATACATTAGACATCTTCAATATTCAATTATTTATTTTCCAGAAAATGAATCATTATTATATATTAATAGATATCGGATTATATGCACCAACAAAGTGCCAAAATATGCATGCAAATATGCACTAAAAACTCTTGATTTGCTCAAAATATGCACAATTCAAAATCAAAAAACCATTTTTATTTTTATCTATTTTAAATTAAGACGATACAAAAACAACGAAATATTCTCAAAATTATTATTAGATATTTACAGTAGAAGAATAATTGAATTTTTTTAATTATAAAATATTAAATACATTTGGATGTAAGAATGAAGTAAAATCTTGGAAGTAAAAATTAACCCACTTCTCGACATCCGATCGAGCTAAAACTCAACAGATAACAATGCATACTATCAACTTGGTGGACGTCACGCACACACAGACGGAAATGTACGTATTTCTCTGAAATTCGATGAATTACGGCAGTTATCAAATGGAATAAATGTCGGTTCTGCCCATTCGGCATTCGGCTGAGTTGCTTCCTGGTTTTATAAAAGATTATAACTAAGTTATAATAGACATTTGAAAATAGGTGTATCGCAGTAAAAATACTTTGTATTTACGAGTTTATTGCTTGTCCTCTTTAATTCTTCCATCGGTGTCCCCGTCTCATACCTCTCCAAATGAATCTCATGATGAGTGCATCCAGGAGGCGTTGCCCATCCATCAGCGGGATTCTCGCCTTCCTCAGTAATAATATTATGGCCGTTCAATTAATTTTATTGTTTGGCGTCTCCAGACACAGATGCAGGCGGGTGTAATCATGAATCACATACCGAACCGATGCGATGCGGTGGTGATACTGGAAAAGTACTTATGGATGGGTCGGACAATATTACCAATTTTAATTGTAGTTTCATTGGCTTCTTTACGATTCTTGGAAAGATCGATTGGTAATGTTCATTATCAATATAGCTAAAGTAATGTTATTCGTTATCCGAAACGTTATTATCATTTTCACACGAAATACAAGTAAAATTGCGTAAGTATACCTGTCTCTATTCAGAAAATGCTATATCTACCAATGTCAGAAATAGGTTCCTGACAAAAAAATTGAAAAGATTTACCAAAACTAATTATTGGAAATAGAAACATTTTTTTAAAGACAATTCCATTCCCCAATTCATTTTAATACATTACCGGGTTACGAATAACCTGACAACATTTGAAAATATCTTACTACCACCTCACCAAGCGGAAAATGTTGCTTCTGTCATGACGAAGGATTTAGTCAGCAGAGGAATTAAATACACGATGCCTGAATGGTACCCAAATGCGATGCCAACTCAGCTATTACTCGTAAACTTTAACCCCACTTTTTTAAAAGCTACCAACCCTATACCTATTAATAGCAAAATTTCTTGAACGGCGAGCTGGTGAAATTGCAGAGATTTTTTTGCTCCACGCTATTCGTACAAAAAAATACTATGGACGGCTGTTCTCTTATTTTTGGAATGATAAGATAAGATACCAAGCCGTTTGTCCCATTTTTCAACAGGTAAAAAAAAACTGTAGACCTATAGGGCGAAGGAGCCTGGGAAGGCCAAGAGTAAGATGTAGCGACAACGTCCGCAAAGACCTATCTATCTTGGAGCTTCCAAACTAGAGAGAGCTGGTACAAAGGAGAGATGAGTGGAGGAAGACTCTTGAGGAGGACTCCAAGACCCACGGTTGTAGAGCCAAATGTGATGTGATGAATAAAAATAAATATTTCGAAAAAATATGTCAAATTTCTGGCGAAGTCGGGTAGTAGTCACTAGTAAAATAAAAAAATTCCTTTTTGGGTCTCTTACAAAATTATTAAATGAAATTAGTTTGTGATTGTTTGCTGGTACAAAATATATTAAGCTTGTTCAATTTGAGTTTGAACTGTGATCGAATTATAATATAATAATATTTTAGACATTAAAAACATTACAATATTTTATAAATGATTATAGCTATCAAGGTTTTAGAAGAATTAAAACATAATACCGTCTAGTCTTTCCCACTAATCTAAATTGGCAACCAGAGAAAATTTCTTGCGTGCAGTTTGCGAACGGAAGACGATCTTATGACTGATTTAATAATAACATATTTGGTGTCATCTTCTGCTACTTACGCACAACTCGCAACAGCCAGGCGGAACGCTGCAATAACTATGGAGTCGTCTAAATTATGCAAATAACGCAGCTGAAAATAATATTGTACTTTGGATGAAAGAGAAAAAGATCGTCTAATTTGTATAAAATATTCACTATCTCTTTATGCAATTTTCAATACCTGCATGAAAAAAAAGTGTTTTGACGGACGTTGCTGCATTTTTTTTTTTTATAAAACAAAGTATGCATCAGTTTTGAAAACAGGATACATCGCCATACGAACAATTCTCTAAACCTTTGAAGGGCTTTAATCGTTGGTTGATCATTCAGATATATTCGTAAATGTCAGTCTATTCGTTCTAGAATTCAGAGTGAGATACTGTGTCAGCATCGTCCTGGCGAGCCCATCAGAAATGGAACCGTTGGGCTTGCGTCAATAGTAGATACATAGACATGATACTTCCCATCCTCCTTCTTCCGATTAATTTTCCATTCACTCTCCGATTTCCTTCGTTCTAACATTATTCCTTAAAAGTTCATTTCCTCGGTGTAGTTCCGTCTTTTATTGCTATTTTTGCTGATTATCGCTAGTTTTTATGCTAATTGTGTAGGTCGGTACGGGTACTGCCGCCCCGGGAACCCTTTATAAGATAACCTCTACCATAGGTCACGCAAGTGGTTCGTGACATGGCAAGGGAACCCGGGTTCAGGGGGTGAGGTTTGTCCGGGTCTTGCAGCGGATGCTTCTGCCCACACGCTGGTTGAGGGAGGCCTTTTGACCTCTCTTTCGATGCAACACCTTACACTGTAGTTGGAGGGATGGATTCATACGTCAGTCACCATTGGACCCACTGACCCCCAGATTCTCACCCACCCCTACGTACCTTTTACCTTCCCAGAAAATTTTCTTCTTCCTTTCCATAAAAAGACCCTCCACTTAGAACCCTCCAATATTAGGGATATTATTTTCCTCGTGGCCTTCAGCATGGAGCTAATATAAAAAAGTTTAGGTGAGGTTAAGTCATGTTAGGTTGGGTAATGTTAGGTTAGGTTCGGTTAGATTACAACACATTCCATTTTGTGTCGCCGTCTTGGTTTACCATGGCTAAATTTGATCATCTCTCCTAGAAATCTCAACATTTCTACAATCTCGGTAATATTCGCAGGAGACGCACCCATACAGCGTCACCCACACGCACTCACGCACGGGTCGGTGAGTAGAGCGTACAGGGGTCCATCGCTCTCGGAGTAGGAGGTAGGAGTGTTACTACTACTCCACCGCTAATATTAGAAGCACGTGTGTGGAGTGGAGCCTGTAGTAGTAACCTTGCAGGCCAAAATAACACTTGTTTACGAACTTTTAATCCTTTGTTATCAAATCTGATAAAAAAAAAACAAAACGTTCCGTCTTCAGATATTCGCGATGCATTAAATATAGGTACAAGATTTGAGGATTGATTTCCAACAATTTAATGTTTTTTAGTCTGAACTTGAAGACGGAAACCTTTTTAAAAAATTAAATACGTTGGATTTTTTTTCTCTAGCTATTTTTCTGATTGAATCCTGTTAAAAACATCATTCTCAATCTAGATCCAAAATTTCATTTGATTTGGCCACATGAAGTCTGAGAAAAATGTCTGAATTGGTCCTTCGAGTCGGATTTTTCTGTACAAATGTGTTCTTTTGTATCACTTCACAGATAATTCTTTTCTTTGTTACTACATGTTACTACATTGTTACTACATGGTCACTGCATTATTACTACATTGTTAATGCATTGTTACTACATTATTACTACATAGTCACTGCATTCTTACTACATTATTACTGCATTGTTACTACATTGGAAGATACTCTTAGTATCGCCCTGGTGTGAGACCACCATTCAGAATTGAAACGTTGCTTGAAATGGCTTAACCGTGTTTAGTGACTAGATCTGAATAGCCAGGTACTTCCCCTCCTTCCTCTTTCCCATCTCCTTCCCTTCCCCACTTACCTCCAGCCTCACAACATAACTTAATTGGGGATGCCATAGTCTCACTGGCTCCAGACGGGAGCAGTTGGGACTCTTGCGAGGTATTCTCTATATAAATAAAAATAAATACTTGTCAAGACAGGCCATGTCAAGAGTCAAAAGCAGGGTATGTATGAGACGTTGAATGATTGTGATTTTGAGTATGTTCCATACGGAGAAAAATCTTTTTCTAAAATACGATCATTTTATTTTACGACCGTTTACGACGTTCTTACGACCAAATTAACAGGGTTTCAATGTTTACTCTTACCAAATGAAATACTTTAACTGCTACTAGCCTAATATACAATAATATAATAATACTCTTCCGAAACAAGCGAACACCTCAGTACAGGTTATTCTAATGAGTTGTTCATAAAATATTATTACTTAATCAATTATATACAGTTACTGATTATTTAACAATCTTCTACTACGTTCTATATTAGGATGATTTTATAAATATTAATGGCACTTATCATATATAATTATTAATTTGTCTTCAAACTGTTTGTTCGTCGTCCCCATAAAGACGGAACATGGAACAAGCTTGTTATTGGTCCATCGAGACGGATTTACAAAAAATTACACTTTTTATGATTTTCTGATTGAAGGATGTTAAGGCCATCTTCCTTATATAACATAATACTTATCATATATTATTATTAATTTGTCTTCAAACTGTTAGTTCGTCGTCCCCATAAAGACGGAACATGGTCCAAGCTTGCATTTGGTCCATCGAGACGGATTAACAAAAAATTACACTTTTAATGATTTTCTGATTGAAGCATGTTAAGGCCATCTTTCTCAATGCAGATTTAATATTTCAACAGAATTGGCTTCTGGATCGGAGAAAAGATGAAACCAAAGAATTCAAATCCCTATTGAAGCATGCTAAGGCCATCTTTCTTATATAACATAATACTTATCATATATTATTATTAATTTGTCTTCAAAATGTTAGTTCGTCGTCCCCAGAAAGACGGAACATGGTCCAAGCTTGCATTTGGTCCATCGAGACGGATTTACAAAAAATTACACTTTTTATGATTTTCTGATTGAAGCATGTTAAGGCCATCTTTCTCAATGCAGATTTAATATTTCAACCGAATTGGCTTCTGGATCGGAGAAAAGATGAAACCAAAGAATTCAAATCCCTATTGAAGCATGCTAAGGCCATCTTTCTTATATAACATAATACTTATCATATATTATTATTAATTTGTCTTCAAACTGTTAGTTCGTCGTCCCCAGAAAGACGGAACATGGTCCAAGCTTGCATTTGGTCCATCGAGACGGATTTACAAAAAATTACACTTTTTATGATTTTCTGATTGAAGCATGTTAAGGCCATCTTTCTCAATGCAGATTTAATATTTCAACAGAATTGGCTTCTGGATTCGGAGAAAAGATGAAACCAAAGAATTCAAATCCCTATTAGGCCAAACACACGTCATATTATAAATTTTGAACAAAGTATGTATTAAACGAGTACCTATGCAAATATATTATTTGCACTCAATTAAATGCAATTACTTTCAGCGGTCACCTTGTCTATAATAGCTGCATGTCGCTATATCATTTATTACAAAGACTAAAAAAGTTGCATAGCAAAAACTATAATTATTAGCAGCGATAGACTAGCTTTATCTGGTCATCAACATTTTATAAAATTGTATATTTTTGTTTGTTTTTCAATACTTACTTACTTGTATTGTCCCTCACTATATGCCGGTATATTATCTGTTGAGTAAATTATACTTATGTAACAGTTGGGTTTTTTTATAGTAGGTACAATAAATTCTTATCGCTTTCCAGGAGTCTCCGGCAAATTTCCGCAGATACATTCCTCAACAGGTTGGTATCCGTTCCAGAATCCATCTACAACTCCGCCAGGGTGGTAATTGGTTATCGACGAATTATGTAACACTCGGTGGGCATTATTGCAACATAAGCATTTACATCATATCATGTAAATGGGTCTGCAAAAGTGACAGCGAGCGCTTCTTTAATATTATTGCACTACATGCAGGAAAAAACAAGATGAAAACTGGAAAAAAAAGACTAGGAGCAATCCCAAAAATGAAGCAAGTCTTAAAAATAGAATAAATTTATTATAATCTATATTCCTGTTAATACATTTCGGAAAAAACAATAACCCTATATACACAGGAAGGTTTGGCCAAATGGCTAAAATGCAGGGGACATCACTAAGAATTCGTTAAAATAAATTCTAAGTACTTACTGTTTATCTGTCAGGTTTTCAGCACATGAACCTAAAAAGCCCTGGATATAACTAATCGATAGATTTGGCTACAATGTCTTTCATACAAAATTGCACTCATGCTCGGCCAGAGGTTTTTAGGTCCATGGTTCAGCGGAAACCAACATGCGCCATGCCAGATCAAAAAATCTCTATAAACTCAAAATATTCGAAAAAGTGAAGTAATTCATTAATCTACTTTTTTGTTTTTTAAAATTTTTGACAACTGTTTTCAGAATTTTATATAAAGGACCGACAACAAAATCTGACAATAACTGAATTTGACTCCAGATATATTATTTCAAAACACCCCGTTCGGGCTTGTAAAACTCTCTGTTTCTCACTCGATCTAGGAGTTTCTCCCTAAACTTGGCAAGTTGGCGATAACTGAATCTTAACTTAACTAACTCTAACAAATACAAAACTGTATTTGTTGAGATGTTATGGTCCCGAACTATGGTTGCGATTCACGCCTATACCACACCGGGAAACGAAAATATAACCATTACCTCTCTTACGTTTTTCATATCTATTAATAAAAAATCTGAACTTGGCCAAATCCTTATTTCCTACCTGTATCGTTAAAAACGATTTATTGTGTTTTTTTTTTATTCAAGCTGTCAATTATTATTATCGCAACTTACAGCTTTGCCGAGCAATGTGGAATTAAATCAATTTGCATAATTTTAAATAAGTTTTAAATCGTAGACAAACCGACGCGCGACATCTCAAACATAATGGTGATTATTTACCCACCGCTCGCTGCCATTTTGCCAATATTTTATCAGTTTATTGGTTTTGAAGAATTTTGCATAACCGGTTCTGGCGAATTAATATCGTCAACGAAAAACAAAATAAGTTGAAGACGTCTACTCGGTCTCACATTCCTGCCGGACTTTATTTAATTGTTCAATGAATTTAACGGACAGGTATATATATACATATGAACCGTATATGTAACCATTTACAATGACTCTTTGTGTTGTTCTTGTACTTACGCATCTTATTACGAATACGTAGGTCGAACAACGAGAAAATAGGTACAAACACAATTTCGTAAGAAAATAGTGCAAAAATTAATCGAAGGCCGAAAAATAAATCGTATATTATTTTATTTAGTAACCATATTTTTTACATCTTTATAAGAATACATATATTTATATGTAAAATCTGTTGATTATATTCGCAGTTCTCCTCACTAGGAGATCCTGTGCTGAGGGGGACTAGGTTTTGGATAAGTTCTGGAAACATAAATACTTTATTTTTTTATTTTTTATTTTTAACTTTTTAACTTAAAGAGTTAAACCTCAAATTATAATATTTTAATTAATGAAGATAATATTAGCGAAAGTCAATCGAAAATCTGAAACAGAAAAATCAGAAAAAGATACGGATACATCTGGGACTCGAACCCAGGTCCTCCGGCAATCCGGGCCGACGCGCTAACCAACTGCGCCAACGTATCCCTATCCGATTCGGTCATTTTTTAACTGTATCATACTTCGACTGCGAACCACCAACATTATTTTCATTTTTCTTATCGCATATTTTTATTGGCTGCTACCTTTATGTGTGATTGCAAGATTCAACTCGAACTAAATGCCCTCTAGATAGTGTCAGGATAAATTTTATCACTTTTTATTAATATAATAAAAATAATAAATAAAAATAAAATATAATAAAAAGTGATAAAATTTATCCTGACACTATCTAGAGGGCATTTAGTTCGAGTTGAATCTTGCAATCACACATAAAGGTAGCAGCCAATAAAAATATGCGATAAGAAAAATGAAAATAATGTTGGTGGTTCGCAGTCGAAGTATGATACAGTTAAAAAATGACCGAATCG
Source organism: Limnephilus auricula (assembly GCA_951813805.1). Lineage (NCBI taxonomy): Eukaryota > Metazoa > Arthropoda > Insecta > Trichoptera > Limnephilidae > Limnephilus > Limnephilus auricula. The sequence continues at coordinate 8,925,250 of OX638393.1, forward strand.
GATAGGGATACGTTGGCGCAGTTGGTTAGCGCGTCGGCCCGGATTGCCGGAGGACCTGGGTTCGAGTCCCAGATGTATCCGTATCTTTTTCTGATTTTTCTGTTTCAGATTTTCGATTGACTTTCGCTAATATTATCTTCATTAATTAAAATATTATAAATACTTTACTTTTCTTTCAATTTCCGTGCATTACAAAAGACTATTGAAAGAATTGGTTCGTTTGTATGGAGGGACCGTAAGCCAGAAAACGAAAGGTTAAAGGTTACGACTTACACAAATATCTTCCAATAAATAATAAAAAAATCTTTATGAAATAGGTATTTTACATTCATTATCCATCATATTTTATGGTCCTTATTACAAAAGAATGAAGATTAACTCATTCCTCCTACAATTTTACTAAATCATGAAAAACGTTTTTAACAAGAATAACAGCTAAAACTATGATACATGCCGTTTCCAGGATATTATTTAATGCTACAATTTATTACTAAACCACTTAAAAGCATCAATCACAAAAGCTCTCCGAAATCCAAAAAGTATTTTTGTGGTTAAATTAAAATCAGATAATTCAGGCGAAATACCGATTGAATCGGGAAACATCTGAAATGGTCCTGATTGTTCAAGATGAAATTACATTCAGCAATAAAAAAAAAAAACACTTCTTGTATTCAAAGTATTTTTTTTAATAGTCTTAAATCTAGATTAAATTAATGACAAGTGACGAGAACAGGCATCTGCTAGTAGAATCAATAAAACCTGTGTCTCAGAAGTAGAGACTCTGGTCGTGTAGAGCGTATAATAAAATCATTCGATACAATAACAATCTGAATTGCTAACCAGCCAATCCTGCGAGCGAGTGTTTCCTCGCTTCCGCCTTGGATGGAACAAGCTGGACCCGAGGACCTGACGAACAAAGGACAATAAGTCTTTTACACAAAATTACTTATTATTTTTTAATTGATAAACTAATGTTTAAGACAAGATTTTTTACGCATAGCACAAAGGGTAACAATTATTATAAGCAATAACTATTAGCCTGAAACACTCATCAATATTGAAAGAATCTTCCGAGAAAAGATATATATCGCCGACGGGACTCGAACCCGCACCCTTTTGATTGCCGGTCAAGTGCTCTACCATTAAGCTACGGCGGGTTACCTCCTACCCGCCAAATGATTCAATATATACCTAGTGTTTCATTCAACAATTACTGCTTATTACATTTTTTCACCTGCAAACTATAAAAATAAAATAAAACAATAACTTTGTATACACCACTTTAATTTTTTTATACTTAATGCCGACCGGGTTTCGCTACAACCGTAGCTTCCTCAGGGCAGTATAATCTCTACTAATATATAACATGTGTTATAATGTACACATCACAAAGTAACTGCTTCATACGAACAAATATAAAAATAAAGTTGGTTGTTTGCAGGTGAAAAAATGTAATAAGCAGTAATTGTTGAATGAAACACTAGGTATATATTGAATCATTTGGCGAGTAGGAGGTAACCCGCCGTAGCTTAATGGTAGAGCACTTGACCGGCAATGAAAAGGGTGCGGGTTCGAGTCCCGTCGGCGATATGTATCTTTTCTCGGAAGATTATTTCAATATTGATGAGTGTTTCAGGCTAATAATTATTGCTTATAATAATTGTTACAAAATTACTATTTTTAAAACATATTTTAGTCAAAGTTTAGATTCTTCAGTACCGAAAGCACATCAATACAATTCACGTTAATTCCTCACAGACATTCTTTGGTGCGTTCAGATTTCATCATTCCATCGCACATATTGTCTTCTAGATTTTCTTCTACTGGTTGATGGGAGTGAATAATTAAGTTCGGCTTGCCGGAATTTGTATTTTTTCTCACTCCTGCGACAATGTATCTTTTTATGTTCTGGCTTTTCGCTCATTAAAAAGACCCACACATCATCACTGATACTATAATAACATAGGCCAATATGAAAATAAAGCATCCTGTGTGAAGTTAATATGATAATATTTAAAAAATCTTTATTTTTTAAATTATCCTGCTAATCACAACGATTTATTTTTACCTGTGCTGAAGATGCCAAGAGAACAACTGCCATACAACATTCCTTCGACATTTCCAGAGAGGTAGGTGCCTCCCTTAAGGGTAGGTAAGAAATCGACATATAAATCGAGTGCTGTAAGACCCTGCACGGAAAAGTCTTACGATGGGCTGCGCTGTAAACCGTTACCTTATTTTATCGAACATAACTTTTCTTTGCAGGGTCCTTACAATACTCAGATTATTTCGATTGTTTTTTTTTTTTTTACATTAGCTCCACCCAGGAGGCCCTGAAAAAAACAATTTCCCTCGGGGCTTACGTCATCTTTGGGAATTTGTATGGAGGGTCTTTTTTAGGGAAAGAAGAAGTTATAGGAAGGAAAAAGGGATGGGTAGGAATCTGGGGTCAGTGTGTGACGATTGAATCCATTCCTCCCACTGCGGTGCAAGACAATGGATCTCTCGTCCGGCTGAAAGCCTCCCTCTTCTGGTCTCTCTCGAAGAACCTCCCTCCGGTCCGCCACGCAATAGGTAAGCATAGGCATCAGCCGCCAAGACCTAGACAAACCTCACCCCACGAACCGAGGCACCTCTGCCAAGTCACGAAACGCATCAAACCACTTGGGGTGACCTATGGCGGGGGTGCTGGTTAATGGATCGAGGCAACCGAATCCATATAATAACAAGATAGGAAAGATGAAAAAAACCTGAAGAAGGACGCCACCTGACACATAGGGTGAAATGTAATAAATAAAAATTATCCACAAATATACGAGCATTAAAACGTTTAATGGTACCTACATTCTTATTGTAAAATACATTTTGAATGTACACCAGTCTTCTTGTCAGGTTCCTTGAGATTAACGATAAGATGTCCGTTGTGAAGCTAGCTTAAGATAAACCTGAGTATCCTACGTGCTTATTGGCAAGTTCGTGTTTTATCTTATATATGCGTACTGTTTTAAATTAAATATAATTTTATGTGTTATTATGACACGAAAAGAAATAATTTACTGAAACAAAGGTGCGTAAATAAGACATGATAAACTAGTCTAAAGAACTATGACAGTCATTGCTGATTTATGTAAACCATATCACTTGTTTCTTCTATTGAACAATCTTAATATGGAATTAAAGGAGTGTAGTTTGTAATTAAATGTTTAGATGGATCAGTAAAATTATACGCAATTAAATACATTTAATTGTTGCGCGAGTAGGTGTTCTTTGATCGAGGTAAACTTAGTTATGATTTCTCTGTGAAATGGAAATCCGAAAAATGCATTGACACAGGTGATAAGATCTTTTAAATTAATTGTATACTAGTTCAGGCCAGTGGAAGATCAAGGAATGTTATGATTATTGTGGGATTGATAATTACATATTAGCTAAAAAGCGCTACCCCTTGAAAAATCACGAACTATAAGTTTACTTGTAAAGAAAAGAATTACGCACTTCTGACGTAAAATTAAAATAATTTCGTCATTAAAAAACATTATTTTATAGGTAGGTAGGTACCAGGAGCGGGCCCTTCATACATACTGTTGATTCAAGGTTTATAATAAATATAATAATAATTATCATTTATTTATTCCGAATTAAAAAAAGATTTGAGCTTATTTTTTTCTAGCCGTAAACAGCAATAGATTCCGCAATTTAACTTCACGGTCCCAATCTCAGAGACTAACGCCGTTCTTCCATGGAACTACTTTCAAGCGACGCAATCGCTGCTCGTCTGTATTTTCCATACTATTATTAGTGTTTTTAAACGCCGCAAGGCGCTATACTAGTAAATTAGTATGACAGGTAGCGGATAGCGGCGATTTAGTCACGTGAACGAAGGGCGTAACAACGACAAAACGCGGCGCGCGGTACGAGTCGAAATATTATACCTTCATATTATAATATTATTCTCAATGCTCGAATGTCGCCTAAACACACCAATGCACACCAATACCAGCAACAGTGGATTCTCTGATTCGTTCCGTATCCACGAAGGTAGAAGAAGTTTAATATTCGCGCATGAGCATTGAGTCCTGTGTGCCTAAGCATGCTTGAAGCCGGATACGTTTTCGATAAGAGCATCCAACGTACAGAAATGACTGTACAGAATAGCAAAGCTGAAGCGGATTTGCTCAGTTTGGCTTGAATGACTGAAACCGATTGATGCGTTAAATATCTTTCAATTACTTGTTTACTTAATTTAATATTGGAACTGTAATAATGTAAAGCGTAAAAAATTTACAGGGCTAATTTGATATAGGTACTATTTTTATATCTTGTTCGTAGGCTAGTGTATAGATTTTTATATTTGATAGTAGGTATATACTTCAGCATCCTTTATACAAAAAGTTACCGACCGCCACAGGTAGGTTCTATATCGCTTGCCTGAATTCTTGATGTATTCAATTACTATTTTGAGACTTAAATTCATAACAAATTCGAGCACCTTGAACCAGAGTTCCAAACCCGTATCCACAATTATTATTTTTATTCTGACCTTTATCTGAATATGCCCGAGCTTTTTTTATTTTTTTATTTATTTATTAAATTGTTTCTATTACTTATTAAATTTCGGGGACCGGACAACTCAACAAAGTGGCACTTTCATCACTTCTTTGAAAAAGTCACGAAAAAAGGCTAAATAGGTTACGTTAGGTTAGGTTATGGACTATTTTTTTCATCACTTGTTATGACTTTTCAAAGGCCAATATGCCACTTTGTTGAGCTGTCATGAAACAAAAATTTCACTGTATGAAGAAGTAACTAATATATCATGGGAATTTGTAAGAGAGAAGTATAAATACAAGATTATCAAATTGATAATCGAGAGAAGAGTGGATGGATATGGTCTTAGAAACGTACGTGGCTGGTTGAAACAAGTGAAGTTCCGCTATCTTGTTCCGGACTCCAGTCTACAAGGTGAAGATTGCCCTGATGATAGCCAACCTTCAAGTAGAAGAAGAAGATAATAATAATAGTTGGATGATTTACAAGGGCACTTTAAATATTTTTTCCAAGTCTTTATCATTATATCAACTATAGACAATTTATTACAACAACAACTTCTAACTTGAGGCAAATATATTGCAACCACAAACTCATCAATCAATAACATTAAAAAATGAACAAGAAGATGCATAAAAATGTACCTATGTATTATCAGCTATATGTGCAGGCAGATAATTATACAGGACCGTACTTACCGGGCAGCTAACTTTAGTATTGTTAGGGCATTGTGTTTAAGTACACAGTTGGCATCCATGTGAGATAATATTGGAAACACTACGAACTATTAATGGAATAGTTGGGTAATTTTTCCACTTGCTTATCCATATAACATATGTTCAAATATGCGGCATCCGAAACTGTTTACGAATTATAGCTTATATAACTATAACTTGGAAATGGACTATAAATAATAAAATGAAACGTGACGAAATGGTGTTTGCTGGAATTGGGGGATAATATGTGTAGGAAAAACTAGGGGTGCAAGGAAAAGGGATAACCAATCACCTGGATAAATGACATCCCGGTAGGAATTATGCATATTCTCATATACCATTCAAAACCAAACAAAATGAGTTACAAAAATATAACAAAAAAATGTTTCTTTAATAGGTATCCAATAATAATTTATTAAAGCTATGTGGTCAGAACTGCCATGCAAATAGTTCCAGTTCACCGTTATTATCATTTTGGCCGGTGATCGGAGATTTAAATGGTTTAGTGTCGTTACACCGATAGTTCGGAGGTGAAGTCGTTCTACAGCGGGCATCAGGTAGGCAGGTAGATACTAAAGCTAATATTTATTCGCAATCGATAGACCACATGACAATTTTACGACAGGTTGTAAATGCCAGAGAAGAGGACCTAACAAGGAGGCTCGATTACGTGTGTCGTTCGTGAGGTGGTGCGGAATATAATATACGTACAGCGATGAAAATATTATTATTTTACGTAAATTCATATTATTAGTGATGTTACGTTCCTCCTGGCACGTTCTGGTCTTCATTCAACCCGTAAAACAATAATACTGTTGGTTGTGCAATAACTTTGTGTTTAATTCGATTTGATGATTGGGGGTCAAACACTTTAAAAATTATTTAACATATGTCACCAAATAACACTTCTCATCAAACTCCTTTTATAAAATTACTGTCGCAAAACTGCATAATACTAAAAACCACAAACACGATCAAATATCTAGGAGTAATTATGTATAAAAATTTTAATTGGAAGTAACAAATATGTCAAGTTGTAAAAAAAAAATTGAAAATTAATATATATGTATATTTTTAAGAATCCGAAATTTTTTATCATTAAAAAACCTGTATTTAATATATTATGCCTTGGTTCAATCAACTATACAATATGCTATCATTAGTTGGGGATCCGCATATAAAACTAACCTTACTCCAATAGAAGTTGTACAGAGATTAATAATAATTAAAATCATATTAAGAAAACCTTCCGATTACCCAACTGCCTTCAAAATTATTTCAACGTCAATTTCAAGTACCTTTATTTAAAGATCTATATACTAAAAATGCTTTCATTCAAATCATAAAATAAAAATTTCTAACTGAAAACCGTACTAGGCTTAAATATATTTTTCCTTGTCCAAAATTAAACACTTCCACTACACAAAATTGTTACACTTACCGAAGAAGAATTTCTTTCAAACAACCAAAGGAAGAAATTAGAAACATTAGTGACATAATCCAAATTAAAAACACTGAAAAAATATTTTAAAGACAAACTTAACAAAAAAAATATATTTCCAATTGAGATAATCTTAAGAATAAGGGGTCCAACAGACACAGCTATAAAAGCTCAAGCTTTATTTGGCTTTGCCTACTTCAGCATATCGCTCGTCATACATTCCCATTAGGGATACGCCAAACCAAATAACGCTTGAGCTTTTATAGCTGTGTCTGTCGGTCCCCTAACTCATCTCAAGTTCCTTAAGTGACATTCCCTTCTTCAAATAAGTTAAAAAAATTGTTTTATCATTAATTACTACTTACAGTACTTTTCGTGTGACTATAGTATTATTAATCACTTTTGAATATAAGTAATAAAACAAAACAATGTTCACTCCTCTTCCAGCCACAAGCCAACGCTTCTATGGAAAATTAGTATCTATTAAAATAAGTAATCGAAAAAAACAATGTAAATCATATATTTTATGTACCTACTTTAAAAATGAAATAATTAGTATTCTGGGTTACTATAGGAAATTTAAAAATATCATACTAATGTACGGGACTAACTTACCGATGTTATTTTATAGCACATTTAATAAGTAAACCACTGACAAGTGTAAATACTCGCAGTAATTAGTTTATGGTGAGCATTTGAAAATTGCTATCCTCATTATCTAAAAACTTGGTATTTGGTATGTCTGACTAATCACCTGGAGCATCAATATATATATATATTTTGAAAAAGAGAGAATACCGAGCTTTCTCTGTGCACTTAAAAGTTTATCACAGATGCTCCTGTATAATTTTAAACAAGTATATAAAACGGAAAATCGTCAAACAGTTCACCCTGTCAAGGCTTGCCAATTTTTTTATACTTAAATATTTTTGTATAAAACGGTAGCGGTTCTTCACAGGGGACAGTGAGGACAGTCCCTACCAGTTATACTCGAAACCTACAAAAATAAATAACATTCTTCACCAAAATTAACGAATTCTTTAAACATAAAAGCAACTAACATTTTGCAGAACTAAAATACAATAAATTAAAGCGACCCGGCATTAAACACCTAGGCTGACCAGCGGATAGCTGATCAGCGCACGAACCATCAGAGTGCATTTCTCAGTGCGTAGAACCTACTAGGAGGACAATCCGTATTGTCCCTTTAAGTATTTTGGTTCATTATTTGGGTTTCGTTCGCTATTGTACGCAGTCCTAGACCCTAACATGCGCACTTGCATTTGAATTTCAAATACAGCGGGGATAATCCAATGAATCCCCACGTAACAAAAAGTGCATAGTTTCGGGAGGGAATCGTTCGCGTTCAAATTAACTTCGATGATAATCTTGCAAGATAAAGCGTTATTTTTATTATACTATTTATTTATTTATTTATTTATTCACGCCCTTATGGCTTTTACAACAATCATAATACAAAAATAATAGACAAATAAACAATAATATACAAATTACGTTACATCATTGTTTAGTAAACGGGACACAGAATTTTTGAAATTTCAGAAATAAATTTTGGTAAGGAATAAACGAAAATATCAACTAAACTAAATTTATTTCCAAGCCTATGTAGTCTTTGGATTGGGGAGTTAGTGAAATAGTTAGTTTTCGAAGGATAAACAAAGAACAGCTCTGGAAGCCTAGTGTTGCGATTTGGTACTCTTAATGTTATTAGTTATTATTATTTTTTTTAATGTTATTAATTATTATTACTGTGTTATAAATTGTATATCTAATTAGCATGATTTGACCATGAAATTTTTTGTTCGAAAATTTTTTTATAATATTCTCCGGGTTATTATTATATTATTATTAGATTTCAATACAGTAGGTAGTAGGTACATGTAAAAAATATCGGTCCCCACCATAAAAGAAGTGCACGAGCCACCACTGCGAATATGATACTTTGGTTCACATGTAGGTAAGTAGGTACTATTATTGTCACATATAGTGTAGGAATTTTATCGTCATGAACTATAATAGAAATTTACATCGCCTATAAGGGCTTACCTTTTACGAGGAATCGGTAATGCGACCAACAACCTACGCGGAAAATTGAGAAAAGGATTTAACAAGAAATTATCGTAAAATTGCAAGATTTAAGTTTTCAGGATCAACAATAAAACCAAGAATAAGACATTGTTTTTCACTTTACAACTACTATATACACAATGGGACAGGTCTTTTCTTTGACGACAGTTGTTTTAGTTGTTTTCAAGCTTCAACGATCCGGAAAAGTAAATATCGTATGGGTGTTAACATGTGTTTAACAAGAAGGTTTTTTTGTTCAGTCTTCATATTAGTCATCTTTTCATATGGTTTCGGGATGGACAAGGGATGCGTTTCATTTTGGTACTGGTTTTCGTACATTTTAAGATGGCGGACATCATTTGACATTTGATTGTCTTACATATACAGGGTGTTACAGCACTTACCCGAAGGATTTTAACCAACTTCTGAACATATTTGGGTAAAAAAATATGTGAATTTGCTGTCTGCTGATATATATATTTTTTTAGAACCAAAAACATATTTATCAATCACACGTCGCTATTGATTCCATCCATATGAAGGGATCAAGTAATACGCGCGCTGTGTCATGTGTTACCGTGCTGCTAGTACGAGATAGGTTGCTTATCGTGTTACCCGCCGTTATATACCGGACTAATCAATTTCGACGTAAAAATTTTGCCTGTTTATTTTCTTTGAATATTTAATATATTAAATAGAGTCCGATTGCCAAGCGATTTTTTGCATATTATCTATGTTCGTGGCGATATATAAGGCACACTAAGAATACATACACTTCGAGCTAGTAAATAATTTTGAGTTTAAGCGTTGAATTATTAGAATAATAGAAGAGTATCTTTGTATTTTCCATCCTCTCAGCCTACCTTTTTCATGAAACGGCGTGATTATTAGTTAGCTAGTTCACTAGGTCACAAGCTTTTCCTCAAAACGGCTTTCTCACTGGAATTTCTCCGCTTAGAAACAAAAAAAATATGAGTTGTCAAACTAGTCCACGATAAACATAATAAAAGGTTCAATAATATCGACTCTGGTTTAGTAAAACTCTTCAAACTACAAATGAAAACTTTACAAGAGACGATAATACGAATATTTAAATAATGAAAAAAAAACATTTAGAAACAATCTTGAAGTTAATATGAAAGCGGTTATTTATTTTTTTCAAAATTTTGATGTTAAGTATTGAAATTCTATTTATAATTGTGATAGAATTGGGGGTTGAGTAAATTTTTCTAAGGTTTTCTCGAAATAACCTAAAAAAATAACATTTCTTTTTAATTTTTAGTATTAATGCAAAAATTATTTAACCATGGTACTGTGAAGATTTTTAAACTGTATTTTAACCAGTGATTCCTGAAATTATTTGGAGTAAAAAAGTCTCCTGTGTCATTTTTGATTTTTTTTTGTTCAGCCAAAAATATTTTAAAAATCTGGACATATTGGACAGGAAGGAGAGTGGAGTTAGAGTTTGGTTGGTTACTCGGCTGAGTGACTAGTGACAATATGCGTGAGCTTTTTTTGTTTGTTAGATTGTGAAGGAAAAGAAATTGAAATAAATACAGCAAAAAGTCACAGAAGACCAAAATTTATTTACCTTTTTGCTCTAAATAATGTCAGTAATCACTGGTTAAAGTAAGTCAAGTTCATCCCTTAACATTATGAAATCACCAAAGAGTAACATTCCCAAAAATGTAGCTTGCAGAGTTTATCAAAATACAGTCGATATGTGTTGGGTTTAAAAGCAAAGACGCCACTCTTCGAAAATGATGAAAATGAGTTACAAATGCCAGTCTACGCGCAATATCCTATCCTACCCGCCAGGTGGTGTTTGAGATCGTTACGCCCATCGTTCACGTAGCTATTTACAAGCGATGCTACCGCTACCTGTCATACAATTGTGCTAGTGCAGCGCCTAGCGGCGATTTCAAACACTAATAATTAATAATAATAATAAATATTGAAAATACAGACGAGCAGCGATCGCGTCGCTTGAACGTAGCTACATGGAAGAACGGCGTTAGAAAAATCAACCGCAAATCATGGAAAAATCGAAATGAAAATAGGATTTAGATGAAAATCATTACTCTCCACAGCGATTAACAAGCAAAATTACCACTCTCCAGAAAAGCCATGACCAATGAACACATTATTATAACATTTTTTTATTATAATAATTCACTTTGGGTTATACTTTTTAAGTTTTTACTAAAAAAAATCACAGGAAAAATGCGTAGTATTCTTTGATCTGTTTTTTGTGATTTACCGAAAATTTTTGTAGAGTGGCTTTTTTGCTTATATACCCATGTAATAGTTTAGTATGTTTGTAGATTACGAGAGATGGGAAGGCTGATAGGGATATCGAAAGAAGGGTGAATGCAGGTAACTCCATTAATGGAGGATTGAACGCCGTTGGAGCCAACAAAAAGTTGTCCACAGAAGCGAAGCTAGCAGTCCACAATGGAGTACTGGTACCTACCCTGATGTATAGCAGTGAAGCGTGGAAATGGCAGAGAAAGGATGAAAGTAGACTGCTGTAGAAATGAGATCCCTGAGACGTATGTGTGGTAAAACCACGTATGATCGTGTGAGGAATGTGGAGATCCGAAAAGAATGCAAGGCTGATGTGAGCGTAATAAGTAGGAGGCGGCTAAGCGGTGGCAAAACGAAGAATTCTAAGTCACGAATCCGCAAAAACATCATTCGGAGATATTGGAATTTGAATTTTTGAAATGATATGTTTTTGTAATAACGAATCAATTCTAAACTTCAAACCTCAATATCTCCGAATGATGTTTTTGCGAATTTTCAACTGGGAATTCTTCGTTTTGCCACCGCCTAGCCGCCTACTAGTAATAAGTAAGATAAAGAAAGGGATGCTTGGATGGTTTGGGCATGTTGAGCGAATGAATGAAGAAAGGAGGGTAAAGAGAATTTATGACGTGAATGTGAATGGTAGAAGAAGCCGAGGACGCCCAAGGAAGACGTGGCACGATCAAGTAAATCAGAAACTTGAGTCGGGCCATGTCAAGAGTCAGAATAATAGAAGAGTATGTATGAGAAGATGTATGAATGTGAATGAGGCAAGGAGTGTGTGCCAAGCCCGAGCTGTTTGGCGGTCCGTCCTCTCTGCCTACCCCTGCGGGGAAACGGCGTGATGGTTAGTTAGTTAGTTAGATTCTGGTACCAAGACTAACTTCAACACACTTCATTTTGTACAGATATTTTCCTCTCGTAATTTTTATATTGAGGTAAATTCACACGTGATTTCTGGAGGTGTAATAAAATGAAAATTGCATCACAAAATAGCAAATCCCGGCCCCGGGTCACAAGTCATAAGGTACCTATTCTCCCACGGGTAGTGGATATCGCAAGCAGGCATAAAGTAAGAATCCCGAGTGTTATTGGAAACGGTAACTCAGACTATTTCACGATCACTTTACGAACGTTCGGTGTCAGCTCAATCATTAACCTCTGCGATTTCCAGGCATTTGAATATATATACCATAAACCCTCAACTATTATATTATTATAGTCCTTCGTAAACCTAACACACTCCCTAAAGTTCACAACTCGGGAACTCAACCATGAATAATATATTTTATTATCTGATCACTGATGTGCTTTAAAATGGTTTATTTATTATTTATTTACGCCTTAATGGGCTTTTACATTTTTTTTTTTTTAATAATCTTGTATATAAAAAAAATAATGTTTGTTTGTTTATGATATGATGTGCGCATGCCCGCGATGGTTAGGCTGAAATCAGACGGTTCACTAATCGTTCATTTCTGTATTTCATTCGGCCTATTTTACTCGGAATGACACGTCTAAACATGAAATGAAACAAAAGTGAAACGAAGTTGGGAACGAGTAACCATAAAGTAAACCTTCACTCGAGTGAACCGTCTGATTCCAGCCTTACAGAATAGTGAGCTCTGGCGTAATGAAATTATTTCCTATAGTATTCATCCGATTGCGATTTTTTTTTTGAATGGTTGTGATCATGTCCGCGAAGGTTTCTATATATACTGGTGATCTTTGGCGTTATGAAATTTGCTTAAATTTAAAATAGGTCACACGCGAGTTGTTTGAAAAAAGGGTGTATTTTATGGAGTTTAGCGGCAGGGAAAAAAGGCGGGTTGTGGAGGGGTATTGAATGGGGACGAATGGGAAAGAACAGGCAGGGAGAAACAATTTCATTGTTCAAGTTGCATTGCAATGCATGCCGGGTATCAGCTAGAATGTTATAATTTTGAAGTTAAGGATCTGTAAAATGACATATTTATAATCATAATTTGTAAAAACAGATGGTTTAAAAGAATCTAAATTCATAGACATAAGGAATAGATATTATTTGTTAAGCAAATAGTGCGGAGTCATTATAATTCTAGAGCTCCACAGACAAAACCTAGCTTTCTGTCAGAGAGGAAGTCAGTCCTCCGAATTTTAATTATAAATTAAGATTAAAAAAATCACTATGATTCAAATAACCTTTCAATAAGCATCCTGTAGTTCTGGAGAACTATGGTCTCTGTACTTACAAATAACAAATATCTCTGGAGAGAACATCGGAGTTATTACAAACTGACTGGTATTGTTTGATCTAAGTACTATAAACTTGATTACCTCGAACTATATTATTAAAATAATATAATGCCCTAAAGATGAAGCAAATCCCATTGCAATCAAGATTATAAATTACCTTTTAATTATTTTATACGATTGCACTTTATCACCGGTATCTCGTTATTAACTGTCAAATAACTATTCAATCTGTATTGATAATTTATTAGAAAATTATCCGTAGTAACTATAAGTTTCTTTGCAAATGTGGGAACAACGCCAAGTAGAAACAAATCAACATGGTTTGTTTAAGTAATTAAAAAATAACGTGCAAATACCTTAATAAAAATAAAACATTAGAAAAATGAGAAACAGGAGTTTAGTAGGTAGGTACTTATATACATATATATATATATATAAGTCGAGTAGCGAGTAACTCGCTACTCAACTCACTAAAAAGTGTTCGCACTGCTGTCAAGTAGAAGTTCAAGTAAGCTACGCGTCGCGACATGACGGGCTGCAAAAGAATAAAGTAAATACGCTAATTAAGCTGATTGTAATGCTTATTTTAGAAGAGGTGGAAGAATAAATTAGTGAGATGAAAATAAATAAAGTATGGCTACGAAAATAGATTAATTGCCGCCAAAACAAAGAATTTTAGAGTAGTATTCTAACGGGACGACATATTGCGCGCGTCTGCGTCTACGAATGAACTGCGCATGTCAGTGCGCAGGGACGCGTGGAGGGGGACTCTACTGGCCTAAAAAATAGAACCAGATGGATTCAATCTACTAAAGAGCTGACTAGCCTACTATGTTTAGTTACTAATATATTAGCTACTCGACTAAAATACTCTCCCAGTCAGAACAAAGCATAAGCGATGTCATTAAATAATGAAGAAAATTAAAATGAAATATTATGGACTCTCATTGGAGCAGGCACATAATTCAATATTCTATAACAATAAAATGTGATCAACAGAATCATTTAGTTAGAGATCATTTGGACTCATTCCTTTCCCTATCTTTTGTTATTATGTCCAATTATTTTGTTCGCACACATAATCCTTGTATTATGGATATTCTATGGATATGTTCAAAAATACATATTATTTCCCTTAGAACGTAGAAAAGTAATAGATTGTTTTCGCCCGATTTTTTACCGCTAGGTGCCGCAGTCGAAAATATCCTATTAGATAGGGAGAACTGTCAAATCTCATGCGATTTCAGACAATTTAAAGTTTTTGTGTTAATATCTTATCATATCAACATTAGATGAATTACGTAAACATTCGTTATTTGTAGGTTGTAATTCTCATTATTAGCCATTTTTCTCAAAATCAAATCCCTAATAAAAATAATTATTATAATATTATATATACTGTATAAATATAGGGTAGAATATATTAATACATATTTTACGTAGAATTCCCTAAAAAATGTATTTGGGAATACTTCTATATATAAAAATATTTGCAGACATAATTATTTCAGACAGTTTTGTAAAAATTTTATTCTTGTTCATTAAACTTTTTAAGCTAAAAAACAACAATCAATCGAAAAAATTGCCATAATAACACCCACTCCCTGACAGGAGGACCGTCTGAAAATGGCCCTTGGAAAATTTACCTGGAGTGGAACTGAATTTTTGATGAAAGGCATTTCTAAATAAGTAAATATCTACCAAATATTGAAAGCTCTCTGTAACAAGAAAATTATGTAGCGAATGAAACTAAAATAAGTACCTATTTTAGAATTTGAAACTGAAGAAGGTAATAAATCACTTGTCGAAGAGTCAAGATATCAAAAATCGGAACCAAACGAAATTCTGTGCATGCATTTTCTGTCTCTAAAAGTTCCCTTTAGACATTGTAAATCATTCTTCTGCCGATACCTCTTCCTTTGGACGGATAGCTTTAATTTTTTATTATTCCTTTTTGTTGAGTTCCAAACACTTCCAACCGTCTGGAGCCAGTGAGATTATGTCACCCCAATTGAGGTATGTTGTGAGGCTTAAGGTAGATAGATTTAAATTATTTTTTTACAAAAGTAATTTTTGTACTTTCAAATTGCTTCTTAAGCACTTTTCAAAATACCTTGTACCCGTGGTGTGATTTTCTTTTCTTTTTTCTACATTCTAACTTGTATTTATAATTTCCTACTCTTTGTACTTTTATATTGTTACTACAATACTTACTTCTTATTTTTTTGTCATATGAACTCCTCAACTCTGGTGCAATTTTCCGCTCGTATTTTTCTCATTTATATTTTGTACATATATTTTTTAATTATTATAATAATATGTATTTTTTTAATTTTATACATATATTTTGTATCTACATGTCAAATTATTGTAATTCCCATGTGAAAGTCAATCTGCGTTAATAAATAAATTATTACTGAGATTATCTTTTACTGTGGAACGTGCTTCAAATAATATACTATGCGTACACGGAGAAAAATGTTATTCTAAAATACGATCATTTTATTCGTAAAAACGGGACTGAAGTTCTTACGAACAAATTAAAAGGGTTACAATGTTTATTAGTGGGAACATGTAAGAATAATCATTGAAACACTGTTAATTTGTTCGTAAGAACTTCAGTCCCGTTTGTAACCGATTTTACTAATGAAATGATCGTATTTTAGAATAATATTTTTCTCCGTGTACGCATAGTATATTATTTGAAGCACGTTCCACAGTGGAAGATAATCTCAGTAATAATTTATTTATTTATTTATTAACGCCGATTGACGGCTTTCACATGGGAATTACAATAGTATTTTAGAATAAAAAATTTCTCCGTGTACTTACATAAATTGTGATGCAAAACAAATAACCTAATCATATAAAATTAGCTTGCGCACGCCAGGATTTCAACGCGTGACCTCCGGATTAACGACAGTAACTGCCCAACCACAGATTCCGTCAACCAAAAAGTGAATAGTTTTCAATTCAAATTTAACCATTCTAAAATTTAAAATGTCAAATAGAAAAGACAGAAAAAATTCGGTCGCATCTGGGAATTGAATCCAGGACCTCTGCCTTGCCGGGGTAGTGCTCTGACCGCTGAGCTAATTTCATTTAGTCAATTTA
Organism: Limnephilus auricula; assembly: GCA_951813805.1. Classification (NCBI taxonomy): domain Eukaryota; kingdom Metazoa; phylum Arthropoda; class Insecta; order Trichoptera; family Limnephilidae; genus Limnephilus; species Limnephilus auricula. Next base: position 8,941,699 of record OX638393.1, read on the forward strand.
AAAGTTGATAACTAAGAATTCAAAATTGTCAATATATAATATGAAATATTAATTCTATGGTACCTACATCCTTATTTTATTTGTTTTTTATTCACGCATCCTCTGTATTATTAATAGCAACTTGTTGCGCATGCGCAGTGGGTACTGGCCGCAAGAGAAACTGACCCTTGAATAATTAAATTGACCCGCCAATGATGGGCTGAGATGCCTCCATTGTCCGTGTTCATTATCTCCCTTCATAGCGCTCGTTTTAGATTTAGAGGAGGACGGCACCGCACACCGCACCACTCCGATTTGATTGAAGCTTGAATCCTAAATGTATTTCGAGGCTGGTATCCATACCAAAGTTCGCATCGATTCAAGAAAATGATTTTATTACGTACACCGCAGTATATGTTGTTTGGGCTCTTCGAGTCTTGGAGCTACATATTGTAGACTTCTAGTGAGAGCGTAGAAAATTTTAAGTAATTTTAAGTTTATTCAGGTCCTTTCATACACTTTTCCATATAAATGATCATCTAGTAAATCCACGTTATGCAAGTGTATTATATAAGTATAATTAATACAAAACAAAAGAACAACACGTCTACCAAACTATTAAATGGGAATATAATTCAGCGTCTCCAGATATTTTCATATCAGAGGGTTCGGCTCTGTGGAATTTCTAATTTGACCGATAAATCCTACTGATCCCTCAATATAAATATTTAAAAAATCTTTCGTAATTCTACATGTATTTAAAATGACTGATTTTTGCATTTTTATATACAAATTCTTTGACAAATCTAATACGCCTTATTTTTTTTTTTCTAATTATTAATTTATTATTTTCTAGAGTAAGTAGCATTAAGCAATAAGTATGTAAAACAACATACAATAAAATTTGGGAGACGGGTGTGGGCACCATTTATTGGATAACCAACACCTCTGCCATTAGTCATCCCAAGTGGTTCGCTACGTTTGGTGACGAGGGATGAGAAGGGGTGATTCATGGGGTGAGGTTTGTCCGGGTCTTGGTGGTGAAGGCATCTGCCCACATAGATGCGAGGCAGATCGGATCAGGAGAGACAGGTTGAAGGCGACCTTTTGACCTCTCCAGCAGTACTATATCTGAACATCGCCTTGCATCAAGTGGGAGGGATGGATTCGTAAGATTCCTATCCAATAAGTTTCGAATTCGATCCGTTCGACTGTTTTCCTACATTGTTACCCACCACGCAATCTACAACATTTTTAGATTATGAAAAACCTAACAGTAGCGGCAAAATGTTGCTTGTTCGTTGATGGAGGACTTATTTAGCAGATAAATGAACCAGCGAAGCCTGGGAACCCTAGTTTGTAGATAATCGACCATTACTAATACGGCCGACAAATTCACCCAATAACTTAATTAAGTATAAGAAACTACTTTCATAAAATACATCAAAGTTCCATGAAGAAATTGCCACTAATAAAATTGCATATAAATTCAGTAGTTAGATGTTGGCTTGATTCATCACTCAGAACGAGAAACGTGTTCCGTTCAACAGCTACATCATAATTTAAAGATGGGAGTCCTCTGACGCTAAAGCCGACACGGTGCCCAGTGGCTGCCACCAATTATTCCATTATCTTTTTCAATTAAATAATTGAGCGGGTCGGAGAGCGAACTGTCCCATAATATGAGCCTATACAATGTGCACAGTCTGTACAGAAGTTAGGTACAATGTACAGAATGTGTATATTATACTCCCATATTATATTACTCCCGACAGTGGCCGAATAGTCTTGGTTTGTTTGGTTTTTTACCGATCCCAAGAGAAATCTTACTAATATTATAAACGCGAAAGTTTTTATGGATGTATGCATGTTTGTTACTCTTTCACGCAAAATTTACTGAATGGATTTTAATGAAACTTTACAATAATATATATATAGCTCATACATCAGAAGAACATATAGGCTTTAAATTATAAAGCTAGCTATTTATTTTCAATGTATTGAAAATAATAATTATTGTTTAATAGAAAAAGTCAAAATTTGAGAATGACATTTTGCAAAACAATGATTGTTAAATCAAAATTCAATTTTAGAAAATATTTAAATTAGTGAATTTATTTGAAGTATTCGCCTAATACTTTGAATCGAATCAAGAATAATTATAGATATTTTAAATAAAAAGTTTAAGAATTTTGGTATAAACATAGATACAGCGCGGACGAAGTCGCGGGAGAAGCTTATAAATATATATTTTTACTTTAAAAAATATTTTATGTAGCTCGCCAGATACCGCTGTTAGCATGTCTATTTTAAATTAACGTTTTTTTATAACACAGCACAAGCGTCCCAGTTTCCCAGATCCTATCTATCGTAGAAACTCGCTTTGAAAGCCTAGTTATAAAAAATACAAGTTCCCTTCAATATAAAACTAGGTGGTTTACCCGTGCTGCGGCCTCCATTTTATATACAAAAAAAGTTTATACATAACATATTTAAAATATATATATAATTAATGTTGGTGAATAAAGAAAACAATATATAAAAACTTAAGATTACGGTAAATTTAAACTAAAAATAGAGACTTAAAATTAAAGTAAAATGAAAAATAAATAATATTATATAGAGTATTTGTTATATATAGTCTGTTTATTTATATTTGGTCCTTACATATGAAAGTGGCGTTTTGCCGTACTAGCAACTTTGATCTCAAATATCTTCTCTTTGGTTAGGAATTCAAAATTCAAATTTATACAGCTATTTACTCATGTATTTGTGTTTCGAAAATTATAATTCATTTGTTTTTTTCCTTAATTCTTTTTTTTCTTTTGAATTTGAATTGTGCTCAACAATGTGCAACTTCGTCACTCCTTTGAAAAGTCATTAAAAGTGATGAAAAAAACTTGGTTACATGGTTTACGTTAGGTTATGTTATGGGCTATTTAAAAAACTAACATTTCATCACTTTTAACTACTTTTCAAAGGAGTGTTGAAATGCCATTTGTTGAGTTGTCATGGAATCGAAATTTATTCAATTTATTTGCGCATGTTGGGTTTTGAACCCAATATTTCTTTGAAATGGGAAAAGCTAAGCTAAGTATAAACACAACGATACGCCTACATTACAACTCTATCACAATATTTATTCAGTGTGTAGGTGCATGTTGTTAATATGCAAGTAAGATGTTAAAGATTACACACTGGCGTATTTTAATGTACTTCCCTGAATGCATTTTGCATCGCGTCGTGTGAATATAAATAATATGTATTAAAATAATTAATTTACATACAGAATCTCAGGAGTCGAATATGAAAACAGATGCTCAAAGACGAGCCGCCATGTTAAAAATGGATTATGGTTATTGATTGCTTCGTGTGAATTAATCATACATATATGGTCACATCGCTTAACGACTCTAATTCATAAACATCATTTACCTCCAATGCACTTATGTCTTAGTACGTATATTAGTTTTACAAACCGGTTTCGTCCGGCAATTTTAATGTAATTGTGGCGTGAATACCGCACAAGAGACCCAAGACTGAAACTACACGGAGAATTTTTTTATTCTAAAATACAATCATTTTATTTGTAAAAACTGTTAAAAACGGGAATGAAGTTCTTACAAACAAATTAACAGGGTTTCAATGTTTATTGGCGGGAACACGTACGAATATTTTTTTGGTATACGTAATTTCGCACGTTTACCAACAAATTTCCCGCCAATAAACATAGAAAAACTGTTAATTTGTTCGTAAGAACTTCAGTCCCGTTTTTAACCGTTTTTACGAATAAAATGATCGTGTTTTAGAATAACATTTTTCTCCGTGTATGCAATCTCCAATTGGGGTATGTTGTGAGGCTGAAGGTAAGTGAGCAGGGGAATGAGATAGGGAACAGGAAGGTGGAGAAGTACCTGCAATTTAGATCTAGTCACCAAACAAGGATAAAGCCATTTCAAGCAATGTTTCAATTCAGAATGGTGATCTTACACCAGGACAATACTGAGATTATATTAGCCGCAAATATACCCTATTATATTCTTTTAAATTATTAAATTGTGAAAAACAAACCAATCAAATAAAATTTACTTGCCCATCGATTTGAATTGGAGCTTTACCCGTCGACTACAGAGGCTCGTTTATTGTGACACAATTTTTTTAATAATTGTAATTTTTTTCAATTTTCTTATGATTCAATTAAAACTATGGAAAAATAAATAAATAACTTAAATTAAATGAAAACAATTTGATGTCTCATAAAATTTAGGAAAATTCAATATATATATAATTTAATTCTTCGTAGGTTATGAAGCCTTATAATATTAAACGTAAAAATTGTCCTAGAAATATCACACTAATGTGCAAATTTCACGACTCATTTAAAAACAATATTTTTGTTTCTTGTTAATTTTTCACAATGACATTTATATTTCAAAGCTCTATAGCTCATTATGGAAATGATGTGGCAATCTAAAAATAGTTGAATTAGGGTCGGCGTAAGCTGAGAGTCAGCATTTGTCGCACGTGCAGAATTTGTTTTGTAATGTATGGGCGTATATGAAACAGCGTATGCCGAGAGGCAGACATGCTTTGCATAGTTCCATACATTTCCTGCAAAATCCGCACGCGCGACACATGCTGACTCCCCTTTAAATTTCTGACAGCAGAGTTTTAAGTTAATTTTATGACGCCAGAACTTACCGCTTGACATTTATTTTTCAGATAAACTTGTACTTTAAACAGTATTTTATTATGCTACTACTTTTTCTGAAGATGTCCGAAGTTTTAATGAACAGATTGATAAGAAAATTTAATATAGCCGCAATTTTTCATAATGTATGAATTTACGAACCTATTATCCTTTACATTAATATTTTTATTGACACCATTCAAATTCATAATTTCAAGTATTCAAAATAGCCATTAATTCAGCGTAAGATATAATATTACGTCACGAAATAACATTTCAAATTCAATATTATAATTATATTATTTAATTAATAACATTGAACTTGGACATTATAAATCGAGGTGTGAACGAGGCATTACACCGGGAAGTCAATTTGCTTCGAGCAACGGCCGGTAGATGTCTCCGCTGGATGTCCTTGCCAGCGCCAAACGAGTTCCGAATACTAAATGACCGCCTGGAAAAGTTATATAGGAAAAACAACAGTCGTGGCGTTAAATATTTATGGCGATTCATGCTTCCTTGTTTGTTTTTTATATCTTCCGACATAATGTAATTTTATAATTGTAGATCTTTATGATGTAAAATTGCGACAATATTCTAAAATGGTGTACAACATAACATCAAATAATAAAAAGATTTTATTTTATTAAAATGCCATGTACCTATCGATTGTGTTAAAAATAGTGACCTAACCGAAAATAGTAACAGTTGGCTCCTCGAAATTTTAATAATTATAAAAGTATAATTTTTGTGCATTACTTGCCAATTTCAAATCTAAAATCGATATCAATAAATATAAAACAAATTTATTTAGAGTTTAGAGTGTAGATTTTTATACTTACAAGCTGGTATATACTATACAGTAAGAGACAAGTAGTTTTTTCCTTGGTGCATTTGGATGAAAATATATTTTGTACTTTTGTTATTAGAAAATAGTGACCGGACGACTAATCCCCAACAGTTTGCTCCTCGAAATTTTAACCCTTAAAAAAATTGGCGTATTTTGTCAGAGGCTAAAAATATTCCCGCTTTGCAATAAAATCCAAATAAATGGAACATTTGTTAACGTATTCGAAAATTAAAAACTGTTTTCGAAAGGTGATGAAATAGGCTTTCAAATTTCTGTATTAAAAATTACTATGTATTTTTTTAAATAATTTTTTTTTGCGAAAACTTTAAAAAGTGTTCAAAATGGCTCACTTTACTTTTTTTTCTAACTAAATTACTGATAATGAAAAAATATATAAAACACATACTTATTTTATTAGATAAATGAATTATAAACCTTACTTGTCACCTCACTTTTTTTCGTTTCATATAAAAAAAAATCTTAAAAAATTCACAAAGTTCCATAATTTTTTTTCAAATTGCTATCGGAAACTTTGGTTTCAGATAGGGGTAAATTTTAATTTTTTTGTGGTTTTCTTTTAGATTTGAATATATAGTTTGTTGTATTATCTTTCCAATACCCTTTAGATCACATTTCTGACTATGATAGTAAGGGAGAAACGACGGTTTCTGTGAGACCTATGTGAGCTGGGACAAATATGGTCTCCTGTGATTAAACGGGTTAATAATTATAAAAGTATAATTTTTGTGCATTACTTGCCAATTTCAAATCTAAAATCGATTTCAATAAAAATAAAACAATTTTTTTTAGAGTTTACAGTGTCGTTTTTTATACTTATAAGCTGGTATATACTATACAGTAAGAGACAAGTAGTTTTTTCCTTGATGCATTTGGATGAAAATATATTTTGTACTTTTGTTATTCGACGGTATAACCACTCTGCATCCTCTCTTTCCCTTCGGGGACACTTAGCTTTTTAGTTTTTCGTATATGTAAGTATACCGTATTTTCCCAAAACCGACTGTATATTGTATGCAACTGTCGGGAGATGAACTATCATGAAATCGTTAAAATTATGGAGATTCGGAAATAATGCAAGGCGGGATTGAGTAAGATTAAGAAAGAACGAGACGAGAATCCAAGGATTATTATTACAATGCTAATATGGTTGAAGAGTTCGGTAATGCCCGAGGACGACATGGCACGATCAAGTTATTCGAATACTTGAGTCGGGCCTTGTCAAGAATCAGAATAACAGAAGAATATATAATTATGAGACGATGTATAGAAGAGAATGAAGCAAGGAGTGTATGCAATGATTATGTGTATGTATGATTTGTTTGGCAGTCCATCATTTCTGCCTAGCCCTGCGGAGAATCTGTGTTATGGTTAGGTAGTTCGTTTAAAAATAAATTAACAAGTTCGACATGCTTAACTTTGCTGGCAGCAAAATGGAAACCGACGAACGAACGGATTTAAACTATTTTCGAACAAAATACAATTATTGAATCCACAATGTCTACTCTAGAATATTATTGTTGGTTTTTGTGTTTATTTTACAAAACTTCATTTAATATATATTTTTTTAAATTTAATGTAAAACAAATTTAATAATGTTATTACTATTTTACTTTTGGAGATATTATTGTGACAACTATTTTAGCGTTCAATGCCTAAACTGTAAACAATCAAACTTTGTAAACAATCAAACTGAAAAACCATCAAAAAAAAAATTAAATTATCATATAAAGATATTTAGATTGTGTTTGCGCGAGTTGAGTAAGTACGATCGATTGCTATTAATCAGAGTAATTCAAATAGCCTTTAATGCTTCCATGTATCTCCCTTCCTTTGTTTCGCCAAGAGACAGAAATTGAGCACTTCGAAAACAAATGAAGTCCGTTGTTCGTTACACACGCCGAAAAATCGCCAAAAAAACAGCACCGCAAACATTTTTGCTTGTTATTTGTTATTTGATAATAATCAAATTATCCGCTGTAATCCGTCGTATTTTGTTGTACCCCTCAAAAACATATGTTTTGAACCGCCGCGACCGATATATTTGTGGTTGTGTTATAGAATAAAAGAACTATTGTGTTTTACATGTAAAAGAAATGAGAAGAAAAACCAGCGGCTATTGAACTGACATTTGCAGTGGATTATAGAAGGGACATTTGGAGTGGATTAAATAAGTCTTTGGGCTTTCCACCTTCCCTATGCATTAAAGGCAAATGTATTTTAATTAATTTAATTTGTAATTCACATCACTGCGATCGAAGTAATTGTAAAACCAGCGCCACCATCATTGGTCCTACGAGCTAGGATATTTATTAAATTGAACCACCAGATTGGTATATTAATGGTAGATTCAGACTGGGTCGACGTACGTATGCAACGCTACGCCTAACAATATCTGGGCTACTTAGCAACCATAGATTTTCAATGAAAATTTATGTTTTAGAATCACATTGGCCACTCGCATCGCGACGTCCGATGGCTGTGGCCATTTTCACAGAAAATGTATGGTTGCTAGGCATTGTTTGGCGTAGCAATGCGTACGTACGTCGACCCAGTCTGAATCTACCATAAGCCTAATAGATTTTTTCCACATTTAGATATATGTATGTATATATACTTTTTTTAAATTTTTAATTTTCCGTAAATAAACAAAGTATAAAAAATATACTAATAGATTTCAAAGATTACCACGGAAAAACTTCAAATTTACTGCGTCCCAACAGCCATAACGGAAAGAAGAATTGATTACAGAATTGACGGAGTTAAAAATAAATAATGGTAAAACAAAAATGTTATAATGATATCCTTCTCTAATAATTACAAATATTAAGTTACCCGGTGGAAGTTGGAAGGCATAATAGCATTATAAATAGTTTGACATTGAGATAAGTAAGCAGTTTATAATTTACAGAAGAGGAAGCATAAAAATGCTACTTAGACTGCTTCCTTGTTAAAAAAAAAAAAACTATTTTAACTGCAAAAATTAAACGAATATGTTAGTAATGTAGGTACCTATCTATTTTTATGTACATTTACGTACCGACTGAAAAAAACGTTGAAGCAATAGGAATGGGGCGTAAGATGTTTTGTTAAATTAAGGGATAATTTTTAACTCTACGACTGAATAATTGTTGTAAAATTACCATAGGGCCGGTATATCAGTTGGTCTAAAGCTCGGCTTTGACGAAATGTGGAGCTCAGCATTGCTTAGCACACAATCCGTATATCAGTCGTAATCCTAAAGTTGACCAATTTTAAACGTTTAGTCTATGATAATTTTAGTCATTTCTATGCCGAACCAATCTATTTATGTAAGTATCTATGGACTCCATGGTTATTATCAAACAACGAAACATCACACGATGTCTAAATCGTCATCACTCGAAGAAAGTTCGAATTCCATGTTGATAGGTAAACTTATTCCTCCAATGTAGTTTATTGCGTCCGTACGTAGCAAATCGAAACCGAAGCAATGTGAAATCTGACAGATGACAGATGTGTTTTTGCCAATAGCGCTACAGCGTCTAGCAAAGGAACTATTCTGCGGCTTACCACGGCTTAAGCGGCCGATTTCGGCGGTTTAAGTTGAGCGAGGAATGGCTCCTTAGCAAAAACAATACCGACCCATAAAAAGCTTACATGTTCTTATTTATTTACAATGTCCGAGGATCTGAAGGTGATAGGATTTTAATATTACGGATACGAATGTCAGAAAAGGTGACTTTTAAGTTTAGCTTTAAATTCTGCCGAGTCTGTAACCATTCATTTCAGACAGATCAGTCCATTCCAGGCTTTTTACCTTGATTATCTTGACCTTGAAAAAACAATTTACAAGAATCATAGTCGTGTTCACAACCAGTGGGACTGTGATACCCAATTTCATGATGGTGGAAGATGTAGGTTGAAAGTAAAAGAGGGAGGAAACTAGAAAACGAGGAAGAGGAAGGTTGGAAATTTTGTAGGTTGTTTTGCTGATTTCCAATACATAAATAATATAATTTATCTTAATTAAATTAAAATGACGCCACAAAGTGAATTTAGCGATTATTAAAGAAAACATTAAAAGTGGCCTTCTAATATAGGACACTTTAACAATGACTTATACATGGTAGACTAAGTAGTTTCGTAGAATTTTAACAATTTATCAAATTTAATTTAATTTTCAAGTTTTGTGAAGTTTATATTCAAATTCTGTTTTTGCGTCAATATTGGCCAGTTTTTTACTTAACTGAAAAAAAAATCAGAACATGATTAGAACCCTCACATATTATCCTCTGGTATTAACACTATTAACAGTATTTGAATAGGACTTTTACAGAACCGAATATAAACTTTAAAATTTGATGAATTGTTCAAATCTGTGAAACTATATATGTTTTAAATGTAAATAAAATGTAGTTCTACAAAAAAAAACATCGAAAGTTTTTTAATTTTTTTTTTAAAGTATTAAACCTTTCCTACCTCCCAAGACATTTAACAATAATAATTGTAGGACACACCTTAGTTTTTGTTTGCTTTTGTTTTGTTTCAAATTTAAATATTACTTCGTCGTTCAATGCACAAGAAATTAGCAGAACTGGTGACAAAAAAAAAACAACTACTGTGGTTTGCGCTAGAAATATGCAGATTCTGGGGTTTTAACTAAGCAAGTCCATAAGGAAAACATGATTGTAAATAGGAAGCATAACACTTCTTGGAAATGTGTGCACTGTACATTAACAAAATGACTTCACGATCCGATCAACGATTAATTTATAATCTAATCCATAATGTAAACGATTGAGCTGGAAAAAGAAGTACTACTTCTAGTGAATTTGCTAGGACACTCAGATTGTTGCAAAACATGTACACCATTGACATTAGAATTTAAATAATAAACATTAATTTACCTCACGCATCCTAGCGGTTCCTACTGTAAGTTTCTTAGTTTATAATAAGTGTGTTGAAAAAAATATTCACAAAATTCCAAATATTATGATGTTACGATGAGCAAAACCTTTTTGTTTGTTTAAAACAGAAGAATCGTGTATATTTGAAGAAAAATCCCAAAAGTAATTGGCTACCAGCAGTGGTCAAGGAAAAAATTTAAATGTAGCAGTTCTTATATTATTGAAGATTATTATGGTAATAGGTTTAGACGAAATAGAGTACACTTAAGACTAAAATATAATACTGACATTCATAATGATATTTATGACCATCTGTCCATGCTATCTGGTCCAGCGAAGAGGCAGAAGCTGGAGATGAGAGACAGATGAGGGAATATAATCTTGTTAACCCTTACAGGCCTTTTGGTAACTTCTCCTCGTTCCCTAGCTTGACTGCAAATCGCCAACGAATAAGTGACAGTTCACAATGACTATGTGTCCGTAATACATTCGACATCAACTGTTGTTTTTACGTTAGCGATCTGCAGTTATCCTAGGGAACGATAAGAAGTTACCGAAAGTTATCCTATCACATCAATCGAGTGTGCTAGGGGGGCAGATATGGTAGAGTTGTCAAATAATCAGATAGCTATTATGATATTTTATTGTTTTATGTTAATATATTTAAAGTTTTATTTCATTGTTGAAATTAAGAAGAGGGGTGTGACATGACTCTTGTTATGTGTTGCACATCACTAGCTATGATTAGATTGTTTTCTATGGTATCTCTAAAAATATATATCTTATAGAACAGTTAACACTGCTTCCTATAAGTCATCCACAATAAATAATAAATTAAGCACCTTTTAGAGTGGAAGATACTCGCAGTATCGCACTGGTTTAAGACCACCATTCAGAATTGAAACGTTGCTTGAAATGGCTTTAGCCATGTTTAGTGACTAGATCTGAATAGTGAGGTACATCCCCACCTTCCTCTTCCCCATCTCCTTCCCTTCCCCGCTTAGCTTCAGCCTCACAACATACCATAATTGGAGATGCCGTAGTCTCACTGGCTTCAGACGGGAGCAGTTGGGCACTATAAAAAAAATCAACATTAAATAATATTATATTACACAATATTGCCAACTTATCTTATTACTCAGTAGGTACTTACTCATGTACTGAGGTTCTTTCTTTTGGGTATGCTTGGAATGAACTATCTACGGATCAGAAGAGATGTACACATTGCCACGCATTTCTTCAGATTGATTCGTGGATGGTTTGAAAACTCGGCTATCATGGAGAGCATTCATTTCTATGTTCCCAATGGTTATCTTCGCCACCGACAGCATAGACTGTTTTATCTCCCGGCCTGCAGGACTAACTTGCCAATGATCATGCCGGTAGGGAGAGCAATCTTGCTGTTGAACAGAATTAATTCGGATATCGACATATTTAGCGTTAGTGAAGCGGCCTTTAAAAGGCAAGTTTTATTAATACTTGCGTAGTTAGTATCCTCACCATATATGAATTGCAATACTTTGTAATACGAATGTATTTTAAAAACGATTTAAAATATCAAATTTTGTAATGTTTTTGAAATAATAAAATAAATTGAATTGAATTTCTTTCATTATTTCTAATGTTGTTATGTATCAATTTGTTTTACCACACATTGATAAATCAACCACTTGACCACGGTGACTGACAATTTGGGATGCCTCTTTATAGAGTTATCGCTGATTGAACAATAATCAATTCATACGAGCTGCCTCTATGGCAAGCGTCCATTCGGGATTCAGATCAGCGCTTTGTCCACTCCGGAAGACAATCTCAGCATCCCAAATGGGAAGATTGGTCCTGTCCAGCATCCAGGAAGCGATTAACTCGTTACGGTGGCCGCATCATCACAATTTCACAACAAGAGATGAAGAGAAGATGGAACGGCAAAGCCCTGCGAGACCAAACGGTTAAGTGATTAAGCATAACTGAGAAAATGAGATTACTATATGGAAAAGTTAAAAAAATAAACGCAGCAAAGGTATGGAAAATTTTGCTTGATTGACCAATTTTGTACAATAAATGAACTCTGATAATCAACTTCCTGATCGATTCCTGAAAACGACTTGAAGTGATTTTCAACTTTCCACGAAACAAAGTAAGTTCTAATTTCGTAAACAGAGAACGAGAAAGGATAGTAAAAGTGTGGAAACTTACTTAATAGATCTACAAAACTAAGCGTTGCTAAAACCATTCAAACGTCGGTTTCTGAAAGGTGTTTTTTCATCAAGGCAACGCTTAAAGTCACTCAAGGAGTCCTAGCACAGTGACAACGTTATCATGACATTGAAAGGGAATAAAAAAGAAATCCATACGCGATTGTAACACCGGCGGATCTTTCTTTATATGGATTTACATTCATGAATGTCAACCGATTTCCTAAAAAATAAAAATACTATTAAATTGACAATTTCGAATTGAAATACTAAATTTAACTCACATTGGCCCTTTCTATGTACCTACTTTAGAGACTAAACGGGAGTTAATTGTTTTTTTTTTCTTTTTTATAGAGAATACCTCACAAGAGTCCCAGCTGATCCCGTCTGGAGCCAGTGAGACTATGGCATCCCCAATTGGGGTATGTTGTGAGGCTGAAGGTAAGTGGGGAAGGAAAGGAGATGGGGAAGAGGAAGGTGGGGAAGTACCTGGCTATTCAGATCTAGTCACGAAACACGGCTAAAGCCATTATTAAGCAACGTTTCAATTCTGAATGGTTGTCTTACACCAGGGCAATACTGAAAGTATCTTCCACTCTGGAACGTGTCGCAAATATAGTATATATTGTTTTTATTAATTAATTGTGAAAATAACACAAATAAATCAAATAAAAATTATTTGCGCACGCCGGGTTCGAACCCGCGACCTTCCGATTGGGAGTCAAGTGTCTTACCACTCGACCACGGACGGTCGTCACGATGTCGGTTTAGGTCTATTCAAAATTTAAAATATAAGGAAGTAGATTAAATAACCACTAAAGCGACAGCAATTTAAATATTTTTTCTCGGATTGCTAAAGGAAATTTTTATGCCCACATTAAAAAAATCATACCTCCGAATTTGAATATGGAGACATACAAACTGATTATAATTCTACATAGCCAATGAATTCATCTATCTTTTGTCTATTATTACATATTCGTAGGATTTATAAAAAAAATATGATTAAATCTTTAACCTTAAAACATTTCACAGAATCTAGTTAATATTTATTTTGTCATATTTTGAATGTACAATATATTATATAGTCGCATACAAAATTTAAAAAATATTGGCACATTTTGGCAACAAAGCAATTTGTGGTTTTGGAAATAGTGCCATAATGTGGCAAAAAGTGCTCGAGTGGATAATATAATATAAATAAATATTAATTAAAATAAAATGATGCCACAAAGTCAGTTTGCAAAGATTGAAGAAATAGAATACAATATTACAAAAAAAATATTTAAATTCATCATTATCTCTTCAAAAAAACATCAAGCCCACCTCATGTTGAACCGTCATCGTTTGCCAAATCTATCTTGGAATCTGTCACATTGTGCACATTCGGATGTGAATATTGTGAATGGTAAATTATGTTGTAAAATAAACCTGAGAGTGCTATGAATACTTGTTTACACATACTTGTTGTGTTTATTTACACATTATGTCATTTCACGAGTTCATGACTCCTTTTCGTGGATTGATTTCGCAACTGAATTCTAAAAAACCCGGCCCGAGTCGTGGTTGAATAAATCATACTTACTTATTGCAAAATTTGGACACGATGCTTGAAACATATGTGCATTCTAAAAAAATGTGGTTATGGATGTATGTTGTGCCCAGACGAATTATTATCAACATACCTATTACGTTTTCATAGGTATGGATCAAACTATTGGTTTTTTTAGATATGGTTCACAGAGTAATCATATCTTTCGGATGCTGAAGAACTACTCTTTCTAAAAATAATATTGTCTAATATTGAGATATTTTTTTATATTAATGCCCATCATGCCTTTGCGAGATGTTGGAGATGAGTGGCAGGACTCACAAATTGGGAACTACGGTCGATTGATAACTTCGATGATTCGGGGAAGTGTTTTTTAAGTGGAAAAGTTGCAGATCAGATGACTTGGACATGTAATCTGGATGCCAGAAGAGTTACAGTAAGACTGGCGCGGACCCCTGAATAATCACAAGGTGTTATAATTATTGTATGATTTGTGAATTTAAAAGTATTTATAAAATGTTTGATAATAAGGCCTTTTCAGAGGTACGAAATATTCATTACCTAAAAGCATAATACAGGATCGACTAGTAAAAATCGCTTGACGAAAACGATTAATCGAATTGAAGATTAGAAATAACGAAGTTCCGCCAAATACTGAATTTCCGAGGATGCACTTTTGAATCAATAGATTCCAAGGCACTCGGATATTTGGCAGCCAGGTTCAGGGTCAGAGCATCAGGATTTTCTCATCAATATCATAAATCCGAATTCTAGAGTTCTTTCAACCAGAATTACAGACAGACAGAAGACGTCTACTCACCACCTACACGGAGAAATTTTTTATTCTAAAATACGATCATTTTATTCGTAAAAACGGTTAAAAACGGGACTGAAGTTCTTACGAACAAATTAACGGTGTTTCAATGTATATTGGCGGGAAAATGTAAGAATAATTTGTTGGTATACGTACGAAATTACGTATACCAACAAATTATTCTTACGTGTTCCCGCCAATAAACATTGAAACTCTGTTAATTTGTTCGTAAGAACTTCAATCTCGTTTTCAACAGTTTTTACGAATAAAATTATCGTATTTTATATATAATAGCATTTTTCTCCGTGTATATACCATAGGCTAAGTAAAGTTACTGCAGAGGCTGTGTTTATTAAGTTATTTAGTTTTATTCCCACCTAATTACCGATTTAATGTCTATAAAAATATTCACGTCAAATAATATGTGAATGTAAATGCTGATTTTCCAAGAAAACAAGATTTAATTCACATAAAACAATTTTTGAGGTATTTTCGTGAATGTAAAACGATGGTCTCTTAAAAAGGCGTACACAAATAAGGTTTATAAATATCATACATGCGCAAGTCAATTCGAAATCCGTGTTTAAAGAAGCACTAAAAAGATCATTAAAGTGCACAATAATCATATAAATTTTCTAGTGAATACGATCATTAATCGTTTTCCATGAATTTAATTGATTTCCATAATGTTTCCAACTACTAAATGGAAATTAATGTTATTATTATCAATACATCTACTTACTTAATATACCATATATCCAGTTATAATAATAATTTGTATAGTGAGTTTTTTTGTGAAAAATCACCTTAATAGTAGGTTTTTTAAATACACCTTTTTGAAAGTCACTTTTGTTTTCTTAAATTAATGAATATATCAATATATGAATGAAGTTGAATTTTCTTTATGAAGTTGAAGTTGAGTCCGATAGAGCTGAAACTCGGCAGATAGACTCGTTGTCGATGAAAATGCATTATTGGTGGCGCTGTTGAAACATCAGTCAAACTTTTTTTTTAAGTTTAAAAAGTCTTTTGAAAATAGATGTTTTAGGCGCTCCGCTGACGAGGCAACTGAAAACAAACTAAAACCAGCTGGTTTCTATGTCTTGATTGGTCAAAAAGTTTGTTTTACCATAGACGAAGAACAATCAGCTGACAGCTGGCAACTAGCAACGGCCGGCCACGGCAATCAGCGGTGCGAGTCGCGAGTCACCGCTTGCGTTAACATTGACAACGGGTTTTTGTGTGATTGTGAAGTGTGCGGGCCATCACATTGTCATACAAAGACAGTTGCCAGTTGGCAGTTTTCAGTTGCCTCAGTGAGCGGATCGCCTTAGAGTAAACGTGGGCGGATTGAATCGATCATCCAGAAGGTTCAAACACGAGTAAAAAAAAGTATTAAACTCTATTTGAAAATAGAGTTGGAAGTGCAGTTGATTCCAATCGTTGGGTTGGAAGTTTCAAACATCAATAAAACCAAAAAAAAATACTTAATAGACATTTAAAAATAATTTCTCTCAGGACCATCAGTCTTTTTGAGAAGACGATGAAGTGAACGTGTGTCTTGAAGAGACAAGTTGTAGGAGGAAGGAAACCGAAAAGAAGCCGACAAATCCTTCCACAGCCAAGGTGTTGAACTCAAGAACGTGTCGTTCTCATATTAGGCGAGCGTTTGGCTGTTTCCTGACTAGGATAAAATATGACTTGTGGAAAGTGATATGCATTCCAAAAGCCTAAGTTTCTTAGAATTAAATTCAAGTATTTTGTTATTTTTAAAAAATCACTATCATTTTATTCCCGATACCTAATCTGCATATCGTAAGTAGATACTTACGGTATTAGTTTTTTCTCAGAAATCTATTAAAATCAGTTACATTACAAACATTATATTAAAATGGGTTCATATAAACAAAATACAAAACATTCATAAAAAACCAGACAATAAGTTTTAAATGAGCGAGTCAACATGTATTTTTTTTTAAATCAATTACTAACAATATTTTCGCATGCCATAATGATTCGGAAGTTGGCCATTTGACACAATTGCGTAAAATTATATCAAACAAAAAAAAATTGCACAAAATAATCTTGCTTAATTGGGATAAAAGACACTTCATCAGAAATGGTCGAACATATTAATGTATATGTCGTGTCTCCCACACCCACTCGTCACGTGTTGCCGCGTCGTGTAATTTGGACCATAAAGTGGAATCCACTAATCGTGTGAATATCCTTTATTTGTCTTATTTGTATATATATGTGGTAATTGGACCATTGTTTAGAAAATAAACATTAGCGCTGGGGTATTCTGCTACAAAATAGTCTTTATTTTGGTCATTGACAATAGACGGTTATCCAGATTTTTTGAGAAGTTGACTAAAATCAACCGAAGTAATATTTTGGAAAATTCACAATTACAATTCAGTTACTTCCATTGTGTGTTTAATGCTAGTCATGGTGGTTGTAGCGCCCTTGATGTAATTTTTCACGAAAACGGCGATTAAAATATAAATTAGCCAAATATTATTATTATCTATTAATTTATGACGATTGTTTATTTATCAGGCCCCCAACA
This sequence comes from Limnephilus auricula, assembly GCA_951813805.1. NCBI lineage: Eukaryota > Metazoa > Arthropoda > Insecta > Trichoptera > Limnephilidae > Limnephilus > Limnephilus auricula. The sequence continues at coordinate 8,959,258 of OX638393.1, forward strand.
TCCCAGCCCATGTGAGTCTCCTCAGGTTGAGATGGGCTGGGCATGTACAGAGAATGCCGGACACATGCGACCCAAAAAGAATTATGATTGGACACCCAGGTGGAAAGAGAAAAGTGGGAAGACCCAGACTGTGGTGGGAAGACGAGGTAAGAGGGGATGCAGCACAGCTTCTCCATGTAGCAAACTGGAAGTCAGCCGCTGAGGACAGGAGGAGTTGGAGGCGAATGTAGCGGGAAGCTCGATATGGGCTGTAGCGCTATCGAAGAAGAGGAAGAAGGAAGTTTATTTAAAAACATTTTCATCTCAGTAAAATTGTAAGCACACCTGAACGTTTTCTTTTCTGGAAAAACTCAAAAAATATAAGAAAGAGATAACTTGGTGTCGTTGCTATTGTTATAATTTTTTTTAAATGTTCCTATTTATAGGATTTATGTATGGCGCAGTATAATCTACGCGTTATGACTTTTAGACTATAGGTATAGGTCTTGATTCCCGCACGATGCTAAGGAAATGTAATCTATGATTTTATATTACAGCCAGTTCTGGTTGACGTACTTAATTTTTAATTGTTTTTTGTGATAAAGATAATGTATAAAGTGGTCTCTGATTGACGATTGCTTCAAAAATCAGTTACTTTAAACTGTTCCGTCAAAATGCGGGAAATTTGTATAATATTAAAAAAAAAATCACAAAATAGGTTTAGCAGTAGAATAGTTGGCAACCTTGCACGGAAGTGAACACCGCTGTTCTGCTACAATCTCAGCTGGTCATTATTAAGGCGTGGAAGAGACAAATTATATTAAACGAGTTTTTTTCACATTTTATTTTAGTCACCAGGATTCGTGGATTCAAATTAGCCTCCCTGTGCATGCTCCAATGCACTCAACTGGTTCTAGAAACAACCAGGTTTTTTACACTGAATTAATAAGTCCACATCACGCTATATTGTCGAGCTAGACAAAACGGAAACAAATTTACGTCTTTCATAAGTTTTTTTTCTCCTTTACCATTGCTTTGTTTTCCTAAGTTTGATTTTAATGTCGGTGACCGCTTAAGGCTATACCCTTGAACTTGTATTGAAACACAACTAAAGGTAGCTGACTTAATTTATTGTCAGGAGGTCGGTAGTATCAGTATATATAGATATTATCCTGAACTTTCATTGAAAAACCTGGTGTTACTTTTAGAACCAACGGTCCTTATCCCATTTTGCATAAATAAATTAGTTGAGATGGTATGGACACATAAGACGGAGACTACTAGACCATACAGTGAAGCAAGCAATGTCTATGGAGCTTCATTGACAGTCATCCCGAGGAAGACCAAAGAAATGCTCCGACATACTACAGAGAAACGGCCTGATAAGCGATACCCAGAATCGAGGAAATTATAACCTGAGAACGAGAAGAGCAGACCCCAACAACCTACCTAGGCAATTAGTTGGGACAGTGCAAGGAAGAAGAAGAAGGTCCTTATCCAATTTTGCAGAAGGGATTAAAATTATGCAACAAACAATTGTTTAAATTAATAAATTTGAAAAAAATTATGAATTATTACAACAACTTGAGCTCTTGTGTATTTTTAATAAGTTAATATTTTATGCATTTTGTCTAAGTTTTTTATAATTTAATCCACAATGTCATTCGTTACATTCAAATAGTAAAATGGTTTGGTCGTGATTTGTGTAGTAAGGCGCTAAAAGTGGCACAAAAAGTATTCCGGAAGGTGACTGTGATTGTCTTTGCCCAGAAGTGTGACCGCTTGTTCCTGCTTCTGCTCCCACAAGAATTAAGAACCGTACTACCTATCTAGAGTATCTACCTAGGTCACCGATGAGAGAGCCATAGAGAATTTGTTAATAGACTACAATGGGGTATCTAAGGTTTTTTCAAGAGTTAATAATATTTTCATATTATAATACCTATCGTGCTTGTTGTCAATTTCTTCTAGAAGATCTAACGGATCGGAACAATTTACTCCCCTTTAAGCTGTACTTAGTGGAACAGACTATGTTTGTAGATACTGTACCTACTTCTCTCTCTCTCTCTCTGGTTTCAATCCTGGGATTGGTTTGCAGCAATTTCCTCTATTTTTCTCTTCCATTCTTCACTGTCTTGTGCGGCTCTTTTGAAGTCAGCATATGATGAGCAGCGCATGTCCACCAGCAGGTCCTCCAGGTACTCTCGGCGTGGGCGTACCCTAGAGTTTGTCCCCTCGGTCATACCTTCCATTATGGCATGCAAGAGGCCTTCTTGTCGTATTATATGACCGATCCATCTTGCACGCCTTTCGGACAAGATCCTGAGCAGGTGCCTTCCTCCTTCGATTCTTTGGAGAACCTCTTCATTTGTAATGTGGTCTCTCCAGGAAATTCCTAATAGTCTTCTATAGGCCTACATCCCAAAAGCCTCTAGTCTCCGTTTATCTCTTTCGGATAGGCACCACGTTTCGCAGCCGTATATCAAGATACTCCATACATAGGTCTTGATGAGGAGTATTCTCAGTTTTAGGTCTATATTATTCTATTCTATTATTTTCGACCTTTTATTGAATGCAAGCCTAGCCTACGGTGTATACGGCTGTCGACCTCGCTCTTAGACCGACCGTCCCATGTTATTTTAAGATTCATAAGATCATTTCTCTAAATGAGAAATAGTATCGGTCCGAATACGCTTTCTTGGGGGACACCATAATTAATTCTTAGTGTTCTATTATTTTTTACAAATTTTTACAAACCATTCTTTTCTGGATATGTAACTTTAAAGTATTTAAAAAATATTATAAAACCAGCTGCATTCTAGAGGCCCTAGTACACTCGCTCGATAACAATCGATAGGACAACTATCGGTAACTTCTCATCGTTCCCTAGCATGACTACAGGTTGCTAACGAATAAGTGACAGTTCACAACGAATAAGTGTCCTTAACATATTCGGCATCAACTGTTGTTTGTACGTTAGCGATGTACAGTTGTCAGGAGAAATCCTGAATTGTAACTGAGCAGTGACCTTTTCGTCAATAGAATCAATGAGTAATCAAAAATGTGTAATATTGTAAAAAAATTCTATTGATAAATAAATGATTTTATTTTTATTATTATTATATTATATTAAATTAGTCATTTGAAGATAATTACAATAATATGAAAAAGATAAATAAAAAAATAGAACCCCAAAAAACTTACTTTTTAGTTACTTACTTATAGACAACAATTTTCATCCTCTTACTGTATTCCACAGTTCAACAATCCAAAGGAAAGCAACCATCCTGCAGTATAGATGGAATATATAATAGTAGTTCACACGGTGTGCAGAACTGTATCCGTACTGGTTAAGGACTGTTGTAGGACTGCAGGGTCCGCTGGGTGTCTTCCGAGGTCCACTGCCCATGGTCCGAGAGACAACTACCACCTCCGCCTACCTTACAGGCACCCACCGTCGCCAGGAGGCCCTGGTACCGGGCAACGTGCTCCAGACACCATGAAGACCTCAACCATGAATGAACACCCACTCTCCCATATAGACTCACTTCCGGAAATACAACATAATATTACTATCAATCAACATTCTAATTAATGTGAAGATGTTTTCTTAGCAAAATGATGTTATTTAAACTGACAAAAATGTTATTCTAAAATTCGATCATTTTATTCGTAAAAACGGGACTGAAGTTCTCACGAACAAATTAACAGGGTTTCAATGTTTATTGGCGGGAACATGTAAGAATAATTTGTTGGTATACGTAATTTCGTACGTATACCAACAAATTATTCGTACATTTTCCCGCCAATAAACATTGAAACACTGCTAATTTTTTCGTAAGAACTTCAGTCCCCTTTTTAACCGTTTTTACGAATAAAATGTTCGTATTTTAGAATAAATTTTTTCTCCGTGTACGTGGTCGAGGGGTAAGACTCTCAATTAGCAATCCGAAGATTCGCGGATTCGTATCCCGAAGTGTGCAAGAGAGTTTTATTTCACTTTTAAAATAATATTTAGTTGAAGATATCGCCCTGGTGTAAGACCACCATTCAGAATTGAAACGTTGCTGAAATGGTTTTAACCGTATTTGGTGACTAAATCTGAATAGCTAGTACATCCCCACCTTCCTCCTCCCCATCTACTCCCCCTCCACACTACCTTCAGCCTCATAACATATCACAATTGGGAATGCTACAGTATCACTGGCTCCAGACGGGAGCAGTTGGGAGTTAAGACTCTTGAGAGGTTTTCACATAAAAAAATATGTCATTAATCCATTTAATACATGACAGGCATAGACAAGCCATTGAAAGCCATAGAAAATCACATAAATTTGACAGCCGATAACGCATGTCGGACGCATTCCGGTATCCGACGGATTTTGCCTTTTTGAATTGTTTCTAAGGGCCAATTTAACGCAAAAGATAACACAAAAGATACAGAATCACCCTTATAATCTTATAATGTTAAAAAGTGAATACAATTCACAACATTTCACGATTTTGTAGTTTGGTTTAGCAAAAGGTAATTGAGGAACATACAATTTCTTCCTTGAGTGAGCACAAATAATAAGAAAGAGCGCATGTGTGGGAAGATCGCTTTATTACATATTATAGTGAAGAATCTATGGACGTTTGGAATTGAATCGTTGAGTTCTAATATCCTCCATAATGAATTTTTGTTGAAAATTATGAAAAGTTATGAATGCCATATTTTATATTTTCTAACCAGAGATGTAATGCTGTTATTACTATTTACAAATTCCTCATAGTTTCTTTATAAATCGTAATTAAATATCGACCTTCCAAAATTGAGACGAGTATTTTAAATCAGAGGTCAGTATTTCAACAAACTCAAAATGATCACCAGTTTCTTTCCATACAAATTTTGGTCGTTTGGTTGATTTTTGTCATGCTTATTCTATCAATTTCTCGATAAAACCAAAAAAGAATTGGAATCTTGAAAACTCATCAGCCCATAAGTTTTTCTTGATTTATTCAAAAGTATGAAAATCCATTAGGCACGGTTTTGGAACTCAACGATTCAATTCATGTAGTGAAATTTGTCCACGTGCTGGTGCCGGATGCTTTTGCCCAATAGTTTCGTGAAGGGCCGGATCAGGAGAAGCCGGTTGAGTGAGCTTCATACATGTTCCTTTCCCAGAAATTTCTCCCCTTTCTTTACTTAAAAAGATCCTCCGCATAGCATCCCCATAAATGACATAGGCCCTGAGGGAAATTACTTTCCTGTGTGTAATATATATTTTTTAAAGTTGTTACTTAATTAAAGTAATTTTCCTTGTTATTTCCTTCCATTCGAACCGACTAAATGGACGTATTTAACGTTTTGCGTCCGTTCCACCTGACCTAATGCCCCTTCAGGACCCAGCGTTTAGGAATCGTCAAGCGTGAAGAGGTACCCTCCAACCTGGTTGGGTACCTACTTAGTACCTAGTGCTTACTTTTTAAACCACTTTTCATGTACACACCGTAAGTACAGTAAATGTAAGTACATACTGGGTCGACGTACGTTACGTAAGCGAGACAATACGATATTTGGACTACTTACAATCCATACATCTTCTATGGAAATATATGCTTCAGTATTTTTGTCATTAGGTGTGGCCAGTGTGATTCTGAAGTATCTATTTCCATAGAAAATGTATGGGTTGTTAGTTGTCCAGATATCGTAATGTGTCGTTTACGTAACGTACGTCGACCCATCAGTATCTACTTACATTAATACTTTTCTCAAAATGGAGTTATGTTACAAAGAAACAACATTAAAAATATTATTTTGGAGTAATAGTTTCAAATTTGAAAATGTTTTTTGCCTTATCTTGGTTTAATATTCCTGCATTAGGTAGTGCCTTATAATGTGAAGTAATAAGTCGCATTGTCCAATAGTGCGTGATTCCTATATGGTGACGGACTTATGGAAGATGATCGGATTCTACAAGGGCCAAGACGGATTTTCATAAGAAAATCTATTTTTCCGAAATCTACTTAATTATAAAGAAAACGCAATCTAACCTTTCAGGTTTATTTATCAACAATATTATGTTTTATGATACAAAAAACCTCATCAATAAAAATCCTTAGCATAATATGTTGACCAATTAACCTTTAAATGTGCGTGAAAGTGATTTTGCTAGAAATGTTTCGCATTAAAATTCTAATATTAATTGCTCCTAACTTCAAAGCTCATAAAATCCTTTCAGCATGGAAGCAAAACATCAATTTGATAAGGACTTAAAATAATAATTATTGAAGGAAAGTGCTTTAGCATAAATACAACCATTAGCATAAATACAACCTAGTGAAATGCGCATGGTAGGTACATGATGTGTACGGCATAGTGCATTATTCAAACAGATATAAGGTATTGCTTATGCAGGATGAAATACATTTGGATTAAATAACTGAATATAATTGGTAATAAGCATGTTCATAAGTTGAGGTGAACGAGGATAATCTCGAATATAAATCTAGAACATATCTTAGAAAAAGATAAGCATCTCTCTAGACCTTCGTATTGGTCGGTATCTAAATTAACCAAATAATCAATTTGACCAAGTGAAAGACTAACGGCCGCTGTTCCCAATACTACTAATCAATTACTAAGCCAAAATTTTGCCTTAGTATTTGATTAGTGCACAACTACGCTTTTTCCAACACACAAGTATCGCTTAAGCATATATCTTAACCTCTCGACTGCCGTTCGCCCACCGGTGGCCGCGGGTCGAAATTTAAAAAAAAAAATTTTTGAAGCGATTTTGTTCCTTATGTATAAAGAAGTTGTATGAAGAACAAGGTCAGAATCGCTTGCGCCGTTCTCGGTCTTGACATAGCAAAAATCCGCATAGCGCCAACCCATCTGAATAATTTATAATAAATATCTATGGTCAACTTGGCGTCACTTTTACAAACGGTTTTCAACTGTCATTTCATTTTCAGTATTTATGTCATTACTTCTTCGAAAACACCTTTGAATTGGTGTTTTTCATGTAGGGTGTCTATTCAGGTTTGTAGAGAAATAAAAAAAAATATCATTTTCGTATGAATATATTTTATTTACATTTTTTTGTCGAATGGGAAATATTTTCACATTTTTTTGTTAAAAATAGCTATTCTGGGAAAACTTGTAACGATATTATCATCAAATATATATGAATAATAAGGTACATTATCTGGCAAACAGAAAACAATCACAAAAAAAAACAATTCCTTTGTTTTTATACGATATTTGAGCAAAAGCCGGGAAGATAATTTCGCGCGATTTTTTCCAAAAACACCTGGCATTCAAGAGGTTAACCTAAGGAAGCCGGACTAGTGGATTAAACTCGTTCCGGCCGCCTCAGTTTTGGACTAGTTCTTAAAAGTGTCAACAGAGTAGAAAAAATACCGCGAACACAATGTATGGTCGATGAAATATCACTTTGACAGAAGACACAGTTTCGCGCTCATTTCACTTCTGTTGTATTGCGTTTACCAATTATCATTTTAATTAATATGGATTGAGAAGTTCGGATGCGTGCGGAGCAGAGACGAAAAACGGTTAATTTATGCGAAAAACTATGTCGTTTTCGAATATTCGCCAAGCCAAGTGTCAAAGTCCAGTACCTACAGTCAAGCTGACACTTTATTTTATATACGTTTGTTTAAAAAAATATAAAATGTCAGTTTATGGATAAAAATATTTTAAATAAATTACGTGTATTAATAATGAATCCAACAATTAACTCTATAATATTAATTTAACTTCGAAAGTTCTTACTTTGATATCATTTTATTGTCTATGAAAGTGGGCGAGGCCAGATAACATAAGATGTTTGGGGACAACATAAATCGAGCGCTACCCTACAAAATGCTTGGCTGATAGCGGCCTCAGATGAATCGATGTAAAAGTTAGAAACAGCGGCCGTAACACTCTTTTACACAATGGATATGCACGCAATGCACAACCTAAGTGAAATATTGTTTCACTGTGGGGCATTTCCAACATGAGACCTGTTTGATCTTGTGCTCAACAACTCTGCTGTGGAATGGTTTGTCCACAGCACACAAATTCCTCAAATATAAAATAGGAAATAGGCGGTTAAATATCCCAAAAAATATTATTATAAAGAAAATTGATACGTTCGCTTTTACTCCTCCTTGATGAGCATTTCGGATAGTCAATAGTGTCCATCAATATGGCAGATAATATCTGCATATTATGTAAGTGTGGTCAATCAGGTCGCAGTAGTTCATCGTCATACGAACATTGGATATTTTCTAGTATCCACATTTAAATTATAATTTTCTGTAAACCCTTACTTGCCTAGAGGATTATAACAGTTAACTAGGTATCTTTATTATTTTCATTAATTTATTGATCGTCCGAAGGTTTTGAATACCTATATCAAAAAGGTCTGTATAATAATATGTATTGGAAATTCGGTGAAATCGTGCTAGTGGTGAATGATATCATGAAAAGTTAGGGCCGTTGTTCCCAACTTTTCCATCGATCAATAATAATAATAATAATAATAATCATTTTTTATTGATTTCTTATACAATTACAAATTTAAATTTATTACATGTAAGAAATAATGTCATATAAATATATTACAAAAAATAGTTTATATGTAAAAGAAATTTCAAAGAATGTAGCAATTTCAAAGAATAAAAAAAATCCAGGCGGTGGTGATGATTTCGTCAATGTGGAGAGACTCTTTCAAGAATCAAAAGAATTTCTCTTTTGAATCTCTCCTTACCGACGCCAAATATATCAATCTCGGAGGAGATTAGGTTCAGGAGCAATATACTCCTCCCTACCGGGAGAATCATTGGCAGATTAGTTCTACAGGCAGGAAGGTAGAATAATCTGCCAATAATAATAATAATCTGCCAATCATCTGTCATCGATCAGCTAAGTGATTTGTATTTTGCCTTTTGGTCGGAGAGTTGCGTTGGGAAGAGCTTAATTGTGCATTTTGGGATTGTTGAGCCAAAATTTCGGCTCAATAGTTGATCAGTAGGATTAGGAACAACGACCGTTAGTGGTATAGTTGTCACAGCGGAAAAGGCGGTGGAGTCGAGTAAGTTTAACTGAAACATGGATATGTAGGACACCTACATTTGAGGATATTCTGTGAAGTTATTCAGAATTTTATTTTATACAAAATTTTTACATTTTATGGTACAATCCAATAATGTTGGCCTCACTGAATGCTGAGGCTTCCATTTTACAATAAAATTATATAATATGTGTACATATATATCATAATGTTGTTGAAGAAAAATAAAGAAAAAAAAAACGTAAGATTAAGATAAATTCAAATTAAAAATAGATATAAATTTAAAAAAAAAAAATTATATAAAGTTAAAATCAGTATGTTTATATTATGTGTTTTATACTGTTTTTTTGTGTTACCTGTATGTTTTATTATTTTATGTTATGAAATTTTGATAATATTTTCTTTTTTGACCTTTAATCCATTTTTTAATTTGCTTTCTAAATTTATTTTTATTTATGATTTTATAGCGTGATATTGATAGTGCCTTTGTCCAAATCTTGTATTTACCGTCGGAGTTTTTATGTTTCCTTTGTATGCTTTTCTAACTGGTCTGTTAGTGATATTTTGTGTTTGTTGGAATTTGTTTTTTGGTCAAAGGTGTAAGAATATCATTTATAGTAAAGTTTATCGGATTGAAAGCAGCTGTAGTTTTAGATTAGACTTTTGCATAGTGTTGCATAAAAGCAACTTATTTATAATCTTTACAACACAGGTTGTACTATTATGACATTTCATCATGTCAAGAAATGTTCAGCAGACTTCGGCAGTCAAGTAGAATAAGAATGCCGATATTGATAACAAGAATTGGCAATGATCCGAAGCGAGTATTCACATTTACCTGTCCTGATATTGTTATGTACCCGGTATTATATCACACTGTTCCCATTCTCCGCGATCAGGTAATGCTCCGCGGCGTTATCGAGGGCGACCCGCTTTTACCTTTTGATCAAACTGGTAACCACCGACTGCTTCCACCTTCTACTTCGTGTGAAATTGCCGTGGATAAAGAAGGAAATGATTATGAAATGACATAACCGCGCTGAATAGCTGCTATCGACGGCGGTTTCAGCAGCCGCGCCGGGGAGCGTATTTCTTAATGGCTGATAAGAACCGAACCCGTGAACAGCGAATCACGCTACCAATTCGTTCCATCAACCTGCAAGCTAAACTGTCTTATGCTTCCCTGATAAACCACTAGATCTATGTTGGACTAGATTCTATGATTAGAAGATCTCTCGAGATTTTAGGATATCTATAAATATCGTGAGATCTATCAGTCTTTCACAAAAATAAAACAATGAATTTTCGCAGTGTTTTTGATCTGTAGATGAATCCCTAAATAACAGGAATTTATTATGTTACTGCGTCACTTCGTTCTAAATACTATCTCTAATGTTTTGGTGAACAACTGCGTTTTTGAGGTCTTCTTTGAAAATAAAAATAAATAGCATAAAACCCAAACTATGAACTTCTGATATATCTATCGATCCCAACGTGATTTTAGGTTTTTTTTACATACTAGGGGATGACGGACTATAGAGTTTTCATTCTTGATAACTCTCCATTCAATTTATGTGGTAGACGTATATCGAACTCTCATTGGATACAGTACAGGTGGAGGTACACATAATACAATATATAAATAATTTTACCTACTTAGCAACTGAAATCTAAAACAAGTTGGTTCCTGAGTTATTTAATATTTTCATTAAACAGACTTATTCAATCCAAAAGCTCGAGAAAATCCGAGCGTGTGGGGTGTAGTTGATGCGAACACAGTCACTAATATAATACGAATAATGATCCAAGCAACAAATCCGCGTTACTAAAATAAAGAGATAGTGCTCGGGTTCCCTCGCCCCGGGAAAATCTAAAGAAGACGTCTCGTGGAGGGCTAGCAAAATATCCAGATAATATCATTTTTGATGCGAACACAGTCACTATACAACCATAACCTCAGATTGACACATCATATCAAAAAAATTACAAATACACTCCTCAAACCGATACATATTTTCCTAAACAAAAGAAACATATATATACTAGAAAAATTAAAATAATATATTCCGCACTTTGTCAATCCATAATAGAATATGGAAGTATCGTTTGGTGAGGAGCAACAAATTCAGCTATCGGTCATATGTAAATCGCACAGGAAAACCACCACAAAGGACTGACATAGAACATACGGACCAAATAACCGATATGCTTGATGTACCAGATATACATTAACACTTTAAACTATATTTTTGAACCAAAACAAATTCCAACAAACACAAACTATCTCTAATAGACCAGTTAAACAAGGGTACAAAAACATAAAAACATGAAAACACAAGCTTTGGACAAAGACACCATAGGCAATAAAAGCATTCAACAATCTTTCACTTGATAATAATGAGGAAATTAATAAAAACATCAGATAAAAAATTAAAAGATCGATTAAATAACAAAAATGGCAACATAACAAAAAAATTATAACATAAAGGATTAAACCATATTCACTTAACCCGTTTAATCACAGGAGACCATATTTGTCCCAGCTCACACGGGTCTCATAGAAATCGTTGTGTCTCCCTTACTATTATAGTGAGAAGTATGATCTAAACTTTAGATTCTAAACGGTATTGGAAAGAGAATACAGCATGCTATATATTCAAATCTAAATGTTAACCACAAAAAAATTAAAATGTACCTACACCTTTATGAAACCAAAGTTACCGATCGCAATTTGAAAAAAAATTATGAAAATTTGTGAATTTTGTAAGATTTTTTTTACATGAAACGACAAAAAAGTGAAGTGACAGTAATGTTTATAATTCATTTTTCTAATGAAATATGTGTGTATTTTTTTTTTCATTATTAGTAATTTTAGTTAGAAAAAACGTAAAGTAGGTAAGTCATTTTTTAAACTTTTTAAAGTTTCCATCAAAATTTATTATATAAAAAAAATTACATGGTTATTTCTAATGACATAATTTCTAAGCCTATTTCATCACCTTTTGAAAACAGTTTTTAGCTTTTGGATACATTAACAACTATTCCATTTATTTATATTTTATTGCAAAGCGGGAATATTTTTAGCCTCTCACAAAAAAAGACAAAATTTTTGAAGAGTACACATTACCATTATAAAACGCACATCATTATAAACATTCGTACCTTTATATTCGTATTTTATTTATTTTTTCATAACCGCCTTCATGTATTTTATTAAAATTTATTTCTTCATATTACTGAATGTTGTATTGTAAAACGGGGGCCTCAGTACGAGTAACCCACCCATTGAGGCCCACATTAACAAATTAAGTTGTAAAATATAAGTTATTGTACCATAAATAAATAAATAAATATTACAATACTCGAGTAACAACGCACATAACTTTTTAAAAAAATTATCCAAGCAGGAAATGCGCGTTACTGAAGTAAAGAGATAGCACTCGAGTTCCCTCGCCTCGGGAAGTCTCGCTGAATATCTCGAGAAGACGTCTCGTGGAAACCGAGTTAAAATAATATTATTGATCATCATTAGAAATCGATGAAAATTAAATTGGCTAGCTTCCTACCACCATTTTAGCCACGCTGTTGAGCAAGGAGTAGTAGCATTATTTGGTCTATCAGAATATTTATATAATCTATCGATTCATTTCAAGTGATTGGATTTCCGTAACCATTGGCTTTCAGCATAATAAGTTACCTCATCGAGCGGTGTTTCCGCCCAATAGGAAAAGGAAATGAGGGTACTTAATGCTACATAATAAGGCTAATCTACCTCTCGGTATTCATAACTTTCAATTCTTCAAATTCTCTCAGATATGTATTGAACAGTAGCTATGGAGATCGCTGTAAAGTAATAAAATGAGAAACAACAGGTTCATGAAAACTGGATTATTTATTTTTAAATTTTAAATATCTGTTAGCGAAAAATTATGTATTTTTCTAGCTTATCTACTAATTAACCATCACTCCATTTCTACGCAATAGTACCGAAATTTATATACTAAAATGTCACACTCATTTATTTCTTGGCAATTGGCACATATTCCTTGCTTTATTCTTATTCGTATCATCGTTTTTTTAACCAGTGATTTCTGACATTATTTGGATTAAAAAAATTTAATGAAACTTTTGTCTCCGATGACTTTTTCGACCACTTTTTTTAATATATTTTTTTTCTTTAATATAAAAAAAAATCCTCATGTCGTCACTGGTCAATCAGCCGAGTAACCGCCCAACCTCTTGCCCCGTCCCAAACTATCCAACAACTACTATTTTTCTCGCAAAACTCGTAATCGTATTAGATAGTCACTTTAGTATTGTTGTTTGTTCAATAGAAGTTTTGACCATCATCTTTTTTTTCTTGCTATTTGAAGCAATTTTTCAATTCTAAATAATTTTAAATGCTTTTATTAAACAAGTTGTAAAACTAAGGCGCTCCGCTCACTGAGGCAACTGAAAACTATCAACTGGCAACTGTCTTTGTATGACAATGTGATGGCCCGCACACTACAAAATCACTCAACAACCCGTTGTCAATGGTAACGCAAGCGGAGACTCGCGACTGGCGCTGCTGTTTGCCGCGGCCGGCCGTTGCTAGTTGCCAGCTGTCAGCTGATTGTTCTTCGTCTATGGTTAAACAAGCTTTTTGACCAATCAAGACATAGAAACCAGCTTTAGTTTGTTTTTAGTTGCCTCGTCAGCGGAGCGCCTAAGACAACTTCCACACTTCTAATAAGAACATAAATGTGACGAACGAAATGTAAGCCTATTGATAAAACAAGGACTGAATGTTAGTCTCATATCAAAAAATCTACGTTACCAAATAAACATTTGTCTTCCTGAAAAAGTGTTTTAAATTGTTGGCTTGTCACGTATAACTGATTTTGGAAAATGTACAGAAAAAAAAAGATTATTTGATGAATGTGAAATTAAAATCTGTAACTTTAATTGATATGTTTGAAGATAAAATAAAAACCCAAATAAAATAAAGTTTCAAAAAGACATCCTCATCAAATAAAAAACCTTTTATATGGATTATTGGTAAGTAGTAAGTAGGTAGGTAGGTACAACTTCTCGATAATCATCACTAAGAAATACGAAACCCTTGCTAAGTAAGCCATCAGGCTGTACAGAGCACTGTTTGACGGCAGAAAGGTATCGCCTACGAATTGCATAACCTCCCTCAGAGAGTGCCTGCTCACTACCACCAAAGTCTTGCAAAGGCAATAACCAGCAAAGGCAAACTGGTAAAGGCGAACTGGTAAAGACTGACTGGGAGTTGTGCCCGATGCCGCGCCGCAACAGTTTCCGCTTATGAAACCCGGCCGACTCCTCGAGGTGTTGAAATCCAGGAAGTCTGAGCCCGAGCTATCGAGGTAGTAATGTAATGGGGCTTGCCGTGTGACACGCGGGAGTGGCGCAATCTGTTCGTGTGAGGAGAGCTTAGAATGTCTGGCCATCGCAGACCATCATCCTTTTCGGTGATACTTAAATACAGGATGCCCAGATGATGAGACCTCGTGTATTAATATTTTATTTTTATAAATAACCATCACGCCGCGCCGTTTCGCAGAAATGATGGACCCCCAAATAACTCGGTCTTGCACGGAGAAAAATGTTATTCTAAAATACGATCATTTTAATAGTAAAAACGGTTAAAAACGGGACCGAAGTTCTTACGAACAAGTTAACAGTGTTTCAATGTTCATTCTTACATGTTCCCGCCAATAAACATTGAAACCCTGTTAATTTGTTCGTAAGAACTTTAGTCTCGTTTTTAACCGTTTTTACGAATAAAATTATCGTATTTTAGAAAAACATTTTTCTCCGTGTGGAACATACTCCAATTCACAATCATTCAACATCTCATACATACCCTGCTGTTCTTCGACTCTTGACATGGCCTGTCCTGACAAGTATTTATTTTTATTTATATAGAGAATACCTCGCAAGAGGCCCAACTGCTCCCGTCTGGAGCCAGTGAGACTACGGCATCCCCAATTGGGGTATGTTGTGAGGCTGGAGGTAAGTGGGGAAGGGAAGGAGATGGGGAAGAGGAAGGAGGGGAAGTACCTGGTTATTCAGATCTAGTCACTAAACACAGCTAAAGCCATTTCAAGCAACGTTTCAATGGTGGTCTTACACCAGGGAGATACTGAGAGTATCTTCCACTCTAAAACGTGCCGCAAGTATGGTATATATTATTTTTATTGATTCATTGTGAAATAACACAAATTAATGAAACAAAATTTATTTGCGCACGCCGGGTTTGAATCCGCGACTTTCGGAATGGGAGAACAAAGCCTTACCCCTGGACTACGGCGGCTGTCATTTGTTCTTCCATATCTTCATCGGGCGTCCCCTGCTTGTCATGCACGGAGAAAAATGTTATTCGAAAAACGATCATTTTAATAGTAAAAACGGTTAAAAACGGGACTGAAGTTCTTACGAACCAATTAACAGGGTTTCAATGTTTATTCTTACATTTTCCCTCCAATAAACATTGAAACACTGTTAATTTGTTCGTAAGAACTTCAGTCCCGTTTTTAATCGTTTTTACTATTAAAGTGATCGTTTTTTCGAATAAGATTTTTCTCCGTGTGTATTCTCCTTTCACTCCGTTCTTCGTGCATTCGCTTTATATGCCAAAACCCTCTAAGCATCCCCTTACATTATTTACATCAGCCTTACTTTACTTGCTAATCATGATCATAGATGGTTTTACTCAGGCATCTCGTTTTTACAGCATTTAGTTCGCTTTCATACTTCATCTGCCAGTTCCATGCCTTACTGCCATACATCATGGTATGTACCAGCACTCAATTGAAGATAATAATATTATTTATGATCCTCTGGGGTTAGTAGTTGATCTTTGTAAGTTATCTCTATTTGAAATATTAGATTATAAAATATAAAGACGTGTTTAGGTAGCTTGTATTCAATTTATAATTTGACATTTAAATGATACGTTATAGACGAACTTCGTACACCGTACCTGTTTGAATATTGTAGTTATTTAAGCATCAATAAAAGTTTTCTGGTTTAAACCAGATAAGCCAAAAAAACTCTATTTCAAATTGTTATGTACGTAGTCGCAGATAGATTGACTGCGAATCAATCAATTACGGACTGTATAATCAATACATTTATAGGTTTTCAAAATGGCATAACTATGGGAATAGCCAGGTGAACAGTGGACTCTGGGAAGGAATCTGCCATACCTTCTTGGTATTAATATTCTTTATTTGTTTTTATTTATTTATTTATTCATTTCTATGCTCTTAAATACAGTTTATAAATACAATAGGTGGAAGTAAAACAAAACATATTCTTAATATAAAACATAGTAGGTAGTAGAGTGAAGTATGTTCGGCAACTGCATGTAAATTGTTAAAGCGAATGTAGTTATGTTTTGTGAACACCTCACTAGGAGAACCTGTGCTGAGGTGTTCGCATATATTATTATGCCGTCATAAGTGATGGCACAGTATCCCCTTTGAGACTCTCAAGGAGGACTCCATAGTTCCACTCATAGTGGCTGTATTGTACATATAGTAGGTGTAGGTAGCTGTGTTGAGATAGTCTTTAATCTTGAGTTTTAATCTTATGTTCAAATAATATTACGGCACCGAGGGATCAATGCAGTTTCGACCGAGATACCATATATGAGGGGATAACTGCACAAGTTACTTCAATAGACTGATTCTTTAAGAGTTATTGTTCCAAAATGTCACAAGTAGGTAATATTGGCACATATTGTTAGACAGGATAGGTATGAAGGTAGGATGGATGGACGAAGGTAGATAAACATAGTTGCGCCAACAATGTAGGTTAAAACCTTATGTTAAAATCTCTGTATAGCGATGATATTCCTTTGGAAAATAAAGGAGCAAATATTTATTTATTCATTTTCAACGCCCTTACGGGCTTTTACATGGTAAGTGTATGATATGATATATACAGAGACACAATGTTTGGATAAAAAAAAAGATCAACTTAAAATAAGAACATTACATAAATAGTAGGTATGAAGGTAAATTAAAGTAAAAATAATATATTATAGGAAAAAGAAAGAGAGAAAAAAAAAACAAAACAGAAACCCTTTTTTCAATTGTAGACAGCATAAAAATGTAGGTTAAAATATATATTTTTTTAGCTGAATAATGTGTGCTGTAGAAAAGGAAAGGAGAGGAACAAGTTTTTACATTTTACATAGATAAAAAAAATACAAAAAATATATCTGACATCCTAATGTGATGCTCCAATTTTAAAAAGATATGCTACATAAAAATATATTGGCTGAATATAAATTATTTGACTAATGCCGAAATGTAAGTAAGTACCTAAATTCAAAAATAGCCGTGCCTAAGTACATTTTACATAGTAAATTAGAATTAGTGTTTACGTATAACGTATGAAATACAAGATATCAAACACGAAAGAAACAAAATATATTGATTTGTTTTTCATTTTGTATGATAAGCAGTGCTGAAATAGTAATCCTTCCGGAATGTTCACGAAATAATATTATTCTGCGAACTGATTTCAACTGGCGTCCGACAGGGGGTGGGTTTGGGGGTGGGGGTCGTAGCGGGAGCTTCCGTAGCACTTTACAATCCTACTTGACTTCCGGTTCCTGGCGCCAGTGGGCGGGGGGGGACATCCGCCGTCACGACCGGAAATGAAACCTCACCCCGCCCGCCCATTCCATCTTCTCCTTTTTCAGTACAGTCTTCTTCCTGCCGTAGCGGAGCTTCCGGTTTCCTTTGACGTCATACGGTGACTCCGTCACCGCTCGTTACGTTGTATTATAAAAAAATATATATTTCTGGATTATCAAATGTTTTTGACGTCTTGCCGGAAAAGCTATTCTACCGCAAATTCACAAAAAAATGATTTTCTTGACAGTAGTAGGTACTTACTGTCTAGAACAGCAAGAAAGCAATACTTTGGAATTCTATGTGAATCCTAAAACCTGTTACTGTGTCCATTTGAAACTATCATACAATAAGACCTTTAATTGTGAAATTTGCTTTAACAAATTATAATCAAAATCCTTTAAAACTCTTATTTTTAATGTCCGATTTACCAAACATTTTGACAGGCGCAACTTTTAAAGTATTCGGTAAATTTGTTATTTTCATTCATTTTAAAGGTAAATTTTATTTGCACTTTGTGGCTTGTAGAATAAAAAAAAGGAAAAAATTGCGGTGATAAAAATATTTTTAATTTTATTTTCATGACGAAAAATTTTTCTATAACGAATAAAAATGTGCTATAAAAACACCACATTGTCACGGCGTTGACGTCACCAGTGGCGTTTTCTATGTCATAATGACGTTGTTACCGATGGGAACCGTTTCGGAATGTGCGATTTTTGTACTGAAAATATTTAAATTATGCTCTTTTAGAACAATGATTAGAATCAGAAAAATAAACTTTAAATCTCTCCACATTTTTAACGGTATTAATAATTTGTGAAAATACACTATTGCTTAAAAGGATATTAAAATAACTTTTCTTTCAAGAAAAAAGAAAATTCTTATTATTCTTAGAGTTACGACCATTATT
Organism: Limnephilus auricula; assembly: GCA_951813805.1. Classification (NCBI taxonomy): domain Eukaryota; kingdom Metazoa; phylum Arthropoda; class Insecta; order Trichoptera; family Limnephilidae; genus Limnephilus; species Limnephilus auricula. The sequence continues at coordinate 8,977,869 of OX638393.1, forward strand.
GCCTGTAAAAATGTTTTGCAATAAAATATCGAAATTGCATAAACCTGTACCAGATTACAAAGTTTATTATTTCCGCTAGCCGTCTTGGTATCCAAAACAATATTAGAAAGTATGAATGTTCCAGCAGTGCATGGACCAAACGTAACAACGGAAACCATTGCAGGAAATCAGAATATGATAACATGCCAGGATATCGGAGAAATAGCTTGCGAAACTATTACATTATTCAGTTTACAATCTAGGTAGACCCAACTAGAAACAATATAGACGGTGCTAGTATTATATACAATTATATTATGTGATTACAAACATGTTTATAGTTCGGTGTGTAAAAGTTGGTTCGTGTGAAGCATTTACTTTGTGATGTGACATTATAGTTTAAAATAAAACAATAACTTTGTGTACAAGTGGTGTTTAAAAAGTTGTTGTTTTATTTTAAATTAAAGTGTAAAAGTCTTTAGATAATTAAGTTCTAAACAAATGTTAGTAAAACAGACAACAGATCAACGAAAATATTAATGAAGTAGATTTGGATGGGTTGGCTAAGATGATTAGACTAATCTAAACTCTTGAGATTTCGTGCAAATTCTGTCGGATGTCAGAAAATTTGCGCTTTGTAATAAAATCGAAATAAATGGAATATTTCTGAATGTATCTGAAAACTAAAAACTGTTTTTGAAAGGTGATAGAAAATGCTCAAAAAAATGTATTATTTAAAATAAACATACCTACCATTCCTGAAATGTTAAATTTTTTAATAAAAACATTAAAAAATATATAAATGGCTCGCTTTGCGTTTTTTTTTCTATTTAAAATGACTGGTAACGAAAAAAAACATACACTTATTTTTTAGGCAAATTAATTTTATTATCGAGGAGTGTATGCCAAGATCGAGTTGTTTGGCGGTCCGTCCTTTCTGCCTACCTCTGCGGGGAAACGGCGTGATGGTTAGTTAGTTAGTTAAAAGTAAAGCGTGGAGTTTCCTCTTTTCAATACCGTTTAGATCATAATTCTCACCATGACAGTAAGGGAGATACAATAATGTATATAAGACCTGTGTGAGCTCGGACAAATTTGGTCTCCTGTAATTAAACGGTTAAAAAATACAAATATACCTCAAGATTCAATAAATGCCCTCTTACTCAAAACTTATTACAGAAAAGAGAAAATTATTACATGATAACCAATAATCCATGGAAAGGTCCGTGAAAGATTTCTTTTGCGAAATAGAAAGACCAATGAATGGATTAGAAGCAAGTTAAAGGTGGCCGACACTACTTGGTTGGACACGTAGCACGACTGTCGACCGTTTATTACCGTACCGAAAGCACAATCCAAGGTTTAGTCAAACCGTTGATTTTTTGATGACCGATCCATCCAAATTTTACCTAAAATAGGTATGTCTAATTTTATAGCATACCTATTTTACCTAAAGTAAAAATTAACTTACCTATAATATTAATTATTTATCTGACACCAAAGCGATGGCTGATGACACGTACAAGATGTTACAGAAAGTACCCGAAGGATTTAACTAACGATTCCTGAGCATAATATTTGAAGTACAAAAAGTAGATGTCATTTTTCCGATGATATTTTTTTTCTATAAAAACAAAAACAAAAATATTTTGCAAACACACATCGCCACTGATCACACTCCTACACGTTGCGACGGTATCGCGTGGTACGCGCGCTGTTTCGTGTGTTGCCGTTCTGCTGGAACGGGACGGTGTGTTTGTCACGTGACCCACTAGGTTATACTACTCATTTGGGACGTCTCATGGAAAAATGTTTTTATTGTTTTTAATTTAACAAAAATATTATCGGACAGCAAAATGAAATATACAATTTTTACTCTAAATAATCTCACGAATTGCTGGTTAAAATCCATCGTGTACGTGTTGTTAAATGTTATTCTAAAATACGATCATTTTATTAATCAACAAATTATTCTTAAATTTTCCCGCCAATAAACATCGACACACTGTTAATTTGTTCGTAAGAACTTCAGTCCCGTTTTTAACCGTTTTTACGAATAAAATGATAGTATTTTAGAATAACATTTTTCTCCGTGTACCCCCTCTGTATATGTATATTATAGTAGGCTATACTATATAGCTTGTTAGAAGAAAAACCTTTTTTTTCCTTCGTGTTATTTTTGGTGATTGTTCGTGAAAACGAAAGTATAAAAAATGTATATTAAAGTTGGTTAGAATTTTGCATGCTTTTTTTTCCTTTTTGGCAAATCATCTCCGATGCAGTACAGGTGGGTGCACGTGAGGTGAGCAGCGGTGTGACGTAATGATCGACGTAACAGTTATTGTTGCAATTTTCTCGGCATATTCTCACGGAACGGTAAAATTGCCCAGAATGCATTATGTCTAATGAATGAAATATGACCGACTATTATTTTTCTTTTTCATTGAGCAATCGTTGGACGTCGAAAGCGGCAGGATGCAACGCAATAGCCCCCGATAGAATGTGCCGGAATGGCAGAAATGTAACAAAAAAATTGAAAATTGCTTATTATCTGACCGGTAAGGTTTCCAAACTTACTATTATTGGGGTCGGCTTGCCCAATACCTTAATCTGTGATGTCATCGATCCTCTTAACATGAGAACACCTAGGCCGGAATTGCAGAACGTCATTCAGAACGGATGTTACCTAACCGAGTTTTCACAACAACAGCTGACTAAAACATTGAGGAAAAGCTAATGACTGAAATGTATCTTTTCTAGGCTGCATACGTACACGGTGTTAAGAAAAACATAGATACTTAATAAGGTCCTGCTAAGATATAGCTTAACATATCCCCTTTCGCATAATTTTTTTTTTCGTAAAAACGTTAAAAAAATTTACTAAATAGAGTTGTTTTTTTTTGTTCGTTTTTGAAGAATTTATTTTTTGTAATTTTTTTCATTTTTATAGTGAATACCTCAAAAGAGTCCCAACTGCTCCCGTCTGGAGCCAGTGAGACTATGACATCCCCGATTGGGGTATGTTATGAGGCTGAAGGTATGTGGGAAAGGGAAGGAGACGCGGGAGAGTAAGGTGGGGAAGTACCTGGCTATTCAGATCTAGTCACTAAACACGGCTAAAGCCATTTCAAGCAACGTTTCAATTCTGAATGGTGGTCTTACACCAGGCCGATACTAAGATTATCTTCCACTCTGTTATGTTAAAATTATGCAATACAATTTATTTGCGTGTATTTTTTTTTTCTTTATCAGTAATTTTTGTTAGAAAAAACGTAAAGTGGGCCATTTATAAAACTTTTTAAAGTTTTAATCCAAAATTTAAACATTTAAAAATTACGTGATTATTTCTAATAACAAAATTTTAAAGCTTATTTTGTCACCTTTTGAAAACAGTTTTTAGTTTTCGGATATGTGAACAAATATTCCATTTATTTGGATTTTATTGGAACGCGAAAATATTTTTAGCCTCTGAAAAAATACGCCAAATTTTTAAAGGTTTAAAAAGGAAAGAATGCAACCCCTCCATTGTGAAAACCCAAAATGCATTACATTTTCAAATTTGTTTCTCGAGGATGGTTTTGTAATTCCTGCACTTAAGCTCGTGCCCATTCGCGAGTCGAATTCGGAGATATAATCAACATCATGAAGAGAGAACAAAAAATGGCATACATAAATACATATTTGGTAGATCGTTTAATTAATGTTGTTCGTAAGCGCTGACATAAACTCCAATTTTGCCCCCGGCTTAAATTGCCTTAACGCTGTATTGTTGGAAGTACCTACTCGTAACATGAGAGGTTATTTATTAGATATGGGTGAGAATGTGTATGTAACTTGTCAAATAGTTTTAAAGGAATTTCAGCATTACTACAGTGTGTTGTGATGTTGATTGATAAGTATGATGAGCCTTACGAAAATGTAGTTACATATTCAAGTAGTATAATTAATGTGTCCAGACGTCTCGTTTTCACCGGGGCAGTCCCGTTTTTTAGGCAGCGTGTCCCGGTTTCCCCGAACACAGTTTCGGGACGCCAAAATATCCCATTTTCGAAAAGGCAGAAACTCGCAGTAGAATTGCTAAATCCATGCTAATTTTAGTCAAAAACATTTTTACAGTAACATGTTGCGTTATTTCGTTTATTACTAACAAAGGGGAAGGCAGAAGAAACAGAGAAAGGTCACCTATTCGCAGAAGTGACCAAGTATCAGTGGCGTCCGGTAGGTGCATCGGTGTCCGCAGCCGCCACCTAGCGCAGAACCGCGAAGAGTGGAGGAGTTTTGTCCACCACAGAATTTAGAGTACGCGTAAGTAATGTGGAACCAACTTAAGAAGAATGGGTTAATAATTTTAAATCACCAGTATTCGCATGTGCTTTCAGAAACAACTAAAACTCAATAACGCATCTTCTAGCTTGAAAATGGATTCCTTAGGATAATAATCATTATTGTTTGGCATTTAGTTAGTTAGTTGTTTGGCGGTCCGTCCTCTCTGCCTACCTCTACGGGGAAACGGCTTGATGGTTTATTGTTTATTGTTTCTTCTTCACATTTTAGTTTTCAGTTTACAATACAATTTTTAACCTCACTAGGACAAGCCTGTGTTGAGGTTAGTTAGTCAGATAGGATAATAATAATATTTTTAGTTGAATTGCAATTTAGTTGAGATAAACGTAGCGGCGTTTTTCTCAAAAATCACCTCAAGGGATCTGCACTTTTTTTCTCTAAGAGTTTGTTAGTTCTGAAGCCAGAAAATAATTTTCCATTTAAAAAATGAATGATTAATAGAATACGTATTATTTTCAAAACGACCGATGACGGTGGATGAGGCAAAATTTGCTGTATATGTCAAGATTGGTTAGTGTGACGTTCCACCCTCATTTTGTTTTTTTTTGTTTGTTCTTTATTCCGCATCGGGTTATCGGTAAACAATTTTTAACAATAATTATTTCAGTTATTTACTATGCGAAGCGAATGACCCATTCGTACTTAGTATTACAAAAATGTGTTAAAATTTAACGATCAATTAAACTGGCTCAGGTTACCGGTGATTGATTTTTTTAATTCATGAAATTGTGTGTTGTAATTTCAAAGACCGGTCCTTTTCAACTCGAAGAGAAGGCGAAATCAGCGACCACCTTACACAAAGCACCAACCTATAGCAGCAAGAAGCAGCCATCTAAGAGCACTTAAAGGCTCTCCCCCACTCTCAAATTAATGTAAAAGTTTTAATTTTTCTAAGAAACAACCGCTAAAAGCTTAAAAAAGGGGATTATGTTAGGGTAGCAAACCTAAAGCATGTATATTTAAAAAATATCGTTTTCCATGAACCAATTTATATACATATATATTAATTTATTTTATATATCTCGGATATCTTCGATAGTTAAGTTTTTTCGGTGAATATTCATCACAATTGGCGCTACAACCCTTGGTGGGTCTTGGACTCCTCGAGAGTCTTCCTCCACTCATCTCTGTTTTGTACTAGTTCTCCCCAGTTTGGAATCGCCGAGGTACGTAGGTCTTTGAGGACGTTGTCGTTCCATCTTAATGTTGGCCTTCCCAAGCTCCTTCGCCCTACAGGTCTAAATTTTAGCAAGGACTTTAGTGCTTGATGCTCTGTCATTCTTTCCACATGACCCAGCCACCGAAATCTTCCCAACTTTATAAATTTTGTCACTTTTGGTTCCTTAAACAGAGTGTAGAGCTCATCGTTGTAACGTCTACGCCAAAATCCATTTTCTAGAATCGGTGAATATTAAGGTAGTTTGTATAATGTAGTCTACCATATTCTTTTATAACAGAAAGATGCATCCTGACATGTCAGAAAAATTCCTGTCATCTGGTAACCCTAACTTCATGGCAGTAAAGCTGAAATTTACATCCTCGATTGAATTCAACAAAATTTCACAACAATTTGGTTAACGGTGCGGAGGGCCATCAAGTTGCCCCTTTCGCCTATACGCCAGGTAAAATGGAGTAAGTTGGAGTGGAAGTGGAAGTGGAAATGGAACATGGAAGGATAGAAAGGAGGGCGGTTGGTCAGAGTGGGCGGAAGGCAATACCTGTTGATGTGAAATACTCGTACCTAATACCTGTGTGGATTTTTTCCACTCACCTGAACTACTCGAACGCTATTTCTCAACAAAGTTACTACTGTCTACATTCCAAATAGGCTGCGCAGGATATAATATTTTCACTTTCACATAAAAATGTCTAGCAAATATTTTTGTTGCAAACGAACTGTTGATTGATTGATAAATAATAATATTAATAAAATAACTTATATCATTGATGTAACTATTCCAATTTCCTGTAGTTGAAAAATCTGTTTCTGAAAAAATAGGAAAGTATACAGATTTAGGAAATGAAATTAAAAGAATTTGGCATTCTCAGACTATAAAAATATTACCATTTGTTATTTCGGCTACTGGCTTACAAAAAAAAAATGTATGCATATTAGATTTGTCAAAGAATTTGTATATAAAAATGCAAAAATCAGTAAGATTAATTAATTAATTAAGTACATGTAGGATTATGAAAGATTTTTTAAATATTTATATTGAGGGATCAGTAGGATTTATCGGTCAAATTAGGAATTCCACCGAGCCGAACTATCTGGTCTTATATAAATAACTTCTTAGGGTGAATTGCCTTTTATATATAAAATATCTGGAGTCGGTGAATTATTTCCCATTTAATAGTCTGGTAGGTTAACATGTTGTTTTGTATTGTTGTGTATTAATTATATTTATATAATACGATTTACTAGATGATAATTTTTGTGGAAAAGTGTGTGAAAGGGTTTAGTTTTTCCTATAGGGAAAACTAAACCCGGACCTAAAAGTGTGGTGCGTTATTATCTTATTGTTTATTTCAGCTGAACAGAGCGGTGTGTGTAAAAGTTTACATCTAAATAAAATACATAATGTGAAATTCAATATAAAAATAAATTATATAAAAGGGTGAAGACATTATGACTTTAACTATGGTGGCTTGAGAAAAGTTCTCCATCTATGGTATAGGAGCGCTCCCTGCCACTGGGCGACGGCCTGGACAAGGGTGTTTTCCGATCTTCGGTAGCGCTGACTCGTCCCGGCTACTCAGTGGCGCATCAAAGCAGTGGACCCATGCATCCTTCCCTCTGCAAGAACATCTGCGAGGCGCTGTATCGTCAAGGGAGGCCAAACAGCGTTCTGTATGCGTTGTTATACCTACTGTACTCGGAGTGTGTTCATAACGCATTCCTCGTCCATAGCTCTCTAGTGTAAAAGCTCATACAGTATGTCTGGAATAGATGCTTCTTCACCAGAGTAAGATATTCTGTGAAACAACTCAACGTTAGATTTATGGGATTAGATTAAACGGATTTGAAATCGGCATTTTACGGGGACATTTTAACTCAAAAAAAAGAAAATGACGCTGATCAGCCATTTGATGACAATGTCACATTAGGATTTCTGTGAAACATCCTTAGATTTGTGAGATAGATAAAAAATTTTAATGAAAAAGTCGTTCATAATTATATTGAAGTTAATCTCATGAAAATTCAGAACGCAACCGTGACAAAAGCGCCCCTACTGTTCCATCGTCTTATAGTACCGTCCACCATAAAATCTTGCTTTTGAATTATTATAATATAACTTTTTATTTATTTTTTTATTAAAAAATATTTAGAGTTACAATATTTACAACTTAATATAAATATAACATTAGAATCATTCTCCTAATAAAGCAGTTACTTGTATTTAAGAGAGGATAAATATATATTTTTACATCCATTTAAATTACAAAATTATTATAAAAAACTATTAGTTATTTTATAAGAAAATTCTTCGAAAGTAATAAAAACATAAGTGAGTTATAAAATGATGATACAAGACAAGAAAATACAATAAAAACATATTATATTGCATTTAAAAGTATAATATTTTATTTATATATCAAATAATATATACAACATTATAAAATTTACAAATTATTTTAAAATATATACCTGGATTAAAGAATGGCATTTCCAATAACATGCATTCCAAATTAAGACATCTGTGTGCAAACTGTATCTAAATTTCTCTAGTAAACTCCCAGGTCCATATGGTACAGAATAGTATCACGTTCATTGTACATATAGTTTGGTTATGGTTAGCCATTAGTTCAGTTCAGTTTCAGTGCCGGCAACCCGGGCGTTTATTATATTTTCATTAATTTACATTGTTTTCTTTTACCCGCATCATTAGACAAAGTCTGTTCCGAGGCTGGTAAATGACATATTATATATATTCAAAATTATATTTATCAAAAAAGATATATATATGTGTATATATTATTATACGCCCCAGACACGGTTGGGCGAGGCAACTCCAAAAACTGTGCCAGGAGAAAATGGGTCTGCCATGGACAGAGGCCGAACAATCGGCGCAAGACAGGGACGTATGGATGAGCCTTGTCGATGCAGTGTGTCCCCGGCCCGAATAGGACAAGAGGAAGAAGAAGAAGAAGAAGTATATAATATATAAACACATATAAATATTAAGTATGTTGTTATATTATAAATGTTGTGTTCAACTATAATTAGAATTATCATTATAACCATGTATAAATGTAAAGTACTGTAAAAATTATGTGATGCTGTTAGCAAGCCAAATAAAAACGATTTAAAATATTTTGTTTTATAATGTGATGTATTTCCATAGAAAGATTTCATGCGTAAATATAAAATTACTGAGACTTAATTAAATTGAAAGTAACGCCGTTCTTCCATGGAGCTACCTTCAAGCGACGCGATCGCCGCTCCTCTGTGTTTTCCATACTATTATTAGTGTTTGAAAACGCCGCTAGGTGCTACACCAGCAAATTTGTTTGACAGGTAGCGGTAGCGTCGCTTGTAAATAGCTACGTGGAAGAACGGCGTAAGTGTATCATTGTAAAAAATATGTTATAAATTTTGAAGCGTCCTTGAGCTTGAAGTGGTTTTTCGCAAATAACGGTGCCATGCAAATCATCCAAATGTTATTATTATTTTTACTCGGTGCCCTAAAAATCAGTACCTACTTGCAATAGTCGCAATAGTAATCTTCTCACTTCTTACCAAAGCAAGCAGCATTCAAATCACTTACATTTCAATACGCCGTCTACGCACGCACACTCCACTTCGACTTTTACTTCCTAGCGGCGGAGGCCCGACCGGTCCGCGAAAGTGGGTCATCTCTTTTTGTTTCATCGCATTATGCCGTAATAAGAGCGAGAGAGAGAGCGAGTGCGCGGTTACGTTGTATTACATCACGTTACACAATAGACGGCCTGCGGCTGGATTCTGCGACTGACGGAGCGGATCCGGCAAAACGCATTAACGGAGCGCCCAACGGAGCAGGGATGATACAGACGCTGCAGTGTGAATCTACCCTTAATATCATTATTTATTTTTAACCAAATTTTACCCCGAAATATGAGAATTCTGCCAACCTGGCTACTAACCTAACCCCTCAGGCCTATTATGCTGGAAAATCAAAATATTTCCGCTTTGCGATAAAATTCAAATAAATGAAATATATTTCTGAACCAATCCAAAACTTAAAACTGACTTTGAAAGGTGATGAAATAAGGAGGCATACATTAATTACGTGAGCAAAAAATGGGGGGGGGGTCCAGTAAAATCTCACCAAATCTCACTATACTGAGGGGGGGGGGGTCAGTAAAAATCTCATGTCAACTTTAAAAGAGTATATGTTATTAGTGTCCCATTTTGCAAGCTGAAAAATGGCTATTATGAAAAACATTCATTTCGAGAGTAAGAAAAAATCTCACTTAAGGGGGGAGGGGTCCCCACTAAATCTCACTTAATCTCACCAAGGGGGGGAGGGGTCTATTTTTTTTTAAACTGCTCACGTAATTAATGTATATTCCCTAAGCTATCAAATGTTATAATTCGAATTAAACATAATTTTTGTGAATGCAAACATGTGCAAATTTTTTGTGGTTAACTTTTACATTTGAATATAAAGTGTGGTGTTTTTTTCTTTATAAAGTTCTTAGATCACATTTCTAACCATGCGATAGTACACTGAGAAAAATGTTATTCTAAAATACGATCATTTTATTCGTAAAAACGGTTAAAAACGGGACTGAAGTTCTTACGAACAAATTAACAGTTTTTCAATGTTTATTGGCGGGAAAATATAAGAATAATTTATTGGTATACGTACGAAATTACCAACAAATTATTCTTACATGTTCCCGCCAATAATCATTGAAACCTTGTTAATTTGTTCGTAGGAACTTCAGTCCCGTTTTTAACCGTTTTTACGAATAATTTGTTATTTTAGAATAACATTTCCGTGTAAGGGCGACACAACGATTTCTATGAGGCCTGCATGAGTTTTTTCCGAAAATCGACCAAATTACCAAGTACCTGCCTACCTCAACTTGTAGGTAAATAGGTACCTATCTTCTTTTTACATTAGCTTCACACAAGAGGCCCTGAAGAAAAAAAGTGCTAAGGACCTGTGTCAACTTTGGGGATGCTTTGTAGAGGGTCGTTTTAGGTAAAGGAAGGAGAGGAAATTCTGGGAAGTTCGGTTGGCAGTGTTGGCAATACTAAATAATGTCACGTCAAAGGTGCTTTTCCTAACAACTTTCATCATGGCGTCAACTGAAAATGGAAAATTATGAGTGCATATATTAATTTTAATAGCATTGTCAGCAAAATGTCGTAAAAAGACGCATAATAAATTTAATAATATTGCAAACCGATCAATGTCTCGTAGGTTAGGTTAGGTTAGATTGCACTAATTATTTATTATTTTTGTATTTAATTCGTGGACTCCATTTAATTTTTTTTTAATAAATTTAATTTAAATTAAATTGGTATGAGGTTCTACAAGTGCTTTAGTTATTATTATTGTGACAGCTGTTTCGGCTTACAAATAAAAATAAAAAAATACAGAAAAATAAAAAAAAATGCACTAATTAGGTCAGGAATGTTAATGTAACGAAGATAAAAAATTTTTTTTAACCAGTCAAATAGATTTTCATAGCGACTTCACCGTAGAACATCAACTTATTTCGGCATGTCCAATTTCAGATTAGTATTTCAACTAGTAAAAATAATTAATTGTCGAATTCCAGTAATGGTATTGCGTCCGTCAATTATTTGGTTTGTAATTCACCAGATCATTTCAAAACAGTTGTTACTATTAAGTTGTGATGATAAATCAATCAATGGGCAATCGGTGTTAGGCAATTATTATGTTAAGAGGCTAGACTTTGAACGACACGCGGAACACCCGCGTCTGTCATTCTGTCCCGCTCACAATAAGCCCACGCACACTTACAATACATGCGAATGCAAAATGTGCGAATGAGACAACGCTCAAATTTACCTACAGAAATCGCTCGAAAAGGGGTTTATGGAGAATACACTTTTCTACACCAAAACTTTCACGAAATTGAAATTTAAAAAAAAATATATTTTTTAGAAAGAAGAAGCTACGTCGGTAGCTTTTTATAATTTTATAATTCTTTATGAGAGTTGAGTTAGCAGCACTTTTTCCTTAAATAATATTTTTTGATAAATCGTACATGTTTGACAGTGAATGTTTACGTTAATACGAAACGCATCGAAAATTCAAAAACATACCGACATAGTTTTCACCCTCTAAAAGGCAGTATAAAAAAAATATATTCATTTTGTGCAATTTTCGATGTAGAAAAATGTTTTTTCCCGGGCGTCCTTTTTGTATGGGCCGAAAAGCGAAGTCTATCGTCTTAATAGCAAAAAGGTTACATGACAACTCAACAAAGCGGCACTTCGACACCCCTTGGAAATGTCATTAAAAGTGATGAAAAAATAGCCCATAACCTAATCTATAGTAATCTATTTATGGTTTTTTTCATCACTTTTAATAAATTTTCAAAGAAATTATGTACCGCCACTTTGATGAGTTCTACAGGTACCTAGCAAAAAATTTCTGAAAATTTCTGTAAATTTATTATGACCTCTAATGTCAAAAATTATATCGGTAGATAATTTATCAAAGAAATTAGTAAAAAAAATACAAATGTAGGTAATTGGAACGTCTGTATTTTTCATGTAACAAAATATTTTTAATAAATCAATCGATCGAATTTAAAAATTGAATTATTATTGAAGAAGAAGATAACAATAATGATCTAAATTAAAATATGAAAATGAACAAGACACACAAAATTAATAAAAGATAACTGTCACAACTATTGAATTATTGTTTACGCAGCATTTCCGGGTTAACAATTTCGACTAAACTTTGTCACAGTCTTCATAATATTTCCACGAAGCCTTGAATAAGGAAGAGAAATCATCGGATTCTCTCCCTCTCGATGATATCAGCTGATGATGAAGTTATGAAGTGTCACTTTGTTGAGTTGTCCGGTCACCTGACAAAAAAAATTGTGTATAAATATATTGTTACCTCTAATGGCTAATTTAAAGGTAGAATTATTGTTGTTTGCGCAACTTTTCCGGGTTAACGAGATAACAAGATCGACTTAATTTCGTCACAGTTTTCATAATATTCCCACCAATCCTTAAATAAGGAAGAAAAAATCATCGGTTCCTCTTCACCTCGATATGATCTAAATGTATCTAAAAAAATCCAGAATAGTCAGGTCCTTCTCAGCCTTCTTTTTCCCCGTTCCTATCTCCATCCCTTCCGCACTTCTTACAGACTCAAAATATTCCCAGAAATCGAGGATTCCCAATGGAGTTTAGCTTTGGAGCCGACTCAATTTGGGAGTCGGGAATGGGTACCGCCGCCCCTGAAATCATTTATTGGATAGCCAACAACTTTTCCATAAGTCAATCCGAGTGGTTCGCTACGTTTGGTGACTTGGCAGGGGTGCCCAGAATAATTGGGTGAGGTTTGTCTTAGTCTTGGTGACGGATGACCTGGACACACTGAACATCAGATTCCTACCCAACTCTCATCCATTTTTCCTTCCCAATACTTCCTCTTCTTCCTTTCCTTAAAAATACCACCAAATAGCATCCTTAAAGATAAAGTAGGTCTTAAGGGAAATTATTTTTCTCAGAGCTGCCTGTGAGGAGTTAATATACATAAAATATAACATACTACAATCATAGAAAAATAAACCAAGTATTTTTTATAAATAATAATACCGTGTTAATCCATAGTGTATTTAAATCTCTTCGCCTTTTCTTTAAAATATTATGCATTGTTTAGTTTTAATTTACTAACGAAATAGATACACATGGATGAATTTCCTGTATTTGAATAGCATCACGATATTTCTCCGAATGATTAAACAGAGTTCAGCGTTAAACAACACTACCTATCGGGAAAAAAGGTGTTACGTAATTAATATTTATGGTGAAATCTATGGCTGAAAATGATTATTCAATACATTCCTAAAAATTAGGCAAAATGCTTACTTACTTACTTAAGTCAAATAATGTTATTAATAAGGTATAATAAAATTAATGAAACAAGATATTAATATTACGACAGATAATGTTCAATGAAATCTTTGACTGCTTTTGTACGTTTTTGTCAACAAAGGGGTAAGAGTGAAAGAAAGGAGAGGAAATTCTGGGAAGGAAAAAGTTCTGGGATGTGTAGGAATCTGGGGGTTAGTGTCTCCAGGAGTGACGTACGAATCTATCCTTTCAACTTTGGTGCAAAGCTATGATGGGTCGAAAGAGACTTGAAATATTAAAAGTCTTACTTCAACATGTCTCTCATTCCGGCCAGCCCAATGCAGTAGGCGAGCAGAAAAATCCACCCATCCTAGACAAACCTCACCACATGAATCCCGGCATCCCTGCTAATTCACCAAACGTAGCCTATATACTAACAGTATAGGTACAATTAATACCGTGCAATCAATGGTTGACAAACATCGTATCTCTAATTGTGTTGTTTACGGAAGTTTTTAGTAAACAACGAATACCGTAAAATTCAATTGCTCCCAGAGACAATTAAGACAATTAAATGCTCTCATTATTTATTGCAAAACGAGGCTCGAAGCATTTACAAAAATGATCGATAATAATAAAATTGTCGCACCTAAAAAACCCGCCAAGTTCACAGAATTGAGAAAGAGTTTCTCAGCCACTGGACCGAAATCAAACCGTGTCATGCATCCCAATAAAAACAAGTATCCACTTGACTCGAGCAATGTGCCAATTTTCATTATTATGCAAGCGGCTTATTGGGCGCTATAAGTTGTCCCAATATTTCCAGTTGCTCAGTCGGTGTTACCCAACCTGTGATGAGCAGCTCGAATCCGTCGACAGTTTATTACAAAAATTCAACCAGACCAATATTCGTAATCAATATGTAAAGCACACAATAATAAGGAATGATTAATGGCAACTTCCTTTTTTAACTACAATCAGCTGATTTGGAAATAATTACCGATGTGGAAATGTCCAATTAATCAGAATTCGCTTTAGTTGTTTTATTTGAACCAAGAGGAAGTAGTGAAGCCAAAACCGCTGATGGCTAACGAAAACAAAACGTTTTACTTGTTTGTTTTGGCTGGCCAATTATGAGTTTGGTATAGATGTAATTCAGTAATTATGATTGCTAGATATTAAATGATTTTAACTATTATACAACGATGAATGAATTTTTTTTATTTAAAAGCAGATTGAACCAATGCACACCTGTACGTTGATTATGCAAAAAACAGGCTTCTTAAAATATGGGCATTTTGAATACGTTCGCTTTGAGCACGTAAGCAAAATGTATAATTTTAGGTAGTTTCCAGGTCAAGTTCAGATGTTATTTCCACGCTGCAGTATATTTTGAGATACTCCGTGGGATTGTGGTGTATGCCGGTATCTTGGGCAAACAATTCGCAGAGTGACCCAGCGTGACCCTTCACATCTTGAGCAACTGCGGATTACAGACGGTAGCTGTGCTCTGTCGCCATCGTCAAACATTTCCTAGACAATGCGAGAGAGGATGCTGGACGGAAAGATGGCAAAATGCATGCAGGAGAATGAGAGAATGAGATGTAACCACCTTCCCACGCGCTGCACGAGCAAGCCGAGGATCTTTCCTCACACATCCATCTAAGCACCTTGTGTAACGCCGGCCGTCTTGCACCACCAGGCTCTTTAAACACTCTGTTATTAGCTGGATTCTTCCTCATCAGATACTCGGCGCTTGTCACCTTTTGCTGTGGAGAGAAACCATATTTCGAGTTCAACGAGAAGTAGGTACCCAGACAGCGCAACCAGAAGTAAAGTACCTACCTGTACTAAAAAATCGTGAATACGTAATGGTTTTGTAACATATCGGCTGGAGATTTTTTCCGTGCGTGTTGTTACGTCAGCGCAGTGCATTGCAGGGAATTGGGTATCAATGGCTTCTCACTGCACCTACAATATCAAAGTGATTTAATATGGTTAACATAACCATATGTGATATAATTTATTGCCATTTACTGAGACATTATATGATTCATCACCTACATTTGCTCTTTAAGGAGAAAACTCATAATCTTTTTAAAAGATCTTTCCCAGAGCATAAAAATTATTAACGTGTTTCGAAACCAAGTATTTCTTCATCAGGATACATTGTGTACTAAAAAAATATACATGTAAGAAAAGACAAATGAAACCATTTAAAAAACTTTTAAAAACAAGTAGAAAACTTGAATCAAATGTTAGATTTGCGTATTCTTCGAGACATCAGATGTTTTTTATCTTTACAAGTCCAAGAACTGTATATCTACTATTTTTAATGTATAAACACTACTTAGATTCGAATTTTCCTCAACGTTGAAGTAGAAAACTTGTTTAAAATTCCAAGAAGCCAAATAATGAATCTCTTGTAGAAATTTTATAAGTATCTGAAATCCAAAGTATGGGATTGATTAAATTGGAGAATTCTGGGAGATGTGTCAACAACCATTTGGATCTAGAATCTACGTCAATGGGTATTTTTGAAGCCGGATGCGGTGACAAATATTGTGGAGGTTGAACAAATATAAAATGACCTAATATCGGAACGCCTGGCAATGACAAATTTCTATTGTGAGAAGTCACCAAAAGGAGAATGGAAAAGTTTTGGGGTTTTATCAATAGTTAATTTTAGAACAAGATTTCAAAACACAAAGCCCCATTGATGATATTAAATATCGGGAAAAATTTTATAACTAGTTGTTCTGTGAACAGTGACTTCGCGTAATGATGGTTATTCCGATTTGACAGCTCGGCGGAATGAAAAGGCAGCAGAATAAAACACGCCTACTATCTTGACAGGATTGGCCGGACCCGGAACACACAAACAAATTTACAGACAGACGAAATTCAAAGTGGTCGAGGTGAAATATGACTTCGCTACGGTAATCAAATCATTTACTTTATTAAAGTGAGCGTTTTTCTAAGGAAATATGAATCAGACAAGTGGATATTCTGCAATAAAGCGGCAAGGAACGGCTTTCAATGATGTGGTAAATAAAATCAACCCGCTTGCACGAAATAATGATGGATGAGTTTCGCTACGTTTGGTGACTTAGCTGGTATTCTCGGGTTCATTAAGTAACGTGTGTCCACACGGAGAAAAATGTTATTCTAAAATACGATCATTTTATTCGTAAAAACAGGACTGAAGTTCTTATGAACAAATTAACATTGAAACCCTGTTAATTTGTTCGTAAGAACTTCAGTCCCGTTTTTACGAATAAAATGATCGTATTTTAGAATAACATTTTATCCGTGCAGGTCTTGGCGGCGAATGCGCCTGCCCACTATTAGAGAGGCGGGTTTGGGGAGATCCTCTCACTTCTCCAGATTCACGACCCATTGTCTTGCACCGTAGCGGGAGGGATGAATTCATATGTTTGTCGCTCCTGAACACACTGACCCCTATGCATCCCTCACACATGTTCCCTTTCCAGAACTTCCTCTCCTTCCTTTCCTTAAAAAGACCCTCCATACAGCAACCGCAAGGACGACGTAAGAGAAATTATTAAGAGAAATTATTATTATTAAATAATCATGAGAGAAATTATTTTCATCAGAACCTCCTGTGCGTTGGGGTTAACGTAAAAAAAAATTCTCCGAAAATAAAACAGTTTAAATAAATGAAAAGAAAATACTTTGTTTTAAGTCACTTTATTTTTATTTTACGTCTACCGGTTTCGGTACCTCCGTACCATCATCAGGTGTTTGCTTCTTTAAAAAAAATATATATATATATAAAAAAATATATATATAGTTTGTCGCAATAATACAATGGTTATATTCAGTCTTCAAAATAGTGAATGTTCATATTAGAAATATTAATAATAATAATAATTTTTGGATGACTTGTATAGCGCCGTTTTTGTGAAAAATCAACTTAATGGCGCTGTATAAATTTCAATAGATTTCCACAATCTTACTTCTAACTACAGACTAGACAAACATAAAAGACCTATGGCTAAAGCATTGCATCCATCGGTTCTTCGTTCAGTGATACAAAACTATATGTACAATACATCTGACCAATCAACGCGATGCTGCCTAATAATATTAATGTTATCCTAACCTTACCCAACTTCATCTAACCTAATCTGACATAACCAATTTCCTTAAGCGTTTCTTCCAAAATACGTGATAGTGGGATTATTTTGATTTATTTATTGGTTATAATAACAATTCATTTACATTCTTGACATTTTGACTGTCCAACTAGGTAGGTCTCCCCATAACATAGTTGCAATAATGAACAACGAACGATTTGTTTTCTTGAAATAAACAACGGACCAAATCGATATGCTGAATGTTGAATGTACAAATTACGAATGAAACCAATACTCGATACTCGTGATAACATCGAACCGCAGAGCAACAAGCTACAAACTACCAACACTACTTGCTCGGAATGGTAGATTCGAGTCGGTACTGATTGACTTCCGCAATATCCGCGTTCCGACCTTGAGCCGCAAGTTCTCCTTCCGCGTTGATTGTCTGTTCCAACTCGCTTTACACGCTTCAAACTGCTTAATTATACGTATTATGCAAATCAAACAACCGCTCGCCGACAAATACAGATGGCATTCTTCTACGGCCGACAGGCAACCGGCAAAACCACTCCACTTGCTCAAAAGGTGTTAGCAATCGATTCAATTTCAAAATGCACGTCGAAACGCAGTTTTTCCATTGGTTTACTACACTCCAATGATAGAAAATAGAATAAGCAAAGTAAACGCAAACAGTAACATATACTTTAACCGACGACGTGAATTACCGTTCATTGATACAGAAACTAAGAAAACGATCACGCAACAAGTGGAAACATACAAATATGACATAATTGATCAAATAACATGATGTTATGTGGGATTTTACCTTTGAACTCTACATTTTTTCAGCCAATGAGAAATAAGAGGAGCTCTAGTAGTTAGAAAAAAAGATTTAAAGATCACATAACATTGCTATTGATATTCTAAGATGCTTGTTTTTCCACTACAGATATTTGAATAATGCCATAGTAAAAATACTTAAGTTATGAGTTATGATGATGTAATCAGCATGTAAGTTCTGAAATTCACATGATCCATGTCAAAATTATGTATATTCCTACTGCCCACGATCTAAATACTTATTGTGACAAATGTACGATACCAAAAAAAATAAAATAATAATAACAACAATACTTTGGACCGAAAACAATTAGGATTATTAGCAATAACTTCCTCCTCGGAAGACACATACAAATGTCAGGAGTGAAGAGTTGCAATAAATCTTTGAAATGTGAAGAGAATGAAAGAAGAATACTCGAATACCAAATAAGACAAATTTTGAGGTGAAATAAATAAAATAAATCAATACAGAAAATGTTTAGGCAATTAGATATAATGGAATAAATTTTCAACCACGTTTAAATTTTTATCCGCAAAATTTTTAACACTTTACTACAAAGTTTCTTCACGAAATACTTCCACACACACCATACAAGACAGAAAGAAAACATCAGATAAAAGAAAATGAACAAAACACAAACACAGAATTGTTTATTGAATATAAAAGAATCCAAGTGAAGAGCAAAGTTCCTAGTGAAATTTAAAATGTACCTACCTACCATTAAGATTAAGCATGTTTAAAATTATGTTTGTGTTAAGGATTAGAAATGAACAAAGTGTGAAAATCAAATGTACCTATGTTTATATTAGACCACAAGAAGTGGATCTATTATATTTGTAATGAAATATATACCTGGAAAGACCACTCAATGAAGCAAGGAAATATTGCGCATTGCAAAACACATAAATACAAGCCTTGTGAACTTTGCTGAAGGGATTTTTAAAGAAGTGGCAAACACGGGAGATATCAAAATGAGCCTATGACCTGAGGCCTGAGCGCTTGCACCAGACCGTCTACGAATCAATAAAAATTATTAATGGGGCATTAAAATTACGTCACTTCGATCAATTAAAAGGTGAATGCAACAAGCAAACGTGTTTTAAAAATATAAGATTAATTTCTTAACTCTATGATGTTTTTGGCACGACCTTTTCAGATGTTACACAAATTTATATTTTTTTCGTTCGTGGCTTGTGGAGCCTTCTTGTGGAATCCTCTTTCGTCTCTATGAAAGTAGCGGTAGCCTGAAAACGGAGAATCGAAACATTTGAAAAAAGTGTTTAATCTTACGATAAATGAAAAAAAAGTCCTTTTATGTAGACTAACTTTAAAGATACGATATCATGTAGGTATATTTGTGGGATTATGGAATTAGTTAGACGGCTAAATATTTATATTTATTAACTTTTATAAATAAATTAAAAAGTACCAGACTCCAGATCAGGTAGATTTAATCGTGCCGAGTTTTATTATTTGAACGTCCTCGAGTTGGGTTTCCTTTTACATCGGTGTATTCATTACAGACCTGCCTTCCCGTTCACTTCTTGTACTTTTCATGTCCAAACTTCCTTACCGAATAAACATCCTTCGTTGCTCAACACGATTCCAATGTTCGCTCGTCCATATTCAATTGTAAATCATTAATAATAAATGGTATATGTACTAGATACTTGCAAAATAAACCTGCTCTACTCTTGAAAAAAAAACACTGGTATCTAAAAGGTGACTCTAAAGTCATCATCCTATCGGAAGATGCTTTAATTTTTACAAATGGCGTATTATGTCATCACGATGTTGATATTTGTGAAGTAAACCGAAGCAGAATAAATGTTGACAATATACTTCTCAAGAAAGTGGAATAATCTATTGTGAGGTATTTTCATAAACTATGAATACCGTTAAAATATGCAGAAGATTGAAAGTTTATTTTTTCTAATTTAATGATTGTACTAAAAATGTGTAATTATAATATTTTGATTCATAAATATTGATTTGAAAAACCACTCACCCCGAAACGGTTCGAACTACAACGTCATTATGCAATAGAAAACGCAACTAGCTGGTAAGGCGGCTATCAATAACATTGCCCGGCGTGACGTCAACGCCGTCGAATTCACAATAATAAAAACGAACATGTCATTTTGGCGGCAAATCTAAAATGACACATTTTAAACCGTTATAGATTTTATTTTTGCCACCATAAAAATAAAATAAAAATACCTTCGTTATACTTATATTTTACTTAGTTTTTACGAAAATGAAAAAACAGTGAAAATACTCAATTTTTTTATTTTAAAGTTACCGTCTTGGCAAATCGAGCGAGGACTTTAGCGCCATCTTGTATATATTCTGTGCTTTCATTTTCATAGGCATCAATACCTACCTTAAACTATTTGAAATATATTTATTGCTTTGTATTTCACAACATTTCATTAATTAGATAGATGCTGGTTTCCCGACTTCAGCCACGATTTGAATTACTTATACCTTCTATTGCTTGTAAGGTTGATGCATAAGATGATCGAAAATAATATGTATAATAGATTTGAAGGAATCTAGTAAAACGATCGTTAAATATGCACCAACTTAACATTAAGCCCCAATTCCTGTACATTTCACTGAAAACATTATACTGTACATTATACTGATTAAATTGAAACTTGCGAAACGATAATAGCAGACGCAAATATTTTAGTGATTCTATGACTAAACAGCGCTAAGTATGGATAAAAAATTAGTAAAGCATTTACTCTAGACTCTTGGTCCCAGTATATTTTGACCCTTTTTTTTAAAAGTTTAAAAAAAAATATTTTTTACAAAGTCCAACACTGTTTTAAAGCTTCGGAACTCTAGCTAAATGTGATTTTTACATATAGAAATATTAGACAGAACTGTCTGTGCAAATTTCATGACGCCATTTGAGAACCTTTGACGGCCTCCGTGATGGAGGAGTAAGGCGTGAGGAAATAAATTTTATTTGGTTCATTTGTGTTGTTTTACAATTAAATATTTAAAAATATTATATTTTAATTAATCAAGATAAGATTAACGAAAGTCAATCGAAAATCCGAACAGAAAAATCAGAAAAAGATACGGATACTCGAGTCCCAGATGTATCCGTATCTTTTTCTGATTTTTCTGTTTGGATTTTCGATTGACTTTCGCTAATATTATCTTGATTAATTAAAATATTATAATTTGAAATTTAACTCATTAAGTTAAAAATATAAATAAAAATATTTAAAAATAATTTTAAGTATTTTTTCGGCAAGTTCCAGAGTCTAAGATTCTCGCAGAATCACCATGGTATAAGGCCACCATTCAGAATTGAAACATTCATTGCATCTCTCTCCCCTCCCCAAAACCTTAACAAGACTTTTAAAAAATTCATTGTCAACGTGTATTCCTCCATATTACCATAAAATTAATTAGTTTTTAATTACTAGCAAATTGCAATCGAATGTGCATAAAAATTTCAAAAATCGTTTATGAAAATAATCTAAAACTCTATCTAAGTCCAAACTAGAATTTTTGTGTAACATGTAGTACCGACTCGTGCAGATCTGATAATCTGTTCTTACGCTATAGGCATCGAACACTGCTCTCGCGATTAAGTCAGCGGATTTTTCCCGTCGAAAGGAAATACCCTGATTCTGAGTTCTGTATAATAATGATAGCTGGTTGTGTATAATGTATAGTCTATAACTATGACCTAAGTGTGAGTGTAAAGTGGCTGGCTTGTGTCATAATGCGCAAACACGCCTTCCGTGTTCATTGCGTAACCCTTCGTGACCTGAAAATGTCTTGGATTTATTGATAACCTCATAGTTTCCTATTAAAAATATGAACGGAGGTGCAGTTTCAGATAATAAATCAGTGCTAAATTTCTATGTTTTTATACCTACTGACATAAATACCTAACAGTGTTGTATATTTTTTTACTTTTATAAACGCATAGTATTAGTTAACATTTTTTAATTTAAATTTTGAATCCCAGTAAGGTGACGACCATTTTCGATTAACTTTTACTACAAATTGGTTTACAATATACACATACTAAAAATTTGATTTAGATAAATTTTAGTTTTTCCTATCGTTTCGCTTGAGTAGAATGAAAATAAAATTGTTAATTACTTTATTAAAAATATAAGCGTAAAACATTAAAAAATGCATTTTTTTCAGTAGAAATGTATGACCGCACATAAGAAATAACTTTTTTCAAATATTTTTTTTTATTAATAATTCAAAAAAGATACATAAATCACAAATACATTTTATACACTAATTAATTATATAATATATATGTTTGCAGGGCTTGTGTGTATAGGGGGAGGGGGGGAGGGGTGTTATTATATAGTTTTTATTTGTTATGATTTAGTTCAGGTTTTGAATGTGCTTTTTAAGGTGAGTTTTAATTTTTTTTAAATTGGTATTCATGTATATAGTTTAATGTTTTAAATTGTCTGTGAGGGTTTTCCTTGATTAAATTTTTCTTCTTATAAAATTTTTCACTAAAGAAATAAAAAACACTTTTGCACTACGATAGACCTTTTCTAAACTTTTCTAGATTTTTATGCCTGTTTCCTACATTCATATTGATATCATAAAGTACATTAAGAAAATACATATTTTTGGCTTGTGCCATTCTTCTTAAAACGGCTCAAATTTAAAAAGGTAATGGGGCCAACAGACCTAGCTATAAAAGATCAAGCGTTATTTGGCTTGGCCTACTTCAAAATATCGCTCGTCATACATTCCCATTGGGAATGTACGGCAACCGATATGCCGAAATACGCCAAACCAAATAACGCTTGAGCTTTTATAGCTAGGTCTGTTGGACCCATAAATGGCGGAGTGTTGCTTAATAGTATCCTAATCGGTTATCATTCTCACTTTGAAATGAGATCCCTGATATTAGACCTCCAAATATGTACGTCTTTGTCCCTGACGGTTCCGATAACGTTAAAACGAGCTCTTCCGGAGTAGACTTTGGTTATTTAACAATTTTTCAAGAACACTTAATGATTTCTACGTATAATATGCATACAAATAAAATGTACTTATTCAGATAATTGGTGTTTTTTATGTACTTTTATGAACATTTTTAAGTCATGATATATTTCATATCAGTTGTTAATTATATTTATTATTAATTAAAATTATCTGAATCACGGTGAAAGCAAATAGCAAAGAGTGGCAAAAATCGGCAAATGTGTTTGATGAATGCGCGCGGAAGTGCGTTTGCGGTTGTTCCTAGTTCCCTTTGTTTGAAGTGGCCGCTTATCTATAGATTATATTTCATAAAGTGCAAAATTTCGTTGTTATCTTTGTGGCGAATTGAGATGAAACGAAATAGCGCAAATCCGGTTTAGTAATGTGATAACGATGAACATACTTTTATTGTCAGCTTATTCGAAATTTCAGGTTTTCTAATAAAACTTTTACATTTAAGATTTTATAGAATAAATTCAATATTCGATTTAGAGGCATTCTTGGAGATGCCAGGGGTGCTAGCATAGTCCATCGATAAGGATCGGTAGGATACTTGTCGGTAACTTCTTATCGTTCCCTAGAACAACTGCAGATCGCAAACGAATAGGTGACAGTTCACAATGACTAAGTGTCCCTAATATATTCGATATCAACTGTTGTTTGTACATTAGCGATCTGCAGTTGTCCTAGGGAACGATTAGAAGTTACCGATCCTTATCGATGGACTATGCTAGCACCCCAGGATTTTGTAAGGATTATCATCTTCTGCCACCTTATCGTTTTACGATTTGTATGACAATAATTACGTAGCTACCTAATTCTTTTATATTATAATAGATTTTTTGTACTTTGCAGAATTCTTTATTATTTAAACTTTCTAGTTACTTCATTGTGTCTACCTTATAATTTTTGTTATAAGGTATTTTATTTATTTATTAATTTTCAATGCCCTGGTGGGCTTTTACATGATTTAGTGTATAGTACAGAGACACAATGTTTAGATAAAAAATACAAACTTAACTATATGGTAGGTGTAATGAAAATAATATATATAAGAAGAGAAAAATAAAATAAAAGCACAAACCAGTTTTTAAACCGCAGTTGGCATAAAAATTATAATATAGTGTAGGTTAATTATACTAGGTGAATAATACATGACAAAATGCATGATAAAGAAAAAAAAAAGATAGAAACATCTTTTTACATTGTTGATAAATAGAAAAAAATGGCTCCTATGCGATGCTTCTTATTATTTATAAAATAAGTCATAAAAATAAAAATATCATTCAGGAATCTCTGGTAAACTGGTAAACTTGCCTTAAATTTGTTGATATTTGAGGTAAATTTGTGACCAAGCATGTTAAAACGAGAAATAGGTGCACGTGTGTGGCAGTTGGTCCCAGTAGTATTACCAGGTAGAATGTGTATTTACGGCCAATATCTGAAATTATAATTGATTTCTAAGAGTATTGGGTTAGAAAAAAGAAATAGGAAGATATACAAAATAAAATTTATTAAGTTTCACCAGCTGATTCATTCCACCAGAGATTTTGACCCCCTTCTACGAAATGTTTTTTTTCTTGAAATGACTTTCATTGGTGCAAACAATTGTCTTTAATTTAGTTATAGATATTTCAAAGCCAATTAAATCAGCTGAATTGGTCCACAAAATGCAGATATAAAATTTTGCCCAATATAAATCATGATGACCTTTCGAGAGATTTTCTACATTTTTATGGCGTCAAATGCCCTTTATGCTTTTCCGATCAGCTACCTACAATTCTGATCGTGTAGATTTTGCAATATAGTTTTTAAGAACGCGTAATAAAGCCGGTTATAACGTGGGGATTTATTGCCAGCAATCTACTTGGCCAATAATTATCTCTGGCAGCAAGGAAGCGATATCGGTACAGTTGCTGACGATCAAACAGGAAATCAATCCGAGGCAGGAAAAACTAATCGTACCTACGTAAGTAATGTTATATCGACATCGACCACTGGCTAAGGATAGGGTAAGCCCAGCTTGTTACTTTAGCGGTCAAAATGTTGTATCCGAAACTGCTTACGAATCACAACTTCAGATGCACTTGAAAATGAACTGTAAATACTAGAAATGAAACGGTACGAAATGTTGTTTTGCTGGAATTGGGTGATAATATTTTTTGGGAAAACTAGGGATGCAAGGAAGAAGGATATCCAATCACTTACCCCTGAAAAGCAGCACAAAACAGATTCACAAATATAGTTTATATGGTTCCACCGCGATACCTCGAGGTATTTGACGTCACAACACACAAATTAGTTTAATAATAATAATTAGATAATTTGTAGAGCGCCGTTTTTGTGAGAAATCAAGGGCGCTGTACAATTTATTATGAATTCTTAGACTCTATCTAAGTTTATTATTAAATAGTATATTCATGACAGCTTTTGGGGAGGTGACAGCTAAAGGAAGAAAGATAGAGCCCAATCAAGAAGAACAGAGAAGATTTTACTGCGATATGGCGCAATATCTTCTTTTTCCATCACCCTGTCATTTTGAAGGTTAGCCATTT
This sequence comes from Limnephilus auricula, assembly GCA_951813805.1. NCBI lineage: Eukaryota > Metazoa > Arthropoda > Insecta > Trichoptera > Limnephilidae > Limnephilus > Limnephilus auricula. The sequence continues at coordinate 9,003,747 of OX638393.1, forward strand.
TTAGGGAAAGCTGGAGCCTAAAAAACTGGACGACATTTTCAATACCCATACTATGAAATCGGTTTAAAGACTTCCAAATTACGTCTACCGTCAATATTTCCCCAGATACATAGGTACCCTTTAATCATAAAAATACATGACTTGTGATGCAAATGCGGTTTTTGGGAGACAGTGGAAGTAAAATTATTCTATACAGGCAAATACAGTGATGTACCTGTTTCAAAGAAACAAATAAAAAAAATGTTTGGTTAAAAAAAATATTTTCACCATAACGTATTGTAAGGTTCTCAAGAACTCGTGCGGTTTTTGAAAATGTGACATAATTGTGAAAAAATGTACATATTACCTAACGAAAATATAATAATAAATTTTTGGATTAATTATATAGCGTCGTTTTCACCGCTTTTTACTGACTAAGCCATATGGGATAAATTATTTAAAAAAAATATATATATTAATTTGACTTTGCGAAAATCTTTGATTGGCGGTGTTTTGAATAACAGGTCTGTAGTAGACATATTTTATTGGACTTACTGTATACATCATAGATTTTTTTTTACTTGTAGATTCCTTAATGTAAAGGTGTATAAATAATATATTGAAAATAAAGATGATTTTTTTTTAAATGTACATTAAATTCATGTCAGTATTTTTTTAATTTTATTTTTTATTAATAATTCAAAAAAGATACATAAATTACAAATACATTTTATACACTAATTAATTATATAATATATATCTTTGATGTACCCCCATAAAAAATCAGGGCTTGTGTGTATGGGGGGGAGGGGTGTTATTATATAGTTTTTATTTGTTATGATTTAGTTCAGGTTTTGAGTGTGTTTTTTAAGGTGAGTTTTAAATTTTTTTATATTGGTATTCATGTTTCTAATATTTTCTGGTAATGAATTAAAGAATATTACTCCGAGATATTTATGATTTAATTGTCCAATTGTTTTTATTTGTATTGAATTTTCTGTTGCGCAAAAGAGAGCATCATCTGACTTCTAGCTGGCAGTTACTTGAAAAAATAATAGAATCTGGCTTACAAATTAAATGCCTAAAATTTTTCTCTGCATTTATATTTACTCTACTTTCTTTTTTAATCTATTTATTTAAAATTTAAAATGGAATGATTGAAAAGCATGGGTACATGTTTATACATTTTTTTAATGTTCTCTTTATTTCTCTTATCTACGTTTATATCATTAACAAACTTCTTATATAGCAAGCGTATAAGCATAAGCATCTTCTTGTATCTACCATCAAAAATTTAATATATTATCTATTAAAATATCTAAGTAAAAGTCAAAAAAATAATTACATGTAATAAATCTGCTCATTTTGACTGTCTTAAAACGGGAAAATTTTATAGTTGGACCGCTAAAGATAATTGTAATATTTAATGTTTAAAAAAAAAAAAAAAGAAATATTAACAATTAAATTAAAACAAATCTTTAAGTGGTGTATACAAAGATAGTTTTCATTAAATTAATTAAAATGACGCCACTAGGTGAATTTTATTAAATGAAAACAAATCATTTTGTACACACCACTTATTTAATGAAAATTATCAACATGGTTCGAAATGGTTTCTTCGTCAGGATAAAATGAAAAAAATTCTAAAAAGTGTATTTGCGATTATTGAAGAAGTAAATATTAATATTTGAACATGCATATTAGTTACAAAAAATTTCTTTTAGCAGTAAAGTATTATAAAATCGTAATTTGTGATGTAAGTTATGAGGTATAAGAAATCGGTTAGTGGAAAGACTTAAGAAAACTGTAAGTCGTTATGTCTTAGCTTAGTTATTATTATGTTTGTTTTCGTTTATTTGACTCTTGAACTATGATTTAAAAATTTAGTGCTTACATCTATCAATAAAACAACAACAATACAATCTACAAAAAATCGGTTCGCAGCACCAAAAATCCAAGATCCAATCTCTTGTAAGTTGATTCTGCGCCATCCCTGCTACAATCGAATCATCTCTTGCAAACTCACCTAGCAAAACGACCAACTGCTGGAACGTGTTATATTAGCGTTCGGACCGGTATACTGGCATTTCCGGGTCCGTAATGTCCCCCTTCCCCTTGCCCCTCTCCAACCGGTGACCGGGGCTCGGGGACCAGAGACGGATCTCACTCATCATCACGTAAGCCTTAATTAAAACCACACCGATCTGTAAAGGTCAAGGCCCGAGACTGTGTTGGGAATATTGATGATTTGCCCGGCAACACACTGTTAGTCCTAACTGATTGGACGCCTTACAAGACTTTTATACACTTTTACATAAGAACTATTTTTATTATAACATAATTTTTTATGTCACCAAATTAACTAATTTTCGATAGTTACAGTAATGGCTCGCTTAAATTTCATTTAGATACAAACAAATTTGAACCGAAATATTTTCTGATTCCTGAAATTTTAAGATTACGAAAATTTCTGATCACTGAAATCTTGTTTGTGTTGTGTTTTTGATATGGAATATACCAGAATGCGATCATTTGAATTATAAAGAAATGAAATGGTGCTGTAAAGCAAAATAACCTCAAAAAATATTAATACCACAAGTTTTTACGGAACTAAGAACTAATATCACCGCTGCTCACATTTTACAGAAAACGATTTATTGTGGCAGTTTCTTAAATTGAATGACGAAGCTCACAATATATCAAGACCTCGCATTCCCAATCTCTACCAAAATATAACATTCTTGCCTTGAACACTTTAAGATTTAAGTTTTAAAAACATATATTTTTGTTATTTTTATGATAATCTCTGAACATTTACCGAGTTGAAAAAGTCATTACCTTTATAAAATTCCCTCGATAGGAAAAAATCTTAAAGTGTTTTTTTCAAAATTATTTGCATTATATTGAAAAATTTCGACAGGAGATTATTCCTCTATTTTAATTAAGACGATAGACTTCGCTTTTTGACCCATAAAAAAAGGACGCCAGGAAAGAAGACTTTTCTACATCGAAAATTGCACGAAATGAATATAATATATTTTTTAAATTGCCTTCTAGATGGTGAAAGCTTTGTCGGAATGTTTTTAAATTTTTCGAAGCGTTTCGTAGTAACGTAAACATTCACTGCCAAACACGTAAAATTTATCGGAAAATATGACTAAAAAAGGGCTGCTAACTTAATTCTCATAAAGAATTACAAAATTATAAAAACATATCGACATAGCTTCTTCTTTTGAAAACATATTTTTGTTTTTAAATTACAAATTCGTGAAAGTTTGGGTGTAGAAAAATGTTTTCTCCCGAAACCCTTTTTCGAGCGATATCTGTAGGAAAATATCATCGTTGTCCCATTCGCACACTTCGCATTCGCATGTATCGTAAGTATATGTGGACATATTGTGAGCGGGACAGAATACAGACGCGTGTGTTCCGCGTGTGGTGCAAACTCTAGCCTCTTAAGTCTCATGCTTTATGAAATATTTCGCTTACGCTTAATATTTACAAAAGCTTTTTTTAATATTAGCACGGTCTCTCTCTAACTCTAACGCCGTTCTTCCACGTAGCTATTCATAAGCGACGCTACCGCTACCTGTCAAACAAATTTGCTAGTGTAGCACCTAGCGGCGTTTTCAAACACTAATAATAGTATGGAAAACACAGACGAGCGGCGATCGCGTCGTTTGAAGGTAGCTCCATGGAAGAACGGCGTAACACTCATATTTACATAATATCTCCCTTTCAAATCATGTTCTTCGTCTTTTGAACGCTTACTACGAAACCTTAGTTACAATATATGGGACATAAATATTATTTTTGGTGGAAAAACACTTTTAGTTAGGTGTTCGGGTAAATATGTATTGATCATTTTATAGCTGCCGCTCTTAATGTCCTATCCGTCGTAAAACGTTCGTAATCCACAGATTTTTATTTGCTTCTGAATGACTAGTTTCTTTTGTGACATAAGACTCCGGATTTGATTTTGTAGTGATGAACCTTTGAACTCTGTTGCAAAAGAAACCAGTTCACGCAAGTTTTGGCGAGTACTAATTTGATTTTAATTAGTCCTTTAATCGCTTTTTTATTTTTTTACTAAATTATGTATTTTTTATAAGACATTAATTACTTGTTAGATGTGGTACTAGCAGGTTTCTGCAATTAGTTAGCGATATCTGTACTTAGTGCAATATAATTTCCTCAATGAAGAACAAATTAACTTTTTAACGATTATTGTATTAATTCTTTAACGCAGCAATATTTTTTAACTCGATTGTTTTTAATTAATTTTACTGTCCCATTAATATTTTCTTCGATATTATAGTACCTAGCCTCCCTATCCAAGTCCCTGCAGTTACCCAGGATCCCATAGATGGTATGCACTGAGAAAAATACTTTCTTCAAAGCCTCCTGTGTGAAGATGAATAGGTTTTTCACCATCTTCACATTTCCTAGAGTAACGCCGTCCTTCCATGGAGCTCGTCTGTACCTTCCATACTATTATTAGTGATGTAAACGCAGCTACGCGCTGCACTAGCAAAATAGTATGACAGGTAGCGGGGAGCGGCGATTGAGTCACTTTTAAGTAGCTGCGTGAACGAAGGGCGTTATTGATGGTTTCCTAACCGGAATCTCGTAGCACAAAAACGTGTTTAGGTAAGGAAAAGCAAATTTTACGGTATATTATTATAATATTATATTCTGATATTGATATATCAGAAAATAGTTTTCTATATTCTTTATCGTAAGTTGGGGGAGAGTAGGGTTGAGGTATAATGCATAGGCATATAAATATTTCCCTATATTTATATATTATTATGTTGTATGCAAATACATTAAAAAAAACTATACCAGATAGATTACCTAACCGGTCTGGAAGGTCTGCTCCAAAAACAACCGGATACATCAGTGTTAAATAATTGTGAATGTTTGTCAGAAGATAACAACTTTTTGCTGCTCATGCAGAATAATTTCAAAGCCTTGACCGTCTCCTCGTTACTTTTGAACCACGAAGGTCAAATATTTCGTCTTCCGCATTAAACTATTGATGCGAAGCTAAAAAACAATCAGAATTAAGAATCTGTGTAATGATTCCTTGATTTAAAACAGTTGGACATGCGCACATTAAAATCAAATAAGGAAAAAAGAAATAGCAAATAAAAATTATTATTTACTTTGATAACGATTAAACTTCCTGAAAATGCTTGTAATCACGAATAAATATTTTACATAGTTTTTATTAGATATCTATTAATTTATTTTGTTAATTTTATTTTAATTTATAAACGTCGAAGATGTCTTCCTAGTTAAAGTTAAATCTTGGTATTCCCGTCGTATCTTACCAATTACGTAAATTCCTTTCGATTTTATGTTCCTTGTCACTTCCTCATTCCTTGGTCCGTGTCTCAACTCTCTACTCACATCTCTCTGAGTGATTTACAACGACCATCTTCGCTGATAAGTAGATTGATAGCAATACAAACATTGGGAATAATATTGAGCAACTTGCATGATGTATTTATTTATTATTTATTAACGTCCTTCTTTTTATGGTTCTGACGTGAAATTTTTACATTTGATCACAGTATTTAAGCATTGTAAACATATAACTTTTTTGTAATATATTATCAATTTTAAAAAATACCTGACGAGTTATATAGTGGAACCAGGAGACAAAGTCAACACCTAATGACCATCCTGGGTAACTACATGGACTTGGATAAGCAGGCTAGGTACTATACTATCGAAGAAAATATTTATGGGACAGTGAAATTAATTGAAAACAATCGAGTTAAAAAAAATGGCATGATAAATATAGTTGTAGTATTCGTAAGAAAACAATACATATGTGTATAATAAAATTAGTAAAATACTAATACGATGGTTAAAAATAGATAATATAAGGGTGTTTCTCACCATCCTCTCAATAGCTTATCTACCCTAATAACGAATATTATTAAAAATAAAATACTCGCAGTGGTTAGAAAACTCGGCCAACCTATCTAATAATATATATAGCCACTATTCATAGGTTCGAGTACCGAATTATAAACTTCAACTTAATAAATAAATAAACCGTAAATCGAAAATATTCGTTATTAGTGTAGATAAGCTATTTGGGAGCAGTGGCGGCTCGTGACTTTTGGTGAGCTAGAGTGCTAATATTAACAAAAATGGCATTATTGATGTCGTTGTAGTCGGAAAATATTTTTTTTTTTTTTTCGAAAATTTATTTTTTGTATGAAGATTTTCAGGAAATCGGTGCGGCGCACGGCAAAACTGAAATTTCCTGAAAATCTTCATACAAAAATAAATTTTCGAAAAAAAAAAATAAAAATATTTTTCGGCTACAACGACATCAATAATGCCATTTTTGTTAATATTAGCACTCTAGCTCACCAAAAGTCACGACCCGCCACTGTTTGGGAGGATGGTGAGAAACCCCCTAAGTCAAATAAAGTATATCGAAGAGAAGCGAGTGTATGCATATTGCGTATACGCTTACAATATTAATTTTGTGTCTTACGAACCAATAAATAAGAATGTAATTTACTCGTAAGGTATGTAAATGAAATTATAATAATAATAAATAATGATAATAATTTTACTTATTTTATAAACACGTAGTGCGCAAACGATGACAATAATAAAGTTATTTCCAATCAATCAACTTAAATATTAGTTTACAATTTTGTGTACATAACGTACGCAAGCTAGAAGCGTGGATTTAATTTTCTGTTTTTAACGTGATTAAAAACAATTTTTTTACATTCAGTGCGATACTACAGCATAACAAATCCGAACACATGTTCACGTCGTGATATCAACATTTAAATATAGGCATCTATTTCTTTAGAGCCTACGAACCAGCGATGCATATTATATACATAGATGTACATGTAAAAACGAGAGTTCCGTTGAGGCGTTGGGGTCTGTTTTTTTTACAAATCTACAGTTTTATTCTGAGAGATGAAATTTCGGACCCCTGATTTCGAAAAACTCCACGTAAAGCTCGGGCCACATTCTAATAAACACTAAGTTTTATGTTTTGTTTATTTTCTCATTTAAATTAGAAAATGCATGCTAGAGGTTCATTCGCTAGTAGGAGTACCTACTTGAAAGTTACTACTCTGGCTACCATGTGTTACCATATAGAACATACACATGTGAATATGACGTACAAATGTACATTCCTCCTACAATTAGAGTCAATTTGGTCCAATTGAGGGTTCAGGACACTCTCGCTGCAGTCCTGATGGAGTCTTGTCCACTTATTAAGATTCATCTTACTTCATCACGATTCCGAGCAAGTCTTCGACTCTATATTGACGAGCACTCGCATTTATTGTTCGCCAAGAAGTATCTACTTGTTAGAAAATATAATATTCAGAGTCCGGACTAAAATTAACGGAGAAAAATGTTATTCTAAAATACGATCATTTTATTCGTAAAAACGGTTAAAAACAGGACTGAAGTTCTTACGAACAAATTAACAGTGTTTCAGGGTTTTTTGGCGGGAAAATGTAAGAATAATTTGTTGGTATACGTACGAAATTACGTATACCAACAAATTATTCTTACCTATTCCCGCCAATAAACATTGAAACCCTGTTAATTTGTTCGAAAGAACTTTAGTCCCGTTTTAAACCGTTTTTACGTATAAAATGATCGTATTTCAGAATAACATTTTTCTCCATGTGCGTATTGCACGGGACACTGTCTAGTCTCTAGCTTGTTTAGATAAATAAAAAAATATGCTGCAATTTATGAGAGAGCTAATGGTGTATGGACTGAACTAAATATGTTAATATACTCGAACAAATCCAGAAAAAAGACTCAGGTATGTCTATGTGCGGACGCACACTTGGGGACTTATTTGATGCAAAAAATAGTTTTAGCCTAGAAGCTTGACGTTATGCAAATCATGCAATACTTTGTTTTAACATAATTCATAAGTGTATTTGACAGCTTGGAATGGAATGGCCTGTATACTTGCCTGAAAACTTCAGCGAATTGTTAAAAATACCAAAAATACCAAATCGTCCAAGTTCTAGATACAAATCTATAATATAAAAATTTATGTTTGTTTGTTTGTTAGTACCTTATGCGCGGCCATACCGTTCATCCGATTGCTATGAAACTTTGAGAATATAACATGCCCATGAATACTTCTATATCTATACTGGTGATATCTGGCATTATGAAATTTGCATAAAAATAAAATAGGTCACGCGAGTTGCTGGAAAAATGGGTGTATTTTGTGGAGTTAGGCGGCAGGGAAAAAAGGATGGGGGAGGGGTGTGCGGGAGGGTCGGTTGGGGAATTAAAGAAAGGGGACGAAGGAGAGGGGAAGGCGAAGCTGAATGCGTGAGGGCGGGGGGGAGTTCGCAAGAAAGGGGAGAGTCGAGGGGGAACGTAGGAAAGGGAAAAGGGAACGCGGGAGGGGAAGAGGAAGAGTAGTCGGAAGGGGAACGGGGACGATTGGGAAATGACTCGAAGGGAGAAACAATTTATTTATTAAATAGCATTCAACGCATGCCGGGTATCAGCAAGTACAAAATACAAAATACGACAGAAAAGATGTTCTTGCGCAGCAAGGCATGGCAAGAGGAATGGTGCAGTTGAATGAAATTTCGGAAACATTAGATATATAATAATATAATGCCTCTTTAGATTGCCTTAAGTTTTTTTGTATAATCGTTACCTTCCCAAGAGTATCAGAATGAGAAAATTGTACTGTAATTGGATGATCAATTGTTGAACAATAAGAAAAAACTTAAATAAAAAATATCAATTAATTTTGAAAATCTTTGAAATGTGTATATTCAATATTGTTTTTTTTCTTCTTTCTTTTATTATTGTCTATACAATATACAGGCGATAAGAAGTCTTAAATATGTGAAATCCTTACAGCATAATTCTCCGAATAAGCAGACATCAAATCACTAACAAATCAAAACACACCACAGATCTAATCAAAATTATCAATACGTTTTGATATCAAGGGTTCCTTCGTCAAGATAAAATTAAATATCAGTTTAATTTGTATTCAATTTAATTTAAATTATATCCTGACGATGGAACCATTTATTTAGAAACTTGTTGATACATTTTATTAAATAAGTAATGTATGCAAAGTGATTCGTTTTCATTTAATTAAAATAACGCCAAAAAGTGAATTTGCGAACATTGACACACGGAGAAAAATTTTATTCGAAAATATGATCATTTTATTAGTAAAAACGGTTAAAAACGGGACTGAAGTTCTTACGAACAAATTAACAGGGTTTCAATGTTTATGTAAATTATTCAATGGGAACATGTAAGAATAATTTGTTGGTGTACGTAATTTCGTACGTATACCAACATATTATTCTTACATTTTCCCGCCAATAAACATTGAAACACTGTTAATTTGTTCGTAAGAACTTCAGTCCCGTTTTTACTAATAAAATGATCGTATTTTAGAATAACATTTTTCTCCGTGCAGTCTTCATCGAATGCCTACAATTTGCCAAAAATGTACAAGTTTTTAAAAGAAGAGTACTAAAATTTCTTGGTATCGCCACAAGGAGTGATACAAATATAAGATGACCTAACTGATAATCCTGAAGATTTAATATTCATGGAAAACACCTAGTATGGCGGCTATAAATTCCACAAATGTTATATTTACTATTCAGAGAATAAAGAAACATTAAAAAAAAAAAATAGTAGGATGAGCAAGCTTTCAACACTACCTAACTGGATTGAGTTGAGTTCTAATGAGTAATTGTTCCGGGATGCAGCCTGCGAGGTAAAGATTATCCTGATAATAGACAATTGGACAACCTTCGATAGAAGAGGATACCAGAAGAGGGAGAAGAAGAAGATGACAAAACAAAATATCACAGAGATTAATGCTTTTGTTTGTCTTTGATCTAGTGTAAACTGTAAAATTTCTTCAGTCAATGCTCTGGTCTATGGATAGATTATCATAAATTTTCCTATTCCCGATATATTATAAAGATCCATGGTATTTCCAAAGTGTACCTACAAATATTAATTCAATCCACGAGTAGTTTGCCCTCACGTCGAATTACCTTGTGGACAATACACTGTGTACTGTGTAGAGTGGATACTAATAGGAGATAGCGATGGGAATGATCGAAACTTTTATATAATCGATTTTTTTTAATCGAGACATCACAATAATCGAATGATTAATCGATTTTTTGCTCGGAGTTCGGGAGCAATAGCTACGGTCAGGGGCAGGATTTTTGTCTGTGACGGGGGGGGGGGGGGGGGGGGTGGTAGGAAGTCGAAAATTATTATGGTGCATCATGTATGGCAACGCTTGTTGTTTGTTGTAATTTTATTTGTTGTTTTTTGGTATGCATTTCACAACATAACAATTATTGTTAAGCTACTTAGTTTAGCCCATTGGTAAAAATTTCCATTAAAAATATTTATGTATGTTTAATAATATGAAAATAATTATAATTATATGACATTTTTGATCAAAAACAATCTCTAAATAACGCAACATTAGTAAGTAAGTACTGCGACAATAATTCAATCACCGTTTTTATTTCCTGGCAATGGCAAATTCCTTTTTGTTTGATGGCAACATTAGTGTTATTCCATTTTCCACGAATTTCAAATATGTGGGCATCTCACAACAATAAAATTACTAATAAGATATTTAGTTTAGCCGGTTGGTACAAATTCCCATTAATAATATTGACAGTGTGTCTGTGTTTAATACGAAGATAATAATTTTATGTCGTTTTTGTTAAAAAAATAACCTCTAAATAACATGTAGGTTATGGACACCGTTTCGTATGGAATTATTTGTATTTATATTTTTATATTTGTAGTTTATCATTAAATAAAGTTTTCTTACGATAGAAATCGTTTCATTTTTATTACAAACTAAGAAACACCTGTTAATTTCAAATAAATTAAATATATTTGGTCATATAAAGCAGATATGAAAACATATTACCTACTTGCTGATTTTAGTAGAGTATTATTTACTGCCCTGAAGAAACTACGGTTTTAGCGAAACCCGGTCGGCATTAAATATAAAAATGGTATATACTAAGTTATTGTTTTATTTTAAATTAAATATACAATACCCAAATAGATGATACATAACCTCATACTAAACATTTTTAAATTGTTGAAAGCTATCACCATCGCAATCTTTTACGTATAAACTATACTGAAAACGTAAATCGTTACCTAAAAGTATTCATTCATAATATAAAATTCACACATCAGGTTGATTATAACATGTACCTATAAAATATTTCGTTTGACAAGCAAAATCACTTTCGATGACGTTTCAAGACTATGCATTCGAATTCTGACATCGAGAAGCGAGAATCGATTCCAAGTTCGATGACGTTTAAAACCGATTGTCTCGGCCGTGCATTCGAAAGAATTTTGACATCGAGAAGCGAGAATCGATTCCAAGTTCGATGACGTTTCAAACCGATTCTCTCGGACTGTGCATTCGAAAGAATTTTGACATCGAGAAGCGAGAATCGATTCCAAGTTCGATGACGTTTCAAACCGATTCTCTCGGACTGTGCATTCGAATGAATTTGACATCGAGAAGCGAGAATCGATTTTTCTATGGAAATGAATCGAAATCATTCGATGGTAAAAAAGATCGAGTAAATAATCGATTATTCATCGATTGTGCCCATCGCTAATAGGAGACATCAAAGCTCCGGTCAAATACACATTACGCATGTCAGGCCCGGCCATACCCACTACACTCTGTACACTGTACCTGCTATGGCAGCGGTGGGGGAGTTTGTGGGGGTGTAATTGCATTCAATCAGTTGCAATATCAGGATGATCACGATACAATACATAGCTGTCAAACATTTTTACTGTTACTTCTTCATTTAATTTAATCTTTATATTATATTGGCCGTGTTTAATTCTTTATATTTAACAAACATCCATAGTTTATGAAATCGTTGAGTCTATTTGAACCTTCTTATTTAATCTCTTCTCTTAGTAGCAAACTGTTGCAACAATCAGAAGAGACTTGTTTGATCTGATGTTTATGGCAATTGATGAGTTGGATGCAAAAACAATTTGATGAAAATTGTGGTGCTGAGTAAAACGCTTTCAATTTTTTTTAATTCCTAGTACTCACTTGTAACTTATAACTAGTGTTCAAATTTTTGCCATCCTTACCTTGAGATAAGTCCCATTTAGTGTTTATCCAAATACCTGTGTTTCGTCGAGTAATATGTGTGTATAACTTCACATGTTGTATAGAAAAAGTATGATGATAATAATTACTAGATGTATTCTGCAGTACTAAATCGACTTTGTAAATCCTCTATTGGACCGCCCTGGAAGTACAGCAGCCAGCAGCACTTAAGATTCTAACAGCGGACAATCGGACTACCATATACTCGTACTAGGGGAGCAGAGATCTGAATAGCAATCAATGGGAATTGGATATGATCACTGATGACATGCCGGACGGTGACCGCATGTTAGATTCGAGATGTCTTGTACAGTTAACGGATTGTGTGCGCCAAATCAAGAGACGGATCCAGATTGGCATCAAACGATTTACTACTGTCAAAGGGCAAACCTGCATGAATAACTGCCTGCTGATTAAGGCAGATCACTGAGGCATTCACATTGTTTCGTTTTTCATAGAAAACAACCATATTCGTATTAGTAATCGCGAAATAATTTAAAAAAAAACGAGTTGTCGGATGTCTGAAAAACTTACCAACACGCCATTTACGCAGATACGACGGAACGTGGAGCACCACACAACTAGGGCCTAGCATAATAGGTACCTACAATTCTTTCTTCATTTACTTGAATAAATCTCCTCATACAAGCGTAATCCACAATCTTGAACAGATTCATGTATTTGCTTAATTTGATCGTGCTTCTAGTCCTGGAGCATAATTAATTTGCTATATTTGAAATTTTTTATATTTAAAAAATTACATCGTTATTTTTAATAATACAATTTTAAAGCCTATTTCATCACCTTTCCAAAACAGTTTTTAGTTTTAACAAATATTCCATTTATTTCGATTTTATTGTAAAGCGGGAATATTTTTAGCCTCTGACAAAATACGGCAATTTTTTTAAGGGTTGGCGTTATTCCGGTCAGATAGAGATCCTGGGTTCGAATACAGTTGCGACTGGTACCTGTTTTATTTTCTGTGTATGAAATATCCATGTTTGACCAAAAAGCAAGGCAAAAAAATGAAGTCCCTTGGAAAGTAAGGCAATACTAATATTTTTTTCTATCCTTTCAGGATGTTGTACAAAGCGTATTCTGTATATTTTTTTATCTTAAAAAAACAAGATCTATTCAAATCATTTGTAAACCCTTTTGCATTAGATAATTTCTGCTTCAGTAATTCACATGCAACCTTTACCTGCGCAAATTTGGAGAAATAATTTTGTAGTAATTTTATAAAGTCTATATAAAGCGTACTTGAACTTCTTCACAATATCGCGATTGTTGTCTTTCCTATTACTTACACGCTCCAAATGTTACGAATACATAAAATAACTGCCGCTTTTTACCGTCAACCGGATTTCTAAAGTATGATTAGAGTAAATAGTGTATATATTGTATTATTCTTACAATAGATAGCGGTAGTACCAGTCTTTACATCAAATTGCATCTTTCCTATTATACTTATTGACATACAAACTCTAGCTGCGCCAAAAATATTATCGGATGTAAGTCAACTTACAGCATTTATGCATAAAATGTAGACATCTCCGAAAAGTCAAAATTTGTGTTGAGTTTGTGGTTATTTGTAAAAGTGTACCCTCTCTCTGGTACAAAACTCATAAACACAACCAAATCAATTATGTGTAATTCAGAAAAAGTTGTAGTGAATAAAAATAAATTTTGATGTTTTCTGGGTCACTAGTAGGATATTTAAAAATGTCATACTAACGTTTAAATAATATATGATTTACTGAGATCATTCGAATGCTGCTTTCCTAAATATCTCAAAACTATGTATTTAGAGATGTTTGACTAATAAACTGGATGATCGATATGTATTTTATCTACTCTAAGATTCTTAGATCAATTTTTCTTTCAATTAGACATAATATTACAATGGATTTGTGCTAAAACTGCATAAAAAATTAAATAGGTCTCGCGAATTGTTGTATTGTTGGTGGTTGTAGTGTTGGAAAAATGGGTGTATTTTATGGAGTTAAGCGGCAGGGAAAAGTGTCGGGAAAGGCGAAGGCGGAGAAGGTGGAAGCGAAATGCATGAGTGGAGGTTTGCAAGAAAGGGGAGAGGTGAGGAGGGGCGCGGGAGGGGAAGAGGAAGCGGAAGGGGAACGGGGACGAATGGGAAATGACACGAAATTGTTAAACTTAAACAGTTAAACTTTGGAACTTTCATCTCTTTGATGATATGGTGTACTTAACTACCACAGTTTTATTGAAATATATGTAATACATTTTTTAATAAAATATTTTGAACCGAAACGATAGCAGAGTTTCCAACCTCCTTGTACTATATATTATCATGTCATATGCTGTATAACCACCCTGTACTAAAGGTTACCGACTAACCCAAGCACCAACCGTATCATAGATATATTTTTTTATAATACCTGTCTGCAATTTAGCAGAAGCCGCTATGCGAGCATCATTATTATTGCACGCATGCAGTGGCAAGTTAGTACAGATGCAAGTCACTGCAGGTAACAGGTACCAGCAGAGGGGAACCTCTCCTCTAACGGGAAGATGAAAGGAAGGTTGCAGTCGGTTTGCGAGAAAAACTCACTGCATTTTACTGTTTCCCGCCATACTTAACGATACCGGAGGCTTGGTACCTACTTGGCACTAGGAACTAGGTGACTTGATACGGTGACCGGACAACTCAACAAGAATGATAATATTGATAATTCGATAATTTGTAGAGCGCCGTTTATGTGAAACAACACCTCAAGGGCGCTGTACAATTTATTATGATTTCCTAGGCTCTAACAAAATTTATTATTTAAAAATCGATGCAGTAAACATACTTCCTGAGAGGTCACTTTGTCACTTACCCGATAAATATACTTTTATTGGAAAATTTATGCTTGGAGAAGATACGACTTTGCACGCGGAGGAAACTATTTTTAAAACACGGAATATCGCAAAATTTTATATTTGCTACTCCCATCACTGTTTGTATTACATTTAGAAGAACCTTAGTGCCAAAAGTAGAGTTAAAACTTATTTTAGAAGACTGTAGAATTTATGACTCTTTTGGACTGGAGAATTTTAGAGAATTTGCTTACATTTTTACCCAATTAGTTACATGAATTACAATGTCACGGGCTGTGAACGTGAAGATGAAATGTTTTTGGCTTTATGGATATGACTGACTGAAATGTGAGTTTTAAGTTAAGCTCCATTTTCTTACACAGTTTGAAAATGGCCTTGTAAGCCGAAACAGCTGTCACAATAATAAATTAACTAAAACAATTGCAGAACTTAATAATAAACATTATTAAACTAAATTTAAATTAAATTAAATTAAAAATAAAATAAACTTGATAGTATACTTGATGGAGTTCAGGAAGCGCGGTCATTTCCGTGACAAAGAAAAACAGAACAGAAAAATTGAAGAAAAATAATTATACAAACAACAAATCTATTTTAACCCATTATTTAATCTATTATTTAATAGTTTTCTGTTTTATTCGATTACCGGCGTGGTAATATATGTATATATAAAATGTGTGTATTCGCAGCATCAAGTTCAGTTCCATATCAGTTGATCCCTAACAGTTGGCCCACTGGCATATTCATATACAATATACATTCGGTTTAGGTCTATTAGGTCCACACAGGAGGCCCTGAGGAAAATAATTTCTCTCAGGGCCTCCTGTGTCATCTTTGGGGATGCTGTGTGGAAGGTATTTTTAAGGAAAGGAAGGAGAGGTAGTTCTGGGAAGGAAAAAGGTATGAGGGTTGGGTAGGAATCTGGGGTTCAGTGTGTCTAGACCATCCACCGCCAAGACCTAGACAATGAACTCCATGAACCCGGGCACCCCTGCTAAGTCACCAAACGTAGTGAACCACTTGGGGTGACTTATGGCAGAGGTGTTGATTATCTAATAAATGGTTACCGGGGCGGCGGTACCCATTCCCGCCTCCCAAATTGATTATCTGCTAATCCAAATTATCTGCTAATGTTATGGGTTTTTGAAGCTTTATTGCATCCGCTTCTTACAACGATAAGTCAAAGATCAAAGATTCTAATGTTTACTCAAAGATAACCCAAATGCTTTCCGACCATTATAAAATTTCACAAGAAGAGTTTTTCTATGCAATCCATTTCAAATTCACAAATAACAAACAATGCGCCTACTTTCCCACTTTGTCCGTAATTTAAAAACACACTTTACTGAATAATTCAGCTGTTCCGTAATACCGCTACGGCAGACCGCAAGAATAGTTCTTATATCGACGCCTTGACATTGCGGCCTTGAATCGACAATGCAGAATCGGTGGCCGGTGGCGCCATCGCCGGTGAAAGGAGAAAGAGCGGCCGTGAAAAGCGCGGGACTTCCGCCCGCCGCCCACTTCCGACCCCCGCCATGACACTTCGGTTCCTCGACTTCTTCGCGCCATGACCAATTAGCTACGAGTGCGCACTGTTGTGTTTGTTTTTCTGCTTATTTTCGCTGATTACTTCCATTGTGGCATCCGATGGCGGATAATGACTTGTTTTGTTTTGGACTTGTTTTGTTTTGATCTTGTTTTTGTTTTTAAACATGCTCGTCAAATTGTTGATTTAAACTGTTTGCTCGTAGTAGAAGAAGAATTACGTATTGCGTGCGGGTATTTTACTAGTAGCTTAGTATATATTCACTTCCGATCTTAGATATTGTACGTATAACAGAAATCATTATTTCAAGAATGTTTTGAATTTCAATTGCCTACAACGTAAAACATTATTTATTTTTTAGAAATACAATTTTGATAGTTTTTTTTAGCTATTAAAATAAATTTTACAGTGAAATGAAAGGCACATCTGGATTATTTTTATTTATTTATTTTATAGAAACAAACAGTACATTGATTACAGTGTGATGACAGAGTTTACATTTATTAAATAATATTTCATGGTGGGTACCTTTGATATGTTTCTTTTTAATGTCTTGAGTGGAATATATAATTAGTAACTACCGGGTGATGTGCGTAGTGTGTGAGTGTGTGTGTATGTGTGAGAAGTGGTGATCTGTGAAGGGATATGTATGCGCATTAAACAGTTATATCATTGACATGATGCTCCTTTTAAATTTGGGCAGCGAATCTGAGAAAATTTCAATATTAGAGTTTAGGCAAACATTATTGAACGTATGAAGAGCACGGTTAATCGGCGAATTAACATGTAACAACCAAAAGGTATATCCCGGATATCCGAGGTCAGTTGGACTCTACATTGAACATTATTATATGGTAGATAGAATTAAAGAATTTTTGCAAGTAGTTGAAAATATTTTCCGTGTATCAAAATCAAAAATAATATAAAAAGGGCTGTCTATTTAGTCAGAGAGCCAAAACAAATAAAAAAAAACAGTAATTTTATTTCAAACTTTCATAAAATCATCTTATATCCTGCCCAACTTATACTGAGAATTGGTGCACAATAATTAAATATGTTACTATTTTGATGACAACCGAAATAATGACAAAAGTAAATGGAATGTAAATAGATATAGGTATATAGATATTACATTATAAAGAAAGTAATTTACAAAAATCAACACAAATCTTAGCACAAACTATTTCAGGAAATTATTGTTTTCAAACACAATTATGGTTTGTTAGACCCGCGATAATGTATGGCTCCGAATGCTGGACCATGTACAACTCCTACACCAGGCAACTTGAATCAGCAGAAATGCGAATGCTTAGATGGTCGGCAGGAGTGTCACTAAGAGATAAAATTAAAAGTTCACGCATTCGTGATAGCCTGGGTGTCACGGACATAAACAGTAAGCTAGAGGAGCGACAGTTGAGATGGTATGGGCACATAAAACGGAGACCACCAGACCACACAGTGAAGCAGGCAATGTCAATGGAGCTTCATCCAGAGGACTCGAAGAACTCCTGGATGATTCAATGCTCCAAAATCCTAAGTAGAAACGGCCTGGATGAAAGCGATACCCAGAACCGAAGAAGCTACAACATGAGAACAAGGAGAGCCGACCCCAACAGCCTACCTAGGCAATGGGTTGGGACAGTGCAAGGAAGAAGAAGAATCACAGATATGTTTATATATTTATATGTTTCAAACAATAATTTAAATAAGTAGACCTTAACCTCGACACTCTCAGAAACACAAAACATAACTCGTCTTCTAAGTGTAACGAATCTTTAATTTCAAATTTAAGCGTTGGAATATTACATCGCACACTTTGCGCACGTGGTATCAATCGATATTTACCTTACCTTTTACGCATAGAATTCGCTTTCAAGGCGATTTTTCACAAAAACGGCGGTTTACAAATTAGGCAAATAATCATAAAGCGCGGTGAATCAAATAAAAAATCGAAATGAACTTCATAATCGACATCGATACACCTTTGGATACAACCAGAAACTTAAACCGACTTTTCCTGCATATCTTAAAAATTCACCCTAATTTTTCATTCCTCAGTATCTTGAATATCGACAAAAAACATATTGGTCAGTAATAAAATGGTCCCAAAAAACGGTTTAAGGTTTGGTCCTTAAGGTAACTAACTATCTGCCAGCGGTTTTATTATCCCCGGACACCCGATTTGACACCATAATACAATCGTTAACCTTCGACAGGCTACACCGTGTTTCTGGGACCTGATAGATAGGCTTTTGACGAAGAATTATCTGAAAGAAACAAGATAAAAAATGTTCCACAACGGTCGAAATTAATTTAAGGTTCCTCATTAATAAAAATTGACCAATAAATCAAAAAAATATGTAT
This sequence comes from Limnephilus auricula, assembly GCA_951813805.1. NCBI lineage: Eukaryota > Metazoa > Arthropoda > Insecta > Trichoptera > Limnephilidae > Limnephilus > Limnephilus auricula. The sequence continues at coordinate 9,022,703 of OX638393.1, forward strand.
TGGCCTAATCAGTCGACGGTTGATGACGTAGAGAGTATGGAAAAAATGGGTAGGTAGATAGATATATATATATTTATATATATTGATGATTGATATATGAAATTGATAAAAATTAAATTCAAATACATTTTTTTAAACCTTATATTGGCAGTGTATTAAAAAATATTTATTACCTATTTAAAAATATCTACTAATAATTCTTGCCGCAGGTTTAAATACATTTATGCTATCACAACTCCACACAGGAGGCCATGAAGAAAATAATTTCCCTCGGAGCCTACGTCATCTTTGGGAATGCTGTGGGAAGGGAAAAGTATGATGGGTGGGTAGGAATCTGGGGTTCAGTGTGGTTAAGAGCGACGGACGTATGAATCCATCCCTCCCTCTGGGTAAGATGGTGGAGAGAGTCCTGTCTATCAACCAGTCTCTCCAAATTCAGCCAGCCTCACAGTGGGTGGGCAGCCCTATCCGCCGCCAAGACTTACACAATCCTCACCCCATGAAGGCGGGCACCCCATCTTAACCACTTGGGGTGACCTATGGCAGAGGTGCTGGTTGTCTAATAAATGGTTCCCGGGCAACGGTGCCCATACCCGCCTTCCAATTTTTTTTTCAAATTTAAGGGCGTTCGACCTTTCTAAATTCCATTCGTGTGAATTTATTTGCGGCAAAAAAACAATTAAAATATTTCAAACGAATATGAAATAATGTAACTATTCTCAATTCTTGCAAGTTAATTGGCCAGATAAAGCAACAATATCTCCGTAGTCTATTTCCGACCAAGTTGTACGTCAATAATGTCCATCAATTATTGGTCAATCAATATTAAACTATTCAGGTTTTAATAATTGCTACATCATGTAACATCTGATATTTTACGACCATCTTACAAAATTACCTCATAAAGCTGCCATCTTTATTATTTTAACGTCTTTTTAAAACGAATTTGTTGCGGATGACGTTAGATGATTACGCCATCCTGTTGCATCGGGAAATAGGTAAAATAGATGTTGTGGAATTTATACTAAAAAATAGGCTCGCAGTTAAAAAAAATGGCAGATGTATTTTACGGGTTCGTTTCAGACATTCTGCCGGGGAACCTTTTCGGAACATTTTTTTTCTGTTATGGTCTTCGTAGAAGCGCGCCATTTCAGATGATGATGCTTTGTATCCGGTATTTATCTTCTGGAAATGTTAAAAAAGGTTCAAATCGGGATGGGACTTGCGGGGCGCATTTAATTTAGTTGTCTATTTTTTATATTCGTACCGAAAAATTGATATTGGGTATAATATGAGAAGCGAAGGCCGTGAGCAATGGGAGCAGCACCTGCTTATCAATTATCATTTTTTAGTCCGTTAGTTGTAACGTGAGAATGTTTATGGCGTGGGCTAATATTGTGTCATTTTCCAGGGATTATCTCCGTCCTTTTTGTGACGTACAAGGTGTAAATAAATAAGATAAAAGCGGGTAAGGCTTTGTGGATACATATATTATATTATAATTTTATACATAATATGTTATATAAAGTTTAAGTAAAATAAGAAGCAAAGTTTAAAAAAGTGACAAAATTCGTGCATTCGTGAAAATTTGCCTATACGTGTTCTTCTTAGGTGTGAAAATGAAGATCTGCAGAATTCGCCCAAAAATAGAGTAGTGGAATTAACTTCACTAAAATCGCTCTTATCTCTCCTTGATTGGTATACTATGAAACTGGGCTTCAGTATGAATGAAAGCATAGTACACAATAATGGCGATCGACCGTGCTAGCACACCAGAGGCCCTATCAAACTCGCTCGATAACGATCGATAGGATAAGTATCGGTAACTTCTTATCGTTCTCTAGGACAACTGCACATCGCTAACGTAGAAACAACAGTTGATATCGAATATGTTAAGGACACGTAGTCATTGTGAACTGTCACTGATTTGTTGGCGATCTGTAGTCATGCCAGGGATCGATGAGAAGTTACCGATAGTTATACTATCGATCGTTATCGAGCGAGTGTGCTAGGGCCTCTGGTTTATAGGCATGTATTTTAAAAAAATTAGTTTCTTTACCCCTCTGCAGATCTTCTGTACCTCTTATTTTACTTGTACCAATAATGTTTATGCTCCTTGAACTTTTCAAATGACAGTTTTTTTATTTATTTATAATATAACCTAATCTTTCTATTTATTACTGTTATGCAACATTTTTCAGGTTTCGATCCCAAAACGGTGACAATTTACCGACATTGTTGTTAAAACTTTTATCGACATACCAGGCTGGAGTCTGTTCAATTGAACATTTGGCAGATCTGCATAAAACCTGTTGCAGCAGGTACATAGTTCTGCCTAAATTCGGTAGACTAAAATAGAATTTTCTTACAAGATTCTAGTATAAAAGTCTTTAGATTTTACTGCAATGCGAGTGTAAAGCTGTTCAGCATTTCGCGTGTTTACACTTTATCATACGTGCAGATTAAATTGATATAAACACATATATTTCCTCCGAAGCGCCATGTGAAAAATGCGTTCTCTGTTTGAACAGCAGAACCTCGATTACTGTCATTATAGTATTAGTAGCTGATCGCCGCGTGTATTACCGTAAACCGGGGAAACCTTCTAATCAATGTGTGTTTTCTCCGCCCGATACAGTTTCTATTAACTGTGCATGCATCACATGCGCCTGTTCGATTATGCGTTTATAAAATGTTCGCCTAGATAGCAATAACTTGGCTACCGTTAGACGGATAGAAGGCTAAACGGTTAGAGGAACGTCCGTCATGAAGGTTCCCGGTTCTTATCCGGATTGTTGCCCTCATCCGACCCGATCAGACCGGGTGCTGTTGGCATACATTTGACATTATTTCTGCAGTCAACAAGATCACGTCTCCATGTCTCCAACGGGAATCCAGTTATGGGATGATCGACTGTTTGTCATTTTGACAAAGGTTTCAAGGAAATGATATATGTATAAGTTGCATCATGTTACCAAGATGCATAAATCAGACAATCAAAATATAGGGACAAGGGACATAGTTGTGAGTAGGGAAAGGAGTTTTCAAAAATGCGTGTTTCAGTTTTCTGACACATTTTCTTGTTAATCATTATATCACGTCTTTTATTTAGCGGTAGCTCGAAATAAATAAAAAAATATATGATATAAAATCAGTATGAGAATCTACAGAGGTGTTTTTATTGGTAATGTTCGTACTTTGTATTTCTTAGAAAATAATTGTAGCCCGTTCATTGGGCATTACAAATAATTGATATAACGCAATATTAAGTGACATAAATTATGAAATGTGTGTTGTTAGCCTTTCGACATTCCATTGATTTCATAAGAAACTATGTAAAGGAAAATGTCACTTATAACTTGATCCCTTTTGAAACAATTAAATTGCTTTGTAAATTAATCTATCGATAATATAAATTCAGTACTATAATAAACTAGAATTATAAGGGTAAATAGCGTATGAAGAAAAATGCTGCAAGTATTCCACTTGGAAATAAGAATCTTATTAGAATATTGATTTTAGGACAATGCAATAATTTGGGACCATTTTTCAACGTCATATCACTCGTACTCGACTTCCTTTAACCAATGATTCCTGACATTATTCGAAGTAAAATATGCATACGAAAGTTTGGTCTTCTGTGACCTTTTCGTTCAATTTTTTTTCTCCTTTTTTTTTAAATCTTTCACATGTTGTCACCGGTCTTTCGGCCGAGTAACCGAAAACCCATCACCCCACCCCTAAAGGCTTGTTCGCACTGGGCAAGTAGTTTAGTCAAGTAAGCGAATAACTCGCCAATTGACCGACCAAAATACCACTATTAACCACTGGAGCGACAGAGAGATTTAAATATTTTTCGCGGATTGCCACATTAGCTCAGTGGTTAGAGCATCCGCCCGGAAAGCCGAAGGTCTTGGGTTTGAGTTTCAGATGGTTATTTAGGTTAGGTAACCATCCATTATATGGCCTTGTGTTTTGTTAGCAACAGCAACCCGTGGGCAGTTCAGCTAGTAAAAATAATATAAAAAATTGTGGCGAAATGTTACTTTGTTGCACTTACATCATACCCCTATTACACTCGCCTAATAATTTATTCAGTCGCCCGTAACAATAAATTACATGTTCACGTCTTCCACCAGCTGTTTCCTGATCATACTAAAGCTTTATGACTCCTAAAGCTCTTTTACTGCCCAACTGATAAGGATGACAGTGCTATATTCCTAGGGAATCACGTTCAGGATGGAGGTTATGGTTCACATAATGAGTATACTAGTCTAAAGGCGAGAAATGCTATAACTGATACACCGAGATCAGATCTTTACCTTTTCAGCATACTTCCTCAACGGAGTTCATCCCGTGTCAGATGAAATTACATTTCATTGCTTTTGCAGGTGGTTAATTACATTTACAAGCATTCTACCATAATTTATACCTAAAACATTCTAGAAAAGGTGAATTTCAAAACTTTTATTAAGGTATTAATTGACACAACACGTTTTGAGATTTTAATTATTACGATTCATTAAGAACGATTAACCAGCAGCTGAGAATAAAAGTTTAAAAATGCTTGCAACTGTACAGGTAGGTTCCAATGAGAAAGATCGATTATTGCCGAATCAAATTTTTAAAATTAAAATTTTAATATCGATTTATTTAATTAAAAACTTGCTTTAATTCAAGTAAGCAATAAAAATGCTCAAAACGCACGATGATAAATCTTATCTTACTAAAATTATAAACGCGAAAGTTTATATGGATGTATGTATGTTTGTTACTCTTTCGCGCAAAAACTACTGAATGGATTTTAATGAAACTTTACAATAATATTGCTCATACATCAGAATAACATATAGGCTATAATTTATAAAGCTAGCTATTTATTTTCAATATATTGAAAATAACTTTATTTTTTTAATAGAAAATGTCATAATTTGAAAATGACATTTTGCAAAACAATGATTGTTAAATCAAAATTCTATTTTCGAAAATATTTAAATTAGTGAATTTATTTGAAGTACTCGACTAATACTTTGAATTAAGAATTACACATATTTTAAATAAATAGGTTTGAAAGAATTTTGGTACAAAGGTAGATGGGACCAAGGAAAAGAAAATAGATTACTCGAAGTATTAATCCTACGCAGACGAAGTCGCGGGCAGAAGCTAGTGATTAAATATAGTGAAGTAAGTATTTTTTGATCACAAGTATTTAAGATTTTTCAATAATGTCTAAACAAAATAAGTGTGTAAAAAATTTTTTAAATATTTTAGTTTGTAAGACCTTAAATAAATAGAGAAACTGAGGTATTTTTGTTACAAAACAGGGACTCGAATTTATTTTTTAATAATTTTAATTTAACTAAAATTTAAATTTTGAAAACTGTGTTGACTAGATTATGTATTGATTTATTTTGTTGTATAATTATATGATTTGAAATTTCTGTTGTTTAATAAGAACCAGCGATTCCAATGCAGTAGTATGAAAAGTAAATGTTAGTTTGCTGTAAACAAAAATACATTTTTGTAAATGTTACCGTGCTGCTGCAATGAGACGGAGTGCTTATTACGTGACCCGCTTGGCTATACCAGACTTCTCCGTTGCGACTATTGAAGGATAAATATTTTTTTGTTTTTAGTTAAATATCATCGGACAGCAAATTGACACAGATTTTTTTACTCCAAATAGCTCAGGTGTGCTAGCATGGTCGATCGATATGAAGTTACCGACCGATTGTCGGTAACTTCTCATCGTCCCCTAGGACAACTGCAGAACGCTAACGTACAAACGACAGTTGATATCGAATATATTAAGGATACTTAGTCATTGTGAACTGTCACCTATTGCGATCTGCAGTTGTCCTAGGGAACGATGAGAAGTTACCGACAATCGGTCGGTAACTTCATATCGATCGACTACGCTAGCACACTGGTTAAATTCGTTCGGGTGCGTGTTGTTACACCCTATCTCGTATAACCTATACGATGAATAATATTACTTGGATGTAGGTAGATATTAGATATAAGTACTTTTTTAAATTATTAGAACGTCGACCAAGAACCTCGTCAACTGTCAGAAGTCAGTGTGAAAATGACATTCGACATTGGGGGTAACCGACGAGTTCATCGAAAATCAATTCATCGAAAGCAAATTCATCGACAACGAGAGGTTAAGTTAGGTTAGGTTAGGTGAGGTTAGGTAAGGTTAGGTTCTAAAATCTAAAAACGTATCTAGATTAGGTTAGGTTGAACTCTTTTTCGATGAACTCGTTTTCGATGAATTCGCCGTGAACCGACATTTGGGTATATTGTGTGTAAGGTGTTGATGGAGAGCGGAAAAAATTGAGGGAGGGAGGATGATAAGTACCTGGCTTTTCAGAACTTAAATTACAGACAGAACTTAAACTAAATGAGTTAATTCAAACCGACGAGAATAAGTACAATTCTATACGTATAGGACATGATGCAAATGTACTATGAATACATAATATTTGAATATATAAATAAATATTTAAAATTAATTAAAAAATATTAATGCTTTGACTTAATATATAATGATGTTCTGGTTGTTGTTTTAATATTGTTCTACTGGCATTTGAACGGAAGATGCCCCGAAGAACTAATAGCGTCATTGATCACGCCAATTGCGCGCCCAACATTAATTTGTACACGTTAAGGTGAAACGTAAGCGGCAATTCTCATACAATCTGTTTGCATGCCCCATTCGAAATCTACAGATAATATTTTATTTATTCTAGTGCTGAAAAATAATACTAACAATGAGATACTAGCGAACGCAAATTATACTGTTATATCACTCATAATAACGAAGTAATTACATTTTTAAAAGTAATTATTTTTCATCGAATTTCTGTAAGTGTTAGTTACACGCTACTCCAGACCTATCCATATATTAGAATGAGATATACTTCTGTGTAAGCAGTTCCGATATATATTTCCCAGAACGTTTTCAGCACATTCCTACGGTGTTGAAGTACCTATGTAGTTAGTTGTAGTAAAAATCTCAAGCTTCATGGAATGATTTGTTATTCTGATACTATTTTTGCTTTTTTATAAATGTTCCAGTATCACTGAGCGCAGGGAATATTTGCGACAGAGGCTTTAAGAAAAAAGGGCAAAATTTACGGTATGATGATAAGAAGGACGACATTGATGATTTAGAGCTTTCTTGAAAATGTAACTATCACTATACATAGACTCGCCTAGTTATTTTGATGTACTAAACAATAAAATGTATAGATCGAGCTGCGTAGCTACCTACATACTCTCACATAACATTATCTGACTGCCACCTGCCACCAATTTGAGAGGTTTTAAAATCTACCTAAAAAATGTAAACAATTGAAGTGACCTTTTTTGTGCCAACAAGAAATCAAAAATATAATCAAAAATAAAAATCACATATGTTCCGGGAAGAAAGTAAATCCTAAAGTGTAAAGCGTTTAATTTGGGAGGCAAATATGGGTACCGCCGCCCCGGGAATCATTTATTGTACAACCAACACTTCTACCACAGGTCACCCCAAGTGGTTCGCTACGTTTGGTGACTTAGCAGGGGTGCCCGGGTTCATGGGATTAGGTTTGTCCGGGACTTGGTGACGGATGCGTCTGCCTACCAACTGCGTGGCAGCCGGATAGGGAGAGACTGGTTGAGGGAGACCTTTTGATCACTCCAGCCGGACCCTCTCGACCCATCGCCTTGCACCGCAGTGGGAGAGATGGCTTCACACGTCCATCACTCCTAGACATATTAATCCCCAGGTTCCTACCCACCCCTCAAACCTATTTCCTTCCCAGGACTTCCTCTCCTTCCTTTCCTTTAAAAGACCCTCCACACAGCATCTTCAAAGATGACTTAGTCCTTTTTCCACAGGATATTTTTCCTCAGGGCCTCCTGTGTGGAGCTAATGTAAAAAAACGTGTTCAAATGGCACCATGGCGAATTATTCAGGTATAGGTATATTACGAAATTTTTCACAAAAATTTTCTGGATACTTATTATGTAATTTTTAGTAATTATGGATGAAGGATGGATCACCACTCGAACAGTTAAAAGTGAATGTGAAGAAAGCGATTATTTACATTCATACATCGTCTCATATTTACTATTATATTATTCCAATTGACTGTTCTCAAATAATTTGATTCACTTGATTGCGCAGTTTTTGTGAAAAATTACCTCAAGAGCATGATAATATAATGTTAGTATCACATAACCGATAAATTTAGATAGATTTCGCAGGTCACTTTGGGTTTCTGTCGTATAGAAAGCCGGTTCTCATCGATATTTTTCATAGATTCTATGAAAAAAATTAGGTGGAATCTCAGAATACAAGGCTAAGGCCTTGCATCCTTTCCCCATAATAATTATTTCCTGATACAATATACAAACACCTATTTGACACTTGTATAATAATCTATATGGATTTAGCACACAGACACCTCAAGAATCTCATTTCTTCAAGTATCGTTATTTCATATATAATATATTGTATCAATTAATGTATTATGCTTCTTCTTGTTCAATCATCTTGGGTATAGGATGGTTCATAAAGTTGCTCAAAAATTATATTAGTAGTCAAATACCCAAGCGCTGACTAACCAGAGGCCCTAGCACGCTTGCTCTATAACGATCGATGGGATAACTATCGGTAACTTCTCATCGTTCCCTACGACAACTGCAGATCGCAAACGAATAGATGACAGTTCACAATGACTAAGTGTCCTTAATATATTCGATATCAACTGTCGTTTGTACGTTTGAGATCTGCAGTTGTCCTAGGAAACGATGAGAAGTTACCGACAATCGGTCGGTAACTTCATATCGAGCGACCGTGCTAGCACACCAGAAAGCCGAAACCGCGTAATTTGTGTTCGTACACCAAGCGTAGGCAAGGCTCTAAATGTTTACTTGCCGAAAAGTTGCGAAGTTAAAATAAAATCGAAGTGCTCAGATCGAAAAAAGTTTTTTGGGTTCTCTGTGACCTATGTGATGTAGATTCACCAGTTCATTTTAGCACTAGTTTCCGGACACCACATATAAGATATGTTCGATAAAAAAAATTATATTCAGTCCTCATCTTTCTACCCTATTATTAACATGTCACGTTTATTGTTTCTAGAAAGATTTTTTTTTTTTAAATACAAAAAGTTTTTTTTTATGTGAACAAGCGACTTCGTATGCACATTGTAGGCGGGCGGACACCATAAAAATATTGTCCCGTCATAGTATTATGTTTTATGAGATCCATGCACCTACCCAGACTTGACACACGACAAATTTGTTTCTCCGTCTGTCAATCCTAGCCACTTCCTTGGTTTTGGTAAACGCCGCGTAGATTTCTACACGAACAGATGTTTACTTTTTGACTATCACAAAATATATCTCAGATGCAAATAAAACACCGAGATAATAAGAAGGAATGTACACCTGCATCGCTTGCGAAGCCCGATTGTCCGAAGATCGTAAATGGCGTAGTTAGTCGTGCGGTCTTTAAAAAGGGTCCAGCTAGCGCCAGCAACAGCGTCATAAGCCCTTGTTACCAGGCCCGCGCTTTTTATAAATCAATCAATCTCCCCGAGCGATGTTTTAATTTAGTGAATTAAACAATCCTTTTATCATCCGTCTCTTTTGGACCTTGTGTTTATTACATTCAAAATTTGAAATGCACGATTTATGCACATTTCTTTTGATTTGCTTATAAAATTTTCTGTCTTTTGTACGTGTTGGTTTTACAATAAAATTGATTGTTTCTCTGCCGTTCTCTAAAATTATAAAAGTATATGCACGAAAAATAATTTATACAGATTAATATATTTTTTGTACATTCGCGAACCAATAATTTATCTCAATATTAAAAAGCATAACGCGTTAAAACGGGTTTATTTGACAATATTGAAAATAACGCCATCTATCGGTGAAAAGTTTCTAAATATATTTTAAGAATGCCCTTAAGGTGAATGTCAAAAGAATTCATATTCTACGCTTTCGTAGATGGCGCTCGTATAGTATTTTTACTTATAAACGCTTTTTAGAAGTTATCCTTTGAAATATTAAGAATATTTTATTGTTCGCGAAAGTACACAAGCAATATGAATATTAACAAATAGTTTTGTTAATTAAAAAACCTTAATCTTTTAAGAACGGCTAACAAATACAATATTGGATTGAATCACCGATGAAATATTGTATTTGTCAGCCTTTCTTAAAAGATTATGGTTTTTTAATTAACAAAACTATTTGTTAATATTCATATTGCTTGTCTACTTTCGCGAACCATAAATTTTTCTTAATATTTCAAAGCACAACTTGTAAAAAGCGTTTATAAGTAAAAATACTATACGAGCGCCATCTACGAAAGCGTAGAATATGAATTCTTTTGACAATCACCTTAACGTCAATTTGTTACATAAGAACGGGTCTTTTCTGTTACTATTTGACATGTTCACTTCCACTCATCAAAACAAACCACACAGTCCACTAAGCATCCCTAAAGTTGACATAAGCCCCTATGGAAAGTGTGGAGTGGAAACTTTACAAAATATCGTAAAAATCTAAGCCCTTTCACAATCTGTGACATTTATTTTTTATTATCTATTTTTTATTTATAATTTTTAAAAACATTACATTTTACATATTACAATGATTTTTGGCTGTCCAACTGGGAAAATAACCTGTTTTAGGACAGTCAAAATGAGCAGATTTATTTTATGTTTTGTTTATTGTTTTGAATTTTACTGTGCTTATCCACTTGAAATTTTACTTTGATTTCGATGAAATTAATGAACTAGAGAATCAAAAATAGATAAAATAAAGAAAAGAAATTAAAAGAAAGTAGAGAATAATTTATTTTTTTTAAAATAATAATTATAAACGTGTATGCTTTTTTAACCATTCCATGAAATTTTATTTTTGAATTTGGTAAAATTAAAGAAGTAGAGAAACAAAAGTATATGAAAAAAGAAAAAAAAGGGACGGAAAGTAGAGAAATAAAAATAAGATTAAAAAATAAAAATAAAATTAAAAACATGTATGCTTTTTAACCATTCCACGAAATTTTAGAAAAGAGAGTAAAGATAAATTCAAAGATTTTGAACTTACATTATTTTTAAAAACAATTTAATTGTACTACAAATATAAGATAATTTATAGGATCAGTAAAAAAAAAAAAAAAATTATATAATATCTACTTTCGTTAATACTAGTACATACTGAATCATTTGTAATCCATTTGAAGTACTTTTAATAATACGTAACATTTCTAGCTTTATTCTAAAAACATAATAAAATTATTACCACTTCACTGATCCAATTAACCTAGTGCTCGCGGTGGCCCCCTGCATTCAACCATCTACATCCTCAGCCATCATAAAGATAACCTAACCAACATAACGCCGCCAGCACTGCTCGGTTCCCAGAATGTCGCAAAGATTTTTTTTCCCGAGCAGAATGAACGCGGAAGACAGAGCGACAGAACCGTTCTCCGAGACGCCGTTGGTTGATCTCTTGGTCCGCGTGTAACAAGGTGCAATTATTATCGCTTACTATTACCCCGTGTCAGATAAGAGCACACTTTATTTGATATATCATACCTTCTTAGTACTTGAATGTAACATCGTAAACTTTGCTCATTACGTCAAACAAATCAACTGAAATAGTTTTCTGGTATCACAGCTACAATTTATGAGAAATTATGATATCAATCTTTTGTTCGTCATTTTGATTTTTTTTTGTGTAGCCACTTCCCATCTCGGTGAATCTCAAATTAGTTATATCGAGCGGATCTTCAGGATGGTCACCGTCTCTAAAAAACATTTTTAGTGGCTCTTTGCAACCTTTCATGATTTCACATTGTTTTTTAACATAAGCGGAAGCAACGGAAAACGGGAAGGAAGAAGTAGAAGGAAGCTGGCAGCATGTAGCGGAAAGCATAAAATAAATAAATGAGAAGCAAGAAGCATCGCAAGGCAACAACCAAATAAAAAGTGGAAGATGGAAGGATGAAGCGATAAGAAATGAGAAGCTAAAATAAGCGAACTCAAGAAACGAAACCATATGCTCAACCGTTACCTGTATTCCTGTCCATCCTACATTCCAATATTGGCTGCAATGTATACCTGTCGATTAAACTCCAACCTCCTTCCCATCCTTAGAGCACGTGTTCCAGTCCCAACAAATCAGTGCCCCCTGGTGTACCGGTCTCACCGGGACAGGATTGCTCCTGGCTGGGGTGGTACAATCGTGTCGTATCTTCTTGTCGCTTTCAAAGTTTGATTGGACCTAACCAAGGTTTTTCATGTCAGTTGTTTTGCATCAATAAAGCAGACTAATCTCCCATATTATTTCACGAGTGTCTGAAGCAAGGTGATTTTCTCTGAAATTAAAATATTTATTAACATTTTTTTATTAAGTTAGAAATAAGGCTAAGATTAGGACAATGCACCTAGGATTAGGATAGACTATGGTTTTAAGCTTACGTTTGTGTAGATGAGGTTAATACCGCACAACTGCTCCAACCATTTGGAGCCAGGAGACTATTATTCACTCCCAATCGGGGTATGTTGTGAGGCTGAAGGTAGTGGCAAGCGAAGGATATTGGTAGAGGAAGGTGGGGAAGTACTTTGCTATTCACGCTATGGCCACAAAACATGGCTAAAAAAAATGTACCATCTAGATCAATTAACATAGACTCAAGGTACCCTCCATGGTACAGCACCGCATTAAAAAAAGTAATTAAAGATAAGCTTAAATTTCACAAAAAATACAAAATTTATAACCGTAACTCCGACTATCAAATTTTCTCTCTTCTCCGAGAACGACAAAAGTGTATGGAGAAAGTGTGCTATGATAATTACATTAATATGGCTGAAATTAATATTAATACTGATCCCAAACACTTTTGGACCTTTGTTAAATCCAAGCAAAAAAAATCTGAAATTCCTAACAATATGTTTCTTAAGTCTCAGCATGTATCGGGTGGGAAAGATATAAGTAACTTATTTAACACGCACTTCCAATCCTCCTTCGAATCCCCCACCCCGTCTACCTCGGCTACAACTCAAATATATAATCCGAACACCTCAACTCTCAATCTTAATAATGTTAATATAGACACTCAACTAGTTTGTAAATATCTTAAATCATTAGACCCTACCAAAGGCAGTGGGCCTGATGGTATACACCCTGTATTTTTAAAGAATTGCGCTAATGTTTTATGTTATCCGCTAAGTCAAATATTCAAAACTTCATTGTCTTCTGGCAGTTTTCCACAGGAATGGAAAAGTTCATATATTGTACCAATATTCAAAAAAGGAGACAAGCACAATATTGAAAATTACAGACCGATCTCTAAGTTAAATGTAATGGGTAAACTTTTTGAAAAAATTGTTTTTGATATCATTTTTCCATGTATACGACCACACATAATTTCAAATCAACACGGCTTTGTCACCAAAAAATCAACAGAAACCAATCTATGTGAGTTTGTTGATACAGTCCTTGTTGCTATGGATAATGGATATCAAGTCGATGTAGTCTACACAGACTACTCCAAAGCCTTTGATAAAATCCCACACAGCATCTTGATAGAGAAAGTCGAAGCAATGGGTATACACGGTGACCTCCTTCGTTGGTTAGCCTCTTATCTCAACAATCGTACGCAAGCTGTAACTGTACAAGGGTTCTGCTCTAGTTTCGTCCCCGTAACCTCAGGAGTTCCCCAAGGATCTCACCTTGGTCCCCTCTTATTTAATATTTTTATGAATGACGTTAACAAAATTATCCGCAACTCTCAGTTGTACCTATATGCGGACGACAAAAAGATTGTCAAAATCATTAAGTCTGAGATGGATTGTATAGAGCTCCAGAATGACCTGGACTCTTTGGTTAATGTGTATTGTCTAGAAAATCGCCTTCTTTTGAATGCAGATAAATGTAGCGTCATATCTTATTCTCGAAAGAAACACACAATATTGTATCCATACACAATTAAGAACAATATTTTAAACAGGGTAAATGTAGTAAGGGATCTTGGAGTTCTATTAGACAGTAAGCTTCTTTTTCAATCTCACGTCGAGCATATCACGTCGAAGGCTTTGAAAATGTTGGGATTTATACTTAGAGTAAGTTCAGCTTTCAAAAATCCACAAACATTTAAAATTCTCTACATATCCTATGTCAGAAGCCACCTAGAGTACGCTTCAACTGTGTGGAACCCCCATTGTTCTACGTATAAAGCAAATCTAGAAAGAGTTCAGAAAAAGTTTATCAAATATGTCTCTTTTCGCGTACGAAATTATGTAAACTATGTCCCCGTAAACCTTAAATCTCTTGATCAACGCCGAGACACCAGAGACCTATTAATGCTCTATAAGATAATTCATAACTATATTGACAGCCCATACTTACTACAAAATATTCATTTTAGATGTCCAAAAAGAGTTACTCGATCTATGGATACCTTTTATATTCCTAAGAGCAAAACGAATTACCTTGAAAATGTATTTATAAGAAGAAGCTGTAGCACATTTAATAGATTATGCCCAAACATCGATGTGTTTAACACGAACCTTGCTAAATTCAAAACATTCATAAAAAAATGACATTCCATCGAATGCCATATGTTTAACCAAAAACTTAATTTCATTGAATTCTTTTTTTTTTTTATTAATTCGTCACATTTTCTCTTTTACTTTTTTAATAGTTTGTATTTTAATGAAATCTTTTCCTCAAAGATATTATTGATATCCTTTAAAATTTAAGTGTAAACCTTAGAAATATCTATATCATAAAACACTTTATAAATTGAAGATGCATCAGAATTGTTTGTATTAGGTATATTGTTGCATATTTTTTTATTATTATGTTCCTATATTTAAATGTCGTTATTTTATTGGTCAATGACATAAACATATTATTCACTGTCATATATAAATGTATAGACTGTTTATAACGCAAATAAATAAAAAAAAAAAAAAAAAAAAAAAAAAAAAAAAAAAAAAAAAAAAAAAAAAGCCATTTCAAGCCACATTTCAATTCAATGTGATTGGAGCTGTTGGAAAATATCTCTAAATTTTCACATTTATAAAAAAATCATAAATCTCACACCTTTGTGAGAATGATTGTAAGTATCCTCGCACAACATCATATTTATGTTAGTCGTAATTTATTTGCTTTGTTAGTATCATTATCTTATCTTATCTGCTAGATTGATTACCTATTGCAATTCCGATCTTCACCACATCCTTCTCACATCTCGACCTGCCTGCACATCCGCTACAGCTTCCAAGAAGGGCTAATCTGCAGTTCATGATGCATTAGGAAAATATGGGTAAAGTAACGGGTAGCCAGTTCTGAGGAATACGTGGCGGGTACCTTACAGGGTACTACTGTACTGTGTATCTCTGTAGTGTGTAGGTTCTATCTCGGACTTATCGCGTGTGGTCCAGTTACCTTCTGGACCTTCTGGACCTGGACCCTCCGAGTCTGAGATATTAGACACTGTCACTGCTTCTAATAGCTTCTGTAATTGTTAGCAGGAAGGCTAACGGATAATAAAATAATGGCACATTTCTCATTATAATTATAATAGTAATAACTTATCCAGCGATTTTTTATAAACTCCCTTTAGTTTCGATATCTTTTTTATCGTTGACGTTTCATCTCAATCTTCATGCACAAATATAGATACTAATTTTGAAAAGTCTGACTGTAACTCCGAAATTTTGTAACTCAGGTCATTTTCCAAATTGGAACTTGTTTGTATCAACAATTTAGAAAAGCGATAAAGCATCTTTAATGTAATATTTTAACGGAAAAATATTCTTGTCAAATTGTAAAATTAAATTGTCATTCCCAAAAATCAATCTGATATGTCAAGAATTCAGAAAAGCGTTAAAAATTTAAATATTTTTGTGAATATATTTTTTTTCTACTTCAATTATTGTTCTTGTTCTGATGTGTTCTTTACATAAACTATGATCTTTACTATTAAATCCTACATTTATACTATCCCGTGATTTTTCCGACTAGTAATTTATAATGGAAAGCTTTTTTTTGCATTTTAAGCGCCCTTTAGGCAATTTTTCACAAAAACATTATAAATATTTTCACAGAATATTTAGCAAGAAATTCTGTCACATTTATAAATCACAATTTACACCTGCCGTTTAGCTTAGAAAACTGTAATATTCTATTTTGGTTATATGTTTGCAAAATTATACACAAATTATTAAATATAAATAACGTACAACGTATTTTTTATTTAACTCATTGCGTTGAAAAAAAATCTCAATGATTGTGCTCTCTTAAAATAATTTTAAAAAAAGTATTTGCACAACTTAAAACTTTAAGTACGTAATCTATTTCACGTTGTAAAATAAACTTGCCACAGATTCACGATTTCACACTTTAAAAAAATCTCTCATCTTTTGTCCAAAGTCACAGTCAACGTTTTACTGTGATCTGATTCTCATTATGGACCCACACATTTTTGGTACAAAAATTTTTTTTAAAACTTAAATATTTTAGGGTAAAAATAAAGCCTTTTCGATACGGACATAATTTATTTTATTCTCTATTTGCGATAGGACGTTGATGAAATATAACATATCAATCACTAAATATAAACAGGTCTTAGTAGAATTTGTATCGGAAAGCAGAACAAGAACTATACACGCACTTATAAATGTATATATACTTTTTTTTAAATAATCAGTTTTAAATAACCACTAATTTAAAAAATAAATAGAAAAATAAGAAAGAAGAAACTTTCTAATACAACACATAAATACTTGTCACACTTAAACATAACCACGTAAACACCTCAGCACAGGTTCTCCTAATAAGGTGTTCACGAAACATACAACATTACCCAACCACAGTTTCACCTTCTCAAACCTACCTTACACACAACATATATAAAGTTCAAAATCTATATTATTATGTATAAATATTAATAATTTTATGTGAACGCTGTAATTATTACGTAGAAATAAAAAAAATACATTCGCTTGCTAGCTCTGAAACAATTTATTTAATTTATTTGTTGTACTATTCCCAATCTACTGTTTCCCATCTTGCATGATGGAGAATTTTGTTTTTATGATGTAATGTTTATTTATATGTTCTTTGAGTTTGAGAAAAATAATAAAAACATGTAAAAGCTATAATACAAAATAGATAAAAATGTAAAAGGGAAAATGTTGCAATAAATCTATAATTATTGCGATTAAAAAGTGCATTAGATAATAACATAATGTCATCGGTAAGTATGTTTTGGATTCTATAAAATTGCTCTAGGCTCCGTTACTTGACAGCGAAGCAGTTAGATATCACCCAGCTACTGTGTAGTTATCAACTCACTTACTGTTGTGTTGCAGTTATCAACTTTGTTGGCAAATATGTTGACGTTGACATTGTGACCGAAGCACCAGCGGAAAGTCAGCCACTGGGAAAACTTACTCAACTATTTCCTCGTTATTCCGCTACGAAATTCCACATCCATGACAATTCACATAGTTAGTTGTTGCAACGGAGAAGATGCATACAGTTAAACGGCCTTCTTGTTAATACATTGGAAATCAATTTATAAGTTACGAAAAAATAAAAACATAGCATTTTATGAACAAATTTTTGAAGCAATATTTTAGTTAAAAATATTTACTTCTTAAAATTAATTTATAAAGTACTAGCTTCTGCCCGCGACTTCGTCTGCGTAGGATTAGTACTTCGAGTAATCTATTTTCTTTCCCTAGGTCCCATCTATGTTTATACCAAAATTCTTAACCTATTTATTTAACTAACTAACTAACCATCACGCCGTTTCCCCGCAGGGGTAGGCAGAGAGGACGGACCGCCAAACAACTCGGTCTTGGCACACGCTCCTTGCCTCATTCACATTCATACATCTTCTCATTATTTAAAATATGTAATAAATAGGCCTATTTATTTAAAATATGTATAATTCTTGATTCGATTCAAAATATTAGGCGAGTACTTCAAATAAATTCACAAATTTTAATATTTTCTAAAATAGAATTTTGATGTAACAATCATTGTTTTGCAAAATATCATTCTCAAATTTTGACATTTTCTATTAAACAATAATTATTATTTTCAATGTATTTAAAATAAATAGCTAGCTTTATAAATTATAGCCTATATGTTATTCTGATGTAAGAGCTATATTATTGTAAAGTTTCATTAAAATCCATTCAGTAATTTTTGCGTGAAAGAGTAACAAACATACATACATCCATACAAACTTTCGCATTTATAATATTAGTAAGATTAATATTATTTTTATTACAATGTAATAAAAAACATTGATTAATTAAGTACTCATTTCTAATTTTATGAAAATACATCACTTTGTATATACCACCAATCAAAATAATCGAAATGTTTCGAAACCAATGGTTTATGATAAACGTACAACAATCCGGGTGCTTCTCACAAAGCAATTAATTTTCGTTAAATAGTGAATTTGCGAATATTGAAAGACTTGTGTGTAATTTCAAATAAAAACATATAAGTAACGAAGAATTATTTGCGATTTAACGTGTTTATTGAATTATTAATAGGATTTTTAAAAACTCCTGAGTTCCGATATTTATTTTCATTCAACAAGTATTCATAAGAATTTTTCTTCGACGTCGTAATACGAATATTATACACCTGTGAGACGAATCCAAAATTTGGAAATCATATACCCCGATGGCGTAGATTTAGTTCTAAGATATTGGATTTTTAAGCTGGCTTTAATATGTTTTTTGTCATCGAATAGACCTGATTTAAATAGTGAAATTGATAACTTTGGATGTGCAAAAGAACGTCTGTTGATGGCTGATAATTTATTTTTTCTTCTTTCTCGTTTATGTATGAATAACGAATTTATTTTATAAAATATAGAAATGTCTACATAAAAGTCCACTTAACGGGAGTAAAAACATAAATTAATAAAATTATACTCATTTACTTGACCTCCTTTGTACAATTTGACTACAAAATAACATGGAAAGTATTTATTGTACCTACTGAAATTTAATAAATATTCTGATTTATATTATATTATCTTTGGTTCGGATATATCTATCATATTTCTGCATTATATAAAATTTATAAAATTAATAAATGATCCAACTAAAACTGTCAAATTGATCCTTGCAAAATATAGACACCTTTGAACTTATAATAAACAACCAAGATAAAATTTAGCCAAACGAACACGCTTCGATATTAGAAACCAATGAAAGTGAAATGGGGTGTTCTCAGCAATATCAGAAACAAATAAATGATGCCATAGCAAATCTATCACAATCTTATTGGTTCATTTTAAATCCGTATTTTGGTAAAGACTCAAATACGCTAGTCAATGGATGGGTTAAATATGAATTAGAATGAAACGATAGTTATCTGTTGTGATATACGCAGTTATTGTAGTTTACAAAACACATAAACAAAAATTCTTCGAATAAGTTATTTCCTCTAAAAGGATTTTGCCCTACTCGACAATGAACAAAATCACCGTATGAATCCTCTATAATACTATACACACTCCACTACAATCTCTTAGAAACATTCCCATTCACAAATAATATTCTTTGCAGTCTCCTTTTCAAAATTAAACTTTTATATTGATTGTTGATTGTTGGACCATTATGATGAACTGCGGCATTGTGCTTTGCTCCACTAGAATAAGTTGGTTTTTTTGTACGAAATACGAAGTGCATGCTTCATTTTCAACTTTCTTCATATCTTCTGGTTATTTTGGTTTCGCTGATCGGACGACATACGATTCCGTGGTTTCCAAAATAACACTGATACTTATATATATACACACTCACCAAAAGGAATCTTTGGAATAATTTGTTTAAGTATGGTACGAGGAATCTTTAGGCTAGGCTTTGCTAGGTTTTTGGTAGGTATCTACCTAATCATATGATCAATAGTCATAATCTATATTGGTAAAATAACTTACGGCCGTTGTTCCCAACTTTTCGATCGATTAATCTGAGTCTACGATCAGCTAAGTGATTTGTTTAGTAACGTTCGATTCGCCTTTTGGTCAGAGAGATGCGTTGGGATTTGTGCATACGAGAATTATTGAGCCAAAATTATATTCTGAACGCTGCAATCGTAATACAGTTATAAAGGTACAGATAAATCAGAATACAGATATCCTTGCTTACGTAGTGGTAAAAAGAGGCTGAGAATAGGTATTCCAAACTTGGTTCAATCAAAATGGGCACCAAAAGATAAACAAGTGAGCTACCTAAAATGCTTTGCCTGTACCTGTATGTACTAGGTGTTTTCTCATTTATTCTAAAACGCACTCTTTAAAAAGAAATCACGATAAAATAATGTCATGAAAATTATCTAATTATGTACGTACTATGATAATTATAAATGCACTTGCATTAATTTTATTACTAGAGAAGGTCCTTTTCATGATTTCACTTGCTGCCGGGTATCAGATTTAGGGGATGGAAGACTCTGGTGGGGTGTAGGTAGTCGGTGTGGGTAGTGCGAACACAGGGTAGTCGCTAACAATAAACAGGAAACATAAATAAAAATGGGCGCATAATGGGAACTAACTTCGGCGGGTTGGTGAAAAAATCTAAGGACCAACAAAGGACGGTTGCTCCTTCGGAGGAGGTGAATGGATTCACAAAAGATACAAAGATGAGACCTGAGAGGCTGTGTGTTCAGAAATATGGCGGATCATGATGCGACGTAGGAAATATTTTTAGCTATTGTTTGTGTAAATAGATGTTCAAATATCAGCGGCGACTGCTGTGATCAATAAGGCACAAAAGGTAGAGATCGGATTCGTATGAAAATATTTGGTTAATCGTATTATGAATTATACGGATTCTTTCAGAAAGTAAAATCATGAGAAAGTGGTTAGTGAATAATCTATTCATTCCTACTTGAATCTTGTATAAGTTTAATTTATGTATTGATCTTTTTTATATACGTATGGTGACGTTAACAGTAATAATATTTATATATTGTTGTGGAGTGGGAAGTCAGCGTGTAGAAGGAATTACGGTAAATGTAACAGCTAGCTCGTTAATCCCTAACCCAACAAGTGGTAAATCCATGTACGATCGTGTGAGAAATGTGGTGATCCGCAAAGAATGCAAGGCTGATGTAAGCGTAATGTGTAAGATTAAGAACTGCACGCTAAGATGGTGTGGGCATGTAGTGCGAATGAACGAAGAAATGAGTGTAAGGAGAACATATGACCTAAATGTGGATGGTAGTCGAGAAGTAAATAAGAAGTCGGCGAAGCCCGAAGAAGGCCCGAATGAATCACTTGAGTCAGACATTTGTAGTGTCAGAAAAATAGAAGAGTATGTATGAGACGATGTACGAATGTGAATGAGGCAAGGAATGTATGCCAAGACCGAGTTGTTTGGCTGTCGGTCCTCTCTGCGTATCCCTGCGAAGAAACGGCGTGATGGTTAGTTAGTTAGATAGTTTAAATAAGAGAACGTGTAACAAAATGTTACAGTATCTGTGTTATTGCACACTTTTATTATGTCTGCTTTACGTGCATGGGAGCATTATTGCACATTTATATTTTGAACTTTTATTTCATTTTTCATTTTTATTTTTACTTTTTTTAGAGTTTGTGAGTGGAGAAAGGTCAAAAAGGGAGAATATACCTATTACCAAAAAGGGGATTGAAGAAGAAGTCGATGACACTCCAGAGGCCCTAGCACGCTTGCTCTACTATATCGATCGGTAGGATAACTATCGGTAACTTCTCATCGTTCCCTAGGACAACTGCACATCGCTAACGTACAAACAACAGTTGATGTCGAATATGTTAAGGACACTTAGTCATTGTGAACTGTCACTTATTCTGTGGCGATCTGTAGTCATGCTAGGGAATGATGAGAAGTTACCGATAGTTATCCTACCGATCGATATAGAGCAAGCGTGCTAGGGCCTCAGGAAGATATGGAACAACGAATAATAATTAATAAAATACAAGAGTCAGGTCGCGTCAAGATTTCGGTATGGCAGAGGAGTGTGCGACTTATATTTGAAAATTATATAATAAGCTCGTTCCAAGACAGATCTAAGTTGCTTTCTGCATTCTCCACGGAGCCCTGTGGAAAAATTGCGTTGGTTAGTTCGTTAACTGATTATACCCGTTATTTGATAACATGGTAACCCGATAACTCCGTTATAACCTCTCCATCTTTCTCACTAACGGCGCACATGGTTTTAACAGTGGTTGCGACGGAGTTCTTAGTAGCAAGACCATTATTTACCTAGTTGAATGAATGCGTAGGAAACAGTGAAACCAACCAGCATAAATATCTTATACTGACACCCAACCTAGGCGTCAAATTACCTTAACCTTCACCTTAGTACAATATTATGCCAGTTAATTTCAGTACCTACTTACTGTATTTATTACCCAACGCAAAAACACGACTAATTGCTTCCTGCATAGATCAACTTACCTAAGTTAATTTATATTTAAATAATGCTTCCAGTTTAAATTAATGCTATAAGATTACAATTCGTAACCACAGATAATAATTAGAATCTTTCCGGTAATCGTAATGGCTGTTATTCTCCCAGATTACATAAACGATCATCAAACTTGATTTCATCAACGTAATCAATAATAAATTCTTTCCCCCAAGGCAGATAACGCAGTTTCCTACGACCACTAATAAAATACATTGTCCATCAGAGTTAACACGAGCTAATGCTTAGTGCCCCAACTTCAGGCGATGCGATTGATTGAATTAATTAATGAACAATGATTTATTTTAAATAAATTAAACAAATAACTTTGTGTACACCACTTATATGCTCACAATTATCGATATGTTTCGAAACCAAAGGTTTCTTTGTCAGGATAATAAGAACAAGAACACGAATAAAAATAACAAAAGAACCAACAAATATAGACAACTAAGAACTATAGACAAAAACAAAAATATTAGAGGGGGTGGTGATTAATTACTTAAAAAATATCATAAAATATATATCTAAGTGGGTACATAAAGTTATTTGTTTAATTTAATTAAAAATGACTCCACAAAGTGATTTTGCGAAAATTGAAATGGTTTATTTTGATTGAGTTTAACAAACATATTTTCGTTCTTATATTTCGGGTAACTTTCTTTCGAACTTTAAAATGGTTACTAAATGAATTTAATTTCAACCAATTACATTTTTCTCTGTCTTCAGCAGTCTTAATCGTTATATAGAGAATTTTCGTCACCGTAATAACAATCGTTAACACTTGTAACACTAATTTTAATATGTTTTTTTCTTCTTAAATACATTCAACTTTGTACCGACATATGACGGTCGAGTCAATCATTACATATCTAAATGTATTTTAGATATATAGACGTAGGTACCTATAATGTAATGCAAAAACCAATCGCGAAAGGGGAGTAGGTATCTTAGATGTCGGTATCTATGGGTCTGACCATGGGGAAGCCACATTTTTATTCTATATTAAAATCTAACCAACGGGATACAATTTTTTTAAATAACATATTTATTTTTCCTGTACCATACGGATGATGGGATTCTATTGATTAATACAAGTTTTTAAAGTATTTACTTTTCCACAGGTACTCAGCGTAGGAGCCTTCAACGGAACCATGCTTCATGCTACCAGGAATTCGGTCAATCACACGAGACACGAGAGTGACAATTGACAATCCGAAGTGCACATTCACAGTTCCTTGTTCATTGTGGAGATTCCTCGCGTCGTCACAATGCTGGTCCGGGCCACGTAAACTGAACTAAAATCCACATTGTTACCGACAAACCAGCTAACTCCGATATAAATACACGGAAGAATGGAAGCGGAGATTTGAGACCGGTTTCTTCACACTTCTTTAAATGTGTGGTATTGGGCGTAAAGCACCTAAGCGGTTCTCCAAATTCATCAAATTATAAAAAAAAAAACAAATTATATCATTTTTTCAAGTTGGTGTCTGTTTATGGAAACAAATAAGTGAAATCAGTTTTATCCCGCATAAAACCTGAATATTCCTACGTAATGTCTGAAGAATTGACCAGCAAGCGACGTGGAAAGACCTCGGAAGGCAAAACCTGGATATTGTATTGAATGTAGGCGTCAATATTGATAGAATTTTGTTGGAAAAACTCAAGTCTAAATAGGATGTAGGACTGAGGTGATTTTATATCGTACCTGATTTAGAATCAATTATGACAACGACATCACTTCCACGGTTGACAGTTTGTCGCCGAAAAGATTTTTTATGATTACATTCTAATGCCCAATTTTGTAGTTTATGTTTTCTTCCTCCTAGAGAATAAATAAGGAAATTCACTTAAAATACCTTCTCAAAACCTTTAGAGATTTTTCCTAAAACAGAATAATAACAAAACACTTAGTTCATCCCAAAACACTGTTTTAGATACAAATGAATTCGCCAACCATCTTTAGGAAATCTTTTTTTAATGTAAATAGAGGTTTGGAAATTTAGCATTTAGAATAATTAAATTGGATAATTTGCAATTTTTTTGAAATTTCACAATTACACATTGAAAAAGAGTTTTTCCTATTTTAATGGAGGTACGAGTAGGTAGTATATTATGGAAGGCAAACTACGTGTTATTTTGACTGACACAAAAAATAAAATTACATCATTTACCTGTTAAAATGTTTGAGAGACTTTGTGCAAACGTGTCAATGGCTGTAAATGCAACATACCTGAGGATTGTTTCCTATTTGCATTATGTAAGGTTTGAAGGATCGATATTTGTATGGTCTGAAGCAAATGGACTCCAGGAATTGAGGACTGCATTGAGCGTGATTTGTTGGCAAATAATCTCAAAGGAAAGACCATCGCTTTTCAAATACTGATTCCTTTGGTAAGTAAATACAACATACAATAGTCCCGATGGCTAAGAATGGGGATATTTATCATCAACAAATCCACATTGTACGATCACAAATTAATGGTAGGTAGGTAATTCGTTTGATTTTTATCTTAGTTAGGAAATCTTTGTTTATTTAAAAACTGGCACTTTAATTTATTATTTCGTTGGAATAACAATCCAGGGAAGAATAGCACGATCATGGCTTGACGTGTTTTGTCGACCACTTGGATTTTTTGTGAATAACCGCGTTAGATTAAATGAAAAAAATTGTCAGAATACACATTTTAATTAACAGATTCAGTTTCCAATCTTGAAATTATAGTTTTTTCTCTGAGAGCAATGTGATATAATAATATTTTTATCGAATATCGGAGATAATAAAAGAATTTTAAGTGATCTAGTCCAGACATCTTCTTCCATTTACATTCGCGTCATATGTCGTATATTCTCATTACCCTGCTTTCTTCGTTCATTCAAAATACATGCACAAACCATCTGATCCATTTTTTAAGTTTTAACATTACGCCTTGCCTTCTTTACGAATCTCCACATTTCTCACACGATCATAAATTTTTGGTTTTACTTCATATATGCGTCAGGGATCTCATTTTTAAAACCTTCACCCTATTTGCATCCTTCTTTTGCCAGTTCCATTCCTCACTGCCATACATCAGGGTAGGTGCCAGCACTCCATTGTAGACTGCTAGCTTCGCTTCTTAGGACGATTGTTTTATTTTATCAATAATGGTTTTATTTTTAAATAAACTGCCACCTTTACTTTTAACTCCATATATTCCACGCTCACTCAAGATTGCGCAACAATGGTCCTTCGAGTTGGTTTTCACGGCGACGAAATTCAACCCATACAAGGCGAAACAGCCGTTACACAACCGATCAAAAGAACCATTTTTCCATGCATCAAGGACGGTTAGTTCGGGGCGTCTTACAAGGAAATCAAAAGCTCAAATAATGTTATTGTTTGCGTTTCCATATTATTATTCTGATGCCATTCTTATCCGCAAAAAATGTATTGAATTGTGTTGATGAAAAAAACTTTTGTAAATCGTGAGAACGTCTTAGCGGTTTCTTTTCTAGTTAAACTTTTTTTCTTCTCCTTTTAAGTTTCTCCCCCCTCTCTAGTTCCGTACACATAAATCTTTAAGGAACTGGTGTTTCTACCTATATTAGACAATACTATCTACACCCGCGGCCATTTTATTAACCTTGAGGTTATTATTCCCCGTTTATATTTTGGCGCCATTATGAGCATTGTTGTTTTGTTTACATCATTCTGCGGTTGTAAGAATTCGAGTCATTTACTTAAGTAGCTCGTTCAAATTAATTACATTTAAAGTTACATCAAAAAAGACATCAAAAAGATTTTTTACGATTATAGTGTAATTTATAAAAATCAATAAATAAGTGTAGGAGGTAGGTAGCTAGGTGCCAAATTATTTCATTGATACGGTACCTACATAAGTAAAACAATTGTTTTCATTTCTGGGAAATGTTAAAATATAAAATGTTGAAATATATCAAAAATTTATTCGTAAACAAAAAAGCGCCATACAAAGGAAATATAATTCTTATATAAAGGACTAAATACATATTAAAGAATATTAGAGATTATAATGATCTCAAGACAGATAGAGCGAAGGAACCTGGGAAGGCCAAGATTTAGATGGAGACAACGTCCTCAAAAACATATCTACCTTGGAGCTTCTAAACTGGAGAGTTGGAGAGAACTGGCACAAAACCGAGATGAAGGGAGGAAGACTCTTGAGGGAGGCCAAAATTCACCAGGGGTTGTAGAGCCAAAATTGATGATGAAAGACAATATGTATATTATAATTTAAAACAGATGAGGCCAAAAATGACAACATTATGTGGGTCTGAAGCCTAGATAATATACATTATATTAAAAAGATCATCAAAGTATTACTATATAACACCATCAACATAAAGGCATATACATTCAAAGATTATTTCTTAAATCATCGAAAAGCGGTATTAATGTTTTTTAATACATATTCTTTTTTTAATTTAAGACGACACACAAATTGATCCACATTCTGTGAGAAGACAGTATTTAGAGAGCTTTAAGTTTACGCAATTTTAAATTTACTTAAGAATCTATTGTCGTATAAGTGCTCGGTTTAGATTATTAGATATTAAAAAAAATTCCGGTGGTAGGTAGGCTTTACATTAAAATTTTACCTCAATAGTAATACAAAGAACGCAGATTTATAAAACCTGCTCATTCACACAATGCCCCATCGATTTAAAAATTTAAACGCATTTCCTCGAATCTTCAATATAAAATAAAATAATTGTGTTTACACCGCGCGGTCCTTCGCATTCCTTTCAAATCGGCGTTGCATTATAGAACATATTAGATAATAGAACCTCGACTAGACCATTAGCAGATCTCGAATCAGCATCAATAATGGTTCTCGATGATGAAGTGTGGGACACATCCTGGCCGGAGTGCCCCGCCCATACAACACGGCCGGCTCAGGAGAAATATGACAGTGGGCACAATCATCCATCTTCCATTTGCTCCCCGCCCTCTTCTTTCACAAATTATACAACAATGTTTGAAAAATCGTTTCAAATGTTGTATCATTGGGCGATTCAGTATCAGTTTATTTATTTAAGAATTTTATGGCAAATATTATCAAGATTATAATCTAAAACACAGTATGATTATTGATATTTTTTAAGTACATGTAATGAATCTATACCTCCGTTATTTCAATAATTGGTGGTGTAATGGTTAGCCTAGTTGCTTTCCAAGTAGTTGATAGGGGTTCGATTCTAAGCCATGACAATTTTTTAAAGATTTTTTCAATTTAACAAAAATTTATTTAGGCTCCTATAAGTACTTTTATGGTTTTAAATACATTTTTTTTTCAATTTCAGATCGTTGACGAATCAAAAAACCAGCTTATGTTTAACCACTCGATCGCTTTTTGCCACAATATGGCAACTATTTCCAGAACCACAAAAAGTTTAAGATTTTATAATATTTTTTTTATAAACTCTACGAATATGTGATAATCGACAAGAGATAGGCGAATTCATTGGCTATATAGAACTATAATCAGTCTGTATGTCTCGATATTCAAATTCGGAGGTATGGTTTTTTTAATGTGAGCGGAAAAATTGCTCTGTCGCTCCAGTGATTAAGCTGTTGAAAGCTTGCAGGTGAAAATCGCCGGTTTCTCCGTTGAAACAAGAAGCTTTATAGATGCTTATTACAACTGAATTATGTAGTGCCTTGGTTCGTACCAAGTAAAGCAAATTTAAACTCTTGTATATTATAAAAACTACGCAAACTATTCACTATCTACTCAAACACTTGACATACAAGATAACGACAGCATATAAGATCAGATAAAATAATATTCCCATTTTTTATAAAATCCTCTATTGATGGTACGACACACGACACATCTGAACTGTTGAAAAATTGATTAAATTTATCTTAATTGTGCTTCACAGCGCCCTTGAGGCGATTTTTCACCAGAACGGTGTTTTACAAACAATCCAAATATTCTTATTATTAAACGTTATCCTAAAAGCGATTATTGTTTGATTTATCACAAAATGCACCCCCACCGCAACTCCACAAAGAAGGAAAGAGGAAGGGACAGAGGGGGGTCATCCCTTAAGACCCATTTCCTCAAATCTTCCCGAAAAAACCGGAATAATATCAAGTAAAATCGGAGATCTTAGAAAATGATAAGGTTTTCGACATAACAATAAAAGATGGTTCCAAATCCCAAGCTCACCATTTTGATGATCTTTCATTTTTGACGTTCGTCATTATTTCTTGGGTCTGAATCAACTTATTTATTTTAGTAGGTTGTTACAGAAAAATAAATTTAAAAAAATTGACTTACATGCTTAGGTGAAAATAAATATAAAATAATATTTTAAATAAGTACTTACAGACGACAGCTCACTTCAGGGCGAAAAGACATTTAAAAAGACATTTAACATCTTTAACTAAACACACCAAAGACAAAATTAGATTTCGGCTTCGACCAAGTATTACTTCGTCAATGGATTTCGGGCCCATTATTCTTAAATCTAAACGCATGAAATAACTATGGCGCCACAAAAAAAGCTTATACACAAAGTAAACGATAGTTTATGTACTCAGGTTACTGGAGAACAATCTTTACAGAAATACAGTTGACATAATGGAAGTACACGGCCCAACACTTTGTTCCTATTTGTTACTTCCTACACCTAAAAAAATATTTCCAGGAGATATACCATTATGAAGAAAACAAAAGGAAGATGTTATGTGGTTATTATCAGCGTTTCCCAAAATGTTTGTAATATAAAATAAATATGTGAAATGTCATGCCATCTTTTCGTAAAACTTTTAAGTAAAGTTCTTTGAGTAAATATTTTAAGGTAATTGTATAATATTTTGTATTTGTTCAAATTACAGGGGTGACTGTCACATTAAAGCGTGTAAATATCGGATACATTATGTCATGAATCCAACCATATTAGGTTGTATTAACGTCACATATAATCTTATATATGACGAATATGTAAGATCATATTATGTCATTATTATTATATCATACATCCTTGTTCTTAACAGGGATGCTCGATTTCAACACCTTAGAAGCCCGCAGAAAAATATTTTTAGGTAAACATTTTTTTAAGCTAATCTCTGGTATCATGCTTAATCCGCCTATGTTAAAAGATGTTAATTTTTATGTCCCTAACAAGATCCCATGCACTTTTTTATGCTCCGAAAGTGAGGACTTCTGCTGAGAACGCGCCGATAAACAAAGCGACTCAACTGCTTAACGATTCTGCATTGACCATCGACATTTTCAATGTCACTTATAGACAGTTCAGCAACTATCAACACATGTCACAAAATAGTAAAACTGCCCTTGTGTACTTTGTAATTTATAATCTTCTCCATGATATATTGGTATATAACCGTTTTACGGAGAACATGAGAAAATACATAAATAAATAATGGATGTAATGATTTTTAAATATTCTAATATAAAAGTTGAAGGATCCTTGCAGACTTAACACTAAAGTGGTCTACACACTATACTGCGAACAGCCCGACATTTAGCAGCTTTTAGCAGCTGGCTAAAAATCGCAGGTTGGAGGTTGCCTCCAGACGATGCATTTTGCAGTAAGTTGGTTTCTTTTGCTCTGTGAACACGTATTCACAGCGCTCCCGAACTCGGTCACTTTCGAAATGAATTTGCGAAATGCTTAAGCCGGGTCTCTTGCTTCAACATTGTCGCCTCCTGCGACTTTTTTTAAATAAGTTTTTATTTCAGTGAAAATAAAACTAATTGTTAATCGAAATCGACAATGGTTAATCGTTAATCGACCACACATACCTAATTAATTATGGGAATAAATTCATAACAGCAAAAATAATTAAACAATATTCATTCTTTAATCCATTGAGAAAAATATTTGCCACCGCTAATTTTCCTTTTAGACCTACTCGACTCCAAACACCTTTTTATTGTAATAACTCTGGGACCACCGCAGAACAAAATGCAACAATAAATCGCTTACACACTTTTGGCAATAAATATGCTAATATCGATCACGCCGGTAATCTGGCATCATACAAAAGATGCATTAAACAAAATTTGTCTTCTAGTACCATGTAAACATAATGATCATGTAAACATAATATGCTTACCAGTACTTGCAAAACATTAATTCATTAGAAATCATAGGTACTTGTAAAATTCATCATATCGGTTAATATTTATAATCCATAATATCGACCTCTTAACTATTCTATTTTATTTTTATTTTTCATTGCTCCTATGAGGACTTTTTACTTTATATTTTATATTTAAATCATTGTACCTTTTAAAGATATCTTATATTTCTACTTTTTTTATTATTATTATTTTATTCTCACTTTTAACTTTTTTTATTTTTGCTTAATAATTTAAAGCTTGTACTTTATACTTATACTTATACGTTATACCATATTTTTCACTTTACATTTATATTTTACCCTTAACCTACTACTTATAATCTTACTACTTACTTTTTACATTTTTTTTCCTTATATTTAACTTACAAATATACTGTTAGTCATTCTTCATGTTGTTGTACTATTTATATTGTATGTCAATTATGTTAATGGCACATGTTGTGCAGTATATGTGTAAATAAATAAATATAAAAAAACCATGTACTCCAAAGAGCGTAAGCGACATTTCTAAGGGAAAATATCTGTCAGGGTGATAGGCAAAACAGCGTAACCGCCACTATCTCCACAACTGAAGGCATTCAGATAATTGCATTATCAGTTCTATACAGGCAGTAACCAAATATCAATAATCGTAATTAACCAAAATCATTTTTTGAATCAACTAAGAAAGTTATTTAAAAAAAACCTTCTCCTGAACACTTTGCTGTTTGTCGCTTACGCTGTTCTGCCGATTATGGGTCGATATAATATGTGGGTTCGGTTAGGTATAATACGCACTAAAATTAATATTAAAAGAGATTCCATTTTGACCAATTACACTATCGTCAGAATTTCTGCTAAAAGAAGTCAATTTCAGAAGACAAAATACTTGATACTGCTACCATGGAACATTTCAGGTTTAAAAAAATAATGTCAGATAAGGTACATACTATTACGGAAAGAACATACGAGTTCGATAATATAACATAACAGAGCATCTAATTATAATCAAATTAAAATATGAATAACAGTATATACGTCGTTAAAATATTTCAACGATAAACACGAATAGTTTTTGTAAAGTTTGTTTATAAATTATAAATTACAAACCTTTATCACGCTTTGTTATTACTTTATTAACCTTTGTTGAAGCAAAAGACCCGGCTTAATGTGCTACAGAAGTTCTGCAGATTGGTGGTTGCCACTAGACCATGCTATTTGCAGTAAGATCAGTGGCGGGTCGAGCACATTTTCGATGGCGGGGACCGTCATTTTTATGTGTAGATACTGACGTCTCACTGCCAGAAAGTAACGATACGAGACTCAATACAAATATAGGTATACCCAAATAGTAATAATATAATTTCTTACAGAAAATTTTATGAGGTACGAAGATAAGTCACGCACCTAACCAGAACCATCAAATAGGGTGCGTAAATAAATATTAAGTTTAAATAAAAATAAACACTTGTTCACAACCAAAAACTCGTGGTTTAAACAAAACAAGTGTTTTATTTATATATGTCAAACCACAAAGTGATTGCTTTCTACAATTATGTAAATATGAAGTTTAATAAAAATAGCACAAGACAAATTGTACTTCGGTTTGAGGTGTTTTAACCACGAGAACGGCGCTATAGAAATAATCCGATCAATCGATATCAATATTATTATTTTACTAAAACGTCATATGCAATAAATTATTATTATGCTACGAGGAAGGAAGGAGAGAAATTAAAAATTACTTAACCGAAGTAATTTTTTAGATTATATTTCTGCAATTACTTTTATGTTCAGAACGCATTCATTATTTTTGTGAACACAAAGAATTGTCAATTTTTTTCTTGTTAGGTTTCAGGAATAGTGTAGAGTATATGTAATAGTAGTTTATTTATTTCATTTCTACGGTATAAATATACCATTAACATTAAACGTTTATAAGTAGGGACTGTCCCCATGGTCCCCTTGTGAAGAAACGCCACTGAGTAAGTTGATTTCTCGGGCGCTGTGATCACGTGTACGGACCATGTCGTTCTGGCTGCAAACAGCCAGAATCCGTCTGCGGCAGCACCAATTCGGACGCCGCAGTAGTAAAATAATAATACTCTGCGCGCAAATGCGGCAGAAAGTGGAAACAATCGCTCCGGCAGTAAAGAAATAATAATACGGCAGACGAATAATAACAATTCGGCAGCCGGTTTTGCCTACTAACGATGCGATTTCTAGCCATCTGCAAAAAGCCGGCTGTTCGCAGTACCATGTGTAGTGGCCATAACACCCAAGGACCCAAGGTCCTCAAAGCGACCCGCGTCCATTCAATCCCCGCAGGCGAGAGCCCCACTGCGGGGGGGGGGATGTCCTGGCCACTGCCTGCTAAGTTCCCGAATCTGTAAGTAGCGGGTAGGGACAGGGGGAGGGGTGGTTCTAGGCAGAGCCTACTTCCACCTTATGATTTCAGGCTGAGACGTTACGGGTTCAGGCGAAGGCCTCACATCCAGTGGCATCCAATGGCAATATTGCCTCAATGCCAAATTGGAATACTAAATTTCAGCATATTGCGCCAAACGCCTATCTGTCATTCACAGCACACATAATGCAATTTTCAAAGAAATTAGTGTGTTATCTAATTTGGCAACGTATTTTAAAAGATTGATTAAAAAAACAAATCATATATAGTTGGGCAGTCAAAACACTTAAATAATGTATAATATAATATGAATAATCCTTTACTAAATAAAATAAATAAATAATTATTGGTTTACTATAAAATCGGGGGTTTTGTGTCTCCTGAACAAAGGTGATTTTATAGAGGGGCAGAGTTGAGAGCCGACCGACGACATGTTTGTTGTCTTGCCAATGATAATAATAATAATTGGATAATTTCTGGAACGCCGTTTTTGTACGAAATCATATTGAGGGCGCTATACAATTTATTATGAATTCTTTAGGATCTACCTAAATTATTTACAAATAGGTACAGAAAACATACTTACCTGGCAGGTCACTTCCGATAAACACACTTTAATTAGAAAGTTTATATTTGGAGATGATACGACTTTGCACGCGGATGACACTATATTTAAAACACTGGACATTGACAGATTTGTGTATACCTAAACCTATCCTACTACAATTTCAACAAGTCAGAATGTTAATAATGTTACCTACCTTTAAAAAAAAACGTTGTTCGTAGAACTGAGAATATCAACATTATTTAAAACAGCTTTTTTATTTCTAAGAATTCGCAAAAGTCATTGAATAATATTCCATTTTATTATGCTACCACGGGCTACCTGTGCCCTGTGAATCCCCGAGATGAGTTAAGGCAGCATTATTTGTTAAGAAGAGCAGGTATCAGGTACGCTTCCTTTGTCCGGAATCTTGTTTAGGATCTCGTACGGACCAGCAGGCAGCAGGTAGGCGGAGAGGAGAGGGGCAGGAGGAGGGTTGGCTGACCGGGGGCAGGAACAACGCTCCACCGATTGGCATTCAAAGATCCCAACCAGAAATGGTCTCAAAAGAATGCATTCTGAATTTATTGTTGCGAGTGAATAACGGAGTCAATAAATTGTCATACATTATTATGCTGCGTACTCAATACGGTGAATTCAATACATGAAATGAACAACTAGTATATTGAAGTTAATGCACTTTTTGATGGGCTGTTTCCGTTCCAAGCGGCGCTTGGCGAAATTTTAAATTTGTAAGCAAAAATCTTCAATGGTCATTGATTCATTGGATGGCGCTAGTTAAAATTTTTAAACAAATATTCTGCTTATTGGTTTACAAAACGATATCTTTGCATGTATTCAAATGCAAGTGAATGAGTTTTATTTGTATTTATATTGTGCACAATGGACAGAGATTATCGTAAAAATTACAATAAATATTAAAAGTGTGAACTGGACACAAAACATTTGTGGATGCAGAGGAGAATTAATTACCAAATTACAAAAAGTTCGGTGGGCTACCGATAAATATATCAAAGCAGACCAGTCTGAAAATGTCCGTAGTAGGATGAAACCGGTCCTGGTGAAAATAAATAAGTGGAACAAAGTGCAAACGTCAAATCTAATACAATGGAATTCCAAAAATTAGACTCATATCAATCTTGTCATTACAGTGGATGTAAAATATAGTCGACAAATTTACACAAGTGGTTGGGAGAAGGTTAAATTAGTTACTTGAAAAGGAATATGGCATGTTTCGTATTGATATTGATTATTATTATTGATTAACGTAAAAATTACATGAAATAAAATAAAATAACATATATAATAAGTGTGAACTGAAAATAAAACATTTGTGGATACAGAGGTAGAATTACTAGATTACAAAAAAGTCGGTGGGCTACAGTTGATTATATCGATCTTGTCATTACAGTGGATGTTAAATAGCCGACAAAGATAGTGGCTTCATAGATACTTAAATAAATGTATTAAACAATATGTCAATGTCATATTTGTGTCAAACATGTAATTGGTATGCGTTACATAGAAAACTTCTTTCATTTTAAAAGTTGAAGTTTGAAGTGTTAAATACGAAGGTTTTTGACATTCGTTTATAATTTAAGCGCCCTTGAGGTGATTTCTCACAAAAACGGCGCTCTATATATTGTCCAATTATTATTATGCGTGAACGTCACCAATTTCATTAACTCCCCAATCCAAAGACTACATAGGCTTGGAAATAAATTTAGTTCAGTTGATATTTTCGTTTATTCCTTATCAAAATTTATTTCTGAAATTTCAAAAATTCTGTTTCCCGTTTACCAAACAATGATGTAACATAATTTGTATATTATTGTTTATTTTTCTATTATTTTTGATTTATGATTGTTGTAAAGGCTCTAAGGGCGTGAATAAATAAATAAATATGCTAAAATTACAAAAATACTTTCATTGTAAATAAAGTCGTTTTAGTTAATCAGTAAATGGGAAATATTGCTAGAGAATATTGGATTATTGATTTTCTTATGTATCTAATCTAGGTACTATTTAATAAAATGCGAACAAATTCTTCAACCAACCATTATTTTTTTATTGGCATCTCTCTAACAGGTCCCTTGTTACCAGTTTCTCTTCCTAATAAAATACGAATTTGGCGGGGAATAGGGCTTTGTCGGAGCTCCCAACGGAATAGCGGGTTCAGCAACTTTATTGAACTAATATTGTTTAAAAAAAAAATTTCAACTTTGTTAAAAGAAGGTTCAAACTTGATCAACAAATCCATGAACGTTTTTCGAAGATTTTATGTCGGAACTTGAAATATCTGTCACACAAATATTAATTATGTGTTTTGTGATTCGGGGTTAAGAGTGATTGACCAGCGGCTGAGAATAAAAGTTTAAAAATGCTGTACGGGAAGGTTCCAATGGGAAAGATCGATTATTCCCCGAATCAAATTTTTAAATTAAAAATTTAATACCGATTTATTTCATTAAAAACTTGCTTTAATATATACCTACATTCAAGTAAGCAATAAAAATACTCATAACGCACAATGATAAATTATTAAATATCGTGTACTTCTTGTAAGTATTTTTTGATCATAAGTATTTATGATTTTTCAATAATGTCTGAACAAAAAAAGTTTGTAAAATTTTTTTTAAATACTTTAGTTTGTAAGACCTTAAATAAATAGAAAAAACTGAGGTATTTTTGTCACAAAACACGTTCTCGGATTTATTAACTAAAATTAAAAATGTGTTGACTAGATTATGGATTGATTTATTTTGTTGTATTTATATGATTTCATGATTTGAAATTTGTGTTTTTTAATAGAATCTATCGTTTGAAAATTAAACGACCAACGGTATAACCTTAGTATATTAAAAATACAATTAGTTTTTCAAAATTTTAAAACTGCATGTACCAGATAAAATAACAATCTTTCAAAATCAGTTTATATTTTTTTGTAAAAAAGAGTCAATACGTCTAGAATTTGATTTAAAAAGGTCTAATTTCCGGTATTCGCTGGTAATACTTGCTTAAAACCGTCACCATTTAAAAAAAAAAGTATTTTTTTACATAGTATATTGTAATTATAAGATGTTGTGTTCAGTATATATTATAGTAGGTACCTTTAATACCATACACACACATTTGCCTGAAATCTTCATAACGATTCAGCGCACTTACATAACCATGTGACAGACCTAAAACCTTCTTCATTTTTTATATCAACATTAACATAAGACATCGTCTTTCTTCAATGCTCCGGGGACCAACGGATTCTGCCCTTTGTGTGTTATGAAAGCCGTTAAAGGTATTGAAACTATAAATTAGGCAACAGTTCCCCGTTCCCCGATCCCTTATTCCCCCTATTTCCCTTATTGGAAGCACATGTACCTTCTTGCCCCGCGTTCCCACGGTCCCACGCATCCCTTCTGACCTTGGGGGTAAATACAAACAGGTGTTTACTGAATTTATAACGAAATTACTTTGAATACATCCCCCAATGCAGTCGGGAGTTGGATCTTTACTCTCTACCCGGTTACCTCCCTTGTTTTATATGCCAAAGGCTCTCAAATGTGTTATTTATTATAATAATTTAGTACTTAATTAATATTAAAAAAAACATTATTTTATTTAAAATAATTTATTTATTTATTAGTAAGCAATTAAGCAAAGGTATATTTGTTAATTGTAATAAAAAATTAAATCGATTTTTTTTTACATAAATAAAATGTGTGTACATTTTTAATTGGTCAGATGCATTGTACATATAGTTTTGTATCACTTATCGAAGAACTGAAGGATGCAATGTTTTATCCATAGGTTTTTATAATGTTTGTCTAATCTGTAGTTAGAAGTAAGATTGTAGAAATGGATTGAAATTTGTACAGCGCCCTTGAGGTGATTTTTCACAAAAAGGGCGCAATACGAGTCATCAAAATGTTATTATTATTATTATCTACATATATCATATACGAGTATTATGTCATGTGTAAATGAAAAACGACGGTGAATTCAAATGTCGCTATATATTATGTAGGTACAGAATCTACACCATCACATAATTAGAAATCGGACATATTTTAATCAGATTTAATGTTACCATTTGGTATAGAAATACTAGCTAATTCGTGTGTAATTATACTGAACCCAAATAACAAGACTTGTTTTCCGTCAGTTGGGATCAAAATATTTTTTTATTCTCAGTAGGAGGTAACCTAACTAACAGTTTTCACTCAGTAGATGTCCACTTATATTACAAGTTTATTCCTCAGTAGATGTCAACCTAATAACGAGTATTGTTTTCCCTCAATAGGTGTCAACCTAAAGAACAAATCTAATTTTCTCTCAGTAGGTGTCAGCCTAAATAATAATTCTGGTTTTCCCACAGTATGTGTCAACCTGAACGACAAATCTTGTTTTCCATATAGCCTTGCTTTCCCTCAGTAGGAGTTAACAAGTCTTATTTTTCATTTTCTATCTATATTAATTTAACTTAACTTTAAAAGTTTTAATTAGAAAATTGTTTTTAAAAACTCCAGAAAAGGGTGTTAAAAATAGTGTACAGTTTATATAGAAATTCCAAATCGAATATAGCAAAATAAATTTCTCGCCGTCAAAACATCCGGTTAAAATTTTTTTGCTACTTCAGAATCCACTTCCATAGAAAAGATATATAATTTTTATAACAAAATCCCTATTTTAAGTTTGATATTAAAGCATATTTTTTATTTGCAATAGAAAATATTAAGCACCTCTACCTTTTTAAAAAAGCCACGAGAATATATAGTATTATCTTTAAAGCCAAATTTTTATCAGATATTATTTTGTAGATCTGGTTGTAGTTTAAGAATCACATATTTATGAAAAAAACTATCAAGTCCCTTTATTCTAATAGCTTTCTATTCTGTCTCGGATACAAAGCATTTAGATCCAGAGGATCTGTGATCTGTGCTACTTGCATTGGTAACGGAAACCACCCATTCGGGCGAACAACATCGGCGAACAGACAGACATCACAAAACAGACAAAATATGTAGTTCGTGTCTAAAAAAACTTTTATTTTTATACCTAAATCATGACTAGGGTTTATGGAAGAAAATTTACCTTAACGGTGGTAAAAATTATTCATCCACAGACATAATTTTGTTAAGGAAATAGGTACATTAGGTATATACGTATTATAATTTTACTGGTGCTTTTTAAGTTAACGGCTCCATATTTTTTCAAATCAAATTTAACACATGGTCACCCCACACGTTAACCCATTATCTGTAAGAAAAATCAACGTAACAATATTTTTCTTTCAATACTTATATTTTTTTTTTTTTTTAAAAGAAAGACAAACATTCTTGGATTACGAATAACCCAACAACATTTGAAAATCTCCTACTACCATCACACTAAGCGGAAGATGTTGCTTGTGTTGTGGTGGAGGACTTAGCCAGCCGAGGAATCGAACACGGAACGCCTGGGTGGTACCCAAACGCGATGCCCACTGAACCACTGACCGTGTGATATTTTGTGATATTTTATAAAATTATTAAACTCAACATAGGCTTGTCCTATGTTGAGTTGTAAACAATTAAATTGTAAACAATGACCTAATTCATACATTTTTGCAACAAATCATGTGGAAAAGGTGTAAAAAAGCTAATGGTGAGCTCTGGCGTCATAGAATTGGCACCATATATTTTTTAGATATTCTGGGTGATGTATTTGGTATTCTTTATTAATTAAAATTTAAAATTAAGCTCAGTTTTGACCAGTGAAGTCATTGCTTACGAAACATGTTGTTTTTTTTTAAACGTGATTAAAACTGATTATTCTTTTAATTTTGAACTAAAACGGTGCCACAAAAGAAGTTTACGGTGTTTGAAGAAAAAAAAATTATAAATTAATTCAAAAGGGTTGAAAAAATAGCTTAATCACGGGCGAAAATGGATTATAGCAAACAAGTGGCTTTACAATTCGGGCACATCGTTCGGATGCCCATCCTTAATAATATTTGACAAACTTCCAAAAAACTTTTAATATGGGGTCTCAAATCCTTTATTATTATCACCATTCAACGGGCTTATTTTGATCCTCTATTTATACAAAATACCTGCTGGCACTTTTTCACACTATGAGCTTTCAGCTATGACAAATGATTTTTCGAAAGTTAAAGGAACAGGTATTTTTAGTTTCGACAAACATCAGGTCGTGTTTTTTTCACAATAATAAAAATTAATAAATGACAAAACTGTTAGGATTTTATAGTAACTACATTTGCATCTTCTCTTATTGAACCTAGCACGACTAATCAATGTGAATTCATTTTACATTTAGTTAATATTGGAAAAAGTTGAAAATAAATTCTTTTATTGACTGGACGCAGGGAAGTCCGGTTTTTACTCGACCGTTTTGCATTTTATCTTTCCGCTTATAAAAAATATGAGCGTATATTACTGGAAATTTATTTTTTATTAGAAATACAGGTATGAACTCATGTAGAGTAAAAACTGCCAATTGACAATGTGACAATTTCCGTTGATTAACTTTTTTATTTCTAATAAAATGTATGCCAAGTTATTTGTATGCCTGTATTACTTTTATGCGTGGCGATATAAGGCACCCTAACCAAACTGGAGTGACAGAGCAATTTTTTTTTTCGGATTGCTAAAGGAAATTTTTCCGGCCACATTAAAAAAATCATATCTCCGATTTTGAATATTAGTTCTATATAGCCAATAAATTCACATATCTTTTGTCAATTATTAAATCTTTAACCTTAAAACATTTTAAAGAATATATATTTTGTTATTTTTGGAAAGTACAAGATATTATATAGTCGCTTTAATAAAAAAAAAAAATTAAAAAATTTGCCACATATTGGCAACAAAGCAATACGTGGTTTTGGAAATAGTGCCATAATGTGGCAAAAAGCGATCGAGTGGCTAAGAATACATACGGTTTTGGTATGTGGTTCTTTAGGACTGTTCTGGGTTCCATCTCCAGTTGCGACCGTTACCCTTTTATCTTATTCGGTTTTACGTTAGGTTTAGTGTTTAGTATTATATTCTTATTCGATAATAAACATAAATATAATATTAGGAATAACTTATTGAAGCAAAATCATTGAGTGTTAGAGAAAGACTTCCCAGTTTCAGTCGGTATCTTTTTTTTAAATATTCGTTTTATTGTTATATTTTCATCAGGGGTTGTAAATATTATTTTCTTTGATATAAACATATATTTTAAAAACATGCTCTTTCTGGTTCTTTGTCTTTTTTCCCCCCATTATTATTTCTGCATTCTTCCACCAAAGTAAAAGTGTATTGGGTAGGGAGGTAGAACGGCAGAACAAGAGGGTAGGTTGGATATAAGGTAGGCTGGGTTCACTCGTCACTGTACTAAGAGATTATATCGAGCGGAAAAGTGATGAGTATTTAAAATGAGTGAATAGGAAACGCTGGGAAATTCTTCGACTTTGTTCCTGAATGAAAATGTTCCCTGGAGACCAAAATCCGAACTAGAGAACTTGATTTTTTGTGAAGTCCATGAGAAATATTTTTAACATTTTATGAATACTAACTACTTTTCTATTAAGAGCATATAGAAACTTTTATCAGCGGATAGATAATAATGTGTTAAGTATTTTATTTTCAAAACAAACAAATTAATAAACATTGAATTTGAGATTAACATGAATTATGTCAAACCTCTCAAAAAGTAAATATGAGATCCCTTAGACCATATTGTATATAAAATCATGTACTAATAAAAATAATAATAATTGGATAATTTGTAGAGCGCCGTTTTGTGAGAAATCACCTCAAGGGCGCTGTACATTTTATTATGACTTCTTAGGCTCTACCTAGAACTATTATTTACAAATAGATACAGAAAGTATACTTACCTGGCATTAAGATTTTTATGCAACTAGTTATTTATTACGTCGCGGGCTGAGAAGGTGAAGGTAAAGGTTTTGGTTTTTTGCTTTATGAATACGACTATCTAAAAAGGTGAGTTTTAAGTTTAGCTATTAAGATATGTTAGACTCTGTAAAACCGATTAGGCGGCCTCCATGGTCGAAGGGTAAGACTCTCGACCAGCAATCCAGAAGTCTTGGGTTCAAATCTCGGCATGCGCAAGTAAATTTTATTAGATTAAATTGTAGTATTTAGAATTTATTCATAAATAATATTTAATGTTTGATATTTTTTTTCCAGAGTGGAAGATACTCTCAGTATCAGCGCCCTTGAGGTGATTTGATCCAATTATTATTATTATTATTACCCTGGTGTGAGACCACTATTACGAATTTAAAAGTTGCTTGAAACTGTGACCAGAAAAGCCAGGCCCCACTACATGCAGCCTTACAACATACCCCATCTGGGAATGCGATAGTTTTACTGGATCCAGACGGTTGGGAGTAGTTGGGACTATTGTGTGTTATTTACTTGTTTTTAAGATGGTGCGATGACGAGACTTATCCTCGAACCTCGAACCTTCATCTGCTTCCATAAAACTAATAATACACTGAATATTTATTAGTAGAACATAAGGAAAAACCGATGTGTTTGTTCCAAAAGTTAAGCGCTTCAAAATAACAAAATTAAATGATTCCATTTCAATTTTTTTTTCATATGGTTAAAACCCTGGTTTTTCCTGACCGGAAAGTACAAGGTACTAAAACAACATTGGGATTATATTTGAGTTCCCAAAACTAATTTATTTATCGCTGAATATTTCCTTATGACAAATGTAGGCATAGAATAAAGAATATGATAGAAGTGACTTCCACACCAATTACTCAATTATACTTGCCCGATTTCGTAGTTCTCTATTACAATTGAAATTCGAAAGCACAGTTTTGTATGGAGTTGTAAGCCCAAATTGGGCCAATAGTTGGATCATAAAGCACGCCTACAAGGCACTTCACTTGTTGGTGTGTCTTTTTTGTACATATGTAGGTACACAATAATGTACCCACAAAACACTTAAATAGCAATAATATAAATGTAATATATTCCATCCCAGAAGTGTGAATTCCTAAAAACATTGTTGTTAACTGCGCACTTTATAAACAAAGTCATTTTCCTGTTTCTTTTCCGTAAGTAAAACATATTATAAAGATATAAAACGTGTGTAGTAGATATAAAAATAAAATAAAAATGGTTTCCTTGTTTAAATGGCATCTGGCGTCATGATATATATATATATATAAATGAATTTTACTTTCTATCACTTCTTGGTCAACACAGTTATACTATGTCTGTAGTAAAATAAGACAATTCACCATATTTTTTGTAGATAAGTCGATTCTCTGGCAGAGCTGTACAGTAACTACTAATAAGGAATTTGAGTCCTTTTTTGTATTATTTTATCAATGTTCACATCCAAACTTAAATACCTATTAGCATTTTTTTTTAAGTTCGTTTTCATAATAAAATTAATTCTACATGTTACGTTTTAAGATTTTCACGGCCAAAAGCATTTTCGTTGTTTGTTTTTGGGGTGTTATGCCCTCGTCGGATCTGCCGGATCTGCCCTGATGATGGACACTGCAACGCTGTCCGAAACGTCGGCTAAAGAAGGAGGTAGCGCAACACAGCATAACACCCCAAAAACAAACAACGAAAATTAATTCTACATGTTTGAATTTTACGAAAACGCCCGGGAAGAGGCGGGAGAGCGTGTGACGTCATCTGTTCGCTTGATTGTGTGAAAAATAAGGGAAAATATTTACAAAACTGGGACACGCTTAATATGGACGAAAAAAATAAATTTAAAAAGTTGTAGTAGTTAGATATTAACTAGTACTAATTAATTCAGTTACCGAAATTTCGAAAATAGTGCATTTTAATGGATATTTTTTAAATTTACATAAAACGAAATGTCGTTTTTCACCGAAACTTGCAGTTCCTAACATAGCGGTCGATCTAACTACCACAACTTTTTAAATTTATTTTTTTAGTCATATTAAGTGTGTCCCGGTTTTGTACATATTTTCCCTTATTTTTCACACAAACAAGCAAACAGATGACGTGAGACGACGTTACACACCTTCCCGCCTCTTACCGGGCCTTTTGGCGGGCTAAAATTCAAACTTGTAGAATTAATTGAATTATGAAAACGATCTTTAAAAAAAAATATATATATATATATATATATATTTAAGTGCATGTCAACTACGTGAACATATTTTTCATAAGCCAATTTATTTTCACTCAAGTTCTTTATTTTACTAGTAAAGCTCGACCTTTAATTAGACTTGAGTCAAACAACGTAAAATTATGATTGTGTGTATTGGTGCATATATATATATATATATATATATACAGGCATACATATCTGACAGTGATGTCCTTCTCAAACCTTACTGATAAACGGTTCTTTTATTACCATTATTTCGCTGTTTTCTTTTCTAAAAGCACTTAT
The DNA here is from genome assembly GCA_951813805.1 of Limnephilus auricula. Taxonomy (NCBI): domain Eukaryota; kingdom Metazoa; phylum Arthropoda; class Insecta; order Trichoptera; family Limnephilidae; genus Limnephilus; species Limnephilus auricula. The sequence continues at coordinate 9,066,716 of OX638393.1, forward strand.
CGACTATTTTGAAACATGCTGTATAAAATAGCAATGCTTACAACATGTTTCAAACGTACCTACTATGTGAATACGGTGTTCAACTCTGATTGAGATTTTGCAACAAGATTTTGATTTCCTTTATTCTAAACATTAAAAAAAACATGGTTCCTGGAGAATATGAAATAACACATTTTACCAGAATGGTTGCGATTTTTCTAGGGAAATTAAATTCTTAAAACCACACATAAAAAAAAACTATTTACTGTGTATAAAAAAGAAACATGGCGGGAAAATCTCGGATAACTTAAAATTTCACTCCGTACGGCATTCATACTCGGGAATAAAGAAATTCGCGGGAAATGATAATAATGGCGTCGTGAGGTGACGCGCATTATGGCGGGAAACAAGCGAGTAGCAAGGGATGAATAGTTTCTCGCGGAAACCATTTCATCAACCACGGGACAATGCTGTGTCAGGACCCACAGTGTACATAACCTCACTGAGGTTATGTCTGCCCTCGTGTTTATAATAAACAATGTGTATTATTATGTAAGACTGTAGGAGGAGTCTTCGGAAGCTCGAAAAGTGGAAAATGCTAGCAATTACTTACAGTCCAGTTAGGCATGTAGCGTGCAGGTCCTAATATGCTATTTATCTCGTAGTTGATCTTTTCTAACCTCACCGAACCCTAACTAAACGAACATAACCTAAGCGTTTAATTAGATTTTCTTCACTATTCTACATGGAAAACATGCTATGAGGAAGGTAGAAAGCAGAAACTATCGTAAAGAAAAGTAGCTTAGATTTTATATCTATAGGATCTCGCATTTTTTACGAATATTCTCTTTAAGGGCTTCAGGAGGCTAAGGCTTGTTGAAATAGACGTTTAAGAAACCCCACAAAAAGAAGTCTGAAAGGTTAATTTGGGCGATCTTGCCGGCCAAGGCAAATCACCAAAACAAGAGATTAGACCCGGAAATGCGTTTTTTCAAAAAAAAATTTGCTTGAGAAGTCTAGCGATTTATGTCTTATTGACATGTATTTTGTATCTGTTTACTTTATAAATGTCTAAGCGGAACTGACATTTGCCACCATTTGCAAAAAATTACGGCGTCTTCCAAAAGGGTGATGATGACTTATGCGCCAACTAACTACGTAGTAGTTACACGCGAAATTATGTTTTATATTATTAGATGGCAGTCTGAAATTTAAAAAAAATTTCTGGATGTTGGCAATATTTGAGAGAAGCTTATTCCAGATGATCGAGCCGGATATACAAAACACTTGATCGTGGTACAAGTGTTTATTTGACCGAAAGGGTTTACCATCGGTTAGCAGCTTTAACATCTACTGACCTAAAGGTAAGCTATCTATCTATGAAAATATCGGATCTGAAATATATTATACTGTAGATCCCATATTCTCGTATAGTTTGATACCGTTCCTTGCAGTGTTTTGAAGGTAAAGCAAATCTTAAAATCTATTCTTTCAGGGCTTAAAAGCCAATGAAGAATAGACTCACTAGAATTATTAGCCTCCACCATAGCGTTGAAATTGTTGAATTTTATGTAATACATATTGTTTTTATATCAATTTCCGATGAACATACAATGGAAAATAATTTTAATATGGTATATTTATATCTATTCTGTAAGTATTGAATATGACTGATTGAAGGAGGCCAAGAAAGGAACAACTATTGAACATTGAACTCGATCTTCTTATAGACGATATCATTACGTTTGTACTTACCTCGGCAAAAATAATGGAATTATGTATTATATTCCTACTTATTAGTTTTTTTTTGTTTTAAATGAAAATTAAATTATCATTAATTAATTGTTATCCTGGCAAAGAAACTATCGGTTTTGAAACATGAAGATATTATAACAAGAGATTATAGTGGTTTTGAGTCGGGCCATGTCAAGAGTCAGAATAATAGAAGAGTATGTATGAGACGATGTATGAATGTGAACGAGGCAAGGAGTATGTGCCAGGACTGAGTTGTTTGGCGGTTCGTTCTCTCTGCCTACCCCTGCGTGGAAACGGCGTGATGGTTAGTTAGTTAGTTAGTTGGTTACACAAAGTAATTTGTTTCATTTGATTAAAATGATGCCAGAAAGTGTTCGCGTTTGGGTTCCACCTAAGAGTATGGATATTAGAGAGACGGCATGTGAAGTGTGCCCGCACGCTCCAAGTGTGCCTTTTCGAGAATTCTACCCACACGGCTGACATTGGCTGTCACGGTGTGAACTGGCTGCTGTCGGAACGTATTAAACGGCCAAAAACCAGCAGCCAATGTAAGCCGTTTGGGTAAAATTCTTGAAAAGGCACACTTGGAGCGCGCGGGCACACTTCACATGCCGTCTCTCCAATATCCATACTCTTAGGGTTCCACCCAGGTATTCCGTGTTCGGTTCCTCGGCTGGCTAAGTCCTCCATCACAACACAAGTAGTAGGAGATTTTCAAATGTTGTTGTGTTATTCGTAACCCGGAAATATTTGTCTTTCTTTTTAAAAGAGAAAAAAACAGTAATTTTGCAAAGATTGAAGAAAGGAAATGAAATCGCCCAATTTTTTTCCACTGGTAATCTCAAAATCAACATCTACAGTAGCGATACCCTTGCATGCGCATATAGGTATATCGATTATTTATCAAGCGAAATTATAGTTATTAATTTCTGATTGTTGAATCTCCAAGCACAGAAATAAGCACTTTGAAAAATGATCTCTTTATGTACCAGCAGGTATTGTAATAATATTCTTAGGTAGGTACTGTACATTTTGAGGATACATTGTTGAATTCTTATATGAGCATTGTGAAGCCTGTGGGCCGTTGGCTTGGGGCTTTGGGATACGACACGAATGCCTTTGATCAGGTGACTAGAGATGTGATGTCACGGCTGTTTTCATCTCCATCCAGCCGAGAAGGAGCGGCGCCATACAAAATGGTCCATTCACTTGACAATGCTGCTGTGCGTTTATACTGAGAAAAAAACATGGACCCACCAGGTACTGAGTATCTTAGCCTAAATAGAAATAGGTATCAACTTATAAGAATGTAAGTTTATAATGTCGTGTTATTTTATCAATATTATTTATGGAGTACTGTTGAAGTAATTTTAAGAATATGACCGCACTGATCACTAACTAATAAAATCTCTGTTTATCATTAAAAAAAACAATTCTTTTTCGAAAAAAACGTTACTTCCAAGAAACCATCATCTGGTATGTTTGCCACTCGAACCAGTTACACGAATTACCCATAGACATATGAAGTAATACTCATATATCTGTACAATTACTATTAATAATAATTATTATTATATTTATTATAAGTATGAAGTATGATTGTATGTATGAAGGGACCACGCCTGATATGTAGATATGACACAAGTGGTCATTCTGAACGACTCTTAATTAAGACGTCTGCGGACTTAGCTCATTAAATGCTTCTAGGATGAGGATCATTTACTTTACACACCTGAAATCTCTCCTGATGTTTGTGATTTACATTCTGGCTTTTGCCTGTTGGAGTTGGGAGCATTTCGGTGAAGTCAACATCGGTTAATTATAGAAGGGCTTCCTTGAAATACCCACAACACGTAAGAGATATAATTCGGGATTTTTGTTATTAAGTCGAGTGAATCAGAAGGTTATTTTGAATTCCTTTGTTTCTTTGTGACATAATTCTCTAACGGAGACCTATTTATATTTTACATAACTTTTTATCAAGAAATAGAGTTATATCCCAACCCAACAACTCGAATAATTTTCAAACTATCTGTGCTGGTTACTGGTTAACGCATTTGACCATGTATGAGTCGGGAAGTTGAGGGTTCGACTCATAATGCACTAATTTTAAACTATGTGTATGAAGTAGCCAAACTCTCAATCGGTGTGTTAGGACGTCAGAAAATTTGAAAAGCCTTTGAAAAACGCAACAATTTTTAGTGTCAAATCGAATGTTCCAAAATGTTTTTTGACACATTAATTAATAGTTCGAAATTCCATCACTAATAATGGTAGTCACCAGTTACAATGTGAGCAGAAATTATTAAATTTATCTAAGAATTCAACCAGAATAAATGTGCAAATTTCAAGAAGCCAGAGCTCTCCGTTTGCGAGTTTTAATGAAAACATACAATCAGTTTTACTAATTTTAGTTAAGATTGCATGAATATTAATCATATTTTAATAGAAATCAAACAAATAGCAAACACTTAATCAAAAGACACCTTCTCCAACACAAACTCCATATTCCAATTCAACCAAAAACCTCAATAAAAACCAGGTCCTCAACAAATAAAACACTGAACATACCTATAACGCACACAACACATGGACAAAGACACTTTCAATATTACGCAACCAAACTTTTTAATTGTATGCCCATTACTCTGAAGCAACTAATAACTGCAAATACGTCTACAAACATTCACAAAAAACTTATCTCAGCCTGGATCAAAAATCAAGATTTTAACTTCATTCAAAACATAATAACTCCAAACCAAACGTAAACAAACTATAAAAAAATGTAAGATAACTAAACACATTTTTCGAGAATATATCAACTATACATACACTTAAAAAAAAAAAATATATATATATATATATATATATATATATACATATTTTTTTTTTATAAATAAACAGTTTAAAATAAGCACTAATTTAAAAAATAAATAAAGAAGAAAAATTTTACTACAACACATAAATACTTGTCACACTTAAACATAACCACGTAAACACCTCAGCACAGGTTCTCCTAGTGAGGTGTTCACGAAACAAACAACATTACCCAACCACAGTTTCACAGTCACTAACCTACCTTACACACAACACAACAAAAAGTTCATAAATTATGTTATTAGCTATTATGTATAAATATTAATAACTTTATGTGAACGCTGTAATATTATATAGAAATAAAATAAAATAAATAAAAGAAACCCTAGTTTCTCCAAAAGACTTATTTCTTATGTTTTAAATTTTACACAACTGATAACGACCGTTTACTATACATAAATGGTTGTTTATCAGTTGTGTAAAATTATAGTATTAATTTTGTAGATAATAAATCACAAGATGAGCTTGTTAAAAATACCGCTGGTATGAAATGTTCTTCAAAATACGATGTGAATATTATATCAACCGAATACCTGAGCTTGGCGCTTGTAAAAACATTATTATTCATAATAATCAATCCTGTGAACGACCGTCAAATTCTTGCAGATTTATGAGCGCATTAAAGCAGACATTTACCTCGCTTACTTTGAATTACGAGCTTCAAAGAATGTGTTGATAAATGTGTAAAAAATGTCTAGGAATATCGGACTTTTACTGTAAGGCAGTCGCGCTCTTTGTGCCGTAAATATCCGATAATCGTGGCCACGTAAGCTGCTAGCACACTGAACAGGACATCGCTAGAAATGTAATCTCTCCCAATATGAAAAAAAGCCTAGGAAAGCAAAATCGGTTACTGTAATGTTTGCATGAATGGATGCGAGTGCGAGTGAGGCAGAATGCTTGCAGTGCTTATGTAAAGGAATGAATGCGTGATTGAATGCCAAATAAACACCTGTACATAAGATACGTTACATTATTTCATATATTACATTGGCGCAGCCGGTAAACCGAATCGATGCGGCAAAGAGACTTGTTGACCTAAGTTTATCGATATCGCTGGCACTTCTGAGGCCCTAGCACGCTTGCTCTATAACGATCGGTAGGATAACTATCGGTAACTTCTCATCGTTCCCTACGAAAACTGCAGATCGCAAACGAATAGGTGACAGTTCACAATGACTAAGTGTCCTTAATAAATTCGATATCAACTGTCGTTTGTACGTTTGAGATCTGCAGTTGTCCTAGGGAACGATGAGAAGTTACCGACAATCGGTCGGTAACTTCATATCGAGCGGCCGTGCTAGCACACCTGGCTTTACTTAATATATGGATGATCTTATAGTTCTCGACAGCCCTACGATGGGAACACCGGCACATTTTATATATTGAGTAGATGGAAACGTCAAATTAAAACGAGTCTGCTTTTCAAAACTTATTCATTTAATTGTGATAAAGGATTTGCATATTGTTTTTTTTTTTTATCAGAAGTCGTTTGCCATTACTCATGATGTGGAAAATATCTGACGAACCTCCATTACGTTCAGTTCAAATCTGTCTCTGTTCATTAAAAAGCATTATTTTTGCCAACGATTTTATCGACATGTAGACAAGCTTATGTAAAATGCAAATGGGCTCGATAAATAATACTTTAATCGATATCAATTGGCATGCGTCTAGCAAGTGTCGATAAATAAGTAAATATGGTTGGTAAAAGTCTTCATCTTGTTAAGATTGGAAGTTCACGCTAGGCACTTACACAGGTCAATGAAATTTGATCTTCTGTTTAAGAAAGAGCTTCGCTATTTAAATAACTTTGAAGTAATGGAACATTTACCTCACCAGTCATGCCCGTAATACACTTCTATCAAATTAATGCTATTCAGTGGGCTAGCACCAAGCTTCCCGCGCTAAACACGCATCGCCACACAACTTCCGTTCTGTCGGGAAAGTTCGCGTGTCAGACGTTTTCTTTCACGGCCAAGCACGGCGAAAATGGAATTCTGAAATTATGGAAAACTGTTTTCGCGGGAAAAGCGAGCGTCTTAAATGCTTAACCCTTTTACACACACAATGCGCAATATTATATTATCTGCTTACAACGTCGTCATCTATGGTACCTACTTACAAAACTGCATATTTGTGTAACTCCTTTTACTGTTATCGAACAACATAAATTTGTTATATTGACGCTTTTTGATACATCTTTACTTCTCTAAAATGACCTACAATTTTTTTTTGTAATTGTAGGTGCCGGGGTTGTTGCATTTTTAAGTACATAAATAAATGAAAAACGATTTAATATTAATATGTTTAATTTTATCATATTTTGAGAACTAAACTAAATCAGTTTTTAGTCTTACTTATAAAAGCATTTTAAGTCTAAAACAATAATGAAAAATAATATTTCAAAATTGGCGAATTATATTTAATAAATAGTTGTACAAAATAAGTCCAGATACCGCTTTTTATTAGTGGCGGCATGTTTTTTTTACTTTTTCATTTAATATTTACATCGAAATATTCATTAACCACGCAACTTGGATAAACGTGGATAAACACAGTGAACTTGGGAATCATCGAAAGAAACATCGATAACTCAATCAAAACAAACAAAACCTGTAGGGTTGCCTAGGATATGAATCCGCATCCATAAAGGCTCCGCATTAATTGATGCGGATGCGGATGCAGATGTCTGTATCAATGCTAATAATCCGCATTTGCGGATGCGGATGCAAACATCCGTAACACTCCTGGTACATACGTATTTTTAAAATTACCCAATTGCAAAATCATCGTATTTATTTACCAAGCCTTTAAATAATATTATTATTATCCCCACTAAATATATAAAATCAAAAGAAATATTATGTACCAAAAAAGAATCGTGACTCACCTACCAGACACAAGAACTCATTTTTTTTGATAAGGTGTACATGCGACTACTAATGAATGCCCTTGTATATAATATTTCTTAAAATATAATATGTAAAAATCCCTCAGGGTCTATGTCATCTTTGGGATGCTATATGGAAGGTATTTTTATGGAAAATAAGGAGAGGAAGTTCTGAGAAGGAAAAAAAGTATGTGGTGGGTAGATATCTGGGGGTCAATGTGTCCAGGAGTGACGGACGTATGAATCACACTGCTGTGTAAGGCGATGGGTCGAGAGAGTCCGGCTGGAAAGATCAAAAGGTCTCCCCTAACTAGTCTCTCCCTATCCGGCCTGCCACACAGTAAATGGGCAAACGCATCCGCCTCCAAGACATCCGGGCACCAAAGTCAATAAACATAGCGAAACACTTGGGGTGATCTATGGTAGAGGTGTTGGTTATCAAATAAATGGCTCCCGGGGCGGCGTTACCCGCCTCCCAAATTCAAAAACTATGTATTATAAATGAACTTATGCTATTCATGTTTTGACAGATGCATTTATTTGTTAATTAAAATATCTATAACAAGTACTTTTGTGGGTTAACAGTTATCAGAAAAAAAAAATATTTATACAAAAACGACCGAATAAAAATATCAAACTTTTTTTATCACTTAGTGAATAACTTTCAAGGTAAAAATTAAATAACGTGTCTGGGACACTGCCAGATAAGACGGACATATTGTTTTGTAAGGGTTAAATGGTTCGCTACGCGCTCTTATACTGCGTGCTCCTAGAAAATTTAATAATCCATATGTTCGGTTGTTAGGTACGTTCAGGTAATTAAGTGCTAGTTGGCACGATAGCATTTCCATTTGTTGACATGATCGAACATTCACGAAAACAAAGCGTTTATCCGCTATCCGTTTTTCTTTGTTAGCGTTACTTATGCACCCATCATGAAATCGGATATAACGCACGATACTTTCCTGTCTCGACTAGTGAAGGTTACGGAAAATAACCATAGGTGGGTACCTTCTTTATTTTCTTTTTAAGAAAGACATACATCCGTGTTTACTTTGTTTCGAAAACAAACAATTTAACATGTATTTTGTAAAAAATTAGACGTTATTTTCTGGGTTGCATAAAAAATAAACCGAATAGGGCTCAAAACGGAGCTATGTATATATGAACAATTTAAAGCCGCGCAGGGTATCGAGAATACCTCACAAGAGTCTTAACTGCTCCCGTCTGGAGCCAGTGAAACTATGGCATCACCAATTGGGGTATGTTATGAGGCTGAAGGTAAGTGGCGAAGGAAAGGAGATGGGGAGGAGGAAGGTGGGGAAGTATTTGGCTATTCAGATCTAGTCACTAAACACGGCTAAAGCCATTATTAAGCGACGTTTCAATTCTGAATGGTGGTCTTACACCAGGGCGATACTGAGAGTATCTTCCGCTCTGGAACGTGCCGCAAATATAGTATATATTATTTTTATTAAATAATTGCGAAATAACACAAATTAAACAAATTAATTTTCGTTGTTTGTTTTGGGGGTGTTATGCCGTGTTGCGCTATCTCCTTCTTTAGCCGACGTTTCGGACAGCGTTGCAGTGTCCATCATCAGGGCAGATCCGAAATCGTCGGCATATTACCCCAAAACAAACAACGAAAATGCTTTTGGCCGTGAAAATCTAAATACGTATCTAAACAAATTAAATTTATTTGCGCACGCCTGGTTCGAACCCGCGACCTTCCGATTGGGAGTCAAGTGTCTTACCACTCGACCACGGACGGCCATCAGGGTGAGGAGGAAGAGGTGTAAAAATGCCTACTACTTTACCTACTTAATTTTTTTAATGAAATATATCATTCTCTGTCGCAGTCTCTGGTAATTGTTTGGTTTCGGTTTCCTCCTTATTGCATTCTTATGTTTTTAATGTCCACTCCACAGAAAGATTCTTATTTCTGAACCTGTTTTAAACTATATTTTAGTTCTAATGTTCTTGTTTTGTCCTGTTCTATAATAGCACCGTTACTTTCTACTAATATTGTCATGTGCTATAACAGCACTATTATTGTTAATTTTTGTTCTCTATTCATTTCCTTTTATACTCGTATACTGTATATTCGTTATTTAAAATATTTTGTAAGGGCTCGTAACGAATACCTACTGTAGAATTATTTTTAATTTTGTTATAGTTAGCCGCACTTGAAGTGAAAAATAACAAAACTGCGCAATATAAATGTTTCGTTATTATTATTACTACATTTCCTTTATGATCAAATACTTATATAAGTTGATATATTGAAGCTTTTCCTACCTTTTCAACGAATGTAATTGAAATAAAATTATTAATTACGTTATAAAAATATAAGCGCAAAATAACTAAATAATTTGTATATTCATTAGATAAATATGAAGTCATATAAAAAACAACGTTTTAAAAATACCCTTTTATGGCTAAGTTATTATTTATTCTAAGTTATAATAAATTATTTTTGACTTTGATTTACTAGGTTTTTCGTTCTTCTAAAATTATTCATAAAAAACATAGAAACAACTTTGGTGCTACTTTCCTCGCGCAGATAATACCAAAAATACGCGGAGTTTTCAAGGGGTAAGAAGTCGAATATTTCTGGCGTTTATATTCCTCATGCTGTCCGAAACCATGGCTAAAGATGGAGGTGGTACAACACGGCATAATACCTCAAAAATAAAATACGATAATTTAAAACCTGTCGCTCCAGAAAATCATCGTAACATTTTTTCTTGTTGGCAATCAATCTTCTGATGGGTTAGCACAGAACTTAGAGTCACGAATGGTGTAAAAAGGCAGAAAAATTCCAAAGAAACATCGCCCCCTGTGGCGGGCGGTGAACAAAGGGCAGGCTGAGGCGGAAGGTAGAAACAGTCGGCGTGTGGCTGTCGTGATCCCGACCAATTGTTTTCCTAGGGTCTCATTTTACTAATGGTGACATTTTTTGCAACCCTCACGACCGCGCATGAACATGAATAGGACAATGGCGCAAGGGCGTAGATTAATTTGAGTGAATAAATTACCTTATTCCTATTTTAATAATAATAATATTTAGATGATTTGTATAGCGCCGTTTTTGTAAAAAATCACCCCAAGGGCGCTGTACAAATTTATTACTTATTTTTACTGTGCTCTATCTTACACGGAGAAATTTTTTATTCTAAAATACGATCATTTTATTCGTAAAAACGGTTAAAAACGAGACTGAAGTTCTAACATACAAAATAACCGGGTTTCAATGTTTATTGGCGGGAAATAGTAAGAATAATTTGTTGGTATATGTACGAAATTACGTATACCATCAAACCATTATAACAACTTATTGAACACAAATACAAAACTTTATGTACAATGCATTTCACCAATGATCGTGATGCTGCGTTAAAATTTACATATGTGTTTATTAATTTTATATTCTGTAAATATACAGGACCATACTTACCTGGAAGGTAACTTGAGATTAACGCTGTATACTGTTTATTAGAGAAATTTAGATACAGTTGGCGCGCATAGAACATAATTGAGAACATATAATGTTATTGGAAATACGTATATTTAATCCTGGTATATATTTTAATAACAACATGTACTACATATTATGTTCTGAACGCGATTGGGAAAGCAAAAGCTAAATTTTACGTTGGGCGATTTTAGATTACAATAGTACATGATTTGATTAAAGTATTTATCTCTTAAATGAGATTCGTCCCCCAGTAAGAGACAGATTGAGGTGAAAGGTTTCGAATAATGTTAATCCAATAAGAAAAGTGTGATTAAAATATATTATAGGCAAAACAAGAATGATACTTAGAGGTAGATATACTTAATTTAAGGGTTTATACTATTGATATTGACTTAAAAGTTACAACCACTAACAATCAACAATAGAACATTATAGGGTGTTAAGGTACGTACTTGAGTTACTTTAACCAGAAATTCCTGACATTATTTGGAGTAAAAAATGTAAATGAAATTTTGGTCTCCTGTGACTTTTTTTATGTCAATTTTTTTTTTTTTCAAAATATTTTTTTTTTCAAAATCAAACAAAAAAAAAATTCTTTCACATGACCTTATTGGTCACTCAGCCAAGTAACCACCCCCCCACTTACCCCACCCCCAACTACCCAACACCTACTATTATTTATGTTTTTGTAGAAAAAAAAAAAAAAAAACATCAAAAATGTCACCGGAGACCAAAATTTCATTTACATTTTTTACTTCAAATAATGTCAGGAATCACTGGTTAAAGTAACTCAAGTACGTACCTTAACACCCGTATATGTGACATAGGTAAGTAGTTTATTAATTTGAGAATGAATATCATAATAACTTTTCCAAAAACATGTGTTCGCTATTATGTCCTCTGCGCGCAAACAATTTCTAAATTTAACTAAATATACATCTTTAATCGTTAATCTCAAGTAGTAAGTATGGTTCCGTATATTTTCCTAATAAAAAAAAAATATATAAATAAATAAAAATCGAAAATACATGTACGTGTTCATTTTTAGGCAGCATCGTGTTCGTCATCATCAATTGGTCAGATGCGTTGTACATAAAGTTTTGTATCACTGATCGAAGAACCGATAGTTACAATGTTTTAGCCATAGGTTTTTTGTTTGTCTAGTCTGCAGTTAGAAGTAAGATTGTAGAAATGTATTGAAATTTGTACAGCGCCCTTGATGTGATTTTTCACAAAAACGGCGCTAAACAAGTCATCCAAATATTAGTATTATTATTATGCATTATGAATTATTATTTTTACTCAATAAATTTCATTCATAATTCAGAAAAATTGTTTAAATACTGAAAACGTTGCGAGTTATGTATATTATTTTTTTGTTGCTTTTCGACTACTTCAAAATAGTTTCAATTGAAATTGCAAGTAAACAAGCCTACAAAATCCCAAAGTTTTACACCGACCTGTTTGCTTTGCTATATTTATATTTTTCTTACCACAATACTTAGTCCATGAAATCTTCATCCTTTCTTCCTGGAAGCTCGTAATCCTTCTTAAGCAGGACAAGTATAAACGTACACAGAATGGCTTTCACAATTCAACAAAAACTGAACAAAACAAAAGTTAATACATTTGCCCTATAATCTCACCCGCGTTTCTAATATAAAGTTTAATATTATTTATTGAAGAAGAACATAATAATAACAATCGAAATTAAAAAAAGAAAATGAGCAAGACACAGAAAAATAATAAAACATAATAATAATAATAACAAAGCATTCGTTTAGCGCAGTTTTGTAATGTTTCACTTCAAGTGCGCTTAACTATAACAAAATTTAAAAATTTAAAAATAATCCTACAGTGCTCCTTAGAGTCCTAACAAAGTATTGAAAAGTAATTTTTAGTAAAGAATATACAGTATACGAGTATACAAGGCAATAAACAAGGGAACAAAATTAACAATAATAGTGCTATTGTAGCATAGGACAATATTAGCAAAAAGTAACGGTGCTATTATAGCACAGGACAAAACAAAAACATTAAAACTAAAATATAGTATAAAACAGGCGCAAAAATAAGAATCATTCTGAGTAGACATTAAAAACATAAAAAAAAAAACATAAAAATACAGTAAGGAGGAAACCAAAACCAAACAATTGCTGAATTGGTAGACCGCCGTCCTGGTGTGCTAGCACGGTCGCTCGATATAGTATGCTCATCGTTCCCTATTCGTCATTGTGAACTGTCACCTATTCGTTTGCAATCTGCAGTTGTCGTAGGGAACGATGTGAAGTTACCGATAGTTATCCTACCGATCGATAAAGAGCAAGCGTGCTAGGGCCTCTGGTAAGACTTGAGATCTGGGTTCGAGTCCCTAGTTGCGACCATTATGTTTTTTTTTCTGTGTCTTGTTCATTTTCCTATTTTAAATTAGATAATTTAGATTATATGTTCTTCTTCAATGATATATTACAATAATGGGAATAACCTTCAAAAAAGTTATAAAGAGAGTTTTTCTTATAAAAAAAATATTATTTAGCCCAGATGTCGTTCACCTTCCGCGAAAATGAAAGCAAAAAGATGAATCCATCAACTTACGATAACATTGTGTATTTTATTCATAGTAAAATTTATATTGCTTTACATTCTGTGATAAGTTCGCTGTTATCAGTGTTACCAGTTACATATGTATTATGCGCAATATTGCGCCTTTATTTACTAACTTTAAATGCGCAATAATTTACACACAGACAGGTTCCTACTTACTGCTTTGTTTTTAATAGGTAGGCAAAGATCTGATGGTGTAAAATAAGATTTGAGGTTTTTTTTTCATAGTCTCCTTAAAATAGTTGTACATCAATACATGTGTTTAGTGACTAAATCTGAATATCCAGGTACTTCCCCACCTTCTACTTACTTACTACTTCAGCCTCACAACATACCCCAAATGGGGATGACATAGTCTCGCTTATATAAATATTTATAAAATTAATATTTATATTTTATCTTGGCGGCGAATGCGTTTGTCCACTTTCATCGTGGAGGGCTGAATCAGTAGAAAGTGATTGTGGGAGACCTAACCTGACCTCTCCAGCCGGACTCTCTCGACCCATCACCTTGCACCGCAGTGAGAGTGATGGATTCGTACATCCGACACTGCTGGACTCAACGACCCTAAGATTCCTAAATACCACCCTTCCAGAACTTCATCTTCTTACTTTCCCTAAAAAGATTCTCCACACAGCATCCCCAAAGTTGACAAAGACCCTGAGAGATTTTTTAAGGGCCTCAGCGTGGAGCTAATGTAAAAATAAAAAAATTAAAAAGTATTTGCACTGTGTTGTTATCTACTGGTAAGTATGTGTTTTTAGGGCAATAAAAGTGCAGGAAGTTATATTTTTAAGTGTGTGAGTCAGAAAATGTTGAATCAAGAAACACATGTGGCTTTATCCATGTGATGCACAGATTGCGTTGCTTGTTCTCGTTGCACTTTACACGTGTTGCAAAGTGTGGTTAAATCTCACTTATTGTTTTATTGTTACTCACCCAAACTCACATCGGTAGCTAGAGTTTCCACATCCACGCACATAGTTTTATTATGTAAGTACCGAAAGGTGACTTTATTACAAGTAATAATAATAATAACAATTGGATAATTTGTAGAGCGCCGTTTTGTGAGAAATCACCTCAAGGGCGCTGTACATTTTATTATGACTTCTTAGGCTCTACCTAGAACTATTATTTACAAATAGACACAGAGAACATACTTACCTGGCAGGTCACTTCCGATAAACACACTTTAATTAGAAGTAGTAAGAAGTTTCTGCTTGGAGGAGATACGACTTTGCACGCGCAGGACACTATATATTAAAACACTGAACGTTGCATCACTTTACATTTGCTACACCATCATTTTTCATATTACGTTTATAAGAAGATTACTGGAAAAAATGGAGTTAATAAATTGAAGTTATTTCGAAAGACTTGATAATTTAGGACTCATTAGAGGGAGAGAATTTGAATGAAATCAGAGGTACAAATAACTCACCAGTAAGAATTTGTTACCATTTTTATGCAATCAGTTATTTACTATGTCGCGGGCTGAGAAGGTGAAAGTGAAGGTTTTTGTTTTTGGCTCTATGGGTACGACTGTCTAAAAAGGTGAGTTTTAAGTTTAGCTCTGAATTTCGCCGAGTCTGTGATCATTCTTAAGTCATGTGGCAGTCCATTCCAGGCTTTAGGTCCAAGCTGATGTATGTTGTAATTATGTGGTGTTTAAAACAGTTGCGCAACTATAAATATCTCGCGATGGTAGAAGGGGGAGGGGGTTCAGTGATAATTAGTAATAGATTTTTTTGTGGTTTGTGTGATGGTTACCTAACCTTGACAAACAAGTATTGTGTCAATAAATTAACTCACACCGCCATCTCTCAGAAACTTATGAAACTTACAAATACATAATTTCAAATCATTGTCCCATAACAAATTATCGTATCTTTTAATTTGAACCAAATTACACATAGTAAGCAAACTTCATCAAAATCGGCTAAGTAGTTTCGGAGCTTATCTTGGACGAACATTGTAACGCAGATTTTTTCACAGAGTTGTCACAGATATATTATTATACCCATTATTATTATTTCAATATCTGTGCTAAACAAACAACAGTTATTTTATTTTATTACTATTTTTTTTTTATTCATATTTTTTATCTTTTTTTATTTTTATTCTCTCTTTTCTCTTCATTTCTTCCATTTATTTTTGTTTGTACAAGACACGTTTCATATGTTCCATATATCATCCTAATTTGACTGCCCTTAAACGGGATTCTTCTTAGTTCCTTAGTTGGGCAGCCAAAACATTTTATAAATAATGTATAGAAAAAATTAAATAAATAAATAAAATAAAAATATTATATTACATCACCCATCTGTGACGACTGTATAGGATTATAATATTTTGATGAGCGATATCGTGCGGTAGGCCGCGCGCATATATTATCTTACTTGTGTGTAACAAGCTTTTATTTTACTATCCTATTTGAGCAATTAGTCGGAATTTTGATCATTGAAGAAGAAGATAACAATAATAATCTAATTTTTTTAATTATGATAATGAATAAGACACAGAAAAATAATAAAACATAATGGTCGCAACTGGCACACGAACCCAGAACCTTCTTACCGGGACGTACGCCTAAATTTTAATTTACTATATCACAATTTTTATTTTATTAAATATGCATGTGATTTGTTTAGTGACACTCGATTTATATTTGTCGGATAGTTGCATTGGGAAGAGTGAATTTGCGCATTTGATGAGCGTCGAGCCAAAATTTCGGCTCAACAGTTGATCAGTAGGATTGGAAACAACGGTCGATAATCTTTTAGTCAACAAACTATCTAAATCATCGGCCAAATGTATCTCCATCGATGCTATAAATAAATAGTATCTAAAAATTTATAGTCATTCCCGGTTTACACTTTTTTATAAGAACCATTTTCTTTTTGCTATAATATAATATTATGTTGAGGTAAGTCCATAGACATATGAATATACATAGACGAGAACATAAGGGAGAGGGGTACAAACCAACTGTAGCAGGGTGAAGGGGTCAAGATGGCTGTGATTGATATGTGATTCGTCAATAAATCAATCTGACACTATGTAGGCATCTCGCATTATAATATCACCATTTAGTTCTTTAAAGTAAAATCTGCTTCTGAATGAATAGATCTTTTTACATGGGAGCGTGAATTGCTCGCCACGTTGTGAACAGTTTGCAAAGTCCAAATACTACAAAGTAAGGTTCGCCGATTTTGAGAGTCGAATATTTTGTTCCCGTATTTATTTAAGACACTTTTACAAATGTTTCACAATTTACTTACTTCGCGTCGCCATGGATCCCGATATGATAGTATATGTCATTAAAACTGATCGTATTAAATGATCTGAATCAGCTTAAAATATAGAAAAATAATGCTTATCTATGGAATGTAATACGACAATTGGGTTTATTCTCTTTTTCACTTCTATTTTTACACGTTTTAATAGCACAATCCACCATTTTTGCCGTGTTATTTCGTAAAATGTACCGATGGGAGCTCAAAGCTGGCTCTCACAAGAATGATGACGTCACATTTTCTAGATTCAGGCGAGGGCATAGGCGAGCCGAACCGGCTCCAAATGGAACCGGTATGAGGAGAGGGAAATAATACGCTTTTATAACTTAGGGCAGGTCTATGTATATTCATATGTCTATGGGTAAGTCATGTTTGGCAGGTTCAATAAACAATGGCTAGTGGAAATGAAAAAAAATAGTTTTGCTAATAAATATTATTAAACTTGTGCGCAGTTTCTTAATCTGTTATGGAGGTGTATTGTTTTGCAAATTTGCATTCGACCTCTGATATTAACACTGCAAATTTGCTTCCAGAAAGAAGCAGCATGATTCACCTAAGACGATCGATGCTCTTATGTTAGGAAGGTATAAATCCCCTTTGGAAATATTATCGTGTTGTGTAGAAATTTACCTAGATTTTATTTGCATGAGATGATATTACAATAATTATATTTTCCGACTAATTTTCTTCTCTGAGACCTTCTAGGAAATGGAGTATGAGAACCGTACGATTTGTTATATAATAATAACATGGCAACTGCTTCTATACGAGTATTTGTATAAAGTGGTGTGTATATTTATATTATAAACAATTCTGAGAAAACTCAAATGTTACTTCCGCGGAGTAAAATTTGAAAATCCTAAACATAAATATTACCATAAATTATGTGGAAAAAATAATTCTATTATTTCAGGGAGAATTGTTTTGGGTCATTTCCACCGGATCAAATTTTATTTTCATTAAAACATATTTTTATTCCTTTGTTACTTCTTTATAATATGGCTGTAGAAAGAAGTAATGTTGAGAATCCATTTCCTCAACCTTCCTCCCTCCATCTCCTTTCCATCTTTGCCTTCCAACAATCCCTTGCGGTGTTTAGTCCATACCTACGTATTCCCCAATTTCCTCCCTGGATTTTGCCGGACGGACCGCCAAACAACTCGGTCTTGGCACACACTCCTTCCCTCATTCACATTCATACATCTTCTCATACATACTCTTATATTATTATGACTCTTGACACGGCCCGACATAAGTATCTGATTCACTTAATCGTGCCACGTCTTCTTGGGCGTCCTCGGCTTCTTCTACCGTTCACATTCGCGTCATAAATTCTCTTTACACTCAATACAATAATACAATTATAAGAAAAGTATGAAATTGCAGTACGTGAGCAGTGGACGTAGTCTCGTGATAATATGTACGTAATTACTAATAATGATGCTAGGATATTTGGCATATTTGTGAAATTATTACTCCAAATTGAAAGCAGTAGAATGGTTTATGTATATTTAATTAGCAATACATGGGTATTCATTTATATTTTCCATAATCTCCACATTCCTCTCACGATCATACATGGTTTTACAACACATACGCCTCAGGGATCTCATTTCTACAGCATTCAGTCTACTTTCTCTGCCAGTTCCATGCTTCACTACCATACGTAGGTACAAGCACTCCATTGTGGACTGCTAGCTTCGCTTCTGTGGACACCTTTTTGCTGGCTCCAACGGCGTTCAGTCCTCCATCAATGTAGTTACCTGCATTACCCTACTTACAATATCCCTATCAGCCTTCCCGTCTCTCGTAAACATACTTCCCAAATACACAAAGCTCATCCACCTGCTCCAAGTATTCATCATTCACAACTACATTGCTGTTTTCGTATTCTCTCTTTCAAAAACCATGACTTTAGACTTACTTACATTCATCATTAATTCATTATTCATACATACTTCGTTCATCCTAGATACTAGAGACTGCAGATCTTCTATACAAAACTTTATTCTAAAATACGATCATTTTATTCGTAAAAACTGTTAAAAACGGGATTGAAGTTCTTACGAACAAATTAACAGTGTTTCAATGTTTATTGGCGGGAAAATGTATGAATAATTTGTTGGTATACGAACAAATTACGAATTAGAAATCAGCCTTGCATTATCAGTATACAACAGGCGACATACTATCAGATTATTCAATTTCGCGCCCAATCCCGCCTATTTCAATTCTTGCATACAATTATCCATGTATAGATTGAATAACCAACTAGCAAATATTTCTACAATATAGATATCAACTACCAGCGTGTCGATACAATTTGCTCTTTTTGATAAAATACATCTTATAATAGTTAGGACTTAGGACCCTCCAAAAATCTTTAAAATTGCCTGGTTTGAACGTCATCAACGTTATATAAACCTGACAATGTATCTTTTAAATCAGAATCTTTAGACATAGAATTTTTCCTTCAGTTTTGGAAGAGAAAAGTGGGGAATACAGAACCTTGATTTTGACGATTTTATTTAGGTATTATCAGCCTGAGCGCAGTTGTCCATTTCGTTCAGTATTGTGGGAGGTGGGGGGGTGGGTAATGCGAAAGTGACAATAAAAGTTTGGTAAACTACCTATTATTCAAATTTCTCGATGACCGTGTTTCCTCTTAATTGGGGTTGGCAGTGCTATTGTCCCATTGGGTGTTGGGTAACACATATAAGTTAAATAAATAAGAGAGATCTAAAATCGATCCCTGATGTATGGCAGTGAAGCATGGAACTGGCAGAGAAAGGATGAAAGTAGACTGAATGCTGTAGAAATGAGATCCCTGAGGCGTATGTGTGGTAAAACCATGTATGATCGTGTGAGGAATGTGGAGATCCGAAAAGAATGCAGGGCCGATGAGAGCGTCATAATTAAGATTAAAAAAGGGACGCTTAGATGGTTTGGAAATGTAGAGCGAATTAATGAAGAAAGGAGTGTCAAGAGAATATATGATGCGAATGTGAATGGCAGAAGAAGTCGAAGACGCCCGAGGAAGACATGGCACGATCAAGTGAATCCGATACTTGAGTCGGCCCATGTCAAGAGTCAAAATAATAGAAGAGCATGTATGATAAGATGTATGAATGTGAATGAGGCGAGGAGTGTATGCCAAGACCGAGTTGTTTGGTGGTCCGTCCTCTCTGCCTTCCCCTGCGGGGAAACGGCGTGATGGTTAGTTAGTTTAGTTAGTTAGAGATCTAAACTTAAGAAGTCGGAATATGTTTATGTCAACACCTGTGCAAAAGAAATTCCTAAGACTGTTATCATTTAAACTTGGATTTAATGCCTTACTCCAATCTTATGAGGAACGACTACATCACTTTAATTTTATAACATTGGAAAAAAGAAGGAAATTTACTGACTTGATATGTTTATATAAAATTATTCGTGATAAACTTCTTACCACTCATTGTCTGAGCAATATTCATATTAAAGTCCCTAATAGACGTAATTTAAGGAGTCAAAATTTATTCCATATTGAAAGATTTAATAACAATATCGCATACTTCAATCCTCTGTCTCGAATGTGTCGTCTATACAATACAATTGAATGTGACCTTATAGATATCTTTGCAAACAGTCTCGCATATTTTAAAAAACAAATTAACAATCTTCTACCATGATACGTCTATTGTTTTATCATTATATCTTTCCTTTATCTTTTTATACCTTCTCTTTCTCTGTACACTTTCTGTATTTTGTATCTCATGTTATATATATATTTTTATTATTATTATTATTATCTGTCATTTTCACTACTAGCATCACCGCCTAGTAACAACTAAACCTTGATTACGCATGCTGTGAACATTTTTAATTGGAGTGTTAATATCTGTGCTCATCCCAACGCAATAATATTAATGTAATACTTGTTAACACTCTGTAAATGTTTCAAACAATAAATAAATAAATAAATAAATAAAACACCACCAATTTGGGTGTAAGGAACTGGTTGAAGACAACAGGATACCGATAACACCTTCAGATAATCCAAATGCTTGGAGAAGATATGACTTTGCACGCAGGGGACACTATATTTAAAACTGGACCATGCATGATTTTACATTTGCATCTCTCCATTACTGTTGATATTACATAGAGAAGATTGGTTGCAAAAATAGAGTTGATGGCTTGTGATTGTGGATACAGAAATATAAGTATTACCCATGCAATTGCGGATAAGGCATGGAAGCAACTGTCGCCGAGCTACGACCAAACTGCACGAACTTAATTAATTATTTGTAGGTAGAGACAAGGGCGGGGCACCGCCGTGGGTAGATTTGGTCCGCAGTTTTATCATATCACTACATAATGGGTGAACGATGTTTCGACAAAACTCTTATTAGAGCAGTGCTCACGTAAAGGAAAATTTTGAGGCGTATCTTCGGACCGGTTCTTGAAAATGGATTTTGGCGAAGACGATACAACGATGAGCTCTATACTCTGTTTAAGGAACCAAACGTGACAAAATTCATAAAGTTGGGAAGACTTCGGTGGCTGGGTCATGTGGAAAGAATAACCGAGCATCAAGCACCAAAGTCCCTGCTAAAATCTAGACCTGTAGGGCGAAGGAGCCTGGGAAGGCCAAAATTAAGATGGACCAACAACGTCCTCAAAGACCTATGTACCTTGGAGCTGCCAAAATGGAGAGAGCTGGTACAAAACAGAGTTGAGTGGAGGAAGACTCTTGAGGAGGCCAAGACCCACCACGGGTTGTAGAGCCAATTGTGATGATGACGTTTCGATAATTTCGTTGAATTTTCACAAATATGGCGCTGCACAAATCATCTAAGTGTTAGTATTATATCTACGAGTAATTTTGTTCCCACTGTGTTGTACCTAATAATGTTCATAGCCCATCTCATTTGTTTCTATTAACTGTGCTCTTATTACTCTGCTACGGAGTTTAGCTTGTCCCCATATCTGAATGCCGCGCTTTTAG
Source organism: Limnephilus auricula (assembly GCA_951813805.1). Taxonomy (NCBI): domain Eukaryota; kingdom Metazoa; phylum Arthropoda; class Insecta; order Trichoptera; family Limnephilidae; genus Limnephilus; species Limnephilus auricula. Next base: position 9,088,588 of record OX638393.1, read on the forward strand.
GATACACACAAAAATAATAAAATGCAAAAGTTCACAGATAAAAGCCGCGCTCCCCCTTGCCGCATACGAAACGTAAACAATCTCACAAAAAGCGACATTGCCCCCTTTTGGCCGACTATTTACATAATGATATGAAAAGGGTGAAAGTCTAGTAATTACTCTGTTTAATTGACCGAAAAAACACTACGTTTAAAACCTTAGGGGATTCCTGATATTCTAATATACAAAAGTAATACACGTGCCGTTCGATAAATTAGTTTGTTTGATGGAATATACTGTAACCACTCGTTATTGTAACCATATGAGACTTCAAAACAACAAATTGCTAATAATAGTTTTTTTATTAATTAAAAAAAAAACTCGCTTTACTAGAGTTTCAAACATTACTTACAAAAACAATTTTATTAAAATTACGGTTAAATAGATATTTCAAAGCTCCATAGCGCATATTTTTTTAAATGTGAAACCCTACAAGAGTCCCAACCGTCTGAAGGCATTGAGACTGAAAATTGGGGCGTCTTGTGAGGCTGAAGTTAGTGGGAAGGGGAAAGAGATAGGAAAGATGAAGATGTGAAAGTACCTATCTATTCAGATCTGGCCACCAAACTCGGCTTAAGGCATTTTAAACAATGTTTCATTTCTTAATGGAGGTCTTAAACCAAGGCGATACTGAGAGTAACATCACTCTGGAAATATTTATACCTTATATAATTTTAATTGATTAAATTATGATATAACACAAATCAAACAACCCTCGACCACGAGGGCCATGTGACTATGCGAGCTGAAAGTAATCTGGTGTAACCAGAACTTTCTGACTGAGAAAAAATTTCATGATGCCAGCCATCATCAATCGATGGCATTTGCTGATTTAGACAAATAATTAATCTCCTGTTTTCAAGTTTTAGAAAGGTGCATGACAGAATTGTAATTTATTTTTTGTTTTGACCAACAATAGATATTTTTAGAAAATTCTCTGTTCCTACATTGTGAGGCATTCCTACATCAACACGCCCCTCATTCTTGATATTTTAATAAGAAATCACCCTGTAATTTTCAGATGTCGAACTGTCTTCAAAACATCGAACCTTTATCAAAGCCCAAATGAAGTTTTTGCAAAATGGACAGCAAGCTGTTTTCCAATTCATAAATTGGATATTTATGTATGTTTGGCGAAGAGCGAACATCAATTACAAAATAATATTAAGAATAATAATTGGATAATTTGTAGGGTAAAAATCACCGCATGGGGGCTGAACAATTAATTTAAGTTCTAAGGCTCTATATATCTACATGGGGTTTGGATTTTCAATAGGTTTATAGCCATCCATTTTTCTTAAATTAATATTGCAAAATCAAAGTATATATATGTATATTCATTGCATTGTGATTATAAATTAAATACATTTTTTCTACTCACAACTTAATATATATCGGTATGACGTGACGATTTTAACGTTACAAATTGACTTGCAGGATATTGGATCCTTAATCAAGAATTTTATCTTTGTCGATAAAGAAGAAACTTATATTTAAACATTTTCTAACATGAATATATTCTTAACTCTATGCGTCATGAATACAGTACAGCGAAACCTATATTACAACTACCGATTTATAAGTAATATTGGATACGAAAAATATGCATTTAGTAAAGCAGCCAATGAGTGTGAAATTTTACGAATATTTGTAAGTTGTTAAACCAAAATATATAGAATTTTGTACTCACTATTATTAATCATAAATACATTATTTATATTAAGTTGAAATCCAAGAATTTGATAAGCAGACCATAAATCAAAATGACATAAGCTTACGGAACCAGAAATCACCACACAATCTCTGCCTGTTAATGTTTGTATAATTTCTTATGACAATTTCCGGTGAAGCGAAATGTGGCACTAAATAAATATACACATGTGGCCATAGAAATAATATGTGGCCAGCAGAGAGATGTTTTTTTCAATAAACAATAATATATTTCAGTGAGTGTTCCGAGTGTTGATTTTGAGACTATCGTGTAATTAATATCTCCTTGCTGTTGCTGTTTTTTTTTGTGGCAGTTCTTTCAGTGCAAAATAATAAGGGTAAAGCCTTCTGTTAATATGGACAGCCGGAAATTTTGAAAACGATTGACATATGGTAGGAAGAGAAGAGAGAATTAAAAATGATCGGAAAGACTTATTCGTCTGCCGTGGTGATGGACACTGACCCTCTGTTCGAAACTTTGACGAAAGGAGGCAGAAGCGCTACATGGCATAATAACCCGAAAAATCATAATGATAAGACTCCTTTAATTTATTAATTAAAATATGTTTAAATTAAAAGTAAACAAATCACTTTGAATACAGCACTTATTTTATCAAATTTATCAACATGCTTCAAAGCTAATCGTCAGGATAAAACAAAATTAACAAAAATAACAATAGTCAAAGAAGTATAGACAATAAATGCCTAACACCAAAAAAATGTATTTATTTACTAAATATTTATTGAACTTAGTTCGGCCGAGTTCGTTACAAGTGTAGAAAGATTGTCAATATAGTCTAATAGACCAAAGACAAGATGGGTTATACATTTATGAATAATGATCATTTCACCAACAAGAATGTGTTATATTTCCAATTCACTTAAACTTTTGGTATTAAAAATTTCTAAAGAGACGAAAATTATCGCATTGCTCTGACTACCCCTGACTGAATACTGACTGAACTGATGATCTTTTAATGCGAGAATCTTTATTGCATTCCGAAATTTAGTGACTACTTCTCGGGAAGCCCGAGCGCCCATAAATGTATCTGGAATGCGTTTTGGTTCATTTTAACTTCCGATAGCTGATGATGATGCTGATCCAACTGTTGACTGTCGTTAATTGAGTATTTCAAGTACTTAATCTGTTAAATGGTTTAAATTCCTCCCAATAAAGTTTTAACTGGATCTTTTCAAAATACTTACTTTATAGACATTTTTTTATACGTAAAGCACTAATAATATAATAGAGTAAAATAAAACCGAAATATAGTTAATGTACGTAAATCGCAATTAATTGACAATACAGTTTTGCTACCCTAACAAATACATTTTTCTATCGTTTTGTATGCTAAAATAACTTTCTCATCTATGTAATACATGTCCGCTAAATAGCTTTCATTATAAAGAACAATTTTGTAGACAATTTATGTAAATATAAATGTAATATGAAAAGTGATGGTGTAGCAAATGAAAAATTATGCATTTCCAATGTTTTAATATAGTGTCCTCCGCGTGCAAAGTCGTATCTCCTCCAAGCATAAACTTTCTAATTAAAGTGTGTTTATCGGAAGTGACCTGCCAGGTAAGAATGTTTTCTGTATCTATTTGTAAATAATAGTTCTAGGTTGAACCTAAGAAGTCATAATAAAATGTATACATGTACAGCAGCCTTGAGGTGATTTTTCACTAAAACGGCGCTCTACAAATTATCCAATTATTATTAAACAATGTGCTTATTATAAGGCATTTATTGTATTGATTATTTAATTACAATTTTTCTTATGTTTTTTTTTATCTCTGAGTACATTTTCATACGTTATCAAATAAGTATTTTGCATCCCAGAGCAAGTCATCTATCAGCGGACATTGTACACTGGGTCTTTGTGTTCCACGAGCGTAGTAAGGTTACCAGTTTGACCTGCAGATAAAAATTACGAGGATGGGAGGCTGGAATAGATGGATGACGATGATCACTTCCTGAGACAGGGCATACACACGGAAACCAGATGAAGATGACCTAACCAGGGATCAGTAGTCATGGAAACATCTCAACAGGCATTGATAATAATTTCTGTATTATTATTATTGATTGACACACATAATTAAATAATTATTATTGTGTATTTGCGATGTTTCTGATATAAATAATTTGTAGAATTTCCTGCGTCAAACGCGCACGGCATTTGCGTTTCTTCAGGGTTCATGTTTGTGTACTCATTACTGTAATTGATTTAATTATCTGTGACCTATTTGAACTAAATTGGCGATCTTAAGACGATCGCTGGCGCGGCGAGTTACTAAATGATATTAGATTGTTTATAGCTTTGTGAAAATAGGACCTAGGTTATAAAAACATTGATCGTTGTAGCTAATGTCTAATATTATAGCTAATCGTTTATTCTTCTTCTTCTGGTGCCCTTTCCTATCGGAAGCTGGCTATTATTATCGAAAGATGACGATTTTCATATTCTAATGTTTAATGATTTTATCCAGACAAACTCTTATTTTAATAATTTATTTTTATTAACTGATAAGAAGTACATTTGTTATACACTCGCTTTGCAATGTGTTAAAGAGAGAAGATACAGTAAATATATCCTACTTACAACAAGGTCAAGGTAGAGATGACTAGTATTTATAGGAACCGATTAATTAATTTATACATTGACGGGTAATAATCAAAAGTGAGGTTATACGAAAGGGGTAAAATGATCGTATTTATTTTGTTCAGCTATCAATGCACCTTGTTCAGATGAACCTCGTCCTCAAAATATTCAAGGATACTTCAGCGCCGATCCTGTAAAGATTTTAAGGTTCAAACAAGTTCAAAAAACGCATGGAGTTTTAACCCTTTTGAAGCCGACATTGTGAAGTTATTGTACAACCGATAATAGCCTCAGTTTGAATATTTGTACTAAAGATCGAAGGCTGATTATCGGTTGATCGTATGGCCATACTTAATCCTTTGTGGATGTTTAGGGGGTTGTGTATTGGTTCTGTGTGTGTGTATATTACAATAGTAAGGTTTTTTGTTGTGTATTGGTAGGATGTGGTTGTGTGCGTGTAGGTTGTAATAAAACAGTTTTTACGTCACCTAATGCGGCCTATAGATGGGTTTTGATTTACATTTGAGAGGGGAGCATAAATAAAGTATTTAGTACAAAGGCTGATGCGGGAGATGTATTTTTTGTGATGGAAGTGAAGTGCACGTTCAGAGATGAATCAGGGAGTAAAACATTATTAATATATTATCAATATAATATTTTCTCTGTGAATATTAAAAAATAATGATAATTATTAGAAGATTAAAAAACAAATTCATTTTTAGAAAATAATTTCTTTAAAATATACTACGATAAAACTGTACTAACAGACATACCAATTAGTCATAATAGACCCGATATTATAAAAACAAATTCATTTTTAGAAAATAATTTCTTTAAAATATACTATGATAAAACTGTACTAACAGACATACCAATTAGTCATAATAGACCCGATATAGTTTTACACGACAAAATAAAAAAAGAACTTATATCATTGATGTAGCTATTCCAAATTCTTGTAATATTGAAAAATCTGTTGACCTACCAGACTATTAAATTGGAAAATAATTCACCGACTCCAGATATTTTCATATCAGAGGGTTCGGCTCGGTGGAATTCCTAATTTGACCGATAAATCCTACTGATCCCTCAATATAAATATTTAAAAAATCTTTCGTAATCCTACATGTATTTAAAATGACTGATTTTTGCATTTTTATTTACAAGTTCTTTGACAAATCTAATATGTCTAACTTTTTAATGAGAGAGCTAGGTATAATGCCAGTAGCTGAAATAACAAATGGTAATATTTTTATAGTCTGAGAATGCCAAATTCTTTTAATTTCATTTCCTAAATCTGTATTTATTTATTTTTATTTATTTATTTATTTATTAATCTTCTCACATGTTATTAATATAATTTTTTTACATAGAAATTAACCTCACTAGGACTATAATAGCCTGTATTGAGGTTAACTTTAGTACATTTAAGTGAAGAAGCATACGTTAATGTTTTACACACATAAGTTAAATTCAACACATAAGTTAAATTAAAAAAAAACACAAAAACTGCAAAAAAAAAACACATAATACTAAAATATTACATGGAGAAAGAAAGAAATATTACATTGTGGCCAGATGGGTAGAACTTGAGGATGAAATTGTAACAATGTTTAGACCATAAATACATTATTAAACACTATACCCATTGAGAAGCAAAGTGACAGTTCAACACAACTAGGGTGACACTCTGATTTTGGCAGATGGAATTTTATTAAAATCTTACTACTTAAAAAAAAAAATCTTATTATTTAAAAAAGGACAATGATGAAAAAATGGTATGCCAATCTTCTGTCAACATAAATATCTTAACATTATTTTTAAATATAGCCAATGAATTGGAAGACTTAATATAATCTGGAAGAATATTAAACATAAGTGGAGCCTGATATAAATAGTTTCTTTGGCCAAAGGATGTTTTAGTATGTACTGCCACAAAATTCATTGTAGAACCAATTCTAGTGGTATGGATTTGTTGGGTTCTTTCTGCAGATTTAGTATTGCTAAAAAATCTACAAATTATTTTAGTGATATATAGCTGTTTTATACACATAACATTGGTTTCCTTGTAAAGTAGTTTCGTTGGATAACGGAATTTTTTTTTGTACATAACTTTAAGAATCAATTTGTGAGCAATATTTAGTGGCTCTATAATGGACTTTAGACAGGATCCCCAGCATACTATATTGTAAGAAAGTCGAGATTGGACTAAAGCATAGTACACAGATTTTAATTTCTCCTTATCCAATATATGGCGAAGTTCTTTAAAAATATAGGTAAGTCTCCTGATATTTTTAGTCAATATATCAATATGGTCGTTCCATCTCAAAAATTTATCAATATTTACACCTAGGTACCTAATACAGTCTACTCTTTCTAAAGGGTGGCAATTACAATTTTGCAGACAATTGTGTATAATTAGGTTAATAGTGTCGGAAGGCTGACTTTTTGAAGAAATACTAAAAGTCACATATTTCGTTTTTGATGTATTCAAAGTTAAGATGTTATTATTTAGCCAACTCTTTACTATTCTTAATCCTGAATCACATTTGTCAAAAACATCTTTCCAAGTTTTGCCCTCAAATATTAAAGCAGTGTCGTCTGCGAAACTAACAATGTTACCTGGAATGTCTAAATTACACAAATCATTAATGTAGATTAAAAACAATATTGGTCCAAGTACACTACCTTGTGGAACCCCAAAAGAAATTGGTTTGCTTTCGCTTAAATGATTATTTATATCTACTTGTTGTGTTCTATCTCTAAGATAGGATTTGAACCAACCTAATGCTGTACTATGAATGCCAAGAGAAGATAATTTTTTGAGGAGTAATCCATGGGAAACAGTGTCAAATGCCTTTGACAGATCTAAGAACACAGCTAAAGCTTTATTTCCATAATCCAGGGCACTAGTGACTTTGGACAATACCCTTAACACTGCATCACTCGTTCCTTTATTTTCTCTGAAACCAAACTGATTGCCAGAGAGTAATTTATTTGTTTCTAAGAATGATACCAATCTCGACTTGGTTAATCTCTCTATTACTTTTGAAAGCGTGTTGAGTAAGGATATAGGTCTGTAATTATTGACTTCTAGTTGATCTCCTCCTTTAAAGAGAGGAATCACTTTAGCTTTCTTACAGTGAGAAGGAAACATCCCGCTCTTGAAGCTAATATTAATAATATGAGATATGGGACCAGCTAATTCGGATACAAAGAGTTTATATATCATAACACTTATAGAATCCATCCCACAGGAGAAAGACATTTTTAAATCATTTATCACATTTGTCACTTCGGAAATGCTAGTTGGCTTAAAATCAAAATTGTCCCCTGTAATGTGATTTTCAGATTTAAAATCATTCACAAGACACATCTCACTAGTTTTATTAGCACTGCACAAATTTTTTGCGAAACTTGGACCAATGTCGCTGAAGAAGTTATTGATATGATTAGTAATTATATTTGGATTTTCTTCCATTGAAGTAATAATATTATTCAGTTTCAATTTTTTTATGGTAGTTTGTTCCTTTTGAAGATTAATAGCCTCCTTTATAATGTTCCACTGTTGTTTAATGTTACCATTGGCGTTATCTAATTTTCTTCTGTAATATGCTTGCTTTGTTGTTCGTATTATTTTAGAACACCAGTTCCGATATCGTTTATAATATTCAAACAGTTCTAAGTTATAGATTTCTCTTCTACATTTGTTGTGCAATTTATCACGTGTTCTGAGGCATTTGATTATTCCATTATTTATCCATGGTTTTAGATATTTTGGGTTATGTTTCTCTTTTTGTACTGACATACAATTTTGTACATGAGTTTTCAAACATTTTATGAAATTATCAGTTGCCAGATTGACGTCATTTGTAGACAGTACAATATCCCAGGATTCTTCCTCTAATTTGGTCTTCAAAAGGTTGTTGTCAACAACAAATTTAGGTTTTCCATTATTACTTGAAATATGATTAAGATTTAAGCTCATAAACTTCATCAAAATTGCACAATGGTCTGTTATGCCAGTATTAAAAACTGCTCCCTGTGGTTTAAATTTTGATTTTGCCATAATATGATCAATGCAGCTTGATTTGTTAGGAGTTACTCTTGTTGGTGTGTTTATTATGGGCTTAATACCATGAAATGCCAGAAGTGATAGGTATTTTTGTGTTTTTATGTTCTTCAAATCTAGAGTATCAATATTTAAGTCCCCACATAAGATAATTTCCTTATTTTGCAAGGATTCAGACTCAAGGAATTCATTCAATGAGTCGAGAAAGTTGTCTATATTAGTCTGGGATGGAGATCGATATACTGCTATTGAACATATGGTGTTGGATAATTGCATTTTCATGCAGTTTGCACTGGGGAGAGCAATTTCCTCGACAGTTACCTGAATGTTTTGCCTTAGATAGATAACTACTCCATCATTTTGCAAATTGTTAAACTTTGTTTTGTAGACTACGTACTCTGGAATGCTAGGCATATTAATCACACTGCTCAGCCAAGCTTCTGTAAAGACTAATACTTCCGGACGATGATTAATGCAATCCAGCATAGTAACAGTTTCATCAAAATTTTTGCTTATACTTCTAATATTCATGCACAGTAAAGAAAATTTTGAGTCTTTCAAAAAATTTTTGCAAGATAAACAATCTTCGAAAGTTATATTTGGTTCAATATTGTCGGTCATATTAATTATGTTTTCTAATTCATCCATTTTTTTTTTTTTTTTTTAAAAGATAAAAGTGCCAGACTTTGGATGAAGTTTACGACAATTGATTCAGATCATCTTCGTGTTTGACGATTTGAACTCTTGAAGAGAGTTCAGGGTTCTTTTTGACACAAATTTTATTGTTCCGAAACCACACAAATTGAAATTTAGCTTCTTTAGCTTTTTGTTTAGTTTTCCAAAGAAGGTTTTTGTAATATGGTGACAAAACTTCACCAATGATGTTCCTGTCCTTCAATTGCTTTATGCTTTTGCGCGCGTTGAGAAATTCAGATTGGGACTTTTCATCTTTAAAATGGATGATCATCCTCTGAGCTCCGGGTTTATTAGTCGATTTATCAGGATATTGAATAACTTTATTTATTTTACCTGGTTCAATCTGAATGTCAAATTTCTTCATGAATCTTTCCACAGTTTCCACAGAATTTTCATTTATTAAAATTTCTACACCAGACAATTCAGCACAATTATAGCTAACATTTTGTTGTTCCATATAAGCTAGACGAATTTCAAAATTTTTTATTTTTAAATCTTTGATAGAATTTGCATTTTCTAGATTATCCACATTTTTTTTTAATTGCAACATGTTTCCAATATTGTTAGTAATTTCATCATATTGTTGACTGATGAATTCAATGCTTTTTTTCATATCTGATAACTCAGATTCAAGATTTTTTTTCAATGTTGACGATTCTAGTTCAATTTTTGCAAAAACTTGTTGCTTAAATTCTTCCATTTTTTTATCCATGTATTTTACAATTTTTCCAAATTGATCTTCGTTTATTGCTGGGGGATCCAATGCCTTAGACCTAGTTTGCACTGGATTCTGATTGTTAGGCATTGTATATTATTAACTTAAAGAAATAATGTGACTCACAATTGATAGATGAACGATGGTCACCCTACACACTTTATGCTCACTGGTAAACAAAATGTAATATAGTAGGTATAAACTTATTGTTGTGAAAACTACGAGTGGTTAAATAGTAGAGTATCACAAAGCAGACGTCCTCACTCAACAACAGTATTGTTACGACTGAATATATGTATACTTTTATTATTATTATTATTACCACCCTTACCTCCTAACGGAGTTCAACAAAGAAAATTATTTTTAAATGTCTGATAAGACCGAAAATTCATCAATATTAATTGCGCCAATCTCACATTTCAGAATGCGTGAAAAAGGGTGATGGTGTGATTTCATATTATAATATCATTTTTACAGTAGGTACACAGATGTATTAATGATTTTATCAAAGATTAATGCCATACAAATTTAAGATCTCTTAATGACACAAAGCATATTTGATTCAGCACGTCCGATATAATATTATTTTGCATATTATAATTTGGCTATTACTATTTTATGAAAGTTCGGTACTGGAGAGGTTTTTCAAACTGGAAAATAAATTTAAATTATGAAATTAGCATTTGCAAACTTACAGAAATTCAGATTTGAGGGACAAAGTGTAAACAATCAAAAACATTAAAAGGCACAGAAGTAACGAATAGTTTTTTTTGTACCTATCGTCAAACAGCGGCGCACAAAAGGTTAACTAGTATTTAAACTAAAAATGACGGTACTTACCTGTTTAAATTACTCATAATTTTTTAAAAGTATGTTGCCTGTCATATGCTGATGACAGGGTGGTGATTTTTAACAGTATGGAAGATCTACAGTCGCTCTTATCCAGGATGAACAAAGTATGTATGAAGAAAAAGTTAATGATGATTGTAATTAAGTCAAAAGTCATGGTGTTGAAAGAGAGAGTATGAAAACAGTGGTCAATGTAGTTCTGAACACTTGGAGAAGGCGATTGAGTTAGTGTGGGTATTTGTTATTTACGAGAAAGAGGAAGATTGATAGAGATATTAATAGAAGGGTAAATGCAGGTAACTCCATTAACAGAGGACAGAACGCGGTTGGCGCTAATAAAAAACTTTCCAAAGAAGCGAAGCTATAACAGTCCACAATGGATACCCTGATGTAGGAGTATGTCAAAGAGGTAGGAAAAATGCATAAATACGCATTTGTGTGGTAACACATCCGCAAAGAATTCAAAGCTGATACTTATGCGTAATGAGTAAAATGAATAAAGGGACCCTCAGATTATTTGGGCACGTAGAACGAATGAACGAAGAAAGGAGTGTAAGAAGAACATATGACGCAAGTATGAATTGTCGGAGACGCCTGATGTTACATGGCACGATCGAGTGAATCAGATACTGAGTCGTGTCATGTCAAGAGTCAGAATAATAGAAGATTATATATGAGACAATGCATGAATGTGAATGAGGCAAGGAGTATGTTACAAGACTGAAGTTTTTGGCAGTCCCTCTTCTCTGCCTATCCCTGCGGAGAAACGGCATAATGGTTAGTTAGTTATTCATAATTTATTTAACAATAATCTTAATTAATTAATATTTTTAAAATAAAACAAACCCTTAGTATTTAACCACGAATATTTATTATTGTATATATCGATCGGTTTCGCTTCAACCAAGCTTTATCAGGATATAATAATACCTAACTATAATATAATAAAATATAATGCCTAACCACAAAGTAATTGCTTCTTACAAAAAAAAAATTATATTTCTTCAATCTTGGCAAAATTACTTTGTGGCTTCACTTTAATATGAAACAAATTACTTTGTATAAACCACTACAATCACATGTTATAATATCTATATGTTTCAAAACCGATGGTTAGTAACATGAAATTATTATAATTATAGTAATAACGTGATATTCATGTTTATTATCCTGACGAAGAAACCATCGGTTTTAAAACATGTAGATTATAACACGTGATTAAAGTGGTTTACACTAAGTAATTTATTTCATTTAATTAATTAAAAGTCTCTGTCCCAATACAGTCCTGAACGTCCACGATCATCACTTTTCTCTAATTTGATCTCCCATTTAGTTCTGTATGAGGGCTGACGCGGCGTCCAACACAACACGCGATGCATACATTTATTTATTCATTTATTCCCTCTTCAACTTACAAGCAATGCTTCGATGCATACAAGTGCAGGTCCTCACTTTTATATGCATAGATGCAACCCGTATTATAGGACATCGGGCATGTGGTATCATTATACAGAGATTAGTGCTGGATATTATACTTAGCTGTTGGATTTAATACCCACAAGCTCAAATCATAATGTTCAAAATGGTCACCATACCATGGCTTTGAATCTTTATTAATTGTATTTATTACGATCCTTGTGGCAGTTTTGAATTCATTTTTCAAATTTTCATTAGCTGAACATTCAACAGAGTAAAAAGTATCCAAACCGTCTAGTGGACCTATGGGAACCCTATTTAGGAAATTGTGTAAATATATTTTACTTTTTATTGGTTTAATCTAAGAGTTTGAGAGTATCTTCGACTGAGTTACGAGGTTTCTATACTAATGGTACTCTGAACAGTAGACATCCAATTTTATAGCTCCTAATGATCCTACGAAGTTTGGTGGAGTAAAAAGCTACTATCCAACACGGCTACCATCTTGGCAGGATTGACCGGGCACGGAACACAAATTTACAGATGAAATGCAAAGCGCTCAACTCAGACCAAGACTTCGTTACGCTCAGGGGATTTCTCACCATCCTCTTCATAGCTTATCCATAGGATAAAGTTTATTTTCGGTTTACGATTTACGGTTCATTTGTTTATTAAGTCGGAGTTTATTATTCGGTACTCGAACCAACGAATAGTGGCTATATTTTGGATATGTTGGCCGAGTTTTCTATCTATTGCGAGTATTATATTTTTATTTTTAATAATATTCGTAAAAGTATGAATAAGCTATTAGGATGATGGTGAAAACCCCCCTCAGTCTACTAAATCTTATCCACGACTTCTTGGTCAAGTTCCAAGGAACTTAGCGCCTTGTAGCGTAAAATCTTTGACTATATTTTTGTACTAGCCCGCGAATTTTCAAATCAAAGTTGAGCATATTATGCTATTGCCACGGAGGCATATTATGTAAATTTCCTTGCAGTAAATGAATATGCAATGTTTTACCCGGCTGTTAGGTTAGGTACCTACTTATTTTTTTAATGATGTAGGTGCGTATTCGGACATTTAACTAAATACAGTGATCAGATCAAACCAGGATATAAAATGTTACCTATCAATTAATTCCAGTTTTTTCTAACAAAAGTATTTAGGTATCCATTTTCAAATTCTAATATATTTATGCGTCATTTCGTGGGTTACAGTTTTGCAAAATTTTGGTTGTTTTAATGCGGAATGTGTATATCTTTCTGGTGGGTTAGTATTAAAAATAATTTTTATAATTTACATATTAAAAATACGTTTCTTAACCTTTTGAAAGCCAGCATTGGAAAAATATATTTTTTCATTACAACGCAAGAAATTTGACATTTCTTGCGAATCCAATATTTATAACATTTCTTTTGTGATATATTACAAAAATTACATGAAAATAGTGTAGATAAAACGATATTTCTGATAATACCTGAAATCTATTCTCTCCACAATGAATTCATATAAAAAAAATGAATGAATATAGTGTTTCTAAACCAACTTCGTCCATATTTTGACGCGGCGGCCATTTTGTCGGCCATGTTTCTTCCCGCCGTATCATCGAAAATTTATTAAAATTATTCTGAGAGGCTAGACGCTATGCAGTATTTCGTTACGTCAAGAACAAGAATGGCCCAAGCGATTCTAACCTTGTTCTTGATACAATTTATTTATACATAAGGGACAAAATCGCTTCCCGATGGTACACCGGAGTACGTACGGCCAATGAAAGGTTAAATCATAATCAGGTATGTAGTAAGTACCTACCCATCATTTTCAAAAGCTAAGCCAAAGATATCGCTCGTCAGCGGATGCCTATAAATTATTATTTTCATATTTGTGTTTTATACTAATGTATAATTTGAATTTTTTATTTGTCTTAATATTTATTGTTAAGTTTTGTAAACTTTATAAAAATTGACAAATAAACAAAGATCAGGTTAGGTATCAGAACACTGTTTGGACTATAGGTACCTTTGTTTCCTTTCTTCTTTCTTCTCAAATTCTTGTTTTCTTTCACTACTGCATACCAACTCAACTGTTCATAATTAATTTTAATCTATACCCCTCGTTTACAATGGTTCTCAACATGTTGTTTAAACTTAAACCCATTGCATAGCTTCCTAGACAACCCGTCACGATGACAGAACATTAACCATCATCGCCGTTTACTTATTTTAAAAATCATTTAACGAGAAATCTAAAAATATAAACGCTGTATAATTTAGCCCCCCAAAGACTGTTGTGTTGTCTCAGGCAATGTGAGTGCGTAGCGGCTGTCAAGAATATCAAAAACAAAGCAAAAGGAGCTCCAGTCTTTGGGCGCGTCAGAAAGTGACGTGTATATACGTGCGGGGGGTAAAAAATCCCTGTCGCGGCATGAAGAGGGTTGAAATGAAAGAGAAGTGATTTTTTAACTTGCACGCTGCGTCAACCCCGCACAACCTCCCCGGCCAATAAACACCCCAACTTGTCGCATGGAGATAAATCTAAAAAATGTTTCAACAGGGGTGCAGCTAAAACACGCATATCAATTTTAATTTTTTTATTTTATCTGTTTCAATGTTATATAATATTATAAAACATATATGTTGTAAAGGAAATAAAAAAAATAGTTAAATATTTATGTATATTAGTAAGTAGGTAGATTGGCCACCTACCAAGCTTTTATCGAATTTCAACAATCAAAATTTATTAATAAATTATATAAAATACAGACCAAAGAATACCGTTTTTTTTTATGCTATGAACTTTTTTACTGTTAAATTAAATGCGGTGTCCGGAAACTGATGATGGGTGAAACTGGTGAATCTACATCACTAGTAGTATATAGCCCAAATAAAATTCGATTGGATCATTTTGATATTTTTGTTTTACTTTTTTCCATTTTTTCGCAACTAAGGAGATAAAAAAACTTTTCTAGTCAGGTTTAAATTTTGAAACTCTAGAAACGGCAATAAAAAGCTGAAAGTAACCTTGAGGAAAAGTCTTTTAAGGGAAAGGAAGGAGAGGCAGTTCTGAGAAGGAAAAAAGAATGAGGGATGGATAGGTATCAGGGGGTCAGTGGGTCCAAGAGTGATGGACAAATGAATCCATCCCTCCCACAGCACAAGGCGATGGGTCGAGAGAGTCATATTAATATTACAGAGGCCCATTGCTCTCCCTCAACCAATCTCAGACGCACCCACCGCCAAGACCTAGGCTAACCTCACCTCAAGAATCCGGGCACCCCTGCTGTAGTGAACCACCTGGGGTTACCTATGACAGAGGTGTTGCTAATCCAATAAATGGTTCCCGAGACGGCGGTACCCATACCCGCCTACCAAATTGAAATATATACTTCAAAACATATACTTTGAGATGGAAATTTGCATTTCAGCGCATGGAACATGTATGCACATGAGAATTATCGATATTTAGTAGGTCATAAAAATAGCCTTTTCGTTTTTCAAATTTTTCTTACTTAAGCTATTTGATTTCCTTGCTATTTCTTACAAAAAATAATATTATATTATTTTAACCACTTTCGACATATTTTATTTGTGGTTCGATATCATGCATTTGAATTGATATTAATAATTGCATTAAAATATTTCATTTATTGCCACAAATGACAGCATTACCATAAGAACTAATAAATAGAAATGACATATCATAATATTGTAAAGAATTTTGCCTTATATATGTCAATAAAACATTTATTTTTGCAATATGGTGTCAGACGATATTACCAGACCACAATAACAACCGGACATACTTTCACATATTATTATAATGTTTCTTGCGTAATTTCTACTGTTCAGTTGATAAAGTTCAAAGTTTATTGATTATTATCCAACAATGAAATGTACCCACATGGTACATACAGCGTGTTAAGGTACGTACTTGACTTACTTTAACCAGTGATTCCTGACATTATTTGGAGTAAAAAATGTAAATAAAATGTTTTTCTCCGGTGACATTTTTGATTTTTTTTTCTACAAAAACATAAAAAAATAGTAGGTGTTGGACAGTAGGGGGCGGGGTACTCCAAATAACGTCAGGAATCACTGGTTAAAGTAAGTCAAGTACGTACCTTAACACCCTGTATATTTTTCGTGCGACGAGTTACGAGGTACATGATTTTACGAGTTAATAGTGCGAATTCACCCATCCTGGTTGACACCATAAAAATGATAGATGGTTGACACCATAAAATGATAACACCATAAATATAATCGTACTGATAGCTAAACATTGATAAGAAAGGCAACCATACAAATAATAATAAATAAATAAATTATTCAAATATTAATATAATTTAATATAATCAAAATTATTTGATTAACTAATAATATATTGTTTTTAGATTTTCACGGCCAAAAGCATTTTCGTTGTTTTTTTTTAAGTAGGCCGTGTTGTGCTACCTCCTTCTTTAGACATTTCCAGACAGAAACTTTTCGCTGTCCGAAACGTCGGCTAAAGAAGGAGGTAGCGCAACACGGCATAGCACCCCAAAAACAAACAACGAAAATAATAATATATATTTAATTAATCAAATATTTTTCGTTTTACATTCGGTTCTAGCTACACCCCTCCACAAGGGATTACCCCGCGACAATGTATCACAAAGCCGGTGCACCCGACCCATGGGTGCAGTATGGTACCTAAACTATAACAGGGGGAGGGAGAAACAACCCCGATGGAGCAAACACCACCCAAAACCACCCCCTCGGGGATCCCAAGGGATAATGTGAATGCTTTGATATCAAGTTGAATAAATAGCTCACGAAGATGGGATCGATATAGGAGTCCATTGTTTACATCTGTCATACAACAGGTGACTTATCGTGCAGAGAATTCTATTTATTATTACTTTAGCACCAGAAAAAAAGTGTCTGAATGTTCAGTTTCTGCATTTTGTGCGAAGGATGAAAATGAGAATTACGTAAAATAGAAATAAAAATACTTTGGTCTTTTGGAGAAAGAGAGAGTATGAAAACAGTGTGCAATATAGTTGTGAATAATAAATACTTGAAGCAGGTGGATGAATTTGTGTATTTGGGAAGTATGTTTACGAGAGATGGGAAGGCTGATTGGGATATAGAAAGAAGAATGAATGCAGGTAACTCCATGCATTAATGATGGACTGAACGCCGTTGGCGCCTACAAAAGCTGTCCAAAGAAACGAAGCTAGCAGTCCACAATGGAGTGCTGGTACCTACCCTGATGTATGGCAATGAAGCATGTAACTGACAGAGGAAGGATGAAAGTAGACTGAATGCTGTAGAGATGAGATCCCTGAGGCGTATGTGTGGTAAAACCATGTATGACCGTGTGAGAAATGTGGATATCCCCAAAGAATGCAAGGCTGATGTAAGCGTAATAAGTAAGATTAAGAAAGCGACCCTCAGATGGTTTGGGCATGTAGAGCGAATTAACGAAGAAAGAAGTGTAAGGAGAATGTATGACGCAAAATTGAATTTGGGAGGCGGGAATGAGTACCGCCGCCCCGGGAACCATTTATTGGATAACCAACACCTCTGCCATAGGTCATCCCAAGTGGTTCGCTACGTTTGGTGACTTAGCAGGGGTGCCTGGTTTCATGGGGTAAGGTTTATCTAGGTCTTGGTGGCGGATGATCTAGACACGCTGAACCCCATATTCCTACCCAACCCTCATACATGTTTCCTTCCCAGAACTTCCTCTCCTTCCTTTTCTTAAAAATACCATCCATACAGCATCCCCAAAGATGACATCCTGTGTGGACCTAATGTAAAAAAAAAGAAGAAGTTTTGGACGCCCGAAGAAGACACGGCACGATCAAGTGAACCAGATACTTGAGTCGGGCCATGTCAGGAGTCTGAATAATAGAAGAGCATATATGAGAAGATGTATGAATGTGAATGAAGCAAGGAGTGTGTGCCAAGACCATTGATATATATCTTTATGATTAAGAACGAGTTGTTTGGCGGTCCGTCCTCTCTGCCTGCCCCTGGGGGAAACGGCGTGATGGTTAGTTAGTCAGTTGGTCTCTTGGACTGAAAAACATAATAACTCTGTTTTTTTCCTGAAGAGATTCCAAAAATTTGTTTTTCCTTGTTGGTAATAAGAATCGACAACAAAGAAATTTTATTGGTGACTGAAACTGTGAATTTTTCCAATATAACGATTTTACCCATCACTGTGCACTTTCTTTCTTATACCTTAAATTAATACAATTTTGACAAAAAGAAATCTCCAGAAGAAAATCATCGATCTACGTACTCGTTTAGTTTTGTGCGATATTGAAAAATATCAAAAAAGTATTTACATATCAATTACAATTTTTGCCTAAAAAGCATCTAACCCAGGAGCAATGAAAGCTCTGGGGACATTAAATTGCAAAGCTTTCTATTTCGTATTTTCTACGTCGATGCAACATTCAGTTATAAAGTTTTTCCATCATTATCAACGGAGCTTTGAAATATCCATTTTATCCATAAACGACCATGTTTATTCTTGCAAAATTATCGATAATATTTTTTAATTAAAAAAAGAAGAAAAACAAATACTTATTACCAGTACAGCCTTTTCTGTCGCCATTAGCAAGTTTGGCGTTTGTATTTCCACAATTGTTTCTCAAATGTCTTTTTCTATTACACGGTAAATAAAGCATAATGTATACATGCCTCCACGCACCGGTGACCTTATCACCAAAAAGGCGCGTAAAAATAAAATATCTAGATCTGGGCTAACCCATGACTAAACACATGTCGGGACGGAGTGTGTGAATACTTTCCCATGATCCCGTGACACCCCCCCCCCCCCCTACCTTTACCACTCATCTCCCCCGTCTTACCACCTCCCACCTCACTTCTCATCTTGCCACCGAGTGTGGCTGGGACCATCTTAAAATAATTCCTGGAACCGTATTAAAGTTTAATAGTAGATTCAGATAAAATTACGGAACAAACTAAACATTGTTACTATAACTTATATTTATTTTTTATTTTATTTTTTTTATTATTATTTAAATAATTTTGCTAAACAAACAATGGTTATCTTCATATTATTAATTGGTTATTTGTTTGATCTTATTCTGTTTCTTCTCTTTTTGTTTTCTTCTTCTTCTTATTTTGTCCAACAAATTTATATAGGACTTTTTATTATTATTTTTATATTATTTAAATATCTGTGTTCCATATATGATCCTAATTTGACTGCTCTAAAACGGGATTCTTCCTAGTTGGGCAGCCAAAACATTAAATAAATAATGTATAATACATGTAAAAAAAAGTAAATAAATTAAAAAAGTAAATAAATAAATATTATTCGTCTATTCGAGTGACTTCATTTTCGATATGCTTTGCGTACTGATGAATAAGCCCTTTTTTTAAACACTTCGATGATTTTTATTAAAGGTGGTAACAGAATTGTTATTTTCATAATAAAGATTAATAAGTATTTAAAATAAATGTCACCTTACTTTGTTAATCTCGATGATTAGGATTACTCGATGTGTATTCGGAAATCTCCAATAAAGCTCTAATGTTCGTCGAGATTACAAGTAACTTTATTTACGTAATCGTGTGGTTAACAATGGCTTTTACTTGATTTCACATCCATTCTAATCGATGTTTGCGTAATTTTGTACCAAGATAAATCGACACTGAAGGTGCACAGCTGTCAATCGTATATCATCGGCTATTTCCGTAACCGTTCGGGTATTAGACACGAACAGCAATTGTTGCCACTCTACTTACTACTTGACTGACATCTGTTGAGACTCTGCAAAACTACACATAACTCCTATATTGACGACATCTGTTGAAGTACAATAAAACCACATACATAATGCTGTACACCACAGCCATCAGTATTTTAATAATGGTAATAAATAGTAATGGAAGATAAATATTATATAAGATTTATAGATGTAGAGCCCACACAAAGACCAAAATTACCAAAATTACATACGTCAAAAAAATTATCTAAATTAATTTTTATGATATAAAATTATTTTCAAATTCTGAATCAAATTTAGAGAAAATGATTAAGGTAGTTAAAATTTTTTCAGATGATATTAAAATGACTTTTGGTCTAGATAAATGTAGAACGATCCATATAGAGAAAGGCAAAATTATAGATGGAGATGAGGGTATATTTAGAAATTTCAAATTTTACCAAATATTATATTTGAGGACATTAGTTTTTTAGATCTTCATACAATAGTATATGCCAGCGCTATCACTATATGTAATAAGTTAGGAATTGAATTGAAGTCCTCTGATGATAGATCATATAGTTATAGTAAACCAGAATGGCAGATTAGATTAGAAAATGATGTAGTATTTTTAAGAAGTAGCATAGCTAGAATAATAGAATATAAAAATGGAAATAGAAGTAGGAATATTTTGAGACATGTAGACGAAATTGGGAGAAAATTTGGTTATAGCATTGATAGTAATAATAATGAAAATATAATCAATGATTTATTGGATTTATTAAAACAAAAATTAGGTGTAAAAGCTAGTAGATTAAAAAGATATAATTATACGTATAATAAAAAAAATAATAACAGATTATTCCAGAAAAATGAGAAAATATTTTATTCCAAACTTGACGATAAAAAAAATATTATTTCTAATAATAATATTCCGTTGCCATCTAAAACAGATATGCACGATTTTTGGACTAAAATTTGGAGTAAAGATATAAAACACAATGAGTCAGGTCCCTGGATAGAAAATGAAGAACTCAATTGTTCAGACATTGAACAAATGAGTTTTTCTGATATATCGGTTGAATTGTTAGCCAAAATTATTAAAAATACTCATAATTGGAAAGCCACGGGTTGCGATTGGATACATAATTTTTGGTACAAACGTCTGACTACGTTACATCCTCTTTTGGCAAAACATCTTTCAAAATTTGTTAGACAAACTCAAAATTTTCCAAATTTTCTAACTAAGGGCATTACTTATATGTTGCCTAAAAGCGAAAATATTAATAATCCCTCTCAGTATAGACCCATTACATGTTTACCGACAATATATAAAATTTTAACCTCTTGCTTGACAGATTTAATATATAATCATTTAGCTGAAAAAAATATTTTATCTGAACAACAAAAAGGTTGTCGCAGAAAACATATGGGATGTAAAGAACAATTAGTTATTGATTCTGTAATTCTAAAACAGATTCAAAATAAAAAACGTAATTTACATACTTGCTATATAGATTACCAAAAGGCTTTTGATAGTGTCCCGCACTCGTGGCTTATCAAAGTATTAAATATATATAAAATTAATCCAATGATTATTAGCTTTTTAGAAAATACTATGTCATTTTGGAATACAGATTTATTTATCAATTTAAAGGGTAAGAAAATAGTAGTACCGGGCATTTCAATAAAAAGAGGAATTTTTCAAGGAGACTCGTTGAGTCCTCTTTGGTTTTGCTTAGCATTAAATCCTCTATCCAAAATGTTAATAAAAAGCAAGTTTGGAATAAAAATTAAGGGAAATACAGGAGAGAGTAGTACAATTTCGCATCTATTATATATGGATGATATAAAATTATTTTCAAATTCTGAATCAAATTTAGAGAAAATGATTAAGGTAGTTAAAATTTTTTCAGATGATATTAAAATGACTTTTGGTCTAGATAAATGTAGAACGATCCATATAGAGAAAGGCAAAATTATAGATGGAGATGAGGGTATATTTAGAAATTTCAAAATTAAAAGTATGAAAGGGGATGAGGTTTATAAATACTTAGGATACCCGCAATCGAATAGATTAGATCATACTAGTATTAAAAATGATATTAGGATTAAATTTCAAACTAGGATAAGAAAAATTTTAAAATGCAATCTATCTGCTAAAAATTTAGTAAAGGCAATAAATAGTTGGGCAATACCTCTATTAACGTACTCATTTGGTATAATTAAATGGTCTAATACAGATTTAGATAACTTAGAACGATTAATTAGAACTACGTTAACAAAGTTTAATTGTCATCATCCAAATTCAGCTATAGAACGAATTAATTTACCTAGAAATTTAGGAGGTAGAGGTATAGTCAAAATAACTTCTTTAAAACAAAATCAGGTAGAAATGTTAAGAAATTTTTTTCATAGAAAAGCTAATAGCTCAGAGCTGCATAAAATAATTTGCAAGGCAGACAGAAATATTTCACCTTTAAATTTATACGACGAGAATGCCAACATTTTTATAAATACCAACCAGGAATTATTAGATTCCTGGTCAAATAAAATTATTCACGCAAAACACTTCAATTATCTCAACCAAACGTATGTTGACAAACTTTCGTCAAACAAATGGTTGAGTATTGGAGAGTTGAGCGCAGAAATAGAAGGTTTTATGCTTGCTATTCAAGATAGAGTAATTAATACCAAAAATTATAGGAAGCATATAATCAAAGATCCAAATCAAATAGATGATTTATGTAGAAAATGTATGGCTTTTCCGGAAACTATAGAACACATTACATCAGGATGTTCTATATTAGCGCCGTCTGAGTATACATTTAGGCACAATCAGGTTTTAAAAATAATTCACCAAAGTTTGGTAATTAAACATAACTTGATTGACTGTCATAATATAGTACCATATTATGAATACGAACCAAATTCATTTTTAGAAAATAATTTCTTTAAAATTTACTATGATAAAACTATACTAACAGACAGACCAATTGGTCATAATAGACCTGATATAGTTTTACATGACAAAATTAAAAAAATAACTTATATTATTGATGTAGCTATTCCAAATTCCTGTAATATTCAAAAATCTGTTTCTGAAAAAATAAGAAAGTATACAGATTTAGGAAATGAAATTAAAAGAATTTGGAATTCTCAGACTATAAAAATGTTACCTTTTGTTATTTCGGCTACTGGCATTATACCTAGCTCTCTTATTAAAAATTTAGGCATATTAGATTTGTCAAAGAATTTGTATTAAAAATGCAAAAATCAGTCATTTTAAATACATGTAGAATTACGAAAGATTTTTTAAATATTTATATTGAGGGATCAGTAGGATTTATCGGTCAAATTAGGAATTCCACAGAGCCGAACCCTCTGATATGAAAATATCTGGAGACGGTGAATTATATTCCCATTTAATAGTTTGGTAGATTAACGTGTTGTTCTTGTATTGTTTTGTATTAATTATACTTATATAATACACTTGCATAACGTGGATTTACTAGATGATCATTTATATGGAAAAGTGTATGAAAGGGTTTAGTTTTTCCTATGGGAAAAACTAAACCCGTTCCTGTAAATCTGGTGAATA
Source organism: Limnephilus auricula (assembly GCA_951813805.1). Lineage (NCBI taxonomy): Eukaryota > Metazoa > Arthropoda > Insecta > Trichoptera > Limnephilidae > Limnephilus > Limnephilus auricula. The sequence goes on from OX638393.1 coordinate 9,112,027, forward strand.
ATAAAATATGGCAACTGAAAGGAAACTTATAGTCTTATTTGTACAGCGCACTTGAGTTGATTTTTCGCAAAACGGCGCTATACAAATTATTCGATAATTATTATTGAACTTGCGCGCAGTTACGTTATGATTGACGAAGTAACATTTACATATTCCTCACCATGTTATAAATATGTTTCCACTGTGAGAAAGATCATGACCCATTACACTGTTTCATCCTAAGAGTATGGATATTAGAGAGACGGCATGTAAAGTGTGCCCGCGCGCTCCAAGTGTGCCTTTTCGAGAATTTTACCCATACGGCTGACATTGGCTGTCACCATGGAAGATGGCTGCTATCGTAAAAATGTCGGAACGTATTAAACGACCAAAAAACAGCAGCCAATGTCAGCCATTTAAGTAAAATTCTCGAAAAGGCACACTTGGAGCGCGCGGGCACACTTCACATGCCGTCTCTCTAATAACCATACTCTTAGGTTTCATCGCAAAAGTAGGTAAACAAGATGGACAAAGAAAAAATGTTTATATGGGAAAAATAAAAATTTTACAATGCAGTATTAGCAGATAACAAAAACAACCGAATATTGAAGACGCACTGGAATTTACAGCTAAAATAATACAGTAATTTAAGAGACAGATGCACATCTCCCGTTAATATATATTGTATTTACACAATTATTAATTCATGCGTGATCATGGTAAGAATTGATCTAACATGGCAAAGATGATAATCTGCAAAAATCTATAATTCGCTTTCTACCATAAATCAACAAATCTATCGTTTACCTTTAACTTCCTGTCCCAATCCCCCTATCTACTACAGTCACCCCAATCCGCTCCCCCATCCAACAGGAGTCTGTCCCGTCCCGGCAACACGTGCACAATCCCACTTCCACGGGCCCGGCGGCGGCACACACACAGCCACGTGCATGGCGGTGGGGTGTGGGCGGTAGGCGGCAGGGGGGGGGGGGGGGGGGGTCGCACCCCGAGATGGAATACTTAGATTGGGGAGGGTGTTAACTTTGGAAGAATATAATGTGCAAAGTTAGAATTGACTTGTTTTGTGATTTTTTTTTTGTGTTTTTGAATTCTTTACCAGTAATAATTATACATAATATATATTACTCCTCTTTCTTGGGCGCTCCGGACGTCAGATATGGCACGATCAAGTGAATCGGATGCTTGAGTCGGGCAAAGTATGTATGAGATGATGAATCAAAGAGAATGAGACAAAGAGTATGTGCCAAGACCGAGTTAATAATGATCTATAATAATAATCTCTTCAAGGGCGTACAAAATGTATTGTATATTTCTACAATCTTACTTCTAACTATATTAGAGTTGTTTGGCGGTCTGTCCTCTCTGACTACCCCTGCGGATAAACGGCGTGACGGTTAGATAGTGTTTATATATCTAGGTACGTACATATTATACTAAAATGATCGTAATGTATTATTTGCCTAACTAACAAAAAAAAGAAAAAATGAGATTGCTTTTTAAGGGTTGGAATCTCTTTCTAAACATTTTTCTACCACAAAAAATAAATAATAATAATAATATTTGGATGACTTGGATAGCGCGGTTTCTGTAAAAAATCACCTGAAGGGCGCTGTACAATTTTAAATACATTTTTACAATCTTACTTCTAACTACAGACTAGACAAATATAAAAAACCTATGGCGAAAACATTGCATCCACCGGTTCTTCGATCACCGATACAAATGAATTAATATTTGGATGACTTGTATAGCTCCGTTTTTGTGAAAAATCTCCCCAAGGGCGCTGTACAACTTTCAATTTATTTCTACAATCTTACTTCTAACTACAGACTAGACAAACATAAAAAAACCTATGGCTTAAACATTGCATCCACTGGTTCTTCGATCAGCGATACAAAACTATATTTATTTTTATTTTTTTATTATGAAAATATACAGGACTATACTTACCTGAGGCCCTAGCATACTCGCTGGATAACGATCGGTAGGATAACTATCGGTAACTTCTCATCGTTCCCTAGCATGACTTCAGATCGCCAACGAAAAAGTGACAGTTCACAATGACTAAGTGTCCTTAACGTATTCGAAATTAACTGTTGTTTGTACGTTAGCGATGTGCAGTTGTCCTAGGGAACGATGAGAAGTTACCGATAGTTATCCTATCGATAGTTATAGAGCAAGCGTGCTAGGGCCGGTAGGTTACTTGAGATATTTATTTTAACGAAATTTAATTTTAGATAATTATTTAATTTTACAACATAAACCTCAGACAACAGACCACAAAAAACACCCACCGTAAAATAGATAAAATAACCTTTTTTTAAATAACCAAAATTTCACATTATCCATAGTGTTACACGCTTTTCACTACGGTTGTGCGAGTGATTCCATAATAGAAACATTAAATCGACACAGCTAAGTCTGAGTACTGTAATATCAGTTATCTAGAATGATGAACCTTACATAACCAATCTAAAGGAACATTAAATGATAAATAGAAATCAAAATATTATATATATTTGGCACTGCGTCCCTGTTGCGCGCCCTTTGCTAGTTTGGTAGCTTCTACCCCCGCATTCCTGTCGAGATTTTTTGCTCCCTCATCACACGGTGCTTATTATGGCTGCCTAGGTCCCACTGTGCCTTTCCCGCTCCAGCCACTCCCGCTGCACGTTGGGTTAGGATAGGTTTAAGTCACCCATTAGGGAAGGGATGGGATCACACCGAGCTTTTTTATTATTCAAAATAGACGTCTTTGTGAATTCCGGGCTAAGTTATTCAAGTAAAATGGATTTTATATTGTACACCTTAATTATGTAGGTAGTAAGCATTTACCATTTTAATTATATGTTGCATGTTCTGATCGGTGTCGCGTGTGAGATAAGCTTTAGCTGTGATTAGTGTCCACATCCATATCTAATTATATCTAACAACTTTACAGCTTTCCTCTCACTCATTTCCTTATTTAGGCCTTTTTCAGCCCCTTTTAACATTCCCCATTTGATGATGCCACAAATATAGCATCATTTATGAATATCTGCATTCTAGATATAGAAATATTTTACGAAAATTCCACTAAAACAAGCAATGAAATATATTAATATTGAAGTATAAAATCATTGAATATCTCTATTTTTTCAGGTAAACCATATATTTTGTAGATTCAAGCGAATTGGATTTTTTTAATTAACTCCGCACAGGAGGCCTTGAGGAAAACAATTTCCCTCAGGGCCTATGTCATCTTTGAATATGCTGTGTGGAGGGTCTTTTTGAGGAGAGGAAGGAGTGGATATGGGTCTCGAAGAGGCCCATGTTCGCTCACATCCCTTCCATAATAATTGATTATTGAAGATGACTCTAAAAGAATAACCTTCTGTTGTGTAAACTAAAACACTTATTGGTACGGTCGATGTAAAAGTAAACGAAATGTTTTGTGAATAATGTTCTTTTTATTTTTCATTACTTTAATTAATTTGTGTTATTTCACAATTAATTCATTAAAAAATAATGTATAGTATATTTGCGTTTCAGAGTGGATGATACTTTCAGTATCACCCTGGTGTAAGACCACCATTCAGAATTGAAACGTTGCTTAATAATGGCTTTAGCCGTGTTTAGTGATTAGATCTGAACAGCCAGGTACACTTCCCCACCTTCCTTTACCAAATCTCCTTCCCCTCCCCACTTACTTTCAGCCTCACTACATACCCCAAAAGGGAATGCCATAGTCTCACTGGCTCCAGAAGGGAGCAGTTGGAAAATATATTTTTTTAATTTGTTATATTTTCTTTAAAAGATTGCCATACGTAGTAAAAAAGAATTTACACTTGGAAATAAGAGAATATACACACAGCAGGTATGAAATGAATAACATGAAAATTAATAAAGCAAAGAAATATTTGAACATATTAGCAATATTAGAATAAAGCGTATTTATAAACAATATTGTAAAATCCACCATACACTGTGATATATTTTCCAAGAACCACGCAAAATTCTTTCGACGCCTTACAAAATATGTAAATACATAAATATGTAATATATGACCATTATAATTTATTTCATGCTTTAAATTGCCTCATGTTAGCTAAGCTCCGCACCTATTTATACCATGAAACATCAAAGGCGTAATCCATAATAAATTATATTTAGTTCCTGCATAATATCCGTAAGGCCCACTAGGGGTGCTGGGGTGCAGGGGTGCTAGGGGTGGAAGGCGCGCTAGGGTAGTAGGGTGCTGTGGCTACTCGGGTAACAAGTGAACGACAAGTGTTCGCTCACATCTCTTCCTTTTAGGGGAGGTTATTGACAGAGGAGGGAAGTTAGGGTAGTTTAGGATAAGGAAGAAGAACAAAGGGGACCCGGAACAGGTTTAGCGCCAATGGCGGACCCAAAGGCGTAATATTGGCCGATTGTCCCAAATATGGACCGGGAAGTGCAAGGAGTTAGGACAGAACAAAAGTTAAATTCCGAGAAGATCATGGGATAATAAGAATTGCTTAATGAAGATGACTTTATTCTGTTGTGTAAACTAAAAAACTTTAGGTACGGTTGATGTAAAGGTAAACTGAATGCTTTTCAAAAATGTTATTTTTATTTTTTTATTACATTAGCTTCGCAATGGAGGTCCTGAGGAAATTATTTCCCCTCAGTGCCTATGTCATCTTTGAAGATGCTGTGTGGTGGGTATTTTGAAGAAAGGAATGACGGCCGACGTAGTCCAGGGGAAAAGCTTTGGAATCCCATTCCGAAGGTCGCGGGTTCGAAACTACGCAAATAAATTTTATTTGATTTATTTGGGTTATTTCACAATTAATTCATTAAAAATAATGGATAGTATATTTTCGGCACGTTTCAGAGTTACAGATACTCTCAGTATAAACGATGCTTAAAAATGGCTTTACTTGTGTTTAGTGACTAGATCTGAATAGCCAGGTACACTTCACCACCTTCCTCTACCAAATCTCCTTCCCCTCCCCACTTACCTTCAGCCTCACAACATACCCCAATTGGGGATGCCATAGTCTCACTGGCTCCAGACGGGAGCAGTTGGGACTCTTGTGAGGTATTCACATAAAAAAGGTGATGAAGTTCTGGGAAGGAAAAATGTATGAGGGCTGGGTAGGAGTCTCAGTGTCTCCGGACGTATGAATCCATCCCTCTCACTGCGCTGTAAGACGATAGGTTGAGAAAATCCGGCTGAAGAGATAAAATATTTCCATCAACCAGTATCTCCCGATTCGGTCCGCCACGCAGTAGGTGGACAAACGGAGGTGCCGCCAAGACCTAGATAAACCCGGGCACCTCTGGTAAACCAAAAGTAGCAAACGACTTGGGGTGACCTATGGCAGAGGTGTTGGTTATTCAATAAATGATTCCCGGGGCGGCGGTATCCATACCCGCACATTATCTTAACCAATAAAATTACAATTAATTGTAGAAATGGTCAAAAGTGCGCCAAAATTTATGCCGTGCTGAAACCGGTCTTATGAAGTGATGCACCCAAAGTTCTATCACCAAGTTAATAATAATAATAATAATAATAATTGGATGACTTGTATAGCGCCGTTTTTGTGAAAAATCACCTCAAGGGCGCTGTACAAATTTCAATAATTTCTACAATCTTACTTCTAACTACACACTAGAAAATATAAAAAAACCTATGGCTAAAACAATGGATGCAAATCCACCGGTTCTTTGATCAGCGATACAAAACTATATGTACAATGCATCTGAACAACCAGCGCGGTGCAGCCCAAAATGTAAATGTACATGTATTTTTATTTTTTTTTATTTTTTTTTATTTTATTTTATTTATTTTATTTTTTTTTTTTTTTTTTTATTATATATATTTTTTTTTTTCAATGAAAATGTACAGGACCATACTTACCTGGTAGGTCACTTGAGATTAAAGTTAAAAGATGTTTATTTATATACAGTTTGCGCGCAGAGGACATAATAGCGAACACATGTTGTTGGAAAAGTAATTATTTGATATATATTATGTTATTTAATGAACGTGTTTGGGAAAAACAAAATTAATTAATGGGCGGTACAGAGTAGTACATGAATTTTATTTATTTTCTTAAATGAAGTCTCAGTCTCTCGTTAAGCGACGGATTGCTGTGAAGGCTTCGAATGATGTTAATCTAATAAGAAAATAGATTAAGATAAATTATAGGCAATACATAATACAAATAGATTTATTAAATTTAAGGGTATGAGAGCCTAAATAAGTAGGTTTTTAGTTTTGACCTAAATTCTGTTGGGCTTGTTATGCACCTTAGTTCCGGAGGGAGTTTGTTCCAAGCCTTAGGCCCAGATACTTCGAATGCACGATCTCCAAACTTAGTATTTGGCTTTCGTTTAGGTTCTATCAGTCTACCTAGAGCTGATGATGTTGCTGATCTAAGGGTTGACTGCCTTGGACCAATGTTTTCCGGGACGCATAGTTCAGAGATGTAATGTGGGGCCATTTCATTGATGGATTTAAACACCATCCAGCACAGTTTGTACTGGATTCTTTCAGGGCACTTAAGCCAGTGAAGGTTGCGAAGGTGTTCTGAAATGTGCGAATATTTAGAGACCCCGGTTATGAGCCGTGCCGCTGCATTAAACACGGATTGAAGTTTGTCGATTTGACATTTCGGAAGGCTAGCATAAATACCGTTACAGTAATCGAGACGTGAGACTACGTATGAGTTGATGAGTAATTTTGTTGCCTCTGTAGGAAGGTTTCTTCGAACTGATTTAAGTTGTCTTAGGTGAAAAAATCCGTAATAATATTTATTTATTTATTTATTTATTCACGCCCTTAGAGCTTTTACAACAATCATAATACAAAAATAATAGAAAAATAAACAATAATATACAAATTATGTTACGTCATTGTTTAGTAAACGAGAAACAGAATTTTTGAAATTTCAGAAATAAATTTTGATAAGGAATAAACGAAAATATCAACTGAACTAAATTTATTTCCAAGCCTATGTAGTCTTTGGATTGGGGAGTAAATGAAATAATTAGTTTTCGAAGGATAAACAAAGAACAGCTCTGGAAGCCTCGTGTTACGATTTGGTACTCTGAATGTTATTAGTGTAGTTAAGTCAGGTGCGTCAATTGTGCCATTTACTAATTTAAATAGTAAAGTACCATATCGCTCTTGGTTCTTCTACAAGATAAGTCAGTTAAATTAAGTCGTTTCATTAATTTATCATAATTGATTTGTTCAATGGGTATGGAGAGTTTGAAATTAATGAATCTTAAAAATTTATGTTGAACTCTCTCAATTTTTACTTGATGTGCTTTATAGTATGGGGACCAAATAGTGGAATTATATTCTAAATTACTTCTAACTAAGGCAGTGAAGAGTATTTTAAATGAATAAAGTGACGTAAAATCTTTGACTGTTCTTAAAATAAATCCCAAACATTTCATAGCCTTATTAGTAACTTCATTAATGTGTGGAACAAACGTTAAAATAATAAAAATGCCTTTTTTTATACTACGATCGCAGAATAATTTTATATCGGAACAAATACAGATTAGAAGGGGATTCACTCATGAAAAGGACGCATCTGTGTTGTAGGTAGTGATGCATAGTTCTTATTTATCTGGGGTAGTTTTTATCCTCGGATGCTGGGGGGATTTGTTATTATGTTTCAAGGTTACTGTCCCCTGCTGAGTTCACTGCCAGTGTACTCTTTTGCCTGTTGTGGGATGGGGCGGGGGTTGAGAAGGGTGGTGGAGGAAGCACCCGTGTAATACGGCCTTTATGATATACGTCCATCATACATCAGGCCATCTGGCCAATAGTTATTATTGCAAGTGTAGAGCATTGTCATCCAAATTATGTTATGCTTTGTCTGACGCAAAAAGGACGATGAATGAAGTTTAATTATTTTGTATGATAATAGATTTAAAGTATGTATGTATTCTGCCAAAAGGTAGGAACATGATACAAACAAAAATATCTAACATAGGAGTAGGTACCTTATAAACAAGTTCTTCGTAATAAACCACTTTATTTAGTGGTTTAAAACTAAGTACTTGTTTCATTTTGTATAATGTCAAGCCACAAAGTGTTAGCTATCTTCGATAATTATAAATTACAGTTTTAACAAATTAATTAATTTAAAAAAATAGATAAAAGGAGTACATACAGTCATAGTAGTCCAGTGTCTGAGTTAACACCACATCTGGGATCCCTCGTTCTATTCCTCGGCTGGCTAAATCCTCCATCACGACACATGCAACATTTTCCGCTTACTTTAGATTTTATTCGTAAAAACGGTTAAAAACTGACGGGACTGAAGTTCTCACGAACAAATTAACAGTGTTTCAATGTTTATTGGGGGGAAAATGTAAGAATAATTTGTTGGTATACGTACGAAATTACGTATACCAACAAATTATTCTTACATGTTCCCGCCAATAAACATTGAAACCTTGTTAATTTGTTAGTAAGAACTACAAGTTCGTAAGAACTTTTTAACCGTTTTTACGAATAAAATGATCGTATTTTAGAATAACATTTTTCTCCGTGTGATGGTAAGAGGAGATTTTCAAATATTGTCATTCGTAACGGTATTGGTTATTCGTAACCTGGGAATGGAAAACACTGAGGAAAAAAATCCCTAAGGCCTGTGTCAACTTTGGGGATGGCGTGTGGAGGGTCGTTTTTGGAAAGTAAGGAGAGGAAGTTCGGTGAAGGAAAAGCTATTAGGGGTGGGTAGGAATTCGGGGTCAGTGGGTCCAGAAGTGACAAACGAATGAATCTATCCCACCCACTGCGGAGCAAGGCGATATTCCGAGGAGAGTCCTGCTGGAATCATAAAAATAAAAATAAATTTATGATCCTATCATAATCAGTGCCCTCGGGTGATTCTTCACAACAAAAGCTTGATGCACTTTATCAAAATATAACTAATAGTTTTATTAGTTATATTTCACTTCCTTTTTATATATTTCTTATAATTCCCTCACCAAAAAGCCGTGAGAAAATTTTATTACAAATTATTTTCCTATATAACAAACACTGTATAATATGTAAAAAATGTGTGTTTATTGTTAAAAAATTGTTAAAAACATACAAATATAATTTTTTTTTAGCAATGAAAATTTAGGTATCTACTTATTATACGAGTATGTAGATGCATTTTGGTAATCGTATGATTAATTAACCAATAGGGACGTATGTTTTAGGTCAAATTTTCGGCTCCTAAAATAATGCATAGGTAGTTAGTTACCTATGCATTATTTTAGGAGCCGAAAATTTGACCTAAAACATACATCCGTATTAATATGATTGATGAATAAAAACATATTTTAAATAAATATTTTAACGGAAAATACTGGTATTGCCGAACGATTGTTTTTGGAATACATACAATGAAGTAAAAGGTAAAAAAAAACGAGTGTGCTTTAGACCACACGACTGAAGTAAAACATCTTTAGCTCCATCTATGTGTATGTATATATATACGTTTATATGGAGAATATATACATATATTAATTTTCTAAAAATATTTATTTATTTGAATTTATTATCGTTCGCCTCGCCTGATCACACTATTTGTAACGCTCTCGTCACGCATTCGTCAACTTACTCCTCAAGTCAAGCGTGCGTAAAGAAGTTTTACTTAAAAAATCTCTAATGGCCAGCCGTTTCCCTGTTATATATAATCAATATTATGTTAGTACATTTGTGTGTTGTGTTCTGAACAAAATATATTTTTTGCACTATCTCCCCTGGTTCTTTTTACCGATTTGAACGAACGGAGATTTAGTTACGAAGTTGCATTGCAACCTGTTTGGTAGGATTAAATTTCAAGCCAAAGGGGGGCGGAAATTGAACAACTTCCCCTAGTGCCGAGTGCCGACACATAATGGAGCAGTGGTGACCCTATTTTGTGAAATACGATGACGTGGTGACCATCAATCAAACCTCGAATCTGGGAAACAATAACTCTAAGAAAATTATTTTTGCAACACACAATATATACAAGTGTTTTAGTGACATTAGCTAACTGTGACACATTTAAGTATCTCGGCTCACTCATCCACAAAGATGGAGGATGTGCAGCAGATGTTAACCACATAATAGGTGTGGGATGGAGTAAATTTAGATCCGTAACAGGAATCCTTTGTGACACAAAAATGCCTATAAGGAAAGGTATACCAGACTATTGTTAGACCCGCGATAATGTATGGCTCCGAATGCTGGACCATGTACAACTCCTACACCAGGCTTAGATGGTCGGCAGGAGTGTCACTAAAAGATAAAATTAAAAGTTCACGCATTCGTGGTAGCCTGGGTGTCACAGACATAAACAATAAGCTAGAGGAACGACAGTTGAGATGGTATGGTCACATAAAACGGAGACCACCAGACCACACAGTGAAGCAGGCAATGTCTATGGAGCTTCATCGACAGTCATCCAGAGGCAGACCAAAGAACTCCTGGATGACTCAATGCTCTAAAATTCTAACTAGAAACGGCCTGGAAGAGAGCGATACCCAGAACCGAAGAAGCTACAACCTGAGAACGAGGAGAGCCGACCCCAACAGCCTACCTAGGCAATGAGTTGGGACAGTGCAAGGAAGAAGAAGACAATATATACAAGTGTTTAATACTAAATTTGTTAAAAAAAACATTCAAATGAAGCGTTTTCCTTATATTGGTCCAATGCATTGTAGGTACATATAGTTTTGTATTAGTGATCAACAAACCGGTGTATGTAATCTGTTAGCCAAGTTGTTGTTTCAATAGTTTGTCTACTCCGTAGTTAGTAGTAGGACAGCTCATTGTAACAATATATCTTAAATTTGTACAGCGCCCTTGGGGTATTTTTTTTTTCACAATATCGGCGCTATATAAATCATTAAAATATTATTTTATTTCCAAATCAACACTCAACAGCAGACACCTTTTTCCTAACCTAACCTAAATTAACCCACAATCGTAAAAACGTAAAAACAAAAACCTTCACTTTCACCTTCTCAGCCCGCGACATAGTAAATAACTAATTGCATAAAAATGTTAACAAATTCTTAATGGTGAATTATTTGTACATCTAATTTCATTCAAATCCTCCAGTCCTAATGAGTCCTAAATTCACAAGTCATTCGAAATAACTTAAATTTATTAACTCCATTTTTGGCAGTAATCTTCTTATAAATGTAATATGAAAAATGATGGTGTAGCAAATGTAAAGTTATGCAATGTCCAGTGTTTTAATATAGCGTCCTCCGCGTGCAAAGTCGTATCTCCTCCAAGCATAAACTTTCTAATTAAAGTGTGTTTATCGGAAGTGACCTGCCAGGTAAGTATGTTCTCTGTGTCCATTTGTAAATAATAGTTCTATGTAGAGCCTAAGAAGTCATAATAAGATGTACAGCGCCCTTGAGGTGATTTCTCACAAAAACGGCGCTCTACAAATTATCCAATTATTATTATTATTATTAAAACGAAATCATAGAAAACATTAAATTTATATGACGGTTAGGTGGCAATGGCAATGGCAATGGCCGAATTGGTAAAAGAGCCCTTCCCGATAAGACGAGAGGTTCTGGGTTTGAGTCCCACTTGTGACCGCTATCTTTTATTTTTCTGTGTCTTGTTCATTTTTATATTTTAATTTAGATTATTAGTGTTATCTTCTTCTTCAATTGGTGGAAATAACCTTCAAAAGTTAAAAATAAAGTTCTTCTTATAAAATTAAACATTTAATTGTTTAAAAAGATAAAGACCAAATTATGTAGTTTGTATTTATGTTTTTTTTTTAACTCTGTATATTAAAACAGTTGTTTTCAAAATGGGGGTCGTGAGATACCTATCTATAAAGATGAAATAGTCCTTAAGGGAAATTATTACTGGGATTCCTACTGAAAAAAATTTGTTAAATTGTTCACTATCATTTTTTGGAATTCTGCTGTCAAGTAGGTATTAGATATTAAGTAAATATTTAATTGACATGTTGATGTGACATATTATTATACAGGGTGTCGGGGGTTAAAGAGCATGAACTTCGGGAGGTGATGCTACATGACCGTGTAAGTAAATAATATGAATCACTTTTTCCGAAATTCCAACTTCTAGGGGTACTTTTTTGGTAAAAATAAAAAATTAGTACGGCGTGTGCGGCCTGCACTATTATTTATTTTCCGTTGTTACGATACGCGCAAAACCAACGTCGCCACAACGCGCCCGGCTGACTCACAGCAAATTTATCTGGTAAGTTTGTATATTACATTAATATTTTTTAATTGGTACGTCTTTCTGTATAGGAAAAAAAGTTGTTAATTTTTTTTACTCCCACCATCATGTAGAACAGTGGTTCCCAAACTCTTTTGGCCCACGGACCACTTTTCATAGGCCAAATGTGAGTGATCCTGCCAAAATTCCTTGGGGGGGGGGGTGGCCAGAGAATTGTAGGTTATGAATTCCAAATTTTACCTAATAGGAGAAAATTGCAAATAATTTGTGCATTAATATTAATAATAACTTCCATATTAATAAAAATGTGTCTACCCCCTGACATTGTTCAGGGGCTCCCTGAATGATCCCAGAAACCCAAACGGACCACTTTACTTCTGGAACCACTGTCCTACATTTAAAGGTAAAGCCAAGACAACATTTTGGTTCACGCCAACGTAGACCCCCATCGAGTCTCCCGTGGACCCCTGGGGGTCCACCTGGACTACTTTGGGAAATACTGATGTAGAATCACCACCCGAAGTTAATGCACTTTACCCCCGGACATCCTGTATGAATACAAATACGTGTTTGATTATCAATTGCTGATGTTCATAGAAGTAAAGGTCGAGGCAAACTACAACTTGAGTACCTACTTTGGCAGTAGTTGTTGTTGCTGTTACTATTATTTTCGAAAGAATCTGGATACTTGAATCCATTGGTTGTGAAATAATGTGGTCTACAATACAAGAGAATTCCTAATGTGGAAAACACATTTCTTTAGTATTTTTTAAAAACCATAAATTACCATTGCAAAGTTATTTTAAGATAATCAATGGTCACCGCACAAAAATATTCACAATAAAAAACTTCTAAGGGAGTAGTACTATTACCATTGAACGATACGAACCCGGCACCCATCTGTGTAAAAAATGGTGTTTGGAATGTCAAGTGTACGCACTGGGGAGGGGAAGGGGATGCTTCCTCCTCTGCTTCTCCGGGCGGAGAGGGACTGCCACATGTGCGCGCGCACTCATTAATATGCAAACTTAAGAGGCTAGACTTTGAACGACACGCGGAACGCCCGCGTCTGTCATTCTGTCCCCCTCACAATAAGCTGACGCACACTTACAATACATGCGAATGCGAAATGTGCGAATGAGACAACGCTCAAATTTACCTACAGAAATCGCTCGAAAAGGGGTTTATGGAGAATACACTTTTCTACACCGAAACTTTCACGAAATTGAAATTTTAAAAAATATATATTTTTTAGAAAGAAGAAGCTACGTCGGTAGCTTTTTATAATTTTATAATTCTTTATGAGAGTTGAGTTAGCTGCACTTTTTCCTTAAATAATATTTTTTGATAAATCGTACATTTGTAAATCGTACGTTCGTACGTTTGACAGTGAATGTTTACGTTAAAACGAAAGGCATCGAAAATTCGAAAACATACCGACATAGTTTTTACCCTCTAGAAGGCAGTATAAAAAAAATATATTCATTTTGTGCAATTTTCGATGTAGAAAAGTGTTTTTTCCCGGGCGTCCTTTTTGTATGGGCCGAAAAGTGAAGTCTATCGTCTTAATAAACCCTAAAAGCTTTTCGCCATTAAAAATCGCATGACGCGTGCACCTGTCACATCTCAAAACTTGCATAATTTATAAATTTTGATTTACGGGGGGTTTTTTATAAATTTAAAATGAACGTTTCTTAAGACTGATAATAATAGATTCTTACAAGAGTAAGAAGAGTGAATGCAGGTAACTCTATTAATGGAGGACTGAACGCCGTTGGAGCCAACGAAAAGTTGTCCACAGAAGCCAAGCTAGCAGTCCACAATGGAGTACTGGTACCTACCCTGATGTATGGCAGTGAAGCATGGAACTGGCAGACAAAGGATGAAAGTAGACTGAATGCTGTAGAAATGAGATCTATGACTGATTCTAGTTCCTCGGAGCATCTTTCATTGAAATACCGGTAAAACAAGGATAGCATTCCTACCCGTCGCCTGTGCTCTAAATATTGAAATCCGATTGTTAAGACGGAAGAATCTATCATAAATGGACTGCCCGTTTCTACACAGAGTCGAGGGTTTTTTTTTCAGGTATTGTGGAGCTCCAGACCAGAGGTGGTTTGTTGTTATAGTTTCATTTTAGAGAATTATTTTTGATATTTTCCGGGCACTTATTCATAAAGATACTTTTTTAGAGGAAAGGGGTATTATTTAAAAATACATATAAATATCATGTTATTATAAAAAGGAGTTTTTGGTAAATCGAGGATTCCTAGGTAAGTTTTTTTTATTAGAAAAACGAATGTCATTAAATAGGAGGTAGAAATAAGATAATTCTTCTACCAACGACCCGGAAGGTAACAATTTCCAAAGAAGTCCATTAAACGTCGTTAAATCTAAGCACTTATTAAGAATAATTATTAATGCAAAAATTAACTAAATTCTCAAAATGACTTAGCGATTGGTACGGGAGTGGGCTTAAGCCAATCCGGGGGAGGATTTTGGATGGAGAATGAGGGTGGGAAATGGGGTGATGATGTAGACTGGTAAACAGGGGATACGCGAACACGCCAAGGCCTAGAACACTTCCGGGTTACCCCACCCTTCCCTCTATAATATTCCCTACACAAATAAAATTAAATGTGAAGCTTTTTATCAATGTGGGGTGAAAAATACAGTGGAAAAGTAATTGCTGAATATTTTGGTATGAGGTCACGTCGGTTTAAAGATGTCAAAAAATGTTAAATTTTTAAATCACTTCGTCAAAGAAAAAAAAAGAAAGATATCTGCTTAAATTGGGTAATATCAAACGTTCGTATTAGTAACTAAAGATTACATATAAGACGATGAATGAATATGGACGAAGCAAAGAATATTTACTACGACCAAAAACTTATCCATTGATCAAACGAAGGATTAAATTATTTTAATTAATGAAGTCAATATTAGTGAAACTCAATCGAAAATCTGAAACAGAAAAATCATATAAACTGGGGCATCTACATCTGTACATCTGGGACTCGATGCGCAGTGGTTAGCGCAGTGGCCCGGAAAGCCGAAGGTCCTGGATTCGAGTCCCAGATGATCCGTATCTCTTTCTGATTTTTCTGTTTTAGATTTTCGAGTGAGTTTCACTAATATTATCTTCAATAATTAAAATATTATAATTTGAGGTTTAACTCATTAAGTTAAAAATAAACAAAAAATAAGGATTATATAATATATTAGAGATGCGAAATAAATGCATTAAATTGCGCCCTTGGGGTTATTTTTCCAAAAAACATCACTAATTTAATAATAAATAAATAAATAAAATATTGAACCCAATATGGTATGACGATCTCCGTGGTCGAGGGGTAAGGCTCTCGACTCGCAAAATAAATTCTATTTGACTAATTTGTGTTATTTAAGAAATAATTTATTAAAAGTAATATGTAGTATATTTGTGGCACGTTTCAGAACGGAAAATATTCTAGGTACCGCCCTTGTGTAAGACCACTATTCAGAATGGAAACATTTCTTGAAATGGCTTTAGCATTGGTGACCATACCTGAATAGCCAGGTACTTTCCCACCCTCCTCTCCCCCATCACTTCCCCTGCCCACTACCTTAAGCCTCAAAACATATCCCATTTGAGGATGCCATGGTTTCACTTGCTTCAGACGCGAGTAGAAAAAAAAATTATATATGTAATTTGTACCATTAAAAAAAAAAAATTTTGATGAAATTACAAATGAATAATTATAACAGTAAGAAATCATGAAACAATATTAAAAAAGACGTAAAACCCCCATTTTATTAAAGAATAGCATTTATTTCAACGGTACAATGTATTTACACTTGATTCTCAAAATGATATTACATTAATGATGACTTTGCATTACCATCAGAGGCCAAGTTGTTAGATTTTATAATTTATGATAACCGGAAATGCCTTACCGCTTCCGGCTTAACGGCTACAAAATGACGGCACATCCGGCTATGAACATCGAATGGCAAAAAATGAGATCATATTTTTCAAAGAAATATTTCATTTTCGATATTATAAAACGAAGTGAGTGTGAAATGAGTAAGCAAAGCCATATTAAAAGCTCACGATCATAAAAACCCTATATTACCTACTTAACCTAACCAATTACACTTGGGATTTCTTAGAAATTATCTCATTACTCATATTAACACGTTGATTAAACATGTAGGTACGTACTTTTTTTTATTTTTTTTTACATTAGGTCCACACAGGAAGCCCTGAGGAAAATAATTTCACTCGGGGCCTATGTCATCTTTGGGGCTGCTGCGTGGAGGGTATTTTTAAGGAAAGGAAGAAGAGGAAGTTCTGGGAAGTAAAAAGGTATGAGAGTTGGGTAGGAATCTAGGGTTCAGTGTGTCTAGATCATCCGCCGCCAAGACCTAGATAAACCTTACCCCATGAACGCGGGTACCCCTGCTAAGTCACCAAACGTAGCGAACCACTTGGGGTGACCTATGGCAGAGGTGTTGGTTATCCAATAAATGGTTCCAGGGGCGGCGGTACCCATTCCCGCCTCCCGTATTGTTTATTCTTGATTATTTTTGAGTTACTGTGTCGTGTTGCGCATCCATCTTCTTTGGAGAATATTGTTGAAAGCTAGCATACAAAAAATATATTTTTTCAATTCGACGTAAAGTATTTGACAGTTCTCACCTTTGTTACCAATTCAATTTTTATAACATTTCTTTTGTGATAAATTACAAAAATTACATCAAAATAATATAGATAAAACGAACTTCCTAATAATCACTCAAATCTACGCTTTCTACAATGGATTTATATAAAAAACAATGAATAAATATATAGACTTCGAATATGACAGCGTTCATAATATTATCAAGCGGCAGCCATTTTGTCCGCCATTATTGGCAATTAATTTCAATTATTCGAAGTGGCTAAAAGCTATCCAGAATTCGTTATGTCAAGAACGAGAATGGCACAAGCGATTCTGACCTTGTTCTTCATACAATTTCTTTATACATAAGGGGCAAAATCGCTTCAAAAATCCGGACCCGCCGGGGGGACTGCGGCCTGCAAGCGGTTTTAATAGACACGTTGAATCAATAGTTCCGATGATGGACACTATAATGCTGCCTGGGACTTGTTTACATTATCTCCACATGAAAGAGGATAAAAAAATTCTCAATGCCTATGTCATCTTTGGGGATGCTGTGTGTAGGTATTTTTAGTGAAAGGAATGAGAGGAGATTAACGGAGAGAGAACGTTAAAAAAGGAGACAAGTACTTTGTAAGATTAAGAAAAAGACCCTCAGATGGTTTGGGCATGTGGAGCGAATGAACGAAGAAAGGAGTGTAAGGAGAATACTTGACGCAAAAGTGAATGGAAAAAGAAATTGTGGACGCCCGAGGAAGATATGGCACGATCAAGTGAACCATATACTTCGGTATAATAAACAGTCGGATTAATATAAGAGCATGTATGAGATGAGGTATGAATGTGAATGAAGCAAGTAGTGTATGCCAAGATCAGTTGTTTGGCGGTCCGTCCATCCAGCCTACCCTTGCGGGGAACCACCGTGATGGTTAGTTAATTAGTTAGTTAGGGAGGAGATGGAGTTTTGGGGATGAAAAAGGTATGAACGGTGTCAATTTGTTCAGGAGTGACGAACGTATGATCCTTCATCCCTCCCAATACGATGCAAGGCGATGTGTCGAGAGAGTCGGAATTAAGTCCAGTCTCTCTAGATCCGGCCCACGCAGTTGGTGAACAAACGCATCCGCCGCCAAGACCTAGACAAACCTCGACCCTGAATAATAATATTTGGATAATTTTTAGAGCGCATTTTGAAAAATCAATCGCAGAATCCGGGCGCCCCAGCTTAGTCACCATAGCGAACACTTGGGGTTACCTATGGCGGGGGTTTTGGTTATTCAATCAATTGTAGCCGAGGTGGCGGTACCCATACTCGCCTCCCAAATTGATCTTGGTTTAAAAACGAGGAAGCGCAACACGGCTTAGTAACCTAAAAAATAATCATCTTAATAATTTTGGCCTTGAAAATCTCAAATCATAAAGGTATATTTCATCTTCTTCTTCTTCCGGTACCTTCTCCCATCGTAGATTGGATGACATCAAGGGAATCTTTAGCCAGCACTATTAGTTTTATTGCCCTCGTTTCTTAAGAGGGTATTACCAGAGAATACCGGAAATTAGTCCTTTTTAAATCAAATTCCAGACGTATTGACTCTTTTTTACAAAAAAACAAAAATTGATTTGGAAAGAATGTTTTTTTATCTGGTTAGTTTTAAAATTTCAAAAAATTAAGTGAATTTTTAAGATACTAAGGTTATACCGTTGGTCGTTGGCAGATTTGTTCAATTTTCAAACGATAGATTCTATTAAGCAACACAAATTTCAAATCATACAACCATACAACGAAATAAATCAATACATAATCTAGTCAACACAGTTTTCATTTTTATAATTTAAGTTAAATTAAAATCATTAAAAAATAAATCCGAGAACTTGTTTTGTGACAAAAATACCTCAGTTTTGCTATTTATTTAAAGTCTTAAAACTAAAATATTTCAAATTTTTTTACACACTTATTTGTTTAGACATTATTGAAAAATCATAAATACTTATCATTAAAAAATACTTACAAGAAGTATACGATATTTAATAATTTATCATCGTGCGTTTTGAGCATTTTTATTGCTTACTTGAATGTAGGTATACATTAAAGCAAGTTTTGAATGAAATAAGTAAAATTTTTAATTTTTAATTTAAAAAATTTAGTACGGGGAATAATCGATCTTTCTCATTGGAACCTTCCTGTACAGTTGCATGCATTTTTAAACTTTTATTCTCAGCCGCTGGTCAATAATCACTCTTAAAATGTCGGTTATTCAACTCAACCACACAAAAAAACGTAAGGATTACAATTGAATTTCTTCAAAAGCTAAGGAGATGTTGAAAGGCAAAGACATGTTAAGTTGAAGCTTATGAAAAAAATCATCAAATAATTCTAGAGCACCAAGCAAATACGAGCTTACAAGAGATGGAACAAATAAAATATTTGCCTCTTCTATATTTGCTTAATTTAGGATTTTGGGTTATTACAGACCTGCCCTAGGGTGGACAATAGCGTACAAGACACATATAGGTAAGAAAAAAATTAAAAAGTTTATTAAGTACCTATGAAGGTTAATGAAATCTATCTGAAAGATAACATAGTTAATTAACTGAATGTAGCAACTAGACCATTTGGCATTTAATACGTCAGTAAATTTTGATGTTACGTTCCGTTTCCGGTTCAAGTGTTGAATACTGCCTTCTGTTTACCCCGCCAGAGTTCGCAGAACCGTACTGTTCCTACCACGAGCTGTCTAATCTGAATAATCAATTTAATGGTACCTACCTACTTTGAAAAATGAGTTTGAAAAATGTTTTTTTATCGAGGTCATGACATTTCTTTGAACCAATTTATAGTTAAATAAATGAAAACAAATAACTTTATATGCCCCACTTATTATATATCAACATGTTTTGAAACCTATGGTTCCTTGTTGAACATGTAGATACTTTTGATTAAATGGGTAGTGTATATATAATACAAAGTGATTTGTTTCATTTAATTGAAATGATGCCACAAAGTGAATTTACGAATATAAAAGAAGCGATATATAATTTCTTATTTGGAATTACAAAAAAACGTTGTTAAATATGTGTGGTTTAAGTAGGTAGGTAATGTACTTAGTAATCTTATGATAGTGGAGGAAATTTTGGTGTCAATTTTAATTAAAATAAACTTGGAAATATACTTTTTTAAACTTATGGTTCACTGTAATACAACTTGTAATATTCTGTTGTAAGCAGGTAAGTCTTATGAATTATGTATTATATTATGTGAGCATGAATATGAATTAATTTCCTGGTTCATATCACGATATAGCGAGTAATGTTCTATCTATGTATCCTTGGTGAATATTTGTTAGCAGAACACACACTCGGGAATTGTGAAAATCAATTAAGGTTTTGTCTGTCGGAAGTGGATCCACCGGAAGCGAGGCGGCCGGTCGGCTATATCCGGTGTTTTAGCTCTCCCGCCCAACCAACCCGTTCTGCTTCCGCTTCCGGGGCGGCGTGCGTCATCACGGGGTGGTGGAAGGGGGCCTCACCACCCCCTGGCCTACACCCTACCTACCCTGAGGCCTCTGACAGAGCCTTCCAGGGCCTGTGGGGTAGTAAATATCAACCCTGAAAGTGCTTATGGGAGGAGTGGACAGAGATGACGTCATTATCTCAATAACGTGTAATGTTATTACTTGGGATGGTCACTTAATAATCAAATGTTTCTATTTTAAATTACGTCGTAACTCTTACCTATAGCACTATTAATTGTCGTAATAAATCCGATTTTTCTGTTGGAAAATTATGAAAAAAACAATTTTCTTGGTGAATGCCACACGAGATTGCCATCTGCCCGAAGCAAGCGGTACCTATATAGGTTCTGTGACATTAAAATTGTAAGCATATTGGGAGGTGCAAATAATGGGAAAGATGAAGATTGGTACGTTCCTGTGTCTTCTTTTTCTTCTGGTTTATATAAGGTTTTCCGTCAACGAAACGATCTTCAATCTAAACCTTACAGTCCAGAAAAACTAACAACATGAACCAATTCTTGGCGATCGCGTTGTACGAAAAGGATTGGCGGTTTATTAAAACAAAGGCAATAAATATTTAAGAGTAGGTACTACTTAATGAAATAGCATTGTTAATTTCGGTTTAAGAAGTTTATTTCTTCCTTTGGTTACTGATAGGTAGTAAACAGTAATTTAGATACAATTTTTCTTTCAGAATATAGCAAGACAAATAAGTTTTTCATTTTAATGTTGGGGTTCTTCAAAAATGTTTCTATTTTTTTATACTTATGGGTCGTAGAAGAAAGAAGAACACAAGACATGCCGTGTGTTTCGCGATCCAAGAAATATTTGGCGAATAATTCTCAAAATATGGGCCATAAATTTCTAGTGCAAAACTGTGTTTAAGAAATTTAAATGGGGTGGAGATTCACGATGTCAGTTAAAAATATCGTCTTCTAGTTTTTTCTTTAATCTACGCTGATAGATAGGGATGTCTTTTTTATCGTAGTCATCGAAGAAACAGATTTACTTTTTTGGTAGATATTAGAGTAAGTCAAAATCAAAAACAGTGTTTTATTCTGTTTATAAATGAGACAGATTTGTATATTGTGTCTTATTCTATAACATCGACCTAAATAATGTATTATTAGGCCATTGAAGAAGAAGATAACAATAATAATCTAATTTTTTTAAATATGAAAATAAACAAGACACAGAAAAATAATAAAAGATAACGGTCGCAACTGGGACTCGAACCCAGAACTTTACGTCTTTCCGGGACATACACCTCTACCAATTGGGCTACTGCGATCTTATATGAGACTGTCTAATTGGATAATTGGATAATGGTATGCAAGAATTGAAAGAGGCGGGATTGGGCGCGAAATTGAATGAACTGATAGTATGTTGCCTGTTGTATGCTGATGATGCGGTGCTGATTGCTAACAGTATAGAAGATCTGCAGTCACTCGTGTCTAGGATGAACGAAGTATGTATGAAGAATGAATTAATGATGAATGTAAGTAAGTCTAAAGTCATGGTGTTTGAAAGAGAGAGTCAGAAAACGGTGTGCAATATAGTTGTGAATGATGAATACTTGGAGCAGGTGGATGAGTTTATATATTTGGGAAGTATGTTTACGAGAGATGGGAAGGCTGATAGGGATATCGAAAGAAGGGTGAATGCAGGTAACTCCATTAATGGAGGATTGAACGCCGTTGGAGCCAACAAAAAGTTGTCCACAGAAGCGAAGTTAGCAGTCTACAATGGAGTACTGGTACCTACCCTGATGTATGGCAGTGAAGCGTGGAAATGGCAGAGAAAGGATGAAAGTAGACTGAATGCTGTAGAAATGAGATCCTTGAGGCGTATGTGTGGTAAAACCATGTATGATCGTGTGAGGAATGTGGAGATCCGAAAAGAATGCAAGGCTGATTGATGTGAGCGTAGTAAGTAAGATTAAGAAAGGGACGCTTAGGTGGTTTGGGCATGTTGAGCGAATGAATGAAGAAAGGAGTGTAAAGAGAATTTATGACGCGAATGTGAACGGTAGAAGAAGCCGAGGACGCCCAAGGAAGACGTGGCACGACCAAGTAAATCAGATACTTGAGTCGGGCCATGTCAAGAGTCAGAATAATAGAAGAGTATGTATGAGAAGATGTATGAATGTGAATGAGGCAAGGAGTGTGTGCCAAGACCGAGTTGTTTGGCGGTCCGTCCTCTCTGCCTACCCCTGTGGGGAAACGGCGTGATGGTTAGTTAGTTAGTTAGTTAGTAATTGTCAACTTCATATTTCAAATTTCAGAATTAACAATATTATCTTCGACTAATGTTTTTTTTTCCATATTATTGGCAGCTACCTTTATTATTGGAAATATTATTTATTAGGTGTATGTCCCGGTAAGATGTAAGGTTCTGGGTTCGAATCCCAGTTGCGACCATTATCTTTTATTATTTTTCTGTGTCTTGTTTATGTTCATATTTAAAAAATTAGAATATTATTGTTATCTTCTTCTTCATGGGAATAACCTTCAAAAGTTAAAAAGAGAGTTTTTCTAATAAAAATATGAATATTATTAGGCCTTTCGAATAAAGTATTGAGATTCAATAAATAAGCATAAATGTAAGGAACAAGCGCCAAGGGTACGAGATGAACGTCCTTAAGTCAGAAAGCCTACCCGGCTTCCCGCAATATAATCCAAGCCAACCCCCTCAAACACTTAACACAGGGAAGGGAAAATATGCTGTCTATTTTCATCGAAATTTTGAAACTTCTGAAAACGATTCGATTTCATCACACGATTTATTTATGACAACGACTGAAGTACTTGCGACAAATCGTTTAAAATTCCCCATTCGCAAACCATCGCACATCAACTTTCTATTATAATAATATTACATAAATTATATTATTAAGATGTGTTTTGTGGTACTTATTTTTGTAATAATTCATTATTCTTTCATTAAACAATAATCAGCTAATGTTTATTTTCTATGAAGGTTCTACTCAGGTTGTGTTACTTTATCATTATTGGGCAGTGGCGGCTCGTGACTTTTATATGTGCTAGAGTGCTTATATTTTTAAAAAAATTGCATTATTGATGTTGTTGTAGCCGAAAAACTTTTTTTTTTTTCGAAATTCGGTTTTTTGTATGAAGATTTTTAGGAAATTTCAGTTTTCCCGTGCGCCGCACAGATTTCCTGAAAATTCTCATACAAAAAAAAGTTTAAAAAAATATATATATATATATTTCGGCTACATCGACATCAATAAAGCCATTTTTGTTAATATTAGCACTCTAGCATACCAACAGTCACGAGCCGTTATTAATATTGGGAAGTTATTTCACAAAACTTAAATGATAACAGAACTTGAATAGAGCTTTCACAGAACTTGAATTACAACTTCAAAATTTGAAGAATTTTTTAAATTCTGTAAAACAACGTTAAAAAATTGATGTAAGAATTTTTTTCGTCCAGGAAAACTTTGAAAAATATGAAAACGTTTTTGTACCATTATTGTTCAGTTCCACAAAGAAAATACACACAAAATTTAATTTGGCCAAAAATTATTTTGTATTTTATGAACTAGCAGTTAAAAGTCCGCTTCCGCGGGAAAACTATATTATGAAAACTTCAGTAGTTCTATTTGAATATTCAAGATGGCAGCACTTCCGTTTGTATCTCGTACGTTGAGCGAGGATATATGACAGATGTTAGCGGATTAATTATATACATAACACAGCAAAAAATACATTCATAAATATAACGTATTATATCAATAAGCCACATCTAAAATATTCCAATATTCGGTTTACCATACTTAAAGCCGACTTCTGAAACGTAGATTCTCAAGTTAATTAAGTTTATCTTCGTGGCTCGTAGCTTGGTTTTAGTGAAATTTCCCGAAAGAACGACCCTTTTGACCTCCAAACCAACCCTCCCAAACCTCCTTAACCCGCCCTCAACCCAGCCACCTACCGCCCCCGCAGCTTATTCTCTTCCCGGAAGTAACGAAGCCTCCCGGGGTAGACTGCCTCCCCGGAAAAACACACAATCCTGGCGCAACTTCCGGTTTCGCTTTGGTGGCTGTTCGGCGAAAACCCTACTTAAGATAATATGTACAAAAGTATAAGCGTATATAATATGTATATACATATATTAATCTAAAGAGAAGAGTAATTTCACTGCTACTTGATAGAAGATAGATTGATAGATTTCACTTGCTACTTAGTAGAATCTTGGAAATTGAATTGGTTTTATATTCAATGAATGATTCAGATTTGATCAAATAACATTACCAAGTATATTCTCTTGTTTTAGTGTCTTGGAATAAGGGCTTTTCCTGCTACTTCTTAATGAGCCTTTAATGTACGTAATATATATTTATTGAACATCAGATGGAGTCAAGAAATTATTTTTAATGATAAATGATAAAATATTTTCGAGAATAAAAAACCTTTTTTTCTCATTTTGTTTTTTTAAATTTATTTATTAAGTTAAAAGAAATATAAATATTTCGCTTTGTTAATTTAAGTATACATTGATACAAATAATATTAATAATGATGGTTTACTACCTAACACTAAGTAACACATTTTTTTAAGTAAGAACATTCTGGTTTTGCTAATTAATCTTGAGAGCAAACAGTTTTTTTTTTAAATATATTCATTTTATTTTCGGTTGTCGGGCTATCAGGAATGTTTATACCCTCATAGCCTATTTTTCTTTTGCCACACTTTGTCTTTGTTGAATTTGTGTATAATTTATTACAAATTATTACGATGTCTTGTGTGGTATTCATGTACTTGTGATGTTTTCATAAATGTTGTATTTGTGTGTATAAAGCCATTTTGAATTTTGTAGATTAATAAGCATGTGTTGTATTCGTAGTTTTCTGATCTTCTTTAAGTTAGTTTCTTGGGATACTCTTAATATAAGATAATATAAGTTAATATAAGACATATATATACTATGTACTGTTAATATAACTCCGCGAATATTCCATAACGGTACCTAGATAAAAATAACAGGACTGTATTTTATGACTTTATATATGTAACTTCGTGATTTTGAAAACTCGGTAACTTGTCTTCACTCATTCAAATGTTTTTTGTAAGTGATCTACCTAAGCAAAGTTGTTCTGTTTTCAATATAGGTACATAATATGATCTGTGTATATAATTAATGTAATGGTAATGAAATAATATCATTTCAATACATAAGTTCGTAATTATTATAAATTATTAATGTTTATTGTGTGCTTGTGAACTATTGTTGATTGTGGAAGGTTAATTCGCATACCAACCTGAAAACAAGTTATTATTTTCCAATGTTATTGTCAGCCTTTCATTATTGATCCTATAAAAGCAGATTTAATTGAGAAATATTTTTTTTGCGCGTTACCTTTATTTGCCTTGCCTACATTTGCCTTAAGGGGAACAGCAGCGCAGACTTTTTTAGACAAAATTTAACTTTGGATTAGACGCCGAAATACCTACTCAACCAAACTGAAGTGATAATAAATATTTCATATGGATATGTGCTATTTTTTTTATTTGTATTTTAAATAATCTTACCCTACCTACTATTTTAATATAATTTGAAATAAAATAAAAAATATACAAAAAGGCGTTTTTATGGAAATAAATTTTAAATTATATACGACATATTTGTGTTCCATTGATAATAATATGTTTTCTTTTATATTTTATTATAATTACAAAGCACAAAAAAAAAAGAAAAATTATTAACTCATACATAATTGCCAAAGTTGTCTCTAATATCATGAAAATTTTATTTCTTTATGGCCTTTTTTTTAAATTTAAATTGCAAATAAATAAAGTTTCACATATCTCTGCTAGATACCTACTTAACACATTTTTAATTAAAATAATAATTATTATTATAAGCAATAATTATTAGTCTGCAACACTCATCCACATTGAAGAAATCTCCCGAAAAAGGATACATGCCGCCGCCGGGTCTCAAATCCGTGTCCTTCTAATTTCCGGTCAAATGCTCTTTCCATTCAGCTACGTCGTCTTATCTCTTAATAATTAATATATACTAGTGTTTCATTCAACAATTACTGCTCATTACATTTTTTCATTGGATTTTAAGTGCCAAATCTCCCACTAGGTGGCGTCGAGACATATTATGTCTACATTTTTTGGTGAAATACTTTTAAGTCGTCAAATGTTAATTATTATTTTTTAATTGATAAACTAATGTTTAAGACAAGATTTGTATGCATAGTACAAAGGTTAACAATTATTATAAGCAATAATTATTACCCTGCAACACTCATTCACATTAAAAAACCTAAATCCAATTTAAGTGTTTTTATGAAAAGGGCCGCGCAGATGTTCCTCTTAAACCATTTCGTTGGGAATGATGACATCAAAAAACTGAAACTAGTATATACTAAACTGAAACTAAAGGAAATGGAAACTGAAGAACTTTACTCGTTTTATACAGTCATATATATATTATGACTTCATAGTTGTTTGTTGCCAAGAACAACGAGAATAATTAAAACTTAATAAT
Organism: Limnephilus auricula; assembly: GCA_951813805.1. Taxonomy (NCBI): domain Eukaryota; kingdom Metazoa; phylum Arthropoda; class Insecta; order Trichoptera; family Limnephilidae; genus Limnephilus; species Limnephilus auricula. Next base: position 9,138,927 of record OX638393.1, read on the forward strand.
TTTTGTGTTGCACATTGTCTGGCGCCTAATGATTCATTTCCATATTACAGAATATGAAACCACACAACATTAGTGCATTATTTTTTCTAACTGACTGATTCACGAAATAGGAAAGAAGTAACCGCCAGCGGTTAAGAATGACGCAATCATGACATTATTTTACATTCTTCACGCGCGAATTAATGAGGTGACTCGATCGATTCATTTTCCTAACTTCCTTATAACGCCACAATAAATAAATAATTATAATCAATATTTATCGGTTAAACTTGTGGTTGTGATTTGCGGTCATTGTTTGAAATGCATTCATAATCAAAGTAAATGCAGTGGCGTATTGGAAAACTACAAATCATCGGATTATTTCAAAAACCAGGCCCTTGCATTTCATTGATGGGAACTGGTATAGTTGCGTTTTGTAATGAAGATAAGCAAGACTCTTTACTTACAAGTTTATTCATAACAATTCAGCACCATAATTTACACTTGGAGATCGGCGGCAATCGGGAACAGAATGAATCTTCTTTCTTAGTACGGTACCCGTCGTCGGGTGCTGAAGAATATCCGTGTCCACTATTGGAGTACAAGAAGCCAAAAGGAGGTAATCGCCTCGCGAATTGTAGCGTTTTTCGCTGGCCACAAACTAATATACTAAACTTATGGATTGTGTCACGTTGTGACGTTATGTCATGACTTGACTCAAATGTATCATTCACTTGTTCTTGCCACACATTTCAATATCTAATTAATTTTAAACACTTTTATTATGCTTTCATTCGCCTTGAATTATTTCGATGATTCCTCCGTAATATAATACTGTCGTACTAAATAAATATGTTTACTGTAGACAGGTACAGTATATAAATCAAGTTTTGCCGTTTTTCATTTTATGAAAGCTTTTTTAATATTTATTTTATAAATTAATTTAACTATCTTCCTAACCAGCTTTCCAGTGATACTCGTTTCATCCTCAAGTGACCAACTTAGGCATGGGGCCTCTATTGAAGTCCCAGTCAAGTTAGCCTCAGAAGCTAGGCGTACTTTAATTGCAGTCCGCAAATAGTATACAAGAGCCTGAACCAGTACAAATTGCAAAGTGCACCCTACTGCGAGAGTTTGGTAGCCCTCTCTAGTATGAAAACTATTATAGGTAATGTGGAATCTATATACCAGAAAAAACTCTCGATACAAAAGGAATCTTTTAAAATAGATGATCTGTGGAAATGTTAGTTTGTTTTAGCGGTATTTCAACGGATAGTACCTACCTGCTGTGATTTACAACCATCGTCATTGATATCTTCTGTGCCAAACTTGCAGTCAGGAAACGTGAATGAAAATTTTATGAATCTTTCTTTGTTCAAAAGCTCGCCTATGGATCAATTTGTCGGATTTAAGATAAAAGTTCTGCCTTTCAAACAAAATCCTCTTCAGACTTTAATTCCTGTTTGGAGTTATTTTTCCCAACTTCCTTCTTTTTAAACCTTCGGTGTGTGTGTGCACGGAGAAAAATGTTATTTGAAAAAACGATCATTTTAATAGTAAAAACGGTTTAAAACGGGACTGAAGTTCTTACGAACAAATTAACAGGGTTTCAATGTTTGTTCTTACATTTTCCCGCCAATAAACATTGAAACACTGTTAATTTGTTCTTAAGAACTTTAGTCCCGTTTTAAACCGTTTTTAATATATTTATATACTGAAGTTCTTACGAACAAATTAACAAGGTTTCAATGTTTATTCTTACATTTTCCCGCCAATAAACATTCAAACACTGTTAATTTGTTCGTAAGAACTTCAGTCCCGTTTTTATTATTAAAATGATCGTTTTTCAAATAACATTTTTCTCCGTGTGAAATCTATGCATTCAAAAGTAGATGACGACAATATTATATTGACATAATATGTAAATTCAGTGACGCAATCCGCTTTCATAAAATAATATGTCAACTTCAAAGGTTAAATGACAACAGAGATTGCCTTCTTAAACATACGACATCAGTGAGACGGGAGACCCTATATCCGGGATCGCTGGGGGTAGGAGAACCCGGAAGTTCGCTAACCCGCCCTAAGGCGGAAACTCACCCCCTCTGTACTAAACCCGTGTAGCTCTGTAGGTACATTACCATATCAAAAGGATAATATGCAAAACAGTACACCTAATAAAAAAATTCTAGGTGGTTTAAAGGTAGTTAGAAATCTCTCTGAAAGGATGATGCCCTTTTGAAGTGGTTTTCAATGCTGAAAGGTTTTTACTTTTGTGGATGAAATTTATTCCAGGGATAGGCTTCTACGAACCGGCCCATTTACTGCTTGCGGAAGTAAGAGCTTTTTATTCTGTTTTCATTGACAGGGATGAAAAGATTTCTCTTGGGGGAAATTTAGGAGATTTTCTTATCATATGGAAACATGGTTTCGCAGACAAAGAAAATCTAAAGTCTTACCTTTAGTATCGACTTGATAAAATATTAGTATATTAAACATTTGATTGTATTATTGCAAATGATTATACAAAAGATGCATTTAACAAAATGTGTCTTCTAGTACCAAGTAAACAGAATAATCATGTACTTCATATAAACTTACCACTTTAAAATTATCAATTCATTGGAAATCATAGGTACTTATAAAATTTATTGTATCGGTTGATATTTATAATCCATAATACCTACCTATTTTTTTAATAGTTTTTTTTCTTTGCTCCAAAAGGATTTTTTACTTTTTTTAATTTATATTTAAATCTTTGTACCTTTTAATGATATCTTAGATTTGTAAATTTAACTTTTTTATTTTTTCATTATTTCATTCTCACTTTTAAGTTTTTATTTTTGCTTAATACTTTATAGTTTGTACTTTATACTTTACACTTTATACCATATTTTTCTCTTTATATTTATATTTTAATTTTACTTTCTACTTATTACCTAAATACTACTTACTTTTTACCATTTATTTTTCTTATATTTATCTTACATTTATACTGTTTATCTTTCTTGTTGTTGTACTATTTATATGTTATGTCAATTATTTTAATGGCACATGAATAAATAAAAATAAATAAATAAATAATAATTTGGGTTTTTACGTCACGCGTCGGTAAATATACTTCAAGCATTTATTTATTGTTTTTAACTTAGACATACCAAAAAGAAGAAGAAGGAGAGATACGACAATACGAATGTTGGAGCAAGCCCGCTTATATTAAAACGTAAAAATTCGAGCGAAAATTGGGAAATCGTTTAATAAAACATGACTTGTTTGCAATAGACCAAAAATCTATCAACAACTTAAATAGCATTTAAAGAAACACTTTGAATCCTTTCATACATATAATTTGTAAAAATAACAGAAACAAACGTGTAAATAATAATTTGCGAGCATACTTTGCGATTATTTTTTGATATTATCTGCTATGCGATTTTTTTCAGATATTATCAAATATATTTTTTTTTTAAAGTTAAAATAAATATACATATTTCGCTTTGTTAACTTAATACATTGATACAAATAATATTAATAATGATGGATTACTACCTAACACCAAGTAACACGTTTTTTTTAGTGAGAACATTTTGGTTTTGCTCATTAATTTTGAGAGCAAACAGTTTTTTCTTAATATACTTATTTTATTTTCGGTTGTCAGGCTATTAGGAAGGAGATTATATATGTTTATACCCTCATAGCCTATGTTTCTTTTGCCACACTCTGTCTTTGTTGAATTTGTGTATAATTTATTACGTTGTCTTGTGTGGTGTTCATGTACTTGTGATGTTTTCATAAATGTAGTATTTGTGTGTATAAAGCCATTTTGAATTTTGTAGATTAATAAGCATATGTTGTATTCGTACAGTTTTCTGATTTTCATTAAGTTAATAACAATTTATATAACATATATTTTTTAAGAACTTAGAAAGTGTTCAAGGGACATATGTTATAAATCGGTAGAAATCGTAATTCCGGCTTCATATTTTAATTTGTTTGCTTGAACAGGGGTAAGTATCAAAAAACTATCCAAAAATCTCTAAAATAACGCAAGGGCAAAATAACATATATCTTGTTAAAAAAATCTTTAAATACTTACACACATTACCAACAAAACTGGAAACGAAGATTGCACATGTTTTCAAAATTCTCGTAATATAATTATGTCATAATTTGCCACATTAAAAATGTCATAACATGTTATTATAATTTTAATAAATGATAAATTCCGAGGTCAGTGATTAATCTCAAGTGCGAAAGATTATTTTTTGTGTGCAAAATTGAAGTGACCTCTAATAACGAAAAATTAATAAAGTGAACACGAAACTTTCAATTGCTTAGAGCGGGTGGGTCTATATGTAATAATGATGGTGTAGCAAATGTAAAGTTATGCAATGTCCAGTGTTTTAATATAGCGTCCTCTGCGTGCAAAGTCGTATCTCCTCCAAGCATAAACTTTCTAATTAAAGTGTGTTTATCGGAAGTGACCTGCCAGGTAAGTATGTTCTCTGTGTCCATTTGTAAATAATAGTTCTAGGTAGAGCCTAAGAAGTCATAATAAGATGTACAGCGCCCTTGGGGTGATTTCTCACAAAAACGGCGCTCTACAAATTATCCAATTATTATTATTATTATTATAAAGTGTGTTAATAATCCCAAAACTGTTTTGGGCTAATGTTGTGGGGCAGAAGTAAGCAGAGGGAGGGAGAAAGGAAGGAACGAAAAAAGGAAGTAAAAAAGAGGGTAGATAAAGGTTACGACGTGGTCACTAAAGACGTTTGAAGCCATTTAACTCTTTCAGACGTGTGCATTTGAAAATACGAAGATTTCTGATTTTTTTTCTCTACCTAGAGCGAATAAAAATTGGCGATTTTAATTTTCCAATTGCTTGTAAAACTAGCTTTGTGCGGAATTTAATTGGAGTTTAGTTGTAGTTCAGGCGGTAGCCATTTTTATATTTTGAAAGGACGTTTTTGTTTTTATCACTGCATTTAACCGAATTTTTTGTTATGCAGGTGTTTAAGGCTATTTCTTCAATGTTTAATTTTTATGTACTTTTTTATTTAGTAAAATGTTTAATTTTTGGCATATATATATAGTGTTCGATTTGTCATTTTACGTAAATCACACCCTGTGAGACTTAATTCTCTTTTAAATTATAGTAGCAATAACTTCTAAAATTTTCAAAAAAACGAACAAAAAATGAAAAAATTTCAAATAACTCTTCCAACAAAAAACAAGTTTTACCCTAGCCAGTTTTAATACGTGTATGACAGGATTTTTTAAAGTGACAATCTCAATGGTGTGTTTTCAACAGGGCGATACTGAGAGTATCTATCACTCCAGTTACTCTAGTATGTAATGTAGATATGGTGCAGCATCTACATTACACTTCATTGTCACAATACATTTGCCATTTTCCATTATAATTTCTAACTATCAAAGCTTTTTATTCGACAAAGAGTATAATAATAATAATAATTGGCTAATTTGTAGAGCGCCGTTTTTGTGAGAAATCACCTCAAGGGCGCTGTACATTTTATTATGACTTCTTAGGCTCTACCTAGAACTATTATTTACAAATGGACACAGAGAACATACTTACCTGGCAGGTCACTTCCGATAAACACACTTTAATTAGAAAGTTTATGCTTGGAGGAGATACGACTTTGCACGCGGAGGACGCTATATTAAAACACTGGACATTGCATAACTTTACATTTGCTACACCATCATTTTTCATATTACATTTATAAGAAGATTACTGCAAAAAATGGGGTAAATAAATTGAATTTATTTCGAAATACTTGTGAATTTAGGACTCATTAGGACTGGAGGATTTAAATGAAATTAGATGTACAAATAATTCACCATTAAGAATTTGTTAACATTTTTATGCAATTAGTTATTTACTATGTCGCCGGCTGAGAAGGTGAAAGTGAAGGTTTTTGTTTTTGGCTTTATGGGTACGACTGTCTAAAAAGGTGAGTTTTAAGTTTAGCTCTGAATTTCGCCGAGTCTGTGATCATTCTTAAGTCATGTGGCAGTCCATTCCAGGCTTTAGGTCCCGACACTCCGAAAGCACGCTCACCGAACTTAGTATTTGGTGTGCGCTTTGGCTACTTCAACCTTCCGATTGCTGATGATGCCGCTGACCTAAGAGTTGACTGTCGGGAATTGGAGTTTTCTGGAATACACATTTCTGATAAGTAAGCAGGAGCCATTCCAATAAGGGACTTAAATACCATCCAGCAGAGCTTGAACTGGATTCTTTCAGGACATTTGAGCCAATGAAGATTTTTGAGATGCTCTGAAATATGGGAATATTTAGATACGCCGGTGATAAGTCTCGCCGCAGCGTTGAAAACGGATTGTAATTTGTTGATTTGATATTTTGGGAGACTTGCATATATTCCGTTGCAATAATATAGGCGTGAAACAACATACGAATTGACTAGTAATTTAGTCGCCTCTGTTGGCAAGTTTCTTCGCACTGCTTTAATTTGCCTTAATTGAAAGAACCCAGTGCTAATAACCCAGTATAAATAATATAACAATCAATTATTATTCCACACCGCGAGGACCTGACTCATCCCAATGTGTGGTCTACAGCCATAATCATAACAATTGATAATCACAAGTCACAAGTAAAACATTCCGAAGTAATCTGACCAAAGCCGACAGCTTTGTGGGGTCGCATTTCACCGTAGTGTAACAGACATAACGGAAAGTATCACAGTCCGCAATATCTCTGCACAAAGCAATGTGACCGACCTCCCATAATATCAACCTGCTATTTGTTTTAGTAATTTAAATTTAAATTGTTTAAGATTATTTTGTGATATTCTTGGACAACATTTGGTTTGATTTAAAAAAAAAATTAATTCCATACAATAGGCCTGTCGGCCAATCTTCGCCTGTTGTCCATTGTTTAGGTTGCTTGAGTATGAGGTCAAAGGGGGAAGGGGGGGGGGGGGGTAATTGCAGGAAATCCAGCAATAACAGAGCGGTTTATTGGAAACATATCTAGAATGGGGCTAAACGATAAATTAATTTGGTTATTCAATATATTAGCGTTATTATTTAGGGATTTTTTAATTTCAAGTGCTTCCAAGTAATCTAATTTTTTGCTTTAAAAATTGGTTTATAGACTCATTTGAGTGCTCCCCTCCACGGAAATCTTTAGTAAAAGGCGAAAGATTTATTCGATATTGAAGGGAAACCAGAGTATATACCTATGAAAAATATTATTATCGTCTTCTTAATTTGAATTTTTATCGAAGGTCCATAAAACGGTTCCATGAAAACTCAACAAACTGTCATTTCAACACCTCTTTGAAAAGTAATTAAAATTTATGATTTTTTTTTAATAAGCCCATAACCTAACGTAACGTATTTAACAATTTTGTTTTCACTTTTAATAACTGTTCAAATGAGCTATGAAATTGCACATTATTGAGTTGTCACCCCACAAAACACACTGTAAATATTATTTATTTAACCAAAGGTTCTCGTCGTCTGTCCGCGAAATAAGAGAAAGTGTATATCTTAATCGATTTGAGAGAGACCAGAATTTGTTGAAAAATATAAACACTCCTGTATCAATGGTGAGCCGCCTTTAGCCGAACTTTTATCACACCAGTTATTCCAAGGACTTTGCCTTCATGAAAAATAGAATTACTAATAAAATAAGAGTATATTTTGTGAATCACAGAAGTCGAATCCTGGCCATTTAGTCAAATCCATCTGATAACTATTAATTTATTTGTAATAAAAATACATTTACAGTAAAGAAGCTTTGACTGTTCAACTACGAAGGTTTCCCGTTCTAGGAATGTCAAATTGACAGGTTTCGTACACATTAGGTAGGTAGTTAGGTAGGTACATGATGATTCATATAGTACTAAATAAAGTTAAGATTCACAGATTCCATTTGCATAATTATATATTAAAATGAAAATATGTGGAGTCGGTGAATTATTTTCCCGACGTGTTGTTCTTGTATTGTTTTGTATTTATTGTACTTAAATAGTACAAGTACACAGCATGGATTGACTAGATGATCATTTGTGGAAAAGTGTGTGGAAGGGTTTAGTTTTTCCTGTGAGGCGTGAGGAAGATTTTACCCGGACATAAAGTCGTAAAAGAATATAGTCGTAAAGAAAAATATATTATATGATACAGTCAAGTACTAGGTTCTAGATTCAATTAAGCATAGAATATACAAGAAAAAGTGTATTCGAAGTGACTATATAAGAAAAAACAGTAAAAGGAAAAGAAATTAATATTTTTGGATACAATAGAAATATATGGCGCTCTTAATACATAATTATCCGATGGCATTTTTTAATAATATTTCTGACTCCATCTGCCTAAATTTAGTAACCATTTTGTTATTTTTAAATTGAAGAATGAAACTTCACAAAGTTTTAGTTGCGAAGGGATTCAGATATACATACAATTTTGGTTATAGGTAGGTACCATGAAGGCTTTATATAAATATTTTTAAATTTTCGAAGATAGCAAACACTTTGTGGCTTGACATTGTACCAAATAAAACAAATACTTAGTTTTAAACCTCTTTATTTTTATTTATATTTGTCCACCAGTTTCGATTGCACTCAATCTTCATCAGGACAATAAAATATAAACTAAATCATAATACAGAGAAACAATATCAGGTAAACAAAGTAGAGAGAGAAAGCAATAAATGGGAGAGGGAGAGAACATCATAGACTGGTTGGTGGTGAAATAGGGGGCCGGGTAAAGGAAGGGTGGGGGTTACATAAGGAGTAAGGGAACAACTTTAAAATCGGACTTTAAATAAAAATAAAGTGGTTTAAAACTAAGTATTTGTTTCATTTGGTAAATATTTTTAGTTCTTGCTGCCCGAAATAATATTCTGAATTATGAAATTGACAGGCTATTTAACGTAACCCAACTTCCTAACCTAACCTACACCAACCTTATATTTTTTTATAAAAAAAAATGTTTTTGGTCATATTATATTTATCTTTTACTATTTGTATATTTACATATTGTACCGTAATATGTGTAGGTAAAATATATTATGTTCTCTACGTCTTGTTAATTTATTTGATTATTAAATATATTATGGTTTAATACCCCTAATTTAGGCAAATGCCCGAATTATAATATGCCCATGTTACGGTGGCTCGTGTTTCCATCAATTTCGTGTTCGGCTATCGTCGCTATCGACAGAGCAACCGTGCTAGGGATATCGATATAAAATCGTCGGAAGTAAAGCCTTACGGTAAGTACCCACGCCCGTTCATGTTCGACTGTGTGGATCAATCCAACATGTTGACCTGGAACTACGATCGTCGTTGTGGCCACACACTCGGCAACTCGAGCAGCTCGACAAGAGATGCCACTCAGTCTGCTCAGTTATCTACGGTCAAAAGGGAGTGGTTTATATGTAGTACGGTCAAATTTCAAATCTGCTGATTTCGTATTCCATAAGCACTCTACTTAACGATACAAAAGAAATAAAATTTTCAATAAAATACAGATGATAACTTCGAATATTATATGCCTGTTGTCCAATAGGGTATTTTCACAAACGAGGGATTCTGTTGAAAATGTATGAAATATTTAAAGATAATTTTTCTGATTTTAATAATCTTATTAAAAATGTTAGTTTTTTACGTTTTCACTCATATTTATTCATTTTAAAAACGCTCAAAAACCCACAAAACCGAAACGGCCCGTGATTGCCAACGACGCGACGCTTCGTACGCACGTCATCAAACAAACAAATAGAACTGTCGGAATTTTTTCAAAAACGAGCGACTCTTGTGACGTCACACGTCGAAAATGCTGTTTTTGCGGGATTACAAAAATGGGCAACTTAAAGTCGCTGTAGAAAATTTATTCGTTAACGTAAAAATAAAATAAAAATGCAGCAATAATCGTAATTTTTTCAAGCAATAAAAAAAAATACGTGGAAATACCCTATTACAAGAACAACAAGCGCATCGGACTCAAGACGGGCGACTAACGTGTTTGACGCGTTGTCTACACAATGAGACATGCTCGATCTAATTTTCATCTAACATCAACAAGCATTACGCATCGAGCGGTTGAGACGGTACACACGCTGAGACATGTTCGAAGTGATGGAACAAGTGGAATATATAATGAAACAAAAACAATATGGAGTCATTTTTTATATAACGTCATAGCTCCTTAGCTCGTGACCACAGCGTAAAACCATCGAACATGAACGGACGTGGGTACTTAGCATCGATCCGGTATTAGGTTATCAATTTGATTTGGTCGTCTCTAATTTGCTTACAAATTAATCAGGTTGCATCAAAATTCGCGTTGTGACATTGATTCCTGGAATTCCTAATACCCATGTGGCCCCAAACCATTTTCTATGGCTTTAATTGGCTCTTAGCTCAAGCGATAAAGAGAGATCAATAGAGCAGTAAGGAACGAAATCGGTCCAACGACCAATCTTTTCAAATCGAATTGAGTTAATTTTATATTCACTTCCTCATAAAGTGATTACATACCTACAATTATTGATAGAGTTTTGAGATTCAACAATTTTTTAAATTATAAAATTCGACGGTTTAATGAAAGACAGCCTTATTTATTTTTATGTTTTTAGAAGAATTTTTATTATGTGAATACCCACAAGAGTCCCAACTGCTCCTTTCTGGAGCCAGTGAGACTATGTCATCCCCAATTGGGGTAAGTTGTGTGGCTAAAGGTAGTGAGGAGGGGAAGGAGATTGGGAAGAGGAAGATAAGAAAGTACATGACTATTCGACTAACGTATTTCAAGCAACGTAACAATTCTGAATTTATTGAATGTATATGTTACAGTCATAGTGATTAAATGCCTATTATACATTGTGACAGGTTATTATAGGTATATAATAAGAAAATTGTTCAGACAATGGGATAAATTAATCACTTATTATCCCGATACTATTCATAATATCGGGTCAAAGTTAGCCAAAGTAATAAATACAGTCCAACCATTATAGAGGACACTTTCATTTGGATCACAAACCTTGTTACACAAAGCTAGCGTAGCCGCTAAACTACTTGAAAACTGGGTTGTTTTTCATGCCTTGACGCGAGCAGACGCTATAAAGGGGACACTTTCATTTGAATCACAAACCATGTTACGCAAACCTAGCGTAGCCGCTAAACTACTTGAAAACTGGGATTTTTTCTTGCCTTCGGCATCGCATTTGGGTATCACCCGGACATCGCTTGTTCGGTTCCTCGGCTGGCAGTCCTCCATCACAACACAAGCAACATCTTCCGGTTACTGTGGTGGTAGAAGGAGATTTTCAAATATTATCAGGTTGTTCGCAACCTGGGAACGTTTGTCTTTCTTTAAAAAAAAGAAATTTAAAAAAAAAAAGATTAATAAAATAATAATTGGATAATTTGTAGAGCGCCGTTTTTGTGAGAAATCGCCTCAAGGGAGCTGTATAATATATGTGTAATTAATACTTATTATTGGGGACCAACCCCAAGCAGTGCTAATAATTGATGTGTGCTTGTGAATTTGATTGCGATTACTCTTGTGAAAACATTGTTAATCATAATATGTAATATTATAAATTAATTACTTTTATAGCTGGAAAGTACCCAACGATTATCTGTTCGTCACGAAAACGTCTCGTTAATGAAAACAACAATAATATCGTGGGGTAATTACTACAATTAGGTAACTCCAAAATCAGCGTTTTTGAGTTACACACAAAGCGTTACTTTATTTCTTCGTCTACGAATGCCACAAACAGAAAAGCCGTAACTCATTGGAACGTAACGAAGTTTTTTAGGTAACTCCAAATAAACTGTATCGTTTGATTCTATAATTAGGCAACTCTAGTTACCACAAATGATTTTCCATGTTTCAATTAGGCAACTAGACTTATTATGTAGTATAGGACTAATATTTGTGGAATTGCTTTCATTTCATGTATGTATGTAGTAATTACGTTTTGTAAATAAATGATTAGCCATTTTCTAATTTTCAAAATAAGAGTATTACTTTTTTAATTAATGAAGATAATTGAAACTCAATCGAAAATCTGAAACAGAAAAATCAGAAAAAGATAAAGAAACATCTGGGACTCGAACCCAGGACCTTCGGCTTTCCGGGCCCCATATGTGTACGTATCTTTTTCTGATTTTTCTGTTTCAGATTTTCGATTGAGTTTCACTAATATTATCTTCATGAATCAAAATATTTTAATTTGAAGTTTAACTCATTAAGTTAAAAAATAAATAAACTAAATACAAGTATTACGGTTCCCATCACATCAATCTACGATTTTAGATGAACATACCTGAAAAAATGACAATACCTGAAATTTGTCATTTTTAAATCAAACTCTAAAAGTATTGACTCTGTTTTACAAAAAAAAACATAAATTGATTTTGAAAGATTGTTATTTTATCTGATTACGCCCTTTTTAAATTTTGAAAAATATACTAAGGTTATACCGTTGGTCGTTGGCAGATTTGTTAAATTTTAAACGAAATAAATGCAACATACAACACAAATTTCAAATCATAAACATAATCATAAAGCAAAATAAATCAATACATAATATACTAAGGATTAAAAAATAAATCTGAGAAAGTGTTTTGTGACGAATATACCTTAGTTTTTCTATTTATTTAAGGTCTTACAAACTAAAATATTTCAGATTTTTTTTACATACTTATTTTGTTTAGACATTATTGAAAAATCATAAATACTTATGATCAAAAAATGTTTACAAGAAGTACACGATATTTAATAATTTATCATCATGCGTTTTGAGCATTTGTTTTGAGCATTGTATTATACTTGAATGTAGGTATATATTAAAGCAAGTTTTTAATGAAAAAAATCGATATTAAATATTTACTTTAATTTTAAGGGGAATAATCGATCTTTCTCATCGGAACCTCCCTAAACAGTTGAAAGCATTTTGGAACTTTAATTCCGATACTTAAATATCCAATAACTGATTTATCAGATTGACTATATATGGTTGTAGTAGATATATTAATTTGTAAAATTTGGTGATGCATTTCGGTAATTGTGTTGTCATTTGAGGCACGTTATAAATCAATTAATAGTCATTAGGGAGAGATGAGAAGCGGAAGGAGTTTGGGTCGTTAAGGTTCTGGTATCTCCCATCGTCTGGTGTTTTCCCTCCGAGCTATGAGTCTATGAGTGACCTCCCTAGTGTCAGTGTCAATACTCCGCCGGTCAGTCGCCAGTAGAAGTCGGCGATCAGAACGAATAAGCTGCCATTTTAAGTATGCTGTTTCCTGTTGACTTTGAATCAGATCGGTGAACTTTTTCAATGTTATTTGTGCAGAAACCTTTTCTAAGTGTTCAAATTAAATTTATAATGAAAATGTGTCATTTCCCTAACAACGAATGCAGCTCTAGATACCAGAGATAAAGACAGAACTATTGGATTGTATTGATAAGTTACTTAGTCTTACCTTCTGTTTCTACGCTAGCTACTGTTAAATTTAAACTAAAAGCAGTTACCAAAGTTAAATTTCACCAAAATGCGTTTTTAAATCAATTTGACTGTTTGTTTTACGTTACTTTTAACTTTTGTTTTTACTTTCCGAAAACAAACAGTTATCATATAGTTACTCCGCCATATTGGCATATTTGATCGTTCTGTTCGGCTCTGTTCGAGGAAGCTACGTTATTAGCTACAAAATCTATTACTAATCATGATAAATATTATAGAAGATGATAATGTATACGTTCAATGGGTATTTCATTACACCCTTGTGATACACAATCTTTCATAATATTCACAATATTTATAGTATATCATCTACATGTGACTTGCTAGGAGCCGTCTGTTTCAACGCTAGCTACGAAATTTCACGCTTCAAAATCGATTACTAATCATGATAAATATTATAAAAGAAGATGATGATGACGATGAATTCCTCATCCAATATGTCTTGCAGTAAAAACCAAAAACATTTCATTAATAGGTATGGTTATTTGGGAAGGTCTCGAATTTTTGGCGCAGCATTTAGCAAAATTTGTGACACATAAATTAAAAAGAGATATTACAAATGCTGTATATAATATATAGATTTCATTCGGCACTTTTGTTTCATTTCATGTTCAGACGTGTCATTCCGAGTAAAATAGGCCGAATGAAATACATAAATGAACGATTAGTGAACCGTCTGATTCAGCCATAAGTAGCTGCGTGAACGAAGTGGCGTTAGTGTGAATTAAACATAGTCACTTTGATTGGTTTGGCAACTGCATAGTAAAATATTACCTTTAGCGATTAAAAGTACCTAATTCCAAATTAACTTGTACCCACTCGAGCGATGGATATTTCCGGGTAATAGGTTTTCGATTCGGCCATTCGATTTAATTAATATCGTACCTCCTAATACTAATACGGAAACGTATGAACTGGCTTACTACTGTTTAAAGCCAATGAATCCATAAAAATTTCATCATTCAAATTATTTTATAAAACATGTAAATTTGGGTTTCAGGTTTTATAAAATAACTATGTATTTATAATTAATTTTAATTTGTAAAAATCACCTACCTAAACTAACTACCGGGTAACTACCGCTTGAGTAACTATTGCTTTAGTAGGTAACTACCGTCAAAAGCGCGGGATAATTTAAAAAAGAAATTGCACGCATTTTTCATTTAATTGTTTAGGTCTTCATCACCATGAAACAGTCAAAATATCAAGAACTTTGAAAAGTGGACAAATTTGAGGTAAGTTCATAATAGATGTAACTTAATTGCTTACCAAACGTTTAGGTACCACATGCTACGCTCCAATGAAAGAACTGTCAAAGTGTCCCAATATTTTTTGATGAATTTGCATCAATTCACTTTCAATTAACTCTTGTAACTTGGTGTTAATGATCCGAAACGGCTACCATTTCCGGTCCCAACGGTCAAAGATTCAACTTGAGAACGAAGAATTGGTCGAGATCGACATTCTTAACTCTGCAATAGGGGAGGTCGTCGGAGCAAATGATTATTGGAAGATACCAAGAAAATGTTTTGGTCGCCTGCAGATACACGACTACGAGAGTCAAATCTATTTCCCATTCCTTTTCTTTCAATATTACCAAAAAATATACTTTTTTTTCATTTCTGAAGCTGTTTCAATGTACAATATTTTACTGCTTTCCAAATCCTTTTCCCACGCAATAAAGCCAGTTATTTTATCTATCATTTAGAAAATATATTTTTAATTCTAATTCTTGTTAGAATTAGAATTTAAAAACATTATTTATAATTTAACTGTATTTATAACTATATGTGTGGGATTGCACTATCCTCCCTTAAAACTCCCTAAAACATTATTATTATTATACATAAATCAAACAGCTATTGAAAAAATTGACTATTGAGAAAAAACTGCAAGGAAGTTTGCAATATTAACGATTTACCATGTGCCTATCGTATAAGAAGCATGATGCTCTTGTCCTTAACATTGTTATATTTTTCAGAAAACAACTGCAGTTTTAGCCATATTCACAGAAATGATAAATATGACCGATCAGTAGAAAATATAACAAAAAAGTTTATTTGCGTAAATACTGAATCACCTAACCCAACTAACCCAACTATCTGACTATTCATCGGTGTAGTTTGATTAGCCGACAAATTAATTGATAAACCCAAAACGCCTAACACAAAACTGAATTACTTAATCAATATCCGCGGGTTTGTTTTATAAGCGATGTGCTTATCTAGGTACATATAAAACGTCCCTGCTTCTGATTAGAGGTCGTGTTACATCCGTATTGGATTAGATACGTTAAAGAGATAGTAAATATTTCCACTGATAAGCCAACGCGCTTCACTGTAAAGAATTATTTTTTGCCTAATCCGAGTGATATGACAATTCTCCAAACGCGTCACATTGGAGTGCTTGATTAAAAATATACATCAGCGAATTAAGCGGTATCAAACGTCCTTTTCAAAACGGATGTTCATTGTTATAGATAAGTAAAAACAAGAATAAGATAAGAAATTCTTCTCAAAACAACAATTAAATCTACAATAAAATATATAAAGTTGTTTTAGACCACTTTAATTTTAATTACACTCTACCGGTTTCGGAAGAACCCTTCCTTCGTCAGGAGAATATTAAAACTAACCTATGATACAAAATATTGATAGATATATACCAAACATTTAGGTGCTGGAGTGGGAGGTCAAAGGGGGAGGGGGGTAGTTGCGGGAAATCCAGCAATAACAGAGCGGTTTATTGGAAACATATCTAGGATGGGACTAAACGATAAATTAATTTGGTTATTCAATATATTAGCGTTATTATTTAGGGATTTTTTTATTTCAAGTGCTTCCAGGTTATCTAACTTTTTGCTTTTATTATTACGGTGAAGAATTTTAACCCCTGTGTCCTTATTAAAAGTATGATTGGTGGAAATAAGATGATTGGCAAACTCCGAAAAATTATTATTATTTAAACATCTTAAATGTTCCATCATTTTATTTAGTCATCACACAACATCTGCATTGTGAATCAAGTCTTTATACCATTGTATTGTGTTTATTTTAGAAATCGAGTGATTATTAACAACACTTTTGATCACTTGAATCGGTCAACTATTATCGTACCTTTATTATATATGCTTATACGGTTGTAAGATTGTTATCCCATGTCTGTGATTGTTCTATGTGGACTCACTTGCGATCCCTGTGGTACTCCATTGGCAGTTGTTAGGTTTGAAGTGACTGACTCCGAGGTCCATGTCTCGTTAGTTGGACACGATGGTTGGTGGTCCGTCGTGGGCGACCATAAAATAAGCGGCAGACACTCGCAAATAAGTAGGAACGACTCAACACTGGAGCGGAAAGTGAAGACGAATACCGCCTTGCAGACTCTATCAATTATTCCATAACTGGCCCGAGCGTTTCCTTTTGTGTAACGCCATGCTGCACATAATATTTTATGCTTTGTTGGTCATACGAGCGATGAAGGATTTTTCGGAATACATTTCTTATTTTTATTCTGTCGTCTATTTTCTTTAACCAAATGCAACACATATATTTGATTTTTTAAATAACTCCAATGTATTCGAACACATATTTGTCGGTAGGTACCTAGATTGAATATAATATTATCAATTTGGTAGGCGGGTATGGATACCCCCGCCCCAGGAACCATTTATTGAATAACAAACACCTCTGCCATAGGTCACCCCAAGTGGTTCGCTGCATTTGGAAACTTAACAGGGGTGCACGGGTTCATGGGGTGACGTTGGTCCGGGTCTTGGCGGCGGATGCGTCTGACCACCAAATGTGTGGCAGGCCAGATCAGGAGATGCTGGTTGAGGGAGGCCTTTCGACTTCTCCAGCAGGGCTCTCTCGGAACATCACCTTGCACCGTAGTGTTTATTTTAGAAATCGAGTGATTATTAACAACACTTTTAGTCACTTGAATTGTTTAACCATTATCGTACCTTTATTATATATACTTATACGGTTGTAAGATTGTTATCTCATGTCTGTGATTATTCTATGTGCTTTTGCAATGTGGACTCACTTGCGATCCCTGTGGTACTCATTCGTCCGTCACTCCTGGACACAATGACCCCCAGATTCCTACCCGTCATACATTTTTCCTTGCCAGAACATCCTCTCCTTCCTTTCCTAAAAAAATAACCCTCCACACAGCATCCCCAAAGATGACAAAGGCCCCAAGGGAAATTATTTTATTCAGGGCCTGCTGCGTGGAGCTATTGTAAAAAAAAAAGAAAATTTCATAAAATTGCTTCAACGAATATTATGGATCTACGAATAAAACGCCAACTGGCGTACGTACATTTTTGTAAAATCTTTTCGGAGATCTGTGTCAATATTTTCAAAAATAGTAAGAAATCATTACGTACACAATGCTTGAAACACATGGCTATAAAAATCGTTTAAATCTGTATCACGGAATTCACAAACGATCTTTACTAATATTTATAGTATTTTTAGAATAATTTATATATTCCGTTTAATTTTAAATAATCAGATAATTTAGTAACTGCTTACACAAATATGACATAAATTCAGCTTGCATTACGTAACAATAATTGGTCAAAATATAGCTTACTGTATCCTGGTTTAGGCTTGTATAGTATTCTAGCGGGTCTGAATTGTTCACGCAATTAGTTAAAATTTTTAAAATGATTCTTAAATTCAAAGCAAATTTGAACTCATTGAAAAGTTATGCTGGACGCACATACAACAGAAATAAGTATTTTTGATGATCCTCAGATATTATTTGTTAGGTACAGGAAAATCATTATTTCAAACATATAAAAGAAATCCTTGCTTGTTTAGTTATTATTCGGGTTATTCGTGCTTGGATTTTACTTTTATTTTTTTTATCTTTTTTTACGTTTCATATTTATAAAATATTTATGTTTTAAATATTATATGTACTTATACTATCTATGGGATTGCACTCACCTCCCCACATTCTGGAATAAAGAACTTATTAATATTATTGTTTTTGTTTCTGTATAATTTACTTTCTTTTCTTTGAATACATTTTTAGTAGCTTACAATTTTTATCCTTTACTTCGATGTATTTTAAGTATTTACGTCTTGTACAATCTTTAGACAACTTTTAATTATAATCTTAACTCCTTTATTTTTTAGATTTTAATCTTGGTTTATTCTTTAGATGCACTCTGTTATTTTTAGGTACAAAAATAAAATGTAAACACTTATATTACCCACACACAGGCTGCGCCTTAGTGGGTTTCCCTTTCTTATTATTATTGAACTGCAATGTCAATGTGTAAAAAAATGGTAAAAAATATATAAGGAAATAAATAAAATAAATAAATAAATTATTATTATTATTATTAGTAATGTGGGAGGTACCTGCTGGATGGATCAAAAAATTAATTAACTTAATAATAATTTCGTTTTGTTAGGAAGCTGAAGAATGAAAGAAAGTCAATGTTGGGTAAGAGGGGACTGAGGACGGGTATTCCAAACTCGTTCTAAAAACATTTTAAACTCTTGATACCCATGCACAAATGCACAATACATTCAAAGCGTCTTCTTTAAAATGATTTGCCTTTACTGGTGTACACACACGTAGGCAAAATGTTCTTCGTAATCTCGTCATCAGCGATTATATATATCGGTCGATTAAATTCTTAAAGTTTTCCTTCTAGGAAGTACATAGTTTCAAAAGACGTCAAGTCTATATTTAAACAGTTGCCATCTCTTCCTCCTATTCCTTGCCAGATAAATATATGATTTACTTATTATTATTCAATAATTTATTTGTACAAAGTATAATCATTTTGAATTCATGAACAGGGTGTTAAGGAACGCACTAGACTTACTTTAACCAGTGATTCCTGACATTATTTGGATTAAAAAGTGAAACTGAATTTGATCTCCGGTGACATATATTTTTTTTAATAACTTAAAACATAAAATAACAGTAGGTGTTGGACAGTTACAAAAATAATTGGATAATTTGTGGAGCGCAGTTTTTGTGAGAAATCACCTCAACGACACGGAGAAAAATGTTATTCGAAAAATCGATAATTTTAATAGTAAAAACGGTTAAAAACGGAACTGAAGTTCTTACGAACAAATTAACAGTGTTTCAATGTTTATTGGCGGGAAAAAGTAAGAATAATTTTTGGTATACGTACGAAATTACGTATACCAACAAATTATTCTTACGTATTCTAAGCCAATAAACATTGAAACCCTGTTAATTTGTTCGTAAGAACTTCAGTCCCCTTTTTAACCGGTTTTACTAATAAAATGATCGTTTTTTCGAATAACATTTTTCTCCGTGAGCGCTGTACAATTTATTATGAATTCTTAGGCTCTGTCTAAGTTTATCATTCACAAATAGATACAGAAACATACTTACCTGGCCGGTCACTTCCGATAAACACACTTTAATTATAAAGTTTATGCTTGGAGAAGATACAAATTTGTACGCGCAGGATATTATATTATTGAAAACACTGGACATTGCATGATTTACATTTTCTACCCCCATCACTGTCGGTATGGTCGGTGAGAGGGGTTGAGCGGTTACTCGGCTGAGTGACCAGTGATGACATGTGGAGTAAAAAAATTTGATTGGTTTTGAAAAAAATATTTTTAAAAAAAGACCAAAATATTATTTTAATTTTCTACTCAAATAATGTCAGGAAATACTGGTTTAAGTAAGTCAAGTACCTTCCGTAACCCCTCAGGGTAATTTGTTCGTTTTTCGGAACATCTCACATAGGTCTCCAGAAATCATTGTGCCTCCCTTACTATCATAGTTAGAAATATAATAAAATTTGAAGAGCGCTGTATTTGTAAGTTCATTATTTACAAATAGAAACAGAAACATACTTACCTGGCCAGTCACTTCCGATGAACACAATTTAATTAGAAAGTTTATGTTTGGAGAAGATACCAATTTGCACACTGAGGAAATATAATAAACAGTGTTAGAAAGAAAAAACACTACGCTTTATATTAAAATCTTAAAATTAACCACAAAATATTTAAAATGCGCACTTTAAAGAAACCAAAGTTTCCGACCACAAATTGAAAAAAAAATTATTAAATTTTGGAAATTTTTTACGAACTATTTTAACGTGAAACGACAGAAAATGAGTCGTCGATAACGTTTATAATACATTTGCATAATAAAATATATGTGTGTTTTAATTATTTTTGTGTTTTTATTATTAGTAGATCAGTAATTTTAGTTAGAAAAGACGTAAGGTGAGCAGTTTTTAAAACTTTTACGTTTGCATTCAAAAATTTTATATTTCAAAAATTATATGTTTATTTTGAATTGCAAAATTTTAAAGCGAATTTCATCAATCAATTTCTAAGCGTATTTTTATTTTTTGGATGTAATTTGCTTTCCGGCAGTCTGGATGATTAACACCCTGTATAGATCAAGGAAAATAGGAAGTGTTTTTCGAAGTATTCTGAAAAAACATGCAGTCAAATGTGTTGTATGTACAATAGAAACTGACAAATACAAAGTTCTAGCTTAAACATATTTAAGCAGGTTTTTTGATTTCCTAATCGATAACAAAGGCCTTCTTAAAACATGTGCCCGTTCAAACCCGAGCTATATGCATGTATGACTATTTGTAATTTGGATAGATACAACTTGAGGAACGTGTGAATGTTACCCTCGATTTACAGTAGGCAAGACAAGACTATCATGTCGACATGATCGTATATAAATATTATGTACGTAACAGAAACAAATCAGGTTCTTTTTTTAACATTAGATCTAAAATGCATTTTAAGAATAAAACAACAAACTAAAATATTTTTAAAAATTACAAAATTGCGAACCCAGAAGCACAATAATAAAAATTACCCTCAGAGACTCGTTGTCCAAATTCACAACAACTTTTTTTTCGAAAAAAAAATATAAGTATTTTAAATTGAAATTAACTCACTAAATTGTGATATAAATAATTCTTGCAAAAATATGAAACAGAGCTGTGACCGAGGCACAATGTTCTTTATTATTGTCTTATTTTATTATTTAATCTTCTTTGAATCTAAATAATCTACCAATATTTGCGTTCGAAAACGTGAAAATAATCTTAAGGCTTTTGATTAACAAATAATCACATGAGGGCTGAATGCTGTTTAATTTAAAATCTGATTCGCTTTAATAATGCAAGTACCATTATTTGCACGCATCTTCATCCGATTCCTTTGCCTCTAGAACGTTGAGGTCACAGCATCTTTTTTTATTCAGTAAATAGCAGAAAAAGAAGACATATGCTAAGAGGCAAACTATGTAGATCAAAGCTACGCTCAACACGGACACAACGTTAGACATGGTGGCTCCCAGCCTCTTTTCCAACGCTTCAGCGCAACCGACCTTGTGGATGTCCTGATCCTGGCAAGGTGGAGTGGTAGTGCAGCAAGACTCCAGCACCCCGAACTCATAGTCCTCCGAAGAGTTCAATCCGCAGCACTTCAGAGTGCGTTCTACTTTCATCACGTAGCTGATGCCCTCCACGTCCTGCTGCAACTTGCCCTTCTCAAACGCCTGGGTGTACCGTTTATTAGCTTCGGCAAGAGTCGTGTCATCGATCCCTAAGTACAAAACACATAAGAAGAGGGCCAAAATCGCTGCGAGGAGAGTTAAAACGATGATGTGAAGTCTGAGGAGTATTCTAACCCCGGTCAGCAGACCCAGTATGCCGAATAAGATTGTACCCAGAAACAGGATGATGCTGGTCACTTTCAGCATTATCACGCTACCAGACAGATCAACAATGAAATACACGTCATTCAGACACATACACATATCCCATCCTAACAAGTAGATCGTAAAGGCAATCCACAACAAAATTAAGTGTAGAATCAATAAAATAACTCTGTGTAGATTAACACACAGTAAAATGCGTACGAAGTAGGACTGTTTTGCCTGGCAATCAGTTGCCATTTTTCCTGGGATAAAAATAAATACGTATTCAACGATAATGATCACAAAATTCCTCTGGATGGAAAGTGACAAGTTATCAATCTAACCATAAATAAACCATTACCAATCTAACTATCTATAGATTGTCAGTGAGTAATTTAACGGCTGTCATTTGTCAAAAATGTTCTAATATTATTAATTTAAAAATAGCCTAATTGATTAACTACTACATAAAAAGGTTAAGGTATAGAACCAACACAATTTGTAACTATTGAAAACATTTTTTAATGCTATTGTGTTAAGGGCCGGCAGTACCCACCCAAAAAGAATGAGAAGGAGAGATACGACAATACGAACGACAGAGCGAGCGCGCCAATATTAAAAAAGTAAAAAAATTCGAGTGAAAATTGGGAAAATTTGTTTAATAAAACACGACTCGTTTACAATAGAGCAAAAATCTCTCTTCAACACCTTAACAAGCGTTTAAAGAATCACTATGAATTTTTTCATACATATAACTTGTAAAATAACAGAAACAAACGTGTAAATAATAATTTTTGGAGCATACTTATCGAGGGAATTTTATGTAATTAAAGTTTCGGCTCTACAAGCCTTCAGATATTATCTTTAAACATAACATATATTATTTTTTTAACTTAGAAACTTAAAATGTTCAAGTGACATAGGTTATAAATCGGTAGAAAATCAGAATTCCGGCTCTTAAGTAGAAAAACAATATTTTATCGAGTTCACCTCCCTCTAACTTCCAAAATCGGAAAAGATCTCTTTTTTTTTACACTACCTCCACACAGGAGGCTTTGAGGAAATGAATTCCCCTCAGAGCATATGTCATCTTTGTGGCTTGGAGGTACTTTTAAGGAAATGAAGGAGGGGAAGTTCTGGGAAGGAAAGGGTAGGAGGAGTGGGTGGGAATCTGGGAGTCAGTGTGTCCAGGATGGATATATGAATCCATTCCTCTAACTGTGCAAGGCGATGCGATGGGCCGATAGAATCCGGCTGGAGAGGTCAAAATGTCTCTTTTCTCGATTTTAAAAATGCATTGCTCTGTTATGATCGATTCTGTTTAATTAAAAAAATATTCAATATCAAACGGAGCAGAAACAATTCAGTGTACAAATTCACTCGTTCCTGTCAGAGAACTGTGGACTTAAGTGTAATTAATATCAACACAAACAAACCGTACATAGTTTGGTACATCCTCACCCACACGGTATACGTACAGGGTACAGGTAAGTATATTTAGTATGTAGGTAGTACAAAGAACACACATCGTGTGTGTATATATAACCGGAAGTTAAAAGTCTGGAGTTTCTGTACGCCAGTGTAAAGTGTGGTCGTAAGAAATAGCACCGGACAATGGACTCGGAAATAATAACGCAATAATGAGGTCACCATGTGTACACTTTATTGCAGGGGTTCTTAAATGAAATTAAATATTATTCTAAAAATCCACTTTTTTAATTTGTTTTTATTTCTTGCTAGAGCAATCCCGATGAGCATTTTAGGACAGGAGGAACTTACAATTCATAGGTAGGGGGTAGTAGTTACAATTTTACAAAGGTATTTTGATATCAAAATATAAGTACAGCATAAATTCAAAAAATAAAAATTAAGACGGGTTGAACAAATAACAAGAGAAAACAAGTAAAGAAAGAAACAACAAGGATAAGATAGAATTAAAAATGACAAGACAATTACATATTTTCATTTTTAAATGTAGTTAAAAATTGTTCTGTTAAAGCATTGCTTTGCAATTTTTTATTATGCTGGATGTTTTTGTACATATCTGGAAGCGATTTATGTAGTGTATAGGCTATATAATTCATAGATTATGTCCCTATTTGGTAGTGTGTGTTTCAGGAACACGGATTTTATTGTTATTTCGAGTATTGTGGTTGTGAATATCTTGATTGTAAAGTTGATTGAATTGATTGTTGGGTAATTTGTAGGATGGTGCTTGTGATTTCATGTTTTAGTGTCCCATGGAAATTTATTTATGAAAACACGAGTTGATATATTTTTTACACGTTTGGTTTTCACTGTACTAGGGTGTCGATGGATGGAGAGAGGGATTCCATTACAGTTGTTTCCCCGATAGTTGGCTACCCTGCAATGTGCAGCCGGTTTAGGAAAAATACGGTGTACTTACACAAAATATAACTACGTTTCAGGAAGGGGTGTGCAGAGAGGATATACCGCCGCCGTAAACAACAGTATAAAACTAATTTAAGGCAGGACAGAGACAGAAACATTATTATAAATGCTATATGATAATTATGTATTACGAGCGCTTTATATATTTCATTTGTTACCAAAAATTTTCTTTTCTTTTCTTTTACTGATTTCTGTATATTCAATTGAAATACACTTTTTCTTCTATATTAGATACAAAATTGATTTGATTGTGTATTAGATACTTAATTGATTGGAAATTGTTTCATACTTATATAATCATCATATACCTACCTACCTACCTAATATGTACGATACCTGTAAATTTGACTGTCCTAGAACGGGAGACCTACCTAGTTGGACAGTCAAAATGTCAATAAAATGTAAATGTATTATTGTTACAACAAATAAATAAATAAAACAAATTTTCATTCAAATGAATCAAGGATAAAACTACTTGTCTATCTTTGTATTGTATAAACCAGTGTACAAGTACAATAGTCGATACTGCAAATAAATTTGTTTGCTATCCGTAGGTACCAACTTATTATCAAAGGTATCTTTCTTATGTCCTATAAAAATAATTTTATTTGCAAAATCATTAACTTATGAACCGGAAGTAATTATTTTGAATACGGTTTACTCGTACAATATGGCAAGTACAGTTGTTTAGATTATGATAGGAAAACATTTTAATATTATTTGTTACTGGAACAAAATAAAAATAAAACATGATTTTTTGCAATTTTTTTAAATGGAATTTCAAACATACAGCCATCTGCGTAAACTACAAATTTTTATTTGAAATATATATATATTTTATTTTTTTTAGATTTAATGCATGTATGAACAAAGTGGAATCTAATCTATTTCCTGACATACGATCGAGCGGAAACTCGCAGATAGACTAGTTGTCGATGACAATGCATTATATCAACTTTTTGTTGGTAGAATGCATAACATTACACGTCCACATTTTTCTGAAATTGTCCACATTACAACAGTTAATGTAGATACGAAATAAATGTCGGTCTTATCCAGTTGGGATTTGGCTCAGTTGGTAGCGTTGTAGTCTACAATTCCTGAGTAAACCAAAAAAAAAAATTAATTGGCTACTATCCGTCCCAAGAGATGAAGCAACTAGGACGAAAATTGAAAATACGAGTAGATTTAGTATAGTAAATTTTTTATTATTATTATTTGTAATTTGTGGGTGTAAGCCGTCTTGAGAATCCCTGTTGTAACTACAAACTTATACTTAGGTACCGAGAATGCGTTCGTTCACGGTTTGTCGGTGTATTCAACTCGCTTCAAACTCCGGTGAATCTTTCCTAGATTTTTCCAACAATATCCATTATGTAAAATCCGCTTTAAATTACTTAACTGGATCTAGTTTATTTACGCGAATGCAGATTGCGGAGGTATGGAGAGCATTATGTCTAAGGTCAAACGAATCAAAGCTGGAAAAATCGATCTACAAACTGGATAAATCATACGATGTTTTCTTGTTATCCTACGCGATATTAACGTCATCGTAAATATTGTTTGTCTTATTAGCTACATAAACATTTTTTATGTTTTTGTTTTTGATATTTTTTAACTCAATCTGCAATTTTAAATTCAAAGGCAGCAATATACCAAAGTACCTATACCTATTATATTTATGTGTGCCGGGAGAAATTATATAATAATTTCTAATATAATTTGTCAAGTCTGTACACAGTCTACAGTCCTTGAATAAAATTGAATAATATTTCAAAAAAAAATTAAGTAAAACTTCTTTACGCACGCTTGACTTGGGGAGTACCTAAGCTGGCGAATGACGAGAGCGTTACGAAAAGTGTGATCGGGCGAGGCGAACGATTATAAATTTAATTAAATAAATATTTGTAAAAATTAATATATGTATATTCAATATTCATGTATATATTACACATAAAAAATATATATATACATAGATATAGATTTTTTTTACATTAACTGCACACAGGAGGCTCTGAGGAAAATAATTTCCCTCAGGGCCTATGTCATCTTTGAATATGCTGTGAGGAGGGTCTTTTTGAGGAAAGGAAGGAGTGAACGTGGATCTTGAAGAGACCCATGTTATAGGAAGGAGGAAACACAGAGGCCGGCAAATCGTTCCACAGCCGAGCTGTTAAACACAAGAACGAGTCGTAGAAGCGTCCCTTTCCTTTGTGACAAATGTCAACTGTGTACATATGTTGGGCGCGCGTTTGGCGTGTTTCCCGACTATGCACCGGTGCCGAGGGGATCAATGACGCTAGCTCCTCGGAGCTTCTTCCATTGAAATATCGGTAGAACAAGGATAGATGGAGCTAAAGAAGTTTTACTTCAGTCGGTAGATTATAACGCGCATTGTTAATGGATTATTTATTTTAAAATCTATAATAGATTTATTTGACTATTTTCTACAAGAATATAAATACACATTGTGTTAGGGACGTACTTGACTTACTTTAACCAGTGATTGCAGATATTCCGTTTTTTTTTCAATAATTTTTTTTTTTCAAAATTAAACACAAAAAATTTTCCACGTGTTGTCACTTGTCATTCAGTCGAGTAATCGCAGAACCCCTCACCCCGTCCTTAACTGTCCAATACCTAGTAATTTTGTATGTTTTTTTATTTTGTTATTGGATTTGGATAAGAAAATACATCATTTCCAATGTTTCATATGGTAATAATTGCGCTACATCATGAATTTGCGAAACGGGAAATTGAAAATAGGTACAGAGTTGATCATGTTTAAAAACGTACGACAAATTCGTACTACTTTCACTAAAAGTGACACATATCGACCTATTTCAAACGAGAAATGTACACGTAATAATATACATAGTGTCTGCAGAGTTGTGCCTTTCATCACGTAATTGAAATTAATAATAAATACTCACATAATAAAACAAATTTCTCCATTCAAAGTCTAAAAATTCAAAGCGTTGTATTACAGAAGTTGAACAATTCGCCCTTTTAAAGTTCTGTAATTATCCAAGTACCGTAAAACAACCTGCCCATGATTAAATAATAACAGAACTTAAATAGAACTTCAACAGAACTTTTCGTAACGCTCTCGTCACGCATTCGCCAGCTTACTCCCAAAGTCAAGCGTGCGTAAAGAAGTTTTACATCAATAATCTTCATGCACTGGCTATGAGAGGAAGAGAGAAAGAAATCCTTCTCTCTTGCTCCCACAGTGTGATACAGCCCGTTCGCCTCGCACTCCCTAACGTTCGACTACACTTTTCGTAACGCATTCGCCAGCTACCCCCCAAGTCAAACGTGCGTAAAGAAGTTTTACTCCAAAATTAATGAATTCGTGTTTTTAAGTAGGTAATTAATCCACACCAACTGACAAGACACATGAAAGGCATAGACAAGCCATTGAAAATCAAAGAAATATGAATCCTTTCAACGGATTTCGCCTTTTTGTCTTAATTGTTTCTTAACGCTGACTTAACATAAAAGATAACAAAAAAAATACAGAATCACCCTTCAGAGGCCCTAGCACACTCGATCGATAACGATCGATAGGATAACTATCGGTAACTTCTCATCGTTCCCTAGGACAACTGCACAACGCTAACGTACAAACAACAGTTGATGTCGAATATGTTAAGGACACTTAGTCATTTTGAACTGTCACTTATTCGTTGGCGATCTGTAGTCATGCTAGGGAACGATGAGAAGTTACCGATAGTTATCCTATCGATCGTTATAAAGCAAGCGTGCTAGGGGCTCTGGTGTGCTAGCACGGTCGCTCGATATGAAGTTACCGACCGACTGTCGGTAACTTCTCATCGTTCCCTAGGACAACTGCAGATCGCAAACGAATAGGTGACAGTTCACAATGACTAAGTGTCCTTAACATATTCGACATCAACTGTTGTTTGTACGTTAGCGATGTGCAGTTGTCCTAGGGAACGATGAGAAGTTACCGATAGTTATCCTACCGATCGTTATAGAGCAAGCGTGCTAGGGCTTCTGGAAGCATTATAGATTCGTGCAATGACAAGAAGATGTTTCTACTATAATTAGGATTTACCAGATACTTGTTACAAGCTGTAATTCCCCCAGTAAACAATAATGTGCGTAGTGCCCATGGAAGAACATGATAATAATACGTCAGAAGAAGGTGATTTCATTCCCATCTAATCGGTCGTTACACAACCGGAACTTGGTTCGCCGTTAATAAATGGACTTTGAAAAGTGTAGGCAACAGCGAAGTCACCTGCGTGCTTCCTCACCAACACAATAAAACCTCAAGAAACTGTTACGTCCGGTCCCAATACACTTGTGGCTATAGCCACAGACATACCCACTATCGACTACCTGCCGGGGGTATCCTGCGTAACGCGACCGAACCCATCCGTGGGATATCTAACCCATCTAAATCTAAGAGATCACAATATTAATTATATTCACAAAGATATAATAAATAGAGCAACTCAACTGCTTAAGATGATAGACTTCGCTTTTCGGCCCATACAAAAAGGACGCCCGGGAAAAAACCCTTTTCTACATCGAAAATTGCACAAAATGAATATTTTTTTTATACTGCCTTCTAGAGGGTGAAAACTATGTCGGTATGTTTTTGAATTTTCGATGCGTTTCGTATTAACGTAAACATTCACTGTCAAACATGTACGATTTATCAAAAAATATTATTTAAGGAAAAAGTGCTGCTAACTCAACTCTCATAAAGAATTATAAAATTATAAAAAGCTACCGACGTAGCTTCTTTTTTCTAAAAAATAAATTTTTTTAAATTTCAATTTCGTGAAAGTTTCGGTGTAGAAAAGTGTATTCTCCATAAACCCCTTTTCGAGCGATTTCTGTAGGTAAATTTGAGCGTTGTCTCATTCGCACATTTCGCATTCGCATGTATTGTAAGTGTGTGTGAGCTTATTGTGAGCGGGACAGAATGACAGACGCGGGTGTTCCGCGTGTGGTTCAAAGTCATTGTGGTTCAAAGTCACTCTTAACGATTCTGCATTAACCATCGACATTTTAAATGTCACTTAACTGCTAGTTCAGCAAATATCTTTTGACGTATGTCACAAAATAGTTGTAAACTGCTCTATATTTATTATTTTATATATTTATTTATATTATTTATTTATTTATGTATTTATTTTATAGAAACAAACAGTACATTGATTACAGTGTGATGACAGAGTTTACATATATTAAATAATATTTCATGTTGGGTACCTTTGATATGTTTCTTTGTAATGTCTTGAGTGGAATGTATAATTAGTTAATTAGTAACTACCGGGTGATGTGCGTAGTGTGTGAGTGTGTGTGTATGTGTGATAAGTGGTGATCTGTGAAGGGATATGTATGCGCATTAAACAGTTATAGCATTGACATGATGCTCCTTTTAAATTTGGGTAGCGAATCTGAGAAAATGTCAATATTAGAGTTTAGGCAAACATTATTGAATGTATGAAGAGCACGGTTAATCGGCGAATTAGTTGCTGCATTTGTTTTGTAATTTAAAGGGTGGAATAGTGCTGTATGGCGTGTACGTCTTACAGGTATATTAAAATTAAATAAGGATAGAAGTTTAGTACAGTAGATTTTGTTATTTCATATTCTGTGTATAAATGTTAAATCAGCTAGTACCCGCCTTTGTTGCAAAGTTTGAAATGTAAATTCAAAGTTATTGTTGAATTTGAAAGTAAGATATTTTAAAAATTTGTTTTGAATATGTTCTATGCTATCTATGTATATTTTGTACTGTGGGTTCCATGTTGGCGACGCGTATTCCAGTGTACTTCTGACTAATGCAAAATATAGCATTATTATTGTCTGCGGGTTACTGAAAACTTTACTTATACGAAGAACAAAACCAAGCATTTTATATGATCTATGAACGATTGAGTCTATATGCTTATTGAATATAAGTTTGCTATCAAGATAAACGCCAAGATCTTAACAATCCGTTTTAGAGATGACAGGTTCGTTGTGAAGTGAATAAGAGTACTTAATTATATGTTTGTTTTTGGTGAAAGTCATAGTGTGACATTTAGAAATATTGATGTCCAAACAGTTAACTTTACAATACTTGCAAAGCCTTTCTAGGTCACTTTGTAAAGCTTCACAGTCGGAGAGAGAATGCACAACTTTGAATATTTTCATGTCGTCAGCGTACAGCATATAAAAAAATAGGTAAAAGAGAATCAATCAAAGCTACCTCACGTATAATTTGTTTTAAAATTAATCGTAACCATCATAAAAGGTGAAAGTTATTAATAAAGATTCAATTTCAGCTAGTGTAATTATTTCTAATAAAACCCTGTTTAATATTACCCAATTAAATGCTACATTTTCTGGTGTCCTCTCATATGGAAGGATTGCTATTTTCTGGGTATTCTTCACTCTTCAACATGCAGTACAGTACCAGTCCCACTTCACAATGAACTGCATGTTCCTATGCTTTTCCATCTTGTATTTGTCAGTCCATTACGTTTTTTTTAATTGGTATTGAAAGTTGATGAATAGAAGTATCTATTTTTGACGCGCACTCTTTGTATCTTTATTTCATTATAGAAATATTGTCTGTGACTCCGGATTTTATCGAAGGTCATAAGGTCAAGTAATTATGAAAGTATGTGAATCTCATGGGCCACTGGCCTGACCTATGCACAACAATTAAATACAAAATTATTTAAAGATCATGTAATAATCAATATTTGTATTTTATAGTTATTTTGTAATGTCATTTGAAAAGTAGTACCTGTGTAACAGTTTTGAACAATTTGATAGTAATATATCCGACACAACAAGTCGGTCCGTCAATAATACGTACGAAACGTAAGAAACAGCAACACTTTCAAGTTATACGTACGGAATAACCTTGGAGTAAAATTTACTTCCTTAGGCGTAACCTTTGACCTACGGAGTAAGTACCTACTAGTTATTTCCTTAAACATAATTATAATAAGATACCATTGAAATAATTATTTATATGAAAAATCTAGAGTTGAGGGCATGATAAAGATCATTTTTCGAATTTGTATGATATCAAAAGAATTAATTAAATACTTTTACAATTGAGTGACGTAAAGTATTATTACATTAATCAATTAATTAAATCAATGACATTTAAATTTCCATGTGATATAATTTTATCATCTTAAAATGGCTTTCCGGTCGATGTGTTTGATGCGGAAACAAATACGCAATACCGGATATATTCAGGGCCGCGGCACAAAGGTTCGTCTTCCTGTTTGATGAACGTTAAGGAATTGCTACTTGTCCGCTTAATTGTTTCTTCACAATGGCTCATTCATCGTCTATTTACGTCATTTGACACGATAATTTGATTAAAAATTTCTTGTTTTTAAAATAAATTTATGTATTAATAAGTCACAAATGTATAAATAAACCTGACCGTGAGCATCCGTAAAAATAAAATAATTGAAATGACAAAGTATTATTTACTTATTTATGGATCACACTTCAGTAGGCACCTACATGTTTGTAACGCCACGTGCATGTATTATTGCATGCGACTTACCTGTGGTCACCGTAATAATATTATGTAGAAAGACTCGTTAATAATAGGAACAGAACAGGTATTTAATAGGTTTCTTGCAATGTAAATACTCGATTATTTTATGAAAATATTGATACATTATAAAGCTTAGCATTCAATGTAATAAAAATAAATAATACAAAGGGGAAAATATTGTGGTGTTAATTTTAATAGTGCATTTTAATATCTGGCTTAGAATTACTTATTTCCGAGTAGGTACCTACACTGTTTTGTTGAACATAAATTGTTGTGGTTTCTTTTGCAAGTATGTACGTATTTAATTCAGGTACAACATTAAAAAACTTTACTTTGGTGTACATACTCATTATCGTATTCTGCTTTGGCCAGTATTGCGATATTGCTGGTGAATTGTCTCTTTCCTGTCCTTCCAGCATTTAAATTTCGGTCAACCATTCAAACCGTATTCTTCCTGGTGGACTTCTCATCTTCTGGTTACGCTTTTGTGTACCCCTTACTAAATAATTACTCTCTCCTCCTTCCAATCTACCTTCCAGTCTTTTTTAGTCTGGATATTCCTTTCGGACACGTCCTCCGACTTCTGCTCTTCGATTTATTCTACTTTAGCTTTGGTCTTCCTATTGCTGTGTAGACGTCTCCCACCTCCATCTCATCTTCTTGGAAGTATTTTTCTAGCATAGACTTTAGGCTTACCTATTGGTCAATCCTCCACGCTGTCTGTTAGTAGTCTTCATGAAGGACTTTTCATCTACTTAAGCTCTGATCTCCCATTTACCGGAAAACGTTCTCGCATTCATTCCAGTGTTTTTTAAGCCTGGACTAGCCTGTTTGTCAGTTTTCCACACGGTTATCTTTTGACCTTTTACTCATCGTCTTCTTATTTAACTTTTGCTGTTCTTTTAAAAGCACTACTCCATCTTCACTATAGCCTTCCTGGAGATTGTTTATCGTTTGGTCTCCAGTTAAGCAGAGTCTTGCACCATCCTTTTTTATTGGTACCTGATCTATCTATCTATTGTCTGATCGTGTGATCAATTTCCGTGTAGTGTGGAAAAAAATTATTACAAAGTTTGATGGTGGTTTTAGATGTAAGTGACTAATTATTAAAGACACAAGCATAATAAGTAAGTGAGCATATTAAATCTAAACAAGAATCGTTCACGTGCTCGCTGAAATCGTCATACATAAGTCAACAGAGTGAATACTAAATGTATGTAAACATTATGCCTGTGTCGAAATACGACTTGTTCAACACACATCAGATAAGACGTAAGACAAGCAGAGGTCTGTTGATCTTGCAAGTTATTTTAAAAATCCCAGGAAATAACGAACTATAACAACGCCGCACAACGAGCCACTTGCATGCATTTTTTAAATTTATGCGAATAGCTAATTTTACTAACAATACAGAAAGACTACAAATGTATTTGAAATAAAATGATTCAATTTTTTTTTTTTATATTTTAAAATTTAAATAAAATGACTTACATTATAAATAAATATTACAATAACTTTCGCAACACACCGCAGTTTTGTGATATTTCACCACAAGGGCCCTTTATTGGATGTACCTACCATAAACGAACCTATACAGGTTGTAACGGGACCGGGACGTACCCGAGGGTTTTTAACCAGCGATTCCTGAGCTTATTTGGAGTAAAAAATCTGGATATCGTTTTGCTGTATGGTGACTTTTTTTTTCATCATCTACATTTTTTTCTCAAAATAAGCTCAGGAATCGCTGGTTAAAATCCCTCAATTATGACCTGTTACATTCTGCTCGTGACGTCGCCTGACGAAATATGACCTGTTGTCTTATTGGTGTCTTTCTTATTGGTCGATAAGCTTGGTATATATATTTTTTTTCACACCGGCTCTCGTTTATGTTTTGACAATAAAATGACTTTGTAATTTAAAAATATATTTTTTATACACATCTTGTAGATATTTATATACAGAAAACTTGTGGAACAAATTAAATTAAATTGACTTCACATTTGGACCTGTTGCAGAATTTCATGTTCTTGTTCAGAATAAATTGTACAGTTATAATTCAGATTTTTTAATATTTTTTATTGTGATTACCTCACAAGAGTCCCAACTGTTCCCGTCTGTAGCCAGTGAGAGACTATGGCATCCCCAATTGGAGTATGTTATGAGATTATTCTGAAGGTAAGTGAGGAAGGGAAGGAGACAAGGAAGAGGAAGGTGGGGAAGTACCTGGCTATTCAGATCTAGTCACTAAGCATGGCTAAAGCCATTTCTAGCAACGATTCAATTCTGAATGGTGGTCTTTCACCAGGGCGATACTAAGAATATCTTCCACTCTGGAACGTGCCGATACACTATATATTATTTTAAATAATTAATTGTGAAATAACAAAAATCAATTAAATAAAATTTATTTTCAAACCCGCGAATTTCGAAAAATATATTTAAAAAAAAAAACTTAATGCCTTAAAATTCTTTCATGCGAGTGGTTCACTGTGGGTATGTATAATATTCTATTGTATATTCATCTTCCTATGTTCCTGTGCGGTGCGGGAGTTTGTATCTTTTGCTGTAACTCGCATACCGAGAACTGGCAACTTAAACCCGCAAACATTCTATCGTTTGTTTACCCAGAACTGTCGCGTTGCTCTGCGGCAGACCAGAAAGAAATAATAATATTGAATTGGAAACAGATAGAATAGACGATAACCTTGTGCCTTGTGGCTTTTGTCTTGTAACTTCTATCCGTGACCATCTTCAGATCAGATCTTGGCTTGGGAGGGCAGCACTGACAGCGGAGTTTTAAATATATTATTTGTTTATCTTCTATGGACAGATACAACGTAATATTGTTGCATCTTATTATAACTGGGTTTGTATTTATGAAACTATAAATATTTTTTAGAATACATATTATTTTGAGGTGTAATCAAGAGTCCCAACCGCCCAGAGCACTAAACCATCCCTAATTTGGGATATTTTGTGATGCCGAATTACTTCACTTCTATGTGGAGGGAAAGGAAACAGGTAAATGGAATCTTGGGAAGTAGGTATTATTTTATAAGGTTTGGGAAACGTACAAGAGGCATGGAGTAAACAATTATTTAAAACAGATTAACAAAAACAGCTAAATCTAAAATGATTGGTGGCGTATTGAGTTGGTGGCGACATGAAATTTGTGCAAGTTTTTCTGTATTGAATTTTTAAGTCAACGCAAATTCTTTCAGCTCATAAACTAGCTTCCATTATAAACTATACAGCTTTGAAATATCAAGCAAATTTTCCAAAAAAATGACAATTTTTTTTTCAAATGTTAAGAAAAGTGTCTACCTACTGAAACTAGTTTTTTTCATTTTTTTTTCATTTTATTTGGGAGACTAACAGTTTACATAAAAAGATGATAATTAGGAAAGATTATATATCAAATTGTTTAAATGGGAATAGAGATGGGGTAGGATGGGGGGGGGGTAGATCTAGTTGAATTCATTGGTATATTTATGTATGATAAATTGATAGTATCTTTTTAGGGAAACTTGATTTAATTATCTGTTATCCTAAAACCTACTCCATTATCATCATGTATCACAAGACGCACTTCAGAGAGAGAAGAAAGGTGTTCAACTTTAATGATGTATGCGCATTACGACAGGGTTTACCAACAATTAATCAGGAATATGTCAACCTTTCAGGTGGCTCCACTGACACATTGTGTTCATCAATATGCGAGTCGATAATAATGATTGACTGCAGTGATTTATTATTGGGAAATATCTTCAATCTAAATTATATGATGAATTGACGAGCAACACCAGTCACTCATTGACGTCACCGCCAGCAGAACGAGAACGATTCATTACCATAAAGTAAGGTACGGTAAAAGTGTAAAGTTTACTCCTCAAGGGGTAAATTTGCCCAAAAAACATTTGCCAAAAAATTTGCCTTAGTTAGAAGTAATTTAGAATATAATTCCACTATTTGGTCCCCATACTATAAAGCACATCAAGTAAAAATTGAGAGAGTTCAACATAAATTTTTAAGATTCATTAATTTCAAACTCTCCATACCCATTGAACAAATCAATTATAATATATTAATGAAACGACTTAATTAAACTGACTTATCTTGTAGAAGAACCAAGAGCGATATGGTACTTTTATTTAAATTAGTAAATGGCACAATTGACGCACCTGACTTAACTAAACTAATAACATTAAGAGTACCAAATCGTAACACGAGGCTTCCAGAGCTGTTCTTTGTTTATCCTTCGAAAACTAACTATTTCATTAACTCCCCAATCCAAAGACTACAATATAAGCTTGGAAATAAATTTAGGTCAGTTGATATTTTCGTTTTTTCCTTATCAAAATTTATTTCTGAAATTTCAAAAATTCTGTTTCCCGTTTACTAAACAATGATGTAAAATAATTTGTATTTTATTGTTTATTTTTCTATTATTTTTGTGTTATGATTGTTGTAAAAGCTCTAAGGGCGAGAATAAATTAATAAATAAATAAAATAAATAATGATATAGAAGTGTATTTTATGATTATCTTTGCCCCTTTAATGATAACTGATAACATTACCCCATTTGAAATAAAAAAATATTTTTATGTAGCTATAACTTTGTGGTTGTCCTTTATAAATAAATTAAACAATATTTTTTTTATATACGTAGACAGGTTTATGTAGTTTGTTTTTTTTTAATATTTTATCAGTCGGAACAACCATTCCACCCTCATTAGACAACATGACATTAAACAACTCGTAATTTTGACATTAGAATCAAAGAATATTTAAGTTGTCTTTCTTAATAATATTTTTTCCGATTTCGCTAACCATATTATTGCAAATAATCATAGTTTTGAAAAAATAAAGGGTTAAATATTCGTCACATTAATGATAAATGAGAACGCTTAGATAACTTAGAAATTTTAGAAATAAAGAAACCCATAATAATGAGTCCATACCAATAAAAAAATATTATCTTACAGTCCCATCTTGGACATGTTCCCTATCACCGTTCGTTCTATCTCCTTCCTCCATTCTTCACCAATCCCTAATCACGCCCCCAGCCCACATCCACCTTAATATTTAATCATTATTGTATTATAAACATATTTTACCGTTGGTACGAATGTCACAGAATTCAGTATTGCGACGTTTTAAAACCGTTTTGTACGTGAATGTAAATGGAATAAGAAATCCGGGACACCCGAGGAAGACACAGCACGATGGACTGGATCAAATTAAGGTCAAACTCTAAAGGCTAAAGAGAAGAGACTTCATTATTAACTGCAATAAATTGTGACACAGTTATTTTATAAATAATAAAAAAATGATATACACTAACCAAAAATTCTTTCGTTAAGACATTATTTTGAATAAAAATTGTACGGTGACTTTTTTGATGTTTTTTTTTCTAATATCAATAAAAAAATCTTCCATACATCATCATTATTGGTCACGTGACGAATCGAGTGACTCAGCTAATTGCCTGACCCTAACTTCCCAATATATACAAATTTTTCAAAAATGTCACATTTTTTTCTCCAAATGTCAGAAATCACCGGTTAAAGTAAGTCAAGTACGTCTCGTAACGCCCTGTACCTACTCACATGGTACAATGTTACCTTTAAAGCAAAGTAAGCAAATAAAAAATACAAAAACACTTTTTAAAGTACGGCAATGTTACCCCTCGAGTTGAAACAGGGCAATTTTACGGTTACCACTTGAAGTAGCAAATATAGCTACTTGCTGTGTATATCCGGTGTTGCCACATAGCGCCTCACAGCACGGCAACCGGAACTGGCCACCGCCGGGGGACCGGAAGCCACGGTGACTGGCAACGTCTCAGACATTCAAATAATTAATGTAATCATGGAATGTTGTTTTTTCCTTCCGACGAGCCGAGTGAGCGCATTTAGATTTCGTTATTACGTGTAAAAGCGATGTTGCGATTATTGTAAAAAAATTATATTTAATTAAATTTTATATTGGGACTTTGAACTTGAAAATTATTTAGTAACATGTATATTACTGTTTTATATAGGTTAGTCTCGTAGTTTCAATATCCTTCAATAGACATTGTTAGTAATATGTATATATATTATCAGACTTCAAAAGAGCCGCACAAGACAGGGAAGAATGGAAGAGAAAAATAGAGGAAATTGCTGCAAACCAATCCCAGGATTGAAACCAGAGAGAGAGTATAGTTACTTATAGATGTCGGTTAAGTATTATATTAGAACAGTATCATCTATCGTCGTTCGTGTCTAATGTACTGACTAACATCTTACGTTGATAGCCGAAGGCATCTGATAGTCGGGCAGACACCATTAGTCTAGCGACTCCGAGCTTCAGAATGCTCGGAATAACTCAAGCAGAGTAGTTTCCCAACACATTTTATTAAACATTAATTTATTATTAGTAATACATTACTCATAATTAATAATTAGTATTAATAATAAATTATTTATTAATAAAATTACAATAAACGATTTTGATAGGGAACTGTTTGGTTATGCGCTAAAAATATTTGGACACCAAATAATTGCTTACAAAGTTTGGTTGGGTTAAGGTATAAGGTCTGTTTGGGCCGAGTTAGGTTAGCTTAGATTTGGTTTTTGGTGGCCAAAGAATGTGATCAAATCGACATTAATTTGGTGCTCGTTCAATTCCATGCCCTAATAATATTGTTATGTATCTCAAGTAGTACCTTCCGATCTACGCACCTTGCAATAATCGCCATGTTGGCATCTTGCATCCTGGAAGTGTATTGATATGTATATATTTATCTAGCACTAAGTAAGGAGAGATATATTTAACATATTTCCTTTCAGAACTGCCTCCGCTTGCAGATGAATAGACACATCCATGTTTTATTCACACAACTGTCAGAGAGCCAACCGTCATCTGATAAACCTGCTCCTATCATCTATTCAACAATACCAACTACATATCAATTGAATGAGATTTACTTCACTGCAATTAAAACGATCGAATTCTTGTAAAAAGTTATTACATTACGTTAGCTCATTATTTTCATAACAAAATTGGCTCGATGCTCGAGACTGTCTGCGTTTCAAGCATGTGTCCAACGTATTTGAAAGAGGTCATGACCAGAAATTAGTGCCAATTCTTCTTCAAATGTTACAATAAACTGCTCTGTCCTGAGCTATGAATTTCAGGTGATTTTAATTAGGGTATTTAGTATCTGTAGCAGAAAGTTAAATTATACTTGTTTGGTTTTGTTACGCGAACATGATAGTTCCTACCGGGATGTCATTTAACCAGATCCTTCCTCTAACTTGGTAGAAAAGTATTTGATATTTGGCACAATAGCAATAAAAATAGTGCAAGTTCTGAAGAAGAATTGGAACTACCTTGGACGCAAGTTATTGGTGTTTTTCGTGTAGGTACACAATCTCATTTTTAAGTAAAAATAATGAATTTGACCATCTTGGAAGTACATAATATCGTTTTGTATTATCTCGAAGTATTGCGGTGAAATTATATAACCACATTGTTGTTATGTCGTGTACTATTTCGCCGAGATACAGTGGTAATCAATTGGTAATTCCTTTTTCCTTGCATACCATGTTTTTTCCTACACCTACTGTCACCCAATTCCAGCAAACACCGTTTCGACGCGTTTCATTTTTAGTATTTACAATTCGTTTACAGCATGTATTTAACAATATCAAAAATTATTGTTTCCAGATTTCAGCCTCTCGTGTGGGTATTATCTAACTGAAGAAATTAATGAAATGTTAAATGATTTCAAAAAAGGATTAACGTAATATTAAGATATTCCTTATAACTAATGATGTGTAATGAAGGGAAATGATAAAGGAATGTGCTTTTGCAATCAGCAATATCAAAAGAAGGAAGTGATAAAATGGTTTCTGTAAGCATCAATTGAAAAAAACAAGATAGTGGGTAAACACGTAGAAAGATAGGAGATGATCGCGGCTCGAGTCACCGTGGATCCATGGTGATCGCAGATTAAGGAAACCGGTTGGGCAAGAGGAAGCGGCCAAACGGCGGTAGTTTAACAGAACCAGAAGGAGAAACAGAGACCACGAAGCAGGCGCCTAATAATGTATTCTCGGCGATTGCGTATTTCGAGAGTCACGGGCAAGGTCAGCAGTCGGAACACAGAACCGCGGCACATTGTTAGCGATGGACTGTAGGTAGACTGTACCTACTGGATGCTCGCTACAACCAACCAACAACTGTCTGGTGGACGGTGCGCAGTGCGCGCAGGCACAGATGACTGCCTACAAGTATGCGACCATTCTAGGAACTCGGAACTTGGTAGACAGGTACGCTGGTACACACGCAAGCAGGTAGCAAAGTGATCCAATATGTACCTGGGATGTGTTCTTTTTGTTCGCCGGGGCAATTAACCGTTAAATTAAACAAATAATGAATACTTACAATCTTCGTCTAGAAGTCTTTTCTATCATGGTAGAGGAAAAGACTCTCTCGGAATTAGATTCTAACACAATCCATTCTTCAAATATGGCGTCAGCCCTTATAACGTTATATTCTGTGTTTTATTAGAAGTAGTCAATAATTTATTTTCTTGTATAAGCTCCACACAGGAGGCCCTCAGGACAATAATTCTTGTCAGGGCATGTCATCTTTGGGGATGCTGTGCGGTGGGTCTTTTTAGAAAAGTTAAAGGTGGAAGTTCTGGGAAGAAAAAGGGTATGAGGGGTAGGTAGGAATCTAGGAGTCAATGAGTCCAGGAGTGACGTATGTTATAGATAGATGTAAAAGGTCTCCCTCTACCAGTCTCTCACGATCCGGCCTGCCATGCATCCGTCACCAAGATCTGGACAAACCTCACCCTAGCTAAGTCATCGTAGCGAACCACTCGGGATAAAAAATGACAGAGCAATAAATGGATCCAATAATCGGGGCGGCGGTGCTCATACCCGCCTCCCAAATTGTCTTGATTTCAAAATTTCTCTTCTAATCTTAACACACTTTATTCAATTTCATTATTATTACACATAGGTAGAATGTTATTCGAACAAACGATCATTTTAATAGTAAAAACGGTAAAAAACGGGACTGAAGTTCTTACAAACCAATTAACAGTGTTTCAATGTTTATTGGCGGGAAAATGTAAGAATAATTTGTTGGTATACGTACGAAATTACGCATACCAACAAATTATTCTTACATGTTCCCGCCAATAAACATTGAAACCATGTTAATTTGTTCGTAAGAACTTCAGTCCCGTTTTTACTATTAAAATGATCGTTTTTTCGAATAAAATTTTTCTCCGTATACCTACTTAAAATTACTACGAGAAATATTCTGAACCCAAACGAAATTATTCAGATTTTATATGGATAATGGATATACATAGTAGGTAATGTTACGTACCTACCTTTTCACTTGTAATAAAATGTACTGTTTACGTCTAAATAAAAAAATAAAAAAATGCTTGCATGTTCATAAAACGTCGACATCATTGAATAGGTTAGACGAAATATAGATTTTTTTAAATCTAATTATGGAAATAATATAACAGAAACAAGCAAGGGCCCAAAGGGGTGGGTTTCAAATCTGGTGGGAAAGGGGGGGTTAGATAGTTTTTTTAGAAATATTTGGGACCTCTACTTACCACAACTTATTATTTATAACGTATTGATAAGAGATGTGGCAAATAATACTGTTGAATATTCCAGGAACGTTATCTACGATTTTTATTCTCTTTTTTTCTACACAATACTAGGCTGATAGGGTGGGGAGGGGTTGAAGTCCCTAACCTCCCCCTTATATTTGCCCATAGCAACAATCGATTACTTATATTATTTGTTAAATGATATATTTTTATAATATATTTTAGAGCACTGTGTCAGCAAGGCTTTCATCAGAACATCACCAAAGTCTCTTCGAATATAGTAAATTACTTCTCAAGTGATGCTTCTGACAACTTTCTAGTTCAATTCCTTACCCAAAATCTTCCTTCGTTTTCAGCAGGTTGAAATACATGTATATTTTTTAAGAATTAAATATCGTCAACTAAATTCACACACAGAGAGTGAGTAGGTACTTTCCTATTGAACGCTAGAATTTATGTCAATAGTACAAGTTAGCATCTATTTATTATAAAGGAATAACTTATATAAAACTTACTAAAGTAATCGTTGAGTCTCCCGCAGTCATTCCTGCAAAATACTATATAAATTATGTGTCCTTAAAAGAGTTTAAAAAATTCAGAACCAAAAATATTTCACGCTTTTGAAGGCCTAAATTGCCAATTTTTGAACAGCAAAATAAATTAAAGTAAAGGAATTATTGTACATCGAGTTTGTTACCATCATCGTGGGCGTTTCAAATCTTAACCAACCACCTGAAAGAAATAAATTCAGTTTTTTTATTCTTGCATAGCTTAACTGCTCTATCCACAGCACAATAATCGAATATTAATGATTGCATAAATTTGCACTACACGTTGTAGCTTACACTAGTGACGTAGATCAATAATGACCCCATGCACGTCTTGGAAAAACCGCAAAAAGAACAATAAGCTTTTACAAATAGATAATTGAATTGACCAATATCAACGTGAAGAGAGCGTTTTAATTAATATGAACAAATAATATTACCTCAGAGGACGTTTGAAGCTTGGGACAAAGCTTGGGTAATGTAGGTATCTGTACCTATGTGTAAGGTTAGGGGTCAGTGAATCAGCAATTGAGAAAAGGACGTGTCTGTTGCAAAGAACTT
The DNA here is from genome assembly GCA_951813805.1 of Limnephilus auricula. Classification (NCBI taxonomy): domain Eukaryota; kingdom Metazoa; phylum Arthropoda; class Insecta; order Trichoptera; family Limnephilidae; genus Limnephilus; species Limnephilus auricula. The sequence goes on from OX638393.1 coordinate 9,181,844, forward strand.
ATAATTATATATTTTTTTAATTGTTTTTCTTTATTTATGATACCGCCCCTCGCCGACATATTAAAAACGCCACTTTTTTATATTGTTATTGTTATAGATACTGTATGTACATCCAATCAGGTAACAGTACATTCTACTCGGTACAGCGCAGGGGAAATTTGTATGATTCTATTCTCGAAATATGAGTGTATCAGTTGATACCCCGGCCCTGCGTATTTATATACAATATGCAATCGGTTTAGGGAAAACACGGTAAACCTACTTACAAAAAATATAACTAAGCGCCGAAGAGGTGTGCAGAGAGAATGTACGTACACTACCTACCGCCAAATAACAAATGTATAAAACTAATTTTCAATCGGATTCATCAACAAAAAAAACTTCTTATCTATATACAGTATATACCCTCCTACAAGTACAAAAAATCCACACACTAAATAAATTCGTGTGGTGTCCATATCAACTTATTACTACAAGTGTTTGAAGTTGGTTGATAATTAGAGGAGATGTACCGAATATGGCATACGTCCCTAATATGGGATAGTGGTGTTTCTCAAAATGTAAGGGAGAAAAGCCTCTATAACCCAGCGTTCCCCATTCCCCACCCACCGACCTTGAACAAGTCAGTACTCTTCAGGACGCCGGCCACACCACATGGGCCTGAGAGAGTGATTCAGTTTTTGTGCCTCACCGAAATGATATTTACGTAATTTTCATTTTATTTTTTCTCAGAAAATTTTCTTCGCAAAATTCTCAATCTTTCACTGATCGGCAAAATTATTATTTAACTTTTATGTTTTCGTAATATTTTGAAGTTAAATACAAGTAGATTTTATTCTATGAATATATTTGATTGTATTGATCTTGTTCCAAATATGGGATTTCTTGATGACCCTAATATGGAATAGTATCTCATATTAGGAACAGTGTTTCTAATATGAAATTCTAGTAGAACTAAATTTCTTTTTTGCCATTGTAGTTTGTATTTTGGCCTACACGAAGGACAAAATGTCGGAGAAGAAACAACGGAAGACGTGGAACACAGTAAATTGATAAAAGCCATGGGAGCTGTAAAATTGAAGACCATGGGATATCAGAAAGCCGCCATTCTTTACGAGGTCCCTCGAAGCACTTTATTCAGGCTGTGTAAGCCTAGCGCTGAAGAAGATGCCACGGATGCTGCGCTTGGACGAAATTCAGTCTTGGGCCCAGTTTTAGGCGACAGTTGCTGGATTACCTATCCAAACAGAACTATTTACGGACTGGTTCCAGCACTTCATCAAATATACGAAACTAAAACCTTGACGGACTTTACAGCCACACACTCAGCATTGATGTTATAGATAAAGCTCGTGAGCATCATGTCACCATTCTGTACATACCTTCACATTCTACCCTCAAACTGCAGCCCCTCGATGAGGTAGTGATAGGAGCTTTAAAGACATATTACAGCGAAGAAATTGGGCAATGGCTTCTAATGAATCAGAAGCCTTTGTCTGTCTTTGACAGCGTGAAAAGTTTTTGAAAAGCATATCTGAAAATAAAATGTGCAGCTTTAGCCGTTAAAGGTTTCAATGCTATTGGAATTTACCCCATCAACCGGAATATATTCAGGGAGAGGACTTCCTAGAAAATGAGGACCAAGAAAATGATTGACCCAACTCAATCAGTATTCCAACTAGCACGTCACTTCCATCTGCTGACCCAAGCCTGTCCTCATAAGCCCACATATAATTACGCCCTACACAAACAAGAAAAGACGGTTTCCACTAGAGGAAGAAAAGCAGGAAAAACTTGCATAATAACGCGTCTCCTTATAAAACTAAGCTGGAAGGCTTGCAGAAGAAAAGGGGGGTGTTGTGAAATATGGCACGAAAATATTTGACCCCACTAGTGGAGGCTAGTGGGGTCCAGGTGAAAAAAGAAGTCTCGAAGAAACCCATCAGAGGTTACGATACGACTCTACGTCTTCTTCTGAGCTGTCGGTACGAGTATGTCGCTGTTATCCCATTCTTCTGAAGACATTCCGACGGCAATCCAACCTCGTGATGATGAGTCCGATGAGGTTTGTGATATCAGAGGCAAAGAGTGGATCCAATGTATAGCCAGCACCAATATGGCACCGCTATTGGTGCCATATTGAGTGTTCGGGAGCAGATAATATTGATTTTAAATGTGATTATTGCATCGAAATCGGTGTATCCCATAGACATATGTGTATCCCATAATAGGAGCACTTTTTTGGACATTGGTTTTTTCTATGTTTTTACTTTTCGTTTAAAATGAAGACGTTAGTGTGTTTTTTTTAATGTTTCGTTGACATTTTAAGTTACGTAACTATTTTTCCAATGATTTTAATGTGTAATAATTAATAAACGATTTAAATATAATTAATTAGAAAATTTTTACCTAAGCTATCCCATATTCAGTACATCTCCTCTACTAATAATCACTACTCAAATTTAAAGAAAAATATGCATACCTTGCTGACCAACACACTTTACTACAAGTACAAAATCTTCGAATCTACTAAACATTCCAAAATTAAATACAGCTTTCGGCCAGAAAAACCATTATTTCCATGCTACAAAATTATATAATGCCCTTCCGATTGAAATTAAAAATACCATGGATATACAAAAGTCTAAAAAGGACATCAAATTATGGCTAACTAAACATGAAGATGAGGAACTAATTAAAATTATTAAGTAACCCAAATGCAACCTACAGATAATGAACAACACTTTTTAAAAACAACGCAAAATAATAAACATAAAAACTTTTTGCTTTATTTATTTATATTTCGTGGAAACCAACAAAAACGAACAACATTGATGAGGAAATCATGATCAACACCATACGACAACCTGCAGTCCACCTCGGAACAGGAATACCTAGTGAGGAGGAATGAGGATAAAATATTTCACTTTGTATTCTTAATTTATATTGTATTTTAATTTTATTTTGTATTGTCATTAAATAAAAAAATAAATAAAAAATGCACCAAAAAGTATAATTTTGTGATAACTATCATGTCGGGAGGCCAACTGTGGGGGGATCATCTGCCGGGCATTTGGTAATTAGACAAGATGATAGAAATAACGTCAGTTACCTTTCAATTAACATCCTTTTAAAGGTTAGGCACTTTATACTTCGTTAAGACGATAGACTACGCTTTTCGGCCCATACAAAAAAGACGCCCGGGAAAAAACACTTTTCTACATCGAACATTGCACAAAATGAATATATTTTTTTTATACTGCCTTCTAGAGGGTAAAAACTATGTCGGTATGTTTTCGAATTTTCGATGCGTTTCGTATTAACCTAAACACTCACTGTCAAACATGTACGATTTATCAAAAAATATTATTTAAGGAAAAAGTGCTGCTAACTCAACTCTCATAAAGAATTATAAAATTATAAAAAGCTACCGACGTAGCTTCTTCTTTCAAAAAAAAATATATTTTTTAAAATTTCAATTTCGTGAAAGTTTCGGTGTAGAAAAGTGTATTCTCCATAAACCCCTTTTCGAGCGATTTCTGTAGGTACATTTGAGCGTTGTCTCATTCGCACATTTCGCATTCGCATGTATTGTAAGTGTGCGTGAGCTTATTGTGAGCGGTACAGAATGACAGACGCGGGTGTTCCGCGTGTCGTTCAAAGTCTAGCCTCTTAAGCGAAAGGATCTCAACTGAAGTACTTTTGGTGCAGAAAGAAAAGACAGTCTGTGAGAGATTTTGGTTTTGATGAATAAGGTACCTGGCAAATTATTACAAAAAGCAATCACAAATACTTAAGAGGAAACACGATCACTGAGAAATTTGAATAATAGTTATTTTACCAAACTGTTGCTGTCACAGTCACTGTTACCCTCAGGCTGATAATATCTAAATAAAATCGTCAAAATCGAAGTTTTGTATTAAAAAACTGGATCGATTTTTAATATTTTTTTCCAACTGTATTGAAGAAAATGTACTATTTTTGTATGTTTTAAAAAATACGTTGTTTAGTCTATATAAATGAGGTTCAAACATCTAATTTTAACGATATTCGGAGGGTCCTAATTCCTATAAGAAGTAACTACAATTTGGGAGGCGGGAATGGGTACCGCCGCCCCGGGAACCATTTATTGGATAACCAACACCTCTGCCATAGGTCACCCCAAGTGGTTCGCTACGTTTGGTGCCCGGGTTCATGGGGTTCATTGTCTAGGTCTTGGCGGCAGATGATCTAGACACACTGAACCCCAGATTCCTACCCAACCCCCATACCCTTTTCCTTCCCAGAACTTCCTCTCCTTCCTTTCCTTAAAAATACCCTCCACACAGCATCCCCAAAGATGACACAGGCCCTGAGGGAAATTATTTTCCTCAGGGCCTCCTGTGTGGACCTAATGTAAAAAAAAAAAAAAAACTTATCAAAAAAATCAAAAAGTACCGACACGCTAGTGGTCGATATCTACATTATATTAATAAATATTTGCACTAGTCAAAAATCAGTGAGGAAATTGGGGAATACGTTTGTATGGACCAAACCATCGCCGGTTCCTCGCAATGTTCACTTTGTATTGCTCTTTGTAGTCTTTTCAGTGTAGATGCAGGCTAGATGCGGACAATACAAACAAAAATTAGATATAAGTCGTCACGTGAAATAATATACTTTATATATGGTCTTTATTTATAACTTCGCATCCCTGTCCAATTGTCCATTGCCCATAGTGTAAGTCACTCCCAGAATCATCCTGTTGACTAACTAACTAACTATCGCGCCGTTTCTCCGCAGGGGTGGGCAGAGAGAACTCGGTCTTGGAATACACTATTTGTCTCATCCACATTCATACATCGTCTCATGCATACTCTTCTATTTTTCTGACTCTTGATCGTGTCATGTCTTCCTCGGACGTCCCCTACTTCTTATACCATTCACATTTGCGTCATATATTCTCCTTACAAACCATCTGAGGGTCCCTTTCTTAATTTTACTCATTACGCGTACATCAGCCTTGCATTCTATGCGAATTTCCACATTTCTCATACTATCATACATGGTTTTACACACATACGCCTCAAGGATCTCATTTCAACAACAACTATTATTATTCAGTGTACTTTCATCCTTCCTCTGCCAGTGTCATGCCTCACTGTAATACATCAGGGTAGGTACAAGCACTCCATTGTGGACTGCTAGCTTCGCTTCTTTGGACAGCCTTTTGTTAGCTCCAACGACATTCAGTCCTCCAAATGAAGTTACCTGCATTTACCCTTGTTTCAATATCTCTTTCAGCCTTCCCATCTCTGATCACCCTGTTGAAAAGTCATTAATTTATTAAACCACACACGATACGATACGATACGATACGATTGTACCACCCCAGCCAGGAGCAATCCTGTCCCGGTGAGACCGGTATACCAGGGGGCACTGATTTGTTAGGACTAGGAACAAGTGCTCTGAGGATAGGAAGGAGTTGGAGTTTAATCGACCGGTATACATGGCAACCTAATAAGCCAATATTGGAATTTAGGATGGGCAGGAATAAAGGAATGGATTGAGCGTTATGATTTTGTATTTCCTTTCTTTATGTCTTCCTTCTTCTTGCCTCTTCTCGGCTCTTCTTGGATCTTCATAGTTTTTCTTATATCTTCTTCTTTATTATTGCTTCTTCTTGTCTCTTCTGGGATCTTTTCGTCTCTCCCTGGCCCTTTTTACTTATTCTTGTCTCTTCTTGCCTCTTCTCATCTCATCTGGGCTCTGCTTATTGTCTCTTCTTGGCTCTTCATTATTCATGCATCTTGGATCGTCTCGTCTCTTCTTGCCTCTACTTGTCTCTTCTTGCCACATCTTGGATAAACCCATCTCTCTTCTTGGCTCCTCTTGCTTCTTCTTGTATTTTTCTTGATTCTTATCATCTCTTCCGCGCTCTGTTTGTATCTTCTCGCCCCTTCTTGGCTCGTCTTGTCTCCTACAGGCTCTTCTTGAGTCTTCTAACTGCTTACCGGTCTTTCTTGTCTCTTCTTGGCACTTCTTAGCTCATGATGACCTATCTTTTCGTAACTTTATTCAAATCCCTTATATGTATGAATATGTACACGGATATCACTAATTCTATTACACGAATACACTGATTCTGAAATACACTAAAATTGCCGAAATTGAACTGAATAGAACAAATAAAAACCGACTGAAAATAAACGTGAACAATTAGTAAATTTAAGTGAACATGAACAAATTAAATTAAAATGAAGACATACATTTAATAAAATAATACTGCCATTTGCATTTACTGGTGAGTTCGTTTAGATAAAGAGATCCACCAGTAAACAAATACGCAATTAGGCGTCGCCCTTCATGTGCTCGATGTGACGTTTTGATTACCTACTATTGATGATATGAATGTCTTCATCTGGGCACAAAGAGCAGTCTACATAAAAAATACAAGAGCAATTGAACCGTGTCTGTCAACGTCTCAAATCTCAAACGTTTGTCGGAATTCCAGTTTGTGGGACGTCAAGTGTTCCAATAGTTGAACACCTCTACCCGAGCCCATTATTCTAACATAAATAAACAAATCATTAAGTTATGAACAAAATTGAAATAGGAGAAGGTCTTATCTTATTATGCCGTGGAGCGAAGATCCTTTGTCCCCAATCGAATTCAGCTGCAAACTTTAACGTCCTTTTTAGCACTTTTAGCACGATGCAAAACCAATTTTCAAGATATCATAAAAAAGCTTTCACTAAAACACGTATTTTGACACATTTTCAAAGACATTCGGCCAGAAAAGCCAGAGTTACAATAATAAATACGCGGAGCGACAAAAAGACGTGTTGTCAGGGAGAAAAATGTTATTCTTACATTTTCCCGCCAATAAACATTGAAACACTGTTAATTTGTTCGTAAGAACTTCAGTCCCGTTTTTAACCGTTTTTACGAATATAATGATCGTGTTTTAGAATAACATTTTTCTCCTTGCATCTTGTGAAGTTTACATCTGTTTTATCACCAGATTTGATTGAATATCTTGTGGCTAAACATTATATAATATATTATATACCACGATATCTGTATACTTTCTGCTAGCCTTCCTGCTTTCACTTATCAGAGTATCAATTGATACAACGTATTATGAAAGCTTAATCCTAAAGATAACTGAGTAAATAATGTGCTATTTATACGAATATTATTTAGTTCCTAAATCAGATAAGCGCAATAAACTTGATAAGATTAAATAAAAAGGTGTGTTTTCGACATTAAAAATCCAGAAATATTGATTTTTTCCAGTTTGACGACAATAAAAACACTTATCTATTTTGGATACAACATTATACATTAGGGGCAATTTTAGGGGTTTAAAACATCTAAGATTAAAATACAAGGGTGACCCAACAATTGATCTTCCGAGAGTTTGCTCCCCGACACTAAAATCACTATAAAACCATTTTCTGTATTATTCTTAAACCTTTCCAAAAAAATCGATTTCCAAAATACCTTTGATAATGAATTTGTATGGTTATCAAACGATTTTATTTACGATGTCGATTTTTTGTACTAATGCGCTGGTAAATATGGTAACCAGAATGTTCAGGTTTGAGTACAAACTTTTCATCGGATTCGACGATTCATCATGTTTTGAAGCGTCGAAAACAGATAATTGGGGTTTTTAACCTTGGGTTAGGTTAGGTTGGGTTAGGTTAGGTTAGGTTAGGTAAGGTTAGGTTAGGTTAGGTTAGGTTAGGTTAGGTTAATGTGTGTTATGATGTGATAATTAATGTCTGAATAAATTTACTATGGGAATTCAGACGCTGAGATCTCATAGTCCGATTAGACATGGAACAGGTAAATACAGTATAATAATAATAATAATTGGATGACCTGCATAGCGCCGTTTTTGTGAAAAATCACCTCAAGAGCGCTGTACAAATTTCAATAATTTCTACAATCTTACTTCCAACTACACACTAGACAAATACAAAAAACCTATGGCTAAAACAATGGATGCAAATCCACCGGTTCTTTGATCAGCGATACAAAACTATGTGTACATTGTACAATGCATCTGAACAACTAGCGCGGTGCTGCCTAAAAATGTACATGTACATATATATACACATTTTTTTTTTACACGGATTTTGAGACTGTTGATTTCGTTTGGAGTGCAGTAAAAATAAACTTGCTGATTGTCAGCGTAGCAGTGAGACAAGAGACCAAATGACTCGATTATTTTGGCGACATCATTTGTAAAAAGGATGAAATGAAGTGGACCTAAAACGGATCCCTGGGGTACCCCTGAAGAAAGTGCAGCGAAGTTAGACAGTTTATTTCCAACCTTCACGGCTTGTAAGCGATTGAATAGATAGTATAGGCAAGTAGTTTTATCCTTGAAGCATTTGAATGAAAATATGTTTTATACTATTATTATTCGGCGGTACATCCTCTCTGCTTACTATATTTTCCCTAAACCGACTGCGTTTTTTTAAAGTATGCCGAGGCCAACTGTTGGGGGATCAACTCTCGTGGAATTAAATGCAAGTATTCTGTAGAACCATAATTAAATATTCATAATATAACAATTTAGCAGGAAAAATATTGTGCATTAATATGGGTGAAAATTTGGTAGGGGTATTTTTTTAAATCCATGTAGGAGGATACATAATATGTAAATCCGTCAGTTCCCATGTCATCATTGTAGATTTTATGTGGAGGGCTAATTAAATTGTCTGATGGTATTGTCGGGATTGGATAGTTAAATTGATAATTTTATTGAAGGAAAGTCTGTTTCTGTCAGATTAGCTGTAAAATATCTTACTGTGAAATCAGGAACTAAATCAGATATCTGATGGAATCTGTGAAATAAGGTGTTTGTACCTTATCTCATTTTTGCAATAACGAAGGCCATTATTGTGGCCGTGAGGATATTGTGAAATGTTAAATTACTTATCAATCAAATTAATAAAACAAATACTTTCCGTGATAACTAGTCTCAATATCGATGATAACTAATAGCATCCATACCAGAGGCCCTAGCACACTCGATCGATAACGATCAACAGGATAACTATAGGTAACTTCTCAACGTTCCATAGGACAACTGCACATCGCTAATGTACAAACAACAGTTGATGTCGAATATGTTATGGACACTTAGTCATTGTGAACTGTCACTTATTTGTTGGCGATCTGTAGTCATGCTAGGGAACGATGAGAAGTTACCGATAGTTATCCTATCGATCGTTACCGATCAAGTGTGCTAGGGCCTGAGATGCATGGTTTTTAACATGTTTGTATGATTTTTTGGATCATTCATAGCAGTCCACAATGGAGTGCTGGTACCTACCCTGATGTATGGCAGTGAAGCATGGAACTGGCAGAGAAAAAATGAAAGTAGACTGTAGAAATGAGATCCCTGAGGCGTATGTGTGGTAAAATCATGTATGATCGTGTGAGGAATGTGGAGATCCGAGAATGGAGATGATTGTTAGTTCGTTAGTTAGTTAGTTTCATCGTATTTTGACACCTATGTGGTTTTTTTACCGGTGACCAAAAACGTGTACTTTTGAGTTAAGGATGTAATTTTTGGACTTCAGTACGGGTTCACATTGTCGCTTTACCTAATTATTGTATTCGTAAATATTTTTTATTTATTTTAAGAATATATTATTATGTGACTTTTTATCAGGAACCCACACTAACTACTATAAAATATGAAGAAAAAAAAAATTTAATTTATGGGAGAATTTCTTCTTCCTCTTAAAGATTTGAAAGAAATAATTATATATTTATATTTTAATACTAATATTTAGTTTAAAATGAAGAACTTCAAATTAAACCAAATAAAAGTAAACATTAAATAAAAACTTTTTTGTTTTTATTTGTGCGGTGTTTGTTCTTGGTTGTTCAAGGAAAATTATTTGTAAAGCATTATAGGTTTATTTACTTAGGTGCTTTAACTTCTCATTAACAAAACAATAAAGTTTTTTTTCATAGTTTTTTATCCATCAAAACACTGTAAAACACGTTTTTTTTTACCCTTTTAACATTTTTTTGATATATTGCAACACTAAAAAGTCCCAACCAGAAAACTTATTCATAGTTTTATTGAATTTACCCCGATTTTATAATTTCATAAAAGGTGCTAACATTATATAAGCGACCATTCAACAAATCAGTAGTTTGGTCATTTCACATTCTCCCCTTTACGTCTTGCTCCGTAAGATGTTCATCTTTTCCTCTTTCTATCTATGACGAATATTATTATTGATTAGTTTATATAATTTGGTTCAAAACTTTAACACCATCCTTTTTTAAAAATTTAAAGATTTTTAAAAAATTATTATTCATCTTTATTTCTATTAATCCATTATTTTTACAAAAAAATTATGTTATACCTGGGACGTGGGTACAAATACTCTTGACACATTTCTCGTGACTTTATTTGAAAATATGTACAACGTGCTCATTTTTGCAGGATGTTTTTTTTGATAACATTTATTTGATAACCAACACCTCTGCCACAGGTCACCCTGGTTTTCGCTACTTTTGGTGACTTAGCAGGCGTGCCTGGAGTGAGATTTGTCTAGATCTTACCGGCGGATGAGTCTGCCCATCTACTGCGTGGCGGGCCGAATCTAAAGAGACTAGTTGAGGGAGACCATTACACCTCTCCAGCCGGATTCTCTAGACGAAGTTGAATGAATGCTTTCATACGTCACTCCCGCACGAATAAAAATGTTTTTCTAAAATACGATCATTTTATTCGTAAAACGGTTAAAAACGGAACTGAAGTTCTTACGAACAAATTAACAGGGTTTCAATGTTTATTGGCGGGAAAATGTAAGAATAAATTATTATTATTAATTGTTAGAACAAATTTCGTACGTATACCAACATATTAATATAATTGGTATACGTACGAAATTTGTTCTAACAATTAATAATAATAATTTATTCTTACATTTTCCCGCCAATATACATTGAAGCCTTGTTAATTTGTTCGTAAGAACTTCAGTCCCGTTTTTAACCGTTTAACGAATAAAATGATCGTATTTTGTTGAATATTTCTCTCCGTGCGGACACACTAACCATCAGATTCCTACCCACCTCACATTCATTTTTTACAGATCTTTCTCTCTTTCCTTTCCTTAGAAAGACCCTCCACGAGATGACATAGGTCCTGAGGGAAATTATTTTCCTCAAGGCCTCCTGCTTGGACCTAATGTAAGAAAAATCAGCATTATATATTGAGGAAGATTAGATTTCAGACATCTAATAATTCAAGTTTATGTTATCTAATAAAATATTTGTTTATTTATTTTCCTACTGTGCTAATTAATTGTGTTAAATTGGTATTACATGAATATGGATACCTATTTACATTCAATAAAATGCCATGTAAGTGATCGAAAAACATCAATGTGAGAATCAGGTAGAAAAAGTCACATATCTCAAAAGGCCACTTGATTTGCTAAATAAAAAATAAATCGTATTATTGTCAAAAGTACCACGTAGGTACCTATATCGATTTAACAAAACCAACATGACTACAAAAATATATTCTCACAGTGAGATAACATTGATTCGAAAAAGCACTTTACTATCTGAAACATGTGCCAAATATCTATTACACACAATAAATAATACATACAGCTGGTTTCAATAATAACACGATATCTCTTTTACTTCTGCAAAAAACTAAATAAATCTTCTATTTTAATCGATAATTAAAGCCACGTCAAATTAAAAGATAACAAAATACGTGTTGTTTCTTCCTTATAAAATCGTATTTTTAACTTCCGCAAAGTCAATGAACTGACGCGAAACCTTGAATATTTATTTTGTCGCAGTAAATCAGAAATATGCGAGAATTAGTTTATATTTTCACTACACGTGCTTTAACACAACTCCATGGTGTTATCGTCCATGAAGTGACACACAATTCAATAAATAATTATATCTTTTTCTCATTTGCATAAAAACGGGCACTTGATAATTATTATATTTATAATAATAACTTGTTTATCTAATATATTATGCCAATGAATTTATTATAGTCCATCTGTCAGTGTGCAGTATAGAGGTATTACCGGCGCTCCACACAACTCTATTCACTATCTTCCTCTTGGCGTCAGATATGCGGAAGTCTATTTGTGGCCACACACTCGTGTAATCTTCAATAGAGTACCTACTCGTAACGAAATATAAAAATATTCGCACAGTTTACTGAAGATATTTAAACATGGCAAACATAATCCCACTATTTCACACAAAATAATATCATATAAAAATTAGTCAAATTAATTTGATAATTTTTATTCGAAACTTTTCAAGCAGTTCGCTTTCATGAGTTAATAAAATCGCTCTCTTATTTCTTTGATAAATCTCGCAGTTGACAACCAAATTCTTAACTCCGTAGACCTCTGGCATTCTTTGTCGGAAGTCAAAATATTTTCAAAATTTCAAACAAATGGAATATTTCTGAATGTATCGAAATATAAATATTTTGAATGCAAACAAAAAAAAAACGACTCACCTGTTTTTTCTAACTAAAATTAATGATAAAGAAAAAAAAAGATAAAACACACACATATTTTATTTGACAAATGTATTATTTTTTTTTACGCACCAGACTTTCAGGTCCGGCTTTAATTTTCGCCATAGGAAAAAGTAAACCCTTTCACACAATTTTCCACAAAAATGATCATCTAGTAAATCCAAGTTATGCAAATATAAGTATAATTAATACAAAACAATACAAGAACAACATGTTAACCTACCAGACTATTAAATGGGAAAATAATTCACCGACTCCACATATTTTCATATCAGAGGATTCGGCTCGGTGGAACTCCTAATTTGACCGATAAATCCTACAGATCCCTCAATATAAATATTTAAAAAATCTTTCGTAATCCTACATGTATTCAAAATAACTGATTTTTGCATTTTTAAATACAAATTCTTTGACAAATCTAATATGCCTAACTTTTTAACGAGAGAGCTAGGTATAATGAAAGTAGCCGAAATAACAAATGGTAATATTTTTATAGTCTGAGAATTCCAAATTCTTATTAATTATTATTAAACGTTATCATTATCATTACCTCACTTTTTGTCGTTTCATGTAAAAAAAATAATAAAAGTTTCCTAAAATGGCTATCGGAAACTTTGTTTTCATAAAGGTGTATTTTTTAATTACTTTGAAATTAACTTTTCAGAAATGAATATAGAGCGATTTTTTTCTCTTTCTAACAGCGTTAAGATCATATTTCTCACAATGGTTATAAGGGAGACACAACTATTTCTATGAGATCTACATTCTACACTAGTTATTCTTAAAAGCAAACAGATTAATAAGCATGAGGGGTTAAAAAAATAAAATTAATATTTCAAGTTATTATAATGTTTTTTCGATGATTTTATTTGATAGCTTGATGAACGATGACCTTGAATAATGTCAATATCAAGTGTGTATCTTTTGAACATCCTTTAACCGGTCGATTACTAGATTTTTTCAGTATTGTCTGTTATGCTTGAATTCAAAAGAACACCTTCTACTAAAAAATAAATAAAAATTGAGCATAAAGGCATCGCGCGATATGTGTTTCTTGGAAGTTAGTCGATACCTTAGTTGTGAAGTTTTTCATAAGGTAAACACATTAATCAAATTATGTAGGCAAAGCAACCTCATATATTTACACTTGTTTAGCAGATATTATGAAGCGGAGGCATTTCCGTCAGGAAATATTAATGCGAAGTAAGTCGGTGTAAATGAGAAGTTTTCCTACAGGTGCTATGGCGTGAATCAGAAACCTGTTATTGCTTCTCGAAAATTAGTAATGTCTACGAATATCCGATGTGTTTTTCAAATACGATCACGACCCGACATTTGCATTGAAAACCCATTGTCGAATCCGGTTACATTTTTAGCGAATTCTCCGTATTCCACGCATTTACATCAGATCTATAAACAAATTCACCAGGTATTTGGGCGTTGACATCAGTGGATATCTAAAACTATGTCTTTTCATGATAGTAATTATCTAATAATCGTTTTATTAAGCTTTACAAAGCTATAAAATAACTTGAATTTACCTTACGGTACTGATTGATATATATATTAACGGTACCTACACTACACACCAAACTTTTGCCCAGAGGCCCTAGCACACACGCTCGATAACGATCGATAGAATAACTATCGGTAACTTCTCATCGTTCCCTAGCATGACTACAGATCGCCAACGAATAATTGACAGTTCACAACGACCAACTGTTGTTTGTAGGTAAGTTAGCGATGTACAGTTGTCCTAGGGAACGATGAGAAGTTACCGATAGTTATCCTATCGATCGTTTTCGATCGAGTGTGCTAGGGGCCCTGAACTTGGTAAGATATAATAGGCGCTTTTAGTATTCTCACGTTTACGGAACGGCGACGATACAAAAAAGGAATAAACTTACGTTCCTTATCACAATAATCCTGCAACTCTTTCTTACACATTAAATAGTGGTGAGACACACAATGGACTTACCTTCGCATGTTTCCTCCAAAGTACCTATTCCTTTTTACCTTTGGAGGTAAAAAGGAGTAGGTACTTTATTTATATTTAACAGACGTTACGTTCATTGTGTGTCTCATCTTTTGTTTCACTATTATTTAATGTAAATGTGAAGGGGCTGCAGCATTAGTGTGATAAGGAACGTACGTTTGTTGCCTTTTTTGTATCGTCACCATTCCGTAAACGAGAGAATACTAAAAGCGCATATTCTATAATCATGTTACCGACTTTACAATGACCGTAAGCAAAAGAAAAATATGTTTAATACATACGTGTGGAATATACGTTTCTTCCTTATACGTTTCTGACCTTAAACTCGCCTTTTGCGACTTCTGTTTCAACGTCAGGTCAGTATTAAAGTTTGGCGTGTACTATACAGGTATACCTGTAGGTACTATAGAAGCTGGCTGAAAAGGAATTTGGATTTGTTGGATGAATAAATTTAAAAATGAAGAAAATACATAAACACAGTAGATTCATATTAAGTTCTTTCTTTTTTTTATATAGTGAATACCTCACAAGAATCCCAACTGCTCTCGTCTGGAGCCAGTGAGACTATGGCATCCTCAATTGGGGTATGTTATGAGGCTGAAGGTATGTGGGGAAGGGAAGGAGACGAAGAAAAGGAAGGTGGGGAAGTACAATGAAGTTTGGAAAAAAAATCTATTCAATATAGGAATAATGGGCAAGGTCTGAAAATAAGATTTTTCTGTATTGTCTACGTGTGAATATGTGCAAATAAGTTACGAGTCTAAGTGGGTTTCTCACCATCCTCCTAATAGATTATCCATACTATAACGAACATTATTAAAAATAAAAATAAAATACTTAAAATAGTTAGAAAACTCGGCCAACTTATCCAATATATAGCCGGTATTCATAGGTTTGAGTACCGAATTATAAACTCCGACTTAATAAACAATTAACCCGTAAATATAAATCGAAAATAAACTTTATAGTGTGGATAAGCTATTAGGAGGCTAGTGAGAAACCCCCTAAGTAAATTGAATCAGTTTTACCTACCTATATCAAATTTTGTGTTCATATTTTAGAAAGCTTTAGCAAAACCTCTATTAAAATTAATTTATTTTTTTTGAAGA
Organism: Limnephilus auricula; assembly: GCA_951813805.1. Classification (NCBI taxonomy): domain Eukaryota; kingdom Metazoa; phylum Arthropoda; class Insecta; order Trichoptera; family Limnephilidae; genus Limnephilus; species Limnephilus auricula. Next base: position 9,197,493 of record OX638393.1, read on the forward strand.
AGAAGAATTTATTTTTTCTAGGTTTCATTAAAACCGGCAAGAATTAGCTATTGTTACATAATTGATTGGTTGTTCTTTCAGTAACGCATTCCAAGATGATTTATAATAAGAGTCGACAAGGAAAAACAGTAGCGTGCGCGAATGTTATAATAAACATAATGTATCATGATGCCATAAAGGTTAAATAACGATATATTTTAATTGCAACACCACTCCTGTAGGTGCACAATGGCATCACATCATGCTCTACATAGATTGCAAAAGTTTGAGATGACTTTATTATGAAATCTATTGTATGTAGCTTAGAAAAAACCGACGGCGATGATTACACTTGAGAAATTTCTACAATATTACACCACTTTACGTAATAAAAGGTTATCTTATAACTAAACATCGGATTATATGCACTAACAAAGTGTCAAAATATGCAATAAATATGCAATAAATATGCACTAAAAAGACCGAAATATGCACAATCCAAAATCAAAAAAACATTTTTATTTTTATGTATTTTAATTAAAGACGGTACAAAAACAGCGAAAAATATTCTTAAAATTATGCATAGTTCTTGTGACAATATACAATTAAGTATTTTTCAAAATTTTCGATAGCAAATTTGTGACGTTTGCCACCCAGTAATTAATTTGTACGCCGAAAACGACCGTCAACTGACGTTTTTGGACTAAGTTTAAAAATTGACGCCATTTTTGGAGATACCTGCTTAGGCAAGGTATGGACCTGTGCCGTTGATATAGGCAATGTTCTTCATGTCTTCAATACTCGGGTTTTTAAGCAAAATAGCGTCTAACTTTTTACGAATCTTTTCTGATATTAAATTAGGAAGGGCGTTGGCAAGTTCGCTCATTGTTTCCAGTATTTCTATTGATAGAGGAAGGTTTTTTGTTTCCAATTGATGTGTGTAAAAGCAAAGGCAGCAATATCCATTTCGGCCAGATTGCTTTGTTTGCTTTTGAAATGACATGCAGATTGCTGTCTTTGCCTTTACTTACAATATTACATACCCATATTGTATACACGTATATTAAGTACAATATTTGCATGTAATATTGTACGTAAAAGCAAAGATAGCAATATCCACGTCATTTCAAAAGCAAACGTAGCAGTCTGGCCGGAATGGAGATTGCTGCCTTTGTTTTTACACACCTCAATTATTCTATGGCATCTGGTAACTTGTGAAAATCTGTTGAGATGAGGGCGATATTATGTTTAATGGGTGCGTTTTCAAATGCTAGCTTGCTTGACTGAATTGCAATGACCTCAGAACTGTCAAATTGATCAACGAAATCAACGAAATATGCACGATTGGGAAAAAAGGCTAACATATGCATTAACGCCGTAATTAGAGAGTTATATGCATTTGCACATGCAAATATGCAAATGCATATAATCCGATGTCTAGTTATCACTATCATTATAGTACTACTTGCCATGAGCCTTGCAAATAATTTTTAACAAACAACATTATATCTCACTTTTAATATAATATAAGCTCATGATGAAAGAGAAGGGGGCTACACCATTATATCAAAAATCAGAATTTAAAAAGTACCTACGAATAAACTCATTAGCAAATAAATTCGCAATATCTTTGTTCTTTAAACAGCTTTACCATTTGATCACCTTGGTGGGTTAAGGTTCCAACTGACATTTTTTTCAAAAATGTCCTCTCACTACAAAACTTTTTTTTTGCTTTTTTTCTAAAACAAAGAGCCATCTCAGAACTACTTGCTCTTAAAAGATTATTTTACCTCTATAAACGCCCGGGTTACAGGCAATTTAGTTGTATTTCCGTAGATACCTTTATGACGAAATTCTAACAACATGCTTTTAAAGATTTCATTTATTTTACAATGTTTAACATCACTTTGAAGCTTTTGCATTTGTCAATCGTCGATCGGAATATCTCTTATCAAAATATTAATAACTGACCATAGACGACTGATTTAGTAAATATCTTATTGATGTTGGGTTTTATCGCTCGTCCATGCTTAGACCTCCTGGAGACATCGACCAACCACCTACACAATGTTTTGCTTGTAGAAACAAAGGCGGGATGCAGGATGCAGTGCAGGGCGTGTACGCGATTTGAGAAAAATGTTATTCGAAAAAACGATCATTTTAATAGTAAAAACGGTTAAAACGGGACTGAAGTTCTTATGAACAAATTAACAGGGTTTCAATGACCATTGGCGGGAACATGTAAGAATAATTTGTTGGTATACGTAATTTCGTACGTATACCAATAAATTATTCTTAAATTTTCCCGCCACTAAACATTGAAATACTGTTAATTTGTTCGTAAGAACTTCAGTTCCGTTTTTAACCGTTTTTACGAATAAAATGATGGTTTTTTAGAATAACATTTTTCTCCGTGTAGTAAGTAGCATGAACGACGTTGGAGACACTGAACTCTGCGCGCGAATTCATACTAATAAACTGGTTGGATCCCTTTCTTTCTTATGGGTTTAACCAAACGGAACATAAAATAGTCAAATATATTGTTTAGATTGGCAACGGAAACCAACCAAACAAGACAAAAGTCCCAGGAGATCAAATACGAACAAGAGGTGTTTGAGTTTCCCGTGGTTTGAGCGTTGCCGTACAACTACATCAACAATGTCGGTCTATTTGTATTTTCATTAGAGGCGCAAACATCGGTCTACATTTGCTCCGTACTAATTCCATCTTTACATGTTGGATTGTTTACTCGCAGCGACCGCTCGCAGGCTTTCAAATTCAAGCGACTCTTAGGAAATCAAATCATTATGCGTATTCTGAACAAAACTCCTTCTACGAATGGTATTGTCTAAGTGTGAAACAAAGTTTTTATGTTATAAGGGGAAATTTTCTTTTTTTTCAGACACAGTGGTTGGTAAAACGGAAACAAACAAAAATCCCGTCTGCCATGTATAGGTATATATCGCTTATTGATGAAAGAACACTTAAATTTCCCACCCGACACATAATTCGATCTTTTCTTTATGGTGGAAGAAACGCCTTTTGGAATGATCATCTCATCACTACTCTAATAAATAGATAATTATTATCACTTAATCATTTATAAAAACAAATAAGATAGAAAAATCCTTTTCCTATTGATAACATTTTATGCTTTATCATATTACAATAATAAAATGTGCAATGGCTTTATTACAATCAATTAGGTTCTAAGTACATAAATAAACACAACGTATAATGTTATAGTGCCTTTCATTTAAACACGGAGAAAATAATATAAGGAAACAAACATACCTAATGATCGAATTTTATCCAGTTTTATAAGAAATCACTTATACAAGAACTATGGCGGCTATGATACCCCAAAGCATATAAAAAATCACTAGTTATTTTTATAATGTTTTTAAAAAACACTCATTCCCATGTTAAGAACAACCTGTAAAAATATATAAACTGCCGTCCCAATTTTGAATATTGCAAGTCCTGTAGTCTCCCTGGTTATTGCAAGGACTTACACAAGGGTTGGTCTCACCCAATTGCCCAACGAATGATGTCGCCCTTATGGCTTATGACCATCTTTACAAAACGAAACAAAATCCTCAGCAATGTATTGTTAGTATCTACCAACCAAATAATTAAAGTTGTGTATGTTTTTGCTCATTGGATATTCAGTTTTTGACATGATATATGTTATATGGCATGTAAATTATTTAAACAACTTTATTGACACCTTATGTCACCTTTTGAGGAAGTTCACTAAACTGCTGTGAGAAATTGACCTTGACTGGTTGATCCTATACACTCCTCACACGACAATGTTAATTTGTTGGTGATACTTCAACACTCGAACGTTATTTTTTTCCAAGAATAGCCAATTTTTTTTCCACCTCGAGGGCACTTTATGAAACTAAATAAACAATGAACTACGTACGTGCCTAATAATTTTGGTTAAATTAACATTAAAATTCTTAGCAACGTGTGACATATTGTGTTTAATTCATACACATTCATCAATTAAAATAAAATAATGATTTCATTTGATGGGATTTGATTTTTTAAGCTAGTTTGTAATTCAATTGAGACATACATATAGGTAAACTAGAAATTCGTAGAAAATGCAGTAGAATTAAAATTAAAAAATAATTCTTAAACAAAACTATCTGGTTCAAAACTCAATCAAATATTGGTAAATTCTAGAAGTTTCAAAGCAATAAATAAATAAAATTGTGTTATTATTTGATTTGCACAATGAAAAATAAGCAATACATTGCGTTCCGCTTTATTAAATTATGACGTGAAAACCAAAGATTATAGTATGGGTTATCCTCGGCAACGAGGAACCGACTTAATAAGAAGAAAAACCAAAGAAAAAACCGACGTACAAAGTTCGAAAGATAGTTATATCAATAGCGTATCACCAAACACCCAAACTCCGGGGCAAGCCTGCAAACATGGATATCATCGTTTCACATCGATCCATAATGTCAGGTTTATTAATTGACCATTGACTAGGTATTTTAAAGTTGCCTTTCAACACGTTCGATTTTTTTGCATAATCAATGCTGTATCCGTAGCATACGACCATCCCAGTTCGAATCACAAAGACCAAACGGTTAGCGCCGTAAGCGGAATATTTTGTTTTCATTTGCAAATTAAAAGAAACATTAAAAATTGCCTCCACTTAGCAAGAGTTTTAGTCAAAGATTTGAGCAAAGATTTCTGGTGACGTTTAGATACATTTACTGAACCTTTACGTTTCTGCTTTTCATTTATTTCTCTAGTGCGAGCCCCTTGGAAGTCTATCATACACAAACTGTGGTCGTTACGCCTTTTGTTACGCCTTTTGTTACAGTAATAATGAACATCTATTTATTGTGAAGTCCGACAGTGTATTAATAAATAATAATAATAACCCCTTATGTGGGTTTTTCTATTTTTTATTTAGTAAGGAATCCAATGATCTATTAAACGCCACATGCGAAGGTACACGTGACAAGTGTCTTGTTAGGCCAGCGGAATTCCCGGCATAACTTGTTCAAATTAATGATCACCGATTGAAAAAATACACGCAAATTCAATAAGACAACAAGTATTTATGGAATAACTTAATCATTCTAATGAGACAATGCCTTGTTTAGATGATAAATTATGTCAGAATAATTATTCTATGATAATGGGTATAGAAGCGTGCAGCAAAACTTGCCAAGAAACCACAAAAGTTTAGCAACATTCTTGATGGTCAGCTCTTCAATAAAATGGAAATTTACGCTAATTGTATTTGAATTTAATACCTGACCTACTCCTTGCCCTGGGTGGAAGGGTATTTTAATTACGGCCCTGGTGAAAACTAAAGAGCCTTTCATTAAGGACGCTTGATTTTAAAATGTTAATAAAACAAGTTGTGTGTAAGATATCCACTTAATTTTTTTTTCGTTTGCAAGTATATTTTATTGCAATAAATGTAGAATATAAATATTTTCAAATATCTGCCGCGGCTCAGCTTGGAGGCACATATTCGGGAGGTCAAATTTCCAGTGACTTTGTCGCATAAATCCGGCTGAATTTGCTGGATGGCGATTGATATGTTGATGTTGATAGACCTGCGATTTAAGATTCCATTTAAGGCCAGAACATGTCGCTGCCGCACAAGATAACCATGCCCTTAAATCGCTCCTGCACCTCCAAACAAATCAGCGAACATTTGAAAGACGTTATATTCCACATTTATTGCCATAAAATATACTTTCAAATAATAATAAAAATATACTTTCATATAATTAAAAAATATCCCTCAAAACTTGTTTTATTTTCCATTTTTAAATCGAGCGTCCTTATTGAAATACCCGATTTATGTAGCCAGAAGTCAGTAACAGCTAATAACCTAACAGTAACAGCTAATAACCTAACAGTAACAGCTAATAACCTAAAAATATTAAACCTAACCTAACCTAGCTGTTACTGACTTAGAATAAAAACAATTTTGGAAACAGCTTTAAATTTTTATTTTTATTTAAACATATTTAGAGTTACAATATTTACAACTTAATATAAATATAGCACTCGAATCACTCTCCTAATAAAGCAGTTGCTGTGTTTAGGAGAGGACAAATATATATTTTTACATCTATTTAAATTACAAAATTATTATAAAAACTATTAGTAATTTTATAAGAAAATTCATCGAAACTAATAAAAACTTAGGTAAGTTATAAAATATTACTTATTGTATTGAAGAAAAATGATTTGTGATAATATCACCCTATACTTTGTTCACTCTATTAGCAAGATGATCTACTCACGGGTCATCTTCGTATTTATCACAGCCCATAGTCACACCGCTCTAGGTAACTTATGTAGGTAATTATTAATTACTAATGTCTTACGAACTTGTTAAAATAACTTGTTTATAATTATTGTCTGTACTCTTGTGTTACTATATAGATCAGGGGTACGCAACCCAAATCGTTTGGTATGACAAAAAAATAATAACTGAAGCTTGGGTGGGGCTATTCGAGGGAGATGAGGAGGGGGGGGGGCTGATATTACCGTTAATTTTTACCGAAAATTCCGTGGCCTAAAATGCAATTATTGTGAAACCGCGAACTTCAATGCTAGACGGCATAAACTGACTATCAACGCGCCTATATGTATCCTTTGCACTCAACCTCCACGTATTCAAATCAGGTCAGTTGTGATCTTCTGAGAAATGGACGGAAAAAATATACTGGTCGGAATTGAGCACTTTTCAAGCAATAAATCAAAACTCACACCGAGAGTCCGAGGTCTAATAACAAGAAAGTTCTAATTTCACAAAATATAATATAATCTGATAAATTTAAGAGAGCGATTTTTTGTACCTTTTTTGTATGAATACTAAAATCCAAAACATGGACAGCTGAAAATTTAATTTTGGGCCGCAAAAATTCTTCAATTATGTCGCAAGTTGGGCATACCTACAGTAGAAGATATATTTATAGGAATAATAATATAATTACGTGTCTTATTGCATAAAATCTTCACGCTCATTAATCAAATTGCATTGCACATGCACCTATATATCATTGATTGACGATTAGCCATTTGTTTGTTAGTCATGTCAAAAAAAAAATCAAAAGAAATCAATAGAAAATAGTTATAAAATAATTTATAGGTTTTCAATATTAATTGGTAGGTATTAGATTTAAAAATATGTTTTTATGTGAATACTGGAGCCAGTGAGACTATGGCATTTCCATTTCGGGAATGTTGTGAGACTGAAGGTAATGGGGAGGGTAATTAGACGAGAAAGGGGAAGATGAGGAAGTACCTGACTATTCAGATCTGGTCACCAAACACCGCTGAAGCCACTTAAAGCAACGTTTCAATACTGAATGATGGTATTACACCAAGGCGATACCTAGAATATCTTTCACTTTGGAATATGCCGCAAATATGTACTACATATTATTTTTAATAATTTAATTTTGAAGTAACACAAATTCATCAGATTAAATACGCACGTCGGGATTTGAGCCCGTGACCTTCGGGTTGCTAGTCCAGAGCCTTACCCTTTGACAAATACACATTTTTTATATAAGTAAATCCTGTTCATTGTGCTTACATACCCTTATAATATTTTACAGTGTTCTAGAGCAGTGTTTCTTAACTTGTGGTCCGCGGACCCCTGGGGGTCCGCGAACACATGTATGGGGGTCCGCGGTCTCATCTCCATATTATAATTTAAAAAAAAACTATAATCACTTTCCTACACAATCAGCATTTTTGGAATCTTCTGGTGGAGCAATGATGCCAACACAAGTACAAGACGAAAGGATTAAACACCTCCGCGCTTTAAGGTCTTCGTTTCGAGATTACTTTCCAGTACGCGACAAAAATACAAATTGGATTTTAGATCCTATCAACACAGATGTTATTGAGGTTACTGGTATCAGCACAGGAAAACCAAATAATAAAAATATCTTTTGATTCAGCTTTGAAACGTAATTTCAAAGAATCCTTTTTATCCAGTTTTGGGTGAATGTAAAGAAAGATTAAAAGGAAATATCAGAAGAAGCGATGAAACATTTACTGCTTTTCTCAACCACAAACTCTGCTCTTGTATATACTAAAAACAAATACAGAAACAGATTATAAGATGAATCCGATTTGAGAATACAACTTAGTAGTAATTGAGTTGCAAAAAAACAACACCATCCTTCACATTAATTAACCGTTAATTAATGTGAATGTTAGTGTAGCTGTTGTATATTAATAACGTATTTTTAGTAAAAAAAAAATATTTAAGTAGTATTAAAATAAATGGTACGAAATTTATTGCTTGTTTTTTTATTAAGGGGGTCCTTGAAAATTGTGCTTGATTTCCTAGGGGTCCGTGGCCGAAAAAGGTTAAGAAACACTGTTCTAGAGACATCGTGAGATCGGAGTATACTTACAATAATTATTATTTGAAGAAAAAAGAATTCAAAGTTTTGGTCCTTGTATGGTGTATTTATGTTTACGAACTTCCTCAAACAGTGTTTCTCCTAACGTTCTAAACATTCCCCAAATTGTACCTACTGCTAATTATACAAATTTTATCTTTATAAAGCAGAGTATTGGTGCTTGTATGGTGTATTTACGAACTTTATGAAGCCAAAAACCGTATTAATTTTGTTTAAATCTCTTTTAACTTACGCGTCCCAACATTTCCTATTGTCGGTTAAGCCATAGTACTGATAGAAAAGTGTATCTATCTTCAGACATATCAGAGGATAGATCAGAGAACGCGAAGAATCTGTTTAAAATGATATAGAATTAGCACTCGACTAGCAGAGAAGAGTATCAAAGTGTTAGTGCTCGTCTGGTGTATTTACGAACTTCCTCAAGCCGAGTGTTCACATATCTGCTGCGTGACGTCATTGCCTTCTGAGAAAATGGCCGCAGATCCGGCAGTGACATCATCTCCAACACAGGAACAAATCTCCGCTCTTTTGTGAAAAACAAAAACAAAACCAAGCGCGCCGTGTTGCCGGGCGATCTCGTATAAACCACGAGCATACAGTCTGTCAACAAATGGATGGCGCTGCAATCGTTTAAATGGCAACACCGAGGTGGCTCAAAAATAAGTTTATAAGAAATTAAATAATTATTCAAAATATTTAAATAATTGGTCAACAAATAATAGTAGAAAAAATGGTAGGCGCCGCTATTGATAAAACCAAGATAGCTGAAAGGCAAAATAATTAACTTTTACAAAAACCATTTGGTTCAATTAGTATACGTGAATATACTGAATATTTTTTTTCATATCAGTATCAAACGGTGTTCAGAAATTAGAGGTAATTTTATAAGGGAACGAATCTACAATTTTCTACATCGTGTATTCTTACGCCGTTCTTCCATGTAGCTACTTTCAAGCGACACGATCGCCGCTCGTCTGTACCTCCCATACTAGTATTAGTGTTTGGAAACGCCGCTAGGAGCTGCACTAGCAAAATAGTATGACAGGTAGCGGGTAGCGGCGATTTAGTGGCTTGTAAGTAGCTGCGTGAACTATAAGATGAACTTTTTAAAACATTTTTATATTTTTTACATGTACAATATTCTAAAAACTTATTAGGTGTTAAATAAATAAATAAAAAATTAGTTCTGAAAGGCGCCATTTTTAATGTTTAAAAAAATCTTCAAGAAAATTTATATTATCACGGAACTAAAATTTAACGCCAATTATAGAACAACAATTATAGTGACGTTATATTTATCTGACTTTAAAATCTGTATGGATAAAAATCAACATGTTACTCGTATATTCGGAAGTCAAATACATCGTCACCAACGATAAATCAACTGTAGATATGAAGTGTCTTACAAACTCGGTCGAATAATCGGACCACTAATGAAACCAAATATCTGATTTCGTCCTCATTTCGAAAGCACGATATCTTGGTAGAATAGTGTGTTCCTTGCAGACCAACAAAAGATCAAAACTTTCTGCGAGCTTTTGACTGCGAAATAATGCGCTTTCTTTGGAATTAAGAAACCAATAATTCCAGGAATTCGAGACATGCTATTTTTTCTATATTTTTATTAATTATCGGATATATTAAATTAATTTTATTTATATTTCATATTTTTTATTATTTTTTCAATGTGCTTTGCATCCTAGCCGTTATTAATCGCGATCGTTTTAATTGTCGTTTTAACCGGTAATAAATCAATTTATGCGCTTTGAATTTAAAATTGATATTTAAAATCGTATATAAGTCGTCTAAACGTGGTTTCAGCCACAGTTTGAAAATGGCCTTGTTAGCCGAAACAACTATAACAAAAATACAAATCTAAAATACTTGCAGAACTTAATAATAACATTATTAAATTAAAGTTAAAAAAAATAAATGGACTTCTACAAATTAAATAAATTTCTACAAAAAAAAATAAAAAAAATCCATACTAGACTTTATTGGTCGATGATTATCACGTGTAAATCAACTTTAATCTAAAATCGGTGTTAAATCTAAAATAATTAAATCTTGAAATCTGTGATAGACTGTACTCTTTGTTTATTTATTTAATTTGCACATATGTAGGCAAGTGCGATATCAATTTATTATTATTATCGGGATATTTGTGCATATCTGACTGAGGCGGGCGGCAATTCGATATTTCCTCAATTAGCGCCATTGTGTTGAATATCACAAGTCTGGAGAAATCTTTATCGACGAGATGCTGCGTTGAAAATAATTATAATTATGCAATGCTGATTATTGATTAATTATAAATTAACAGAGTGAATAACTTGTAACCTCAATTATTAAGCACAGAAAGCGTCGTTCCAGGAGAATAATCCACAAACAAATCTGCAAACTTACGTTAGAAGAAAAGGACAGAATCAAAAGTGGAAATATAACGAACTAACGAACAAAATAATCTTAATCTTGAACTTACATGGACATAAATCGTCCAGTTGGTTATTCAGACATCTCCGAATTTTTTTAATTTGAATTGAGTATACATTTATATGTGAAAGTGTATATCTAGTACAGTACTCAAGTTACTCATAAACACCACAAAATCAATTATAATGCAGAAAAATGGTGGTGAATTAAACAAAATGTTGATATTTCTGGGTCAGTAGTTTCTGGGTAGTAGGATATCTAAAAATGTCAAACTAATATAACGGACCGTTATGCCTCCCGGTTGTAATTATATATCATATTTAATATTTAAAACACAGACACGTGTTCATAATATTTGATTTATGGTGAGCATTCAAATACTGCTTTCCTCGTTATCTCACAACTTAGTATTTGTAGATATCAACATAGGTACATACCGGTTTTGTACATAAAAAATACATTTTCATTTTACATATCGTAAAAATAATAAAACGGATGCTTCAAAACTCGATAGCCCGCGAAAGAAATAATTGCGTTCTATATTGTAAAGTAGTTGCTTTTTAAAAATTGTGCAAATTTGATGACGCCAGAATCCTCCGTTCAAGCAATACGAACCGCTATTCGAATTTATAGTTAAGATTCTGGCAATGTTGAATTCAGTTTATAATCGAAAAGATCTTCAAAACACCATTATTATTTTTTTATTTTTGTGACAGCTGTTTCGGTTTACAGTGCCATTTTCAAACTGTGGTTGTTCCACAGTTAGACGAATAAAGTTGATGCCTGCTGGTTTGCAGCAATTTCCTCTATTCTTCTCTTCCATTCTTCCCTGTCCTGTGCGGCTCTTTTGTAGTCTGCGTATGATGAGCAGCGCATGTCCACCAGCAGGTCCTCCAGGTACTCTCGGCGTGGGCGTCCCCCAGAGTTTGTCCCCTCGATCATACCCTCCATTATGGCATGCAAGAGGCCTTCTTGTCGTATTATATGGCCGATCCATCTTGCACGCCTTTCGGACAAGCAGGTGCCTTCCTCCTTCGATTCTTTGGAGAACCTCCTCATTTTTAATGTGGTCTCTCCAGGAAATTCCTAATAGTCTTCTATAGGACCACATCTCAAAAGCCTCTAGTCTCCGTTTATCTCGTATTTGTTTGATCGTATTTATAGACATGTTAAATCACAGATAAAACAGACGCACGTTAGAAATCATAGAATTATATATGTTGGGGTTAGGTATATAATATTTTTTGGAAATAAAAAAAACCACCATCCCTCAAATGCAATCCCAGGATTAAAACCAGAGAGAGAGAGAGAGAAATACGATCTAACAAACCTCAAACGACTTTTCATACTGTTCAATAAACAAGCAGTAATTTTTTTAAATCTCTGTTTTTTGAGGTTTTAGCTATTTTAAATACAATCAATCGGAAAAATGTGCTATTTTGTTCTAAAACCGGGGCTAGTAGGACTATGGACTATGCCTTATGGCCTATGGGCCCCGTGCCTATCCTATTGTATCCCCAACTTGTATAAAGTTGTGTTGAAGTAAATAAGCAGATATATTGGAAAGAGGTTGATCGGGGAGTTCTTAGCTGTGCATATATTTTTTTTAATAATGTGTATTACAGATTGACGTAATCGCATTTTCAAAAATAGCAGTACCTGGTTACTTAATATTACCTGCTTACTTACCTGTCAATATTTTGATCAATCTTCAAGTAAAAACTGCAAATCATCAAACACGGACGTACACTTAACTAATCAGTACTCGTACCTAGAATATTCATAATCAACAAAATCCTTTTAAATTTGACACGTATAATTTTTGCACACGATTGACAATCTTTGTGAAAGTGCCCACTGCCAGCGATGCCAACGTGTAAAGGACCTTTGGAATAAATGATTGCCGCTGTATTAATTCATTGAAATCATGTGACATCATAATCATATCTCACTTCCATATTTATAATGTCAAATAATCAATACATCATTGGTGTTGGCATTTTATACTAACCGGAAAGTGTCGATACCAAATTTTGTTTATAGAAGATACCACACATATTAACACAATATACCTGCTTCTTACTTTAATGGCCAAAATACATCTCATGGTACCTATAAGAAATCCTTTGCTATCCTTCATAGAAAACGAAGAGTTCAAATAAATTATAATATTTTAATTAATGAAGATAAAATTAGCGAAAGTCAATCGAAAATCCGAAACAGAAAAATCAGAAAAAGATACGGATACATCTGGGACTCGAACCCAGGACCTCTGGCAATCCGGGCCAACGCGCTATCCACTGCGCCAACGTATCCCTACTCGAGTCCCAGATGTATCCGTATATTTTTCGATTGACTTTCGCTAATATTATCTTCATTAATTAAAATATTATAATTTTAGGTCTCATTAAGTTAAAAAGTTAAAAATAAAAATAAAAATATATCAAATAAATTACTTTGCGACTCTTAATGAATTTAATTACTTGAAACCATATTTTGATAAATGCAAAATTATGGCCTTTTGTAGAACAAAACAACGATAAACTGAATAATATTTGGACATTGGTATCTTTTTAGAAAGCAAGCTTCCTTTTCGGGAAGACATGAAAGTGATGCTATTAATAAATCTCTCCAGTTTTCATCACTCGAATTACCTCTGACTTCAAAAACATAACTATTCAAGCACTCTTTAATTCTCTTTGCTTCGCCCCCTTCTCCAATTGGTTTCCTTTTATGCTGTCCTTATTATTTATTATTCGTCATGTTGAATCTGCACAACACCGGTTTTTAGAAGGATTGGAAGGAGGTTGGATTTAAAAGAGGCAATATCTCATACAAGGAAGTCGTCTTCTGTTTTTTCTTTATTATTAATTGTAGTATTGATTCACCTACTTTACTACAACTCATCCTTTTCATTATCCCCTCCCTTAGACTCGGGATTAATGAACTGCTCAAGTAAAGACAAGGCATTTTTTGGTAAAATTCTAAATGATTTTTGTCTGTCACTAAGCTAGTGAAGAAATATTATAATTGTTAAGACTTCTACCAAGAACTTCACTTGTTTCAATATCTATGAGCTTAATGTGTTTTCCACAACTAAGGAAAAACCGAAGGACTCGAAGTACATTTTCCTGCGGTTTTTGAGACATTATCCATGACTTCACAAGCCTCAACACAGGCTTGCCCTAGTGATGTTAAAATTGGATTGTAAACTTTAATCTAACATGTGAAGAAACAATAAATAAATAAGATTACATCATAACACATAATGAATAAAAAAATACCATTACCAAGAGAAAACATTTACATAAACGAGAATAAATACTCCAGGATGTTGGAGAATTGAAAAACAATGAAAACTGAATTTAATTAAATAATTTAAATGTGGTATTGAAAGATTTTTTAAGTGTATAAAAAATAATAATACATACAGTGCTACACTTATAAGTTAGCGGTGGTGTAAACATAAAATAACGCTATAACTTTACCTCGTAATCTGACAACCACGCCTACTTTCGTTATGTCATAGACGACAGCGACCTGTTTTTGGCCAACTTATACATGTAGCACTGCAGTTAATATTATTGTTTACTTGGAACCGTATAGTAGACAATTCGAAAGCGTAAATCGTAACACGAGACTTCCATAGTTGTTCTTTGTTAATTGTTATAAAACAAACTATTCCATTCATTCCCCAGTCCTAAGGCTACATAGGCTTGGAATATTCAGTTCCTTTGATATTTTCGATTTCTGTTTTTCCACGCCAGAACTTGAAAGGGTCTTTCACAGAACTTGAATATTAACTTTGAAATTTGATTCATTTTTCAATTTCTGTAAAAACAACCCGTCCACAATTTCTTCTTCTTCATCTTCTAGTGCCCTGTCCGTTCAACAGACTTTGGCTATCGTGTTGGCTATGCGGACTTTGTTTACTGCGGCCCGGAACAACTCTACAGTAGACTGGTCAAACCAGAATTTAAAAATCATTATTTACTGATAATAAATATAAAACTTTTAAAAACCACTCTGTTCGAGTAACGAATCAAATTTTCGAACAATTTAAATTACGGATTCACTTTCCATAGACATCCTTCCTGTTAGCATTTCAGTTTCCGGCACATCTGCAGTGAAAGGAAGTAGGTACCTAGCTTGTTCCTATTAGAATTTCCTTCTCGCGTTATCTACGAATTACACCTTATCGCTCGCTCACGTAGGAACTCGGTACTCCACTTGACTATATGACGCAAGCTCGCTATCTTTTCTCCTATCGAGTGACTGATAAAATCTGTTTTTATATTTCCACTTTTTACCAACACATGTCATTGATATAAGATAATGTTCCTCCATATCAACCATATCTGGGATAAAGATAGGCTATTTTTGAACACGTTCAGTTCCTCAGTGACTTCCCGATTTCAAAAGAAAAGAATTATCTATGTTGTTAAATATTTTGTATGTATTATTAACTAATTCGTGGAAATGATTCTAATATTGATGAATGATTGTAATACAATTACGGTTTCTACGTCATAACGATTGTCTTTAGCAATGTCATCATAGAACAATAAGACAATTTTTTTAATGCCCTTAAACGACGAAGAAAAACTAATGAAAATTTAAAAAAAATTCATTTACCGTTATGTATATCACTTTTTTAAAGTTTTGGGCGATTAAAAAAACATTCTCTTTTTCGGATACGTTTTTAGATTTTCACGGCCAAAAGCATTTTCGTTGTTTGTTTTGGGGGTGTTATGCCGTGTTGCGCTACCTCTTTCTTCCCTGATGATGGACACTGCAACGCTGACCGAAACGTCGGCTAAAGAAGGAGGTAGCGCAATACGGCATAACACCCCAAAAACAAACAACGAAAATTCTCTTTTTCAGTTAATTAAGTGTCATTTTTTCTGGAGACCTGAAAATTGACATATATGTTTGGAAGAGTGTAACATTTTCATCATATTAGCCATCAAAATTATTTACAACGTCAGAAACTGTCACCGTTAACACATGTTCTCGGTCCGTCTATATCGGCAGTAACTTAAATCCTATTCCATTAATTTAAGTAGCCATTGTTTGGAATACTTCTGGTGTCTACATTGTTTAAATATATGTATATTATGTATATTTTATCATTTTACCTGCCTATTGATAAAATATTACGATACAATCGCACCTTATGAACAAAATTACAAAAAAATTATTTGTACAATCATGCTGCGATAAGATAACTCGTCACAACGCCACACGAAATAAACAATAATATGTCATAAAATCTACGTAACATTGCCATGACGATCACGATACTAAATAGAACAGGCATGGAGTCACAAAAGCTTTCCAACGATGAGCTCTGGCGCCAAGAAATTATACATATATTTTTTTTATTATTTATTGCGTTACTTGAAACTTTTTTTTTACAATAGCTCCACACAAATTTCCTCACGGCCTATGTCATCTTTGGGGGTGCTATGTGGAGGTTATTTTTAGAGAAAGGGCGAAGAGGAAGGTCTGGGAAAGAAAAAGGCATGAGGGGTGGGTAGAAATCTAAAGGTCAATGTGTCCTGGAGTGAATCAGTTGGTGGGCAAACGCAATCGCTCCCAACACCTAGACAAACCTCACCCCATGAAACCGGGCACCCCTGCCATTATTTTTAAAATTTCACAATTAATTATTTAAAATAATGTATAGTATATTTGCGGCACGTTCCAGAGTGGAAGATACTCTTATTATCGCCCCGGTGTAAGACCACCATTCAGAATTAAAACATTGCTCGAAATGGCTTTAGCGGTGTTTAATGACTAGATCTGAATAGCCAGGTACTTCCCCACCTTCCTCTTCCCCGTCTCCTTCCCTTTTCCACTTACCTTTAGCCTCGTAACACACCCCCTATTGGGGATGCCATAGTCTCACTGGCTCCAGACGGGAGCAGTTGGGACTCTTATGAGATATTCACTATAAAAATAAATACAAAAAAATCTAGTTTCTAGTTTTATAAATATGTATTTATTAAAAACAATTTCATCCATACAATTTTGGCATTCGATTTTTCAAAATATTGTGCAAAAAAATTAACGCATTAAATATACCTAGTCTGTTTAATTGGAATCTAATTTAGCTCCTCTCTTATTTGTTTAACCCTTGCATACTTGCCTTTCCCAGTACATAATACAGCTTTGTTCTGAATAACTTCCAGCTTGAACAAGTTTCCCCCATTTGCCAAATATAACATCGTAGAGCAGTAATCAATAATGTGGAGCAACTATATGCAGTTTTAAAAATGAGCTCTGTAGTTAACAGCTAGCAAAAATATTTCATATATGTAACTGTTAAAAAATAAGAAAAAACGCCATCTTGTTCGCGTTATATTTATCAATCTTTTTAATTACCCATATAAAAATCATCTTCTGAAACAGATTTAGGTCTCATACAAATCGTTGTCTCCCTCACTATTGTGGTTATAAATATGATCTAAAAGGTGTTAGAAAAAGAAAACACCACGCTTTATATTACAATCAAAAAATTAACCACAAAAATATTAAAATATACACCTTCATTAAAACCAAAGTTTCCGACCGCAATTTAAAAAAATATCTGAAAGTTTGGAAATTTTTTATTAATTATTTTTATATGGAACGACAAAAAGTGAGTGGACGATAAAGTTTTTTATCATTTGCCTAATAAAATATGTGAATTTTATTATTTGTTTTCGTTGTCAGTAATTTTAGTTAGACATAACGTAAAGTGAGCCATTTGAAAAACTTTCTATGTTTCCATCAAAATTTTTATATTTAAAAAATTATATGTTTATATCGAATTGTAAAATCACCTATTAAAAACAGTTTTTAGTTTTCGGATACGTTCAGAAATATTATAATTATTTGGATTTTATTGCAAGGCGGAAATATTTTGACCTTCCGACAAAATATACTCGAATCGATTTATCATGGTTTAATTATGTATTTGTTAATTTCAAAAATTATATCAAATATATAAAAAGGTTTTGAAATTCAGGCGAAGCCGGGAAATAACAAAATCGTTTAGTTATGATTATCTTTAGAAAAGCAACATAATTATAATTCTTCGAAGTTAATATCGACTAGTCGGAGCATCCGCTCCGCTTTCCGGTTCCGGTCTTTTCTCTTTCTCATTCCCGGCGCAAAATCTTCGCCGTTTATTTCAGGACCGGAAGTGCGACCAAAGGAAAGGAAAGTTGGTCATTCCTACTTTTATCTATTTAGCGTTAGTGGGCATAGCTATTTTGGCAAAAGGGCCATTAAATAAATTATTTTTAATAATCTATATTATTATTACGCTAGTGTATGTAGAACCCCACATAGTGTACAACTCTGATGCCGCGCCTTATCCAAACCATCTACGTACGTTAAATTTATTAGCAAGCCACTGCCGTGTCGCTCGCCGCCAGTTAGCAGCAAAAACCCGCGGAGCGGGTTTTTAATTGCTAGTAAGATATATAATATCTTAGGCTTATCAAGATGAGCAACACATACAACATAACTGAACAAAAACAAGGATGATTGAAACCTTATCTAAATTACGAACGTAATCTAACCTAACTTGTCCCTAAACTATACTAGCCTAACCTAACCCATCTGATAATTCTTGCAAAGAGGTGAAAGTGTGAAGATTGACCTGATGGTAGCCAAATCCGAGAAGAAATGGAATCTGAAAAATGAGAAAAATATAGGACTAGTCTTTAAAACCAAATTTAGAAAGAGTTGTTCATTGATTAATACCAATAATAAATAATTTCAAAGAATACAAACTATTATTAATACACCAGTTAGACGAGAGTAAAAAAAAAAACATAAAAACTCCGACGGTAAACACAAGCTTTGGACACAGACATCATAATACCAGGCAAAAAAACTTTCACTGAATACAAAAAATGGGGGAAACAAAAACATTTCAAATACGAAATTAATAGATTAAAGAACAAAAAGGGCAATATTACAATAAAATTATTATGTAATATAATAAAACATACATATATTATATATATAATACAAAATACAATTCAACCATAACTCACAACATTTTCTGATTTATTTAACATTATTTGTAATGTTTTTAATACCGCCTTTTTATTGTATTTTATTTTAATCTCCGCACAGGTAAAGCTCCCAGTGTGGCCCACATTATCACATAATGTTACAAATAATTTAAATTGTTGTAACAGCAAAAAGGCAAGATGTCTATCTTAAATCGATGCATTAGATGGGTAAGATAATCTTTATTAATTAATTTTAATGTTTATCTTTAATCCTGAACGTTAATAGCATATAATATATCATTACATATACCTACATTACACATATCACGTAGGACATTTTTATGGTACGGAACAAAAACAAACTGCATTATCCGTTACCAAATTTTATTATCTATGAATATATTATTTATGAAAATGTGTAATGAATGTGAAGAAAGAATTCCGATGATTGAAAATGTGTAATGAATGTGAAGAAAGAATTTCGATGGTTGAAAATGTGTTATCAATTTCATCTTCAGACAAGGAAAAATTTAGTTCACAAAGGGCACACGGACACGCCCTCAGCGTATTTTTATTGTTTTATGCTTTACTGGTCATGTTTATTTTATTTAAATTATAATAACTAATTTTTACAATAAAATATATTACAATGGCATTCGAAGAAATAGTGAAATACATTTTTTTTATATTTCTACGCCAATGGAGAGAACCAGCTATTAAATTTGGTGTAGTAGTAAAAAATAACATTATATATAATTGTTCATCCTTTTTTATCCCTTCTCTTCTCTTTCCAGTTCTTATTTATACAAAATATGTAGGACTATAATATGCAATGCTAACACCAATTAGCTTTTTAGTTTTAATCATTTATTTTTAAGTCGATAAGCCTCTTATTTTATTATTATTATTTTTTAAATAACTATGCTAAACAAACAACAATTATCTTTATGTTTTAATTGATTATTTTATTTAGTCTCTTTTTTTCTTACATTACGTACGAAGGACTATAATATGCAATGAATACAACAGTTTGTTTTAATTTATTTTAATCTTCTGTTATTAAGTATATATCTATTTTTTAAATTATTTTAAGAACTGTGCTAAACAAACAACAGTTATTATGTAAACATTTTTTTATTTTATTCTTTCTCTTCTTTTTTCCCTCCATTTCTCTTATTTTGTACAAAACATGTTTCATATATCATCCTAATTTGAATGTCCTGAAACGGGATTCCTCCTAGTTGGGCAGTCAAACATTTTATAAATAATGTAAAATATATGTATAATCTTTTATTAAATAAAAAAATATACATATATTAACATTAAAAAATTAATTTGATTTGAAATAAAGTTACTGCTTCCTTCTCATTCCACTCATAATACAAATCTATCGATTAATATAAATGGTTTTATAAAAATAATCGTTAAATCGAATCTCTGAACAAATGTATACCTAATATCAACTTTGAACGTTATAATAATATCTAGCTACAACATTATCGATATTCCCTACCCCAAGTTGTGGCTAATTTTGTGAGATCTCCTCAACTTAGCCTTCGTAGAAGAGTAGGTACCGACTTTGTTTATGATTGGATGTGTTTTGTAATTTTACCCTTTCACTGAGGCAACTTCCGCCACCCCTTGTACGGAACTTCCGGCCCTCACCCCCTATCGCTCCCAGTTCGTTTCATTTCCTTCTTCTAACATTTCCGTTCTCATTTCCTCCCTACCTACATACCTACTATTTAAATCGCTATATACTCGTAGATACTTCCTTTGATTTTAATTTGCGGAAAGGCTAGGTACATTTTTAACGGTCGTGGATCAATATAGGTAGGTTCGCAGATTTTTTAATAATCCACACCTCGTTTCATTTCACCGTACAGTAAATGGCATTACTGTGTCGTAAATAAATAAGTAACCTCAAAATAGGTTTCAATTCAAATAGGTCTGTTTCAAATCAATCAGACAACCGTGTGCATATGTTAAGCGCGCGTTTGGCGTGTTTCCCAACTATGCACCGGTGCCGAGGGGAACAATGATGCTGGTTCCTCGGAATTAATAATACTGCAGTGTTACAGTAATTTTCTAGTGAGGCACCAGAGAACAACGAATATATCAGAGGTGTCACAGATTCAAGTAAATAAAAATAAAAATATATTTTAATTAATGAAGACAATATTTGGCAAACTCAATGGAAAATCGAGTCATCGAGTCAAAATTCTGCCTTTCATTCTATGGTTCACAGACTTGTCACTATTCCTCTATCTAACGTTAACTTTACTGAAGAACTCTCTAAAATCAAATCTATTGCAATAAACAAAAAAAAAATTGCACTTAAATGTATTTTTTGGTTAATAAATATAAATATATATATTTTTAAATAATGATAACCCCCATAGCTTAATCGATAGAATCCTTACAAAAAAACTTAATTTCATTAATAAATTACTAAAAAGATAATAAAAAACACGGTTGGCGTAGAATTTTATCCATAAATAATTTTTCATCCTCAAGTCTTACTAAATTCCCTACATAAATTAAAGATGCTTTCTATACTTATAACAAACAACCTACGTAAACTTTTAATAAATTCTAAAGAGAAAGAAAATAACTAAAGCCATTCTGGTATCTAAATAAATAATAACTTAAATGTTATGATTGCCAGCATTTTACGTGGGTAAAATGGCTAGAAATGTTCAAACAAGGGTGGTCGAACACTTTAGATGTCTAAACAGTGTAAATTTTTCAGAATTCGCCACACACACGTAATAGACAAAGATCACTCATTTAATAAATCTTCCGGGATAGATGTATAACATAGAAATGGGATAGGTCTACGCCTTAAGAGTGTTTTATCAGAGAATACCGGAAATTAGTCATTTTTAAATCAAATTCTAGACGTATTGACTCTTTTTTACGAAATAAAAATAAATTGATTTTGAAAGATTGTTATTTTATCTGGTACATGCAGTTTTAAAATTTTAAAAAATTAAGTGTATTTATGATATACTAAGGTTATTCCGTTGGTCGTTGGCACATTTGTTCAATTTTAAAACGACAGATTCTATTAAACAACACAAATTTCCAATCATATAATCAACAACAAAATAAATCATTATGTAATCTAGTCAACACAGTTTTCAAGATTTACATTTTAGACAAATTAAAATCATTAAAAAATAAATCCGAGAACGTGTTTTGTGACAAAAATACCTCAGTTTTTTTTTATTTATTTAAGGTCTAAATTATTTCATTTTCAAAACATAAATTCTCGCGATTCAATAGCCTAGCCGCTGAGATGCGGCCGTACAAGGTTCTGTATTCGCGCCGCTCTTCATGGCAACATTTTGAGTTAATTTTAAAACTAATACCGTTTAGCTTCATGGTTGTAAAAACATCCGCGCGCAGCCCTGTTAACAAAAACGGAATAATGGATTGCTGGATATTACCTCTTAATAATCTTGAAGCCCTTGAAATAAAACGTCAATAAAAATAAATAAAACATATTTACTTAATAAACAATTAGTATTGTCAAATGGTCCCATTTTTAAATATTTCCGTTACCCCCACCCACTTTCACCCCTTCCTCTTAGCCATCTCCCCCATCGCCCATACCTCTCCCTCTTCTAATTTTCTTTTAAATACCATTTTTCTCTGTATAATCTTAAATTATTTTTTTTCCCCCCTCGAAGAAGGTTCAAGTCGAACCGAAACCGGTTGGATAAAGAAATAATAAAGTGGAATTAAAAAAAAAAGTATTATTTCAATTATTACAAAAATTATCAGCACAGATGATAATATCAAAACTGGAATTAATAATTCGTCATTTTCGGTATTGTTTTATTACACTGATTAAGATTGAGTGCCTTCGCATAAATAATACAATTATATCTTATGTTTAAAAATTCGAAGTCAGCATTCATAATGACATTATAAACTCAAACACTTGTAAATGCCAATAAATCACATAGGTACCTACACATAAATATATCCTGGTATGCAAATAAATAAATTAAACAGTATTTGATTACCATTTCCGCATTGTCCATGTTTTTTAGAGACCATGTGAATTGACTTGTTCATGATTCGTTGTTTGCTGGTAACCCCAACGTGGAAGCCAGTTATCAATAACCCGGATAACCAGATGATGATGTAGTTATACAAATCATTCAAATATTATTATTATTATTAGTAGTAGTTGGAGTTGCCATAGAGATTTGATAAACACAGTTTTTTCAAAATGATAGATTGGCGCCATTACAAGCAGATATTATTTAGATATTTTGATGATTTTTTAATGAAGTTAAATTACTTTATTTCTTCGTTTTTGTGTTTGTTATTTTATGAAAAGTGAGTAAGACGTTACAACGATAAGCTCTACGCTTTGTTTAAGGAACCAAAAGTGACACAATTTATAAATTTGGGAAGACTTCAGTGGCTGGGTCATGTGGAAAGAATGACAGAGCATCAAGCACCAAAGTCCCTGCTAAAATCTAGACCTGTAGGGCGAAGGAGCCTGGGAAGACCAAAATTAAGATAGAACGACAACGTCCTCAAAGACCTACGTACCTTGGAGCTTCCAAACTGGAGAGAACTAGTACAAAACGAAAACAGAGATGAGTCGAGGAAGACTCTCGAGGAGGCCAAGACCCACCAAGGGTTGTAGAACCAATTATGATCATGATGATTGATCGTCAATGTAGGCAATCAAAAATTGAGGTTCTCTGTAAACAGCGACTAAACAATATCTCGGGTACTCCAATATCTGTGAATGTCAATGGAAAAAAATAGACGTAATGTCCAAAATACTGTAAATTTATTCACCGACTATTTTAAGTGTGTAATTTTTTGTTATATTGGATATCAGAACCGGCGAGTTGATATATAAATCAAATTTGATATTATTTGTGTGAGGGGTAATTTTAAACTTTCTTTTTTTTAAAATAAGTATTTACGATAAAATTTACATAAACAACTACTTACTAGTAAAATATAATGTAGGGCGTTTAATAAGTAAATACAATTACTACATCGATGGCTGAGAATAATTGTTCAGCTCTTTTTTATGCGTAGCTCATGGAGCTAAGCTAGAAAATAAATGAATTACTAAAGTTACCTAGTTGAATTTCCTTAAAAATACATATTGATACATGCTTCCGTCACAACACTTCGGTTACATCTCTAGTCTATTCAATGCTATACTCTCGGTATGTTAATAGGGAAGTTGAGTGAAAAATATTTTGACTAAAAAATATGTTCATGTAGATGACATTCAAACTTAAATACCAGTTTTTTTTTTTTTTAAGTTCGTTTTCATAATTAAATTAATTCTACAAGTTTGAATTTTATTAAAGCCCGCGAAAACGGCGGCAAGGGCACAGCAGAGTCCGTGACGTAACCCGGTCCTTGCTTGTGTGAAATATAAGGGAAATATTTACAAAACCGGGACACGCATAATACGGACGAAAAAAATAAATTTAAAAAGTTGTAGTAGTTAGATATTTACTAGTACTAATCAATACAGTTATCGTAATTTAAAAATGTTATTTTTTAAATTTAAAAACACGAAATGTCATTTTTCACTGACCGCTATGTTAGGAACAGTTGCAAGTTTCGTTGAAAAATGACATTTCGTGTTTTTAAATTTAAAAAATAACCATTAAAATGAACTTTTTTCGAAATTCCAATAACTGAATTAATTAGTACTAGGAAATATCTAACTACTAGAAGTTTTTAATTTATTTTTTTCGTCCATATTAAGCGTGTCCCGGTTTTGTAAATATTTTCCCTTATATTTCACACAAGCAAGGGCCGGGTTACGTCACGAACTCTGCCGCACGGTATTATGCTCTCGCCGCCGCTTTCGCAGGCTTAATAAAATTCTAACTTGTAGATTTAATTTAATTATGAAAACGAACTTTAAAAAAAAAAAAACTGGTATTTAAGTTTGCCTGTGAACAGTGATAAAAAAAAATAAAAAAAGGACTCAACTTCCTTATTATGCCATATATCTTAAACATGAATTGAAAATTTAGAAATACGTATGTAAGCTAAAATTTCGAAGTTGCTAAAATGGGCATCAAAGCTCACCAGATTCAGAGCGGAAATGCCACTTGACATTTGCCCCGCTGCCGCGCCGGCAGATATCTCCGATAACCTTTAGCTATTTGTTAATCATTAGGAGGTACAGTCCGCCGGAACAGATACAGGATATCCGGCAACAGTTGGTCGATACTAAACATTAAATTATCTTTTTAAAGAATTTGTTGGTTGGGCTAACAAGAACGACTTCCTCTCGACACCTTTCACAGCCAAAAATTCTTCCTTGTACCGTTGTCTCTACAAATAAAAGGCTTTCCGAGATAACCAGTTAAAGAAATACATCGACAAACAAATAAAAAATCGATGTAAGGAAAGTAATATTTTGATGAACGTTTTTATATATTTTTAAATTCACATACATTTATACATATATAAATTCATTTTTCACTAAAAGCCCCTAAACTTGACAATTTTTTGCATGTTTAAAAATTATACCTCACCCAACCTCATCATCCTACGTAGGTAAATCACGCTTGCTTAGACCTAATTTTGACTATTTGATAAAATAGAATGCAAGGACAATTAATAGGCCTTGATGTATGAAATTACTGTTTTGGTTACGAGAAAACACAATATTTTTAATTGCGGGAATGGCTGACTTTTGACTTTTTGTTTTGTATTGTCTTTCTTCCTTCTGGAAACACTGAATCAAATCGCCCATCTTATATTTATAATGATGTGATGATATTTTAATGCTCTTTACTTTCGTGAGAAGACCACTATAAGGGCGCTTTACAACTTCATTTATTTAACCAAAGATTTGTCCCTTATAGAACGATTTATCAACTAACAACTTACAGCTTCGATTTATGACTAGTTACCTATAGAAAAGCTGAAAAAGTTTACTGAAAGGACTAATTAATATAATTTAATTAAAATAATTATTTGTTTAAACCGCTTCCTCCGCCTGGTGTATTAATGTTTTAAATCAACTACAAATACAAAAAATTATTTTGCAAACCGAAGAAAGGGAAGGGATGTGCTGGAGAAACCAAGCGGTTTGCAAGGAACGTAAGTATTCATTATTAATTATAATTTTCAATGGGAATTTTAATTTTAATGAAATAGGTTACACCATCATTTCTCAGCCCAGGGTTCGTGATCATATATGGAGGGATCGCAGTCTGTTAAAAAAATAAATCGAATCGGATCGAATCGTAAAAATCGTACACCAAAAATGATTTTTGTTAAATTAAATAATGAATTTCAAATTATAATCAAGTGTTACATATTCATAATTACATAAAGATGTGTAAATATGAAAATTATAAACAAAAATTATCACTGTAACCGATGTACTGTTCATTTCTATAATGTAAAATAAATTAATTAATTAATTAATGCGACAGTTGAGTTTGTTTTTTACTTAAAATGGTTTTATGTACTTGGATCTAGATTTTAAACATAAGTACAAGAGACAAATATATTCAAGTGATAACAGACGTTTTTTTTCTATATTAAAACTACGTATTCACATCGCAGTGCAAACCAAAACTTACAAAAATCTTGACACAAATATTCTAGGTATAGAGTTTTGATTTTATTATCAAATAATATCTCTGTAATAAAAAACTGATGAAAGTTATAATGCATAGAGAGGGGGTAGTAAGGTTTTTTTATTTTCTTTTTTGGTTTTTAAGGGGTAGTGACACTAAAAAGGTTGAGAAACGTGGGATAGATAGTTGATATAGTAATGTTATTATTATTTAAAATTTTCCTGATTTACTCGTTGTAGTTAATCTAATTATAATGGCAAGCCACAAAGCAACAATTATTTTTAAATAAAGATAATTAATTTAACCTATCTGACGGCATGGTTTTGAAACCTGCGTGATTGGCAAGGGTGATGTTCCGCTGAGTTGTACAGAGCTGCAGTATGTAGGGTAAAGATTTGCCTGATGATAGCCATCCTACGCTAAGCGGGGACAGGTTCAAGAAACGTACCAGTCATCAACTAGGGACTAGGGTTGCAAAATCCTAGAAAAGTGTACCAAAAAGAGAAAAAGAATCTGACGAATACTGTTGAAGAATACTTGAGGAGTGTTAGCCTCACAATTAAAATAATGCTTTTCATATATTGATTGTGCATCAACTGCCTTTTTCCAAAACTAGATTTTGAATGACATCTTACTTGTATGTTGTGACAACATTGTTAACCCCCAGGCCTCGGGCCTATTTTGCCGGAAGGTCAATATATTTCCACTTTGAAATAAAATTCAAATAAATAGAATATTTCTGAACGCATCCGAAAACTAAAAACTTTTTTTAAAAAGTAATAAATTACGCTTTCAAATTTTATAATTCAAAATACAATTAACATTTTAGAAGTATTAAATATATTAATGAAAACATAAAAAAGTTTTAAAAATGGCTCACCTTACTTTTTTCTAACAAAAATTACTGATGATGAAAGAAAAATAAAACACATACATATTTTAATAGGCAAATGTTTTATAAAAGTTAGCGTCAACTTACCTTTCGGTCAATTCATGTATAAATAATAATTATTAAAAAATTCCCAAAGCTACATTTTTTTTCCAATTGCGGTAAGATTCTTTGGTTTTGTGAAGGTATAAATTTGAATTATTTTGTGATTAACTTTTATATTTAAATATAAAGCGTGATATTTTCTCTTTCTAACACCGTTAAGACGATATTTCTAACCATATTAAGGTAGACACATCGATTTTTATGACACCTGTATGATTTGTTCCGAAAAGTAAACAAATTAGCTTGAGAAATGATTTTAGATTTCCACGGCCAAAGGTATTTTTGTTTTTGGGGTATTACGCCGCGTTGCGCTACCTCCTGCTTTAACCAACGTTTCGGACAACGTTACAGTGTCCATCATCAAGCCAGATGTGTAATTAACAGCGGTAAAAAGCACATACATTGACGATGGACACGGTAACGTTGTCCGAAACGTTGGCTAAAGAAGGAGGTAGCCCAACACGGCATAATACCCCAAAAACAAAAAAATAAAAAAATAATTTGCCTGAGGTATATTCCTTTATTGTGAAAGTGGAAGATATTCGTTGGTCACGTCATACAATGAGGAATGACACCTTTATACTCACACAGGACAAGTTTGGAGTGTGTATTAGTGAGCGGGAATTATCGTGTGGGATTAGTAACAAAGCTGGCAACGGAGGCGGCTCAGGAAGTTATTTCTGGCACTTCCGCATTAGGTCGCCTCACCTATACAACTTCTGTTTTGACACGTCCGGACGCACCGAAATAATCCAAACCACCTCCAATACAACCAGACATTCATAAAATAGCATATAAAATCAAGCCACCTCACCAGAAAGTATCAAACAAACAAGCTATGTGATTCCTGATCTCATAGATGGTAGAGTACTTATTTTTGTAGAAGCTTTTTTTAAATTAAGGCCACCTCAACAAAAAGTAAAAATCAAGAGAACTGAGTTGTTCCTGGTCAAAGAGATGAGTTAATGCTTTTTGAAGAATCTTTCTCTAAGTTTAAACCAAATTTCTTCTGGAAAGACATCAAAGCTCGTGAACGAACGAGGGAATCACGCGAAGAAAGATGAGATTGTTATTTTGACTACAAATTAAAACAAGACAGACTTTTAGTCGTTTCACTGAGAACTTCCAGAGAGGAAATGGTTCATAACTTTTGTGCTGGTGGTTAAATATTACCATAAATCTGCTTTTAACGACAGCTAGAGAGACTGAATCAACTTGGTCTGAAAATGCACCATATGCATGTTTTTTGTTAACAATGTTTTTTATAGCATTTAGTAAGTACATTTTTAAAACTATTCAGAGTATTTTCAAAACTAAAGGGCGGTTTTTTATAGTATGGCATATATGATAGTGAAAATTGAAACATTTTAATAAATCAGAAAAGGATTGAACAAAACAATATTGACATGAAGAAAACGATGTTGACATTACGACTGCCGTATTTTTTAAAAACAAATTTAACTAATTATAATCATAAGATAGTGAAAATAAATTTAACATTTTAATTTTCGTTTTAATGTTTTAATAAATAAATAAGAAATTTTAATGATACAGTGTTAGTGTATTTTGAAAACCCTACTGTAGAGTTTTATAAAAATAAATAGTTAAATTAAATAATCAGTAAATATTTTAAATTAAGTAATCAGTAAATATTTTAAATTAAGTAATCAGTAAATATTTTTAAACAGCAACAATCGCTTTATAAAATAAACCACGAGCTTTTTTGGCGGCTTTTCTCATCATAACACGGGCATGTGCCTAGTATGGCGGCCATAAATTCCACAATTGTTATATATTTACTATTCAAAGAATAAAGAAATATTAAAAAAAAAAAATATCCTTCAAATCCATAATGTGAATAGAATTAATCTATTCACACAAACTATTGAATTAAAACTAAATCGAATTAATGGCGGAGGTGATTAATGTTAGAGATCATGGGTCGACTCCCAGTTGCCTTTATATTTTTGTTTGTATCTTGTTCTCTTTCATGTTTCGTTTATATTTATTAGTAGATATTGTCATCTTCTTCTGTGATTAATAAGATTAAGTCAATAAAAAAAGCTTGCGTGTGGCTCATCAGGGTCTGGATTGATATTTTTCCAGGTTTCTCTGAATCTCTATAATAAGATTTCAGCACTTTGTGCGTCTGAGATGCGCCCACGGCTCGCCTCAAAGCTTTCAACGCCTTGCATGAAACCGGACTTAAAGAATGTACCCAATATGCCAAACAGTTGCAAGCTTTTTCTCCATTGGAACGCTTTTTCCAGGGTACGTTTGATATCAAAATTTCAGCGTTTTTTATACTTTGTGTACGAAAACGAACTATTCTCTTGCAGAATGTACTCGTCATTAATACAATACTTTACAGTTATAGAAAAATTTTCATTAGTTAATCGTGCAATAAAATGTATAAAATATTAACAATTTTAATTTACATAATTTCATCTTACTTAATGTGGTTAATACAAATTAATTTGAATGTATTAATTGGCGAAATTTTTATAGTTTCCTGCAGCGCATTACAATATTTCATCCCTTTGTAGAATAAACTTTATTGCATATTTGCTTTGTCCTTTTTTTGTAGTCTGATTTCATTGCACGTCGTTGTGTTATAACTGTGAATGTCCGTGTGGTAAGTAATTTTGTTTCGAGAGAATTTTAGTAGCCAATTTACTTCCTTTAACATTTGATTTATAGTCGTTAAAGGGTCGAGAAATAATGGAGTTGTTTAAAGTTATTACAATTTTCAGGATTTTTTTTTTACGAATTCTTCTCAAAAGAGAAAACTTTAAACCAAACATATGTTGTGTATATTCAGCATGCTTGGAAGTTTAGTTGTAAATCCAATTCAACTCCTAAATATTTCACATTATTATTAACATTTTCAATAATTTCACCATCAATTTTATTTTACTTTCACTGCATATTTTCTTATGTCCAATTATTATATATTTTGTATTTTTATTAAACTTATTTATTTTAGTCACCTTGATACATTTGCAGTTCACTATAAAATATTGATTAATTCTTCACATTGTCCACAATTTATTTTGTATATTAATGTATCATGGGCAAGTATTTTTCAAAATATTATTATGCTAAAAATTTTACGTAGAATGAAAAATAAAATCTTATCAACGTGAATCGTTGCTTTAGTACCAACATGAATCGTTGCTTTAATATCAACATGAATCGTTGCTTTAATATCAACATGAATCGTTGCTTTAATATCAACATGAATCGTTGCTTTAATATCAACATGAATCGTTGCTTTAATATCAACATGAATCGTTGCATAAATATCAACATGAATCCTTACTACAATATTAACATGAATCGTTGCTTTAATATCAACATGAATCATTGCTACAATATCAACATTAATCGTTGCTTTAACATGCAACATTAATCATTGCTTTAATATCAACATGAATCGTTGCTTTAATATCAACATGAATCATTGCTACAATATCAACATTAATCGTTGCTTTAACATACAACATTAATCATTGCTTTAATATCAACATGAATCGTTGCTTTAATATTAACATGAATCATTGCTTTAATTCAACATGAATCGTTACTTTAATATCAACATGAATCGTTGCTTTAATATCAACATGAATCATTGCTACAATATCAACATTAATCGTTGCTTTAATATCAACATGAATCATTGCTACAATATCAACATTAATCGTTGCTTTAACATGCAACATTAATCATTGCTTTAATATCAACATGAATCGTTGCTTTAATATTAACATGAATCATTGCTTT
Source organism: Limnephilus auricula (assembly GCA_951813805.1). Classification (NCBI taxonomy): domain Eukaryota; kingdom Metazoa; phylum Arthropoda; class Insecta; order Trichoptera; family Limnephilidae; genus Limnephilus; species Limnephilus auricula. Next base: position 9,228,736 of record OX638393.1, read on the forward strand.
AATTCAACATGAATCGTTACTTTAATATCAACATGAATCGTTGCTTTAATATCAACATGAATCATTGCTACAATATTAACATGAATCGTTGCTTTAATATCAACATGAATCATTGCTACAATATCAACATTAATCGTTGCTTTAACATGCAACATTAATCATTGCTTTAATATCAACATGAATCGTTGCTTTAATATCAACATGAATCATTGCTACAATATCAACATTAATCGTTGCTTTAACATACAACATTAATCATTGCTTTAATATCAACATGAATCGTTGCTTTAATATTAACATGAATCATTGCTTTAATTCAACATGAATCGTTACTTTAATATCAACATGAATCGTTGCTTTAATATCAACATGAATCGTTGCTTTAATTTCAACATGAATCGTTGCTTTAATATCAACATGAATCATTGCTTTAATATCAACCTGAATTATTGCTTTAATATCAACCTGAATTATTGCTTTAATATCAACATGAATCGTTGATTTAATATTATTAATAGTCAGTGACGCTTCGCCTAAGATTCAACACTCAATTTTAAAAACTTTTTTCTTGTCGAATCAAACAATATAGCGTTTATTATTATTTGTTGATACTTAAATTTCTAACCTCCATAGCCCATGATGGAAATAATGATGCGAGTTACGAAACAGTTTGGTTTCATGGTGTTTTTTTACGATGAAAATGTTTCCGACAGTTTTTTTGTCTGATAAAATGTGCGTAAATGGTACATTATAATTAATCAACAGGAATTTGTCGCAATTAATGGAAATATCTGAACCACCCAGTACAATCTCAATGTTCAACGACAATTTAACCTAAAACTGCTTATTTAAAATAATTTACCCCTTTAATCAAGACAGATCTTAAATTAGTCCCAGCGAGAGCTCGTATTGACGTCATCGAAATTCTTTCTCTTCTTTCTCAGGCGTCTTCTTTGAAAACGAAAAAGACAGAAGATACTAGAACGATGGCGTCGCGTACGATCTTTCGCTGTGACTAGTTTACTTCGAACAAACAAGACAAAGAAAAGAAAAGACTCGGATAGAAAACCAATATAATATTATAATCCATGCATCCAAGAGCCGCCTACCAGCAAAGTAATGGAGGAAAATCCCACAGAAACGAATGGCCGCCGACCGGAAATGACGATGACTCCCATTACGGGTTGGTTATTGGTTGGCGCTCAAACTGAAAAAACCGCGAAATGCGGACATCTTCCTGCCAACGGGCCTTTGCGTCAGCCATTTGCGATTCGTTCCATCATATGTGCAATGAGTGGTTATCAAAGCCGTTTGATTCTAGGAAAACATTTTATGAATATGTTAAGATTTTTGTTCTCGTTACTAGATGCTTTAATAATTCATATGTAGTGTACCTATATCTGTACACTATACAGTTCCAGTGTACACAAAACTCTATATCCCGACTGCACAGTTCTCAATTTTTATAAATCTCAAATGTCTATACAGGCTAAAGCATTTTTAACCTCGTAAGGTGATTGTAAAAAGAATTCGTATTCTAGTCTTTCATATTAGGGAAAAAGCTTTCTACAAGTCATGATTTAAAATATTAAGATGAATTAATTATTTGCGCCCGTGCATACACAATACGAATATGAATAAATAGTTTTGTTCATAAAAAAACCTCAAATCTTTCAAGAATAGCTAACAAATACAATATTATATTGAATCACCGATGCAATATAGTATTTATTAGCCTTTCTTGAAACATTTGAGTTTTTATTATAAACAAAACGATTTATTCACGTTTATATTTTAAAGGATAACTGTAAAAAGCGTTTTGTTCGTAAGAACTTCAGTCCCGTTTTTAACCGTTTTTACTATTAAAATGATCGTTTTTTCGAATAACATTTTTCTCCGTGTACACAGACAAATAAATATAAATTGTAATAAATTCCTTTAAATTGCAAATTACTAATAGGTAATATAATTTATGTTGATGTTTATTATTAGTTTTTACTAACACTTCTTCGTGTGGTCAACCAATAATAAATTAGATGACATTAAAATATACTGCTTTTCCGACTGATCTTTGAATTTTGGATTTAGGGTAGCTTTCTAATGAAAAATTATTTTAATATTTTAATGAATGAAGATAATATTAGCGAAAGTCAATCGAAAATCAGAAACCGGAAAATCAGAAAAAGATACGGATACATTTAGTTCGAGTTGAATCTTGCAATCATACATGAAGATAGCAGCCAATAAAAATATGCGTTAAGAAAAATGCAAAATAATGTTGGTGGTTTTCAGTCGCGGTATGATTAAAGTAAAAATGACAGAATCGTATAGGGATACGTTGGCGCAGTGGATATCGCGTTGGCCCGGATTGCCAGAGGTCCTGGGTTCGAGTCCCAGATGTATCCGTATCTTTTTCTGATTTTCCTGTTTCTGATTTTCGATTGACTTTTGCTAATATTATCTTCATTCATTAAAATATTATAATTTGAGGTTTAACTCTTTAAGTTAATAAGTTAAAAATAAAAATATTTCATCCTAGACTTGCAGATAAAGTCAATAGATGTCGCATTAATAAAAGTGACAAAATAAAATTTATCCTGACACTATCTAGAGGGCATTTAGTTCGAGTTGAATCTTGCAATCATACATAAAGATAGCAGCCAATAAAAATATGCGTTAAGAAAAATGAAAAATAATGTTGGTGGTTTTCAGTAGAAGTATGATACAGTTAAAAATGACCGAATCGCATAGGGATACGTTGGCGCAGTGGATAGCGCGTTGGCCCGGATTGCCAGAGGTCCAGGGTTCGAGTCCGAGATGTATCCGTATCTTTTTCTGATTTTCCTGTTTCTGATTTTCGATTGACTTTCGCTAATATTATCTTCATTCATTAAAATATTATAATTTGAGGTTTAACTCTTTAAGTTAATAAGTTAAAAATAAAAAGAAAAATAATTTGTTTATGTCACAAGAAAACCGCTCGAATGGTGAACTTTGACTTCATTAATTTTGCACAGATATTTCTTTCTGGATTTTCTAATAAGAAAGTAACCCTTTTCAGCTTGCAGTGTCTTGAGATTTAAAGCTTGGGTGCTATTTATAATTTAATTATAAAAAATAAGAGGATCGTCATTATTAGATATTATCTAACATATAAGCCGTGTACTAACAATAAAGGACTATAGATTTGTATTATTAGTCACTTTAGTCGTTAATCATTATATTATTGGTTGGAACCAGTTCGTTTCGGATGCTACGTGCCTACTTCAGAGCAGATGTAATACTAAAAATTGAGTGATACTATTTACATATAAGTTGATATACAGAGTGTTAAGCATCATACTTGACGTACTTTAACCAGTGATTCCCGACATTATTTGGATTAAAAAATGTAAATGAAATTTTGGTCTCCGGTGACTTTTTAGATGTAATTTTTTTTTTTTTAAACTTATTCTTCAAAATCAAAGAAAAAAAATTCTTCTACATGTCGTCCCTGGTCTCTAAGCCAAGTAATCAATAAATCCCTCACCCCGCCCCTAACTTCCCAATACCTATTGATTTTTATGTATTTGTAAAAAAAAAAAACTCTGGAGACCAAAATTTTATTTACATTATTTACTTCAAATAATGTCAGGAATCACTGGTTAAAGTAAGTCAAGTACGATGCTTCACACCCTGTGTATTGATTAGAATGTAATTATGTTGAGTGCGAAAAAGAGGAAAAAACCAATTTCAGAGACAGAAACATAGAATGACAATATGTAAGAACAGGGCATAATCTGTCATGTTTAATTGATAAAATCATTGATATAAGTGTGATTGTAAAAAAAGCGTGCTTCTGACGTAGTAATGACATATATTGATGAAGTATCCATATAATCAGTGCGGCACTTAGGACGTTCGGGTGCTGTGCTTCGGGCGCTACGTCTCAGGGAGTGCTACAATAAGAAATGAAAAAGAGGAGGAAGGGCTACTCGAATGGTATATCAGTCGTTTTCCGAACTCCGTGCTAGTTGCTGGTTTGAATAAGTATCAATATAATATTTTTATACATACAGTAACACAATTAACGTGATACTTAAAAGAATTCATAATCTACTCTTTCTAAGAAGTTATCGCTTGTTATTTTATTAAGCTGAATTAATGATTTACACCTATACGTAATTTGAATTTGAATAAATATAAATTAAAAAGCCCATAAACAAACCAAAATCTTTCAAGAAAGGCTTACAAATATATAAATGGATTTAGTCACCGATACAATATTGTACTCGGAAGCCTTTCGTGAAAGATTTCAGTATGTTTATGGACAACTAACTATTTATTCAAATTCATATTGCATACGTAAGGACCCAAAGAGTTAATTCAATTGATGTTTTTGTCCTAAAATACATAAATAAACTCGCACTATCTACGAAGGAGCAGATTATGAATTATTTTGATTAATGCCTTGGATCACGATGGATAAAACTGACTGAAAACTTAAAACCTTTATCGATTTAAATTTTTTTGACAGGGTCGTTGATATTAACGGTTCAAGAAAAGCACGAAGTCACCAGCAATTACGAGTAGGTATTACCGGTTTTAAAACTACACTTTTAACATCTTCAGTTTAATTTATATTATAACAATTGTTTATCACAGTATACAATAGAGGGGGGGAGGGTGTAAAAAATTTACTTCGCCACTGAATGATAGACCTAATATTCTTCAGTTTATGCAAAATTTCCAAGGTTGATTAGTTCTCTTATATCTTATTATTAACTATGTTCTTACATGAGGGGTACTTAGATTGGTGCTTATCCACTTGGAATTCGTAATCGTTTTGTTACTATTATGCTAATATAATTTCATTTGTATCATGGAAGTCATAAAGATACTAATTCTGGCATCAGGCATTAATGCTGTAAAAATTATTGGACTGTATTACAATACAATAACTTCATCATCGTATGAACTAATCAATAATTACTCATATTATATTTGCAGATATCAGAAAACATACATTTTTAATTCTCATAAACAAATTTTCATTGTGATTTTCAATACCAAACTTGAATATTAGGAATTAATTCTAAATTTATTCAACCAATAAATTTATTTAAACTTCCGACCGGTTTGAGAATAACCCTTCCTTCTTCAATAAACAATTAAAACAGAAATATGTAGTTGTGTTATAGTGGGAGGTGCAAGGAGAACAGAATGGTAAGTAGCCGAGAAAACAGAGTGATTTCTGTTTCCAAAATAATTTGTCTTTAGTTCAACGCTCAACAAAAATATTAAATAAGTTATTTCCAACGGTCAATAGATTGCCACGAAACAGAATAGGGTATTTCCACGGTTTTTTTTATTGCTTAAAAAATTAAGCAAAAAATTACGATAATTATGGCATTTTTATTTTATTCTTATGTTGACGAATAAAGTTTCTAGAGCTAATCTAAGTTTACCATTTTTGAATTACAGCCAAAACGATATTTTGGGGCGGAGCAATCGTGTGACGTCATAACAGTTGACGCTTCAGTAGTACAGTGTTTATTTATGCTGTCAGATGGCTGACGACACGCTTAATATGCACTAAAAAAATTTAAAAAATGTAGTAGTTAGATACTAACGAGTACTAATCAATTCAGTTTCCGGAATTTAAAAAAAACTAATTTTAATGGGTTTTTTAAACTTTAAAAACACAAAATGTCATTTTTCATCGACCTTTTAAATGAAAAAACACTTCATATCAGTTGCATAATAATAAGAAGTAAGTATTGCAATTTTCAAAAATTAAAAATAATGTATATTAATCACTATTTTCCTCGATTTAACAAACACGAAAACTCATTTCTCGCGATATTTGATCTGTGCGACCACCATGCTTTTGCAAATAGCCATTGCCAACAGTGCCATCCTAAGAGAACAGTAGTAATGTAACCAGTGACTAGAAACGATATTTAGACAATAATATGATTATTTTATACACATATTTTTGAGTTTCTTGTGTGGTTAGGTTAGGCTAGGTTAGGTTGGGGTAGTGTCGGGGAGGGGGGAGGCGGAGAAATGGAAGGGTAGGTTAGGTTACGTTAGTTTAGGTCAGGTTAGGTTAGGTTAGGTCAGGTCAGGTTAGGTTAAGTTATGGTAGTGGGAGGGGGGAGGCGGGGAAATGGAAGGGTAGGTTAGGTTAGTTTTCGGAGTATAATTTTTTAAAATAATATTTAAAAAACTTGCATAAAAACCTAAAGGTTTTTTAATGTATTCTATAAGTATATATTATAACCTTACCTAATATATCTATTAAGTTCAATTTAAAAATTTAAAAATAACCTATCCTAACCTACCCTTCCATTCCAAAAGCATGGCGGTCGACAGATCAAATATCGCGATCAATGAGTTTTCTTGTTGAATAGAGAAAATAAAGGTTAATATACATTATTTTTAATTTCTGAAAATTGCAACACTTAGTTCTTATTATCTAACAGATACGAAGTGTTTTTTCATTTAAAAATTCATATTTACCGTCGTAATTCGTAACATGGCGGTCGGTGAACAATGAAATTTTGTGTTTTCAAAGTTAAAAAGTGCATATTAAGCGCGTCCCGATTTTGTAAATATTTACCTCAAAACCGCTGTCGGTCATAATAATAGTGTAAAATATATATCAAAGTTAACAAAATATCACAATTATCTTCGAAAATAAGAAAAAAAAGGTAAATATCACGAGCTTTATACGGACACAAACGTTAGTTGTCAATTCGCAAAGGAATGTAAAGGAATGTTTGGTTAAGCTGGGAGCTAGCCAGAGCTGGGCCACCATTGTGACGTCACAATCCGATCAGCCACTCACGGGCCGTTTGGATTTCGTCAGTTTTTTAGCGTTTTTAAAATCAATAAATTTGAATGAAAACATAAAAAACAAACATTTTTAATACGATGATTAAAATCAGAAAAATAATCTTTAAATATTCCATACATTTTCAACAGAATCCCCCCTTTGTGAAAATACCCTATTGTTGAAAACGTTGGACATTTCAAGGTTAATGCTCTACTTTTGATCGTGTCCTGATATCCGGTTTAGATAATCCAAAGCATATGATTTTTAAATTATCAATTTGTCATTTATTCGCTAGAGGTCAACAATCTTTCTAATCGCAAACGCGGAAGGTGAATTAAGCAGCTATGACACAATATATAAATCATGACAAGAGATGATCTCTCACTTAAAGGCTAAGTAATAAATACATATGTACAATCTATCTGCCTTAAAAACAAGATTAAATTAATTTACAGCAGGAACTCAACACGTATTATTAATATATACAAATATTCGCATTTAATCAGCAAGAAAGATAACTCTTTATCGCGTTTGCCAAATTAGTCGGTAATTTGAGGTATATAAATATATTTGGTTTTTCCCCTTATCGCTGACCGAATAGAAAATGTCATCTATTGTTAATCCGCCAACGTACGTGAGAATTACTTTTTGAGAAATTGCAGATATGAATAAAAAGATGGAAGGAAGATACTACAATTAACTGGTGGAAACATGAAAGATATAGCAAATTGAATATTACCTCCTTACTGCAGATCTTAGATAAGTAAAAGCATGCGATAAAACGATATGTACATATACTGATAAGGCTTTTTTATGTGATTACCACCCAAGAATCCCATCCGACCGGAAAAAATTGGAACCATTGCATCCCCGTTTAAGGAATGTTATGAGACTGATTGTGATTGGGAATAGGAGTGAAAATGAAGAGAGATTACTAGAAGAAGAGAGGGAATGATTGGAAGAAGAGAGAAAAAAACTGGCAAATACCGCAGCCTTAGTCACAAGTAATAAAGGAAAACAGCAAGAACATCAGGGAAAACGGGTGTTTTCAGGGTATTTCGGTCTGCCCCGATAGTTTTGGCACCATTGACGAAGTGTATCGCGGGTTCAATCGGAGGTCTTTAGTCGCAACTTGAGAGCAATAAGAAAGCATCGATTTATTTTTCAACATATTCCTGCAGAATGTACATGTACTTGTACAGTTGGTTTAATTTTTTTTAAAATCTACAAGAAAAAAGTTTGAAAATGAGTAACTAAAAAAAAGTTTTGGGAAACTCTGAACTAGTGAGTTTCATGTAGAAAGGTGAATACGTGTCATCATAATTATGTACAAAACATATATACACAGGGTGTATTAGCACGTACCCGAAGGATTTTAACCAGCGATTACCGAGCACATTTGAAGTTTAAAAAAAATACAAGTCGTTTTGCTATCCGATGATGATTTTTTTCTATTAAAACAAAAAATATTATTTTCAACCACACATCACCACTAATCACACTCCTACATTTCGCGACGGGATCTCATGATATGCGCGCTGTTTTGTGTGTCACCGTACTGCTGGAAAGAGACGGAGTGCTTATGACGTGATCCGCTAGGCTATTCCCGACTACTCAGTTGCAACGTGTGATGAAAAAATATATTTAAATTGGTTTAATAGAAATGACGTATAATATTAAATATTTTGTACTTCAAACAAGTTCAAGTATTGTTTGTTAAAATCCTTCGGATAGGTGCTGCTACACGCTGTATATTATATTCATACACACTTCATAGATTATTATAGATTTACGAGCTACGTAATGAGAAAAGTAATGGATTTTTCATGTCCGTACAAATCCATCTCAGATTGTCGTTTGCGATGTCACTGTTTTGCACAAATGCCTTATTTTTACTGATTAGTCGTCATCCATCACGATATCGGATCTATAAAAGTATTATTGAAATAAAATCGTTTGACGTCAGAATCTCGTGCCACATTATATTAGGCACTTATCAATTACCCTGTAGATGCTTGTAGATTACGAGGGGCTTATAGGTGTCCGAAAATAGATCAAAACATCATCATCATCATGTTTTTGGCTGTCCTAAAATAAAAGACTTCCCCAAACTAATTAAAAAGAAAGTGGACGGACGCCGACCACAGAAGAGGCTCCTTTTCAATGAACCTGCAGGACGAAGGCTTCTTGGATGACTTGAATGTAAAATGGCTGGGCGGTAAGGATACAAAATAAACACGTATTTCCTAAAGATTCGGCCGGAAATAGGAGACCGACAAGAACGAACCAAAACTCTATCTACAATATTCATAGTGCTCTTAGACAAGTAGTGCTGTTGTATCTGCTATTTAAAAATAAACTAAGAAGATTTTAGCAATATAACAGAAAAATTCTTAGCAATGTAACAGAAAAAATTGCGAGGGGAAGGGGGACGCAGGGGGGGGGAAGAGGAGGCGGAATGAAGGAGGACGAATGGGAAATGAAACTAAGTGAGAAACAATTTATTTATTTAAGTAGCATTGCAATGCATAAAACATAAAACAAGAAATAAATAAAGTCTTTCATAAAACAAGTATTAAAAAAAATATCTACATTTCGAACAGTAAATTATTTATTCACGACAGTTATGAGTTATGACGTATGACTTGACTCAATAAGCGAAAAAAGAACTGGTGATAAAAAGGCTATAAAAAACTATAATATCAATTTGTCTTAAGAGTGATATAATGATGTCATTTACCATTATTCTGAATAAAATCGGAACTATAAAATAACATTAGTTTTTTTAAGATTAAAATTCACAAACTATATAAAAAAGACAGCGCAAAGGCTAAACTTGTGTCTAGCCACCTAAGCATCGTTTTTTGCGTATTATTCAAATTATTAAAATTTAAAGTGTTTTTGTAATTTTCAGTATGGGATATTTCAGTGAGGATTCATTACCTTAACTAGTTACAAAAAATAGATAATATAAAAATTTTGTATTTTGATTTTTATGATTTTTTTTCTTCTAGGACAAGTTTTATTATTGACCTGTAAAATATGTCACAAGTTCTTTTCGCCAGTTTATATTTCTTTGAATGTACTGGGAAGCAATTAGTTGATTTAGCATAAACATTTTAAATCCGCTCGAAGATTTCCATTCCCTTCAATAATAACAGCAAATTTATTTTGTGACACAATTTAAAATATATATATTTAATTTTAACCACTTTCTATTGTTTCGACGTGGAAAAACTTCGTGGAGGTAAGATGACATAAAAAATCGGCAAAACTCTGTCCACTCCGGGTCTATAAAGGTGGGCGAAAGAAGGATAAGATTATGATGAAGAAAAGCAAGGTGAAAAATAAAATGGCGAATTAGAAGAAACTGAAGATAAAGAAAAATATAGAGAAAAATGGTTATTTGAAGAGTATAAGCGAAGGATGCGAAGTCAAAAGACTAGAGACGAAATGCTAGGAACCGGAAGAAGTGGAGAAGATGAAAAAGAGGTAGACGACGAAGAATAGTAAGATGAAGATAATAACGGTTATGATAAAAAAGAAATACATGAAGAAACAGAAGATGAATAAAAGTTTGAAGATGTCTGTAACGAAGAAGATGATATAGTATAACGACAAAATTAAAACATTATTATGATTACGAGGGGAACAAAAATTAGAAGAAGATCATGACGACGAATAAGAAGAATCTAACGAATGCAAAGAAGAGCGTATCCTACTCCGCTGTTTGCCCCTGAATGTGCTGTTTTTATCTCACCCCAATTACTCAGAATCTGTTATCTGCCACCGAGTTGTTGTTCCCAGTGGGTTACATTATTAATGTAACTATTTGAAGCAAGTTATTGACTCCAGGCTCCCAACATATTCAGTCTGGCGTATAATTAGTAGAGTTTAAATACGTCCTATATTATTACTATGTAGACAGGTACAAACGTTCGACTTGGTAAACCAATACGTCTTGCGTCTATGCAAGAAGTTCCTAATTCAAATAAAGATATTCGGTTACGTTCCAGAAATAAGACATCTTCATTTCGTGCAACCCTTGGAATTTAGGGAACCCGGCTAGAGTTATTTTCTTATTTAGTTAATTTATTGCTCTAACTTCCAACAATAATTATTATGTAATCGACGTAGATAAAACAGACAAGGATATATGAACATTGAACACCCTTTATCTTAGCCCCATATTAGTATTATGACGAGTGATCGCCGGTAGTCCATTTATTCTAAACCCACTTTAAATTTTTCAGTGTAATAATTCGAGCTTCGTTCTTCGCAATTGTTTTTGTTCGATTGCTTTAAGGAATATAACGATTAAAAATACAGAAAAAAAAATTCCTCTGGTCTTATTACTGGGGGGTATATTTCGTCTATTGGGTACATGTAATATGGACTGCGCTAAACTAAAGCATAAATCTAATGTAAAATATTTTGGAATCTTAATATATAAAAATGTTAATTGGAAAGACAAATCAATCTCCCTGTGGAAAGAATAAGAAAACTTATCTACGTTTTCTACAACATACGAAATATTTTAAACAAGAAAACTGTCAAAATTATCTATTATGCATAATCCAGTCCTTATTGCAGTACGGCATTATTGGGTGGGTAGGGGCCTTCAAGGCTTCCTTACAACCAATAATTACAATTCGAAGAATAATTATAAAAATCATTCTTAGGAAACCGCATACTACTTCCCTACTTTAGAGTTATTTCGGGAATTTAATGTACCATCTATCACAGAATTATATAAGAAGTATAAGAGAATCGCCTTATATAAATAATATTTTATACAAAAAATTCACAATCAAATAGCAATAGATTAAAAACAAGCAATAGATTAAAAACTAATGGCTTAGTAGCCATCCCTATGCTTAGAACGACCAGGGCTCAGTACCACTATTTGTATTTAGCTGTGAGATGGTACAATGTATTATTGTCCAAAAACAAAATCTGTATAACCGAAAGATTGAAATATGAACAATTCAAAAAGCAAATTTTTCCCTTAAATTGGATAATGGTATATTGTATATTTTAATTTACGCTTACTTAATCTGTACTACTTAATATTTAAAATGAAAACTATTTGTCTTATCTTTCAATAACAATTTTTTCTAAATTGTGTACCTATGTTAAATTATGTTTGTATTTATTTCATAAGTCTTTGATTAATGTTAACGTATTTCATTAGAACATTATTTTCTAATAAATACGAGCTCCTAGAGCTCAACTTACGAAGTAGTAGAATAATAATGAATAATTATATAACTTTGCATAATGTAATCAATTGTAATGTTAAAAAAAAATCTTGTAAATACGTAAAAAAAAATTCTAGCATTTAATTCATTAGGACAGAACGACCACCAAAGTTGCACATACATTGCGTATGTCTGATATGTTATCTTATAATGTACATCTCAGTATTCGTTGTGCAAAATTCATTACGCAAGAACTCACCCCTCATAAATTTTTAGAACTTCGTGTAGGTATCTTCTCGTACCAGTAAAGAAAATGATATTTTTACCTACAAGCGCATGGAAAAAATCATAATAATTCAAACAGTGCGTATAAACATACTCTCACGAAATTCTGGGTGACCGGACAACTCAGAGTCATGCAATTTCAACACCTCATTTAAAAATATTTAAAAAAAGAAAAGAAAAATTAACTGCGTTACGTTAGGTAAGGTTATGGGATATTTTTTAAACAAAAAAATCATATCTTATGATAACTTTTCTGAGGGGTGTTGTAGTTGCATCATTCTGAGTTGTCATGGAACCGAAATAATGACAGAATCCTGTACCCTACCTACCTACGAACCTCATTTGCCCCGTCCCGGGCTTTAAACCCGTATTGCTGTGTCAGGAACCAAGAAGTTTACCTCTCTGCCACGGAGGTGATAAAAATCATACTTTTTTTTATTTATTTGTTTTATTTTAGCGATTATATAAAATATTTTTGCAAACAATATATAATGGTGAATTTGAGTAAAGATTCTGTTTTTCTTAGTCTTTCTCACTAGGGAGTCCTGTGTCGAGGCGGACTAAAGATATTTAATTATAGTTTATTTGTCTTCTATGTAGTTTTTAGTGACTATTAAGATTTTTTCATTGACCTCTTACAGCCAAATTTTTAACCTTGATTTGTACTCATTATTTTTTTTAATTAGTTTTATGTCTTGAGGAAGGATATTGTGGAGTTTTTTTGCAAAATATGTGTAGTTTTTTTGCAAAATATGTGTAGTTTCTTTGTCCAAATGTGGTTTTCTTGGAATGTTTTTTCTGTCATTTTTGTTCGATCTAGTGTGATGGATGCACGGTCTAGTAAAGGATTCAGGATTTTTGAATAGCTTAAATAATATATATTTGGCATGTATTTATTGTACATAATTTACAAAATATGATATCGTATTCATTTTAAAATATAGTACATATTTAGTCATACAGTACCTACGATGATCAATAAAATTTCCCACGAAAGAAGAGTTGCTAGAATAATATTTTATCACAACAAGAAATGCCACATTTCGGCGTTATGAAACATAGCTAGCTACTTATGAAATACGGCAAGTGTGAATCATGATTCATGATTAATCATCCATTTATGGGTTCATGTGATGCATGTTGCATACATCACTACCGTTCTCACTCACCAGGACACTTCATAGCTTCCTGTTTGCGATAAACAGACCGCCATTTGCATACCGGAACCTAGATATAACTCACATAAGTTTGTCGAGTTTAGTCATCGGCTGATCGGCGTCTCTTGTGAAAGTCATATTTGGGACTTTTTATGCTTCATGTGACTTTGACAATGGAGACGTGTCTAAACAAAATCGCAAATAGCGATCAGTCAATTGAAATTTATTGCAAAAAGACGAGCTTAGTTTATTGCAGAGATCGATTGTCTTCAACATATAATATAGGGCTCTTAGTTCTCAAGTTCGTTTTTAGATATTGAATTTATGATAAAATTTGAAATGCTGTGAAGGAAAAATGTTAATTGTTCAGGAGGGAGAAAAAAAAGATTTAGGAAAAAAACATATCTCCTGTTTTTGAAGACCTGTAAAAAAGTTTTTTTTTATAAAATTACATTGAATAGACCTTTAAGAATACTTGTAAATTTTAAAAAAAAAGTAATTTATTTTAAAATTTTCATTTGAAAAATCCTTTTAAAATGCACATCGTAAAGTATCTACACACGTATTTCCTTCAAAAATTTCCACATCGCAGATCGAAAGAGAAAAAAACGGAAGAAAAAACATATTTAATTAATTTTTGGATTTTTTGCCCTTTATAGCATTTCAAATTTCCATGATCGATATAGTTCTCAATTTGGGAGGCGGGTATGGGTACCGTTCATTGGATAACCAAAACACTTCTATAGGTCACCCCAAGTTCGCTAAGTTTTGTGACTTTAGCAGGGGTGCCCGGTTCGATTGGGTGAAGCAGGCGCGGATCCAGCCCTTGAAAAAGGTTGTGGGCACAGCCACCCGAAAATCGGCCAAGTGCTAGTCGGAGTACGAACTCGCCCATAAACGCCTTTTGAATTTGATTATTTCCTTTTTTCCGCGCATCAGGACTTTGGCCTTAGGAATAGATGTCATCATTGGAGGAAGTCAGACCCGATTTCGTCGATTTCGTCAAACAGTTTGGATTAAATTCCAAACCAATTTCAATCAATAAATTATTCTTTTTTCCAGTAGCCAGTAAGCCAATATACGGACTGGGTAAATAGGTATCTTGACGTTATCTCAGGAGTAGTAAGTTTGACCATCAAGTGAAATGCACCAGCTACCAATACCACTACGCCATTCTTCCATGTAGCTATTTTCAAGCGACGCTCGTCTGTACCTTCCATACTAATATTTGTGTTTGGAAACGCCGCTAGGCGCTGCACTAGCAATATAGTATGACAGGTAGCGGGTAGCGCGAACGAACAACTACTGAACCGATTTTGGTACAACTAACTACATCTTCAAAGGATATCAAATCAATTTAAACGCCAGGAAACATTTTACATTAGATAACTTTATTTAAAATTACAATTAAATTACAAATTCAGGCTTACGTTTCTTTTTTTGCGAAAACGTTGATAATTTCATTGAAATCCAGGTTTACATCTTTGTATATACAGGGTGTGAAGCATCGTACTTGACTTACTTTAACCAGTGATTCCTGAGATTATTTGAAGTAAAAAATGTTAATTAAATTTTGGTCTCCGGTGACATTTTTGAAGTTTTTTTTTAAGTAAATACTTCTTTAGGCACGCTTGACTTGAGGGGTGAAATTACGGCGTTACGAGAGGCGTAATATTGGGCGTTACGAACGTTACGGAGGAAATTATTTTTTAGGTTCATTCCTCACAATCTAATCGTAACAACAGGGCTCAAATCCATAGTAATGACGTTTGGAATGGGTGCTGGCATTTATTTTAAACTGTGTAAGAATTAAATCAACAATCCCATTCTAATGCTGGGGCCGCATCTGCGCCTATCGTCCCGAAGTAATGCGTGCCGATACTTCGTACGTTTGAAAATTTGAAAAAAAGAATACGTTTACTTTAATTTGAAAAAAGAATACGTAAATAATATTTGTGACGAGAGCCGATAATGGCCAGTCACGTTTGCGCGTATTGTGTCATAGCACGAAGCTTCGTGACGATAGGCGCAGATGCGGCCCCAGCATAAGCGTAAATCCCATGATAAATTTTTCATTTCCAGTGTGCGAACTCAGTGCATTGAAACAACTGATTTGTCACGATGATTGGTAACAATCCAAACGATTCTTCAATTTAGATTCTTATACAGTGAGGATTGGAATGGTTTTATTCGATGCCAGAAAGAAAATTCGATTGGATTACTAAAGAAGTATTTACTTCAGTCGTGTGGAATAAAGCACACTCGTATTTTTTTCTACAAAAACGTAAAAATCAGTAGGTATTGGGATGTTAGGGGCGGGGTGAGGGATTGGTTGGTTACCTGGCTTACTGACCAGTGATGACATGTGGAAGTTTTTTTTTCTTTGATTTTGAAGAAAAAGTTTTTTTTAAAAAAGACATCTAAAAAATCACCGGAGTGCGGAACGGAAATCACAAATAAACTCAATGGAAACACTACAGAGCTTATTTATAAAACTATAGTTGCTCCACATTTTGATTATTGCTCCTAGATGTTATATTTGGCCAATGAAGGAAATTTTAACAAGCTAGATGTTATACAGAATAGAGCAATGAGTATATTGGGAAAAGCCAAACATGCAAGGGATAATCAAATGAGAGAGCATCTAAACTGGATTACAATAAAAAAGAGACTGTTATTTAATAATTTTTGTCCATGAACAACCAAATGCCAAAATATTTTAAGAATGAAATTGTGTTTTAGAGATACGATACGATTGTACCACCCCAGCCAGGAGCAATCCTGTCCCGGTGAGACCGGTACACCAGGGGGCACTGATTTGTTAGGACTAGGAACACGTGCTCTAAGGATAGGAAGGAGGTTGGAGTTTAATCGACCGGTATACATGGCAACCTAATAAGCCAATATTGGAATTTAGGATGGGCAGGAATAAAGGAATTTATTGAGCGTTGTATTTTTTTCCCTGTTTTATATCTTCCTTCTTCTTGCTTCTTCTTACATTTGTTTGCATCTTTTTGGCGCTTGCTGGTTCTTCTCGCCTCTTCTTGGCTATTCTTCTAGTTTCTCTTGGCTCTTCATGCTGTTTCTTGACTCGCCTTGGTTTTTCTTGCATATTTTCTTTAATTGGCTCTTTTTGCATCTTCTCCCCCCCCCCCCCCCCTCCTCCTTCGTGGCTTACCTTTTCTTTTCTTTGCTCATCTTGTTTTCTTCTTGAATTTTCTCACTTCGTACCTCCTATTATTGGTTGTTAAGGACACTTCTTGGATCTTACCAAGTAGCCACTTCGTCCCGGCATGCAACCCCGCCCCACTCACACCCATACACTGTCTCACTTTTTTCCTAGTGGATCGGATTATTTTAGAAGCCTGCCGGCTTTCTCCCTTTCTTCTTCCTTGATCTTCTAATTTCCGTTAAATATCTAAATAAAATATAAACATAACAAAGAACTTAAACACGTTAATATTAATTTATCTTTACACAAATTCCGTGTACGAACAAAGAACACTCCTCTGAAATGTGATGAATAAAGAACGGCTGGAAAAAAAACATTAACAATTAAGAAAAGTATTTTTAAAATGTGCCATCTAAGGCATTATTTATTTTGAAGATTGCTTTCCGAGTTCAGTGCTCCGAACTATTAGGTTAACAAAAACAATCTTTACCATCTACTCTTAAATAAACAAGATCCGAGAAATCTGAAAGCAATAAACATTAATTTTGTTTTTGACACAAGTGGTCTTACTTAAAAAATAAAAAAAATCTTATCTTTTGCTGATGGTGTCTCTGGATACACTAGTCCGTTTTTGTTTAGCCTCAAGTCACATTAAATCACTTCACACCTTATTGTAAACTCTGTTTCACACTCGTAGTGTTATGTCTACATTCCTAGGTTCATCCCTAACCCGATAAGCTTTGTGTGATTCTACCAACTGTGTTTGGAATGCGCTTTGAAATATTATTTAAAAAATCAGACATAACTTTCTAACGGAATGAGGTAAAATTAAATCGCAAAGTCCAGCAAATTGTACTGATCGTAACGCGCGTATGTATCATTTTTCGGGGAAATCGGTCCAAGAAAACGCCGGGTAATTTAAAAAGAAACGAGGACCACAAAATTCACGTCCTCACTCGACAAGCACACACTTCAATCGTACATTTATTATAAGCAATAATTATCAGCCTGAAACACACATTGAAAAAATCTTCCGAGAAAAAATACATGCCGCCGAAGGGGCCTCGAACGTGTCCTTCTGATGTCCGGTCAGGTGCTCTAATCCTCTGAGCTACGGCGGCTTACCTCTTACCCGCTAAATGATTCAATATATACTAGTGTTTCATTCAACAACCGCCGAAGATTTTTTCGATGTGTTTCAGGCTGATAATTATTGCCATTTTGTGCTATGCATAAAAATCTTGTCTTAAACATTAATTTATCAATTAAAAACAATAGAGATGTACGTAATTACGAAACCAGAAGTGTAAATAGAATTAGAATGCCACGTATGAAGAAATCAAAAATCACAGAACTGCCTAATGTACAGAGGACTAAAGATGTATGATGAAGCCTGAAAGTCTAAAGAATGAAGGAATAATGAATGTATTTAAAAAGAAATGTTATTTTTACTGTAAAAATATTTAAAGTTACAAAATGAAATTTTATCTTGTTTATATTAGTTTATATTCATGTTGTATAAACTAACTCAATAAATAATAATTTAAAAAAATTAAAAGTATAATTTTTCCAATACAAGTATTCATGTGCCAAAAAGAAACAGATGTTGTCAAAAATGTGACATAACATGTCAGCATATCGTCTATGGCTCTTGCTGCGTTTTGATTCACGCACGATTCATGATTCATTGTGTTTTTTTATTTTATTTTATCAAGGCAAAGCGTTTATTATCATCAGCCTATCGATCTCAATGGACCGTGAAAGTGTGACATTACAAGACCATTAGGGTTGTGGGCATGCCCACCGTGCCCACAACGGTGGATCCGCCCTTGGGGTGAAGTGTGTTCAGGTCTTGGCGTCAGACGCGTCTGTCCATCAATTGCGTGGCAGGCCGGATTAGGAGAGGCAGGTTTTGGGAGTCCCTTTGATCTCTCCAGTTGGTATCTCTCGACCCATCGTCTTGCATCGCAGCTTGAGGGATGGGTTCATACAACCTAGATACATTGACCCCCAAATTCCAACACTCTCTTCATAACTTTTCCCTTCCCAGAACTCCACACAGCATCCCCAAAGACGATATGGGACCTGAGGATTTTTTTTATTTCGCAGGGCCTTCTGTGTTAAGCTAAGTAAAATAAAAAACGATTTTAAAAAATGGCGTAAAAACTAGCCTAAAAACCTAACTTACAATAGTTTACCCAGTTTTTTTTTTCATCACGTTAAAAGGTGTTCTGATTTGTCACTGTTTCGTTCTGTCCGGTCCGTTTAACCAAACACATTTTTTTTTAATTCAACAACATAACAATCGCATACTAAGACGGTATCGGGGAGCACAAATCCTTTTTCTTTTCTTTTTGTTCTTCTAATTTATCAATCATTATATTTTTTCATTTCTTGCATATTATAGCGTGTGTAATTTTGTGATTACACACGCTATAATAATGTCTCAATAAATTTCAATCCAAATACCTAATTAGTCATCGATTACATGAACAATAATGGTGATTGTTTCTGTTGTTCTATCACCACCCATATTATTTCATAACCTATGTTATGAAATAATATGGGTGGTGATTAAATAGTTCACCATAATAATATCATATTATTTAACCGGAATAAGATAATATTTAAGACTTGTTTATATTGTTTAATGGCATGGAGATGTAGGCTGTCCCCTGTGTTCCATTGCTCCTACAACATGGGTCTCTTGAAGAGCTAAGTTAACTCTTTATTTTATTCAAAAAACCCTGCCCACAGCATCCCCAAAGATGCCATGGACCTTTGGGGAAATCGTATCCCTAGTGGCCTCCTGTGTGGAGTTATCATACCTACCTATCTAAAAAAATTAAATCTAGTGGTAGATACATTTAACATCACTCTGGTGAATGAACACCATTCAAAATAGGAAAGAAATCAATCAAATCAACCAAATTTGAATTGCCAGGAATGACAGGTACTTCTAACCTACGTTCTTACCCTCTGCAGTAATACACTTCCTTCAGCCTCACAACTCACCTTTTTTTTTTTTTTTATTGGCAAAATTTTTTGATACATACATTTACAAGTAGATACATACATAATAACATAAATGAAAAGGTAACAAAAAAATCCCACAAAGGCGAAGCCTGTGCGTGGGCATTATAATATGTGGGTATAAAACAGTGGTGGTTAAAATAAAAAGATTAAGAATTAAAAATGTAGTACATATATGTGCAGAGGTAATTGATGTTGCAGGAATTTCTGTGATTGTATTTTTATATTTAGATGTGGATATATATACATATATATACATATATATATATGTACACACATGTACATACACATATACACATGTATACATACTCATACTCATACATATATACACATGTATACATACTCACATACATGTATACATACTCACACACATGTATACATACACATACACGCAATTTTATATATATATTTTTTTTAAATCTAACGATTCGGAAAGACATGGCATATTTTAGTTATTTAAAATGTAAACAGTACAAAATTATAGGAAAAAATTATTTACTTCCTTATTTTTTAACCAACTTTTAGTATATTTTTACCTAAAACTAGGGATGCCGTAGTCCTGTCTTCTCTTGCAAGATAATCCAAACATTCAAAAAGCAGTGATGTATGGGTACTGTGCAAACTGGCAGAAATTAAAATATATGTATACATATTTATATATATATATATATATATTTGAGGCATGTTAAAACAAACACGGCAATCTCCACCATTGGTCTAAAATCAGATAGATATGGCGATGGAAAGATAAACAAAAATACTATTGACAGCCGCAAAGGTTTCGGAGCATAAATGACAGCATCCTACACGGAGAAAAATGTTATTCTAAAATACGATCATTTTATTCGTAAAACCGGTTAAAAACGGGACTGAAGTTCTTACGAACAAATTAACAGGGTTTCAATGTTTATTGGCGGGAACACGTAAGAATAATTTGTTGGTATATGTAATTTCGTACGTATAGATACGAACAAATTATTCTTACATTTTCCCGCCAATAAACATTGAAACACTGTTAATTTGTTCGTAAGAACTTCTGTCCCATTTTTAACCGTTTTTACGAATCAAATGATCGTATTTTAGAATAACATTTTTCTCCGTGTATAGATTTTTGAATATATTTTTAGTTCTGCATCAACCACGGTAACAGAAAAAAACGACAGTATTTGTTTGGTTCTATCAGAGAGACGGAACAAAAGCGCCATATCCATGTATTAATAAAAATAACGAAATAATTTACCAATTAATTGCTATGAAATATATAGAGAGTGTAACTTATGGAAACAATAATAACCAAAATTATGCTTTATGGTTTAAAGTACGGGAAAAACTTATTATTTATTTATTTGATACAAAAAAATACGTATAAATTAGGAAGCTTTTAGGACAGTGAAATTGCTTGGTTTAATTCACATTAGGTAGTTTAGTTACATGCTGTTATTTATCAAACTTAATACTAAATTATTAATTACATTAGGTACATACTTCACAGATTCGCAGTCAAGTAAGTGCTTTGTTCTAAAAGGAATACTAATACTAACCTAACCTAAATAATACTAACCGGACGACGCACAAAACGGCCGGATAATTTAAGCTTGT
The DNA here is from genome assembly GCA_951813805.1 of Limnephilus auricula. Classification (NCBI taxonomy): domain Eukaryota; kingdom Metazoa; phylum Arthropoda; class Insecta; order Trichoptera; family Limnephilidae; genus Limnephilus; species Limnephilus auricula. Next base: position 9,250,003 of record OX638393.1, read on the forward strand.
TTTTATTATGATACTTATTAAAGTTTTTGTAATTATTGTTATGAAATATTTTTTTTTTTTAAATTAAAAGACAAAATAACTTTGTTTACATCACTTTTATTTATACACAATCTACATGATTCGTGAACGATGTTCACCTCATCAGGAACAAATGTATACTAAACTTAAAAATTAAATATAGATTACATATGGGAGGAGAGGCTAGAAGGAGGGGGAAGGGGTGGGGGTAGTTTATTACATTTAGGAATTTCAAAGTCATTAGCAGGGAAAGACCGGTTAAGTGGGAAAAGGTTCAAAAGAGGGTTAATAAAAATTTGCTGCTTATTTATTATGTCTGCTTTATTATTTACATTTTTTCTAATTTCTAATATCTCTAAATTATTTATCTGTGATGCCTTGTAACCCTTATGTAATATTTTAAGTCCATGGTTTTGTCAAAATTATGATCATACTTTAATAAATGGTCTGCAAACTCACATTCGCTGTTGCCATTTAATGCCCTGAGATGTTCTTTAACCCTTACTTCAAAGTTTCTATTTGTTCTACCTATATAAAAGTAATTACAATCTTTACAATTGAGTTTATAAACGACCGATTTTTTTGTTTTAATTTCGCTATCTTTGTTGTTAAGGATGAATTTTTTAAATTTATTATTTTTATAAAATGCTGGTTGTATAGTACCGGGTATGTTTTTACAAATTATTTTAGACATATCGTTATCAACATGTAGATTGTGTATAAATAAAAGTGATGTAAACAAAGTTATTTTGTCTTTTAATTAAAATAAATAATGAACATCACAAAGTAAAAACCTTTCCGAAGAAGTTTTCTTCGAAAAAATAAATATAAATTAGTATAGATAGATAAATTTATTTTTATTCAACTCATTGTATCAATTGGTTTTCATAACAGATGATAAACACTGACTGTGATTTACGCGTGCTAATAAGAATAGGTGTTAGGCTGCCTTTACACTCGTAAGTTTTTTCACGTAAGCAAAAACCAATGTGCCCATTGGTCATAAGTCGCTGTCGCGAGCGACTTACGGGAAAAAACTTACGTGTATAAAGGCAGCTTTAGCGCGCGTTTATTAGCCGGGTGCGAATAGTAGGTATTAGTGCTTAGGTTTTGTACACAAAACACTGCGCGTCGTTCTAACCGGATGAATTATCATTAAAATATATCGCTTTAAGCAGTTGGTCGCTTAAAACGGATTCGTACTAAACGGATATGTTTTCCTAGTAACTAACTATGAAACCTAACTTGAGTTTACATTGTCGTCGCTAAAAACGGTAAGCCGTTATAAGCAAAGTCGTTATATCCGAATTCCACTGTATGTAAGTTACTAGTAACAAAGTTACAAATTCAAAGTAATTAGTAATTACAAAAAGCGTAAATTCTGTAGTGTGTTCGCTTTGGTGTTTTAGTTGATCGGGGCAGCCGGTTATAACGGTAAGAAATGCGCGATGTTTCTCAGCGTACGCGAGTTGGCGCGATGCCCGGGCATTTTCGCGCCCGATTTGCTCCCGCGCGCCATTTTTACAGACTTCAGGAATCTCGCGCGCTTCCTTCCTTCTTCTCGTGACATTTCGTGCTGGTGCTGGTATTCGTGCTAGTGTGTTGGTGTCAGTGCACGCGGAGCGACTTTAGCCTCTTCATTACTGCACCATCATACCTACCTACCAACTTCTGCCATTTGCGGTTACTTGCTCTGGTCAGATCCGGAATTCCTCTTGCAAGTATTCATTCAATGCAAAGAAACAGGATTTGTCAAGGATACGATGGTTTTTTATGCCTGTTGTACATTTTTCGAATTATATGCACCTTAAAAGAATGAGGCAGGTAAAATAGTAGAGGTAGTGTACTAGTAGTAAAAAGTAGAGGTTAATTATTTTGGTATCAGATCATCTAAATTCAATTTCAGAGATAGGGGGGGGGGTTTATTTACACCATTATCGGGGGAATAAATTGCCATTCTTAACACGTCTAGACAAAAAAAAAGTATTCAGTAAGTAGATACAATAAAGTATGTGATGTTTACTTTGCTACGATTGACAGGTAATTAATTATGTTTCTCTCAAATAAATCTTAATCGTGAAATGTAGGTATGGGTACGAATCAGAACAATTCTTGAACAGTGAGCACTGGCGTCATGAAAATTTCGCGTATTTTCAATCTTAAATTCAAGTATTTTCAACTCACAGCGGCTTACTCATAGTGAGTTATGGAGCTTTTTTAAAATTATTAGGTAATAATTTTTTTGTATCATATTATTATATTACCGGCCATGGCTATAAAACAGAACCTTGAATCTGCTACTGTTTTAGGCACCTTAAAAACCATCCCAGATAATACTAAATGCTATCTTAACGTCTTTTATGATGAAGTTAAGTAGAAAGTCTCGGAATGTGATTTTTTAGCGATAAAGGAGGATGAAACGACAGATGTTTCCACAATAAATCAAATGTTCCTCATTATTCTCTACGAACGGAATGGGGAAAATTTTGAAAAGTTTTTTTAAATACCCAAAGACAAAGTCACACTGCATCTCCGACACAATCAGCATAAATTAGCATCTCCCAATCCGGCCCGTCACGTAGACCTCGACAAACATTAACCCCATGAATCCGGGCACCCCTGCTAAGTCTGTCCAACACCCCTGCCTGTAGCAGAGGTGTTGGACATCCAATAATTGGTTCCAAGGGAGGAGGTTAACGCTGTCCGGGACGTTAAGGAATCCAAATATAAAATCCCTGATAGTTTTTATTTATTTATTTATTATGAAATAACCAAAATACACAAAAATAAATGAATAATTTATACCTATAACAATTATATATTTTTAAACATTGGGTGCACAATTGCCACGCGGCGGCATAAGTCAAGCATACCGACCGCCACTCGCAAAAACTCTCCAAATAACAATGTTTCGATTTTCGGAAGCCGGAAGCCGGAAGTCGAAACTCGAAAGTCGGATGTACACATCTCTATTGTTCTAATTCGCACATCTTGTTGGCCGATTACCGGAATTAGATAAAACGTAAATAAATCACGTATTTTTAATGGAATTGCTACATGTGTTTACTAAATGGAGAATTAGAATGTATGTGTTAATGATTTTTCATTATAACACGTTCAAATTATGCAATTTTGTGGTTCAAAATGTTGTGTTCTAATTGACAATGACGGTTGATAGCACGACACTTGTACGTGAAATAGAAGATTTACAAGCGATAAACCATATAAACATAGAAAAAATAATAAAAATGAGTAGGCGATATGTTGTTTTATAATAATCAAATAGTTAGCTTTCCATTTTTTTTAATTAACTCAGAAAACTTGATAATTTTCCGATGATACATTGCGGTCGTAAAGCGCGTTACCGATAATGGCGAATCGATTTGGAATCGAAGTTTGGTTTCATAAAGTAGTACATTTAAATTTTTCCGTGATTAATTTGAATATGTACATAGCGTCATCTTTTTTCTTTCTAACACTGTTTAGATCATATTTCTCATTACGAGAGTAAGGGAGATAAAACGGTTTTTATGAGACCATATGAGCTGTTCGGTATAAAACTAGCCTGACCGGTTAAACGGAAATTGTAACCTTATCGCTATCTACATAAGGTGTGTTATTGTTAGCGACCTGTTCCTGAATTTTATACGACGTGGTGCATCTCTTTAATATAAAAAAAAAATATATTTACTGATACCAATCACGTACGATCCGGATATTAAAATCGATTAAAACAGATTATTAATATTTTTGCAATTTCGGATGACTGAGGACTAAACTATTAGTTCAAAGTATAAAGATAGCGATATAAATAAATCATTTCTGTAATTAAGTATTAGTTAATTACTATTTAATCAATTTAATAACTGCAGATATTAATCAATCGTAAACTACTAACTATTAATCATTGACGTCATTGAAAAGGATGTTGTTGTGAGGAAGGAATTCTCGAAAGATAAGAAAATGAATATGAACGGATGGATCGGTTGACCGCAGGACCTCAGTCAGTTAGGAGTCAGGAGTCAGGAGCTGAATCACGCCCATTTTTATTAGTAAATATTAAATTAGTACTTCGGTCACATGTCCTGACTCACTGACTGAGTAGTAGAGTATAAGAGATAATGTTGATTAGTAATGCGGTAAGAAAGACAATTCGTAGAACGCCGCGCCGTGGAATACTATGAACATAAGAACACGACTAATAATAAAAAAGTGTGGTAAAAAATGTATGTGATGGAATTTAGTGCAAAGTTCAAAAATCGGTAAAAGAAGGTGTTTGTTTCGGTCTCGGATTAGAAGGAAAAATAAATTTGTGTAGATTATTTCATACATAGGTACTAGATAGATACCTAGATTTGTACCTCGATTCAGAGTGATAGAAAACCAAAACAACGGTTGTCCTTATGTTTTAATTGGTTATTTTTATATAATTTCCTAACCGAACTAATACAAGATGCAATGCATACACCAGATTGTTTTTAATGTTTGTTTGTTTTAATTCTCTGTTATCAAGTATATATACCTATTATTATTTTTTTTTTTAAATATTGTTTTAAGTGCCAAACAAACAAAAGTTATTATATTTTAAACATTTATAATTTTTTATTCTTATCTTTTTTTTTATTTCTTTTTGTTTTGTACTAAACATGTTCTGTATATTTCATATATCATCGTAATTTGATTGCTCTAAAACGGGATTCCTCCTAGTTGGGCAGTCAAAACACTTAAATAATGTATAATATAATATTATGTATAATCCTTTAATAAATAAAATAAAATAAAATGTTTTTGACAGAGACAGACAGAGTGCCTAGATGCTTTCAGTAACTTTCTGGTGAAAGACCGCCATTCAGAATGGAAATGTTGCTCGAAATGACATAATTTGTGTTTGGCCAAATGTGAAAAGCCAGGTACTTCCTCTTCCACATCTACTTCCCCTCCCCGCTACAGTCTGACTGGCTTCAAACGGTTGGAAGCAGTTGGTATTCATATAAAAATTAAATTAAAATTACCTTGTTTAGTGATCAGATCCAAATAGACAGGTAGGTACTCCTTCACCATCAACTTCCATCTCCTTTTCCTTCTCACTGCCTTCAGTCTACTTTAAAATTAGGTATGTCATAGTCCAACTGCATCATCTGCGCCTTTAGAATTCTTGTGCATTTACAAAATAAGTAAAACAGTAGGTACCTAAAGCAAATTCTTTATAACCGTGTTTACTTTTTCTGGGGAAACCTCGAATCAACCTCGGAATAAAACTGTAGATTTACATAAAAATCAGATTCACACCGCCCGCTACAGACTCTCTTTTTTATGTAAATAGATAGACCAGAGGCCCTAGCACGCTTACTCTATAACGATCGATAGGATAACTATCGGTAACTTCTCATCGTTCCCTACGACAACTGCAGATCGCAAACGAATAGGTGACAGTTCACAATGACTAAGTGTCCTTAATATATTCGATATCAACTGTCGTTTGTTCGTTTGAGAACTGCAGTTGTCCTAGGGAACGATGAGAAGTTACCGACAATCGGTCGGTAACTTCATATCGAGCGACCGTGCTAGCACACCAGAGGCCCTAGCACGCTTGCTCTATAACGATCGATAGGATAACTATCGGTAACTTCTCATCGTTCCCTACGACAACTGCAGATCGCAAACGAATAGGTGACAGTTCATAATGACTCAGTATCCTTAATATATTCGATATCAACTGTCGTTTGTACGTTTGACATCTGCAGTTGTCCTAGGGAACGATGAGAAGTTACCGACAGTCGGTCGGTAACTTCATATCGAGCGACCGTGCTAGCACACCTGATACCTATAGGTTAAATTGAACCATCTCCTACCCGAGGATCTTAAACATAACTCTTACTAAGAAATTCCCCAAAATGAATTTGTACTAGATACTTCTGTTTTTGTTTGAGATTATAAAGTTTAGTAACCACGAGCCTTTGCTTTACACCTAATTATATCAATATTTGATTAGAGTGTGGGTGGATTTTCCGGTTTCCTATTGACTCTTCCAACTTCTTCATCAGTCGGCACACACTATTATTTATCTGTAGTTTTCACTACCGTCCCTTATCGGTCACCCGATAAACCGAACAAATACTTGGCAATTGCATTTTTTGTGCAAGTGCAATGTGTTCAATTAAAATTGTATACACCACTTAATGGACATATTGATTAGTGATGAGCACATTCGAAACTTTTTAATAATCGAATGACGTGTCGAAAATAATAATTGAAATACGTATTTTTCATAATATTATTATGAAAAATATTTCTATGATATGTTCCTAAGGGATTATAGCGAAAGAACGTTTTATTATTGCAATGCGTAGAAAATTTCTGTAATAACGATAAATTTCTTCAAATCTTTTCTGAGAGTTACTCTCAATAACATACGGAGAAAAATTTCATTCTAAAATACGATCATTATATTCGTAAAACGGTTAAAAACGGGACTGAAGTTCTTTCGAACAAATTAACAGGGTTTCGATGTTTATTGGCGGGAAAATGGATAATTTGTAGAGCTCCGTTTTTTGTGAGAAATCACATCAAGGGCACTAAAGCTTTAAGTAAATCACGATGAAGTAATCATTGCTTGTAATGTTTATGTTGTTAATACAATAAAAATGGTTAAAACTATGAATTTATTAATTTTGAAATGGTCACCGGAGATCAAAATTTCAATTACGTTTTTTACTCCAAATAATGTCAGGAATCACTGGTTACAGTAAGTCAAGTACGTCCCTTAACACATTGAATACTTTAAATAATATTTAACATTCATAATATCCACCTAATAGTTCCATTTGTAAAACCCAAGCCAATAAGCAAGTCACCGGGAATTGCCTAGAAAAAAATGGCGGTGTTCTTGAGTTGATAATTAACGGCATAACTTTTACAAACCATTTCCGCGGCCTATTAATGTGTTACCGAACACATTGGAGATAATTACTCCATCGTCCTCTTCCACTTCAAGCGGAAACACTTTGCTAATACATTCCGCCCTAATACAACAAACGTGTCCCCAATTCTCCTATAATAATATCATTTTAAAACTTGAATAAGTTGTCCGAATCAGCCCTAAGTCAGCCCATTCTGCCAATTTGCTTGTTGAATTGTATGAAGATGTTGGAGTTTGGATTTTGTTCGGATATCTTGTTCTGGTTTTAATTCAGGGTATTTTTTGTTGTTTTAGAGCACATTTGATTTTTGCCGCTCTTGAGTCTCGAAGAGTTCCGGAATGGCAATCCGCTAAAATAAATAAATGCCAATTTAGCCAAAGATTCTTAAATATGACAGAGTTATGAATGTTTTTCATAATTAAATGATTTGGTACCGCCAGATAACAAAAAAACGTATGAAATCTTACTGTGTTCCTGTTCTTACCTTGTGGACTGCCAACCAACCTAACATATTTTAGGGTTAATCTGCACAATAATAATATAACAATTATATAGCGTAATTTTGTGCTATTTCACTTCAAGTGCACTTTAATATACAGGGTGCGATAAAAACATTTTTATAGAAATTCTAATTGATTTATTTATTATTATTCAATCATTTGTACAAACAAATGATTGAATAATAATAAATAAATCATATCTGACAAGGAAGAGGAGGAAGAGATTGCAACTGTTAAATATAGACTTGACGTATTTTGAAACTGTGTACTTCCTAGAAGGATGAAATGAAGAATTTATTCAACCGGTATTATCGTTATATGTAAGAATGACGAAGAATATTTTGATAGACGTTTTAAGCGGGCGACAAACCCGAAGTTCACATCAAAAAGATACTGCGTTATAAGTATCTTTTCTACCGACACACTACGTTATAAAATATTCCTTCCTACGGCAGGAGAAGGGGTCAGTTGAAATCGGAAGCGGTCGAGAGAATATCATTTCTTTGTACTGAATATGTCAACTTGACAGCTCCGTGCATGCTCCGTGTATTAAAAATGACCCCCTCTCCTGTTTACGGCGAAGGGGGGGTCGCATAACTTTTCTGATATTCGCGATCGTAGCGGTCACGAAAAATAACGCGAATTAGCGAAGATTCAAACCGCGATCACAGCGCATCATCTTTTTACGTCTGGCGGGTCTCATGGGATTGTATGGCGAGCGCTATTGTGTTATAAATAACTTTTTGATGTGAGCTGCGAGTTTGTCGCTACCTTTAAGGTAAATCATTTTTACTATGAATGTATATGTGCATTTGTGGATATCGAGAGTGCCAGAACAGGTTTTCAAACGAGCTTCATTCCCCTCTTACCCCACAAATTCCCAAACGTACCGGGCCCCCTGGCACACTCGATCGATAAGGATTGTATCGATAACTTTCGGTAACTTCTCATCGTTCCCTAGGACAACCGATGATCGCTAACGTACAAACAACCGTTTATATCGAATATATTAACCCGTTTAATCACAGGAGACCATATTTGTCCCAGCTCACATAGGTCTCACAGAAATCGTTGTTTCTCCCTTACTATCATAGTCAGAAATGTGATCTAAACGGTATTGGAAAGAGAATACAACAAACTATATATTCAAATCTAAAAGAAAACCACAAAAAAATTAAAATTTACCCCTTTCTGAAACCAAAGTTTCCGATAGCAATTTGAAAAAAAATTATGGAACTTTGTAAATTTTTTAAGAATTATTTTTACATGAAACCCAAAAAAGTGGGGTAACAGTAAGGTTTATAATTCATTTATCTAATGAAATAAGTATGTGTTTTATTTTTTTTTTCATTATCAATAATTTTAGTTAGAAAAAAAAGTAAAGTGAGCCATTTTGAACACTTTTTGAAGTTTTCACAAAAATTTTTTTTTTTATAAAATCATAGTAATTTTTAATATAGAAATTTGAAAGCCTATTTCATCACCTTTCGAAAACAGTTTTTAGTTTTCGAATACGTTAACAAATGTTCCATTTATTTGGATTTTATTGCAAAGCGGGAATATTTTTAGCCTCTGACAAAATACGCCAATTTTTTTAAGGGTTAAGGACACTTAGTCATTGTGAACTGTCACTTATTCGTTGGCGATCTGCAGTCATGCTAGGGAACGATGAGAAGTTACCGAAAGTTATCCTGTCAATCCTTATCGATCGAGTGTGCTAGGGGCCCTCGTGTGTAGATTTGTTTGTCAATTCGGTTTAAATTTAGACTCGTACAGGTAGGTACAGGTAGATACTGAATTTTTCATGAAATGTATTCCATAGATACCTATTTAATTAACAGTAGATCCCAATGCCCTCTAAAAGTCTGTAATATTTCACAAATTCATCTAATTTAAACAACATATTTATATTATTTTATTATAGAATGACAATCCGTGATATCTGGAAAATATTTCGATGCGTTCAATTCAAAACAAACAAAGAATAATATTGGTTGATTGTGTTATTACTAAATCATAGATAAAGTTTGTGAAGCGTTGATTTGTTCTCCAGACAGAACACTTGACGGCACCACATGACCTTAAAGAAACAATTTCATAAATAAGAAAAAAAACATTCCATATTTGAACTACTGAAACTGAAAACAGATGTATCCGACACCAGCGACAAAGGAGGATAAAAGCTGAAACCAAAATTACAACATCTCACTTGAAGAATTTTTAAGTGAGCTTTTTTAAAATAGTAATTTATTTTAATGCACCACTGATAATTTGATAGAGTTAGAACTAGAACTTTAGTTAGCACTTCTGTGAACAGTAACTTCGCGTAGGTAATGTAAATTATTCCGACTTGTCGCAACGCTCGTGCGCTCTGGCAGAATAAAAAGGTATTATCAAACACGGCTACCACCTTGACAGGATTGACTGGACACAGAAACAAATTTACTAACGGACGAAACGCAAAGAGGTCGGGTCAAAACAGGTGTGCGCTAAACTCGCGCTCAGTCAATTAAATTTACGTGATTTTATTATTTGAGCAAATTCCCTCACCAAACACAGGAACCTTGTATTGCTGTTAACTTTTAAATAATTACACTGTAAACATTTTTTTTTACATTAGCTCCATATTGGAGGACCTGAGGAAAATAATTTAATATGTCAACTTAGGCGATGCTGTGTGGTGGGTCTTTTTTAAGAAAGTAAGGAGAGTAAATTCTGGGAAGGAAAAAGGTATGAGGGGCGGGTAGGAATTTGGGGGTCAGTGTGTCCAGGAGGGACGGACTTATGAATCTATCTCTCCAACTGCGGTGCAAGGCGATGAGATGATGATCACAACTCGTCTTGATTCTACCACAATTAATTCTTAAAATATTTTTTTAAAATAGACTGCGAGTTTCTTTCTTTTCGAAAACGGGACGTCCCAAATAGGGTTATCAGATCACAGGAATTTCCTTGACATATCCGGAATTTTATATGTCTGTCGGGGACACAGAGAAAATTGTAAAAAAATGAAAATTGTCAGGAATTTTGAAAAATATTATAAAAAATAATTTTACAGGGATTACGGATTTCTTGCAGAATCAAATAAAATGACAAAAAACATGATTATAAAGGTGAAATTACCGGATGGTAATTGATGGATGAATGGTGTACACTGGGTGTCACAGGAATTTTTTGCTAAGTCAGGGATTTTGTCAGGAAAACTCATTTTCGGATCTGGTAGAATTCAAAAATAGTATTTTCTATAAGTATCACCCTGATGAAAGACGACCATTCACAATTGAAACGTTACGTTGCTTGAACTAGTATTGTTTAGTTACCAGATCCGGATAGTCATGTACTTTTTCCCCACCTATCTCTTTCCGTTCCTCACGATATACCTTAAATCAAGGATGCCATAGACTCAGTGACTTCGAGCAGTTGGAAGAGTGTGGTGGTAAGTTGCCATATAGAATAAGTACCTATGATTTGAATTCAGTTGTTATTGTAACATCTTACTTATTACTTTGCGTCATTTATTTGTGACAAATAGACTGTTAAAAATATCTACTTGGTATAATTATTTGTTTATCGAACATGGGCATGAAACTAATCCAATAGAATGTTTGCGTAATTCGATGTAACGCTCGGTGCAGTAAACATAATATCTGACCTCTTTAGCGTTGAGAGGAAGGATAACAGAAGTTGAACAGATGAAACAGGCATTACACTATCTCCCGCTAAACACGGAACACATTTATGATTAAAGTTATTAACACTTGAAGAGTATTATCGAATCTGTAATGCATTAGGGCAGTGATGTTTACCAAATGTTACGTAGGAACTGGAAGTGAAAATAGAATACTAGCCAGTGTTGCCAGCTGCATTAGAAATATATTATTATCATTTAATTTTCCGGTACCTACCTACCACAGATATATTATCAACATTAGTCTCAAGGCAGATATTAATTTCTCTTTCATCGTGAGTCATATAGATTTCTTCACAGGGGCTAACAAATATGGTTTCATGTCTAATCGGACTATGAGATCTCAGCGTCTGAATTCCCATAGTAAATGTATGCAGACACGATATTTCCTCACATGATAATTCATCACATCATAACTCACATTAACCTACCTTTCCATTCCCCCCCCCCCACCCCACCTAACCTAACCTATCCTAACCTAACCTAACCGAACCTAACCTAACCTAAGGTTAAAAACCCCAATTATCAGTTTTCAACGCTTCGAGACATGATGAATTCACTGAGTAGACCGGTCACCAACAAATACAATATGGAATGAAATATTGTATTTTTTATCCTCTCTTGGAAGATTGTTTTTTAATTAACAAAACTATTTGCCAATATTCATATTGCTTGTGTACTTTCGCGAACAATATTTTTTTCTTAATATTTCAAAGCATAACTTGTAAAAAGAGTTTATAAGTAAAAAAAAAAAAATACTATATGCGCGCCATCTACGAAAGCGTAGAATATGAATTCTTTTGACATTCACCATAAAAAAAATTAAGTACATGAATAGGTACCTTTTTTTACATTAGCTCCACACGGGAGGCCCTGAGGAAAAAACTCTCAGGGCTTATGTCATCATCTCATGGGGATGGAAAAGAAGGAGGGGAAGTTCTCAATCTGGGGGTCAAAGTGTCCAGGAGAGACGATCGTAAGAATTCATCCCTCCGACTTCGGTTAGGTTAGGTCAAGAGAGTCCGGCAGGAGAGGTCAAAAGGTCCCCCTTAACCGGTTTCCGCCAGTTTATGATATTTGCGTTAATATTACTGGATGCACTGCAAATATTTAATGTACCCATGCATGTTTATTTGTTTACGTCAAGGTAAGTTCTTCAAATAATGTTGAACGCATTGCTGTAATTCGGTTTTTAGTGTGGGAAAATCTAAGAAATAATAGTAGAGTAATTTATCTTATTTTTAATACTACAATAACAAAAACGTTTAGCGGCCTTTGCTTTATTTTTTGCGATGAATTTATTAAATTGTCCGATTGTTTATTACTTCGTAGGAAAGTAAGACTTTATCGCAGATGATATGATTTGAGCCACAGGTAAATTTTTTTTTAAATGGTGTAATTTTTAATTTTAGTTTAAGATCCCCCGACAGTTGGCCCTCCGGACTACTTAAATAGAATACGCAGTTGGTTTGGCGAAAATACAGTGTACCTTCTTACACAAAGGGATATATACGTCTGTCTCGGCACAGGTTTACCCTAGTGAGACAGGCATTGAAATAAAAATAACATGTAATTATAATATATGTATAGATTAAATAATAAAAAAATAAAAATATACAGAGAATAACAGAAGTATAAAACATATTTTCATTCAAATGCGTCAAGGATAAAACTACTTCCCCCTTACTTATAATCGTAGTATAACCAATAAGCGTCGCATTACGTCGTAACAGTGAAAAACTTGACTTATTATCACTGCGTGTGTATGGTTATAACGGCTTTAAACCAGGTTTAAGGCCAACTTTACAAAACCAAAGATGAGTCGGGGGATAGAGCAATTATAAGTAAGGGGGCTTGTCTATATGCTGTATTGGCATATAAGAGTATAAGTACAAAAATTTAACACTGTAAATAATTTCGTTTGATATCCATAACAAATGTTTAAGTCGATTTTAAGTTTGAAATTGGTAAATTACGCACATAAAATTATAATTTAAAAATAATTACAATATCTCGAGCCTTTTTAGACTGGGATAGCAAGCTACCGAATAGTCTTTAGGATTTAATAAATAGTTAGTATAGATACAATAAAAAAAATTGTATACATAGTTGTTCCATTCCCAAAAACATAACGCAATCAAGTATGCTCCGTGCCAAATTCATCGGAATAGAAAAAAAGATTATTTTACTGCTGTAAATATGTTAATATGTTTGTGCTGTATAAACAAGGTACGCAATCTTTTCCGGGAACAGTTATTTTTATCGGAAATGAAACGGTATCACTTCAGCCAGGTAAGCTGAAAGAAGTAAGTTGGAAGGAATTATTTAGAATTATTTCACCGGTAATTATGAATATTCATCAGTATCATCACACACGGAGAAAAATGTTATTCCAAAAAACGATCATTTTATTAGTAAAAACGGGACTGAAGTTCTTACGAACCAATTAACAGGGTTTGAATGTTTATTGGCGGAAACATGTAAGAATAATTTATCGGTATTCTTACATTTTCCCGCCAATAAACATTGAAATACTGTTAATTTGTTCGTAGGAACTTCAGTCCCGTTTTTACTATTAAAATTATCGTTTTTTCGAATAACATTTTTCTCCGTGCTGCACAAACTCGTACCTACCTACCTACATTTGTAGCCTATCGACAAAAATGTTAGATACTTTAAATGCTTTTAAATGGCAACACTAAAGGAAAAATAATACCTGTAACTTTAAAAAAGCACTTTGGTTTAAGTGTATACTTTTTTAAATAAATTTCAAAGAAAATAGAAATTTGGGGTAGGTAATAGTAATTTCTGAAAGGCAAGGGCGTATATAAAGGGGGGGGGGTAAGGGTGTTGAAACTTCCCCCACATCGGTCTCAATATTGCGTTGGAAAAAATGTATTAGTAGGTACTCGTAGATTAAATTCATGGAACATACAGCAATATTATTTGCACCATCTTTTTCTTCATGTGACATAGATAATATAACCTTTTAAAAATACTTTCTAATTCGGAGATTGAAGAAAATGGGGCAGAAATAAGGAAAAGGAAAGAAGTCTAAAAAATGAACGTTTGAAAAGGTTAAGGGAGATGTAAAGGCATGTTTAAGAATCTTGAAACATTTGAAAATACTTTGCAATTCGGAGAAAGTAGAAAATGGGGCAGAAATAAGGAAGAAGGAAGAAAAAGAGAAGATAGGTTGTGGTAGTAGAGCACTTAAAAAAAATTTCGAACTCTCCCTCGAAATCTCCCCTCCCCCCTCTAGGATCAAGACCTATGCCCTTGCTGAAAGGAGTCCAAATCATCTAAGTAAAATGAATGCTTGAATGTGTTGTCATTTTGTATTTTTTGCCTTTTTTGTATTTTTGAAATGTACGAGTACCTATATCTTAAATCAAAATTAACTAGGTGAAAAAAAGACGCATTTTTAGCACTTAAACAAAAATTAAAACGTTTAGTCAATTTGTCAGAATAAAAAATTAAACATAACCTCACATTTGAATATACAAAATGTTTGTTCTAAAATGGGTGTCGCCATCGTAATGAAAATAAAATTAACGAGTGTGCTTTAGACCACACGACTGAAGTAAATCTTGTGTGCACGCACTGCTCTCTCTTGGTCCTACAATTTGATACAGACAATACTGCACTTTGTCTTATATATACGAAAATGTGTGCTCGCACCTCTCTCTCTTGCCCCTACAGTAATACACGAAACGTAACTCTCTCTCTCTTTCTATCTTCACTAACTTATATCTCCCTCTCAACTTCCGTTCGCCTCACCCGATAACACTTTTCGTAACGCTCTCGTCACGCTTTCGCCAGCTTACTCCCCAAATCAAGCGTGCGTAAAGAAGTTTTACTTCAAAAAAAATCATTTAATTTTATTTGCAGATTTGTTGACGCACTGCATCAGCTTGATGAGCAATCAGCAGTCAACATCAGTACAGTGTTTGCAGCCGTCGTGGCACAGATCTATTTCCGCACTTGTGAGAATTTGGCGCCCACTTGGTCACGCCGCCCGCGGCATATTACACACTACCAACATTACCTGCCTGAATTATTAGTACGCACATAACACTGTTATTGCGGCGCTTACTGCTTGCACTGCTTACTAGAACGTTTGATCACAGGAGACCATATTTGTCCCAGCGCACATAGGTCTCATAGAAATCGTTGTAACTCCCTTACTATCATAGTGAGAAGTATGATCTAAACGGTATTGGAAAGAGAATACAACACGCTATATATTCAAATGTAAAAGTTAGCCACAAAAAAAATTAAATGTACACCTTTATGAAATCAAAGTTTCCGATCGCAATTTGAAAAAAATTATGAAACTTTGTGAATTTTTTTACATAAAACGACAAAAAAGTGAGGTAGCAGTAGCGTTTATATAATCATTTGTCTAATGAAATATGTATATGTTTTAATTTTTTTTTCATTATCAGTAACTTTAGTTAGAAAAAAACGTAAAGTGAGCCATTTTTAAAATTTTTATATTTAAAAAATTACATTGTTATTTGATGATAAAATTTGAAAGCCTGTTTCCTCACCTTTCTAAAATAGTTTTTAATTTTTGAATACGTTAAGAAATATATATTTTTTTTGATTTTATTGCAAAGCCAAATTTTTGAAGGGTAATCATATTGAATAAATGAAAACCACGGAGTAAACGAAGAAGAAACCCTTTATGATCCATTCAGTTTCTTGATCATTCTGAACCTTGCTTGAGCCAGGGACATACACAGCGTTAAAAGCGCCGGCGTTATTTGGCTTGGCCTACTTCACCATATCGCTCGCCATACATTTGCGATTGGAATGCATGGCGAGGAATATGCTGAAATAGGCCAAACCAAATAACGCTAGCGCTTATAACGCCGTGTGTGTCCCTGGCTTTAATGACAAGTTCAGAATGGCCCCCCCTTCTCCTTAGCTAGTTAGATCAGTTTAAAGATTTCCTGAATGATTAGGGGTCCCTTACTTTCACTAGCTACAGTTAGATATGTTCCGCGTATTATTTTTACTGATTTTAAATATTTTTTTTCAAAGTGCTATAAACTCATGATGAAATGACGTAGCGACCTAAATATAATTGCATTGAACTCGAAATTCAATACTAAAAATGCTGTGCAAAATTTGAATCTCTAGATATTGCTGTTTCAGAGTGTCATCATTCCTGAAACGAACGAAAAGATATACTGCTTTATATTTAAGATAGTAGTAGGCAGGAAGGTAAATATGGTCATTTTAGGTGAATGTGTGTTAAATTCAACACACTTTATTGTTTAAACATCATCAGGCCACCTTATCTTATCTTACAGATCCAACCTGGAAATGTCAGTTAACTTTATTTTACAGTAAAAATATTCAAATTTTTACCAAAACATGTTCAATGTTCACCTAATCACGGCGCACATTATCAGCAGTTAAAAATACGGACGTAAAATTTGACACTGTCCAAACACGGAGTTCATTCACATTAAAAATTGATTAATTTGCAATTCATGTAAAATAATTTCGAGAACATCAAAGTATGATTATACTCATAATAGTTTGTTGTGAAGTTTGGCACCTACGTAATGGAGGCCTTGGGTATATTATTATTTAGCTTTGGGAATGCTGTGTGGAGGGAATTTTTGAGGAAAGAGAGGAGTGAATCTGGGTTTCGAAGAGACCAAGGACATCAAATCGTTTCACAGCAGAGCTGTTGAACTCACGAACGTATCGTTGAAACGAATCGTTCTCATATTACAAATTTCAACTATGTACGAATATAAGGCTTGTTTCTTGACTGAACACCGATACATCTTCCATTGAAATGCCGGTAGAACCTGGACAACATTCCTCTTGTCGCCTGTGTTCTAAAGATTGCAATCCGCATAGGAGAATCCATCAAACATTCCACCCGTTTCTGCGCATATAGGGTTTTTCAGCTATTTTTGGGGATCCAGACTAGAGGTGGCGGCCAAATTTAACAGTGAAGCATAGATAGTTGCGTTTTGCACATGGTTAGCAGTTGCATACTATTAGAGTATATGAGTTGTATTAAATATTATTCTGATTCTTTTGCTGGATGACACTTATTTAATGTAGGTACTAGGTATATATTTTTAATTTACTTTTTATATTTAATTTATCTAAAACATGACAGAAAGCAACATAGTAGCCAGTCGATGTTTTCGTAAATATCGTATAGGAAGCCTTAACTCACACACTGGCGTGTTTCAGTCGATATACAGTGCAATGATATCGTGCCGTCACTAAATAATTTAAGGCTCCGTCAAACAGAAGGCGTACTTACCGCGCGTCAAGGCGTCAGCGTAACGTCGCGTACTTTCTATTTGAACGGCTTCGACGCGCAAGCCAGAGCGTTCGGCGTCAGTTACTGTCAGTCGGTCTTCGCCACGATGTACAGCGATTCAGATGAAGATAAGTTGTTACTACTGTGTGCATTATCACGTTCCCGTAGTAATAGAATATGGGTGCATGATATTAATAAGTAGAGGAAAGAATTTGGAGAATATCATCACTTATTCCGGGTGCTTTTATCACATGAAGATCGCTTCTTTTAATACTTACGCATGTCACGAGAGTGCTTCGAAGAATTGCATTCTCTCTGCAACACCAAATAAGCAAAGGCACCACAAATGCACTGTTCCTTGTGTCATACAAACAAGGATGTTTTCGGACACATTCAATTAACTTTTCAGCAACCATTTTTAACACAGTCAAGCAAGAACTCCCGGCGTCAAAGGAAATTTTGTAACAAAAATACAACGTGGCGTTCTGCCGCGGCGGCAGAGTTTCGCGTATTGCTACACGCTCTTCAGTACAACACAACGTAGCGTTATACGTCCGTGACATTTTAACGCCTTGACGCGCGTAAGTACGCCTCCTGTTTGACGGAGCCTTTAGATGATAGACTTCGCTTTTCGGCCCATACAAAAAGGACGCCCAGGAAAAAACACTTTTCTACATCGAAAATGGCACAAAATGAATATATATTTTCTATACTGCCTTCTAGAGGGTGAAAACTATGTCGGCATGTTTTCGAATTCTCGATGCGTTTCGTATTAACGTAAACATTCACTGTCAAACATGTACGATTTATCAAAAAATATTATTTAAGGAAAAAGTTCTGCTAACTCAACTCTCATAAAGAATTATAAAATTATAAAAAGCTACCGACGTAGCTTCTTCTTTCTAAAAAATATATTTTTTTTTTAATTTCAATTTCGTGAAAGTTTCGGTGTAGAAAAGTGTATTCTCCACAAGCCTTTTCGAGCGATTTCTGTAGGTAAATTTGAGCGTTGTCTCATTCGCACATTTCGCATTCGCATGTATTGTAAGTGTGCGTGAGCTTATTGTGAGCTGGACAGAATGGCAGACGCGGGTGTTCCGCGTGTGGTTCAAAGTCTAGCCTCTTAAGACATGTAGCAAATAATGTTTGACTTCTGATCTTTTCCCTGATGATGGAAATTGTAAAGCCGCCCGAAACGTTGTCTAATGAACGTGGGAAAATTAAAAATAAATAAAACGTTTAACTTCTGGTATCCGCATACCCTTTGTATACCACTAGATTACTGTTCTGTCCATGCAAATTTATTTAATTAGGTAAGTACCTACACGGAGAAAAATGTAATTCTAAAATATTATTCTAAAAATGTTATTCTAAAAATGTTATTCTAAAAATGTTATTCTAAAAATGTTATTCTAAAAATGTTATTCTCAAATATTTTATTGGTAAAAACGGTTAATAACGGGACTGAGGTTCTTACGAACAAATTAACAGGGTTTCAATGTTTATTAGCGGGAACATGTAAGAATAATTTATTGGTATACGTAATTTCGTACGTATACCATCCTGTTTTTAACCGTTTTTACGAATAATATGATCGTATTTTAGAATAATATTTTTCTCCGTGTAGGAATACCTAGATTAATAATAAGAAATAAGCCAAACTAATGCTATAATACCAAGTTACGAGTAGTCATTGCAAATGTGTGAGTGTAATGTCATTGCAATGTATGAGTGTTACAAAATTTCCTAGATCGGCTGTACTTTTTCGCAACTTGCAAATAAACACCTATTCTGAATACCAAATGGCTCCTGGCATTAGATAATTTCTTTTTGCAACAACAGATGAATATGAATCAGGTTTCCTTGTGGCATTTTTCCCTCAAACGATAACCGTGCCACAGATTGAATAATTTAACTAGCTTGAATTTTTAACCCAGTTAGGTGTGCTGATTTTGTCAATCATTAATATAAAATGACTATAAATTAGCATTCTTTATCATTGAGTTTGATTAAGTAGATCTCTGGCGCATTAAATGGGCCAATTTCACATGAAAGTGTGAATCTGACGACTTGGGATTACGAAACGCGACTAGTTACCCAATGGCATTAAAATGTATATTTTTAATCAATGATTGGAAATTTCAAGGTACTGGGTGAACTATTTTTGCGGGATTTTAAATGATATTTTATTGTAATGAAATGATGTTATAATTGTAAATGATATTATATGTAATGAATAAATAATTAAAAAAAAATTATAATTGAATTGTACTGCGTCTGACATCACGAGACCTAATAAAGGTTTTTGACTAACAAATTTTTTTGACATTTAAAAAGTGCCATTTTCGATTGCCGTTAAACGTCTTGATTGTTTTTATTCGTGAATATAGCGGCGTTTACGTCACGTCGTGCAACGTTGGTAGCAGCCGTCTTACCAGTCAGTGGCGTTTTCTACGTCATAGTGACGCTATGGCCAGTTGGAACCGTTTCTGATTATATGATTTTAGATCGTTTTTAAAATCAATAATAAAGAACTAAAATATTAAAATTACGCATTTTTAGTACAATCATCAGAATCAGAAAATTAGATTTTAAATCTTCCACACATTTTTAACTCGAACTTTGGACTTTTGAAATTTTGGACTCGAACCCAGAAGCTCACGTCTATCCAAGTCAGCCATTGCGTCCTGATTGTAAGACTGTCGTATTTGTCAAACTTCATATTTCAGAATTAACAATATTATCTTCGACTAATGTTTTTTTCGTAGTATTAGAAGGTACCTTTTTTCATTGGAACCAAGTATTCAAAGAATGTTTGAAATGTGTGAAATTCACAGTCACTAACCTACCTTACACACAACACAACAAAAAGTTCATAAATTATGTTATTAGCTATTATGTATAAATATTAATAACTTTATGTGTACACTGTAATATTATATAGAAATAAAAAAAATAAAATAAAAAAATGTATTTGTAAACTAGTTAGTGTCTCGGATAAATATATCCGATTATATTTATATGGAACACCTATTGACTTTTTATAAAAGTCTAAATTAATATACATTTTTTTGTAAGAAATATTCTATTTTTAACTTTTAAAGGTTATTTGCATCAGTGTAATATATCATTGACGAAGGAGATAACAATAATAATTGGATAAAGCGTACGTCCCGGTTAGACATGAGGTTCTGAAGTTCCAGTTGCGACCATTACATTTTATTATTTTTCTGTGTCTTGTTAATTTTCATATTTAAAAAAAAATTATCATTATTGTTATCTTCTTCTTCAATGATAGGTATATTACATTAATGGGAATAACCTTCAAAAATTAAAAAGAGAGTTTTTCTTACAAAAAAAATCAACAATATCACGTTTGTGTTCGGAAAAATTATAAACCTTCAAAAGATGTGCTTTATCTGTAAAACCATATCATAATTCCTACGTTCAAATATTTCTTGTTTAAAATTTAAAAGTCTTTACTTTTTTTATGTCGGCTTGTTATGTTTGTATGCAGTTAACAAAATTTGAGGAAATACTCGGTCCGCGAGCATGCAGCACAATGATATTTTGGCGGATGTTATATTTTTGTCACGTTTGTGTGAAACAACATCTTCATGACTGGATTCATAATATCTGCGCAGGCAATCGTACTACATCCTTGTTCTTGCGAATTCCGAATAATGTAAACTGTCGTTTATGATAACGTGATAAAAATACCTGACTCAAATCACAGAATAAGGCATTAATTTTATTATGCAAATCGGAATTCTTGGGATGACATTTAAAAATAATAATCGATTGGGTTAAAAATTACATGTCGTACGTTTTTTTATCGGTTTTCCATTGTTATTATATTTATTCAGTGGGTAGGTAGGCAAAGGCGGATTTAAGGGGGGGGGGGACACGTGCCCCCCCAGACGGTATTTTTGTGTACTGTGGAGTGTGGAGATTCCATCACATAAAAGAAAACTATCTTTATTAAACATTTATTTTTTCTTTTGTTTTCACATTTTCATAAACCTTCCAATTTTTTAATTTTTTTTATAGTGAATACCTCACAAGAGTCCCAACTGCTCCCGTCTGGAGCCAGTGAGACTATGGCATCCCCAATTGGGGTATGTTATGAGGCTGAAGGTAAGTGGGGAAGGGAAGGAGACGAGGAAGAGGAAGGAGGGGAAGTACCTGACTATTCAGATCAACTCACTAACCACGGATATAGCCATTTCAAGCAACATTTTAACTCTGAATGGTGGTCTTACACCAGGGTGATACTAATGGTATCTTCCACTCTGGAACGTGCCGCAGAAATATTATATATTATTTTAAATAATTAATTGTGAAATAACACAAATCAATTAAATAAAATTTATTTACTTGGTGGAAGAGGTATCCCTCAAGGCCTCCTGTGTGAACTCTTAGTATTAAAAAATATATTATATAAGTCTTTTTGATGTTCTTTTACACTACCATGGCAACGACAATTTTATCATTCATAAATTAAATTATTATCTAGTGCCTTTAAAATAATAGAAATCATCATGTTAGTTAAATGGTTTTACACTCTCTATAATAGTGTGCTTTCTGTTATTTTGAAGTTTTCCAGTATTCGTTGTGTTTATAAAACACTGAATACAGAACAAATCATTATGATCTTTGTTACTTTTTGCTAAATCTACCTGCGCTATCATCTATTCCTAGAACCATTCCTAAAAGGGAGGTAACTGGAAATAATAATATATTATGTATGTCAAACAGACATTAGCAATGTCCTGAAATTGCTGAAAGTGTGAGAAGTGGGAAGTGGGTAGACCAGGCCGTTGTGAACCATATTATACCCTACCTATTTTTCTTTGTCACCTTCGCCATTCATTCATCCTGGGTTTTATTGTTTCATTTCTGAAAAATTGACTTCTGTTTATTATATTTATGTGGGTCGCTACCGACCTGCCCTACTTTTCTTCGTGGGATAAATCTTTGGGTTCAATCCAACCTTCTGAGGATGGAAAACTATTCCCGAACTACTCGTACGTACGTAGACTTAACATATATTTACATAGGTGTTCGTTAATTAGTTCATATATTAATAATGTCTGTAAAGACGACGTGAAATTGACGGCTTCCATGTTCGAGGTTAAGGCTCTGGACTGGCAATCCAAAGGTCCTGGGTTCAAAACCCGTCGTGCGCAAATAAATTTTATTTGATTAATTTGTGTTATTTTACTATTTAATAATTTTATATAATATATAGTAGGTACATTCGCGGCACGTTCCAGAATGGAGGATAGTCTTGATTCACTGTGGTGTAAGACCACCATTCAGAATTGAAAAGTTAGCCGTGTTTGGTAACCAGATCTGAATAGCTGGGTACTTCCAGACCTTCCTCTTCCTCAGCCTCACAACTTACCCAATTGGGAATGCTATTGTCTCACTAGGTCCAGACTGAAGAAGTTGAAACTTTTGGACGGTATTTCCATAAACAAAAATCAAATCGTATAATTTTACTAAATTGACAAGTTAGTACAAAAAATTATTAATTTTTTACCTCTAAAATTAGAATGAGGGGGTTTCTCACCATCCTTCTAATGGCTTATCAATACTATAAAGTTTATTTTTGATTCACGATTTACGGTTTATTTATTTATTAAGTCGGAGTTTATGCGGTACCTATGAATAGTGGCTATATATTGGATAAGTTGGCTGAGTTTTCTAACTATTGCAAGTACTTTATTTTTATTTTTAATTATATTCGTTATAGTATGGATAAGCTATTAGGAGGATGGTGAGAAACCCCATAAGCGTATTAGCACATAATTTTAAATTAATTCTTAGATAATTATCATCCTAATGGGTGGTCTGAATGAAGCTCTAATATAATAGATATTCTAGCTTTGTTTTGAGAATTTTTTGTCTTTTGTGGGTCAAGCAAAGGTACCTATAGCAGGTATAAACAGTTTTATTCGTAAATTTAATGTTAAAAATATTTCCCTTATTACAACCACGCGAGCTGTTGGGGGTTTGTTAATATTTCTTAGGATTGCCAAAACATGCCAACGTAATAAATTTACAATGGAATTAACGCGTATAATTAGTATCTACCTACCTAATAGTAATAGGAAATTCGTCTTTCAAATGTAGTAGTTAAGGGTATTTCCAAAACGACCACATATTCCATATTAGGTATATTTATTAAGAAATGGTTACACTCCATTAGGGCTATCGGGATTTATGACAGCACAATCCATGAGGACAAAAAAAATTTAATCGCTTACAACCGTTTGTGGTCACATTGAAAAGCGGCAAGTTTTACTGAAATAAATCTCAGGAAGAGGAATATCAACGCCTTCGAAGTAGGTAGATAGGTTGATAGATATTAGTTACAATAGAATTATTTTTGTGTTGCTAATGTTTTAAACCCTATTTCTTTTAATTCGTCTAATAGTGCTGGAATTATAAGCGTAAGAGGGTAACACTAACTGTGAAAAATAATTATCTAACACCTGTTTTACGTCGACTCTCGACTCAGATGAATCGGAAATCAAAGATTTTATTAGTAAAGTAGTATTTTATTCAAAAATGTTTTCCATTTTATAATAAGGGAAAAAATAATATATAAAGTTTGGTCGGTTGGTATATAAGTTTTACAATTCACACACACAGACACACATGTTTGAGTTATTTCAAATTAGTGTACATGTACCTTCTTATTATTTATTTATCATTTTCCCTCGATATACGTCGGCGTATGCTGCACGGAGAAAAATGTTATTCTAAAATACGATCATTTTATTCGTAAAAACGGTTAAAAACGGGACTGAAGTTCTTACGAACAAATTAACAGTGTTTCAATGTTTATTGGCGGGAAAATGTAAGAATAATTTGTTGGTATACGTACGAAATTACGTATACCAACAAATTATTCTTACATGTTCCCGCCAATAAACATTGAAACCCTGTTAATTTGTTCGTGTGTGGGAGTCAGCATGCAGGAAATGTATGGACTTGTGCGAAGCATGTCTGCCTCTCAGCGTACGCTGTGTCATATAAGTCAATACATTACAAAACAAATTCTGCACGTGCGACAAATGCTGACTCCCAGCTTACGCCGACCATATTCAATGGGTAGGTTCAAATTAAAGCGATAAGCTGTGGGGTACCTAGCACAGTCATATCGATATAGGATTTATCGACATTGTCGGTAACTTGACATCGTTTCCGAGCACGACTGCAGATCACCAACGAACAAACAACACTTCATGTCAAATAAATTAAGAATAGATATTTTGCCGTTGTGAACTGTTGTTTGTTCGTTAGGTGTCTGCACTCATGCTTGGGAAAAATGTTAAGTTGCCGATATTATCGATAAAACTATATCGTTCGACCATGCTAGATATTGTTGTCATTCCATTATTACTGTCCCAGATGGGTGGGTTCCGATGATGTCAAAACTCGTTCGGATATTTAGATAATATTTTTACGCACCAGACTTTTAGGTCCGGGTTTAGTTTTCCCCATAGGAAAAACTAAACCCTTTCACACACTTTTCCATAAAAATGAACATCTAGTAAATCCAAGCTATGCAAGTGTATTATATAAGTATAATTAATAATTAATTATTCATATAATTATTATAGTTTTTCTATTATAATTTTTCCTATTTTTAACATGGTTATATATTTTATTCACATGTTTAATAGCATGTCTTATGGTAGGTTCAGAATGGACGACGTACGTACGCATCGCTACTCAAACAATGCTTAGCAACCCATACATTTTCTATGAAAATGGGTGTGGCCAATGTGATTCTAAAACATAAATTTTCATTGAAAATCTATGGTTGCTAAGCAGTCCAGATATTGTTAGGTGTAGCGATGGGCACGTACGTCGACCCAGTCTGAATCTACCATTATTCTTTTTTATTTTCATTTTCTATTTTATATTTTTTATTTCCATTACAATTTTCAAATTTTTTTCAATTGTATAATTTTTTCTATTTTCAACATGTTTATATATTTAATCCATTAATTAATTAATTAATCCATATGTTTACACTAGATCTCACAAACCAACTATATTCCATTGGTCACCATTTTTTTTTCTTTTACATTAGTACATTACACTCCACACAGGAGGCCCTGAGGAAAATAATTTCCCTCAGGTCCTATGTCATATTTGGGTATGCTGTGTGGAGGGTATTTTTAAGGAAATGAAGGAGAGGAAGTTCTGGGAAGGAAAACGGTATGAGGGTTGAGTAGGAATCTGGGGTTCAGGGTGTCCAGATCATCCGTCGCCAATACCTAGACAAATCCACCCCATGAACCCGGGCACCCCTGCTAAGTCACCAAACGTAACGAACCACTTGGGGTGACCTATGGCAGAAGTGTTGGTTATCCAATAAATGGTTCCCGGAGCGGTGGTACCCATAATAATAATAATAATTGGATAATTTGTAGAGCGCCGTTTTTGTGAGAAATCACCTCAAGGGCGCTGTACATTTTATTATGACTTCTTAGGCTCTACCTAGAACTATTATGTACAAATGGACACAGAGAACACACTTACCATACCCGCCTAACATGAAACTAATCTAATGTATCATATATATGTAAATGTTTTAATGTATTATCATTTGTTTTATTAATAAATAAAAATATTTATTTGACAATTTCATAACACTGCCTAAGAAAAATGCTATTTTATATTCTGTGTAATGTGCGGTAGTTCTTTCTACTTAGCCGATTACTTTGTTATTTGTGACAGTGCCTACGGGCAACGCTGGAGTAAGAACTAAGCTATGACAATGTACCTAGTACCTACTTACGAACTACATTTAAATGGCAAATAGTTTCTTAATAACATTTCCTGATACGGCGACTGTTTCTTGTAATTAAATTAACTGCGTAGGAGGAAATGTGTACGTGAGTTATTGGCTGAACGTGCATATTGTGTTATTTACTAAGTGTTGACGTTGTGTTGTGCAAAATGATCTTTGAAAAGATTTGTTTTGACCAAATCCTGCTTTTTTTACATTTCAATCAAAATAAAAAGCAAACGAATAGATTAATCTACTGCTTGTCGACGGATGCTATGATTTTACACAAATTTTGACAAAAAAATCAATAATTAGAGTAAAAGTCGATTTACTTAATTTTATTATAATATAATCAAATATATTTGCATGATAATAATATTCGCCAGTAGGAACTATTTTTCATTACATATTTAATTAATGGAACCAAAAAGTGCCCGAGATGGGTCTCAAAATACGCGTCTCAGTGAGAAATTGGCCTCTTTTTGCGAGAAAAGGACAAAACCGAACGCCTTGACCCGGATGACCAAAGTGGCTCAGTAGCAGTGGTACAATTGACCGGTTAACACATGTAGGCATACACTCCTTGCTCCATCCACATTCAACATTCTTTTTTTAATATTAAATTTTTATAGATAATTAGTAGGCACACACTCCTTGCTTCATTCACTTATTCCATTCCAACACTAAATCGCTTGGTACTTTTATCAATTAGTTGCCTGCAGCGGGTAAAGGCTACTAAATATATTAAAAGCATTTACTAACATATAATAAATTCATCAAACTTATAAGATAACTTGCTAGTTGCTATGAACGGTTATAATAAATAATAGGATGCGCCGCATCGAGTGCCTGACTCCAGCTTAGTATCGTAAGTATGATTATTAATTATAATAACGTAAGCAAACTAGATCGTAAGTGTAAGTTTAATATACCGTAAGGATAAGCTAATTGGGCAATCATCAAATTCATAAGGTTTTTAACTGGGTTCCCGCTGCGTGCAACAGTTTTGATTTCGTTCCGGGACGCGTTTTACAAAACCTAGACCGTTACAGTCACGGTGGTGACTGATATGGGATAGGTTTTTTGTTCAAAATCATCTAAAAACCGTCGGTCCATCCTCTCTGCCTGGTTTTAGAGTGTACCATGACTGAAATAGAAGGTATTGACATGTTTGCATGAATATGATTGAACCAAGCAGTGTGACCAAGTTGTTTGGCGGTCCATCCCTTCTGCCTACCTCTACGGAGAAGCGGCCTGATGGTATTAGAGTTCGTTGCTATGACTAAATTGTTAGTATAGACTTGTACGTATATGTATTATCATATTATGATGACATATGAATATGATTGAAGCAAGCAGAGTGAACTAGTTGTTGATGATCTATCATCTCTGCAAATGGTACGGGCTTGTAGTTGAAAAATATATATATCGAAGTAAATGCACAAACAAGACCTAGCATATTACCTATTACTACTACTATCGTCACTGTGACTGAAACAGAATAGGCTTTCGTTCAACAAACTCTACTCCATTTCAGTCGCGTTAGAGGCCTGATGGTATTAGAGTTCGTTGCCATGACTAAATTGTATGTACATGACGACGTATAAATGTAATTGTAGCAAGTAGGGTGACCGGGTTGTTTGGAGGTCTATGGTATGGGCCTTGAAGGTGAAAAAATAGTAAATTAAATTCTCAAACAAATGCTACTTTATTACATATTACTATTACTACAACTGTCGTGACCGAAATGGTATAGGCTTTGTAGATGCTTTCTCTCAATAGTTAAGTTAGCTTCTCAGTAACTGGGCGTACTGTACAGGGACCGCAGATACTTTAATAGTACACAACTGCTAACCCTGTACAAATCGCAAGTGCGCCCCACGGTTGAATTTGGCAGCACCTCTGGTCTGGAGCCCCAAATTACCTGAAAAACACCCTCGACTCTGTGCAGAAACGGGCGGTCCATTTGATAGATTCTCCCGTCTTAACAATTGATTGATATCTTTAGAGCACAGGCGTTGGGTGGCAATGCTATCCTTGTTCTACCGGTATATCAATGGAAGATGCTCCAAAGGAACTAGCGTCATTGATCCCCTCGGCACCCGTGCATAGTCGGGAAACACGCCAAACGCTCACCCAACATATGTATACGGTTGATGTTTGTCACATGAGAACTGGTCGTTTTTACAACTCGTTCTTGAGTTCAACAGCTCGGCTGTGGAACGATTTGCCGGCCTCTGCGTTTCCTCCTTCCTACAACATGGGTCTCTTCAAGACTCATGTTCACTTCTTCCTCTCCTTAAAAAGACCCTCCACGCAGCGTCTTCAAAGATGAAATTATTTTCCTCAGGGCCTCTTGTATGGAGTTAATATAAAAAAATAAAAATAAATAAAAAATAAACCTTTAGGGTTGATTGGTTGCTTGATGGTGTTGTGGATGAGTTTGCACAACAAAACCTATCCCATTTTAGCCGTCGATACTAAAATGGGATAGGTTTGAAACGGTATAGGTTTTGTAAATGCCTCCCGGGACCGTTCGGAATGGAATCGGTCATATTCCATTCCTTTCTTCCTTCCTTTCTTGAGCTAGTGTGTGTATTGTAAGTTCAGAACTCAGATATCATGTGAAACGAAATTATGACTGTGTGTGTGTAATGTTATATAATCTGTGTGAGATGAAGTTATAAACCATGTGTATGTGATGTTATAATCTCTCTGTGTATGTTTGACTGTGTGATCACGTGACTCGCTGGGATGCTGCAGGTATATTGCGGGACAGGAAGCGGACCGGTTTCCTCGCGAGGAAGTACCCCTTCCCGCACCCCCCTCACCGCCGTTGCCCAACCGACGCGCTTCCGCCCGAATGAGGATACATTCCAAGTTCAAAATAATATTGTGTACACAATCTTGCGTTCGGCGTGGATAGCGCGGGAATTTTATTATTGTTTCGTTTCAGGTTTGAAGAAACATTCGAATGAGATTCGAGATTATTTTCAAAATCTTGCTTTAATATTGCAAATAATATAGGTAAAATATTTCATTTAACCAATAGCGCCTACTTAGCAACCCATAATATTTTTTCAATTTATAAACCTTCAGAAAATTGTGAAAAGCAAGTACCTTCTTAGTAGTCTACGAACAACATAATATAATAATTTTTCGAGGAAAACTTCTTCTGAAAGGTTTTTACTTTTTGATGGCATTATAATAAAAAAGACAAATAACTTTGTTTACATCACTTTAATTTACACACAATCTACGTGTTTTGTGAACAATGCTCACATTATCGGGATGAGTGTACATTTAATCCTGATGTGAACATTGCTCACGAAACATGTAGATTGTGAATAAATAAAAGTGATGTAAACAAAGTTATTTGTCTTTTTATTAAAATAATATTATACTTGACGATCATTAATTTCAACGATAAATACTTCATAATATTAACAAGTTGGCTCGACTGTATAATAAATAATGTCTTAGTTTTAGTATTATGTATTTCAAATTAATTCAATTTATATAATTCATTGATTACAGTCAAAATATTTGGCAGCAATTGAAAGGATTTTTAAACTAGTGCGAAATATATCAAGATTGCCTAATGGTACAGACACACACGTTTTGTTTGGGTACATTAAAAACGTTGCTTTACATTCATAATATTATCAATCTAAACAAAGAAACAAAGGCATAATCGAGATTATTATAGGTATCGTAAGTAATCGCAAGAAAGAGTAATGAATTTGTGTTGTATATATTATTTGTCTAACAAGTTTCAATGACATTGACTGTGTAGGTATCTACCTGCCCAGCAGAAATAAACAATTTTCACCTATTGAAAGTAGGTACCTATCTACCTACTAGCTTTATAAATAAACTCTGGGTAAGTAATTTGTACCTATCTGAATAAAATAACAGATGAAACATGGATGAAACGTGACGCCTGAAACCTGTTCTGCGAGACTTCGATAACGTCATGAACAACAAGAAACGAAACGTTTACTGTGAAAAGATGCGCAATGAAAATATTATGTATTTTCGAGTGCTTTCAAAACTTAGATCCAGTTGTTTCGCAAAAATTTACGTGTGAAAGGGTCATCAAATGCGTTCATTGCCATTTTTTTGACATTTGAAATATCCCCGTTTCAGCTTCCTATCAAATTGTAATCAGCTGACAAGCTTAACAACGTGATTGTTGTCCTCTTATGCCGATCATAATTTATTCAAAAGCTAAAACGGACTTAGAATCAGAAACTTTTCAAATGTCAACAATACAAAATGGCGCTAAATGGCCAATTGATAACAATGTTACATCTGAATTTCTGTGAAACAATCCGTCCTTATGTAATAAGTTGATAAATCTGACGTCAATACCGTTGTAAAAATAATAAAGGAATTTCACAAACAAAAATTAACTTTCAAAAAATTATTAAATGTACATAAACACTATTTTTTATTTAATTTTCAGCACGAATAAATATTCCATAACGATTTAAAATGTACCATTTTTGATTTGCCGCCAAAACGATATGTTCGTTTGTGACGTCACGCCCGCCTACGTCCGTAGGAGTAGTCACTGGTCTCGATAACAAACAGCTGACTTCCAGTAGCGTTTTCACGTCATAGCCAAATTCAACAATAATTAATGAAAAAAATTAAATACTTTTTTAAATTTATCATAACCAGTAAAATAAACTTGCACATGTTATATATGGTGACCAGAATGTTCAGTGGAAACTTTTTAAGTGTATGAATATTGAGTATCTACAAACTTTTCATCGGATGTTAATTCCTCACATGATAATTCATCACGTCTCGAACAGTCGGAAACTGATAATTGGGGTTTTTAACCTTAGGTTAGGTTAGGTTAGGTGAAAGGGGGAATCATCATCGGATGTTAATTCCTCACATGATAATTCATCACGTCTCGAAGAGTCGAAAACTGATAATTGGGGTTTTTAACCTTCGGTTAGGTTAGGTTAGGTGAAAGGGGGAATCATCATCGGATGTTAATTCCTCACATGATAATTCATCACGTCTCGAAGAGTCGAAAACTGATAATTGGGGTTTTTAACCTTAAGTCAGGTTAGGTTAGGTGAAAGGGGGGGGGGGAAATGGAAGGGTGGGTTAATGTGAGTTATGATGTAATGAATTATCATGTGAGGAAGTATCGTGTCTGAATAAATTTACTATGGGAATTCAGACGCTGAGATCTCATAGTCCGATTAGACACGGAACCGTTATATATACTAAATGATATTTATTTTTAAGTAATTCACTTCTAAGCGGTTGCCAAAATAGAAATAAATTGGTATCTACCTACTTAATACGTACGTGTAATTTAAATATAATTAATGGTTTACGTCCGTACACTAAAATTTCCTCAAATTGCGGCACTAGCTTCCGCCCCCACATCCGTTTTAAAGATGATATTTCATTATTTCACCGACATTTTTATCCTAAGCGATAAAACTTCAATAATGTTTACATTCCACGTTTCTTGATATCTTTTGACGTCAATGCACGAATTCAACTATAAAAAAATATTTGTGCTACATGTACCTACATATTACGATATTACTAATCTATCTGAATCAAAATGGCATCTGAATCTGAGCAGCTTAAATTTAGGCGCCTTTTGAATTCCATTTTTTTTGTGACTGGACAGTTGATCCCCTGACAGTTGGCCCCCGAATCTATAACTATTATAATATAACCACTGGAGCGACAGAGCAATTAAAATATTTTTTCTCGGATTGCTAAAGGAAATTTTTCGCCCACCTTAAAAAATCATACCTCCGAATTTGAATATGGAGACATACAGACTGATTATAGTTCTATGTAGCCAATGAATTCCCCTATCTTTTGTTTATTATCACATATTTTTAGGATTTATAAAAAAATATATAATTAAATCTTTAATCTTAAAACATTTTAAAGAATCTAGATAGAATTTATTTGGTTATATTTTGACTTTTTTTTTACTTTTTAATAAACTGGCTTTCAGAGTACCGGGCCGTAGGCCCCTTGCTTTTTCATCTTGGATTTTATTTTATGGTTGTTGAAGTTTGATTTTTTAGGTGTTTATTTGGTGTTTAGGTGGTTATATTTTGAATGTACAATATATTATATAGTCGTGTTAATAAAAAATAAAAAAAATTTAATTTGCCACTTACTGATAATACTTTTTTGTGTATTATTTACCATTTTCTGGAAAATTTTTGGAAAATACCGAAATGACCAAATAGAACCGAAAAGATAAGCCGTCAAAATGTTTATATTGGCAATTATTTATTGCGAAAAGCGTGGGACGTCACGGTACACAGTGTGTCTGGCGCGGCAGTACTGCAACACTGCCATTGGAATTATGAATTGACTCGTATGACGTCATATGACATGATTATATACATTTTACCCAGGTTTAATTAAAAGCTCATAACTTCTCCATTTTTCTTATTATTTTTTTAACGATTAACTTTGCTTACTTTTAAAAGCAATAAATAAAACAACCACATTCAGAATAACTTTCTTAATGAATTCTCGACTTTGATGATTTTTGATCGAGAGATGGAAATTGAATCTAGGATCCTGGAACATCTAATATAATGCAGGGATTCAAATCGTAAATAATAAAATAATTTCCCTTTTCATTATAATATATTATAAAGTTTATTCTAATAATCATAAAATATAAAATTTTTAAAAATCAAGTCTTCCTGGAAATCCAATTAAATTTTTTTTAAATCACATTCGTTGTACATATACCAGTTGAAAATCAAGCATCGCTTATGATCAAATAAATAAAATTAATCGATTCGTGATGAGAAATCGACCTTCACACCACTTAAATTTAAATTACATAGCACCTACCTACTTTCCTATATCAACGGGAAGATACAAGATACTTACTGTCAGGAAAAACTCCATCAATCATTATGTCACGTATTGAATGTAATAAAATAAGTCACTTTATTCATAGGAAATTTGGCCGTGTCACCTTCAATGTTTTGCATAGTATTGTTCGTCGATGCTTGCATATCATAACATTGTGGAAATCATAATAATTCTCTCATTCAGTCTCAAATATAGTATTCTATCATACGTAATAATCGTCTCAAACATAATATCGTGTCTAACATAATAATGTCGTCTCAAACATAAAATCGTTACAAACATAATTTCGTTTCTAAAATAATAACATCGTCTCAAACATAATATCCACTCAAACATAACGAATCAAACATAATATCGACTCAAACATAATTTCGTCTCTTTTTTTATTATTTATTTATTGGCTCGCCAACAGAATACATCACATAATTTTTACAGTAATTTACATTTATACATGGAACATAATATACCTAGTGCCTAACATAATAATATTGTCTCAAACATAATATCGCGTCTAACATAATAAAATCGTCTCAATCATAATATCGACTCAAACATAATATCGTCTTAAACATAATATCGTGTCTAACATAATAATATCGTATCTAACATAATAATATCGTCTCAAACGTAATACCTTCTTCTTCTTCTTCCTTGCACTGTCCCAACTCATTGCTTAGGTAGGCTGTTGGGGTCGGCTCTCCTCGTTCTCAGGTTGTAGCTTCTTCGGTTCTGGGTATCGCTCTCTTCCAGGCCGTCTCTACTTAGGATTTTGGAGCATTGAGTCATCCAGGAGTTCTTTGGTCTTCCTTTGGATGACTGTCGATGAAGCTCCATAGACATTGCCTGCTTCACTGTGTGATCTGGTGGTCTCCGTTTTATGTGACCATACCATCTCAACTGTCGTAATACGTAATACGTAATACCGACTCAATCTTAATATCGACTCAAACATAATTTCGTCTCAAACATAATATCGTGTCTAACATAATAATATTGTCGCAAACATAATATCGTCTAAACAAAATATCGTCTCCAACATAATTTCGCGTCTAACATAATAAAATCGTCTCAAGCATAATTTCGACTCAAACATAATATCGTCTTAAACATAATATCGTGTCTAACATAATAATATAAATATAAAATGTACGCAAACATAATAAATTTTCTTCTGCATAAAACGATTAGGTGGCGCCTATTGGATAATCATTAATTAATTAATTAATTATTAATAAAATGTGTATTACGCACCTGAGTTTTCTTTCCACAAACGAGAACATGGTTGCTATTTAGAGGCGGCCAGTATCACATCGATCAATCTGGTTGAGAAATTATACGAAATTAATTTCTACCAACCGATGAAAAATAAATACAGATAACAAACTGCGATGTCAAAACACCGGCAAATAGTAGGGCGATGAAATAATCATCTCGGGTGTTTGTCTTTAATAGGGACATGTTAGGGTTGCCATATTCGTCCCGCTTTTTACTCTCCTGTCCCGTTTTAATTTCTGTCCAGTTTTTGTCCCATGTTTTCGTATCGCCTGCAGTTTTTACAGACAAAAACCATTAAAACACGAACATCTTAGGTATACATATATCGATCGTCCGGTTAATTTGTCATATATCTATGAACATTTTAAATTTGAGTTGAGTACCTATATGCAGTTATATGTAAAAATAAACCCTTCTATCTGGTACAATACTCAGATTACTCACAAACACCACTAAATCAATTATATTGTAAAAAAACTTGTAGTGAATTAGCAGGGCGATGGCGGAAGAGAACGTCAATATAATTTCTAAATGACTTGCTCCTTTTTTTACTCCCGTGCAGAAAGTGATAAAAAACATAACATTAAATTATAATATTTTAATTAATGAAGATAATATTAGCGAAAGCATATATACGATTACGGATAAATCTGGGATGTATCCGTATCTTTTTCTGATTTTTCTGTTTCGGATTTTCGATTGACTTTCGCTAATATTATCTTCATTAATTAAAATATTATAATTTGAGGTTTAACTCATTAAGTTAAAAAGTTTAAAAAAAAAAATAATAATATAAAATTACATTGTCAAATAACAGCCATGTAGCACCATTTTGTTTTTTTACAGTCGTAAGGTCCCAATTAAATGCCGATTTTAAGTCCGTTTTAGCTTTTGAAATAATTGTGATCAACAGACGTTACAATTTGATATAAACTCATATAGAATCTAGTTCCTTTCAAATGTCAAAACAAAATATGTTGCTGAATGTCCGTTTGATGTCAATGTTGCAATTGAATTTCTGTGAAACAACTGGGCCTTGATATGTAGGTATGTGAAAACAGTCAAGTACGGCTGAATCTCCATTATTAGGCTCAAGATCATTATTTCTCAACCTCCCTCTTCTCGTCGCTTTATCTTCCAACATTCCTCAATCCTCACAACGTAACGCCAATTGGTGATTCCATAGTCCCTAGTTGGGACTCTTGTGCAGTACTAAATAAATTACAGTTGCACGAAAGTCAGTCATTCGTTGCATTTTACTTGATTCAATAATATAATTTGGGATAGTTTGCTTGCTCCTCCCCAAATAACACATCACAAATACCTCAATGTCCTTCATGATAATTTTCCATTACCGTCCCGCCTCCTTATTCGACCTTTGTGGCAACCCTGGCTATAAGTCATAAGGCCTATCTTGTTGCCAGTTACAAAACAAGGAAGTGCTAGAGAACGGAGAGCCTCGATCTGCGAACTGCTGTGGCGAAAGACCTAATGTGTTCTGCCTGGTTTTAACGCTTTTTTTAGTGTAGCATACATTGAAAATAACATCAATGACATTTGTTGATATCTGGTGAGTAGAAGGGACAGAAAAATACCCAATGAATGAAAGCGGGTAGGTAGTGTAGGTATCTACCTCGAAAGGAAAT
Organism: Limnephilus auricula; assembly: GCA_951813805.1. Lineage (NCBI taxonomy): Eukaryota > Metazoa > Arthropoda > Insecta > Trichoptera > Limnephilidae > Limnephilus > Limnephilus auricula. Next base: position 9,286,057 of record OX638393.1, read on the forward strand.
CTTTTCTAATTTAGAACGGTGATGGGTTAATCTGGTTAATCGGTTAATCCCATAGACATATGAATTTTATATATGAAATATGTCTATGGTTAATCCCAATACCCGAATCGGTGTTCTTCAGTCGTTACAACATGGCGATGATATACTTAGCTTCGCAGACGGTAAAAATTGAACTATCGAAAAAATTACCTCTTTTTACATTACAATCCATTGATACAAGTTTGTCGTTATGTAGTATTATTATATATAATGTGTTGCCAAGGAAAACTCTATTTCTGAAAAGAAGAGTTTTTGTTGCAAAAGGGCAGCGTGGATTTGAATTTTATACAAATCTACAAGCGAAGTTAGCAGTCCACAATGGAGTGCTTGTATGGCAGTGAGGCATGGAACTGGCAGAGGAAGGATGAAAGTAGACTGAATGCTGTTGAAATGAGATCCCTGAGGCGTATGTGTGGTAAAACCATGTTTGATCGTGTGAGAAATGTGGAGATTCGAAAACAATGCAAGGCTGATGTAAGCGTAATGAGTAAAATTAAGAAAGGAACCCTCCGATGGTTTGGGCATGTAGAGCGAATGAACAAAGAAAGGAGCGTAATGAGAATATATGATGCAAGTGGGAATGGTATAAGAAGTAGGGGACGTCCGAGGAAGACATGGCACGATCAAGTGAATCAGATACTTGAGTCGGGCCATCAAGACATGGCACGATGAAGTGAATCAGATACTTGAGTCGGGCCTTGTCAAGAGTCAGAAAAATACGATGTATGAATGTGAATGAGGCAAAGAGTGTGTGCCAAGACCGAGGTGTTTGGCGGTCCGTCCTCTCTGCCTACCCCTGCGGGGAAACGACGTGATGGTTAGTTAGTTAGTTACAAATCTACAGTTTTATTCCGAGATTGATAAAATTTGGCACAATTGACTATATATGTAACTTTTCAAAAAACTACTCCGATTTTTTTAATAAACTAGAAAATAACTTTGATTTGCAATTGTTAAATATTTTATTTTTCCTTCTTTTAATAATTTCAATGTGGGGGGATGCCAATAAATTTTCTGTACCTAGGGTAACAGGCTCCACCTGACCTTGCTAGACCACTGGTTCAGTTTTGTCACGGAATCTACGTCCACTGGGCCTGCTTTCTTGCTTCTAGACGTTAGATTCAGTTTATCTGTGGGTACCTGCTCCTACCTACCGGTATTAGGGTCAAACGGGCTGGTGTTTCGTCAAGAACACCGCACTCCGGTCTCCGGATACCGGATATCCGGCCGTGGAGTACCAATTACCGGACATTGTTTCTTATTTCCCACCAACGCGTTAAATCCATCTCCTTTCAAGCAAACGATTCGACAAGCTACACACAAACCAACTTGGTATTCCAGTTAGTATAAATAATATTTTAATAAAAAGACAAATAAGTTTGTTTACATCACTTTTATTTATACACAATAAACATGTTTCGTGAACGATGTTCCCATCATCAGGATTAAATGTATATTAAAGTTAAAAATTAAATATAGATCACATAGGATCAGAAGGATGGGGAAGGGGTAAGAGTGAGGGAAGTTTATTATAATTAGGGATTTCAAAGTCATTAAATGATAATTAAAAGTGATTTACACAAAGTTATTTGTCTTTTTATTAAAATAAATTATGCCATCAAAAAAGTAAAAACCATTCCAAAAAAGTTATTTTCGAAAAAAAAAATCTAAATAATATGTTATTTTTAACTAATATGAGTTCTTTCGTCACCTCCCTCGGTCAGTCAGTTAGGTTCTAACTGACTTTTTTTCTTTCAAAAATGACCTTTAAATGCAAAATCATTAATTTGCTTATATCTACAACCCAAATAATGTTCAATACACACAAACCTACATTTGTGCTGTTTGGGTCAATATCAAAATTGTGCGACCTATAATCAAGTGTTACAAATTAAAAATAATTAATCCAATAATATGGAGTCATGTATTTCCGTAGATACTTGTATGACGAAGTTCTAACATCTATTTTTAAAGCCACCGTTTATTTTACAAGGTTCTAACATCACTTAATCTTTTGCAATTACAATTTTCTATGTGTCTATCGTTTTTACGAGCCGCCGTGTAGTTCGTACTTTCGTAGGATAGTTTTCTAACTTCCAGGATCGTTCTGAAGAGTTAAAGTTTGCAAAGACGATTTCTCATGATCTATTTACCAATATGTGATTTTGATTTTTGAATCTTGTGTAAAGTATTTTAGTCTTAACATATTTTAAAGGAAAATATTTAAATAGGGAAATGTAATTGGAACTATTTTTGAGTTCTTACATGAATTCATTTCATGTATGACTACAAAAACATTGGTATTAGGGGAGTAGGGTTATGGTAGTTGAAAAAATGACAAAAAAACTGTGACATATTAAAATGTATTATATAATAAAAAATAAATTGTGTACTTAATGAATTATTATGCCCTTCCTCTGCACTTTTTAATGAGTAAGTACCATTTAAATATTTTCCTTTAAAATTTTAAACTAATTCACAGAAGATTAACGTCAAAGTCAGAAATTGTTCAAAATAGATTATGAAAAATATTCGTTGCAAACTTTGACACTTCATATTTTAGAACAAGGTAAAGTGTAGTTAGAAATTAGAACCCTATCCAACCAACTGTGCTTTGTTGACGAGAAAAATAAATAATTACGGAGTAATGTTTTTTGTCTTGTTGATTTAAAAAAATATCTATATAATATATATTTAAAGAAATATCTATATAATATACATTTAAAGAAATATCTATATAATATATATTTAAAAAAATATCCAAATACGATTAATAGAACAGTTATATATTTTTTTATCCTCAATAATAACTACAGAAGTGACGCCTTAGACTGCACAGATAACTTTTTAGATCTATCAATGAAATTAAATTAGGTAATATATCTAATAAATATTCACTTTATATCTGCATAAGGCCAATATAGCAATCTAGGTGTTTTGTACATTTTTTCGTATCTACACTAGCAACACCAGGTACAGCAAAGTTAAGTATGTCGATCCGTAGTTACCTAGAATAGTAGGTATTAGGGGAAAATGGCGAAAATCACATGATAGAAAAGTACAAAATTTATTTATTCATTAAATATTTATTATCTTCAATATAACAGAATTCAAATTATATCAAAAAAGAATGTTAAAATATATGAATATAAGTTTTTTTTGTTATTATTTGCTGGATACCTAGTTAGGTACTCTAGTTTTTTATAAATCGCTTTGAACTAGGTGGTTCTAGGGTAAGATTGAAGAATGTAATTGAACAGTTCTCACTTATAAAAGAGCTAAATAGTGAACCTGTCAGTAAAAAACCTTTGGGTGTGTTAAAAGTAATTACAAGTGTAATAAAACTAAAATATAGGAAGCATCGGCCGCCGCGCGGAAGCGACCAGTAATCATTCAGGAACCCGGAAGTTCATTTCAGTTGAAGCTGAACTCAGGGACGTCGAGTCTACAGTCTAGACTCGCAACCGCTGCCAAGATGTATTATTATACCGGCTAAATATTTTTATACTTTTCGTCTACTAATAAATCCGGAATGCCGTATTTTATGCTCTGTAAACAGCGACGCTGGAACTAAAATTAACACGTACTCGAAAAAAGGACCAACGCAGTTTCGAACCTCAGTGGTTTCAAACCACAAAATAGTAAGGCTGTTCGTAAAATGAGTAAATAGGTAGGTACCTACCGAATTGCCGTTGTATTCTAAGTAAACACTTAATTATATACTATGTAAATATGTTAAAGTACGCAAATCTCTAGCTCATTAAAACGCGGTTAGTCTATAAATCAGCCCGCTAACTGCAGAATCGAATTTGAAAAAAATCAAATATTGAACACGACCATCCGGCGGCGGCAAGTATCGTTCAAGATAGGTTTTGCTTTGTATAATCTCCTGCCCTCCCCCCTCAAAGGCTTCCTGCTTCTGCCAACGGTACGGCCCAAACGGACCAAACGAACAGCCCGAAATCCGAACATAATGTTCGTAAACTCGTAAAAGGAATATAAAATGTTGCTTTGAGAGTATCCTCAATCCTTGTTGTGAGTTTACACTTTTTTGTTTGGGGGTGTATAACATCTTGGGCGCTTGGCCGCACGGTCCGTTGTTCGCGCCGGCAGACACCGGCATTCCGGGTCCCCCCTCCTCCGCCCGCGAGTCTTCTCCGGTTGGCCCTCCTGCACCCGCGTGCTGCTTACCTCACTCAGTTGAAGCCGGGACTTTGGGCCGAGCGCATGTACGCGAAGGCATTCTGAGTCTGGCGATCTATTATTCATTCGACTTGTGACACTTGTTACGCTCCCTTTTATGCATCATCAATTCGGAAGAGTTGTTACGTTACTAAACAAAGTGAACTAATCAAACATTACAAGACTCGATTTTAATGTTTGGAATTGCAGTGAGTTCGTCATAAACTAATGTTATTTGTGAATGCGGAAGTGTTGACTCGATCTCAACAGTGGGTCTGATAAGAATATTACGTGTTTCGTGGGAGGTTTTAAACGATCTCTGTGTTCACGCACTAAGCATATTTGGTGTGGAAAAGTTCCAATTAAGTGCTGGGCACTTTTGAGTGAAGTGTTTCTTACCCGTGTTTTATTGTGACTTATTATTGGATACACAGGAAGTGACTTCTCTTCCCCCGAAGTTTCATTGAGGTACGTTAAACGATATACCTAGATGTTGTCGGTCGATGGGTTTGTTACTAGATCTTTTCCAAAATGATTTTTATTTTACGGTAAACCTTAGGAATAATTGAAAAAACTCGAAACAAATAATGTCTCAATTTGTATCCTTGGTAAAAAAAATCATTTCACACTGTCGTTTCTCTACAAAGTTTGAAAGGGTAGGTAATTTAGGTATACTCGTTCAAATCCGCTTTAAAATTGGCCGAATTTGAAAACAAATAACCGTCCATCTGTATTATTTTGAATGTAAACACAAGTTTCAATTATAGAATACTTGGAAAACCCTACCTCCAAATGATAATCGATTAGAATCATGTAGCTAATTTAGAATTAACATATTCAAATGTTTTCTATTTGATAATCTTTATGATTTATGAATATTTTTTGTAAAAAAAAACCCTTTCTTTCACCTTAATTATTATAAAAAATAACTACATATTTGCATTCAGGGCGGTATAAAATACTACATTTAAAATTAAGAGAAATTATTGTAAATGGCTGTCATCGCATACGACGAAAGCAAATTTTAATTACACGTTATTGCAATTTTAAAAAAATATTCGTGTGGTCAGCTATCCCGAAAGATTAATATTTATTGTTTTGCATTCTTCCCGGCACTAAATTATAGTTTTATTTAATGTAGGTATCTAGGCATGCGTCCATTACGAAATAAAGTATTATTTTTGTTTACCTTTGCTATCACCACATCTAGACAAGTTGACTCCGCTTTCTGCTTCTCTTTTCCGAAGGTTTTCAACCGAAACAGGATATCATATCTTTATTACAACATTGAGGGGTAATATAGATAAGAAACCTGTTGTTTTATCGTACAGCCACAAACTCATGTGAAAAGTTTCCTGGGGCGGTTATAGACTTTTCGTGAGCTAGCATGAGCACGATAGCAAACTTTTTGTTTCAAAATTTACATTTTGTAAAATAATATACTTACCTATGTATAAATGTTCAGCTTCAACAACATTGATAATGTTATTTTTTAAATCTTACCACTTTAGCCCCCTAAAAAGTCAAAGATCACTGAAAAGTTCATAAATTATCATTTCTTAACGTTTCACACGGAACAAGGAAACAAATTTTTAAATTTCGTTTCCTGGTAATACTTTTATCCTCTTATGTTTATCCTATTATCGTTCAAAAAACCTGTCTCAAAGATTTAACTTTACTTTTGCGGACAAAGCACTAAAACAAATCAGATGATGTACGAGTATTACATTTATCTAAAAGCCCAGCAGCTTAACATTAAATAAATATATCATCCCCTCTAAAACGACTACAATTAATCTACGGTGTCTACAAAATAATAATGAATGATAAAAAAACCAACGATTAAAAATATCAATTCACAAACGTTGCTTATTCTACCTTTTTGAACGAGCTGTTTATGAATAATTTTATGTTAACCCAATTAATTTCATTTATTGTCATGATAATATCGGAATGAATTTCCAACCTTTTTTATTTACGTTTGCTGTACAACATTTATACTCACACCCACGAGACATCCATCTTTTAACTGCCTACTTGTAAAACATATCCCATTAATTTAAAATAGGAAAAAACATTGATATATAAATAAACATTGATATTGTTTAACTCAATGGGAAAAAAGAACAAATCCTTTTATAAAAAAACGAATATTTAAAACAAAGTTAAAACCCAGCAGCAGCTATTTCCGGTACGGTTTGTCTCACGCTGCGTCTTCCGGCTGTGAACATAATAAAATATAGCCTAACTAATCTTTGATCTTTATGATTTTCATGATAATTTTTAAACGACATCACGCGGATCTCTTTTGTTGCCATGCTTTTTAAAATACTTTGAATAGTTATTATTATTATTGTCGTCCAACAATCATCATTTTTTCAACATTATCCTGAAAACGTGATGACGACCAACTAGGTACCTATCATTGTATTTTATATTGATTGTACACCTTTTTTTTCTTGTTTTATTAAAAACGTTTCAATGTGGTCTTTTATAATTTATATATTTCATAGTGATTTACGTTATTGTTTATCATACCGAGTAAAAATAGAATAATGGGAGATACAACATCGTTAATTTTATACTACTAGCGCCATCTCTTGGTGAACTAAATTACTCCGATTAGCTTGGCGCTGTAAATTACATGAAATCTCAATGGTGAACTTCCGCGTTCTCTTCGGGGTTGCTATTTTTTTTTTAGCTGATTATGTTATTTACTGATAAACTGCGAGAATTCAGTGAGATGTCTTAATTTTACAATTATTAATATGCTTAATTCGGCAATAAATTTATTAATGTCTCAAAAGAGATTTTATTTTATTTATAAAAATATTGAGTTTTAAGGGGATTTCTCACCATCCTCCTAATAGCTTATCCATAATATAACGAATATTATTAAAAATAAAAATACTTGCAATAGTTAGAAAACTCGGCCAACTTATCCAATATATAGCCACTATTCATAAGTTCGAGTACCGAATTATAAACTACGACTTAAAAAAAAACATAAACCGTAAATCAAAAATATTCATTATAGTATGAATTAGCTATTAGGAGGATGGTGAAAAACCACGTAAGGGGGTTTCTCACCATCCTTCTAATAGCTTATCTATACTATAACGAATATTTTTTAAAATAAAATACTTGCAATATTTAGAAAACCCACTATTCATAGGTGCAAATACTAAATAATAAACTCCAAATAAATAAATAAATAAACCGTAAATCGAAAATAAACTTTATAGTGTGGATAAGCTGTTAGAAGGAAGGTGAGAAATCCCCTAAGCAAAATAAGGAACGAATTATAGTTAAAACATTATAAAAATTAAGGATTTTTGGTAATATTATTGGTAGGACGAAATTAAGATTTAAAAAAAAAAACTCCTGAAATTAATAATAATAATAGTGTTAGAATCGACAAAATGTGACTCTACTTTTTCATGTATTGTTCATAAAATGAGATGCAAAGCACTATTATGACTTTTTCAAATTATGAAACTACGAATATGGGTTATTAAATGTATATACATGCATTATTACAAAATCGTATGTATAAAAACAAAGATCAGAAATATTATGGAAAACGCTTTTCTAATTACTTGTAATAACATTCACAGCGCCCTTGAGGTAATTTCTCACAAAAATGGCCCTCTACAAATTATCCAATTATTATTATTTCAATTATGATAAAAAAATACTGTGTTGTTGTGATTAATTATTAATAGTTTGTAAGTTACCCAAAATGAAGTCTTTTTGTTGGTGCTTTAATCTTGTTACTTAACTAACTTTGTATTTTCTTTATTTGTAGATCGTAGAGAAGTGGTTATGAAGTTACTACCCCTGCAGCTCCCCCCCGTGGCCGCCATGGAGCGCATGCCCCTGCAGCTGCCCTTCAGTCCCACCGATGTACTATGGCGCTACCCCCTATCCTTCCCACCTCCACATGCGCCCTCCTCCCCCTCACCCCTTCTGGAGTACAAACAACACCTGCCCGCCTCGCTGGCCCCCGACCCGCGCATCTGGGGCCGTGAGGACGTCAACACCTTCCTCAAATGGTGTGAGAGGGAGTTCGACCTGCCCAACTTTGATATGGATATGTTCCAGATGAACGGTGAGCTTTATTTCAATCCACTAATATATTTACTCCCAATGAATCCAACATACTTACCCGCAATTAATAAGATTGAGAATCATGACAGAAAATTTCATATTAATAATCACTATTATTTTTAGATATTTGAGTGCTAATGTTTTGTGTTTATTTTGTTGTAGGAAAGGCACTCTGTCTGCTGACCAAGAATGACCTTGGTGAGAGATGTCCCGGAGTTGGCGATGTCCTTCACAATGTCCTCCAGATGCTGGTGCGAGATGCCTCCATCCTGGGGCGCTGTCTGCCCTCCTCCCCCATCACACCCACCTCCCGCCAGCCCTACCCGCTCAGCCCTCACTCCCACCCTCCTACCCCCAACTGGAACCTGCTGGGACAACCCTCAGCTGAATCCACCTTCCAGCAGGCTAAACATGCCGCTAACTTAGCGCACTTTATTAGTCAGTGCAATTCCGTCACACTCAGTCCTGCCCCCTCCCTAGACAGCCAAACTGGAAGCCCTCAACATGTAGAGCACGGAGCTGCCCAGAATTACGTACAGACGATCTATGGCAACACCAATGCCAGCTCTGGAAGCAACCAATCGGACTCAGACGAAGACAGTTATCAAGAGACAGCGGCTCGCATGAACGCCGTCTCCAGCGCAGCGTCTCAGAGCACTCCCCCCACCACACCGAGCTACGGCGTGGCCCCCCTCTGCCTGCTCCCTCCCCCCCAGCCCCGCTCCCCCAAGGAGCCCTCCACCCCCTCACAAATCTCAACACACTCCCCACTCACCCCCGGAGGATCTAACTCATATAAGAACATGCCTAGAGAATTCTTCCCCAACGACATGCCAGAACCTAATACAAGTAAGCATAACTTCTAACCACTTCATTTTAGAGAACTTTTCAGAATTGATACATTGACAGTATGGCAACTTTAAAAGTGATCATATACTAATAATGTATTGTTCTTTCTTTCAGATGGAAGATTATTATGGGACTTCCTCCAACAGCTGCTTAACGACCCTGGCCAGCGGTACACCAACTACATTGCGTGGAAGAGCCACGACACCGGGGTTTTCAAGATCGTGGATCCAGCTGGCCTAGCCAAGCTCTGGGGGATCCAGAAGAATCACCTCTCCATGAACTACGACAAGATGTCCCGTGCCCTGCGCTACTACTACAGGGTGAACATCCTCAGAAAAGTTCAAGGAGAAAGACATTGTTACCAGTAAGTACAGCTTTACACAATTCGTTTTATAATATTCCAGCCCGACTACAAAGAATTAATATTAAATTGAAGTCTGAAATTAATTGGATAGTTGTTACAGTTATAATTAGTGTGATCATTGTCATTGGATGAATATTGAGAGTATCGTTGATTTCTCACTAAGTTTATAAATTGTTGTTTGACAGCTGTACTGATGTTTGCTTTTCTTTATAGATTCCTCCGAAATCCAACCGAGCTGAAGAACATCAAGAACATCTCCCTGCTGCGCCAGCAAATGAGCCCCACTCGAGTGGGGGCGGGCCCTGCGACAGGCGCGCCCGTACCTCTCTCCCTCACCATCAAGGCCGAACCCAAGTTGGAGGAAGACAGCTACTCCCATTCCTGGAGCCAAGCCCAGGACGATGACATGCCCACCGATCTCAGCATGCCCTCCGACCTGCATTCCCGCAAGAGAGCGCACCCTGACTCCCCTAAACAAATGACCCTCTCTGATAAGCATCGAATCAGCATGATCGTGGGAGAAAACCTCCAAAAGCTCCGCTGTGAAAGAGAACAGCAGAAGCAACACTACGCCTCCCTGAATTTAAAACATGAAGAGAGCCAACACTGACGGTTATGAGCCCGCGGTTCAACATCCACAATGATGCCAAGACTGATTTCTAATTCGTAATGTGCAAATGACAAATATATAAGTGATAATGTGATAAGACACTGGAAACAATATGTGCCAATAATATTTAAGCTAATGATAGTTATTGATATTGTGTAAAATTTTATATTTCAAAATTTATATCGGCATCGCTGAAAAATCTCTGTGGGTGTGATTTTATATAAATACAAATTATAGATAAAAACCTTTAAAAACGTACAAATACTATATTGCCCCAACAAACTGTTGGCTTTATTTAATTTAGTAAGTGTACCTATCCATTCACTAGTTATTTCGGGTCATTGTGTCAAATTTAAAAACGATGATCCCGTCTGCAAAGAAACATTCCACATTATAAAATGCAGAATTATTAAGAGTACTTTCATTGTGAAGTTACACTATTGTTATCGACGATGGTTTAAACCCTTCACCGTGCGAGAATCAACTCGGATCATTTCACCCAAATCTATTTTTATAAGAGAGACATCTCGTCAGATTGCCGACCCTGTATATATAATATTACACCCGATGATCCATGAAGAACTAATTCTTTTACTTCTGTGATAGCACATCACCGGGTGAATTTAACGTTAACTATATTGTCTAGCAGATTTCCAGCTATATTTTTCTGTGATCTCTCATGCGGATACTGTCTGAAGAAAAATATACTGAAACTTGTAAATAATAATTACAGATATTGTTATATATTTGTACAATGAACATACTTTATTAAATAAAAAGAGCTTTATGATTTATAAAAAGTATATGCTAATATGTTTAATTCTATATACAGAGATTAGTGGCACGGGCCCAATGATACGCTCGTGCTGACACGACTAAAAGATAAGTTCTCCCCGGCCGCCTGGGGATTTGGTAACTCTCAGGGTAAATGAACCAATAAGCATATTTACACAGTAAATTTATTTTATCAATGTGATTTGAATCCTTCAAATGCAGGAACAACCACCTGTAAAATTCACGGCCTTCATTTGTCTCTATAGTTAGTAAATATACATATTTAAGTTTGTTGGAATATTTACCAAATACATTTTAAGATATTGTAAGATAGTTCTCATAAAATAATATGTTTACATTACATTCTGTTATGTAGTAACAAATGAAATATATAAATGCATCGAATGCGATCACATATTTTTTTTTCCCCTTTCCTTACACAGACATACAACACACATCCCACTCCTTAAATGAAGCTTTAAGATTAGAAAAAAACAAAACTTTTCAGCTGATAATAATAACAACTGATGTAACCTCTCCCTCTGTTGTCATCTTAAGCGCTCTACTGGCAATGCTGCGAACATCCCGATATGTCGGGCTGTTTGCAGCATCGTATGGAGACTTCATTAGATAATGCATTGGGTTTCGTGTAATAGAGAAAATTTCACACATTGACATGCCACTCCTAAAATGAGGCTTCAAGATAGAAAAAAACAAAACTTTTCAGCTGATATAATAACAACTGATGTAACCTCTCCCTCTGTTGTCATCTTAAGCGCTCTACTGACAATGCTGCGAACATCCCGATATATCGGGCTGTTTGCAGCATCGTATGGAGACTTCATTAGATAATGTCATTGGTTATCATGTAATAGAGAGAAGTTCACACAGTGGCAGAAGTGGTTGGTATGCTTGACACTTTTGTCTATTGAATTACATTATTGTGCCCTTAAAAGGGTTAGAGCTGCTTTTTGAATTAATTATGTATTATCCAAATGGCCAAAAACCTCAATTATGCAGATGGCACTATCCTTATCGCCTCTTCTGAAGAAGAAATGAACCACCACCTCGCTAAATTGAGGAAGAAAGCCATTATCTAGGTCTACTAATCAACAAGGCCAAAACAAAACTAATGGTGATCAACAAGGCGAACACCTTTGTAAGAACAGATAAAACTCTCACAGACTTAAAAATAAATGGTGAATGACTTTACACACCTGCTCGTTAGTAAGTGATGAAGGAGATTTGTGAAATAGAAATGAAACAAAGAATTTGCATGACAAAAGACGCCATGAATAAAATGTAAAAGATATGGAGTGACAGAGACAAAACAAAGACCAACAAGTGAGACTCGTCCGGGCATTGATTTTTCCCATACATCTAAGCAGTGTGGAAACATGGACACTGGAGCCAGAGAAAGAAAGCGGATAGACGCCCTCAAAATATGGTGCTAGAGAAAAATGCTAAATTCCATGGGCAGTTATACAAACATATGTATCCATTCTGGAAGAACTAGGAGTCCTTAATAGGCTTTTAACTATCTTATATTATAACTATTTAACATATTTTAAGATACTTTGGACATGATGCTCGCCAAACTGAGGGCAGAAGAAACAGGAACCTTGTCCACCATGGTAATTGGAGTAAGGGTCACGATCCTCAGCAATGAGGAACTGACTTAAGAAGAATTATCTAAGGAATCACGATCCTCGGCAATGAGGAACTAACTTAAGAAGAATTATCTAAGGAATCTAGTTCAGTAGTTGGATAGTAAGCAGCTCATACACCACTATCAAATTGCATGAGAACAAGGTAAAGATAGAACCCTGACCATCCAAAGTGACGCTTTGTTGACAAGAAAAATAAAACACCTACGGACTAATGTTTTCTGTCATGTTGATTTTTTCTGTCATGCTATATGAATAAATAATTTTGACCATAAAACAACTAAAATCTTTCAAGAAAATCTAACAAATACAATATTATATTGGTGATTCAATACAATATTGTATTTGTAAAGGCCGGTGTCTTGCGACCAATTTCATAAACAATACCTCAAACATTACCATAAACATGGGGTAGGGCCACGACGTTTGTTGTTTTTCATGGGCCACGGAAAGTAAAAACATTGTGGGCCCCGACTTAACTATCCAGAAAATGTGTAAACATTTTCGTCGGAGGAGACGCCGCTTCAGCCTTTCTTGAAATATTGAGTTTTTTGTGGACAAAATTATTTATTCATATTGCGTGTGTACGACCGCAAACAATAAATTCATCTTAATATTTTAAAGCATAACTTGTTAAAAGCGCTTTTCCCCAAAATAATTATACTCGCGCCCTCTATAAAATAGGTTAAAAACTCCGCTAAACTTAATGGAAGACACCTATTTGTTTAAAGATGAATTTAATTTAGAATATGTAGTCATTTTGGGCGACCGCCTGCCTTCCTTCCTGCTTTTAAATAATAAAGTAGGATGACCTAAATAGGACCATAATAAGACCTATTGGCCACGTGGTGGTCAATATCCTAGAGAGTAGAATGCTTGACAGGCATTCGAATGAGCCAAGGATAATAATATGGAATATAGAGCCAGAAAAGAAAATCTAAATAAAAGTAATAACTTTCTAGATGGGACCATGACATAAATAAATGAGACTGTATAGAAAATATTTATTGGAAACTAAATTATACTCTTATTATTAACATGACATTCTAGGCAAACATCATCCATTTTATTTTCATTATTCAGATGAAAGATCAGACTTGTTTAAAAAATATACAATAATATATTGAGGCTGGAAGTTTTAGCCATTTTGTCTTTCCAGCATTGATATGATGAAAAAAGTTGATTTATGGCTTTCAGAACTATTCTAGTATCGCTGAAAAAACTCCAATAAATGTCCAATCCAATATTTTCAGGGAATGTCTAAAAACTAAATAATCTAAAAAAGAACAGAAACAAAATAATTCACAACAATCATTAAAAAAATAAACTGCATCAGATCTGCTTTCAAAATAACTGCAGGGTAATGGGGCCAGCAGACCTAGCTATAAAAGCTCAAGCGTTATTTGGTTTGGCGTATTTCGGCATATCGGTTGCCGTACATTCCCAATGGGAATGTATGATGAGCGATATGCTGAAGTGAGCCAAGCCAAATAACGCTTGAGCTTTTACAGCTAGGTCTGTTGGCCCCATAATGCTTAAAAATACCTAAGTTTGTTTGAGCAGTACGATACAAACATACTAATATGCAATAAACTGTTCAATGTTAAAGTTAATTACCCTCATGCATTTAGGGCAATGACGTTATAATATATATAGACGCGCTGTAGAAATCTCAAAGTGACAAGGCAAAAGCAAGTTAATTGTAGTGTTTTCGATTAGTACTAAACTACCACCCATCGCCTAAGGTCGTATATCTCTAAGTAAATTGCTTTCAAAAAGGGCCTAAGTGCCCTTGTGTGTAATGAGAAAGTGTTTTAATTATTAGTCAAATAATAGTAAAGGCCAAGGAATAACATTTCATTTGTAATTCCTTATTATATATTTTTATAAATAATACAATTGCTTTTTGCCTGATGATTTTATGCATGATAGATAAAATGCAAGATCTATTAGAGTGCAGGGTGTGGGCGCGCAACAGCTAAATTACGAAATCACTGCTGTCGCTAAGTAAACTTTACTGTTTAATAGTCTAATCACTGTGTATAAATATGCTTGCGGTAAAACAACATACAAATCAGTAGTAACGAGTATCAACAACAATTGCTGCCATTTGCAAAACTGTCGTTGCTTGTTACGGCGCAACCACCTCAAAATCCATCGCCCAGGCCCCTCCACTCTAGTCGGTCTTGAGGTAGTATTCGATGAATCTTTTGAATATGAAAATGCTGCCAGTGTCTTAAGATTTGTTTCGTTCATACACACATTTTCTTTGAATATCTATTTTTGTCATTCACAAACATCATTTGAATTAAGAATTTATTAGAAACATAGTATTGTTTGTTCTTTGCCACATTTTTTCATGTGTTTGTGAGACAAAAGCAAGTCTAGATGCATTGTAACGTCATTGATTTAGGGTAGGTAGATATGTTAAAAAAATTTACAGCGATGAAGTTGTACAACAAAATGGGTTTAAAACTCAGGAGGATTTTTATTATTATTGGTGGAATTCTGTAGGAAGATTACATCATCAGCTATGATCGAAGTTGTAGCACGAACTTGCCCATCGTCAGTTTTAATTTCGCCGTAAGTGAGTCGGCCCGTAATGTAGATCCTTTGCCCCTTCTTCATGTAGGAGCTCACCATCTCTCGCAGCGTTGGCTTGAACACGCTTATTCTGTGCCAGTCTGTTCGCTGCAGCATGTCACCTGACTCGTAGCGATAGTTGTTGTGAGTCGCCAGAGAAAAGGTCACAACGGGGTGCTCTTCTGTACCGCGCACTTGGGGGTCATTGCCTACTCTCCCCAACAGCGTCACTTGGTTGATGGCTTAAATAACAACAAAAATCGAAAATGTATAGATTGTCATATCCTCGGTTATATTAACAGATGCCTTGGTTATCTTCACAAATAATTAATTAAAAATAATATATATTAATTAATATAACGCAGCACGTTTTGGAGTGAAAGATACTTTCAAATTTGCCCTCTTCCTCTTCCACACATACTTCCCCTCCCCACTACCTACAGGCTGACAACATACACCAATTGGGGAAGCCATAGTCTCACTGGCTCCAGACGGGAGCAGTTGGGACTCTTGTGTATTGACATAAAAATAAAGTTGTTATGAGGGTTCCCTTTAGTATTGAAGTGGGAGAGAAATTCAGTGGACATTGTCTTATACAAAATGACATTTATATTATCTGTTAGAAATGGATTTTTTCTTAGATTGACATGCGTTACATACATTTTTCTATCTTCGGTTCATTTCTCAATAAAGATGTTGTATGAATATAACTCTTCGGAGCGCTTGTGCATCGATTAATAATAGCAAATACCTGAAAAATTAAAGCACATAAATATTAGGTTAAGAAGTTTCATAAATTAATTGAAAAGAATATAATATAAAATCTGCTTTAACAAATATTCCCAAGTGCCTCAAAATTAGAACAAGGAGTTATAAATCACACGAATAATAAAACAAAGGATTAGGGCAGATAAAACAAAAAAAGTTTTACCTTGGAGGATATCATGTTTGGAGTGTGATCTTAAAGTTAAAGTGACTGCACGAATTGAAATCCTAAAACCTTTCTTGGGTATAATATACACAAATATTAGCAAAATAATAGAGATTTAGAATCTACTCTGATTTCGTGAAAACAAATTACCGCGGCAAACTTATTTTATAGGTTATCCATAAATAAACCAATCCAGGTTATCCTTGAAATCATAGATAACTAAAACCATAGAATTAATATATAAATTACCGAAAGAATAAAATATAAAACCGGCCCTTCACATAAGAATGGCATAACGGGTACTTAATTTGAACAGCCTTGGACACTTGGACCTGGACGAATAACATTTATTTCTACTAACCATACTCTTCTCCTGCTACTGTTCTGTCAATGACAGCAGCCAATCGACGTCGTCGTTGAATTTTGGAACAATTCCGCCGGTCGTCGCGTGTCTATCGAGTTGGAATTTTCGACAAAATTATTATTTGGATTTGTATGTTCTTCCTTCACCGAGCTTCATAAAACCCTTTTACTTAATTTCTGTAAGTTTTACCTGTCTCAAAAGGCTTCGTTCATTTACATTTTAATTCAATTAACAATTGCCGACTCGCACCACGTGTTTCTGTGTTGTTGAATATCCCTTGTAAGTGAGGTATCACTTCGCGCAAGAAGCCAACTAGAAAAGTGCGATAGTTGTGAATAGGCGCGGATATAGACACCACAATGGCCGATACCAATAAATCCACGGAGGATTTGCGCGATGGACTTTCAATTCAGGAATTGTTCTTATCGAGTGAAGGGTTGACGTACAATGACTTCTTGCTGCTTCCTGGATACATAGATTTCTCAGCCGATGATGTCGACCTCACTTCTCAGCTGACCAAGAAGATATCAATCAAAGCGCCGCTGGTCTCCACACCAATGGACACGGTAACCGAAGCTGACATGGCTGTGGCGATGGCACTGTGCGGAGGAATCGGTATCATCCACCACAACTGCTCCGCTGAATACCAAGCCAACGAAGTTCTCAAGGTGAAAAAATATAAGCACGGATTTATTAGGGACCCTGTTTGTATGGGACCCAGGGACACAGTGGCTGATGTGATTCGAGCCAAGAAACGAAACGGCTTCACAGGATACCCCGTCACCGCCTTCGGAAAGTTGGGAGAAAAGCTGATTGGTATTGTTACATCTAGAGATATCGACTTCAGGGAAAATAGTCCTCAATTACTTTTGGAGAATGTTATGACTCCAATTAATTCAATGATCACTGCCAAGTCGGGAGTGACACTTCAGGAAGCCAATTCCATTCTGGAAAAGAGTAAGAAAGGAAAATTGCCCATCGTTAATGAGTCGGGAGAGCTCGTAGCTTTGATCGCCCGTACTGACTTGAAGAAAGCTCGCAGCTACCCAAACGCCTCCAAGGATTCCAACAAGCAGCTGCTGGTGGGGGCGGCCATCGGCACCCGGGAGGATGACCATGAGCGCCTGAGACTGCTGCACAACAGCGGGGTGGATGTCATCGTCATTGATTCCTCCCAGGGAAACTCCAAATACCAGATTGAAATGATAAAATTCATCAAGACAGAGTTCCCTAATATCCAAGTGATCGGAGGGAATGTGGTGACACGCATGCAAGCCAAGGGCCTGATCGATGCTGGAGTGGATGCGCTGCGGGTGGGAATGGGCAGCGGTTCCATCTGCATCACCCAGGAAGTCATGGCGTGTGGATGTCCTCAGGCCACCGCCGTATACCAAGTGTCTTCCTACGCTCGTCAATACGACGTCCCCGTCATTGCAGATGGCGGCATTCAATCCGTGGGGCACATCGTCAAGTCCTTGGCTCTGGGAGCGTCTACAGTGATGATGGGCTCCCTTCTGGCTGGAACCTCGGAAGCTCCTGGAGAATACTTCTTTTCCGACGGCGTGCGGCTGAAGAAGTATCGCGGAATGGGCAGTCTGGAGGCCATGGAGCACAAGGACGGCAAGGGAGCAGCCATGAGTCGCTACTTCCACAATGAGACGGACAAGCACAGGGTGGCGCAAGGGGTCAGTGGCAGTATAGTGGACAAGGGCTCCGTGCTGAGGTTCCTGCCGTACCTCCAGTCTGGGCTGCAGCACAGTTGTCAGGATATTGGAGCCAAGTCGGTGGCTGAACTACTGAAGATGACCTATTCTAAGGAACTGAGATTTATGCGCCGAACTCATTCAGCTCAGATTGAGGGTAATGTTCACGGTCTTTTCTCCTATGAAAAAAGGCTCTACTAAGATGTATAGCTAAAAATCTTATAATTTTCAATTTGATTACTTCTGTAATCATTTGGAGATTCATTGCAAATTTCTGTATAATTTGATATCCCTCTTATGTTTGCTCTATTTTATTTGAATATCTTTAGGTTTGTGCTAGATTGCGACTTTTATTATAAATATCAATGAAATCTTTCTATTTTTGTTTAAAGTGCTTTAAAAAAGCCATAAGCACGGTACAGACTCGAAGCTCACATAAAAGGATACTGTGTTATAAAGTATCTTTTCTACTGACACTTCGTTATAAAAGATTTCTTCCTACGGCAGGAGAAGAGGTTAGTTGAATTCGGAAGCGGTCGGGAGAATATCATTTCTTTGTAATGGATATGTCAACTTGACGGCTCCGTACATGTTCCTTGTCCTTCGTGTATTCAAAATGACCCACTTTCCTGTTTACGGCGAAGGGGGAGTCGCATAACTTTTCTGATATCGCGACGGTAGCGAATATGAAAAATAAAACCGATTAGCGAAGATTCAAACCGCGCTTAAAACACATGATATTTTTACGTCTGGCGGGTCTGTATGGGATTGTAGGCGAGCGCTACTGTGTTATAAGTATCTTTTTGATGTGAGCTGCGAGTCTGTCGGCCCCTTTATGCTAGTATCGCATATACACTATATTCTCATAATATTTGTTAGTTTGGTCTATTTCAATATAAGGAAATGTTTGGCAGGCGATTTGGTGAAATAGGCCAAGCCAACATAATATATTAGCAGAGCATAGCGTACGTGTGTGTGAGACTAGCTTTGTATGAAATTATTTTTTGAACAGCTGTGTGAAAAACAATTGATCTTAAATGATTTTATTGTTACGTATTTGGCCATTTTTCAATATAATTTCTAAGATATTTTACTTATTATTATAAGTTTAATTAAGATTATTTTTAACTTTACCGTTGATTTTATGAATTTGACATGTCCGACTTTATATCGGTGTATTTTTTAAGTAAGAAATATTAGTATAAGGTCTTGTGTGATTGTTTTGGTCAAAGTTTTCGATGTTCAGCCAACTCACAAAATAACTAAACTATCCATCTGCCCCATCACTAAGAACCAATTATATCCGTAGGAAATGTTGATGTTGAAATTCTCAACACTAGTCTAGCTACTACCTCTGTCTGCCTTCTATGGCAGTGTTACTTTTCTAGAAGAAAAATAAGCACTCTTACGGAGTAAAACTGAATCAGTCTTAACTAAATATCTTTTAGAAAATTCATCTAATGCCGTGGTTCCCAATTAGTTTTTTTTTAGTACCCCTTTGAGAGAGAGCCCAAACTCGTGCACCCCTTGTAGTGAAAATGATAATTAAATTTAATGTTTGCTTGCGCGTACCACTAATTGGGAACCACTGATAAAAATGGCGATATGTAAATTTTCGGTGAGCTAGAGTGGTAAGATTGAATTTTTTTTTGTATTTTAATTTTTTTGTAAGCTAGTACTGACACATGCTCATTCCCCTTCAAGTCAACAGCCGGTTGATTTGTGAGCATGCTTATTTTAGCGTGCCCAATACTAACAATATCACTGACACGCTACTAGGTAGCATTTGCTCATTAGTAGCATGTTCTCTTACTACCAATAAGCATGTGTGTCAGTACCATGAAGTTTTGTTCAGTCATCAAGCTGAAAATATCCGGAAAATCTTCACTCAAAAAATAGAAATTTTGAAAAAAAATTATTTCATATTTTTCAATCTTACCACTTTAGTTCACTGAAAAATCACAGATTGCCGACGGTCAATAGAATCTACAAAATATTTTACGACATTCTGTAGTTCTGTTGTTAAAACTCCCTTGTTGCCATTCAAATACAGTGAAACTCTCTTACGAAGTTTTCCAGGGTACCAGAAAACTTCTTAAGAGGGTTTCACTCTAATATAATATTAATGTTTTAACTATGAAATTGTATTTTGTTTATTGGTTAGAAATATTTATGAAAGACACCTTCTCTATTTTCAAGAAGATTATACAAACCTTATTTTTATGGATCAGAAAACACAATGGTACCAATATTATAATATATTATATAACTGGTACTAATGAAGTCAATATCAAATTTCAGAATAATTTTACTGAAATTCATTTTGCAATGTGTTGTTGATGGTAATTTTTTGCCATTGATACATTTTAAATAGTAAACCGTTGAGGACCAAATTAACGAAACATAAATTATAAGTATTCGATTAAGGATTATTAAACCAAGACACTGATAGAAAATTTATGTACGAAAATGACGGATAATTTTCTATAAAAAAAATCAATCCTTAAAAAAATAGTTTTTTTTTTAAACTTTAATAATGTAGTGAAACAATTTCGACTTTCCGCCACATTTGACCTAGTTGCGCCATCATTATTAATCCAATTTCAGAGAAATGCGTGTTGTGTACTTAGTGCCACTAAATATTGATAGAATGCATTGTCATCGACGACGAGTACAACTGCTGAGTTTCAGCTCGATCGGATGTTCGGAGTTGGTTTAATTTCCGCTTCCAAAATGATGTAGTTAAAAATATATTTCAGTTCCAATTCTTATTGTTTTATTATTTATTATCTGTTAAGATTTCCAGTTATACATATATAAGTATAATAAGAATTATTGTAGAGCTTAGTTTTAAAACAATGATTGTATTCTTGTGTCTTCTGTGCTGAGATTTAAATTTAATTTGTTTTATCCATTTGAGCGATGGGATTTCCGTGCGTTCAGTTTTCGATTTGGCCTTTTGATTAAATTAATATCGTACCTTGAAATATTAATACGGAAACATATGAACTGTTTTCTGCAGTTTAAAGCCAATGAATCCACCTAATTTTACCGGTTATCCCATATTTTTAGGTTATAAAATCACCTACCTCAATTTGGGTAGCTATCGCTCGAGTGGTTAATAACATCTGCATCCGATATTGGATCACTGCATAATATTATATTAAAGTTATAAAAATTATATGAAATACTATTCATATTGGAATATGATTTATATATTTGTAAATTTGATTCTTTTCTGTGTAGTAATTCAATGTAAAATTAATTGTATTATGCAAAACATTAGAAGTGGCATATCTTCTATTTATTTAAAGGAGTGTCTGTATCGGGCAGCGCGGATTTCATTTTTATACAAATCTACAGTTTTATTCTGAGACTGATGAAATTTTGCATACTTGACTCTCAAAACAAGGGGATTAGATTTCGAAAAACTCTAAAGCCCGGGCAATGCCGGGGACTTCAACCTAGTATTATAATATTTTTGAATGAGTGGGCTATGAATTTAGCCCTTGGATCTCATGACATTACCGACTTGGTTGGATGGAAAAATCTCTTCTCAGATCTAATGATTACCTGCAAGCTACTAATGTTACGTAAATGTACAAAAATGACTATGTGAAAGTACAGTGAAACCCTCTTAAGAAGTTTTCCAAGGGAACAGAAAAAAAAAATCTTAGGCAGGAAAACCTTATGAGTGGGAAAAATTGGGTCTTCAGGGGACTGAAAAAACCAAACTTCTTAAGCAGGAAAACTTCTTAAAGAGGGTTTCACTGTATATACTTGAGACAATTGTAAAATCTTATTGAATTAGGGTTGTATTAGTAATTTGTTTGGCTTAGATGACGTAATTGGAATGAACCGGGAGTTATTATTTATAAATCAGACTTCGAATACAATTTAATTTTAAAGTGTGGCTAATTGAATGAACTAGAATGAAAGACAATGTGATATTTAAGTATTGTATCTTTATTATTACAAGGTAATATAAAAAAGTACTTATAACATGAACTTGATTGCAACATAGCAAATGGTAATGTGAGTCATATATAATATTATTGAATACAATGTAACTTAAAAAATATTTATTTTGTGATAAAATTACTTAAATCTTTGATTTGTATCTCTAATGGAAAAACTATCACCCGAAATGTAAAATTTAACGCCGCAATACTTAGAAAGCCAGTTTAGATTCTGAGTAGATTCCGACTTGATAAATATTAAAATTTTGAATTTGTGCATATTGTGTCATACGTAACTTTAAGATCACTTACAAACCAAAATATGGACGTAACCAAATATTTTTACATTTTCTGATACTTTTCACATTCCCAATGAATATAAAACGGATGTTTGCTGAAAGAAAAGCTTTACAAGAGCGTTATTGTTTCCAATAAGAGCCAAATTGTTTTATGTTTAGACAAATAAATACATATTATGTACTCAAACACAATGTTTCCTTTTACACCCTTATTCTAAGTTTATTAAAATAAATGACTGGGTTTTATCATTGGTAAACTATCAGGAGGAACTCTGATCCATAAATTATATATTTCATACTTTTGAAACTAGCTATTATTACTTTGTGATTTTCCATTATAATTAAATGAAACAATATAACTTTGCTAAAACCATTGATTTATTTAACCAATGCTGACCGGTTTCGGAACAACCGTTCCTTCCTCAGGGCAAACATATAGTGATGTGACTATCAGAAAAGAATGGGTGGGTACAATTTATTACTGATGGGGGCATCGCTAAGAAAGTTTTTCTGCTCCCTCCCACAACTTTCCATTAATTCCTAGCAACACCCCCATCCCTACCACAACACTTAGTAATAAATTGTACCCTCCCATTCTTTTCTGATTGTCAAATCATTATATGTTTGCCCTGAGGAAGGAATCAGTGGTTTTTTTGTTTCATTTAATTATATATTTCAGATTGATTAAAACACTAATGCAATTGAGGAACAACATTACATTTAATTTCAAAATAAAATGGAATCTGAGTGTCATGGCCACGAAAATGGTTTTGTTAAAATATGAGGTTATATGTATTGGAGAGATGTTGGACTCACAATGGAGACGAGATATCACAAAGAAATAATACATTATAAGGATTGTTCATTTCATACGGGAGATCATTTACATTTCTATCTGCATTCAGCACAGCCGTGTTTCATAAACACAATATCATTGCAGGAGTGTAAAATATAAGCTCTTAATTATAATATTATATTATCTATCATATTAAATATGCCCGAGTTTAAACACTAAGGACCAGTTGTTTCGGAAAATTTCACGTTTGAATTTCCTTCAAATCGACATTCACCGAAAAATTGGGTTGTTTCAACCTCCGTCAGAAGAAATTTCATCGAAAATTCCATATGACCAGTTGTTTCGGAATTCCCTTCAAATTTGAATTTCCTTCAAATTTGAATTTCCTTCAAATCGTCATTCACCGAAAAATTGGATTGTTTCAACTTCCGTCAGCAGTGAAAATACTATAGAAATGTGATGTGAATGTGATCAGCCGAGTCCGGACGGTTAGCGAACTAATGGGAGGCGCATGCGCAGACGTCAAAATTGTGATTCGGCGGGGAACACTTGAATAAAATTTTCAAATTTATCGAACGTTATTTGTTGCTATTTACTGCTGACGGAAGTTGAAACAACCCAATTTTTCGGTGAATGACGATTTGAAGGAAATTCAAATTTGAAGGAAATTCAAATTTGAAGGGAATTCCGAAACAACTGTTCCTATGGAATTTTCGATGAAATTTCTTCTGACGGAGGTTGAAACAACACAATTTTTCGGTGAATGTCGATTTGAAGGAAATTCAAACGTGAAATTTTCCGAAACAACTGGTCCTTTGATATTCCTCAGATATCTAGTACGCATTTGAAGCATAAAATATATTATGTGTAAGCTTAAAAATAATGGAAAATATGAAACTTTTAATTTTAACCCCCTTTTACACAAAGAAATATGTAGATAGAAATTAGGAATTAACCCCTCAGGCTAATTTGTTCATTTTTCGGAATAACTCGCATAGAAATCATTGCCTCTCTTTCTGTTATGGTTAAAAATATGATCTAATCAGTGTTAGAAAGAGAAAAAAACCACGCTTTATACTCAAATCTAAAAGTTCACCACAAAATAACTCAAAAGTACACATTTATGAAACCAAAGTTTCCGACAGCCATTTTGGGAAACTTTTATTAAATGTTTTTACATGAAATTTAATTTACGCAAATTAAAAAAAATTTATGAGTCTTTAGGTATTTTTTAATTAATTATTTTAACTTTTTTTTTACTATAATGTTTATAAAACATTTGCTTAATAAAATATCTGTGGGTGTGTTTTTTTTCTTATCAGCAATTTTAGTTAGAAAAAACATAAGGTGAGCCATTTATATGTTTACTTTAAAAAACAGTTTTTAGTTTTTCGAATGAGTTGAAAAATATTTAATTTATTTGGATTTCAATGCAAAGTGGAATTATTTTGACCTTTCAACAAAATAGGCCTGAGGGGTTAAAAGAACAAAGTTAATTAATATAAAATATGTTTTATCGGTTTTTGGTAAATGTCCAATTTTCAATCAAGAGATTCATTACATCGCATAACAAAAGAGGGTTAAGAGCTTCACGAGATAATTAAGCAAATATGATTCTTAGAGCTATACTTATCAAGCATTGCTTACAGATAGCCTCGATTTTACAGGATTAGGATAATCTCAAAATTAAGACGGCATCTAAAAATTATTAAAATTTACCGCTTACACATAATTCACACGAAAAAAAAGACCGGTTCATCTGTAAAAAGTGAGGTTATACAGTAAGAAAATAATTTCCTGATGGTCTTAATCAGTTGTTGCTTCAGCGGACGCTTCAGTTTTATCTCCTTCATTTTTGGTACCGTCCGATTCCGACACATTCTTCTCGTTCTTTTCAAATTCTGGTCCAGTCTCCGCATCAGTTCCTTCGAAGATAATTTCCTCTGGATCCGGAGCACGGGGCAGGAACTCCACGTCTGGGCAGATCTTTGAGAATATATCACGACCCTGTGGTGGAGGATTTAAAATTAGTTTCACAGATCGTCATGGTTTATTTTTTACTTCATAAAACACGATCGGCGTGACATTTGTTGCAAGGCCACTGTTTTCTGTATCTTTATTCAAAAGACGCCATTATTGCCAAACAGAACGAATTGAAAAGCAACCAGGAAGATAGGTAGATTATTACAACAATCACAAATAACTAAAAATATAAACAATACTATTTGGCAGTGTTGTGCAATGTCTAAGAGCCGTCTGTTTCAACGCTAGCTACAGTAAAAGTTTAAGGCCAGAAGTCGTTAGCTTATAAAAAAACAACTTACAAATGTAAAGACAGCCAGTTTAACTTTTACTGTAGCTAGCGTTGAAACAGACGGCCCTAAGAAAATAAGTCCAATTAATTTCTTAAAATTTTTGACATTTTAAAAAATGTATTGAAAATAAACACATCTCCATTAATTTATTAAATACTGTTTTCTGACTTATTTTATTGAGTGCAACTTAAACAGCCGCTGTGTACTGCACTACTATGGTATTTGACATATACAAATTAGTCTTGCTTACTAATAAAGAAAACAAACAAATCTTGGCTAAAATAATTAATCAAAATAGAAGTAAAAAATTTCTATTGTAATTTTTATGCACCATCAATAAATAATTTCAGAAAGCAGTAAAAAAAAATTACACCTAGGTAATTTTTTGTAATTAATGAGCGAAGTAGATATTACATGTTGAAAAGGGGAATTGGTTTAGAAGTAGGTTAGGTTACCTGCTTCACAGCGTGGTCAAAATCTAAATCAATATCTGGACCAGAGCAGAGATGAATTTTAGATGAGGATGTCTCACACATTCCCGGCTGACTTGTGTCCACCATGTTGAAATAGAAACTCCACAGAACCTATACAAATAAAATAAATATATTTTCAAAACAATCATCACTGTCATAAATTATTTGGTATTTGGAATGGTCGTGAAGACTCTAATGCATGCCATTAATATATGAACCCATCCACCGGATCGGTGCGTTCGCACTGGTAAATTGAGCCATTCGCTCGTGTATCTCATTCTACTGCTTCAAACGGTTCGGCAGTCCGACCGACGTTTCCTAAGTCAAGCCCATTATTATTCTTCCATGAGGCCTTCCTACATGTTTTATTAAAAACTGACCCGCACTTTTTACACGGACCTTCCACAGGGTGCCAGATTTTGTGGATCCACCCACTGTACACAGTACATAATATAATTGCACCGACTGCAAGAGCAACTTTTGCTTTTCATAATGGAGGCATGTTCCCACACACAGAAGTCGGTGATTGAGGGTTCATTGAATGGGCACAGGTCCGGGATTAAGCAGGACATCAAAGATAGTCATAAAATATTATAACAAAGAGGGGTTTCACAAAAAATAACCATTTCAAAAATAGAAATATTTAAATCAAAATTTTTAGATGTTTAAAGAAATTATTATTGCCTGTGGTTTAGACTTCTCCTTGGAACCTTCATCTTCCTTGTCCGGAGATTTAATAGAATCACATTCCTCAAAGCTTAATAACTTCTCTGCGTAGAGTTGAAGATCTTCCTTTGCAGTTTTCGTTTGGGTGCAAGTCATATGGACAAGATCTGTAAAATAGACAAAGAAATCACACAGAGGCACTGACGTCAAAAGAGATAAACATGCCCTAATGAAAAAATCTTGGTTTAGTTTCGACAAGATGGAGGGAAACTACATTTTTTTTTTATAGAGAATACCTCACAAGAGTCCCAACTGCTCGCGTCTGGAGCCAGTGAGACTATGGCATCCCCAATTGGGGTATGTTGTGAGGCTGAAGGTAAGTGGGGAAGGGAAGGAGATGGGAAAGAGGAAGATGGGGAAATACCTGGCTATTCAGATCTAGTCACTAAACACGGCTAAAGCCATTATTAAGCAACCTTTCCATTCTGAATGGTGGTCTTACACCAGGGCGATACTGAGAGTATCTTCCACTATGGATAGTGCCGCATATATAATATATGTATATTATTTTTATTAATTAATTGTGAAATAACACAAATTAATCGAATAAAATTTATTTGCACACGTCGGGTTCGAACCCGCGACCTTCCGATTGGAAGTCAAGTGTCTTACCACTCGACCACGGACGGTCATGACATACATGACAATCTTTTTGAACAGTAATCGAAAATATTCAGGAATTTAAGCAAAAATTAAAAAAATACCTAAAACTAGTATAAGAGTCCATATCTCACTGTTATTAGTATTTCTTTCAAATCCTTTATTGATAAATCTTGCATTTTCTTAATTATCCCTTGTTTTTTGCCATATTGTATTATTTACTTTCACACATGATATTATATAATTGAACTAAAATTCCCTCACCAAACACAAGTCTTGTCTCTTTATGGTGAGGAAAAGCTATTCTTATCCACTATTTTACCACTGT
This sequence comes from Limnephilus auricula, assembly GCA_951813805.1. Classification (NCBI taxonomy): domain Eukaryota; kingdom Metazoa; phylum Arthropoda; class Insecta; order Trichoptera; family Limnephilidae; genus Limnephilus; species Limnephilus auricula. The sequence continues at coordinate 9,313,729 of OX638393.1, forward strand.
ATAAAATGTAAAAATTGTGTATTTATTGTAAAAAAACCTTTAAATATTAAATAAATTAAGATTTAAAAATTTGTTACAATTTTTGGGCAGTTATAACACAAAAAAAACGTTAACTTACACAGGCCCTTGGGGCAAGAAGATGTGGACGGCCCTAGCTCGATGATAGTGACAGGGTCGTTCAAACCCTCAAGCGGAGGGAATTGCAAAAGGGTAAGAGATTCCTTTTCATACTCCAACACGCTCTTGTTGGTCACAAAGACAGCTCGGGATATTCCCTTGGTGAAGTCAGCCACGGAGAGGAATTCCTTAGGAGCCTTATCGATCCCGATTACAACGTGCTCACAAGTCAGGACCTTGTTGTTGCTAAGGATCTCAACACTCTTCTTGGAGTCGGCGGGATTCTCGTCAATTTTGATAGAGTCGATGGGTCTCTTCAGGCAATAGATTCCTCCAAACACTGCGCACAATCTGCAAGAATTAACGCATCGAATTGATTAGAAACAATAAATCATTGAATTGCTTATCTTTACTTTTATTTCTACATAAAAATTAATTGAAGTAGGAGTCGTAAAAACATGATGAAATATTATTATATAATATGAACGTGTTATAAACAAGGAAATGGGATAAGAATGCCAAGCTAATGTAAGTGTTATAAACCAGTTTGAGAATGGTTGTTAGATGATACAGACCAGAAAAGAAGCATCATTATCATTTTGACTTATGTTGAAGCTCGAAAGGAAATGACATATTGCTATATGGCGCTTCAGCCTTTATCATTTCAGCGCCAAAACGTATATAACAAAAATACTGGAGCCAAGTCATGGGTCAGTATAATTATATGTATGAATGAAGTAAGAAGTGTGTCCAAAGAAAGAGTTGTGTGACGTTCCATCGTTTACCCTACCCACTGACGACAGAAGACATAGACATGTCCTAATGCAAAATCTGAGTATCATTTTGATGAGCTGGAGGCAAACCACATGACAATCTTTTTGGCACCAGAAGGGGTCAAGGATGTCTTAAATGAACTAAGACATCGTTCATACACTGGACGCCAACAAGCGCATATCAATATAACAAGACCCTGAGCAGCAAAGTAAAGTTCACTAAAGTAGGGTAATGGTTTGCAACGCAGTCCATTATGGGACTTTCATACCTAAATGTTTTTTTTTAACCATACTGCCGTTATGTTATGTTTCTGTCACTTGTTCTTTACTATGGTGAGTAAATTATAAAGCATGTGTCTAACTAAATACTCAACAGGATATTTGATTTTAAAAAGAAGCCAAACTTTTTTCATTCGATTTGGGATGTTGAGCAATTTGCACACCATTGTAAAAAGGACCAGTTATTCGTAAGCAGATTTTAATTTTGACGACTAAATAGTGATTCTACAATGCAAATTGCCTATAGACTCTTGGATTTATTTATGTATTGACAAATCACTATAAGGGACAAGCCCACGCCACTTCCCCGGCTTCGCAACAAGTTGGTTTATTCCCCTCGCCCTTATGGGCAGGTCTATCTTTTTTTAGGTCTGTGGCCCTTTTCCTTCAGACAAATGAAATTATTGTGGTCTGTTATAATACCAGTCCAACTTTAGACATTACTTTTGTACCAGATGTCTGTAAAATAATAAAAATATAATAAGGTGATGGCTAGTTTGTTACATTGAATACGACATAATCCATTGAATATTATAGAAGCTCACCTGCAGAAACACTGGGGCAGCTCTCCACAGCCGTACATGGACCACAAGAAGGGTGTATTTCCATATCTGCCCAAACTGATGAGGAATCGTTTGCATCTATAGATACCCTCAAAGCAAGGGGTTGTGTCGGTTCCTCCGGCAATGGCGTATAGAACATAGTGAATTAGGTTTCCCGTTAGCTTCTTGCTTTTCAGGAATTCCAAAAATGTTTTATTTTCTACCCCTGCGAAATAAAATCAAAAATACGAATTTCAGTTGTCTGTGCCATGAAATGTAAGTTATTTCTGCATGAAATTTGTGATGTACAATGAACTAAAATTTATTATGAATTAACTGTCATTTTCAATGGAACTGATTGTGTAAAGAAATTCAAACAATCGATAAAGTTTGTAGGTACCTGCCTATAATCAGAAAATTATTTTATTTATAGTGTACTATATTTATAGTGTATATTACATTCTATATTCGAAAGGTGAATGTATTTTCTTTTAATTTTTGACAGATTTTGTGATTTTCCAAGTTTACTTAGGCGCTCCGCTGACGAGGCAACTGAAACCAAACTAAACCCGGCTGGTTTCTATGTCTTGATTGGTCAAAAAGCTTGTTTAACCATAGACGAAGGACAATCAGCTGACAGCTGGCAACTAGCAACGGCAATCAGCAGTGCGAGTCGCGAGTCACCGCTTGCGTTACCATTGGCAACGGGTTTTTGAGTGATTGTGTAGTGTGCGGGCCATCACATTGTCATACAAAGACAGTTGCCAGTTGACAGTTTTCGGTTCTCTCAGTGAGCGGATCGCCTAACGGTGTGAGAGGTAAATTTCTGATCATTGACAATATGACGTATTAGTTTTTAAAAGGCAAGATTCTGAGGCAAATACTTTCAGCTTCACAAATACTATTTTTCACATATGACCCACAAATATTTCCAACCTACAATAATACTCCTGTTAAATAGGTTTACAGTGAAACCCTCTTAAGAAGTTTTCCAAGGGACCGGGATAAAAAAACTTCTTAGGCGGGAAAACCTTATAAGTGGAAAAATTTGGGCCATTTGGTCTTCAAGGGACCGAAAAAACCCAACTTCTTAAGCAGGAAAAAATCTTAAGCGAGAACTTCTTAAGAGGGTTTCACTGTATTAATTTAGGATGGGGTGGGTTTTATTTTTCTTCAATTTTCTACAATGTTCTGTTTTGTCATGGAACCCTTACAAATATTGTATGTAAATGAATAATATTTATCAAAATTAGCCCAATTGAAGATTTTTTAATATATTTTACCTTTGAATTCTTCGTGTTCTTTGGTTTTTTCATACTCCAAAAATGAGGTGAGCAATTTCATCAACATTCGCTTTTCGACCACGGAGACGTGTTTAGTGGCGAAAACGTCGGCGCGAGAGCAAGGGACGGGCTCCAGTACGTCTCCGATCCACGTCAGAACCCGGTTCACGCAGCGGAACTCCGCATACCTCGCAATGTTGGAAGAGATCAACAATTCCACCAACTCTCCGCGGGCAAATAAAAGCTGAAAGATAATTAATCAATTAATTGTTATATTGTTTAAATAATACTAAATTGACAGTAAGACATCATAATAAATCAGCCACCTGACAAATTTTCCATGGGAAAACAACAACTGAAAAAATGATTGGTTTGTAGATCAGTGCACTAAAAATCATTTTTTTAACCCAGAGGCCCTAGCACGCTCGCTCTATAACGATCGATAGGATAACTATCGGTAACTTCTCAACGTTCCCTAGCATGACTACAGATCGCCAACGAATAAGTGACAGTTCACAATGATTAAGTGTCCTTAACATATTCGACAACAACTATTGTTTATACGTTAGCGATATGCAGTTGTCCTAGGGAACGATCAGAAGTTACCAATAGTTATCCTATCGATCGTTATAGAGCGAGCGTGCTAGGGCCTCTTGTGTCATAGGTTCAATTCTTTGTATTATTTTTATAAAAAGAATCAAGAATCCCAACTGCTCCCCTATGGAGACATACCCAATTGGGGCATGTTGCGAGGCTGAAGATATTAGGGAAGGGAAGAAGAGGGTGAAGAGGAAGGTTGGAAGTAACTGGCTATTCAGATCTAGTCACCAAACAAGGCTAAAGCCATTTGAATGGGAATGTTTGTTTTTCTTTAAAAAAATACATAATTTGGTTATCTACAGATTTATATATATAAAGAAGAGTATGAAGTAGGTTTGTTTTTTATACAAATCTACAGTTTTATTTTGAGATTGATAAAATATTGCACGATTGATCTTCAAAACAAGAGGAAGGTCACAGTCTACATGAAATTTTGAAAAAAAAAACCATCCTCAGTTTCCACCCCTTTAAATGCCGGGCAATGTCGGTACTTCAGCTAGTTAAATATAAAATACAAAATTGTCATAAAGACAACAACAGCGCCCTTGAGGTGATTTCTCACAAAAACGGCGCTCTACAAATTATCCAATTATTATTATTAATTATATTACAATCTTTTGACTTTTATCATGAAACTATTTGTCTTCAATTGTATTACGCATTGATTAAATAAATAAAATTGTACCTTGGGGGCTAAATCAACGTTGAACTTTCTGTATTCACTTTTGACTTTATCTTGGCTCCAAACAGTTCCAGAATTTTCAATTTTCCCGTCTCCGCTTTCTCCCACCTCAGGAACTACGGCACCTTCTTCCAGACTAACTTCTTTAATTTCCTTCTCAATTTCTGCCTCCTGATTAGATCTGAAAAATTAAAGAGAACAAACATTAGAATATAATTTCCTTTGTGAGTATCTATGTATTTCTATGAATGTCTATGTATGTCTATGAATTTTTAAAAACTGAAACTGATGTGTTGAGAAAAATTTATAAAGAATCTTTTCCAAACTGTTTCAATTTGGAACTTTCGATATTATCAGTGAGCAAAAATACATATGTACATTTAAATGGGTCCTTTTTGTCCCGACGAGTGCAAAGTTGGGTGTGGTACACCCAGACCAAGATAAATCTGATTATTACATATTAGATTTATCAAAGAATTTATACATGAAAATGCAAAAATCAGTCATTTTAAATACATGTAGGATTATGAAAGACTAGCAGTTAAAAACCCGCTCCACGGGTTTTTGCTGCTAGGCCCTGCGGGCGGCTTTTATTCGGGCTTCGCCCATTTTCGCCAAGTGTTGGTGACCATCTATAAAGCCCGCCCTTATGCAAAAATAACAACTGTGAATATAAAACTACAAAACACTTACATTTAATATGTGGATATATAACAGTAGACATTCTGTATTATAAGACCGCGGACAGTGAGTAGAATTTCGGAAAAGAATCAACTCAGCATACCTAAATCTCATTCATCCACGTCAATGACAAAAAAAGAAAATTGATAATAATAAAAATATTTATTCATCAATAGATTTATTACAACATTACACATTTTGTTGTTAATCATTGATTCTATTAGCGTAAAGGTCACTGTTCAGCTACAATTCAGGATTTCTCCTGGAATGCAGTTGGTTTTCAGCAGTGCCTCCAGTATAAAACAGAAAATAAAATAAAATAAATTAATCAAAATAAAATAAATACAATTAAATTAAATTACATAAAAATAATTAAATCAAATCTCTAATTCAATACACACAATACAATATATAAAAAACCATAAATTAATAATGTAAATCGGCATTCAAATTAAAGGCAATAATCTTATTAATATATTCTCAATTAAAACTCAAAATAAAATCGTCAAGTATAAAATATAGTCAAAATAAATAATGTAGTAATCAAATCAAATCAAAAACAAAAACACGAATAATAAATTGTATCTTCTTAGTAATGAATGAAAGAGACAAATGTTTCTTCCCAATACCGTTTATTGGATAATCAACACCCTTGCCATAGGTAATTCTAAGTGGTTCGCTACGTTTAGTGACTTAGCAGGGGTGCCCAGGTTCATAGGGTAAGGTTTGTCTATATTTTGGCGGCACATGCGTTTGCCCTCTACTGCGTGGCGGTTCGGATTGGTAGAGACTGGTTGATGGAGACATTTTACCTCTTCAACAGGACTCTCTCGACCCATCACCTTGTAGCGCAGTGGGAGAGATGCATTCATACGTCCGTCACTCCTGGACACATCGACCCCCAGATTCCTACTCACCCTTCATATTTTTCCTTCCCAGAACTTCCTCTCCTTATTTTCTCTAAAAAGAACATCCACACAGCATCCCCAACGATAACATAGGCCCCGAGGGGAAATTGTTTTCCTCAGGGTCTCCTGTGTGGAGCTAATGTTAAAAAAAATACCTCTGAAATGATTTATTTTTATCGAAATAAATTTGTAAAATTTATATAAACGTTCACGGAAATTAAAAAATATATATATAATAATAATAACATAATAATTTTACATGAAATCTAGCTAAACTTACTCTTACCAAAATAGTATCAAAGTAAATGCATTTTTTTAAATATATAAAAAATCTACATAGAACTTCCTCTCCTTATTTTCTCTAAAAAGAACATCCCCACAGCATCCCCAACGATAACATAGGCCCCGAGGGAAAATTGTTTTCCTAAGGGTCTCCTGTGTGGAGCTAATGTTAAAAAAAATACCTCTGAAATGATTTCTTTTTATCGAAATAAATTTGTAAACTTTATATAAACGTTCACGTAAATTAAAATATATATATATATATATATATATAATAATAATAACATAATAATTTTACATGAAATCTAGCTAAACTTACTCTTACCAAAATATTATCAAAGTAAATGCATTTTTTTAAATATATAAAAAATCTACATTTGGTTGAAATAATATTATGATTTTACCAAAAAACTATAAAAGCAAATCTATTCTCCTACAATGTATTCAACTTTTATAATAAATCGAAGTAACCGTGACAGGAATATAGACCACATAAATATGATCGACCATCTCCGACAATCCGCTGACAGCGACTGCGACTGCAGCATAAATGAAACAACACGACCGCAGCGCCCATACGCCATACGGCAGTTACGCGAAACCAAGCAAAAACGTGCGGCCACAAATCACAAAAGCAGCTTAGTCCTAAACTTTAACGCACAGCGATGGAAGAGAGGGTTCAGATAAGCCGCGGCGTCAGAAATGTAATTAGAGTGGGGTTCTTAAATTCAACCGAATAGGCGTTATGATAAATCACAGCAGTAGTTTGTCCCAAACTTTTACGTACAGAGATGGAATAGAGGGTTTTGGTAACCCGCGACGTCAGAGATGTCATCGAAGTGGGATTCTCAAATTTTGCCTACGGCCATTAGAACAATAATACTATCAGATTTTTAAATATTTATATTGAGGGATCAGTAGGATTTATCGGTCCAATTAGGAGTTTCACCGAGCCGAACCCTCTGATATGAAAATATCTGGAGTCAATGAATTATTTTTCCATTTGGTAATCTAGTAGGTTAACATGTTGTTCTTGTATTGTTTTGTATTAATTATACTTATATAATACACTTGCATAACATGGATTTATTAGATTATCATTTGTGGAAAAGTGTGTGAAAGGGTTTAGTTTTTCCTGTGGGGAAAATTTAACCCAGACATAAAGTCTGGTGAAAAAAAAAATACAATTACGGGTGAAAATTACATACCTTACGCTCAATGTTACAAATTTGAACCTGACGTTCGCAGGGTTAAAATGATTTGTCAGCAGGTAACTTATACATTATTTATGGATATGTTTTCTATGGAAGTGACATGTTTGACACATTCATACAATATTTTCAGATTATACATGTACCAAATCAATTACTCGTGATAATTTTAACTTACACACCTATCAAATTGAATTACTAGTTCAATCACCCATTCCATTGTATGAATTTGCTTTTGCTCGCTACCTATATACAGGGTTCGTATGATATAAAACAAACGTGAGAATTTAGGCTTTAGTACAAATATTATAATAAAATAATACATAATATTATGCTTACTCCGTAATGTACCACTTGTCTTCCACATTGAAGATTCCAAACTCATCCTTGGCGAAACTCTTTCCTTTGGCGTCCTCAATCATCTTCTGGAGCCCATCGAAGTTGAAGGAGGCCCAGAGTCCCCCGTAGAAGTCACTAGAGTCCAGGTGCAACACAGTTTTACCAATCCGACTAGCTGCTGCTGCAACTATCGACTCGGTCATGCCTTAACGGAGAAAAAAACATAAAGAATGATTTAATCTTCACGAACACAATGTCAATTGACATTATTTTAGAGCAGGGGTACTCAACCCAAATCGTTTGGTTGGCCAAAAAAAAAAATTACTGAGCTTAGCACTTTGCGTTTTAGCAAGAGCTTAGCATTTTCTGAAATGCTGACCGTTAGATCCCTCCATGAATACAGGTAAATGGTGTGAATTTTTCACCAGTAATTCGGTTTCCAAAAATGCATCCGCCTTTATGTGTCCTTTGCACTCCCCTCCACTTATTAAAATCAGGTCAGTTGCATTTAATCATCCAAGTAATGTGCAGAAAAAATACACTAGTTGGAATTGATTGCAAAAATAAATTCCTACGGCGATGTGCCTGGCACTTCAAAATCCCCAAGAGTCCGAGGTCTAATAAGAAGAAAGTTCTAATTTCACAAAATCTATATATATAAAAATGAATCCCTGCTTCCCTTAGTCACTCCATAACTTCAGAAGGACTTTATCTATTTCATTCATTTTTTTTTTTAAGTTTTCTAATACTTTGTAGAAGGAAAATTGGATAATTTCAGAAAACTTAATGACTATTTTAACTTTGTACGTTTGACAAGTCGCGCGTTTGACAAATTTAGAGATATTTCCTACACTATTCATCTGATTGCAATAAAAATTTGGTGAGTTATTGTGGACATGCCCGTGAAGGTTTCTATATATCAGAGCATACTTGACGCGAGCAGGCGCTATAAAGGGGGCACTTTCTTTTGTATCACAAACTATGTTACATAAACCTAGCGTAGCCGCTAAACTACTTGAAAACTCAAAAATCTAGGTTAGGTTATAAGTGTTTAATTTTACGATTATATTGTATTAATTAGCTCAACAAGAATTTATTTTATAAGGTTAATACTTTCGGCAAATGTCATATTTGATGTTGGATTGTCTATTCATTAAAAAAGGAACGTTCCGGATTATCCGTGTATCGAACGTCGACAAGAAATATTCCGTATTATCCGGTAAGCGGAGTACTACATATTTACCAAAAGATGTTTGACAACTAAAAGACTCCACTTGACGTAGCTTTTTTTAAGGAAAAATGTAAATTGTCACAGAGCATGTAAGATAATTTTTTTTAAAATAGAACATGGATGGCAACATTTACTATTAGCAAAGGTTTCCTGGTGAGTGGATGCTGTTGCCACAGCATTGTGATACACTGATTACTACAAAATAGATTGAATAGTTGCCTAATCTGTACTGCGACCGATTAAGAACTGAAAACACAAAGTACCAAAGTGACCTCTTTGATTTGAAAATCCACTTTGCCTTACGATAATCATGATTTCTTTGGCAATATTCCCCATTATAAAATAGTCTAACCTTAAAACTGTAAATGTTACTCTTTGAAAATCTTTACTTGTTTTCCGCAAAAAATTTTAATAATTACCAAATCTAATCATATTTCCAAATTCCAAAAGATGTAATAATTTCGTAAAGGATACCATTGAAAATCAGTCAACTCCCAATACTAACTTATAATTTTGGTATTGATATTAAGCCAACTCCAATTTTCCCTCCTAAATACACAATAAATAAGAACATCAATACAATTTCACAATTAGCCGAGTTCTGCATAAATAATCTACAAAAGTGTGTTTGGGAATTTTCGTTTTCCATTTATTAATAAATGTAGGCTTGGCCTATTTCACCATATCACTCGCCATACAACATACAATCCCATTGGGAAAATAAGTTTGAAGGTTAGGAAATACGCATAAATTATTTAAATAACCCAAACTCAGAACCTAATAACCTTTTTTGTGTCCCTTTTTCATCTCCCGATGTAAATAGTTGTTTCAGGAACTGGAAAGACTGGACGCGAGAAGGAGGTTGTAAGTAAAAATTGTGCTATATATATTATTTACAGATTTATACATTTATTTTCTCAAAAGAAAACTATTCACTTATTTTGAAAAATACAAGTGATACTTAAAACTAAATATAAGGTAGGTACTTCTAAATAAAGACACTAATTTACAAAGCCAATACTGAACACTTGATGCTACGCTGACAGTACTTGAAGGAGAGTGCGATGGTCGTGGTTAAGCCATATACGACCGCAAGGTCTTCTGTAGACACCTTAAATATTCCTCTGAGGAACCAAATTGCTCGCTTTGTTCCTATAGAACAAGCACCATCTTCAAAGAAGGAAGGAAAATGCAGTATATGTCCATCAAAGAAAAATAGGCGTACGAAAAAACGGTGTTGCAGATGCTCAAAATTACTGTACAATGAACATTGCACATACTTATGTTCGGCGAAGTTGTTATGTGCAGACTGTTTCGCCAAAGCATATCCTTTAGATTTAGAAAATATTTATTTTTTATTTTTATAAATATTATAGAGGGATAATGTAGGATAACTTAAAAAAGTTAACTAAAATGTTAAATTTTCTAAAGTCGATTGTAAACCAAAGTTCTTTAAAAAGAGTTCAAAAAATATGTTGATTTGTCATTCCTTATTTGTGTTTTACTTAAATCCTGAGAAAAAAAATTAATTAAATTGCAGTATTCCTACTTAAAATTGTCCACGAAAACGAGCGGCAAAATGCTCCCCACGCGCCCACTGACGTTTACGGAAAGACGCACCCACTCTAGGTTTAAGAGGCTAGACTTTGAACCACACGCGGAACACCCGCGACTGTCATTCTGTCCCGCTCACAATAAGCTCACGCACACTTACAATACATGCGAATGCGAAATGTGCGAATGAGACAACGCTCAAATTTACCGAAATTTACAGAAATCGCTCGAAAAGGGGTTTATGGAGAATACACTTTTCTACACCGAAACTTTCACGAAATTGAAATTTTAAAAAAAATATATTTTTTAAAAAGAAGAAGCTACGTCGGTAGCTTTTTATAATTTTATATTTCTTTATGAGAGTTGAGTTAGCAGCACTTTTTCCTTAAATAATATTTTTTGATAAATCGTACATGTTTGACAGTGAATGTTTACGTTAATACGAAACGCATCGAAAATTCGAAAACATACCGACATAGTTTTCACCCTCTAGAAGGCAGTATAAAAAAAATATATTCATTTTGTGCAATTTTCGATGTAGAAAAGTGTTTTTTCCCGGGCGTCCTTTTTGTATGGGCCGAAAAGCGAAGTTTAGCAAATGTTTAAAAAAAAACGAACAGTGCCACGTATTGTGCTTCCGTCTTTACTATTGTTAAAAAGAGATAGGAATTTTAAATACTATTGATTTATTTTAATATTCATTCCATACAGTATAAAAAGAGAATAGTTAATTTGAAGAATTTTGCATTGATTTCATTATTTGAATCATAAAATATGTCAGACTAGTAAATCAATAAATAATTAACAATAGTTTCACTTCTCAATTACAAATTTGGCAACACTACATTAATTGTCTGAATTCCATTACTAACATTTTTTGTAGCAGTGTTCGAGTGTTCTAATTAGAAATAAATGGAAATTTAAGTAATAAATTGATCAAGTATTTCTTTGTTACCAAAGATTATTTCATTACGTATGAAACGCTTGTTAAATTATTAACTTTTTTGCATTGGAAGGAAGCACGTTACTTTAATTATAAGTGACGAAATAACGTACTATGGGCATAAGGTGGAGCCGCGCATAATAATCATAATCATAATGGGGTTTGCAGCAAAGTTACGGTATGTAAAAGATTCTAAAAAATACCTGTTCCAATAACGATTACATCGAAATCAGTTGGTAGATCGTCCATCGTGTTTGCCGTAGTATTCCAACCGCGACGAGTGAAAGTTAACAGTTAGCCGCTCTCCGCTCTGTTAAAAATTGATTTTTGACAGATGCCTTTCAAATTTTCACTTTGACATGTACAATTTGTACAAGCTTCGCGATTCTAAAACCATAGACAACAGACACCACAGCAGCTGAAAAACATTAAAAAACTAATGTCGGCCATACTAGCGATGGGCACAATCGATGAATAATCGATTATTTACTCGATCTTTTTTACCATCGAATAGCGATGGGAATGATCGAAACTTTTATATAATCGATTTTTTTTAATCGAGACATCACAATAATCGAATGATTAATCGATTTTTTGCTCGGAGTTCGGGAGCAATAGCTACGGTCAGGGGCAGGATTTTTGTCTGTGACGGGGGGGGGGGGGGGGGGGGGGGGGTAGGAAGCCGAAAATTATTATGGTGCATCATGTATGGCAACGCTTATTGTTTGTTGTAATTTTATTTGTTGTTTTTTGGTATGCATTTCACAACATAACAATTATTGTTAAGCTACTTAGTTTAGCCCATTGGTAAAAATTTCCATTAAAAATATTTATGTATGTTTAATAATATGAAAATAATTATAATTATATGACATTTTTGTCAAAAACAATAAATAATTATAATAATAATTATAACAATAATAAATTTTGATAAATAACATGTTTAAATAACGCAACATTAGTAAGTAAGTACTGCAACAATATTTCAATCACCGTTTTTATTTCCTGGCAATGGCAAATTGGCAAATTCCTTTTTGTTTGATGGCAACATTAGTGTTATTCCATTTTCCACGAATTTCAAATATGAGGGCATCTCACAACAATAAAATTACTAATAAGATATTTAGTTTAGCCGGTTGGTACAAATTCCCATTAATAATATTGACAGTGTGTCTGTGTTTAATACGAAGATAATAATTTTATGTCGTTTTTGTTAAAAAATAACCTCTAAATAACATGTAGGTTATGGACACCTTTTCGTAATTATTAATGCAATTATTTGTATTTATATTTTTATATTTGTAGTTTATCATTAAATAAAGTTTTCTTACTATAGAAATCGTTTCATTTTTATTACAAACTAAGAAACACCTGTTAATTTCAAATAAATTAAATATATTTGGTCATATAAAGTAGATATGAAAACATATTACCTACTTGCTGATTTTAGTAGAGTATTATTTACTGCCCTGAAGAAACTACGGTTTTAGCGAAACCCGGTCGGCATTAAATATAAAAATGGTATATACTAAGTTATTGTTTTATTTTAAATTAAATATACAATACCCAAATAGATGATACATAACCTCATAATAAACATTTTTAAATTGTTGAAAGCTATCACCATCGCAATCTTTTACGTATAAACTATACTGAAAACGTAAATCGTTACCTAAAAGTATTCATTCATAATTTAAAATTCACACATCAGGTTGATTATAACATGTACCTATAAAATATTTCGTTTGACAAGCAAAATCACTTTCGATGACGTTTCAAGACTATGCATTCGAATTCTGACATCGAGAAGCGAGAATCGATTCCAAGTTCGATGACGTTTAAAACCGATTGTCTCGGACTGTGCATTCGAATGGATTCTGACATCGAGAAGCGAGAATCGATTTCAAGTTCGATGACGTTTCAAACCGATTGTCTCGGCCGTGCATTCGAAAGAATTTTGACATCGAGAAGCGAGAATCGATTCCAAGTTCGATGACGTTTCAAACCGATTCTCTCGGACTGTGCATTCGAATGAATTTGACATCGAGAAGCGAGAATCGATTTTTCTATGGAAATGAATCGAAATCATTCGATGGTAAAAAAGATCGAGTAAATAATCGATTATTCATCGATTGTGCCCATCGCTACCATCGAATGATTTCGATTCATTTCCATAGAAAAATCGATTCTCGCTTCTCGATGTCAAATTCATTCGAATGCACAGTCCGAGAGAATCGGTTTGAAACGTCATCGAACTTGGAATCGATTCTCGCTTCTCGATGTCAAAATTCTTTCGAATGCACGGCCGAGACAATCGGTTTGAAACGTCATCGAACTTGAAATCGATTCTCGCTTCTCGATGTCAGAATCCATTCGAATGCACAGTCCGAGACAATCGGTTTTAAACGTCATCGAACATGGAATCGATTCTCGCTTCTCGATGTCAGAATTCGAATGCATAGTCTTGAAACGTCATCGAAAGTGATTTTGCTTGTCAAACGAAATATTTTATAGGTACATGTTATAATCAACCTGATGTGTGAATTTTAAATTATGAATGAATACTTTTAGGTAACGATTTACGTTTTCAGTATAGTTTATACGTAAAAGATTGCGATGGTGATAGCTTTCAACAATTTAAAAATGTTTATTATGAGGTTATGTATCATCTATTTGGGTATTGTATATTTAATTTAAAATAAAACAATAACTTCGTACATACCATTTTTATATTTAATGCCGACCGGGTTTCGCTAAAACCGTAGTTTCTTCAGGGCAGTAAATAATACTCTACCAAAATCAGCAAGTAATATGTTTTCATATGGACATATCCAAATATATTTAATTTATTTGAAATTAACAGGTGTTTCTTAGTTTATAATAAAAATGAAACGATTTCTATAGTAAGAAAACTTTATTTATATATTTAATGATAATATTTATATATTTAATAATAATTTGCATACGAAAAGGTGTCCATAACCTACATGTTATTTAGAGGTTATTTTTTTTAACAAAAACGACATAAAATTATTATCTTCGTGTTAAACACAGACATACTGTCAATATTATTAATGGGAATTTGTACCTACCGGCTAAACTAAATATCTTATTAGTAATTTTATTGTTGTGAGATGCCCACATATTTGAAATTCGTGAAAAAAAGGAATAACACTAATGTTGCCATCAAACAAAAAGGAATTTGCCAATTTGCCATTGCCAGGAAAGAAAAACGGTGATTGAAATGTTGTTGCAGTACTTACTTACTAATGTTGCGTTATTTAAACATGTTATTTAGAGATTGTTTTTGAACAAAAATGTCATATAATTATAATTATTGACATATTATTAAACATACATAAATATTTTTAATGGAAATTTTTACCAACGGGCTAAACTAAGTAGCTTAACAATAATTGTTATTTTGTGAAATGCATACCAAAAAACAACAAATAAAATTACAACAAAAAAATAAGCGTTGCCATACATGATGCATCATAATAATTTTCGGCTTCCTACCCCCCCCCCCCCCCCCCCCTCACAGACAAAAATTCTGCCCCTGACCGTAGCTATTGCTCCCAAACTCCGAGCAAAAAATCGATTAATCATTCGATTATTGTGATGTCTCGATTAAAAAAAATCGATTATATAAAAGTTTCGATCATTCCCATCGCTAGGCCATACACATTATCAAAAAATAAATATTATGGTGTTTCCGCCATGAACCTGAACTAGACAGAGCAAGTGCGATTTTGTATGAATGACATTGAAGCCATATCTAAGTCAAGGGTAATTTGCCTGGCACCCAAACCTTTGAAATGATTTGTTGATGGAAAGTGGTAAAAAATTAATTATTTTAATTAAATTTTATTTTTATTTAAATTGTAAATGCATATAACGGAGTGACAAAAATAAGTAAAGGTAAAGTCATGTTTCAAACATCTTCTTCATCACCCCACGGCATAAAATTATTCTCGATATGCCGCTTTCACAATTCCTACGGTTACGGCAAGGCGATGGTACAAAAAGGCAATAAACGTGCGTTCCTTATCACAATGACGCTGCAGTTACGCACTACACACTAAATAATAGTGAGACAAACAATGTAGGTATGTCTGCTTCCTTCTAAGGAAAAAATATAATTTTCTTCCATCTCTCACACTTTTGTATTAATGAAATGTGATGCCGATGCCATCGCCTTTGCAGTGGTAATTATAAAAGCAGTCAATAGCTCTGTCCAGGACCTTTTAGTCTAGGTACTTACTTTTAAATATAATATCATATATAATTCATTTTATGCCAATGCACACAAATCATTTCAAAAGTTGGCTGCTGGGCAATTTCCCCTCAACCTAGATTTAGTATCATTGTTATTCGAACTCTTTGATATATTGGCATACAGAGCTCTGGGCCAAAAAGGCCCCTTATCATCATGAGTTTTAAAAATGGCTATGTCATGCATACAAAATCGCTCAAAGCTCTGTCCAGGGCTTCGACCAAGATATACTTGGTCGAAGGTCCAGGGCCTTTTAGGTTCATGCTTTAAAGCTGCCTGTATACGTTGAGCTAATGTTGGACCAACACTCTGTGCCAAAAAAGGACGCTGTTTGCACGAAGGACCAGCATGTTGGGCCAATGTTTTGCTAATGCACTGGGCCAATTGATCAAGATGGTTGTGCAAACTGTCGCAACCACGGCAACTTATTTGTACAGTGCGTTTAATTATTACTATAATATGCACCAAATAAGAGTGACCAACAAAAATAGCGGATGAGGCCAACATGTGAACGCCCTTGGCAAGTTGGCGCCAAGATACTTTGATGAGTGCACGAAAAACCGACACTTATTGGTTGGTCGGCTAACGCGTTGCAACGACCAAATACACCAAGTGGTCCTACATAGTTGGGCCGGCGCTGGCCGGCGCATTGGCCCATCATATTTGCTCAACTGGCAGTTCGTGGATTCCGCAAATTTGTAGATTTATTTTTGTCGCTTAAAAAACTGTAATAGACAATAACAAGGACACTCGATTTTTCTTCTATGGATTTATTTGACATTTCGTGATTCATAATAAAATAATATCTGGCGGGATTGGCCACATTCATGTATTTACATGCGCGTTTATTTTAATCCAGTTATTAATTGATCAATTAGATATTAAGCTATTTATTTACACAGAAAATATAACATTAAAAAAATGTCCGAAGAGGCAGAGTACGCTAAAGATCCGAGGCCTGTTTGTAAATATGCTCCTAAATGTTATCAAAAAAACCCTGAACATTTGAAAAGATTCAAACACCCTAAGAAGCAACGTTCTCCCACGAAAGACGACTGTCCGCCAAAAAAGATTATCAAGTTGAATGCTGTTCAAACTGTAAACTCTCCAACAAACATAGTTGATGACATATCAGAGCACAGGTCAAAATCACCAGAAGATGTGGCTAAAACTAGAAGTCCGTCCCCTGTTCCGCCCCCTGTAACTTTAAGATCATCGAAAAAACTGAGTCCAGATAACAAAGCAAATGTGTCTTCAAGTAAACATGATGAAGAAAATTCAGGAATACATGACATTCCAGATAATGTTTCGGAGTTTATTCAGGAGAAATTCTTAGTTGAGATGCCCGATGACTTCCACAGTTTTTGGGAATTTTGTAGTTCACTGGCAACCAAGGATGGAGTGAAGAATGTGTTCAAAGCTGTTAACCTGTCGATGGTTGGACCCTTCGATGTCCTGTTAGGGAACTTGCCCATTCGGAAGAACAACACCGACTATCTTCTCCACTGGCGCTATTTCTACGATCCACCAGAGTTTCAGGTAAATTATATCAAAATAATAATAGTAATATTTATTTATATTTCATGAAAACCAACAAAAACAAACAACTTTGATGAGGAAATCATGATCAACACCATACGACAACCTGCAGTCCACCTCGGAACAGGAATACCTAGTGAGGAGGACTGAGGATAAAATATTTCACTTTGTATTCTTAAATTATTTAATATTGTATTTTAATTTTAATTAGTATTGTCATTAAACAAAAAAAAAAAAATCATAATAATGGACAATAATAGCGGACTTATACAACTTTACCAAAGTATAAACAGGGGAGGTGAAGGTAGAAAATATGTTACTTCTACTTTCACCTCCCCTGTTTATACTTTGGTAAAGTTGTATAAGTCTGCTTCATTTTGACAATCATGACGTCAGCTAAATCTAACTATTTAAGTAAGAAATATTCCGTATTAACCGTAAGACAAGTTTAATCTCACTTTTTTGCATGACTGAAATTGTACCAACCGTGATAAAATCTTTGATTCATAATAATTTGAATGAAACAGTATTAATTAAGGTTAGGTTGTCACATGGTCTCGTTACCGAGTGGTCCCGAAGGTGACCGAAGGGAAATGTGCAGAGTCATTATAGTTCATGAGCTCCGCAGACAAAACCCAGCTTTTAGCCAAAAAGGACTTTTGTCCTCTGAAATATTATAAATTACGATACGTCAATAAACAGTCACTCTGTTACGATACGTCAATAAACAGTCACAGTCACGTCAATAAACAGTCACCAATCATCTGATCTGCCAGATCTGCCCTGATGATGGACACTGCAACGCTGTCCGAAACGTCGGCTAAAGAAGGAGGTAGCGCAACACAAACAACGAAAAAAAAGTCACTTTGTTGTTCAGAACCTAGGTCTTTCAATGAGCTTCCTATAGTACTAGAGAATACTGGTGGAATACTTACAAATTACGAATGTCTCTGGAGAGAACATAGGGGACATTACAGTATTACAATGACCGGTCGGTGGCTGATTTGGCATTGCGTTTGGATCCCACCCGGGCTTTGTGTGTTCAATTACTCGGCTGGCTTCAAGTCCTCTATCACGACACAAGCAACATTTTCCGCTTAATGTGGTGGTAGCAGGAGATTTTCAAAAATCCTCAGATTATTCGTAACCCACGAATGTTTGTCTTTCTTTTTTTAAAAATTAAAAAATATATATTATTATCTCTCGGCGAGTACAAGTACGGCCAGAATAAAAAAGTCTCCAAGGAGTATGGACATAATGTTACATCCGTGTGCCTAACGCGTGCCCGAATAAAAAATACGGCCAGAATAAAAAAGTCTCCAAGGAATATGGCCGTAATATTACATCCGTGTGCCTAACGCATGCCTAATGCGATTTATTCATGAAATGTGAAGTGTACTGCCATCAATTTCCAAGGATATTTCCAACATTTGGAGCAGTTGACGCATTAACCCATGTTGCTTACTCACGAGACACAGTTTTGTTCGAAAAAGCTCACTCTCCGAGAGGTTAATATTAAAAGAAATTATTGTTATCACAGAAGATACACAGACAAGTAATTTTCACCCTATTAAATCTTTTCATTAGTATATGAGACGATGTATGAATGTGAATGAGGCAAAGAGTGTGTGCCAAGACCGAGATGTTTGGCGGTCCGTCCTCTCTGCCTACCCCTGCGGAGAAACGGCGTGATGGTTAGTTAGTTAGTTCATTAGTATTATTGATAAGAAGACGGTCTGCAAAGCTCTCGTCAGCACTCCGTAGGCCGTCTATCGTCCTATCTCTTGAATTATTATTTGGTAATCAAATCTCTTTTTTAATTTCAGACGATTCTTATCTCAGTTGGGAAAAATGGTTTTCACATGGGGTACTTCAGGGATTCTCCATCTGAATCTCCCTGTTTCGTTGCATCCAACGAGGCTGACAAAGGATGCAAGATCACTCCAGTTGCAGAGAATATCTTCGGGGCTGTTTTGTAAGTAAAAAAATGAAGACCCATGAATTTTGTTGACTTGTTTATTATGTAAATCATTGTAACATAGGTTCATCAAAGGAAAATAGGTTTATTATTTACAATATAATATCTCTCTCCTGGCCCACTAGAACAAGCACATCGATAAAACTGATTTTTAAATCTCTTATTTGCAATCTAAACATCTATTTGCAATTTTTACTCCCTGGGTTCTTTTGAGATTCTGTCATCAACTTACTTTAAAAGATCTGTCAGATTCATGATTTGCAGTTGGTTCCACCAAATTGGTGTACTGGTTTATCAGGACAGCCGGTTATTTGGGACAAAATATAAAATGTTTATATTTTGAAACAGAACAGAAACCAAATGAAGAAACTAATATGTACTGATTTATTTCGGTTGGCTGGGACTCCATTCTGTTTAATTGGGAAAATTTCCCATCTGATGTCGATGAAAACGTGTCATGGTGAACAAAAATGATAATTTTTCTGTAATTAAATATTAAATTTTTTTTTTAATAATCTTCAAAAACTCTTTTGAGAGAACTCGAATAAATGTAATATGTATACATATTAAAAAACTAAATAAATACCATTCATATTTTTTCTTAAACTTCGCTTATTTTAATGGCCGGCGTGGTCTAGGGGTAATATAACCGATCTGAAGGTCGCGGGTTCGAACCCGGCGTGCGCAAATAAATTTCACTTGATTTTCACAATTAATTAATTAAAACATAATAAATAGTGTTTTTGCGCAACGTTTCAGAATGGAAGATACTCTCACTATCTCCCTGGTGTAAGTAAGACCACTACATATTCAAAATTAAAACATTGCTTGAAATGGCTTTAGCCGAGTTTTGTGACCAGATCTGAATAGCTAGGTATTTCCCCACCTTCCGCTTCCCCATCTCCTTCCCCTCCCCACTACCCTCAGCCTTCCAACATACCCCAATTGGGGATGCCATAGTCTCGCTGGCTCCAAATGGGAGCAGTTGGGACTCTTGTGCGGAATTCATATTAAAAATAAAAATTTGGGACAGCCGCTTAAATTGTTAGGGCTCAGTGTGTCCCGATTATGTGAAATCAGCTGTATTTGGAAATATTCCCAGTTGAGATTAATTTTCAAATAGATTTGCTGTTTTTGAACATATCCCAAAATGAAATACTATTTTTGAAAGCCAAAGAAGGACTTTCACATTATAATATTATAAAAGAACATATGCAATTAAAAAAATATATATTAAAATAAAAAAACTTGCATCACATGCGTTAAAAATCACATTGTTTTTATTATTTGTTTGCAGGTCTTATTTAGAGGCTACCAAGAAGAAGTCACCCTTCACTTCGATTGCTTGCCAAAAGCTTATCACTCCGTTGAAGGAGTGGGCGAATAAAAACAATTTTACACTGGAACCAAACACTCCACTGATGAAGAAGCGTATGAACTCCGTAGTGGCCAAGACATTCCACGGGGCGGGCATCCTGGTTCCCTATAACCGACAGACTAATCTGGGCTACAGGCGCCTCGCTGAATCCGATGGTAAGACAAATACCATTATATATATATCATATTTTATATCCTCACAAGTTTTCTTTTAAATCTTGTATTTTTTCTATACTTAACTGAACAGAGATTATTAAAATGAATAAATTACCCTTCCCTATTATTTTAGAAAACATAACCTAAGCTGTGACATAAAATTATCAATACTTTTTTGCTTTGGTATATCTCTAAGTGACCAGAGGCCCTAGCACACTCGATCGATGACGATCTATAGGATAACTATGGGTAACTTATCATCGTTCTCTAGCATGATTACAGATTGCCAACGAATAAGTGACAGTTCACAATGACTAAGTGTCCTTAACATATTCGACATCAACTGATTAGCGATTTGTACGTTAGCGATTTGTGGTTGTCCTAGGGAACAATGAGAAGTTACCGATAGTTATCCTATCGATCGTTATACTCTTTCTGATCTCTAAAATTTCTAGTTTATCGTATTTAATGTATTAATTCTATTCCACTATTGAAGTTAAAGGTGTGTCTGGTTTCCAACTCGAGTGTGCTAGGGCCTCAGCTCAGCCAGAGTTAAGTTAGCCTCTCAGACATGTGAACACTGTACAGGGCTCGCAGATACTTTAATAGTACACAATTGCTAACCCTTGTGGTGATCCGTCTCGACACCCTACCCGCCGCGGATACTAATTTGTGACGATCCACCCTCCTGGGCTACCCGGCACCAGTTGTAATGAACCTACCCCTGGCCTTACTAACTTCTATGGGTCTCGGGACCTCCTGTAATGTACCTGTGGGGCTACCCGGCACCCGTTGTAATGATCCGTAGTCGTCTACCCTTGGTTTTTCTATTCTTTCCCTTTAACACTAACTGTCGGGATCTACTGGCTACGCTACCCTTATCTTTTGGCCTTCGATCAATATACCCTTGTATCTAGCTACACCTAACTTTTCCTTAAACCCCTGCGATTTTCTCACAGTAAATAAGATTTAAGATTTTTTGCACATTATTCCTATTTACCCCGTTGTGTGATTTTTTGATTCGGTAATTACATTTGCATGTGTAAATTAATACACATACACATGTAGAGGAAATAATGTAGTGTGTGGTAACCTCAGATTCTTTTGGAGTAAAGTGTGAAAGAATCTCGTTTGATAAACTGACCCCGTTTTTTTAGATTGTTTTATTTTATTTTCAAACCTATACTCGTATTACCCGCCTTTTCTCAACTTGAACGGAGTGTCATTGACGCTAATCCTACAGTGAATTGTCAGCCGGTTTATAAAATTCAAAGTCGTAGTTTTCTTACCCGATTTTTCTCTGTCTATAGGTTTACATTGGGTTATATTTACATTACGTGAACAGTGTGTATTATGAAATACATGTCGGGATCCTTGCGAAGCTCTCAATGTCGTCGTACTGCACCTAAATGGTCAAGTTATTATTGTTATTTGTAAGCACCACACTTACTGGGGAAGAGGAAGGGGAAGGAGGGATGATAGGAGGATCTGGGGAATGTTGTTTCCTGAATAAGTCGGCTCCTCCTCTAACCAAATAGATACTGGTGACCAACATTTCGGACAAAGACTCAATCATTACGTTTGCTAGGATGGTCCTTAAGTCCTGATTTTGTTCTCTTGCATGAACTTCATTGCTACGAAAGGGTCCCTTCACGCCAGATGAAAGCGCGCAGGGTCCTCATGTCACTTCCAGTATTATCCCGACTTCCTATCCTCCAGATTTGATTTTAACTCGACTGATTCTAGAAGGGGTATGTCCATTTCTTCCCTTATCATGACTCTACTCGCGTTGAGTGCGTACGGAGCCGTTTGAGATGATCCTTTCGTCTCCTACGAGGATAATCATTGGCTTGCGTTCCTCGCCTCCAAGAGCTGACATAACTTCTACCTTGTAAAAACTATGTTTGCTTTCAGGTCGACACTACTGGTAGTATGCAATAGTGCTACAGACTTATTCTCACGGAATACCACGCCGACGTCCCCTCCACATAACTTCGCAAAACTTGGGATACCTTCGGTCGAAACGCCTCCGTCAGCGAATCATACCCTACCATTCCAAGTGGCATTTTCTTTTTATTCTGTCTTTCATGCCTTTTCACTCTGCATGACCCCGCGAAAGGGATTAACTTCCAGTACCCCGCGTGAATGCTAAGTTTACGTTGACATCCCCTATCGCATGATAGCGTAAGAAAAAAGCCCTCTTTGTCTCATATCTTGTGGGGATATAATTTCAGTGAACGCTATTGCATTCCCCAATCGTGAAGTCTATATTTCGCAGGTCAAGCGGGATTTTGGAAGGGTCTGATTGAGAAAACATTACCGAAATAATGTTGATTTCATATTTTGTAAGGAAGCCTGAAAGAAATTTGACATGATAATATTGTTGTTAGTAAACAATTATAATGTTTAAATTCAATTCTCCAAATTTCATTTTTGAACTAATATCCAGTATGGCATGGATGTTGCCGTCATTCTCACTTTGGTTCGGCATACCTTAGAACAAAAAAAACCCCTACTAATTTGGATGACCGTACGATGTTCAACGCGGCTACGATTTATGGCCGGGATCCTTTTTTATACGCATTCGTCTCGTCCTTTCTAGCACGCAAAAAATATAAGTTCGTTGAACCCACATTGATAATAGATTTAATTTGGGACAAATCTCGTAATTACACATTGAGAATAATATTTAAAACACAATTATATCCTGGAACATAACTTCTTTTATCATTGGTTTTGTAGATTGGCAGATCCTCTCAGGTATCGGGACCATGTACGACCTGTAATTTAATTAAATGTTTCTTTCACTCACCTGAACGAAGCCTGATTACGTACATGTGGGGAAAATATTAAAAGTAAAAAACCTTCCTGTCACTATGATTCGGTAATTTAGTCCCCAGAAGTAGTAACACCCATGACTCTATGTCACACTTTTATTTGGGTTTAAGAAAATACGTAGGTTATTAATTATTATTTGTTAACAATATTTTCCTTTTGTTTCGATACTATTGAAGATGTCATTCATACGTAGGTATATGTTGATATTATTTTGAATATTTGTATTATTTTGATTATATGATATATTGAAGAAACTACAAGCGCGTAGGTATTGTTTATTATCGTTGAACAATTTCAAATTGGGGGATTCAAAACTAGCAATAGTTTATTTTATATTATTATTATGCTCGCGGAAGATCGAAGGTGACATTTGTATGTAGGTTATTTATTTTGATGTTGTTTTGATATTATTATTTTGTGTGTACAAGTTTGAAAATGATATTTGTACGTTATTATTGACTAGACTAATTTTATATTTCAAATCAAAATTCACGCGATGCACTCCCTTCTATTTTTAAAACACAAAGTTAGGTTATTATTAACTCACAGAAGCTAAGTATTTCATTCACTTTGGTTATTATTTTGGTTTTGATAATTCAAATTAATTTTATTATTTAATTAATTCACCCGCGGCGCACTGTCATTCACTGCAGCTAATTTTCAATAGAGTATTTTAACAAGCCGAATAATTAATTTATGTACACGAACTATTGCTTCTCACGAAGTCACAACCTTAAAAATTCTTTAATATTACGATGGATATTTTCTCCCAACATTAACAAACACTTGTCACTGTTTATCACGACTTTTTTAATTCTTCGGTGGATTATGTCTTATCACTCGTTTTTATAATATT
The DNA here is from genome assembly GCA_951813805.1 of Limnephilus auricula. Classification (NCBI taxonomy): domain Eukaryota; kingdom Metazoa; phylum Arthropoda; class Insecta; order Trichoptera; family Limnephilidae; genus Limnephilus; species Limnephilus auricula. The sequence goes on from OX638393.1 coordinate 9,338,174, forward strand.
TGATCAATTGTTTTGTTAAATACGAACGATCTTATCACTGCTAGCACTCTATAGCCTCGTCTTCCTTCGATCCTCGACTCTCGACTCTTACTGCCTACCGCCACATGGTATCCAGCCCTTCGAATATCTTGTCCAAAAAAAGGTGCCAGGCGTGGACTCAGGACGTACATCTCGTCTTTCGTTAGGGCGTTTTATAATTGAGAGTTCAGACTATTTCAACTTTCATTGATATGTTATTTCTCATGACTCTCTCTCTCCAAAATTAAATATGTCCATTTTAATTATTTCTTTGTCTGGCCGCCGATAAGTGTAACTCACCCTTTTGATGCAATTTTGCTTTAAACTTTTTCTAGAATTCTGCAATCGGTCTTTCCTTAATAATCGGTAAATTTCCTCGGCTAATTGTGACTTTACATCTGAAATAATTATCACTCTCGCACTCTCCCATTTATTTTTGTTTAAAATTTGCGGCAGGTAAAATTGAATTCAGTAGTATTTCGGCTTAATTCTCATGGTGACATGAAATTGTTTCTGTCATTTACTTGATTCACCACATTCCTTGCAGTTTCGTGCAAATAATTCATTTTCCGCGTCCGTAGATGTTTACAACTATTTTTTTTATCTTTCGTCCCTTTTCATGATCAGATATAATATTCGTAAAACTTTGTCTGGTAATAACTAATATCACCTTATTAATTCAGAATTCATTTTCTTAATGCGTTCCAAATAGCTCTATGGTCTAGTACGTACCTGTTTGACTTCATTTTTTTGTGTACCCAAAAGTAAAAATCTTATTTACTTTTAATCTGAGTGTGTTGTTTACCTTTCAAAAAATCTCGATCTATAGCACTAATTCATAGATTGTGTACGTCGTTAATTTTAATTGGTTTTATCAATACTCCGTCTGTATTCTGTAGTGGTAATTTGGGCTTAATTACCCCATTTATTCCTCAAAACCATGTAAGTTTTTTTTGTTACTAAACAAACTCTCTTCGACACGCTCTAGGATTTTAAATTTATGGACGGTCTGAAGTGTCGGCTTACATTCAATATTGATAAATTTTAAACGTGGTATCGATTTGAAAACTTCGAGCCCTTCATTATGTCATCACCTTTATTTACCTCAGCCCTTCTCAGATTGTGATTTTTCTGTCCTTTTCAATAGCGGTCGCTAGTGTAGTCGATTTGAAATTTCGTTTAGGTGGGAAAAATTTGTATGAGCTCTTCCGATAAAGAAGATGCTTTTTTTTTTCTTTCGATCGTAGTGTTGAAGCCATCACAGCCCCCCTAGAGTTTTAAATCCAGCGGTAAACACGCCTCCTAGTGTTAGTCGATGGGATTAGAACTCACCATAGGTCATTTAATTCCTTCAATTTTCTACTAATGTTCTGTACCCCTGATCCTTGCTATTAAATCTTGCAGGGTTCCGTCCCATTTACTTCATGTGTTATTTGTTGAAACTAGTTCCATTTTCCGTCGGCGAACTATTCGTACGTTCCTACTTGTACAAATCTTTCTCTCTCCCTTGCTGTCCTACTCCCCCCCCCTAAGATTGTATTCCCCCCCCCTAAGATTATATTCCCCCCCCTAAGATTTTACTCCCTCTTCTCTTGTATGTCGGTTTTTTTTATTTATTTATTTTTTTGTTTTTTTTTTTTATTATCCAATTCGCCCCTGTCCTCCTACATTTTTTGTTGGATTCATTCATCTACTTGACTAGGTACCTGTTTCTAAACAAGACTGAACGTCAATGATGGATGGTTACCCCGGATGCTCTATTTTTGATTTGTAGGTGTACTTTAGAACGCAATACATTTTACGCGTAATTACTTCATGTATGATTTTAGATTTAATTGTCTTTAATTACTAATTAATTTTTTCCTAGTTTTATATTTTTATTATTTACGTTTTTCAACATTTAGTAATGATTTAAATTTATAAGATTTATCGCGTACGATGATTTCTAAAATGTTCTCCTTCATTTTTATTTTTTATTCTTCAATCTTATCGGAAGTTGGATAGCACAATGTCTCTACTCATTTATTTTTATTTGACTAACTCGTTTATAATGTTGTGTCTAGACTGTAGTTAAAAGTCAGATTTCAGATATGTTTTTTTTTTAATTCGTACCGTATTGATTTTTTTTGCAAAACCCGACGCTATACAAATCGCCCAAATCAGTTTAGCTTATTTATTATTATGGTTTTGATTTTTTTTTTGTTTATCTATTTTTATTTTGTCGGAATAATATGTGTGTATTAGAATATGTGTGAATGTGAATGAGGCAAAGAGTGTGTGCCAAGATCTGTCGTCTCTGCCCACCCCTGCGAGGAAACGGCGCGATGGTTAATTAGTTATGTTTTTATTTTATTATTATTTTTTATGTATTAATTTTATCATTATTATTATTCTGAGTGACTATTTGATAATTTATTTTCTTTCGTCTAGTCATTTGTTCAAGTAATTTTAACGGCAAGGACCCATATTTTTTTGTCTCCGACCTACCCTAAACGCAAGAGTCATAAATCTTATCGTTAGCTACCCTATTTTTTGTGCATAGAGTCGACCCGTATTCCATGTTTATTTATTCCCCGACCGAAATGTTTAAAATACGCTCGGAACACGCGGGACAAATTCCTCTATTCATTTTAGGTTCGGTTTTTCAATTTTAGTTCAAGTTATTTATTTTTTTCCAATTTATTTTTAATTTCGAAAAGCTTATTATTTCCAATTTATTATTAGTTTCGAAAATCTTCCACTTGTAAAACTTTCTCCTTTGGTCACGGCAACAGTTGTGGTGATCCGTCTCGACACCCTACCCGCCGCGGATACTAATTTGTGACGATCCACCCTCCTGGGCTACCCGGCACCAGTTGTAATGAACCTACCCCTGGCCTTACTAACTTCTATGGGTCTCGGGACCTCCTGTAATGTACCTGTGGGGCTACCCGGCACCCGTTGTAATGATCCGTAGTCGTCTACCCTTGGTTTTTCTATTCTTTCCCTTTAACACTAACTGTCGGGATCTACTGGCTACGCTACCCTTATCTTTTGGCCTTCGATCAATATACCCTTGTATCTAGCTACACCTAACTTTTCCTTAAACCCCTGCGATTTTCTCACAGTAAATAAGATTTAAGATTTTTTGCACATTATTCCTATTTACCCCGTTGTGTGATTTTTTGATTCGGTAATTACATTTGCATGTGTAAATTAATACACATACACATGTAGAGGAAATAATGTAGTGTGTGGTAACCTCAGATTCTTTTGGAGTAAAGTGTGAAAGAATCTCGTTTGATAAACTGACCCCGTTTTTTTAGATTGTTTTATTTTATTTTCAAACCTATACTCGTATTACCCGCCTTTTCTCAACTTGAACGGAGTGTCATTGACGCTAATCCTACAGTGAATTGTCAGCCGGTTTATAAAATTCAAAGTCGTAGTTTTCTTACCCGATTTTTCTCTGTCTATAGGTTTACATTGGGTTATATTTACATTACGTGAACAGTGTGTATTATGAAATACATGTCGGGATCCTTGCGAAGCTCTCAATGTCGTCGTACTGCACCTAAATGGTCAAGTTATTATTGTTATTTGTAAGCACCACACTTACTGGGGAAGAGGAAGGGGAAGGAGGGATGATAGGAGGATCTGGGGAATGTTGTTTCCTGAATAAGTCGGCTCCTCCTCTAACCAAATAGATACTGGTGACCAACATTTCGGACAAAGACTCAATCATTACGTTTGCTAGGATGGTCCTTAAGTCCTGATTTTGTTCTCTTGCATGAACTTCATTGCTACGAAAGGGTCCCTTCACGCCAGATGAAAGCGCGCAGGGTCCTCATGTCACTTCCAGTATTATCCCGACTTCCTATCCTCCAGATTTGATTTTAACTCGACTGATTCTAGAAGGGGTATGTCCATTTCTTCCCTTATCATGACTCTACTCGCGTTGAGTGCGTACGGAGCCGTTTGAGATGATCCTTTCGTCTCCTACGAGGATAATCATTGGCTTGCGTTCCTCGCCTCCAAGAGCTGACATAACTTCTACCTTGTAAAAACTATGTTTGCTTTCAGGTCGACACTACTGGTAGTATGCAATAGTGCTACAGACTTATTCTCACGGAATACCACGCCGACGTCCCCTCCACATAACTTCGCAAAACTTGGGATACCTTCGGTCGAAACGCCTCCGTCAGCGAATCATACCCTACCATTCCAAGTGGCATTTTCTTTTTATTCTGTCTTTCATGCCTTTTCACTCTGCATGACCCCGCGAAAGGGATTAACTTCCAGTACCCCGCGTGAATGCTAAGTTTACGTTGGCATCCCCTATCGCATGATAGCGTAAGAAAAAAGCCCTCTTTGTCTCATATCTTGTGGGGATATAATTTCAGTGAACGCTATTGCATTCCCCAATCGTGAAGTCTATATTTCGCAGGTCAAGCGGGATTTTGGAAGGGTCTGATTGAGAAAACATTACCGAAATAATGTTGATTTCATATTTTGTAAGGAAGCCTGAAAGAAATTTGACATGATAATATTGTTGTTAGTAAACAATTATAATGTTTAAATTCAATTCTCCAAATTTCATTTTTGAACTAATATCCAGTATGGCATGGATGTTGCCGTCATTCTCACTTTGGTTCGGCATACCTTAGAACAAAAAAAACCCCTACTAATTTGGATGACCGTACGATGTTCAACGCGGCTACGATTTATGGCCGGGATCCTTTTTTATACGCATTCGTCTCGTCCTTTCTAGCACGCAAAAAATATAAGTTCGTTGAACCCACATTGATAATAGATTTAATTTGGGACAAATCTCGTAATTACACATTGAGAATAATATTTAAAACACAATTATATCCTGGAACATAACTTCTTTTATCATTGGTTTTGTAGATTGGCAGATCCTCTCAGGTATCGGGACCATGTACGACCTGTAATTTAATTAAATGTTTCTTTCACTCACCTGAACGAAGCCTGATTACGTACATGTGGGGAAAATATTAAAAGTAAAAAACCTTCCTGTCACTATGATTCGGTAATTTAGTCCCCAGAAGTAGTAACACCCATGACTCTATGTCACACTTTTATTTGGGTTTAAGAAAATACGTAGGTTATTAATTATTATTTGTTAACAATATTTTCCTTTTGTTTCGATACTATTGAAGATGTCATTCATACGTAGGTATATGTTGATATTATTTTGAATATTTGTATTATTTTGATTATATGATATATTGAAGAAACTACAAGCGCGTAGGTATTGTTTATTATCGTTGAACAATTTCAAATTGGGGGATTCAAAACAAGCAATAGTTTATTTTATATTATTATTATGCTCGCGGAAGATCGAAGGTGACATTTGTATGTAGGTTATTTATTTTGATGTTGTTTTGATATTATTATTTTGTGTGTACAAGTTTGAAAATGATATTTGTACGTTATTATTGACTAGACTAATTTTATATTTCAAATCAAAATTCACGCGATGCACTCCCTTCTATTTTTAAAACACAAAGTTAGGTTATTATTAACTCACAGAAGCTAAGTATTTCATTCACTTTGGTTATTATTTTGGTTTTGATAATTCAAATTAATTTTATTATTTAATTAATTCACCCGCGGCGCACTGTCATTCACTGCAGCTAATTTTCAATAGAGTATTTTAACAAGCCGAATAATTAATTTATGTACACGAACTATTGCTTCTCACGAAGTCACAACCTTAAAAATTCTTTAATATTACGATGGATATTTTCTCCCAACATTAACAAACACTTGTCACTGTTTATCACGACTTTTTTAATTCTTCGGTGGATTATGTCTTATCACTCGTTTTTATAATATTTGATCAATTGTTTTGTTAAATACGAACGATCTTATCACTGCTAGCACTCTATAGCCTCGTCTTCCTTCGATCCTCGACTCTCGACTCTTACTGCCTACCGCCACATGGTATCCAGCCCTTCGAATATCTTGTCCAAAAAAAGGTGCCAGGCGTGGACTCAGGACGTACATCTCGTCTTTCGTTAGGGCGTTTTATAATTGAGAGTTCAGACTATTTCAACTTTCATTGATATGTTATTTCTCATGACTCTCTCTCTCCAAAATTAAATATGTCCATTTTAATTATTTCTTTGTCTGGCCGCCGATAAGTGTAACTCACCCTTTTGATGCAATTTTGCTTTAAACTTTTTCTAGAATTCTGCAATCGGTCTTTCCTTAATAATCGGTAAATTTCCTCGGCTAATTGTGACTTTACATCTGAAATAATTATCACTCTCGCACTCTCCCATTTATTTTTGTTTAAAATTTGCGGCAGGTAAAATTGAATTCAGTAGTATTTCGGCTTAATTCTCATGGTGACATGAAATTGTTTCTGTCATTTACTTGATTCACCACATTCCTTGCAGTTTCGTGCAAATAATTCATTTTCCGCGTCCGTAGATGTTTACAACTATTTTTTTTATCTTTCGTCCCTTTTCATGATCAGATATAATATTCGTAAAACTTTGTCTGGTAATAACTAATATCACCTTATTAATTCAGAATTCATTTTCTTAATGCGTTCCAAATAGCTCTATGGTCTAGTACGTACCTGTTTGACTTCATTTTTTTGTGTACCCAAAAGTAAAAATCTTATTTACTTTTAATCTGAGTGTGTTGTTTACCTTTCAAAAAATCTCGATCTATAGCACTAATTCATAGATTGTGTACGTCGTTAATTTTAATTGGTTTTATCAATACTCCGTCTGTATTCTGTAGTGGTAATTTGGGCTTAATTACCCCATTTATTCCTCAAAACCATGTAAGTTTTTTTTGTTACTAAACAAACTCTCTTCGACACGCTCTAGGATTTAAAATTTATGGACGGTCTGAAGTGTCGGCTTACATTCAATATTGATAAATTTTAAACGTGGTATCGATTTGAAAACTTCGAGCCCTTCATTATGTCATCACCTTTATTTACCTCAGCCCTTCTCAGATTGTGATTTTTCTGTCCTTTTCAATAGCGGTCGCTAGTGTAGTCGATTTGAAATTTCGTTTAGGTGGGAAAAATTTGTATGAGCTCTTCCGATAAAGAAGATGCTTTTTTTTTTCTTTCGATCGTAGTGTTGAAGCCATCACACCCTGTTTAAATCACAAGTACGCCTTAGAGTTGAATTTGGCGGACAACTCTGGTCTGGAAACCAACAAACCGATTGCAATCTCGACTCGTTCTTGAGTTCAATAGCTCGGCTGTGGAACAATTTGCCGGCCTCTGTGTTTTCTCTCTCCTACAATATGGGTCTCTTCAAGACCCAGGTTCACTCCTTCCTTTCCATAAAAAACCCTCCACACAGCGTAGGTGACACAGGCCTTGAGGGAAATTATTTTCCTCAGGGTCTCCTGTGTGGAGTTAATGTAAAAAAATATATTTTATATCATGGTCGTATCAAAGTATTATGTTATCAAGTATCGTGCTAAAAGGGAAATATTGAAGATCACAATCTAGACCTATTTTATAATGTGTATTGAAATTTCTGAGGAAGTAAAAAATATCTTTTGAAAATCTGCAGATCTCTATCTAGTACATAAATGATATTTAGATAATCAGAAGTCAGATAATCTTGTATAGAACATTTTTATCATTTAAAACTATCAGTTTATTGATGTAGATATATTTCAAGGAGTAGGCCTGAGCAATGATTCTTTATTTTTAATTTAAAAAATATTTTTAAAAATTAATTTTATAATCACAATTATCGACATGTTTTGAAACCAAAGGTTTCGTCGTCAGGATAATGTTCTTATTATTCTTCGAAACGTGTCGATAATTGTGATTATATAATTGGTGTACACAAAATTATTTGTTTCATTTAATTAAAAATGACGGCACAAAGTGATGTTGCAAAGATTGAAGAATTATTAAGTTTTTGGTTAAACATATGGCATTCGATCGAGTGTTATTTTTTACGAATGCTTATGAATTACCCAAGAATTGTAAGTTTAGATAGATATCCAATCCTTTTTTTGTCATGCCTTTACAACGCTGGCCATTTCAATGCAATCTATAACATCATGTGATACATTAGGCACGTTGTATGTGTTTTAGTTAAATTTCATGCATCATATACGCGACATTCGCATACGGGAGTAGCTACTGATGAATCACATATGCTACAGTCACATTGATCAGGTTAAAAATCTAAAATTACCACCACAATAAATTTTTATTTAATTTTTTTATTTTTAGACACGATAAAAACGATGATATCCAACCTGGTGAAGGCGACGAATGATTCCGAGAAAACCGCGGCCCTCGCTGCTCTGCAACACGTAATTCTGAATGCCGACATTGCTACCGACGAGTGTGACTTTGGCACGAGCCTGGAGTTGGGCATGGACTTCTTCTGCACCGGAGAGAAGGTGCTCCACGTCTCCGTTGAGCATCTGCTCTCCGTCGCATATGAAATGCTCAATAGAAATGAATATGCTCAAATTGTTAAGGTAATTATAAATATTTCTTTCCCGGCAACAAGGGCATTACAATTACAAAGAATGTCTATTCTGTGATGGAAAAATAATAAATACGGAATGAATAATATGGAATAAACCTTTAGGTAATGTGCAAAAAGAATTTTTATTATTTCGATCATATTACAGCTTTGTAAACTTTTCATGTGCCACGTACATAGTACTCACCGCTCTCAATCTTTTTTGGTCTTCTAAAAAATTTCCAGATATGCCTGTTTGCATTAACCCTTCCCTTACTGTACTGAAAAAATCCGCGCGTTCCGGTGCTGTGTAATCACTACACAAGCAGAAATGGTCGATTTAAAAGCGGAAAAAAATGAATATTCATAGCAAATCGCTATATTTAATTATAGTTGAAGTCAAAAATTAAAATAATTGATATTTAATTGCTGAAAACATGAAAAAAACATCGGTAGCTCAAACAAACGATGCTCATACAACGTGCGAGGGGACCACTCCAAATGAATGCCAAGAGGCGACTGATATTGGTCCGCGCCCTCCGCGGTGGACAGTCGGCGCACATATATCCAGGGATATCAAACCTTTTAAAATATTTGTTTTATGAAATAGAAAGACAGTATGTGTACTGAAATAATATTTTGATGAGCAATCATCAATTTATTATTATTATTAATCAAATCAATATCAAACATTAATAATTTTATAATAATATTAAGTAAGAACAATAAACAAAATTAAGAAAGTTAACAGAAAAAATTAGTATGTAAAAAACTCTCTTAATAATATTAAGTAAGAACAATAAACAAAATTAAGAAAGTTAACAGAAAAAATTAGTATGTAAAAAACTTTACAAGAGAATTACAGAAATTCGAAGGACAAATAAATTTGAAAATTAAACTTTTTCACAATTGCTGCAACAAATGTATTTTTTTTCTTTCCTTTTGCTTGTACACACAGATTTTTGGCAAATGTGACAAACTATTGTACTTCTCTTTTTTGAATTGTACGGGCAGAATTTGCACGTTTTAGACGGTGCTCGGAATACTGCTTTGCCTGTTGATTCACTAGATTGATTTGGGATGTTTTCATTTGTATCAGCAGTTTCGGTTGACATTTGCTGATAATATGATAAAACCGTGTTAAAAGCCTCTTGCTGTTGTTTGTGGAATTTGATTCCACTATTTTTTCTTTTTAAAATATTTGGTTTAGCCAATTCTAAGCTAAGTTCTCTTATAAAGCATTTTCTTTTGCTTCTGTTATTCTTTTTCCACGCCGGATATTTTTCAATCCACAATAAGTATGTATTGAGTGCTGCGATGTCTATCATTTCCATGAACAAGCGAAACGGCCATCTTCTTGTCGACCTTACGCAAGAGTACTCAGCGGTCATTTTATCACCTGTATCAACGGCGCCTTTTGTCTTATTGTAATGAAGAATGATTTCTGGTTTTTTATCCTCGGTTTGGCTGATTTCATTGCCCAGAAACTGAGTAGATAGCAGCAAAACCGCTTTATTTTGCTGAGGCACATACGACACCAATGTTTTATTTGGAGAAAAACCAAACAGGCTACTAAGCAATGGCCTTTCTTTTGATGGTAAAAACTCCTTGGGTATTTCCCTCTTATTTTTTCTTAACGTGCCGGTTATAGTCAGATTTTTAGACAGAAGATTGTCTGCCAATGGGACTGATGTAAAAAAGTTATCGGTAGTTACGCCCCTGTTTGTGCCATATTGAGGTTCCAACAATTCCAGTACAACACGATTGCCTTGATTTACTTCTCGTTTATTGTTTATCATACCAGAGTATATTTGCATGTTACATATGTACGCTGTTTTAGCATCCGCTGCCACCCATATTTTTATGCCATACCTGGCTGGCTTCGACTTCATGTACACCCGAAATGGGCAATTGCCTCTATACGCCGCTAAACGCTCATCCACGGTTATGTCAGTCGATGGAGAGTAATTTGACTTACAAGCATCTACTAATTTATCGTATATTGATTTTATAGGCTCTAGCTTGTCTAAAGACGCTTCATATCTCTCTCGCCTTGTCTCCCTATTATCAAAACGGATCTGACTATAAATATTTATGAATCTGTCTCGAGACATAGCTGCCGTGAAAAATGGCTGAGAAAATGGTTCTTCTCTTGTCCACAACTCATTCAAACTCAGTTTTCGGGTACGGTTTCTGCCGGAAGCAAACATTATACCAATGAAAGCATATAATTCCTCTTCAGATAACTGCTCGATCATATTCTCGGGTAAACGTCCCAACTGACGATTTGTTTCTTGACATATTTCTCACCATAAATAAAGCAAACATTTCTCCTATTGTGTTTGCAAGTTGGCTGCCATTTTTTAGGCCTGAAGTTTCGGTGACAATATTGCATTGCCGACGTCTCGATGACGGTGGTGGCAATAAACTCCATTCAAATCCGTGTTTTGATACGAGTTTTTCTCCTTCATCTTCATTTTCACTAGCCGAATTAGAGTCAGATTCTTCTAAATGTTCAACAAAATCTTCCGTGTCTGTTATGTCATCGTTAACTTCAAACTCCATATCACTATCAAATTCTAGTTCTTGCGCTATCTCTTCAGTTGTTAAATTTTTTCCTGCCATTCTTCCTAAAATTTAAAGAGAAGGTTAAATATACCAAATACTCGTACATTGCAATTAAAATCAAACAAATCAGTAACAAAGCAATTAAAATCAAATTCATAGAATTATAATTACTTACCTTAAATAATAATCACGAATAAATCGCTGATCAATGGATGCGTACCCACACGGGGAAACAACGTAAAACTGAAAAATAAATTAATATGAAATACACTTTTATAAGAATACGTATAATAACATGATGGCAATATAGTATTCACAAACGTATAAAATAGTACAAAATCAAATGCTAGTTCTTGGGCTATCTCTTTTGTTATTTTTTTCCTGCTAATCTTTCTAAAATTTGAGGGAATGTTAAATATACGAAACACTCGTATATTGTATAACAAAGTAATTAAAATCAAATTCATAGAATTATAATTACTTACCGTAAATAATATTCACAAATATATCGCTGATCAATGGATGCGTACCCACACGGAGGAACAACGTAAAACTGAAAAATAAATGAATATGAAATACACTTTTATAAGAATTGGTATAACAATATATATAGCAATATCATCAATTACTATATTATATGTAAATTTCATTATCGTAAATTCATTGCTGCATTAACTGTAAACCTCATTATCATAATTATTATATTATCAGTAAATGTACTTCATTACTCATATAATCTGCATACTTCACCCGCCATAACACAGGGACATCCCTAGCATGGCGGGCGAAATAACACAATATGTACACTATGTATAAAATTCTTTAATAAATAAATAAATATAGTATTCACAAACGTATAAAATAGCACATACCTAATAATAGGTTTTTTGCTTATTATCGAACGAAATTATTAAATCGCTTTAGTACCCCTGCACAACTTTGTCACAGCACTCAACGCACCGAAGGAACAAACACGACTGAAGACTGACTAGTAGCCACACGGTTCTTTTTCTCGCGCTCACTCATAGCGAAGTGGGTGAGAGTGAGACGTGCATAGTGTCGCACTAGCCGCACACTTCACGCATTTGTACGTCTCACATCTTATGCCAGACGTTTGATTGCATTGGTGAATTTATTTTCGATTCTCACAAAATACCTCTGATGTGCCCGAAAGGTACTGATTATTATTTTTTATTTAATAGGTAAATGTATAACGGAGGATTACCTAAAATCTGAACCCAGAATTTTCCATATTTATGGAGATATTAAAGGTGCAAGAAGCAATGTGTAGTAGATACACATCGCAGGCAAGGGAGGGTTAAGATATGTATGTGCCACATTGAAATGTGAATATAAAATGAAATATATAATAATTTCGTCACATTGAAGGTTTTAGCTGGTTATCTTGGGATGGGAGTGGCAATGATCTAAATACATATGTCTGTATCTTCCAAATATCTGGTTAAAACTTGTTAGATATGGTTGTACCCTATCACCTGATTAGGCTGATTGTATACTGAAAAAATATATTTACAATTTTTGTATATGTATTACGCCCAATATATAGGGAGCTCCATAAATTTTTGCACTTATGAAAACTCAATAGAAAAAAAATACAAGTTGTATAAAAATTTATGTTAATATAATTGTTTTCACCTCTTTTTTTTTGGAGAGCCTTAACTTGCCGCATCCAAGTCTTGGTTTTATGCCCACGGTTCGGTAACTTTTTTTAGGAAATATTCGGTCAACATCTAGACATATTCTGTAGAATTGTTCCGTTCCTTCTCACTTTTTTAAAATTCACGTCCTTGACAAAAAGCAAAAATCTCTCTTCAACACATTAAGTAGCAATTAAAGAAACACTGTGAATTTTTTCATACATATAACTACATACATATACTTGTAAAATAACAGAAACAAAAGTGTAAATAATAATTTTCAGAGCATACTTTGCGATATTTTTCTATCGGGGAATTTTATGTAATTAACATTTCAGCTCTGCAAACCTTCAGATATTATCTTAAAAAATAACATATATTTTTTTAAGAACTTAGAAACTTAATAGGAAACTTAAGGGACATACGTTATAAATCGGTAGAAAATCGGAATTCCGACTCTTAACCTCATGAATGTCGGATCACAGTTGAGCTCTCATTTGTCATAAGCCTGCCGGCGGGCGGATAACCAATTTTCTATGGAATACGGCTTTAACCTCTTAACTGTCATCCGACATTCAAGAGGTTAAGAGGTTAAAGCCGTATTCCATAGAAAATTAATATCAGAGCATTCCGAGAGGCTAGAGTATTGTAATAAAAAGCCAAGTCTGGAATGATATTGGCGCAAGCGATTCTGACCTTGTCATTGTACATTTTCTTCATACATAAGGGTTAAAATCGCATTTTATTTTTTAACCTCTCATCTGTCACGACAAATGAGAGGTTAAAATATTATTTAGGTAAAATTGTCACTTTCACGGTATTGCATCCCGAATTACGGTATTGATAAACATGATTTGTTTTTCAATAAAACAGTTTGATTTCTGTTACAATTTTTCCCGTAAAATGAAAAATAATAGAATTATCTTACGTTATATTGTTATCTTAGCCAGATATTATCTACTACTGATTATTTTGATATTACACTACTGAATAATTTAATATTTTACAATTACTATTTTGTTTATTTGTATTTTTTAATAAATTTGTTTATTTATTTTATACTGCCCTGAAAAAAAGCAATGAGGTGTTTGTAACTAGAAGTCTTTAAACTTAAATCATGTTATTATTATTTATTTTGTTCTAGCATATAAGGTGTCAAAGTTTGCGAGGATGATATCTCATAATCTATTTACCGATTTCTGATTTTGAGGTTGAATATTGTGTTGAATAGGACATATATACAATTTTAGAACATACCTAAACATGCAGACAGAACCATATGCAATCAGCTAGGGCATGCCAATTCATTGCATAAGGTTCTTATCAGAGATGTACTTTATTTCAAATGGAAAAATGCAAAATGGGTATTTTGCATTTTAAATGGTTTTTTTTCACCCATTTCCATTTCAATTTTAAATGCTTTTTTAATGCTTTTTGCACTTTTGCAACATTCTTCTTATTATCTCAACACATCTATTTTTCATATTTACATCAGATCTGCCAAGTTGCTCACTGGTAGAAGCCCTGGCAAAATTAATGATACCATTACAAAAATTGCGCCATGGACGCTCTCATATTAAATCTTTAATAGGTCAGTGGTTGAGTGAGCATCGCGTTTGGCTCCCACCCAGGCGTTCCGTGTTCGATTCCTCGGCTGGCTAAATCCTTCACCACAACACAAGCGACATCTTCCGCTTAATGTGGTGGTAGTAGGAGATTTTCAAATGTTGTTGGGTTATTCATAACCTGGAAATGTTTGTCTTTCTTTTTTAAAAAAAAAAGTTTCTATTTCTTTAAGCTGACAACATTTTAAAATTTGGCGATTTTTATCACACTGTTTGTACTTTTTCTGCTTTTAACAATAGTAATTGATGGGTATTTAGATCGGAACAAAACTTCACAAATATCAAATCCAAACAACATTAAAAAAATGGCAGTAAAAAGATCATTTTATAACAAGGTCTTTAGTTTTATACGGGAAATTATGAACTTTGAATAAAAATAGAATTTTAATGCAATTTTTACCATCAATCCAAACATAATTACATAGTTGTTTCTTGAAGTAATTAAGTTGAAACGTAGTGTAATTTTCAAAATGTGTTTCAAAGTCTTTTAACTTGTTGAAAGCCAGCATAGGAAAAATGTATTTTTTCAATATGACGTAAAATATTTGACAGTTCTCACCTTTCTTTCGAACTCAATTTTTATAACATTTCTTTTGTGATATATTACAAAAATTACATCAAAATAATGTAGATAAAACGAACTTCCTAATAATCACTCAAATCTATGCTTTCCACAATGGATTTATATAAAAAACAATGAAAAAATATAGACTTCGAATACGACTCCGTTCATATTATCAAGCGGCAGCCATTTTGTCCGCCATCTTTGATGCCCTGCGCGTCATTGGGAAATAATTTAAATTATTCGGAGTGGCTAGACACTATCCAGTATTTCATTACGTCAAGAACGAGAATGGCCCAAGCGATTCTGACCTTGTTCTTCATACAATTTCTTTATACATAAGGGACAAAATCTGCTTCAAATATCCGGACCCGCCGAGGGGACTGCGGCCTGCGACGGGTTAAAAGTGCGGCAGTTGTGGAATATTTTCCAAAACCGATATATGCTAGAATAGAATATGTTAGTTTATCCAGTATTTTACTTTTTTTTTACTCTTTTATTGTTTGATCTGAGAAACCATTTTGCATTTTAACAAAGCATTTTGAAAATAGGTATTTTTCACTTTGCATTTGAAATGCTTTTTTAAAAACCATTTTGCATTTTCAAATGGGAAAGTTTTGACTCATTTCCAATGGTTTTGGGTACTTACTCATTTTGCATATTTCTGGTTCTAATTACATTTCCCCAATGTCGTTTCAAGATAGGGCCATATTCTAATTAAACATTTTCATTTAAAATATGTAAAACTAAAATACTTTACACAAGATTGAATTTCAAAAACCCTCCTCACAGCATCTTCAAAGATGACATAGGCCCTGAGGGAAATTATTTTCCTCAGGGCCTCCTGTGTGGAGTTAATATAAAAAAAAAAAAAAAAAATTATTAAATAGTTTATGAGAATTCGCCTTTGACACCTCAAAAAATGGTAAGGCTAGGTTAGAACCCTATCCAACTTAACCTCTCGAATGCCAGGTATATTTGGAAAAAATCGCGCGAAATTATCTTCCCGGCTTTTGCTCAAATATCGTATAAAAACAAAGGAATTGTTTTTTTTTTATTGTTTTCTGTTTGCCAGATAATGTACCTTATTATTCATATATATTTCATGATAATATCGTTACAAGTTTTCCCAGAATAGCTATTTTTAACAAAAAAATGTGAAAATATTTCCCATTCGACAAAAAAATGTAAATAAAATATATTCATACGAAAATGATCATTTTTTTTTATTTCTCTACAAACCTGAATAGACACCCTACATGAAAAAACCAATTCAAAGGTGTTTTCGAAGAAGTAATGACATAAATACTTGTTTGAAAATGAAATGACAGTTGAAAACCGTTTGTAAAAGTGACGCCAAGTTGACCATAGATATTTATTATAAATTATTCAGATGGTTTGGCGCTATGCGGATTTTTGCTATGTCAAGACCGAGAACGGCCCAAGCGATTCTGACCTTGTTCTTCATACAACTTCTTTATACATAAGGAACAAAATCGCTTCAAAAAATTTTTTTTTTTAATTTCGACCCGCGGCCACCGGTGGGCGAACGGCAGTCGAGAGGTTAAGTGCGAACTCTACACCTCGTAAACACAACAACAAACAAAATGGCAATTGTAAAAGGTTCAAAGTGATGATAGAACCTTGTAAAATAAATGGAAGCCTTAAAAACTTGATGTTAGAACTTCATCATACAAGTATCTACGGAAATACAACACAGAATGACTCTGAAAAATATTTTGGTTATAGAAATAAGCAAAAGAAATGGTTTTGCAGTCAAAGGTCATTTTTGCATAAAACGTCTGCCGGCCTTGTTCGATTGAGGTGAAGATTTACTGAAATTAAGGTGACTGCACAACTCAGATTCATGCAACTTCAACACCTCATTTAAAAAGTTATTAAAAGTGATGAAAAAAATAATATAAAAAAATGTTAAGTAGGTTACGCTAGGTTAGGTTATGGACTATTTTTCAATTTTTTTTTTCATACCTTTTTATGACTTTTCAAACGGGTGTTGAAATTGCATGGTTCTGAGTTGTCATGGAAACAAAATTAACATTTTCATGAATAAAAATAATATTTTAGAACTGTAAAACTAATCCTTTTATTGTTTGTTTCAGGTTCATTTGCAGAATAGGCGAAAGGGATCAAATCTTAGCTGTGCTAATTTGAACTGAATTATTTCCTAATTTTCATACTTTTTTATTGAACTGTAAATAATTATGTATTACTATTTATCAATCTGTAAATATTTTTATCAAGTGGTAAAAACCTAACGTGATTCATTGCATTTTTTAAAAATTTTGTTTTATTATGAAAATTATTTTTTGATTGAATAAATAATAAACCTGCCTCCAGCTTTTATTTTATTTATTTTTATGTGAATACCTCACAAGATTTCCAACTGCCCGGAGTGAGTGGGACTATGACATCCTCAATGTTATATGGTGGTGGGGAGAAGTAAGAGATGAGGAAGATGAAGGTCGGGAATAACAGGTTATTATATAAAATATAAAAAAGTCAGGACTTTTTTTTATTTAGCTCTACACAGGAGTCCTCGAGGAAAACAAATTACCTAGGGGGCCTATGTCATCTTTATGAATTTTGTGAGGAGAATTTTTTTAGGGAAAGGAAGGAGAGAAAGTTCTGGGAAGGAAAAAGGAATCTGAGTGTGTCCAGGAGTGAATCCATTCCTCTCACTACGGTACAGGGCGATGGAACGAGAGAGTCGGGCGGAGAAGTCAAAAGGTCTCCCTCAACCAGCCTCCATTTTAATATTTTTTTTAAACCTCAAACATACTTTTATTCTTTATTATCTGAAGCCAAGGTACTTAACTGCTCGGCCACGGAGGTCAATAAATAAAAAAATGCAATTTTATTGCCAATTATCTGCTGGACCAAATTTATCTACAAAGGAACCGAGGTAGGTAGGTAAACTTGGGCTACTTTGCATCTAACGCGGTAACTTTTCATAAAGGACTAAAAATGACTTAGGGGTGCCTAAAATATTTAGTTTATGGCATTACATCACATCAATTTGAGGTATCCAACGAGATAATAAGACAATACAAAAGTAATGCAAAGTCACCCCCTCATAGGAGTGACTTAATATTATTATAAAAATATAAAGTTAAAAAATATTTGGCGGTATTGTGATAGGATACCTTGGCGTGTTCTATAATATTATAATAATAATAAACGTTTGATATATAAGTTGTTTATTTACGATCGTATCTTGTAGCGTAAAACTACGGCAACGTTTGTATGTACAACACAATGAATGTGTAAAGATTGACTGCTCCACTTGGCTTGCTGTAACCTTTATATAGCCGTTCTTGCCACCTCCGCGAACGGTCGGTATGCACAAGAACTTTCGCAACAATATGGACACGGCCCAGAGTGTGCTGTAGAAACCTCCAGACCTTTCCAATAATTGGTTAATAATTCTGGCAAGTACTTGGTGCAATGCCTGGTACAGGATGGACATGTACTTAGGCGGTGTCCGGCTATGTAGGCATACAAGTAGGTGCTGTCGTGCGAAGATAGTTCGCCACAAATATATTAAATATTGTACATCTCTTTTCAAAAAACTTTAACTAATTTATAAAACTACTAAGTAAACTTTACATAAAAAATATGTTGTTCATACCATTTGACCTTACCATTAAAATTCAATAATACTATCTACTCATACATAGCCTAAAAAAACAATTTTAGTGAAAAATTCCAAAGAAGTGATGCAAAGTAATCCCAGTTTACGGTACTAGAAAGAAATGCCTACCTCGAGCTTTGATACAAAGGTTGCAATTCATAAGCAGTGATGCAAAGTAGCCCCGGTTTACGGTACTAGAAAGAAATGCCTACCTCGAGCTTTGAGACAAAGGTTGCAATTCTTAAGCAGTAATGCAAAGTAGCCCCGGTTTACGGTACTAGAAAGAAATGCCTACCTCGAGCTTTGAGACAAAGGTTGCAATTCTTAAGCAGTAATGCAAAGTAGCCCCGGTTTACGGTACTAGAAAGAAATGCCTACCTCGAGCTTTGAGACAAAGGTTGCAATTCATAAGCAGTGATGCAAAGTAGCCCCGGTTTATGGTACTAGAAAGAAATGCCTACCTCGAGCTTTGAGACAAAGGTTGCAATTCATAAGCAGTGATGCAAAGTAGCCCCGGTTTATGGTACTAGAAAGAAATGCCTACCTCGAGCTTTGAGACAAAGGTTGCAATTCATAAGCAGTGATGCAAAGTAGCCCCGGTTTATGGTACTAGAAAGAAATGCCTACCTCGAGCTTTGATACAGAGGTTGCAATTCATAAGCAGTGATGCAAAGTAGCCCCGGTTTATGGTACTAGAAAGAAATGCCTACCTCGAGCTTTGATACAGAGGTTGCAATTCATAAGCAGTGATGCAAAGTAGCCCCGGTTTATGGTACTAGAAAGAAATGCCTACCTCGAGCTTTGATACAGAGGTTGCAATTCATAAGCAGTGATGCAAAGTAGCCCCGGTTTATGGTACTAGAAAGAAATGCCTACATCGAGCTTTGATACAAAGGTTGCAATTCATAAGCATCACGCAATTGACAAAAAATCAATTTGAATAATAAATAATCTTGGAGATATTCGCAAAATATGCATATAAATTATACAATGATTGATTTATGTAATTAATGTTTTTACTCTATAAAAAAATATTGTTAAGACAAATCAACACTTTGAACTCGGGGACAAAATGCACATGTTCAACAGAGCCGAAATTAAATGTTTAAAATCAATTTGATAGGTTTGGAATGTGACCAAGACGATATGTCTGTATCTTCCGTGATTTTTGTATTTCCAAAATATAAAGTTTTGTCTAAACCACGATTTTAGCTATAGGTAGGTAAGTATATACAAATGCCGCGATAAGAAAGTTGTGTTTCAAAAAATGAACACAATGAAATAATTATTAAATCATTGAAGAAGAAGATAACAATAATATCTAATCTATTTTTTTTAAATATGAAAATGAGCAAGACACAGAAAAATGATAAATGATACTACTGTCCCAGTTGCGACCATTATCTTTTATTATTTTTCTGTGTCTTGTTCATTTTTCCTATGGGGAAAACTACACCCGGACCTAAAAGTCTGGTGCGTAAATTTTTAATACTGGTTGGAATGTTTGGTTTAGTTAAGAGTTTGAAATATTTGAAACTAGCTGATACCTGGCATGTGTTGAATGCCACTTAAATAAAGAAATAGTTTCTCACTGCGTGTCCTTTCCCATTCGTCCCCGTTCCCCTTCCGCAACCTCTTTACCACCCCCTTCCCCTCCCGCATTCCCTTTCACCATTCCCGCATTTCCCTTCCCCTTTACTGCTATCATCCTTCTCGCGAACCTCCGCCCTCACGAATTCCCCTTCCACCTTCTCCGCCTTCCTCCTCCCTACCCCTCCTTCATTCCCCTCCACCCCTCCCGGATTACCCCTCCCCGTCCCCACGCCATTTTATCACTAACCTTCCTCCTCATGAATTCCCCTTCCACCATCTCCTCCTTCCCCCTCTCTCATCTTCCCTCCCCCGAACCACCCCTCCTTCATTCCCGGATTCTTCTCCCTCCGAAGTCGTTCTGAAGTTAATGGCGTGACCAAGGGAAACAGGGGTTCATTTTTATATATATAGATAATAATAGAATCATTCGAGCAATATTAAGCAGATAAATTAAGAATCATAAAATAATGGCTGCCTTCCTATTTAGCACTAATTTTTGATATCGACAAAAACTGCTAAATCTACAACTACCTAAATATTTATTGTTTTCTATCGCGTCAACGCATCGTCGCTTCCGAATATTCATTTATTGCTTCTCACAGAATACAGACCATAATTTTTATTTTTCACATAATAATGAACCTCACTAGGAGGACTAGGTAATCCTAAAACAATTTACATATTTTTGAGTGAAGCAAAATGAAGATAATCACTACATAGTACATATGCATAAACACGATATAAATATATTACAATGATAAGAAACTATTCTACAGCTTTTGTTTTGTTGTTCCAAATGAGCTGGACGAATTTCTGCACATTTAAAAAATCTTTTATCGAATTTTCGTTTTCTAAGTTATGAAGATTTTTTTATTTGCATCGTATTTTCAATATTATTAGTGATTTCATCTTATTGTTGAGCGATAAAGTCGATGCATTTTCTCACGTTGAATATCTGAGTTTTTTTTTCAAAGTAGTCAATGCAAATTCAGTTGTGGCGAAAACTTGTAGCTTATATAAAACCGTTGCTTATTATAAAACCGATTAATTTATATGGTGTAAATAGTGCAACAAATCTATTATGCTACGTATACACTTGCGAACAAAAGCGCAGCCGAAACACGAATTATGGGAAAGGAACAAAGCAAGGGCAAACGACGCGAAACACCGCGTCGCTCACCGTTCCTTTTCTTGCTGACCGAACAACTCAGAACCTTGCAACTTCAAAATCTCATTTGAAACGTCATTAAAAGTGTGAAATTAAAAAAAAATGGTTAAATAGGTTACGTTAAGTCAGGTTATGGGGAATTAAAAAAAAAATCAAAACTTTTAATGACTTTTCAACGGGCTGTTGAAATTGCTGATGATGATTCTGAATTGTCATGGAACCTCTTTTAAAAACACCTTAGGTTTTGTTTTTTCTTTAATACTTAAAACAAGTTTTTACGTAAGGAAGTATATAAATAATGAATTCTTGTGATATTTTCTTAGTACAATATTACATTTTGAATCTTAGAGTTGGTTATTGAAAGATTTTTGAATTGGTTTTATAATGAAATATTTGGCTTTTCGAGATGTATTTTCTACGTCGTTGTATGGGGCTATCCTGGCTGTATTTTTGATATTCGGGAGATGGCTTTGGAGCCGGAGGAAGCTATATTTACTGAGTTATCAGCTGCCAGGACCGTTCGCCCTTCCTCTCATTGGTAATGCCTTGGATTTGGATGTTGGGGGCTTTGGAAAGTTCGCAGGTTAGTAATCATTCAATTATTACCAATTAATTCTTATAATAGCCAACCCCAAGAAGATGGAGGTTCTTTTTGCTTTATTATGATTTTATTTAGAGTGCGCATCATCAATGCGATGTTGTTGCTTTGGCTATTTTGTTAACATCAACATAAGATAATGTTGGTAATTCTCAGTCGAAGTATGATACAGTTAAATATGACCGAATTGGATAGGGACACATTAGCTCAGTTGGTAGAGTTGCGAAAGCCGAAGGACCTGGTTTCGAGTCCCAGATGTGACCGTATCTTTTTCTGATTGTTCTGTTTCAGATTTTCGATTAAGTATCGCTAATATTGTCTTCATTAATTAAAATTTAAAAAAGTCGTTATCGAAGTTTAGAGCCCTTTTTTAAGTAAAACTTCTTTACGCACGTTTGACTTGGGGGGTATGCGTTACGAAAAGTGTAATGCGTTACGGGCGAGGCGAACGGGCTGTATCACACTGTAGAAGCAAGAGAGAGCAGTGCACATTTTCTTTCTCTCTTCCTCTCATAGCCAGTGCATGAAGATTATTCGTAATTTCATTTCGTTCTTGAAGAATTTTATAAATGCTGTAGGAGCAAGAGAGAGGAGTGCACGCGCACATTTTTTTCTCTCTAGAAGTTTTACTTCAGTCGTGTGGTCTAAAGCCCACTTCTTTTTTTTAATATATATACACACTTTCTCGCATACCTTGTGCGGTATTTACATTCAAATCCTCGGTTCACCACCCTCCCCTCACCACGTCTTTCACTTCCCTGAAACTCCCCTACCCCCCTTTACCACCTCCCTCAAAGCCCCCCCCCCCCTTTTGGAGCATTTAGGACTCTCGTTAGGTATTCACATAAAACCCCACAACTAACCTCAAACCCCACTTCACCCTCCCTCCATGTGATTGGTATAACTACAAAAATGTCGCATACACGAAATGTAGTGCCAATACACCAACCACCTTGCCACCTCGCCACCTCGCCACCTCGCCACCTCGCCACCTCGCCACCTCGCCGCCTCGCCACCTCCCCACCTCATCAACTCATTTGTAGTAATACAAAGAAAAAGAGTTAAAACGTTGAGACAAATACCTATATTTTGAGAAGTGGTGGGACATTTTACTTTTTTTGTGTGGGATATTTGTAGTGCATCTTATAATATGTGAGGTAATCATCAATCACTATTCTATAATAAAAAACAATCTGCTACCAAGAAGATAATTGACTCCCAATTTAATATCAAAAGATGTTTGATTCCTATTTGATTCTTATGAACGCAACGAACTAAAGTAACTTTACGGATCTTCTGGAAGTACTCATATTTATTTAGGAAGTAGATAATAATTAATATACCAATTTTAAAATTGTAACCAAATAACAGTTTTATTCACAAAAGGGAAATTTAAACAACTTTAATAAATAATATTATCTGAAACCATAATTAAACGATGTGAACGTCTACCAGCAACATGGGCAATGGTCAAGGAAAGTGATTACGACATAAATCAAAGAAGATAAATATGTAAATGGCTTTTGTTAGCTTATGAAATTTTAATGCAAATCATAATATTCTACTCGTATTTAAATCCAAATTTATTCCACATCTGAATGGGCTATTCTATTATGGAGAAATAGAAGTCTTTTTTTAACTCTAAATTTTGTACAAATATTTACATAGAAAATTTATTGTAGACAAGAGGAACGACTGCGCAAACTTTTTGTAAATAAAAAAATAAAACATAAATGTGGATTTGAGATCAAAATATTTTTTTTTCATTAGCTCCACACAGTAGGCCCTGAAGAAAAAAATTCCTTAGGGCCTACGTCAACTTAGGATATGCTGTTTGGAGGGTTTTTTAGAGAAAGGAAGGAGAGGAAGTTCTGGGAAGGAAAACGGTACGAGGGGTGCGTACGAATCTGTGTCCCACTGCGGTGCAAGCCGATGGGTCGAGAAAGTTCGGTTGAGAGGTCTAGCTAGGTTCCCTCAACCAGTCTCTCCCAATCTGGCCCGCCACGCAGTGGGTAGGCCGCCAAGACCCAGACAGACCTCACCCCATGAACCCAGGCAGCCCTTCTAAATCACCAAAAGTAGCGAACCGCTTGGGGTGGCCTATGGTTATATCTATGGATGGGTATATAAGGTTTACCTGTGGTATAATGGTTATCCAATAAATGGCTACCAAATTAAAAAGATATTTGTTATGTTTTTTATTACAAGAAGAGTTATTAAGTTTGATCAAGAATTTTGTCCAAATTCCAAATTTAAATTTCTAACGAAGAGTGTCGCGCAGCCGTTCTTCTTAAAAATCATGTTATGGTGGATTCATTAAAATTATTTCATAAAAAAATATTATTAGCCTGAAACACTCATTCTCCCTCGAGAATGAGTGTTAGACTCGAACCCGCACCCCTTTGATTGCCGGTCAAGAGCTCTACCATTAAACGGCGAGCTCGAGTCCCGTCGGCGACATGTATCTTTTCTCGGGAGGTTTTTAAAATATGGATGAGTGTTTAAGGCTAATAATTATTGCTTATAATAATTGTTACCCTTTGTGCTATGCATAAAAAAATCTTGTCTTAAACATTAGTTTATGAAATAAATAAAAAAATATATTAGTTTTTTGTAACATTATTTTATGTAGGTGCATATTAAAAACATAGATACGTCACTTAGAAATGATGTGTAGAAAATATTGAAGTATATTTTTGCATGCTCTGAAATTTTGCATTGTTTCCGAAGGAAAAAATATAAAAATTTGAAAATATATAAAAATATTGCAAGTATATAAAGGGACATACATTATTTACGTAGGCTGTTTAAAAAAAAATGTAGACCCCTCCCCCTCCCCTTGGTGAGATTAAGTGAGATTTAGTGGGGACCCCCCCAATAAATAATTAACAGCCATTTTTTCAGCGGGTAAAATGGGACACTTCAAAAGAAGTGAAACAATTAAAAAAAAATATATATATATATATATATATATTATCTCTACAATTTTTATTGACCCCTTCGGTATATTGAGATTTTGTGTGAGTTTGGTGCCCCCTCATTTAATTAATGTATGCCCCCTAATCCGGTTGATTAATACAAATTACCTGCCTTCATCTTAAAATTAATTTAAAACATTCAAATCATTTCGTTTACGTAATTAATTCATCCAAAACTGATTGGTCACTAGCATAACCTCACGTGAAATGCATTTTTGTTATTATTGTAAATAATAATGTGAAGAAAAAAAAATATTTCGAATTGATTCCAGAAATAAATGACCAGGTCGGCGAATGGAAGATGTCTTTCGGAGAAATCTATAGACTATGGATTGGACCTGATCTTGCTGTCGTACTGACCAGTCCTAAAGATTTTGAGGTAAGAATCTGATTACCGTAACAGCTGATTTCCAACAAAAAACAAATATCCCCCGCACACACATTTTTTCAACCTGCAGATATTATGCACCTTCATACAAATAAGAAATTAAATAATATTTTTGTAGTACGTGATATCATTATACATACTGGAAACAAGGTGTTTTGGGCGGGATTCTCACCGGGTTCAAATTAATGAATCATAAATTAACCTTCGGTGATTAGGACCAGATAGACAGCACACGTTGTTTCGGGCGAGCAGATTCCCAACGAGACCCAATAATATACTTTTTTTTATTTCCTAAATTATTATTTGCCCGAAAATTATTGTGAATACGGTTTTCGGCAAATTAATGTTTTTAATTTTAAGTAAAAATACAGGTTTCCGTAAATGATTATTTTTAATTTCAAGAAATAATACAGGTTTCCATAAATTAATATTTTTAATTTTAATACAGGTTTCCGTAAAATAATATTTTTCATTTTAAGTAGAGTTCGTAAATTAGTATTATTAATTTCAAGTACAAAAAAACACAGTTTTCCATAAATTAATATTTTTAATTTCAAGAAAAATAAAGGATTCCGTAAATTGATATTCACTAATTTCAAGTATTTCAGGAAACCCCTGGAAATCCACTGGAGAAGAGTACCTAGGAGCACAAAACATACGAGTATTGACCCTTTATTTTGACCCCACATTATGAAAATCTAGATACCAACATCAGAAATTTAAGTGATTTTATTTTTAACACGTTTTCCTATATTCCAGTGCGTGATGATGAGCAAAAAAACCTCCTCGAAAGGTTCAATGTATGACTTATTAAAGCTTTTCATAGGCGAAGGATTGTTAACACTTTCAGGTAAAGTACAAACTGGACACATCATAATTTAAGAAAATCTTAAACTAGAATGCGCTTGAACATGTAATATATTCTCGTAAAAAACAAGTTATTATGCTTATTAAATTGTAGGTCAAAAGATCAAACTTGAAAAAGTTTGTTATATTCTTGGGTTTTTTACTAATGGTAAAAAAGGTAATGGTCGTTGAAATAATTGATTATTATTGTCATTGGTTTAAAGGTCGCGGGTTACAAAAATTTCCATTTGAATGTTTTAAGGTAAGAAAAAGAACATGGAAAATAATTAAATAACTCGACTGTATATCGAATCTATTTTTAAAGTATATCACATAGCACCTAAACCCCTGAGCAGGCCACTTCTAATGTATAATGATAGGTGTAGGTGTAGGTATCCAATTATTTGAACAAGATAAATAAAATCAAACTTTATCCACTCGAGCGTTTTTTGCCACATTATGGCACTATTTCCAAAACCTCGGATTGCTTTGTTGCCAAAATGTGCCAAATTTTCAAAAAAAATTTTTTTATTAAAAAGACTATATAATATATTGTACATTTAAAATATAACAAAATAAATATTCTCTAGATTATTTAAAATGTTTTAAGGTTAAAGATTTAATTATATTTTTTTTATAAATCGTACAAAAATGTGATAATAGACAAAAGATAGGGGAATTCATTGGCTACATAGAACTACAATCAGTTTGTATGTCTTCGTATTCAAATTCGGAGTTATGATTTTTTTAATGTGAGCGGAAAAATTTCTTTTAGCAATCCGAGAAAAAATATTTTAATTGCTCTGTCGCTCCAGTGGAAGATTGTGTTCAACATAAAATAGCATTCTCTCTGATGTAGCCAATAATAAAATTGTTAAGAATATAATTTAAAAAAAAATAAAAAAAATATATATATAAACCCTGAATTAAAATGTATTCTTATCCCAACTGAATGGTTTATTACCAACACCAGACATTCTGACTAAAAAAGGGCTTTATGTCCCGGATAAATTCACGCGAGGCCGCCAACACAGGCTTTTAATTCGACACAGGTGCAGAACTAACTTACCAATGATCATGCCCTTGAAAAGACTCACTATGTTAATTAACTCCCTCGCAGGTAACTTGGATATTTTCCACATGTTATATAACGATTTAAAGCGCGAAATATTAAATATGTTTTAACTGTGTATTTATGTATAAAATTTTTGTTCTAATTTAAATGAATTTATTTTACCAAAATTTAATTGTAATTTTGTTTACCGCTTTTGCAATGTGGCTTTTGTACTGCTGTGAATACCGCAAAAGAGTCCCAACTGCTCCCAGCTGCCTGAAGCCAATGAGCCGGTATCTTCCACTCTGAAACTTGCCACAAATATAGCTTATATTAATTTAAGTGAAAAATAATTTTAATTTTTGTGAAAAAAGCAAGTCAATCAAATAATACTTACTTAAGCAAGCCAGGATTTGAACCCGCGACCTCCGGATCGCTAGGTGAGAGCCTTATCCCTCGACCACGGAGGCCAACCAGACTAAACTTCATAATAATATATATTATTTAGTTTCTCTTGTCGTAATTATATACATTTTACTGTGTTTAATTGTTAAAATAATACTATATTGGTATAATGAGGGAATCTACAATTTATTGGTTTCCTCAGTTAGGTAAATTTGACATGTCATATCGTAAGCTGTTTATTTCTCTAATATAAAATAAATAAATAAACCTTCAAATTAAGTTAAAAAAAACCTTCATTATATCATTACAGGGCCGAAATGGAAAGATCACCGTCACGTCATAAACCCCGCGTTTTCCGCTAAGACCACTCGAAGTCACAGGCAAATCCTCAACGAATGCGCCAAGCAAACAGTCGAAAGCATGCTTAAGGCTTGCGACCAGGGACTCGTCAATGTAGTCCCCTACTGTGCAAGATATTCAGCTGATGTCGTCACCAGTAAGGCTTTGTTCATTTAACCATAAAAGCAAAACCACCACTTTCTTCATTTTGACCTAAAAATTGATTAGGAATCTATGTCTCACTCTTTCTCAATCTTGAAATCAAAGCAAAAACGCCTCTAAGCAATTCAAAAATGACTGAAAATGTTGGCTAATACAAAACTGTTTCTTTTCCACCTTTGGTTAGGTTCGAAAGCGCCAATCTCGAAAATGTATAAGGACTTATTGGGAAACTTACCCAGGAAAAATTAAATATTGTCACCGTTCTGGTTGAAGTGTAAAACCACCACTCTAACAAATGTTCAGGTACAAAAACGCCACTAAGCTTCAGAGTTGAACTGTAAAACCTCCGTTATTCAAAATACATTTGTTTTTAGAGCAGAAAGAAATCTAAAAATGAATTTGAAAATGCGAATCTAAAAAAAAAATAATGCCCAAGCTTGCAATTTGAAAAAAAAAACCAATAAGTTTAAGGGAAACTCAACTTTTTGCATTGGTGGAAAGGGTCAGTTTTGCTTTTATACACCTCATTTTATCTTTTTTTTTTAGATTTATAAGATTTTAATTTTCATTGAATCCTCTTTTTCTTTCAGGAAGTCTGTTTGACTTGGATTTAAAATTCTACAACGGTGATGCGGACTTCATTATAGATGCTTCAGCAGAGTAAGGAGGATTATTTTATTTATCTGTATATTCTGACATAGCTTAACAACTTAATTTAAGGCCGTAGCCAGACCATGAGATATACTTGCCAATGTTATTTGGTGTACAAGCGCCATATCTTATTCAATCAGTCGACCAACAACTTGGACCGTGGCGGGTAAACTATTTATCAACAGTATTCGAATAATTCTTCGATTCGGTGATTAAATTTACTTCCTTTTGTACCACCTTGTTTTGTTCTGAGGGTTTTATCTACTAGTCGCAGTTGTACTAGATAATGATGCTTTTGGGTTTTTGGAAACATATTTTTGCAGAGTTTGCACCAGAATATCTTTCAGTTTTAAGAAATCATGTTAAAATTAAATCTCGTATTCAGGAAAAACTTGATAGACCACGAGAGAATGCGCAAATTCTGGCTGTTGCCAGATTTTACTTTCAAGCGCAGTTCCATTGGAAAAAGGCTTCTAAAACTAAAAGACGATTACACGGGATTCTGCTACCCTGCTTTAGAGACAAAGGCAGCTGAGATCAGGAAGGATAAATCTGGTAAGTAAAGCATTTTTTACATGGTAAACCGGTGGTGCCCAAATGGCGATCGTTGCCCGCCGGCATTTGCTTGGATAAATATAAATCAACATAAATATAAATCAGAATTTGAAATATTGGTTTGGTCTTGAGCTTAGAATCGAGTCTTCAAAGAAATTTACTTATAAAAAAACACACACGACCGCTTTACATAGCGCAAAAAACAGTTCTACTTAAACCATATACATATTCGCCAGAACTTCTATTTAAAGAATTTGAAGTCAGAAAACTAAATGCATTATACTTCCACCATGCATCATCACAAATTTACAAAAATCATATTCTAAATAAAACTGCGCCATTTAAGACATCTCAGACAAACATCAATTCCTCCAACTCCAAATTGCAAAAAAAAATCATGGGACGATTCAATTATAAATACCTATCAGTAAAATATTTTAGTATATCACCTAAAATTCCAATAAATATAACAAAAATTTAAAGGATTATAAATGTCTTCTAAAAAAACACACTGAACATGGAAACTGAATACTCTCAATGTGTAAATAAATATTGTACTCACCCTCGTAAGACAGAGAATAACTTCTAAAGCCAAATTAATTTAACAAATACGTACTTTTAGAAGTATGTAATTTTTTTTAACCCTTGTTCAAAATCAATGAACCAAATTTGGCATTGTAATAATTCAAACTTTACAATATTTCAATAAAATCCAGTGACTGACTTCATGTTAACACCCGACAAGTATTTCGCTACCCAGAGCCAATATGAGTAAAAGATAACCCCGATTGAGAGATGTTACGAAGAAAAAGAATATGGAGGAATATGGAAATGTTGGAAAGAATTAAAAATATAATTGAATGTTACATCTTTCTAAGCCCTTTCAAACAACTTTTAAATTGGTGGTCATGTCTTTTCAAAAGAAATGACATACCTGACATATTAAGCAAGTACCTAGTATGTCAGGTATGTAGGTACATTAATTATTTTTTAAATTGATAAACTAATGTTTAAGAAAAGATTTTTTATGCATAGCACAAAGGGTAACAATTATTAAACATTAGTTTAGAAATTTAAAAAATAATTAATATTTGACGAGTTAAATTATTTCACCAAAAAATGTAGATGTAATA
The DNA here is from genome assembly GCA_951813805.1 of Limnephilus auricula. Taxonomy (NCBI): domain Eukaryota; kingdom Metazoa; phylum Arthropoda; class Insecta; order Trichoptera; family Limnephilidae; genus Limnephilus; species Limnephilus auricula. The sequence goes on from OX638393.1 coordinate 9,368,598, forward strand.
TGTCTCGACGCCACCTAGTGATAGAGTTAGCACTTACATGCCTTTCTCATATAAAAATAAAGTTGGTTGTTTGCAGGTGAAAAAATATAATAAGCGATAATTTTTGAATGAAACACTAGGCATATATTGAATCATTTGGCAGGTAGGAGGTAACCCACGGTAGCTTAATGGTAGAGCTCCTGCCCGGCAAACAGAGGGGTGCTGGTACGTTTTTAGATTTTCACGGCCAAAAGCATTTTCGTTGTTTGTTTTTGGGGTGTTATGCCGTGTTGTGCTACCTCCTTCTTTAGCCGACGTTTCGGACAGCGTTGCAGTGTCCATCATCAGGGCAGATCCGATCTGCCGGATCTGCCGGATCTGCCCTGATGATGGACACTGCAACGCTGTCCGAAACGTCGGCTAAAGAAGGAGGTAGCACAACACGGCATAACACCCCAAAAACAAACAACGAAAAAAGAGGGGTGCTGGTTCGAGACACGTCGGCGATATGTATCTTTTCTCGGGAGAGTTTTTCAATATTGATGAGTGTTTCAGGCTAATAATTATTGCTTATAATAATTATGTAGGTACAGATGATAGGTACATTGTACAAACTTGTTGATATTTTAGCGAATCCGCAATGGCCAAGTGGGGATGACGAGATGCGGACAAACATACGAGGGAAGTCACAAAGTGTAATCGCCGCCATGGTGGATGCTAATTTTTCTAGCCAAGAACTTCAACAAGAGTTTAACAACATTTTTAATACGGTAAGCACCGTTTCCATATAACCCCTTACCTATGACTTGTGACAAAATATAAAGATGCGAGCAGGTACATTTATGATAAATTGGACCCGATGAGAATCTTGAAAAAACTCAATATTTTTGAGGCCTTAACATTTTGGCATTTAATAATTGTTAATTAACTGATGCAGACCCGGGAATAATCACGAGATTTTATAATTATCTGATTTGTAAAGCTGAAAGTATTTATAAAATATTTTATTAGGAGCTTTGCCAGAAACAAATATTATCAATTGTCTTAAACCAAATAACCTTTTTGAAGTAAATACTTCTTTACGCACGCTTGACTTGGGGGGTCAACTGGCGAATGTGTAACGGAAATTGAAATGCGTTGGGAGGCGAACGGACTCACTGTAGAAGCAAGATAGAGCAGTGCGTGCTCACATTCTCTTTCTCTCTTCCTCTCACAGCCAGTGCATGAAACATTTCAGTCAGTATTTTGAAATACCAAAGACGCGCCAAACGAGGGGGGGAACGGAAGTCGATGCGCACGGCTTGATCGGGCGAGGGGAATGATAATAAATTTAAATACATATTTGTAGAAAATTAGTATATGTTTTATACATGTAAACATATATATGGACATACATATAAATGGAGCTAAAGAAGTATTTACTTCAGTCGTGTGGTCTAAAGCACACTCGTTTTTTTTTGTCGACAAACTAAAAAAACTAGTAGATTTTAAAAACCATTCGTGATTCACATTTAGATCTGTGTAAAATTTAAACAAAAACAAGTACATTATTATTAAACAAACTGATAACTACTTTATCGCTTGTATGAATTATCAATTTCAATTTTTAAAATTCAGGAATATTTCACATCAAGCACATACAACCGAAATGAGTACCTACGTTTGATTCTTTTGGTTTTAGGGTTTGGACACCATATACAGTCAGGTTAGTTCATTTATCCTTTTGATGGGGATGCATAAAGATTGCCAGGATAAAGTATGGCAAGAGATCAGAGAGACAATGGGGGACGACCCGGACTTCGATGTAACACCTGACCTCATGTCCAAGTTCCAATATCTGGACATGGCCCTAAAAGAGACGATCAGGGTCTTCCCCAGTGGACCCATAATGCTGAGGAATATTCACACAGACTTTTATTTAAAGAATAGTAAGTATGATCCGCATTCGTTTCGTTTATAAAGAAATACAACCTTCCCGGGTTGCGAGTAACCTTATATTTGAAAACCTCCTACTACCATCATTGTAAGTGGCATAATATGTTGCTTGTGCAATGACGGAGGTCGTAGCTGATAGATGACACGACGCCTGGTCAACTCAACCACCAATCGGTGTTATTTTAAATATCTGTTAAGTGTTTTTTTTTTTTCTAATTGGCGCATGCATTTTGACGTTTTTTACGAGAACTTAAAAATTGAGAATATAACATGATGTGTTCAACTGCACGGAATATACACGGAGAAATATGTTATTCTAAAATCATTGACCAAGTGATTATACTTGGTCGATGTCTAAAATACGATCATTTTATTCGTAAAAACGGGAAAATGTAAGAATATTTTGTTGGTATATGTACGAAATTGCGTACACCAACAAATTATTCTTACATGTTCCCGCCAATAAACATTGAAACCCTGTTAATTTGTTCGTAAGAACTTCAGTCCCGTTTTTAACCGTTTTTACGAATAAAATGATCGTATTTTAGAATAACATTTTTCTCCGTGTAGTTATACGAAGGCTATAATAACACATCAAAGTAATAATAATAATCAATGTTAGCATAATACTATTCCAAATTAAACAAATACTTTAATATTTAATTTAATACATAATACTATTCCAAAATAACATAATACTATTCCAAATTAAACAAACACTTTATGGAGTATTTAAAGCGTTTTAAAACATAAAGTGGTTTAAAACAAAGTATTTGTTTCATTTGGTATAATGTCAAGTCACAAAGTGTTTGCTTTCTTCGATAATATACTATTCTCCTGGATAGGTTCTGTATAATTTAAATAGCATATTTTATGTCATGATTAGGTACTGTTTTAGAAAATTATTATGTATATTATAAGTTTGCAAAAGCCTGTATTGGCGTATGGTATACGTATAAATAATATTATTTAGACATTAAAAATAATGTAAAGATTATTTGAGTTATACTGTGAGTAGGACACATATTAATCTAAATTCTGATTAAGAGGCTAGACTTTGAACGACACGCGGAACACCCGCGTCTGTCATTCTGTCCCGCTCACAATAAGCTCACGCACACCTACAATACATGCGAATGCGAAATGTGCGAATGAGACAACGCTCAAATTTACCTACAGAAATGGCTCGAAAAGGGGTTTATGGAGAATACACTTTTCTACACCTAAACTTTCACGAAATTGAAATTTAAAAAAACATATATTTTTTAGAATGAAGAAGCTACGTCGGTAGCTTTTTATAATTTTATAATTCTTTATGAGAGTTGAGTTAGCAGCACTTTTTCCTTAAATAATATTTTTTGATAAATCGTACATGTTTGACAGTGAATGTTTACGTTAATACGAAACTCATCGAAAATTCGAAAACATACCGACATAGTTTTCACCCTCTAAAAGGCAGTATAAAAAAATATTAATTTTGTGCAATTTTCGATGTAGAAAAGTGTTTTTTCCCGGGCGTCCTTTTTGTATGGGCCGAAAAGCGAAGTCTATCGTCTTAAGCACATTTATAATATTAAAACATTAACCCCCTTACTCATAATTGCGGTATCCGCCGACTCTTCCTTGGTTTTGTAAAGTTGGCCTTAAGCCTGGTTTAAAGCCGTTTTAACCATTCACACGCAGTGATAATAAGGCAAGTTTTGCACTGTAATACGACTCGTATTAATAATACTACGATTATGAGTAAGAGGGAGAGTCTTTTCGTTAGTACCTTTAAAAATTCAACATTTTCTGATGTTACTTAATTTTTTTTTAATAATGCTTTCGCAATTTTTTAATGGCGATTGATACGACGAAGCAATTTCAACCTAATTCCGACCAACGTAACGACTAATGAGTAATTTTCTCAACAGGAGACATGATGATACCAGCTGGCACCACCCTCGTCCTCTGCGCCTTGCTACTATTTAATGATCCCAAGTATTGGAAGGATCCCGAGTCCTTCAACCCTGAGAGGTTCCTTCCCGAGGAGTCAGCTAAAAGGCCGCACTTTGCTTTCGTGCCCTTCAGCGCTGGGCAGAGGAACTGCATTGGTATGATAGACCTCAAGATTATTTCAAAATATTTGTACTATTTATAGTCAAACATACACATATTTTCAATGCAGTAAGACTTTGCTAAAATATTCAGTTAGCCACTCGAGCGCTTTTTGCCACATTACGGCACTATTTCCATAACCTCGGATTGCTTTCTTGCCAAAATGTGGTAAATTTTCAAAAAATATTTTTTTTATTAAAACGATTATATAATTCAAATCATTCAAAATATAACAAAATAAAAATTCTCTAAATTCTGTGAAATGTTTTGAGGTTAAAGATTTAATTATATATTTTTTATAAATCTCACAAATATGTGATAATAGACAAAAGATAGGGGAATTCATTGGCTACATAGAACTATCATCAGTCTGTATGTCTCCATATTCAAATTCGGAGGTATGATTTTTTTAATGTGGGCGGAAAAATTTCCTTTAGCAATCCGAGAAAAAATATTTTAATTGCACTGTCGCTCCAGTGGTTAGTCAATGTTCTGTGTAACTTTGGTTCTATGACAACTCTGAATCATGCAACTTCAACGCCTTATTTGAAAAGTCATTAAACGTTACGAAAACAAAGAAAAAAGCCCATAATCTAACGGCATTTCTAATAGAATTTATTATCTATTCTATCGTCTTACAAATCATGCTCTGTTGGTTTTTCCTACCTAAGAACTAAGAATTTCTTAGACCTAATTATTTCACAGAAATCTAAACATTGTTATCAAATGGCCATTCAGCGCCGTTTAAAGGGGTTGTTTCACAGAATTTGAACAATTCATCAAATCACAAAGCTTCTTTTCAAGTTCTGTTATTATATCATAACTAACTAACTAACCATCACGTTTCCCCGCCACGGACCGTCAAACAACTCGGTCTTGGCATACACTCCTCGCCTCATTCACATTCATACATCTTGTAATACATGCTCTTCTATTATTCTGATTCTTGACATGGCCCGACTAAAGTATCGGATTCACTTGATCGTGCCATGTCTTCCTCGGGCGTCCTCGACTTCTTCTACCATTCACATTTGCGTCATATATTCTCTTGACACTCCTTTCTATTATATCATTATTTGTCAAAACACACAGTGTTACCTTTGAATTTCTGCTAAACAACTAGGCCTTAATGTTTTACCTTATTTTCTAGGACAACTATTTGGAATGGATGGAATAAAAACCCTCGCCATACAACTAATCAGGAATTTTGAATTTCACTCAGACCTAAAGATGAAGAACCTCCGGAAAACTGCCGATATTTCTACCAGATGCAAGGATGGCTATTTTGTTAAAATATCTAGAAGAAACAGAAATGTTTGAAACACATTACTATAATTTTTGTTGTAGTATCAGAAAATCAAATAAACTAATAAATGTATGTAAGAAAAACTCTCTTTTTAACTTTTGAAGGTTATTCCCATCAATGTAATATAATCATTGAAGAAGAAGATAACAATAATAATCTATTTTTTTTAAATATGAAAATGAAAAAGACACAGAAAAATTATACAAGATAATGGTCGCAACTGGGACTCGAACCCAGAACCTTACGTCTTACCGGGACATACACCTCTACCAATTGGGTCACTACGATCTATTATGAGACTGTCGTAATTGTCAACTTCATATTTCAAATTTCAGAATTAACAATATTATCTTCGACTAATGTTTTTTTTCATATTATTGGCAGACGGTTCTGGGTTCGAGTCCCAGTTGCGACCATTACCTTTTATTATTTTTCTGTGTCTTGTTCATTTTCATATTTAAAAAAATTAGATTATTATTGTTATCTTCTTCTTCAATGAGTATATAAAATCATTAATGTTTTTTTTATTTAGCTCCACACAGGAAATTTTTTTTTCTCCCTGAGAAAAAAAAATCCCGATGCAATTTTACCATACCCGGGGGAATTTTAGTAGTAGATATCTACATTATAAAATAAAGAAATTCACGTTCTTTTTCCGCTCCATAATTACACACGATATTATAACTTTATATTCTGTGTTATATATTTTTATGTTCACTTTCAACTCTGAAGAAGATTTAACCAAAATTTAAAAATCTCATTAATTTGGCAACACAATTCTGTTTCTTGGCATTCATTCAGATCTGATGTAAAAATCTTTTGGCGTTTTTTCGTTCTCTTTCTCAAATGCACTTTCACAATTTGCAGTTTATAAAAGGTATCTACTATTCAAGTCAGGATTCAACTGGTTTAGAATATTTGATTCATTTGCTTTATAAATAAATCGTATCGTCAAGTCAAAATTTGCATTTTTTATTAAAGGCTTTCCTTTGTAAGCTCTTGCTTACAAGGTTAATAATAACATCTGACATTGTAAACAATTTTTCTCTGAATTATTTCTCGAGTGTGTTTATAACCCGGGTTTTGAACTTTCTATGAGCACAGAACCAAAGATCTTAGCTTTCGGTATATTTGTACGTTTAAAAAATGTTTCTTGTTAGTATAAAGCAAACTTATAATTTTGAAAAATTATTGTTGCAATTTTAAAGTTTTGTTTTAGGTAGGAAGGTAATTATTTGTTATGTGCCTTTCAGTCAGTGCTTTATTATTAACAATTTGGGAGGCGGGTAAGGGTACCGCCGCTCCGGGATCCATTTATTAGATAACTAATAACCGTGCTATTGGTCACCAGATAGTGGTTTGCTACGTTTGGTGACTAAGCAGGTTCATGGGATGAGGTTTGTCTAGGTCTTGGCAGTGGATGCGTTTGCCCACCAACTTCTTCCTTTCCCTAAAAAAACCCTCCACACAGCATCCAAATAGGAAGCGATAATATCTAAGTGATTAAGGAGAGGAAAAGGTTGTTTATTTCTATATTTTATTATGGTATCTCAGGTACTAAAATTCTCCCAGGCATAGTGAAATTGCATCAAGGAAACTTTTTACGGCACATCAGCGACGAGCAACCCGCGGGCCACATGCGGGCCACATGCGGGCCACATGCGGGCCACATGCGGGCCACATGCGGGCCACATGCGGGCCACATGCGGGCCACGTGCGGGCCACATGCGGGCCACATGCGGGCCACATGCAGCCACATGCGGGCCTCATGCAGCCACATGCGGGCCACATGCCGGCCACATGCGGGCCACATGCGGGCCACATGCGGCCACATGTGAGCCCGTTGCGTACGGCCCACTTGGCCATCAAATAATTTCCCTAAAAATAATCAACAGTTTCTGGTCTGTTTTGCGAAAGGGTATAATAAGCTTTCTTTGTGCGCGCTATAATTGGTATTTTACATGGCTTATGTTTTATAACGGTTCTTATATAATAATAATAAAACATTTATTTATCAATGGATCATTTCTAATTTCTAATTTTTTAAAAGAAAGATTACGAATGGGTTACGAATAACATGACAATGTTTGAAAATCTCCTACTACCACCACAGAAAGCGGAAAATGTCGCTTGTGTTGTGATGGAGGACTTAGCCAGCCGAGGAATTGAACACGGGACGCCTGGGTGGTACCCAAACGCGATACCCACTCAGCCACTGACCGGACAGCTTGTTACATCTCATAATGATTGTCTTCAGTATATTGACAAAAAGGAATAATTTTCCATCGATATATTATGGTAATCGGATGTTTCTAGCCTCAAATGATAAACACATTAGAAAAGAATTTTGACGTTAATTATTTTATAGCAATCGTTCTAATTTATATGCTGCATTTTCGAAATATTTTGATTTAGCCGACTAAAATTGGAAGTAATTTTGTATGATCTTTCATATTTCAGATTTATTGGTTTGACCTTGGAGGTTCACTATATCAAACTGTTTGTTACTTAGCCCGTGAAGAAAATGGAAAATGTTAAATTGCCCTTCTTTTTTAAAAGGTTGATCAACACAGTTCTACAGGATTCAACGGGTGTAGAATATTTGATTCATTCGCTTTATAAATAAATAAAATCGACCAATCTTCCTCTGGAATGACGCGTCGAGAATATTTGGGAAAATTATCATAAAAACCAACATACAATATTATGGCAATTCGTACTTATTACCATAAAACCGGGTGGTATATCCCAACAATAACAATAACACACGTCTGACGTTTGTCAATCGCTCCCCAATAATCATTCATTTGCTATTAAAAACATTGATTCTTTTCTCACAATTTCAACATAAGCTCATAATATAAATTGAGGTGAATCAAACACAAAAGTGAGTGCTTGTTTAAGTGTAAAAAACAGTGCAAAATCGGACTATTCATTAAAAAAAACTCAAGCTACCCACAGTATTGTTAACCATTAACCATACCATTAACTGACTGCAGCCGCAAGCAAAACAAAATATGGATACAACATGCAAGTATTGCGTTAAGCAGCTAAAAGAGGCTGAGTGTATAAAGTGTTCGACCTGCAAATGCATCATCCACATCGAGTGTGCTAATATTACAGCAAGTGTATTTAAACGTATGTCGCAAGGTAAAAAAGATGCCTGGAAGTGCAATAACTGTATCCAAGCCCCGGTCAATCAAGATGCTCGATCTTGCTCCTCAGATCAAAGCAACGAATTAACTGTGGAGATCAGAAAAATGTCACTGCAACTAGAAAAAATGAACACTAAAATGGATGAATTCGAAAAGGCCATAGTTTATAATAACACTTTTATGGAAGATTTCTCAAATAAAATGAAATTAATTAACGAAAAATTGGCAAAAGTAGATAGACTGGAAATGGAGGTTTCCGAGCTGAAACAAACTGTTTTCATGTTAGAGAGGGGTAACAATGAAAGGGAACAGGAACTTCTCTCTAACAACATCGAAATTCATGGAATGCCTGAGATCGCCAACGAGAACCTGCCTACAATGATGTCGACTATCGCAACAGTCATTGGATGCCCTCTACATCAAAGTGACATTGAATACGTTAGCAGAGTTAGTAAGCGTAATCGTAATCAAGACACGACTGACGGACGTCCAGGAAACATCATCGCCAAATTCACGTCTCGCAAGAAGAAGGATGAATTCATAGCAGCCATCAAGAGGAAAAAAGGAATGACTACCAAGGGCATCGGGATGGCCGGAGCTGAACAGAGGATCTTCGTCAATGACCATCTTACGAGGAAGAATAAATCCATACTGAGGTTCGCCAAAGGATTTAAAAACGAACACAAGTATCAGTTTTTATGGATAAGAAGCTCAAAAATCTACCTACGGAAGAACGAAACATCACCTCCCATACACGTATCTTGCGAATCGCAGCTAAAAAACCTTATATGATCACCATTCCCATGTTAAATCACCTATCTTGTAACTACTATTTTTCTCCTACATTTTTAAATATTTTTTTCAATATCACCCTTTTTACATTAACCCCACCTGCTGATAATTATTGCTCACTAATGATTTATATATCACACTCACACACTTTAATTGACAATTGTATGCTTTGCTTTGTTATTCCCAGTGGACTTATGACTATCAACATAACTCTTGAATATAATATTCGTAAAGTATATTTTATAGAAACCGAATTTATCAATGTAATTAACAAAATTTCACAATGCTTGATTCTTTATTAATTTTTTATCAAAATGCTAGAGGTTTGCGCTCAAAAACGATAGAGTTTCATCAAAATATGCTGCTCAATAATTATGACCTGATCTTTATTACCGAAAGCTGGTTGGTTGATAGCATCCTAGATGAGGAATTATTTGATAATCGCTATTCTGTTTACAGAAATGATAGGGATAGCCATCGCACTGGTAAATCAACTGGCGGAGGCGTAATCATAGGTATTAAAAAGGAATTTTTTGTTACCCCCCGCTCTTGGAAATCAGACGCTGAAGATATTTGGATAACTGTCAATACATCAAAATCTAATCATCAATGTTATAACATCCACATATGCTGCGTGTACTTGCCTAGCGTCGGTCCAAAATTAACATCTTTAGAAAGATTAGCATTATTTACTAGTCATACCAATATTATTTCTGACTTAACAATCCGTTTTCCCAATGACAAGTTTTTAATCATCGGCGACTATAACATGCCGAATATTGAATGGAATAGTCAACATACGTCAACTAACAGAGACCAATGTTCACTTGCGTTACTTAACTGCTTATCTTTTGCAAACTTAACTCAATTTAACCATTTACCTAACAAATATGGACGAATCTTGGACCTCGTTATCTGTAATACTCTAGCTAAAGTGTCGCTTGCCGATCACCCTTTAGTTAAAGAGGATGCTCATCATAAATCATTGATTGTAGAACTAGACTTCCCATCCACTAATGCAACCCTCTCAACTCCTCGAACAATAAAATTATTCCATAAAGCAGATTATGCCGAAATCAACGAGAGACTGAAAGAGACTGACTGGTCTACTGTTATAAATGCAACGGATGTAAACACAGCACTAAGTTCGTTTTATGTTATAATTGAACAAATTATCAATGCGTTTATTCCCAAGAAAGTCGTAAAATCTGGTAAATATCCTCTATGGTACACAGCAGCCTTAATAAAAATAACAAACGAAAAATTGAAGTTCTTTAGAGCATGGAAGCGTCATCGGAACCCTCTCGATTATCTCTCATTTTCTTTGCTCCGAAAAAGGCAAAAAACGGTTGCTTCAGCGGCTTACAAAACCTATATTTCTACGATAGAATCCGGTATACAGCATAATGTTAAAAAAATATGGTCCTATGTCAATTCTCAAAGAAAATCTCCTACCATCCCCGATCATATGATTTACGGTGAAAAAACTGCTAAGGACAGTAAAGGAGTAGCTGATTTATTTTCTGAATATTTTGGATCTGTATTTTCGAATGTTCAACCTACTCATACAAGCAATACCAGTGATTGTTCAAATTCAAATAGCGTAATTAACTCAATTGAGATCAATGAAGACATCACCTTCAAATACCTTAAGTCCATTGATATCAAAAAGGGACCAGGGAATGATCAACTTCCAGGGATATTTATAAATTATTGTAGTAAACAATTGACTCCTCCCATTTTTGCTATTTTCAAACTATCGCTATCTGAAGGAACATTTCCCGAAAAGTGGAAAACAGCCTTAATTACCCCAATCTTTAAAAATGGCAGTAAAAATGATGTATCCAATTATCGACCTATATCCAAACTACCGATTCTAAGTAAAGTACTGGAAAAAATTGTTTATGATCAATTATATTCTACTATCTCACCTTCACTCTTAAATAATCAACACGGCTTCATGAAAAATCGCTCCACAACCTCAAATCTTGCATTTTTTATAAATTTTCTTCATGCTCAAATGGATATGCGATGCCAAGTAGATGCCATCTATACGGACTATTCCAAAGCATTCGACCGTGTTAACCATTATATTCTTTTACAGAAGTTATTAGGTCTAGGAATTCACGGTGATCTCTATAGATGGATCGCATCATATATTAGTAATCGGCACCAAATTACGGTTGTCAATGGCTTCACATCCTGCTTAATGGAAATCGTCTCAGGTGTGCCCCAGGGGTCGCATCTCGGACCACTCCTATTTAATATTTACATAAATGATATTTATGTATGCTTTAAAAATAGTCATTTTGTGTTATACGCGGATGACATGAAAATTTTTAAACCTGTAGAGTCTTTATCCGATTGTATGGAATTACAAAGCGACCTTGATAATTTGTGCATATACTGTGAATCAAACTTATTGTCCTTAAACATTTCTAAATGTCATTCTATTACGTTTACTAGAAATAAAAATAAAATCAACTATCATTACAACTTGAATGATAAACCTTTACAATCTATGTCTATATGTAAAGATCTAGGTGTTTACTTAGACAGCAAATTAATTTTTGATAAGCATATCGAAAAAATTATCACAAAATCCTACAAGATGCTAGGTTTTTTATTAAGAATATGTAAAGCTTTCAAAAGTGCTAAGACACTAGAAATGTTGTTTTGTTCATTAGTCAGAAGTCCACTGAGTACGCGTCCACAATATGGAATCCTCAATATAAGGTATACATAGATTTATTAGAAAATATACAAAATAAATTTTCGAAACATTTACTTTTAAAATACAACAAAACTACAAATAATATGTTAACACTACAAAAAAGACGCACATTGTCGGATCTATTGTTTCTGTATAACCTGCTTAGTAATAATATTGATAGTCCCGAATTACTATCCGTCATTGGTTTAAATGCTCCAATGAGGCGTACCAGGCACACTTCTCTTCTTCATATAGAAGCCCACAACACCAATTCAGCAAATAACTCACCAATCACTCGCGCAATCACAACCTATACCCATTATGAAAAATTATTACAATTAGACATTTTTCACGATTCATTGCGAACATACAAAACAAAATTATTAAATTTATTATCATTTTATTAAACTTTAGTGAGCAAATAATGTTTGATTTTAAAATGTAAAATTTTCTCCACCCATACTCTTTCATTTATGTTTTATTAGTCAACCAATGTTTGATTCTTTTCATTAGTTTCATCATAATATAGTTTTAAAACCCAGGCAAAATTACCTATTGATATTTTACAGATTTACGTAATAGGTACAAAACCATGTAATTTATTTAAAATACCTTACAACTTATATTTAATGTACTGTGTAAATCTTATAAACAAATAAATAAATAAACACGGCAGCCGAAAATATACCTGCACCACAGCAACAATAAACATACAGTGTGCATACATGTCGTTCAGTATTGTCGCAAGTCTCGCGACGAGCGGTCGTTTAACGAGACTGACACTGCAAAAGTAAACTGCCCACAAACATAAATTTAACCCATTCGGGACCATGTTCCAATATGGAACTCAAAATAAACATCGAAAAAATACTTACGGAACTTAACAAAATTGGCAGTACAAAAGCTGCGAAAGAAGCTAAAACCGAAATTGAAACAATATTAATCAATATCGAAGATTCATGGAAGTTTGAAATAACATCACTACAAAACACTATAATTGGTTTGCAAAATAAAGTGATTCAAAATCAAGAGGATTACATAAACAAATTAGAAACGTTGATAAAAAAAGCGTCAAATGAAGAGAAAAAATATGAAGAAAAAAGCTATGCAATGGTGGTAAGGGAGAAATCGCACCCAATACCTAAAGCTAATTTTGCGCTACTAATTTCCTCAAAAAAAGACAAGTCTGCAGATGAAATCGAAAAAATTTTAAAAGACAAAATAAAAGTATCCAAACTAGGAATAGGAATTTCTGGACTAAAAAAAACATATCAAAACAAAATAATACTAACATGTGAGAAACAAAATGATACCGAAAAAATAATAAATGAAATAAACAAAAACCCAGATATTGGAATACATGCTGATGAAATAAAGAAAAAAAAACCTTGCATTATCATTAAAGGAATTGATGCTTGCTACAAAGAAGAAGAACTTTTAATAGATTTGATAAATCAAAATGAAGACATAAAAAACGCCATGACCTCAGAAACTGATAATGAACCCATTATTATTAAAAAAAAGCTCAAGAACAAAAAATCTGATAAATTATCAAATTTTATTATCCAAACAACACCAAAATTAAGAAAAATAATAATATCGAAAGAAAGGATCAACATTGGATACACAAAAGCACACGTAGAAGACTGTGATCCACTCATGCAATGCTATCATTGTATCGGGTATGGACACACATCACTAAGATGCCTTGAAAACCTGAAGAGTCCCAGATGCCTTCACTGTGCAGGAGAGCACAAAATACAAGACTGTCCCAAAAAACAAGAACCTGCCAAATGTCACAACTGCACAAACAGAAAGGGTTACCAAAATGACCATCCAGGTAACAGTTACTTATGTGAATTCCGCAAGAAAATGTTAAAAAATGCGCAAATGCGAATTGAATACGAGTAAGTTTGCATGTTGCATACTTATTTTTTTTTTTTTATTCTCTTAAATATGAATAATTTCTTCACTAAAGAATTAGATGATTCGCTAAATATTGCGGAACATGTTTGTCACACTTTAAATGATTGCAACAACATAGTAGATAACATACCGAATTCATTCTCAATATTACATCTAAATATCCGATCAATGAAACAAAACTTTAATGAATTCTTACTTTCAATTAATTTATTAAATCACAAACCGGACGTTATTGTGTTAACTGAAGCATTCACCAGCGCCTACAATAAATTTTGTATACCTAGTTATAGTTACTTTATGACACATTATGCTATTAACAGAAATAGTGGTATTGTTGTATTTGTTAAATCCTGCTATTCAAACACCACAGTGGAAGAAGTACCTATGCAGCGAGTCAACTGCTTAGATATTAATGTAAATATAAATAAAGTATGTTTTAATATTATCGCTATTTACCGAACGCACGGATCAAATGAGTATACATTTATGGATGAATTAAGAAGCATTATCTTATCAAAAAAAAATAAACAGAACATAACTGTAATTGGCGATTTTAACATAGACGTTTCTAATGAAAATAATAACAAAATAAAAACAGAATTTATCAATCTTATGTCTGAAATGAATTTTATATTATGTATAAAAAATTATACTAGAGAAATTACGGGTCAACGTCCAACATGTATTGATCATATATGGTGTAATACTAAACATACTGACAAATTACTTACGATTGTATTAAAAAATAATATTACTGACCATCACACTTGCATCTCTATACAACAACTTAATATTAATAATCACACAAAATCAGAAAGCAAAACTTTCATAAAAAAATCATTAAACCATGATAAATTAAGTACAAAAATAAATACGGAAACGTGGCGACCCGTATTGGAATCCACATGTGCTGAAACATGCGCAAATAATTTTGATAAAATTCTCTGCAATTATATAACAACATCAACTGATATTAAAACTGTAAAAATTAAAGCAAAATTCAAAAAAATAAAACCATGGATCTCACATGGCTTAGTTGTGTCTATTAGAAAAAAAGAAGAGTTATATCGCTTGACAAAGAAATTTCCCTTGGATAAAAAAATATTCACGTATTATAAAAAGTTTAGGAACAAATTAACATCTTTAATAAAAATAACTAAGGAAAACTTTTACAAAAATGAAATTAACCTGGCTAAACAAAATGTAAAACATATTTGGAAAACAATAAATCAAATAAATAGTAGAAAAAACAAAAAAACTCCAATTAATAAAATTTATATCGGAAAAAACTCTATTAACGCCATAAGGGAGCCAATAAAATGTGCTAATGCTTTTAATAAATATTTCGCTAACGTCGGACAAAATTTAGCTACACGGATCGAGGAAAATTATAAAATAGATAATTTCGAGAAGGACTGTCTTAGACAAAATAATCTGTCAATTTTTCAACCAGTAACAATAAACGATATAAAAAATGTTATAAATGATTTAAAAGGTGGATCTGCACCAGGATTTGATGGAGTCACAGTGGAAATATTGAAAAGATACAATAATTTACTAAGCATTCCAATTACACATATTATAAATATTAGTTTGAATAGTGGAATATTCCCTTCCATTTATAAAAAATCTATCATAACACCCGTTTTTAAATCAGGCAACTCTGAAGAAATATCAAATTATCGACCCATATCTCTTGTTTCAAACATAGCAAAAATTTTTGAAAAAATCGTAAAAAAGCAACTCATGCACTATATTGAAAATAATAAAATACTAAGTCCTAACCAATTTGGTTTTAGAAAGAAACTAGGCACTCACGATGCCATTGCTGAACTAACCTCAACAATATATAATGCATTGGATAAAAAAAACAAATGTCTTGGTATTTTCATTGATTTACGAAAGGCTTTTGATAGTATCTCCCATTCAAAATTAATTAACAAATTAAATGATATTGGTATTATTGGTAAGGTAAGGTATTGGCTACAAAGCTATCTAACTCAAAGAAGTCAAAAAGTAAAATTAAATGATTCACTAAGTGTAGATGAAACTCTAGAATTTGGAATTCCACAAGGGACTGTTATTGGACCAATTTTATTTATAATTTACGTTAACCAAATGTTTAAGTTACCACTTAATGGTAAACTTATATCTTTTGCTGACGACACTGCAATAATTATCGAAAAAAAGACGTGGAACGATATTACCAATGCAGCCAATCAAGACATGAAGGTTATAAAAAAATGGTTCGATAACAATTTATTATCACTTAACACAGAAAAAACATATTATATCCCATTCTCTCTACAAGAAGAAGTGCCAAATAACTTAATTAACATAACAATTCATTCCAAAAATTGTGTAAATGACGGTACATGTAATTCGGACTGCGCTAAGCTAAATCATAAATCAAATGTAAAATATCTTGGAATCTTAATAGATCAAAACGTTAAATGGAAAGATCATATCAATCTCACCGTAGAAAGAGTAAGAAAACTTATCTACGTTTTCTATAACATACGAAACATCTTAAACAAGAAAACTATCAAAATCGTCTATTATGCATTAATTCAGTCCTTATTACAGTACGGCATTATTGGTTGGGGAGGGGCCTTTAAGGCTTCCTTACAGCCCATAATTACAATACAAAGAATAATTATTAAAATCATCCTGAGAAAACCATACGACTTCCCTACTTTAGAGATATTTCGGGAATTTAATGTACCATCTATCACAGAATTGTATAAAAGAAACGCCTTATATCAAATTTATAAAGAATATTTTATTAAAAAAATTCACCCCTCAGATAACATAAGCAATAGATTCAAAACTAAAGGCTTAATAACCATCCCTATGCTTAGAACCACCACGGCTCAGCATCACTACCTGTATTTAGGTGTGAAATGGTACAATTTATTGTTGTCCAAAAACAAAATTAGTATAACCGAAACTTTGAAATATGAACAATACAAAAAACAAATTAAGTCCCTGAAATTGGATAATGATATATTGTAACCTTAATTTACACTTAGTTTACGCTTAGTTTAATCTGCACTATTCAATGTAAAATAAATATATATGTATTATTGTCTTTCAATAAAAATTTCTTTCTAAATTGTAAACCTATGTAATAATGTTTGTATTTATCTTATAAGTTTTTGATTATTGATTACAAATTTAATTAGAACGTTATTTTTTGCTGTAAATACTCCTCCCATAAACACGAGCTCATTGAGCTCAACTTATGGAGTAGTAGAATAATTATGTATAATTGTATAACTTGTCAATATATAACCACCTGTATGTAAAATCTTTTTCTTATTAATAAATAAAAAAAAAAAAAAAAAAAAAATGTTTAAATATATTTAAAACCGACCAACAGAGCACAAAAGAAACTCATTTCGGCTTTGAAACTGCACTGTAAACAACGGATATGCAAATTTAATGACCATTCCTATAAGATCAAATCGTATTGAATCAGAAATGAAGGGAACGGCCCATATTTACTAGTTCTTTTAAAGCCCTGTTCATAAAGCTGTTCGATTGATGCCGTCAATATCGCCCTGTTGAACAATTCTAGCTGAAGACTTTGAAATCGAAGAAATCTATGATGACTAGATCTGATTTGGTAGGTATTACTATAGCATTTTCCTTACCTTTCTCTATATCCTTCCACTGAAAATCTTTAATAAAATAAAAATAAAACCGAATTAAAGATGTATCCACTAGAAGATGACCTGAGTTGGGAAAAATATCAATAAATACGATCATGGAAATTTGAAATACCATGTTATTTGTTCGGGAGAACGAAAATAAAGTTTTTCTGTGTTTTCAAAAAATCATTATTCCCGTTTTTGTTGACATGTAATTATGAATTTTTTATTTTAAAATAACGTTGAATAGATCTTTCAGAATACTTAACGTTTTTTGGAAATTTCTTTAAAATTGTCAGAAAAAAATGCAATAATATATTTTGATATATTATTCATCGAAATTATCAGATCGAAATCTAAAAATGACATATTTTACTCATTTTTAGATTTATTGTCCTTTACAGCATTTCAAATTTCCATTATCGATATAATTAAAGCTTTACTACACAGGAGATGGATAATATGGAGATATCTCCCCCAACCTTTCGTTTATCAGTCTCCATTCCCGCACATGCAAAGTGTTGCTCACAAATCACGTGAAAACGATCAATTTGCGAACAGTATTAAAAGCATCACCAGAGAGAAAATTGAATAGTAAATTCCATTTACCTCGGTCGCGGCGCGCATGCGTCATTTCCCAAAAGCTCTTTCCCCAGTTGGTAGCAGTTGGTAGCGCCGTCGCTGTCAGGAGTCGAAGGGGCTTTTCGCCGGGTCGGGTTGGCAGCGGTGAGTCGCTTTCCGTACTGCGGGCGCGGGGTCCGTCATCCGTGTTCCGTCAGTTCCGCGCTTCCGTCAGGGGGTCATTTCCACGGAGGGTTCGTCGCTCTGTCCGTTCCACGAAATGTCTCAACAAGTGATAGGATAACCAACATGCAATATGCCCTGATGAGTGTGTAAGGAAAACCTTTTTTTATTTGTTTTTTGTGTTCCGCGGCGCTTGCGAATGGACGGAATTGATTTTCGCAGATTCCCTTTTACAGTGACATGTGTTTTGTTGAAATAATGTGAAAATATATATCAGTTCCAAGTTGTGACATGATCGCCGTTACCTGTACGTGATGTGCCACGGATTGATAACCCTTTCGGTTTGTTTGATAGTTATGTTATAATGAATGGTTTCGACGGTGAAATTGAATTATCGAAGAATGAAGACTGATTCAATTATTATAGTTATAAAAAATGTTCCTCAGGTGGTTGGATTGATGGACGAACATCTAATTTATGTAAGACGACTTCTAATATCTTATTTACATATTGATTAGTTGATTTAAACGCGTTAAATCTATTTATGTCAGGTTTATGTGCATGCATTATTTACAGGTATCCAATTTCAAATCTCGTCACTAATTTACACATAAAATGAACAAAAACACTGTTACTTACCTTCTGTCATGTTAACTCTTTAGTAAAATGGAAATGATTTCAAATCTTTCCTATTCGTAAAATTTTTTTCGCGAATGGAAAAATTCTATTCGTTAAAAGCTTTCTTAAATCACTACAACAAAATCTAATAACTTTGAACTTGTTTATATGATTTTCCATAATATACTTCCACATAAGATTAGTTCAAATAATATTATAAAGCTATAGGTAAATAAAAAAAATAATGCCATAAACAAAAGCACATGAAAATTACTGTTAAGGAAAATACTTACAGGTTTTCATGAAATTACTGGCAAGCATTTAACAATAAAGTATTAAATTAAAGATTAGAGATTTGTTATTTAGGTCTTTGTATTTTATTTCTTATAAATAAAAACAACAAGATCAAAGACTGCCAAGAAACATCATCTTATGCTAATGTTTGTTATGCCCTAAAGAAGATACGTGCATTTATCGGAAGAAAGGCATTATATTATTGTCAACGTATTAACTTGAATCTAAAGAGAAATGGTGGAAACTTCTAGATTCTAGAACCTAATAATATAATTTTTTTCCTACCGTATAATAAAATGAAACATGGCGTGCGAGAAACCCATTAGAACTAATGACGTGCGAAACACATTAACAATCATCACTAGCTATATCTAACTTTACGTAGGTATCTGTTTGTGTTCACTTCGAAATGGGCATTTTTTAAGAAGGCTGCTACAAATTTTTTCAGCTGTTCCGAGATTCTTGCATGATGTAGTGTATTTTTTCCAGACCAAAGCCAGTAAAATTCTTTTTCAGTGAGATATGGAACACAGCTCAATTAATAAGAAATCGAATATTAATGTTTCCACAAGTTCACTTATTATTTATGTCATATCACATAATTTAATGAGTCCACAATTGATGTGCACATGAAGTCCACAATGCCTATTTAAAATTCTTTTGTCTCTTACTTATAATTGCAATTTCATTCGATAATTTCTATTTCGTTTTTCGTAGTTTCAATTTCATTCTCATAAATTTGAATTTTATTCTCATAATTTCAATTTCTCTCTCTTAATTTCAATTTAATTCTCATAATTTCAATATAAATTTCGTCTTTTCAACTTCATTCTCATCATTTCAATTTCGATTTAATAATTTCAATTTTATTCTCATGTATATTTAATTTTCCTTGGAAATACAAATTTTAACAGTGCTTCACGTTTTATGCTATAATTTTTTTTTCAAAATGATTTTAAATATATTAGTAAATTATAACATTCCCGAAGACCAAAAAAAAGCAAAATCGAATTTAGATCTAAACATAAACCTATATGCGAACTGACTTACTGCCGAGGAATTATTATTTCTAAAAATAACTAACCTAAAAATGCGATTTTAGTAAAATTATATTCCAGAGTAAAACAGTAATAATATTTTTATCGTTTTTACTTAGCATCGTACGCCTGAAATTATAATAAAAAACCTTTAAAAAAAATTGAAAGTATATTTTGATATTAATGGAAATTTTATGACTATCATCCGATTTAAAAGCCACAATTTTCACTACGAGTAAGTTCTTATAATGAGATCCTGTTATGAAGAACAAAATAGACCTAACCTACTTTATCAATGCTAAAACATAAAGTCTTCCTCTAAACTCAGTGACCCTTTTCAGGAGATAATATTATGTTTTCTTAGACAATATATTTAATTCACCTTTTGCATTAACTATGAAAATAATTTGCCTCAGGGGCTTTCTTTGGGTATGCTGTATGGTGGGTCTCTTTGAATAGAGGAAGGACTGAACGTGGTTCTTGAAGAGACTAAGTTGTAGAGGGAGGAAACACAGAGGCCGGTACATCGTTCCAAAGCTGAGGTGTTGAACTCAAAAGCGAGTCGTAGAAACCAGCCGTTCTCATGTGACAAATGTCAATTAAGGGATTATTGACATCTTTAATGGAATTAAATATATTTGCAGGTCATCTTTGTTATTACCTACTTAGCGCACATTTTCACCGCACCAGTAAAGATCGCATTTTTAATACTTTTAAAAGCTAAAAACCAGTGGATATGGTGGAATGGACAACCCCATAAAGACCCGCCAGACGTAAAAAGATCATGTGTTTTAAGTGCGGTTTGAATCTTCACTAATCGGCGTTATTTTCCGTAACCGCTACCGACGCGATATCAGAAAAGTTATGCGACCCCCCCTCCACCGTAAAAAGGAGAGGGGGTCATTTATAATACACGGAGCATCACGGAGCGCTGGCAAATTGACATATCCAGTACAAAGAAATGATATTCCCTCGACCGCTTCCGAATTCAACTGACCTCTTCTCCTGCCATAGGAAGAAATCTTTTATAACGTAGTGTGTCGGTAGAAAAGATACTTTATAACACAGTTCCTTTTGATGTGAGCTCCATGTCTTTACCGTGCTAAATATTCAGAATTGGAACATTGCTTCATGTGATTTAGTCGTGTTTGGCGATCTTCCCTTTTCCCATATTTTTCCCGTAGTCCCATTGACTCTCATATGGTATTCACACGAAAAAAGAGGTCGCTCACGTGATAATGAAAATCGTTGAAAACAATAAACTACGCCCGGGGAAGAGCGATATTTTATTATCGTATTGGCATGTGCTAAATCGTTGTTTTATTGGTATGCCAATCGGCATTTCACCTCCGCTTGTTGAGGTATTTATAGAAGACTGGTCGGATTCCGAAAGCCATCTATCTCGGCGGGCGTGATTATTCCAGGCCACATTAAACATAACGGTCAGAAGATGCAAGACCGCGTATTCATGTACGAGAATTAAGGAATGCACAGAATAATGGTTTCTACCAAAAACAAGATATATCTAACCTGAATTAAACTAACATAACTAAACTAACCAAAAGATGCAAAACCGGATGTTCATGTCCAGCAAGAGGATGATTTTCTGCCAAAAACAAAAGATATCTTACTTGAACTAAACTAACACAACCAAACATAATCTAACCTAACCTGAAAGATCTAAACCGTGTCTTCATGTCCGGGGAGCACGAGAATTAAGGAATCCACAGAATAATGGTTTTAAGAAAAAACAAGAGATATCTAACCTAAACTTACTAACACAACCAAACTTAATCTAACCCAACCAGAAAATTTAGATATCTAATTGTGATATCAATCAGGTTAGATATCTAATTGAGATATCTAACCTGAATCAACCTAAGATAATCAAACCTAATCTAGCCTAACTAGAAGTAGGCAGCACAGTTATAAGGGTTTCTCTACCAAAAACAAGATGTAAACCACTGAAATGTAACCTAATCTCACATTATCACAGTCAATTTAACCTAACATAACAGTTCTATAAAGAGACTTATCACAAAATATTAACTAAGTGCATGGACCACAGGACTTCGTACTCAAGTCCGATTGAAAATCCAAGGATTGAAAAATGCTGTCAATAATAGTTTCCACACCAAATTCAAGATGAAACCCAACGAAATGTAACTTAACGTCACTGCATCTCACTTAACCTAATCTGGCATCATTCCTTTAATAAGAGCAACTAAAAAACATTCAATAAATTGACTAAACATAGAGAACTAAACATAATTTTTCACAAACTAAATGAACTTGATGAAATTCCTGCAACGAAAAAATGTGTATAATATCTAACAAAACAACATGTACGACGCACTAAACATAACCCCACCTAACCACATCACACAAAATAGCCATGCCTAACCTGGCAATATTCCTATATTGAGATAGTCACAAAATATGCACAAATTATAATACATAACATATATTTAGATAAGGCCCAACGAAACGTTACATAAACCAATAAAATATTCAATTTTTATAAGAACAACTCTCATTTTATAACTTTTGAAGGTTATTCATATTAGTGTAATATATAATTGAAGAAGAAGATAAAACTAATAATCTAAACAAAAATATGAAAATGAGAAGACACAGAAAAATAAAAGATAACGGTAGCAAAAATTAGTCGAAGATAATATTGTTAATTCGGAAAATTGAAAGATGAGATTGACAAATATTAGGTCCTTACATATGAAATTGGCGTTTTGCCGTACTGGCAACTTTGATCTCAAATATCTTCTATTTGGTTAGGAATTCCAAATTCAAATTTATACAGCTATTTACTCATGTATTTGTGTTTCGAAAATTATAATTCATTTGTTTTTTTCTTAATTGTTTTTTTTCTTTGCGTCACCAAACGCTCACAAGTAACTTTTTGGATTGGGCATAATTCTGCACATCAAAATTCAAACACTTCTGTACGCTTATTTATTTAACTATTTACACCTTCAAATCATACATAATCGTCATGAATATTTTAGAATTGCTTCTGTGTACTTCTTTTATGAAATAATTATGAAATTTGAATAAAAACAATGAAAACAAAATGTACTTACCAGCACCCCTGTCAAACGATTCATCGCAGTATTTGAAAGAACCGATATTTATAACTTTTGCGGGTAACATAACTTCACTAGTCATATTTTTAGGTAAAAATAATGTTGATAGTTTAATACAAATAAAAAATACTTAAAATTACTCCTTATATTATGCTTTGAAGTTAGTGTGCATAATTATGCTCAAGGGGTCTGAATGGGTTAAACAAAAATTCATTTTCAATTTCTTGGCACAACTTAATTATTACAATCAGTTGAAATGGAACCAACCCGTTCCAATTTTAATTTCAAAATAAGAAAATCCTTTATAATTGGCCTTTCTTTACATTTGGCTTTGTTCCATAGCAAAACTTAAAATTGTAGCTTTTCTCTCCGTATTTCAAAATTATGTTGGAATAAGTTGCTGTGAACAATCACTTTTCTTTTAAAACCATTTTGCTTCTGGCATTGTTTAATGTTATCTTTTGATTCAAACAATTCTGATAGACTGCAATATTATTGTTAGCCTTCTCCGAACCCGAACTTCGGTAAAATTTCCAGTGTGTACCTAGTAGGATTAGCTAACTGGACCTGAATTCGCCTGACCACAACATGTATTGTTTACACAAGGTTTCTACTGTTACTGCGTACGTTTCCTGGATATTCTCCAGAAACTCTGAATGCCCCAATATTTATACATCCAATTATTATAACCTACAATATCAACATTACCTGTCATCAATGAGTATTTTATCAGCGGCTGTCGGTAAATAAAAAAAATAAAGAATTAGAATATTCCACCTCTGCGAAAAGCAATGTGGATACGTCAAAACAGTATGGAAATCTAAAATAATATTTATTTTAAATATACAAACAGAAAACATTGGTTCTCGAATATCAGAAGAAAGACCAAGCCATGCCACACATTTATTTGGAATTATTTTTGTGCAGAATGCAAAACATTTTACGAATGCCTCTTGTCTGCCACGTGATTTTTCCTAAGGCGAAATTATGTGCAGTATCTGCCTAATTTTCTTGGTATCTACCCCTGTTTGTTACTTGTCTATATTTAATACCTACCTATATTTGGCTTCCATGACAACTCAGAATCATGCAATTTCAACAGTTCTATGAAAAGTCATTGAAAGATATGAAAAAAAAAGAAAAATAGACCAAAATCTAACCTAACGTAATGGTAGAACGAATTTCTATTCATTCGAAAAATGCAAAAAATGTGGACAGAATGGATTAGGCCGATAAGGATCGGTAGGATAATTGTCGGTAATTTCTCATAGTTCCCTAGGACAACTGCAGATCGCAAACGAATAGGTGACAGTTCAAAATGGCGTCCTTAATATTATTATATTCCATTTCAAATGTTTTTGGACGTTAGTGATCTGCAGTTGTCCTAGGGAACGATGAGAAGTTACCGACAATTATCCTACCGATCCTTATCGATCGAGTATGCTAGGGGGCGTCGTGTTTTAACATAAGGTTAACCAAATTTTTTTTAAATACGAAATTTGTTTGATTTGGTACTATTCTTTTATTTCCTACGTAATACAGAGGTCGATGTGGGGGTCGTAGTATGGTAGTCTGTAGGGGTCTGGGCCTCTAGCACACTCGATTATTAGGATATAGGATATATCATCGGATTGTTAGGATAACTTTCAGTAACTTCTCATCGTTCCGTAGAATGACTGCAAATCGCTAACGAATAAGTGATAGTTCACAATACTAAGTGTCCTTAATATATTCGACATCAACTGTTGTTTGTACGTTAGCTATGCGGAGTGTATTTTTAAGGAAATGAAGGAGAGAAAGTTCTGGAAAGGAAAAAGGTACGAGGGTTGGGTAGGAATCTGGGGTTCAGAGTATCCAGATCATCCGCCGCCAAGACCTGGACAAACCTCACCCCATGAACCCGGACACCCCTGCTAAGTCACCAAACGTAGCGAACCACTTGAGTTGTCCTATGAGTGTTCCAAAAAATGGTTCCCGGGGCGGCGGTACCCTTTCTCGCCTCCCATAAACTTATCCTAGGGAACGATGAGAAGTTACTGAAAGTTATCCTATCAATCCTTATCGATCGAGTGTGCTAGGGGGCCTGGTCCCCCCCTTCAAATACGCCCTAGGAATATGGTTAAATAACAATACCATTTTTATACTTTTCTACATTCAATCAAAAAGTTCTTAATAAAAGTAATAGTATAATCATTTTTCCAAGCAGAATTACTAATGGTAGGTTAGTTCTGCATCTCGGAACAACAAAACACCTAAGCCTGCGCGCTCTTGTGAAGTTGTCGGGAACACAAAATTCAAATTTTTGTATGAAATCGAAAATTCGATACGAGTATCTTCCTATGGGCTCACCCAAAGCCGTTCTGGAAGAAACAAGCCGTGCTGTTGGAAGTTTGGCAACGTTGCGTGTAGTCGTAAAATTCTCAGTCATTTGTTCACATTCCCATATGGCAAGTGCGAATTTTTTGAATTGTGATGGTGATTTCGATTGAAAATATTGCGATTCTGTTCTCAGTATGTAATCATTGTTGAATAAAACATCAAGGTAACTTTTATACATATTTTTTACAGAAAATATAACATTTAATATTATATTTACTATCATTTTAAGCGTTTCAAGTGTCATCGCATAACCTGTAATGGTGTTTTTTTTTTCAGATTCGCAGCCAATATTTGGCTACCAGTGAATTGATAAGATTAGATTAGATATTAGTGATCAGTGACTGATGGAAATCCATATGGAAGAATATGTCCTTTAATATTTTAATTATCAAAATAGTTATAGTAAATTATCAAGACAAAATCCTTCAGTAAGAAATAGTTATTAAACGCCAAAAAAATAAAATTGAAGTGTTTTTGGAAAATTACATTTTTTAGATTGTTATGAATTTGTCGATAGTTTAAAGCCATGTTAATACATTCATATTTTACACTTTAAGATAATCCACTAGTCCTTGACTCATTCGGAATCGGGCGGAGCGAACGATTTTTGGGCGTTTACCAATAAAAACCCTAATCTCTAGCAAACAACAGTATTTTGTTATTCCGCAAGTATAGTTTTAAAGATCTAAGCGCCGCGTAGACTAAGGCATGTCCGTTTGCCCCGGGCTCTGGGCGTAGAATGAGCGACGGGCCAAAATCCTTCTGTACATGGCATAAGGATGAAATTCGCACTTACAAATTCGTTGGGTACCGCCTATTTTTATTCACTGAAAAGAAACGTCGCCAAAATGCAAGTTTTATTTTATTTTGTGAAGTTCAGATACAAATATTAAAATGTTTTCCGATCACTCTATAAGAAACTTAATTAGCTACATTATTCAATAAAACAACACCAGAAAAAGGATTTGTAAGTAGGAGATTTTTCACTTTTAACCATTTTTTATAGGTCAGACGCATGATTTTTAGAAGCTTATTAAAAAGCTTAACAAAAAAATACTCGATCACTTCAAAGGCCAAGATGTGTTCTACTCACAGTATTTAATTGAAGCATCTATATTATTTCTAAGCGATCAAATTTTCAAAACTAATACACAAGATTTTATACGATTTTGCATTTTTCCGCATGTCTTCACCTTAAATGAAGACTACAGCAGTCCACAATGGAGTGCTGTTAACAAGCTTGAAGTATGGCAGTGAGGCATGGTACTTTTACAATAGATCCATGCAGGAGGCCCTCAAGAAAATAATTCTCCTCATAGCCTATGTCATCTTTGAGGATGCTGTGGAAGTTTTTTTTATGAAAGGATGGAGAGGGTGTTCTGGGAAGGAAAAGAGTATGACGGATGGGTAGGAGAATCTGGGGGTCAGCGTATCCAAGAGTGACAGGCGAATGATTCCTTCCCTCCCACTGCGGTGCAAGGTGATATTCCGAGAGAGCCATGCTGAAGAAGTCAAGAGGTCTCCCTCAACCAATCTCTCCTGATCTGGCCTGCTCCGCAATTGGTGGTCAGACGCATCCGCCGCCAAGACCCGGACAAACCTCAGCCTATGAACCCGGGCACCCCTGCTCAGACATCAAACGTTTCGAACCACTTGGGGTGAATTATGGCAGAGGTGTTGGTTATCTAATAAATGGTTCCCGGGGCGGCGGTACCCATACCCGCCTACCAAATTGTAAAAGAGCAAAATTTGGCAAAAGAAAGTATAATTTAAGAGGCGGTTATGGGTACCTCCGACCCGGGAACCATTTATTGGATAACCAACACCCCTGCCATAGGTCACCCCAAGTGGTCTAGGTTTTGGCGGCTAATGCGTTTGCCAACCTACTGCGTGGCGGGCCGGATAGGGAGAGTTATAATAAGTCCGTCACTCCTAGACACATCGACCCCCAGATTCCTAACCACCCCTCATACATTTTTTTTCCCAGAACTTCCTCCCTTCGTTTCCCTGAAAAGACCCTCCACACAGCATCCCCAAAGATGACACGGACCCTGAGGGTTTTTTCCTTATTATCGACTTCTTGGCGCAGAAAATGCTGAATCAACATTTTGACTTCTACATTAGATAGGCCAAATTTTCATCAATCTAGATCTAGAGCACCTAATTTAGGTATTCAGAGCGTTCAAATAAGGTTGTTTTTAGAGTACTTTTTGGTACCTAAATCAATTTACCAAAACTGACGCAGGCACTTCAAGCATTAACCCCCCAAATACATATGTTTCCTCTTTAAAAATCCTACTACAAATGCATGAAATACTATGACAGACTTTCATCTGTTAAATATAAAATCGGTTCACACAATCTACAAAACGCAATGTTGCCAAGTCTAACAGCAGGGCTTGTGTAACACTTAAGATCGGCTATGGCTCACCTCTTGGACCAATAAGTTATTATGTACCAAAGAGTCCCCCATTTCTTCCATCAATTGGTGTTTCATATTTTATCACCTATTTGTGCCTATACTTACAGAGTTTTGTTTGTTATTTGGTTTTTAATGTTATCAGTGAAAACCCTGACAAAAACCAAAATACTTCATTTTAAATATAAGTACCTATGTTAGTTGTAAATTTCTAACTTTAAGTCACAGGTGTAAATACAAATTTAAGTCCTAGTCGTACGTCACTAGCTAAAAGTCTTAGATGTAAGTCACTAGTTATAATTATGAATCTGAGTTCATTTGTACAGCGCTCTTGGGGTGATTTTTCACGAAAACGGCGCTATATAAATTAGCCAAATTAATTTCTTCACCAGACTTTACGTCCTACAGGAAAAAATTAAACCTTACACACATTTTTCCATAAATGATCATCTAGTAAATCCACGCTATTCAAAGTATATTATATAAGTACAATTAATACAAAACAATACAAGAACAACAATTTAACCTACCAGAGTACCAAATGGGAAAATAATTCACTGACTCCAGATATTTTCATATCAGAGGGTTCGGCTCGGTGAACCTCCTAATTGGACCGATAAATCCTACTGATCCATCATGTATTTAAAATGATGATTTTTGCATTTTTATATATATTTACGCACCAGACTTTTAGGTCCGGGTTTAGTTTTCCCCATAGGAAAAACTAAACCCTTTCACTTTTGGGGTCTAAGATTATCATTGTTCATCTGTATAGAAGACATTATATTATTATTAATGGAATGAAAAAGCAAAAAAGTGTGTATTATTTAATGTAATTATTACTTAATATAGTGAATATTATTTCGTCACTGCTTTGTGAAACCGTTTTTAGCATGAACTGTTCAAGTGAACTGTTCCACTGTGATGATCAAGAAATGCGATATTTATAAGGTATTTTTAAATCACGTCTTTGTGACTTCAAAATTGCCTCCCGAGCGCTGATTGTGAAATCGATTTTCACTTTGTGAGCCAGACGCGCCGCTTGGTTACTCGCGAGGCAGAACTTGTGGAATACAAAAATGTCTAAAATAAGCGTAATGCTCGTATTATTCTGTACCTGCTCCAAAATTACACGCAATCGTGGGATTAACGCAAAGCATTTTGGAATGGGTGAATTTAATGGCATTTGGTATCAAATTCATGTATCTAAATACTGTGTTGAAATTGAAATAATAAAATAAATATAAAAGAAAATATGAAAAGAGAGACAAAAATAAATATATTTTTTGTGTCTTTTCATCATCAATCTTAACCCTTCAGATTTCAGGCATATTCTGTCGGCAAATTTCCACTTTGAAATAAAATAAATTGAATATTTCTTAATGTATCCGAAAACTAAAAACTGTTTTTTTTAAGTTTATTATTAAAGGTTAATAAACATATAATTTCTGAAATAGTACATTTTTTAATACAAACATGAAAATGTTTTTAAAATGGCTCACCTAACTTTTTTCTATCTAAAAGCACTGATAACGAAAAAAAGAAAAACACATACATATTTTACTAGGCTAACGTATTTATTTTACAAGTTAATATCATCTCACGTTTTTGTCGTTTCATAAAAAATTTATTAATAAAATACTACTGGAATTTTATACATTTTTCTCAAATTGCTAACAAACACTTTGAGTTTATAAAGGGGCACATTTAAATTTTACTTCGTTAAATTCTAGATTTGAATATAAAGCATAGAGTTTTCTCTTTCTAACACCGTTTAAATTTAGATCATATTTCGCACCATAACAGTAAGGGTGATAAAACAATTATTATATGAGACCTATGTATGTGAGCTGGGAGAAATTTGGTCTCCTGTGGTTAAAAGTCGGAAAAACCTCGGTAAACGTGATAGTGATGGTAGAAAAATATTAAAACATAAAAATATTAAAACACGGGTTGTTTAAAAAAATCCGAACATTTATTAATCAAATATTTAAAGTAAATTTTCGAGTTCTATTAAAGTATTGTGATTAATTCAGTTTTATGAAGCAACTGGCTTATACTGATATAATAATAGAAATTTAAAAATTAACTTAAAAATTAATTGTTAAAATTTTTTGAAGCATCTCGTCTTTGGTAAAAGATTAAGAAATTAAACCTAGTATGTTATTTTTAAAAGATTGTATAATATATAAAAATGGTACGTATCTTTTTTACAATAGACACAGGAGGCCCTGACGAAAAAAATCCCTCAGGGCCTATGTCATCTTCGGGGTTGCTGTGTGGAAGTTCTTGTTAGGGAAAGGTAGGAGAGGCTGTTCTGGGAAGGAAAAGGTATGTGGGGTGGGTAGGAATCTTTGAGTCAATGTGTCCAGAAGTGACGGACGTTTATAAATCCACATCTCCAAATGTGGTGCAAGGCGACGCACGGGTCGAGAGACATAAATGGAATACTATTAAGAGGGTATTACCAGAGAATACCGGAAATTAGTCCCTTTTAAATTAAATTCTAGACGTATTGACTCTTTTTTACAAAAAAACATAAATTGACTTTGAAAGATTGTTATTTTATCTGGTACACGCAGTTTTAAAATTTTGAAAAACTAAGTGTATTTTAAATATACTAAGGTTGTACCGTTGGCAGATTTGTTCACTTTTCAAACGATAGATTATATATACAACAAAATAAATTAATACATAATCTAGTCAACACATTTTTCAGAATTTTTAATTTTAGTTAAATTAAAATCATTAAAAAATAAATCCGAGAACGTGTTTTGTGACAAAAATACCTCAGTTTTTCTATTTATTTAAAGTCTTACAAACTTTTTTCTTACGGACTTATTTTGTTTAGACTTTATTGAAAAATCATAAATATTTATGATCAAAAAATACTTACAAGAAGTACACGATATTTAATAATTTATCATCGTGCGTTTTGAGCATTTTTATTACTTACTTGAATGTAGGTTTATAAGCAAGGTTTGAATGAAATAAATCGATATTAAATTTTTAATTTAAAAAATTTGATACGGGAAATAATCGATCTTTCTCATTGAAACCTGTACAGTTGCGAGCATTTTTAAACTTTTATTCTTAGCCGCTGGTCAATCGCTCTCAAATTTTTGAACAATTCTCTTTATAATAACTTTTGAGTATATCATTGAAGAAGAGGAATACTGATAAATCTATCGCTTTTCCGGTTAGACCGTAACCTTTTTTTGTGTCTTGTTATTTTTAAAATTTTCGCTTAGATTATTAGTAATATCTTCTTCTTCAATGATTGAATATGAAGTTAATAATTTCTCGAGAATTTGTTTTAAACTGACTTTTAGCTATTGGCACGTTATACTGTGGCCAAACGAATCACGTTGGAGCTAATAAACTTTTAATAGTCATACGGTATCTGCGCAGGCAAACATTTTACGTACCCTATTCGCTAGATTACTTTCGATGGAATGTTGGCGTTAACCAAATCAGAGCTTTTAATTAAAACACTTTATGATTCTTAATACTCGTTAATTTCTCGTACGATGTTCAACTTTCATTGCTGCTATTGTAATAAACATGTAATATATGATTTCCTGAAGTGAATAATTAAGAATTTCAGTGAAAATATAAAATTTTAATACTTTTATATTGATTTGATTCCATGACAGTTGATCCACCGACACGGAGAAAAATGTTATTCTAAAATAAGGTAATTTTATTCGTAAAAACGGTTAAAAATGGGACTGAAGTTCTTACGAACAAATTAACAGGATTTCAATGTTTATTGGCGGGAACATGTAAGAATAATTTGTTGGTATACGTAATATGTACGTATACCAACAAATTATTCTTACATTTTCTCGCGTTAATTTGTTCGTAAGAACTTCAGTCCCGTTTTTAACCGTTTTTACGAAAAAAATGATCGTATTTTCGAATAACATTTTTCTCCGTGGAGAGTTAGTTATTCGGCACACTTATAAAATATACAGTTGGTTTAGGGAAAAATACGGTATATCTGCATACACAAAATATATCTATGATTAGTAAGTGTCGCTGAAAGGGTGTGCGAAGAGGATATACCACCTAATAACAAAATTACAAAACATTTGTCATTCAACCGCATTTTTTATATTGTTATATTACATTATATTTACACAGTAGTTATGGTAATAATATTTTTAAAATATAATCGTCAACTCGCAACGAAATGCCAAAGTTGCCTCTAAAATCGTGATAAATAGGTGTCTTTAATGGCATATATGAGCACTTTAACCACTCGAGCGCTTTTTGCCACGTTATGGCACTATTTCCAAAACCTCGGATTGCTTTGTTGCCAAAATGTGGCAAATAATTTTTTTTTTTTTAAAATAAAAACGAGTACATAATATATTGTACATTCAATCTATAACAAAATAAATATTCTCTAGATTCTTTAAAATGTTTTAAGGTTAAAGATTTAATTATATATTTTTTTATAAATCCTACAAATAATAGACAAAAGATAGGGGAATTTATTACTACATAGAACTTAATCAGTTTGTATGTCTCCGTATTCAATTTCGGAGGTATGATTTTTTTAATGTGGGCGAAAAAAATTCCTTTAGCAATCCGAGAAAAAATATTTCAATTACTCTGTCGCTCCAGTAGTTAAGTGATTATATTTTATAACTTGAAACACAAATAAATAAAGTAGCACAAGTCTGTACTAGATATTTGATACACCTTTTGATTTAAAAATAATTATTGTTAATTAAATGAAAACAAAGAACTTTGTTTACACTACTTATATAATCACAATTATATACATGTTACGAAACCAAAAGTTTCTTAGTCAGGATTTTTGATCAAACAATGGATCTAACCACTGGTTTCGAAACAATAAAGCAATACTGCTGTAACCGCCACTACCTATGAAAATACTTTTTATACCATTTTGAAGGATTGTTTTTTCTGCGTCGATCTATCACCTCAAAATCCTGTGTTTTTTTACGTTTGGCGGTTACGACAATATTCAATTTGAAAGAGAAACGACAAATTCACGTACACGGAAACTTGTCAGTACTTTTTTAGAATAAGTTATCTTGTTTACTACAATTATACAGGTCGTGCGGTATCGTTATTTGTACGTTACGGTGTTATAAACGAAACGAATTTAGCCCAAAACAATAACGACACACGTTTACAGCTATTTAAAATCTTAATGTTGATATACTTTGGCGCTTTATGCAGCTGAAAATAAAGTTGATTTCAGTATTCTTACATTTAGCAGCGGTGTTTACAACATTTTGGGAAAACGCAAAAAAAATGTTAACTGATGTAAGCACCAAAAACATTGTACTTCTTCACTTATAGAAGATTTAAATATTGCCATTTGATAGATCATATTTTTTCAGCTAAGCATTTTAAAAATGGCATTTCTAACAAACTTACGAATTTTTTTCTAAAATCTGAAAAGTTTTTTGGCTCTGGTGAACAATTTGGTTTTTGACTGTTACAGCAGTATTGCTTTCTTGCGACGACATGTAGATAATTGTGATTATACAATTGGTGTATACAATTTTTTTTCTTTCATTTATTTAAAAATGACTCCACCAAGTGAATTTGCGAAGATTGAAGAAGTAATTTATTATTTAAGTATTTTTTTTATTTTGTTTATTTAAGTACTCCCTGTTGAAATTGTCCAACGTCTAATTATAAAAATAATATTAAAAAAAAAAAAGATTATCCAACACCTTATTTTTGAAGAATTTAAAGTATTAAAATTCAATAATCTAGTCCGAAAAAATATATTAATTCAATTAATAAAATAAAAACAAAATCACAGCTTTTTAGCTGAAAGCCGCATTCGTCAAAAACATATATTTCCATCATGTAACACAACATTTGCACAACTTCATTACATATACCTAGTAAAAAATACTTCAACAGTTTACCGGAAAACATAAGAAAAATTGAAGACGATAAATGTCTAATAAAAGCGATTAAAGAGCAATTCTATGTAAAAACAAATAAATGATGAATTTATCATCATTATTAACATATCTAACTGTCCATTTATCTACTTATTTTTAAGTTCAAAATTCCTTAATTCATATTTAATTATAGGTACAAAATATTTTTCATTCTGACACTCGCTCTTCTTCTATACACAAGCGGCTTCTATAGAAGATAAACATCAAAAATAAAAAATAAATCTGTGAAAACTTATTTTGTAATTTATTGTTATCAACACTGTTATACCTTGTAAACTTATAATTTATTTAATTATGGTTCTGTTTTATCAAGTATTTTGGCCTCAAATCCAAATTAAAATTTTGCATGAAAAAGGCCGCGCAGCCGTTCCTCGTAATGTATTTCCTCAACATTAACTTTGTGATGGACGTTTTTATGAAACACCTTAACCATATACATATACAGTTACCTTTATCATTTTTAAATGTGTTGGTTGAAACGTAGTTTAAATACACAAATTTATTTTAGAAGTGAAAATTTAAAGTACTGGAAACTAACTACGTAGTTCCAGAAGTTGAAATTGCAGTCCTCGGCTTTGTGTTCATACAATACACAATTAGATTCGTTCTGCGTTCACTGCAGTAGCGAAAGACCACAAGTGTTTATTTGCCTATTAGTGGAGTTTTCAACACGTGCAATAATCTCTAAATATAGGTAAGAGCCGATCTAATCGTGATTCTTCGGTTGCTTCATACTCTGTACTCTATACAACACGAAGCGCAAACACTGCAGCTGAAATGGCTTACACAGAACCGTGTAACTATAAATACAAAGGTTCAGTGATTATTCCGATCACGACTATTTCGATCATGAACATTGCGCACGGATTATTCCTCACACCACGATTCCACAGATAGGAAAATATCTAACACAGATTATTCCGCAAACAGAATATTCCGGACCCATATTATGTAGTGCGCAATAAATTTCCAAATGAACGTTATTATTAATATTGAAGGGTACCAACTAATGTTACTAAAATACTGCAATGTTTAGCCTTTTGTTATTTCAGATAAAATAATATAAAAATTGTGAAATAAAGTGTAAATGTTAATGTTTTAATGTATTATTATGTATTTTATAAATAAGTTCAAACTAGAACATGCGCGAACTCGCCTTTTATAACCTTCTTTCGCACCGTGCATTAATCACATCATACGTTCCTGTGTATTGTAATATAGTATCTATCCTTAATTACACTAATTATCTTATCTTGATAGTATCATTGTAAAAAATCGGTCTTCATCAAAAATGTTGTAAAACGATCAACTCTTAACAATGTAAAATAAAAATGTTAGAAACCCTTCAAATTAAGTAATTCAGTTTTTATTAGTCTTTTATAATAGAAAGATACCAAACTTATAAACAAATATAGTTTTTAAAGTATTGAAAAAAAAATTATGCGTGGAATAGAAGTCACGAAAAAATGTGTGCGTTTCTATGTAAGGAGTTTTCGGCGAGCGGAATCTCGTAGGTGAAATAATCTGTGTGCAATATTCGTGGGCGGTAAAGTCGTGGTAGGAATAATCCGATCACCAGATACAAGCACCTACCGTTCTAGGAAGTAAACCAATCTGTGGCGTTTCAGCCAGCTCTTTGTGGCAAAACTTTAAGCTTTGTTTAGGTCCGGTTTATATGCTTCAAAGTAATAAACAATGCGCCACCATTTCTATTCCACATTTCACGAAACAACAAAAAACGTATTGTATAAACAATTTCATCATTAAATGATCGTTTTATAATGGATTTTTTTTATTGGATCACTGCTCCGGTTTCCTTGTTATTGGCAGTTTCACAAACTGACATTATTTATGAATTATTATTTATTATATAACATTAGAATGCATAGAAATGTAATTGTTTTGCTAACTGAACGAAAGCTCAAAATAATTAAATAATTCAATCAAATCAGTATTGTTTTTTCGCACATGCACGGAGAAAAATGTTATTCTAAATTACGATTATTTTATTCGTAAAAACGGGATTGAAGTTCTTACGAACAAATTAACAGTGTTTCAATGTTTATTGGCGGGAAAATGTAAGAATAATTTGTTGGTATACGTACGAAATTACGTATACCAACAAATTATTCTTATTCTATGTTCCCCCCAATAAATATTGAAACCCTGTTAATTCGTTCGTAAGAACTTCAGTCCCGTTTTAACAGTTTTTTCGAATAAAATGATCGTAATTTAGAATAACATTTTTCTCCGTGTGGGAAGGAGTGAGAAGCATAGAGGCACGAAAGAGAGATTCTAATAGCTGATAGTGATAGATAATGCTAGTAATTGATAATTTAATATTGTTGTGCAGAGCCGGCCAAGGACGGAAAACCCTGGGCATTTTCACCAAGCCAACATTAGAATCGACCAACATAAAAGTAAAAATATATCAAGGGTTGATAAGTTTTATAAGTTTGTATTTATGTTAAAATTTATAAAAATACAGAATACAGACACTTAATAAGGTCCTGATAAACCAAACACACATGGAATCGGAATAATCAATATTATGGTACCAACCGGCTTCTAGAAAGTTTGAAAAAGAATTTTTTTATTGAGATAGTGACATTTCTTTAGACAAATTGTATAATTCTTTTATTAAGAAGTAAGAGATGTCCGAGGAAGACATTGCACGATCAAGGGAATCAGATACCTACTTGGGTCGATCCGTGTCAAGAGTCAGAAAAACAGAAGATTATGTATGAGACGATGTATGAATGTGAATGAGGCAAAGAGCGTGTGCCAAGACCGAGTTGTTTAGCGGTCCGTCTTCTCTGCCTTCCTCTGCGGGGAAACGTCATGATGGTTAGTTAGTTAAAATATTAACTAAATGTTGCGTAAATTTATGTACCATAATATTAAAACTTATGTATATATATAATTAATTAAAATCCCTGAACTGTATTGCCTACACACTGTATAATTCGCTTCCAGATACGTACAAAAAATTATAAAAATAATGCTTTAAAATAATATTTTTCAAGCTCATTTAAAAATGGAAATATCAATTTTATTCTATCCTTTTATTTTCCCTTAATTTGTAATCATCCTTATTTGTATATCATGGTTTGTTTTCTCTTGTTGTTTCTAGTTAAAATGTTTTTTATTTTTATGCTGTACTGAACGTGAAATTAAAATGTTTGATATTAAAATATATATGTAAAAAATATAGCTATTAACTCTCTTATGAATATTGTAAGATCCTCCAGTCCTAAAATGAGTTAGCCTTAGTAAGAAATAAAAAACAATTACATTTATTAAAGAAGAGAAAAATATGAAAACAAGTCTTTTTAGACGCGATTTCTACCTACTGTTCACACTACTATTGGTATAATATTTTTCCATTGAATAATAAATTAATGTAAATTATATATATAAACGGTTTTTTCTATTATTGAAAGTAGTAATCAAATCTCACACATTTACATTCAACTCCAAACAAGAGTCCATCCATGTCAACTTTGGAGATCCTGCATGGTGGAATTTTTCTGCCATATGTTCCATAGTAAATTGAGGCTCTAAGCACATTCTTTATTTATCGAATGGTTAGTCCAGCCCTGAGCCAACAGCCAACAGCCCAGCTTATAACAGGGCAGAGCTTATAGCATCAAGTACCTGCCGGTACGCTGCCCGCTTTACATCGCATTGAAGCCGCTATCGACGCCGAACACTTCCCTTCTACGGCAGGAAAGTCGAGTGGCGAGAAGTGGGTCACCGCAGGGAAGTACCTCGCGCGCCGGACCTGCTACGGTGTCGATGTCGGACACAAGCAATACAAAACAGGACACGCCGTAGCTCGTAGCCGTAGCAGTCAGTACACAGTATCTAGTAACTATATACCGGAGGGTAGACTTATCTGACTTTTGTGCTACACTGTGGATAGATTAGTAGAATATTGTAATGCACAAACGATAAAGCGCGACACGCTTAGGGGACATTTTTTCAGCGGCAAAAATGGGACACTTCAAAAGAAATTAAACAATTTAAATAAAATTATAATATCTATAATTTTTATATCACCAGACTTTATGTCCGGGTTAAATTTTCCCCACAGGAAAAACTTAACCCTTTCACACACTTTTCCACAAATGATCATCTAGTAAATCGACGCTATGCAAGTATATTATATAAGTATAATTAATACAAAACGATAAAATAACAACTTGTTAACCTACTAGAGTACCAAATGGGAAAACAATTCACTGACTCTAGATATTTTTATATCAGAGGGTTCGGCTCGGTGGAACTCCCAATTGGATCGATAAATCCTACTGATCCCTCAATATAAATATTTAAAAAATCTTTCGTAATCCTTCATGTATTAAAATGACTGATTTTTGCATTTTTATATACAAATTCTTTGACAGATCTAATACGCCTGAATGTTTAATGAGTGAGCTAGGTATAATGCTAGTAGCCGAAATAATAATTGGTAATGTTTTTATAGCCTGAGAATGCCAAATTCTTTTAACCCGTTTAATCACAGGAGACCATATTTGTCCCAGCTCACATAGGTCTCACAGAATGTGGCAAATATTCTCTAGATTCTTTAAAATGTTTTAAAGTTAACGATTTTATAATATTTTTTTATAAATCCTACGAATATGTGACAATAGACAAAAGATAGGTGAATTCATTAGCCATATATAACTATAATCAGTTTGTATGTCCCCATATTCTAATTCAGAGGTATAATTTTTTTAATGTGGAGGAAAAATTTCCTTTAGCAATCCTAGAAAAAAGTTTTAAATTGTATTGTCACTCCAGTGGTCATAAGCGTTCAGAGAGTTGATCATGTAAAATATTTATTCCAACACTATTTCTAAGCAGATCTTGTATTTTTTTAATGTATCTAATCGCTGTATTTTTCAGTTTTTGTTCTTGTATTTTTATGACTTCTGGGTAATTTTTACTACGAACAAAATGTAACAAGTGTACTAACATCTAAAAGCCCTCCGGGCATTAAATAAATGAATAAAAAAAGTATAATAATTGAGAGTACGTAGAATGAGTAGTTTGGTAACTTTATTTATTTATTTTATATTTGTATATATATATATTACAAAAAATACAATACAGAATGATCCTTTGACTGTCCAACTGGGAAGGATTCCCGTTTCAGGACAGCCAAATTGTGTATTTAGTACATAATATTCTTACAATGGAATGGCGATTCTGTCAAGACAGCTATTAGAGAACATTAGTAATAGCATTCGTAGTGACGGGATGGTTTCTTCATACTACACAGATATTTTAGCGAGTGTATTCGCTAGATTAGTTATTCGCTCCGGTATACTTTTAAATCAACCAGCGTAAAACACGGAATATTTCTGGGCTATGAATATTATGAGTATTGAAACATGTTTGTAGCCCGCAGCATTCCTTGGAATCTTCAATATCCGGCTTGTTTTATGTTCGCGAGAAAATAGATTGATCGTTCTGACAATAAAAAATTGGTACATTCTTATGAACTAGATGATGTACATTAGAATAATTTTTCATTACAAGCATTCCATTCAAAAGGCGTTTTCTTTGGATTCCCGGAACAAATTATCTTTTTGCTTACATTTATAATAATATATTTTTTTAAAGTACAACTTTTGTGTAGAAATACCTAATCGAGTACTATATCTACGGAATACATGACAATTTTTTATATGTGTGTAAAAAATTATTGGTTTTTTCAAGATGGAATAGCGATATTCATTTATTTCCGACCTTGTCAGGAGGAGGCCGATTTTGGGACAGAGTGCAATATTTAGGTATTTAATGCTATTATAAAATTAATGCTATAAATCTTCTGGAATTCATTGATATTGGTTTGGTTTTCTTTAATTTCCAACCTTCAATTTCATCATATTGTAGGTTAACATGCTACATAAATAAGGCCATGTAAGGTCAGGTAAGGTCAACTTTTCCAAGCTACAATTTTATTCTTAGTAGAAATGTGAGCGAGTTTTCTTGGCACTGAACAAAGATATCTGAATATATATATTTTTAACATTTTACATAATCCGGCTTCTTCTCAGGGATATTTTTTTAAACTGGGAAGTCAATTCTTACTTATTTATTTACGTGTATGGTGTGAGAAAGGAAGGGATGTGGTCGTTTTAGGAATTTTCTCGGCATTTTCCCGGTAATAAAGGGAACCATCGTAATATTATCAAGAGAAAAGCGCCTTGCCGTATGTTCCCATTTAGTTTCCGATTTGGGTCAACCAAACATAGCTTTCCGGTTCATCCTTACTCCGTACTCGTATAATGCTTGGTATTCGGTTTATCTAATAAGTACTTAAGTATTCATTTTAAAGATATCCGCCAGAAGCGGTGATAATTCTGCTTGGCTTGTCACTGTACTGTTGTCTAATTCGTTGAAACGGGTATAAAATGGGAATGTACACAGTTGTCAAAGAATTAAGACCTTTACTCATTTTCGGAGAAGCGGACATTATTCTTCAAAATATGGTATTTCAATCCTTCCTCTCATAAACGAGCGGTGATCCGGCAAGGTAGCTGCTTCAGTGTAACTTTTGCGTCCGTTTGAGATGATCACTCCGCTGACAAACCCCCTCCGCCTATTAAGT
Source organism: Limnephilus auricula (assembly GCA_951813805.1). Lineage (NCBI taxonomy): Eukaryota > Metazoa > Arthropoda > Insecta > Trichoptera > Limnephilidae > Limnephilus > Limnephilus auricula. Next base: position 9,409,331 of record OX638393.1, read on the forward strand.
GCGTTCAATAATCAGCTTACTGAATCAGGGGAGTTTGCAGTGTTAAAGTCCGTGAACTCGATCTTAATAAGTCTACCATGCAAACGATTTTGAGGGAAAAATTGGCGTATGCGAAGTGTGTACTCCTTGAGTGCCCAAAAACTGACGGAAACTCACGAGCAAAATCGTGTGGAAAGCACAAGGGTCTTTTTTAACCGTTTTTCCAACAAAGGCAAGGCTTTTTTGGGTTGAAACATGGTTCACTGCCTAACCCCGAAATCAAAATCAATGACATGATTTCCATTTTTGTTTCACCCGAAGCAATATTATTATAGACAGCTGTGATCTATCCGTGGGATACGGAAAATCACCATCTATAATTCACTGCAGAACATACAGCGCGGGGAACATTCGTCGCCCACAATTCAACAGAAAATTTACCGCGGACATAGTTATTTGCCTCTATTTGCCCCTAGTGAAGTTCCTAGAATTCATATCAATGGGCAATGATCCGAGAAAATGAAGAGAAGGGGATTCGCACGCAAACTGAAGGTTATAATTAAATTAATTCTGAGACCTCTACGTAATTTCAGCAGAGAAGAGGAAAAGAAATGTATACATACTTATGTTTATATCAAAAGCCTATAAAAAATATCTACTATTCAGAGGAAACTTAACGATACGGTAAAAAGATAAGTTCCTCATTAAATTCCAAAATGGATAACGACCAACAACCTCTATTTACATAGGTTCATGTTTCACGTTATTCGAAATTCTGTTCTGAAAACTTTACTTGTTGTAGTGAGGTACAGGTGATTTATTTATTTATATTTCACGCCCTGTTGGGCTTTTACATGTTTTTTTTTTTTAATTAACCAAGTACATCTAAATCATAAATTACATTCAATTCACACAAAATTAGTTGGCTCTTTTTCACACAAAAGCAAAAAATAAAATTATAAAACTGAATCTAAAACAAAATCCAAAACAAAATCATAAACAAAATCAAAGTCAAAATCAAAATCAAAATCAACAACATAATCAAAAACAAAATCAAATACGAGTTTGATAGAAGCAGGATACCCTACCACGCAAGGTAGAGAAACAACAGAATGGGATAAGTACAATTCGTAGATTGAGTCAAGGAGAACTAGTGGTATATTCAATTAAATATTATTGATATTTTTTCCGATAAACATCTTACTATGAGGTGTTTATACTTAATAAATGATGTGTCAAACATATCCGCAATGTCCTTATATTCATTTCCCAAATTCTGAATTCGGCGAATTGGAGTACACAATTGTGATTCCGTGTTGGAGTTTTCACAATAAAACGGAAGCTATTGCCTCGATGTTGGTTTGCGAGGTATATGGAAAGAAATCAAGTATAATAGTTCAGGGCTGTCAATTATTGAATTTACGATTTTATACAAACATGTTAAGTCATTAACTATTCTACGTTCGGACAATTTTAATAAATTAAGTTGACATAGTAAATAATCATAGTTGACACATTCTCTTGTTATGCCCATTCTGAAATTAATAAATCTTAAGAATTTTTTTTGGATTCTTTCTAATGTCAGTGAATGACTAGCGTAACTCGGTGACCACACTATCGAGTTGTACTCGATTTGACTCCTAACTAATGACATATACATTTTTTTATAGGTTTGAATATTTTTTAATTGTCTGCATATTCTTATAACAAATCCCAACATTTTCAAAGCTTTATTCGATGTAATTTCAATATGGTTTATAAAATTAAGTTTTTGATCAAAGTTTACACCTAAATCACTCACCTCGGTTACGGTTGTTAGCACTACATCATTGATAGAGTATATATAAATAAACGGATTCGGATGTTCTATAGAATCTCATAATTAGACATCTGTACTTGCTCAAGAATCTGTACAATATTATTCAAAATGTCCCAGGGGCTCGATTCCCCAACCGAGGCCGCTCAAAATCGCCGTCGAAAGTATATTCATTGGACGACTTGCTTATTCTCGAGTCTCGTCGAAGGTAAATACTTAGACGCCAAACGTCAATAGTTGTTCCACTCAAACAACCAGTGGTTCGAACCACTCGACACTGACCAAACTGTCATTATCTAATACATCGTATACTAACCTAAGATCGTTTCGCACTCTTCGAAGGATAAGCATTATTATTATTTATTTGTAATTAACACCCTAGTGGGCTTTTACATGAACATTTTACAAATTGTTTACAGTTATTAAGTATAACAAGATAAATGCAGTTGTAGTAATTGTAAGAAACAACACCCATGTTTATAATAAAATTTAGTTCAAATTAGCAAAATACTAATACGATGATTGAATATAATATAATAATATAATAAATAATACCAAAAACCACTGAACTAATGGCTACGATTGGAGAATTGGTAGTAGATTTCGGAGTAATGCAAGGAGAATTGAATTCATTGAAAAATATTACGCAACTCACGACGCCTATCAGGTCTAATCCAATTGACATTAATATGTGCGAAATTGTTACTGAAATGGAAGAGAGGGCAATTAGATCAAAAAACGTAATATTGTATAACGTTCCCGAAAGCTTTTCCGAAGAAAAGGCTGTCACCATTACGGAAGATAGAGACAAAGTTTCTTCGGCCATAAAAAACATCGACCCCACATTAGACTTGCTTAATGTCAAAGTATTCCGACTGGGTGCCAAAAAAATTGCCAACAAAAACCGTCCAATTAAAATTGAATTTACTAACACCATCGCACCGAGAACTCTGCTACGAAATAGCATGAAATTTAAGGATGGCATCAAAGCGAGTAATGACTTAACTATCCTCCAACGGACTCAATTGGTGGAGCTGAGAAAGCAATTATTGTACCGCCAAGAGAATGGGGAACCTAATATTACCATAAAGTACATAAACTCGAAACCCACTATTGTTACAACCATTCCAAAAAACGACACAATGTAAATAAATTGAAATGCTACTACCAAAATGTCAGAGGCATGAAAACTAAACTTAAGGACTTTAAAATACATGCCCCGACACTGCAACATGACATTATTATTCTAACGGAAACCTGGCTGGAACCATCCATCTACTCTGCTGAGCTCGGTCTACCCCACCATCATATTTACAGGTCTGACAGAAGTCAACATACCAGCTCTAAATCTAGAGGCGGTGGCGTCATGATAGCTGTCAACAAGGATCATCCTTCAAAACTTCTGAAAACCAAAAATTGTAATGTGGAGCAAGTTTTTATTTTACTAAACGGTAAAAATCAAAAAAATATCATAGGCAGTGTTTATATTCCGCCATCATCAGATATAAGTGTATACAAAAGTCATTTTGAGGATATTGAACAACTATCGTACAAATTTCCAAACAGTAAAATCACTATCATCGGTGACTACAATTTACCAAAAATCAATTGGGGCACCCGCGACAATTATACAGTATCACAAAACTCTAACTTATCTGAAACAGAAAAAGAAATAATAGAATTATGTGATTTCCTTAACCTAGTTCAATTAAACAATGTAAAAAATGACAATAATAGATTACTTGATCTTGTTCTTTGTACCGACATGGCAACTGCGGTTGAAAAGTCACTCGATTCAGTTCTTGCCCCTGATTCTCATCATCCACCTTTAGACATTACTATATTATGTAACCCTATAAAATACCAAATTAAAAACCAGACGCAATTTCCCAACTTTAATAAAGCCAATTATGTTGCAATACGTGATTATCTATATAATACTGACTGGTCTATACTAGAAGGAGGTAATCTCGATGATAATATTAAAGCCTTTTATGATCATCTATATAAAGCCATAGAAAACTTTGTTCCAATTAGTTATAAATTATCTTCAAATTTCCCTAGCTGGTTTAGCAAGGACCTCATTAACATTGTAATCGAGAAGAAAAAAGCTCATAAAATTTACAAAAAAACAAAAAAAAAAAAAAAAAATCTTTCTGATTTCACAGTTTTCAGCAAGCTGCGAAAAGATTGTAGTAAATTTTCAAAGATTTGTTATAATAATTATATTAAGAATGTTGAATTTTCAATCGCTAACAATGTAAAACACTTTTTCAACTATTGTAAATCCCAAAATAACAACAACCTTGGCATACCTGAAACTATGCACTACAAAGTGAAAACTTCTAGTAAAATCAAAGAAATAGTCAATTTGTTTGCAGACTTTTTTAAGGATGTGTATGAAACAGATATCCCTGATAAAGACATTCCAAACTTCGAGTCAGATATTAACTTACAACTATCTCAGATACATATTGACATTAAGGAAATTGCAGTTTGTATTAAACTACTGGAACCTAAATCTTGCTCAGGGCCAGATAAAATTCCCCCCGTATTTCTTAAAAACTGTGAGGGTAGTGTCTCTTACCCACTGTACCTACTATTTAATCAATCACTTTTAGCAGGCAAGTTCCCGCAAATATGGAAAAATAGCTTTCTCACTCCAATATTTAAGAGTGGAGACAAGTCTTTAGTTGAAAATTACAGACCAATATGCATACAATCGTCGATTCCGAAAATTTTTGAAAAGTTAATTCTTCAAAAAATATGTTCTTGTATTAAATTTAATATCTCATCATTTCAACGTGGTTTTATCTCTGGACGAAATACCTTAACTAACCTTACACTGTACGAACATTTTATCTCAGGTGCCTTAGCTAATAGAGAACAAGTTGACTCGATTTATACAGATTTCAGTAAAGCTTTTGATAAGGTTTGCATTAAAATTCTTCTAAATAAATTGTCTAAACTAGGAATTAGTGGTAAATTATTATGCTGGATTAAGAATTATTTATCAAAACGTGTATTAACTGTATCTATTAAAGGACACTTGTCTTACGAATTTGAAGCCACTAGTGGCGTGCCTCAGGGTTCGCACCTTGGTCCAATACTGTTTTTATTATTTATAAATGATGTCACTTTCATATTCTCCGATGTTAACATATTATTATTTGCTGATGACATGAAAATATTTAAAATCATCAAAAATATATACGACTGCTTGTCCCTACAGTCCAATTTTTTAAAATTCGCAGAATGGTGTACCATCAACAAACTTACACTTAACATTAAAAAATGTCAAATCATGAGTTTCTTCAGAATAAAAAACCCTATCAAATATTGTTACTCACTTAACAACCACAGTTTATTGTCAGTACCTGTAATAAGGGACCTCGGAATAACCTTCGATACTAAACTCCTATTTACTAATCACATTGATATCATTACTAATAAAGCAATGAAAATGCTGGGCTTCATTATAAGAATATGTAAAGATTTCAAAAATATCCAAACATTTAAAATACTATATACAACTTTAGTTAGAAGTCATTTGGAATATAATTCCCCCATATGGAACCCTGTCTACAAAAGCCATGCAAATTCCATTGAAAGAATCCAACACAAATTTCTCAGATCAATTAATTTCAAATTAGGAATTCCCGCGGATGACATAAACTATGATTCTCTATTACAAAAAATGCGACTCTTATCGTTAAAAGATAGAAGAATACTTAATGATCTAATTTTTTTATTTAAAATAAATAACAACTGGTTTGACTCCCCTGAATTAGTTTCACTGGTGAATTATCACATACCTTTTAGACCTACTCGACTCCAAACACCTTTTCATTGTAATACCTCTGGGACCACCGCAGAACAAAATGCAACAATAAATCGCTTACATACTTTTGGCAATAAATATGCTAATATCGATCACGCCGGTAATCTGGCCTCATACAAAAGATGCATTAAACAAAATTTGTCTTCTAGTACCATGTAAACATAATAATTATGTAAACATAATATGCTTACCAGAACTTGCAAAACATTAATTCATTAGAAATCATAGGTACTTGTAAAATTCATCATATCGGTTAATATTTGTAATCTATAATATCTACCTATTAAATATTTTATTTTTATTTTTCTTTGCTCCTTACTTTTTATATTTTATATTTAAATCTTTGTTCTTTTTAAAGACATCTTATATTTCTACATTTAACTTTTTTATTATTATTATTTTATTCTCACTTTTAACTTTTAACTTTTTTATCTTTGGTTAATAATTTAAAGCTTGTACTTTATACTTATACTTTGTACCATATTTTTCACTTTACATTTATATTTTACCCTTTTCCTACTACTTATTACCTTACTACTTACTTTTAACATTTTTTTTTTCCTTATATTTAACTTACATTTATACTTTTAGTTATTCTTCATGTTGTTGTACTATTTATATGTTATGTCAATTATGTTAATGGCACATGTTGTGCCGTATATGTGTAAATAAATAAATAAATAAATAAACCTGAAATATTAATAAAAATAAAGTATAACATAAAAAGCAATTCTATTATATTACTTATACAAAGTTGTTTTATGTTTCTGTATAATGGCTGATTTACCGGCGATATTGGCTGCAATACATAATGTAGAGCAAATAGAAGCAGATGCTTTAATATAATTCTTTATTTATTTCAAATTTATTTATTCTATTTTAGGAAAATCAACAGTTTACAATGTGGTTCATTTATACATGTGTAATTCACCTAACTGAGAAATCAGTCGACAATGCTCCGAAGCAGTTCGGCGAAAAAACGCGGCTTACCGAGCCTACAACACATCTAGAACATCCGAAAACAGAGCAGCATATAACAAATTGGCAAAGGAATGCAAGAGGATCATAAATAGGTCAAAGTTCGAGCACGACCTGCAGATCAGCAAAAAGCTGGCTGCATGCCCGCATGGCAGCAGAGCCTTCTGGTCGCTTGCGGGCTCAATAGGTCGCAATTTCTGCAAATCCAGTCTGCCACCTCTTACCAGACCTGACGGCTCACTAGCAAACACCGCCACCGAAAAGGCAAACCTATTAGGTAAAATGTTTGCGGATAACTCAACCCTCGATGATCGAGGTGCAGTCCCGACGTCGGTTCCTCACTGCGGTTTCTATATGAAAAAGCTGAGGATCCGGCATCGGGATGTGCTCCAGGTTTTACGAGGGCTTGATGTTAATAAAGCTAGTGGGCCTGACGGAATCCCCGCCCTGGTATTGCGGAGGTGCGCTGCAGAAATAGCTCCGATTTTGACGAAGCTTTTCAAAATGTCCCTGAATTCTGGCTCTGTACCCTCTGGTTGGAAAAAAGCGGTTATCCATCCTATCCCAAAGAAGGGTGACCGCTCCAACCCGGCCAACTACCGCCCCATAGCGATCACATCAGTTCTATCCAAGGTGATGGAACGGGTGATCAACGACAAACTGCTCACATACCTCGAGAAGAACAAAATTATTAACGACCGTCAATACGAATTCCGGCGGAACCGCTCGTGCGGTGATCTTCTCGCGTATGTGACGCATGTTTGGGGGCGGTGCCTGGAACGTTTCGGTGAGACCCAAACGGTCGCACTGGATATTTCCAAGGCTTTTGACCGGGTCTGGCACCGAGGACTTGTCAACAAACTGCCTTCTTACGGACTTCCCGCATCCTTGTGTACGTGGATTGCCGACTTTTTGAGGGAGAGGTCGATTCAGACGGTTGCTGATGGCTTCACCTCTTCCTCGCACTCGATAAATGCTGGCGTCCCACAGGGATCGGTTCTGTCTCCGACTTTGTTTTTGTTGCACGTCAATGACCTTTTGACATGTGCACCAATTCATTGCTACGCGGATGACAGTACAGTCCATGATAGCTTTTTGTTTGACAAGCCCCCAAAGGGTGCACAAATTCCAACGGCTCGGAGGGCTTTGAAGCAAAGAATGGACGGTTACCTCGAGAGTGTTTTCTCTTGGGGTAAGAATAATCTCGTCGAATTCAATGTTTCAAAGACCCAATCATGTCTGATTACGCCTAAAAGGGATCGAAATGACAATCTAGTCTCCTTCAACGGTAGCATTCTTCCAAACAGGTCCTCCATTGATATGCTCGGTGTAACTCTAAGTGACCAGCTCAGGTACGGGGGCTCCATCGAGGCCAGAGTTAAGTTGGCCTCTCAGAAACTGGGCGTACTGTACAGGGCCCGCAGATACTTTAATTGTACACAACTGCTAACCCTGTACAAATCGCAAGTGCGCCCCACTGTTGAATTTGGCAGCCATCTCTGGTCTGGAGCCCCAATGTACCTGAAAAACACCCTCGACTCTGTGCAGAAACGGGCGGTCCGCTTGATAGATTCTCCTGTCTTAACAAACGGATTGCAATCTTTAGAGCACAGGCGTCGGGTGGGAATGCTATCCTTGTTCTACCGGTATTTCAATGGAAGATGCTCCGAGGAGCTAGCGTCATTGATCCCCTCGGCACCGGTGCATAGTCGGGAAACACGCCAAACGCGCGCCCAACATATGTACACAGTTGACATTTGTCACATGAGAACGGGACGCTTCTACGACTCGTTTTTGTGTTCAACAGCTCGGCTGTGGAACGATTTGCCGGCCTCTGTGTTTCCTCCTTCCTATAACATGGGTCTCTTCAAGACCCACGTTCACTCCTTCCTCTCCTCAAAAAGACCCTCCTCACAGCATCTTCAAAGATGACATAGGCCCTGAGGGAAATTATTTTCCTCAGGGCCTCCTGTGTGGAGTTAATATAAAAAAAAAAAAAAAAAATCAATTAAAGTTTTTTTTTATTATACTATTGTATTATGTATCGAAAAATTAAACACTACTTACAACAACAAAAAAATATTACGTTATTATAACAAGAGAGAGATTATTATAACAGGAGATACTACATAATATAAGTCATTACAGGTACACATTTAATACATTTTAATAGAGTTTCAATTGAAGATATCTACACCAGAGAGAATGATATGTTGAACATATTCTATTAGCCAAGCATTTTTATTCGAATTTGTTTTACAAATTCACACAATAGAAACATCAAAAACATCAGAAACAAAGACAATATTCACAGAGCTGTCAATATAATCATTAATCATCTCTTTAATCCTTCAACATTGAAGAATACGATAAAATGAAACATTCGACAAGTTCGTCGAGACAAGTAATTTTTCATTCGTAGATGAATTGTAACGAGTAACTCTTAATAGTTCTTGGAGAATTGCTGCCCAGGTCACAATTCTTAGTTAAAAATGTTTTCACCAACATCTCGAATATCTCTGACGTCTTGAAGTTTGCACGTCTTTTTCTGCCTCCATTTTATAGATCAACCTATTTTGGTTGATCAGCTCCCAAAATTCCTTTCCATCATGAGCTATTAAATTTTGAAACATTATTTTGGCTATCAAAAAACCAGACCATGTACCATATTGCTCGCTCCATACGTTGCAACAATTTTTCAACATAAATAAATATAAAAAAAATTGAACCTTTTTTTTTTAATTCTTTCAATTGTTAGTTACATAATTTGAGGATTTTGACCACCATGCTAGGTATACGCCCGTGTTGTGGTGGTCGATGGATTACTGCTTAGGTATATGAAAATGTTACGTACGTCTTCGATGTATTTATTAGATGAGGTCATCGAGCGACACTAATGAGACAATAACGATTTCGACAATCCATCTTCCCATTTACAAACTTTTATTCGCCGAAAGCTCCTCTTTGGTTTACTGCTTGTTTGTCAAACGTTCTACAAGTAGCACGTTTCACAATAACCTGAATACCTATTCACCATCTTATGAGGAAGCCACAAGCCAAAAATATATCTATTCTTAGTGCGCCTTATATCGCCCCGATAGGTAATGGGCATACATATAGCTTGGCGTATAGAATCTAAAGGTCACAATTTCAAGCGCAAAAAAGGTTTTCATTTATTTTGTGAATAATTTTATGAGAAAGTAAAAAAATTGGTCAATGAAAACTGTCAGATATAATTTTAACCATAAAATTTTATTTTTAAGCAGTTGTTTTTAATGGAAAAATATTTTTTTTATTAGTTTATGCTTAAATTTTTTTATAAAGTAAATAACAAATTTATTTTAATTCTATTCAAGGGAAACTGTAGAAAAACTTATTTTTTTAATTTATCCAAAACATATTTTTTTGTTTTTATAATGTATATATTGTAAGGTCCTTACATATGAAATTGGCGTTTTATGTGGGAGGAACATGAAGTCGATTTTTTAAAAATATAATATATTAATTTATTCAAAGTATGTACCATTGCTATCTATGCACTTTTGCCATCTCATAAGTAGTTCATCGATCCCTTTACTAAAAAACCATTCGGACGGGAATCAATAAAATCTTTGAAGGCGGTTTGGACTGCCCCATCGGAGTTGAATTTTTTCCCTTGCAAGGAGTTATCCAAATTTCGAAAAAATTGTAATCTCTTGGGGCAAGGTCCGGAGAGTACGGTGGATGTCTTAGACATTCCAATTGAAGCTCCTCCAATTTGGTAGCCGTCTGTTGTGCAGTGTGTGGTCTAGCGTTATCATGAAGCAGCAGTGGCCTAGAGCGATTAACCAGCCTCGGTTGTTCAGCAGCTAGCTTTTCCATCATGGTTTGCAGTTGCTGACAATAGACATCTGCCGTAATCGTCTGGCCAGATTTAAGAAAGCTGTAGTGAACGACACCATCACTAGTCCACCAAACGCTCAGAAGTAACTTTTTTTGAGTCAATTTTCGCTTGGGGCATGGTTTGGCTGGTTCGGCAGGGTTAAGCCATTGTGATGAGCGCTTCCGACTATCGTACAGGATCCACTTTTCATCACAGGTAATCATTTTAAAATCCCTTCATTATTGTGCCGGTTGAGTAATGCAACGCAGCAGTCAACGCGCGTTTGTTGATTTGCTTCACTCAATTCGTGAGGTTTCCCAATTTGCTTCAAGTGGATTAAAACAGTTTTATCACTAACACCGCAGCCTGCAGCTAACTCGGACGTGGTTTGCGATGAATCCGCTTCCACAGTAGCCTTCAATTCTTCATTATCAAAGGGGCTTGTTCTGCGGGTCGAAATTTCCAGAACGAAAACGTTGGAACCAAAAACGCACTGTGTTTTCTTTTGCGGCACCGTCGCCATACACATCCTTAATCCTTCGAGCCGTTTCTGCAGCACTGGTGCCACGGTGGAACTCGTACACGTAAATAACGCGATATTTCAAGTTTTCCATTTTGTAAACTAAGTGACGAAAAGAAAAAAAACAAATGAATTATAATTTTCGAAACACAGATACATGAGTAAATAGCTGTATAAATTTGAATTTGGAATTCCTAACCAAAGAGATATTTGAGATCAAAGTTGCTAGTATGGCAAAACGCCAATTTGATATGTAAGGACCTAATATAAACCGATTCGTAGTAACGATGAATTGAAAATGGTGATTTAGTTTGTTGAATACAGTCCGTACGAGGTATTTATAATGTCGCTGCAGGTAGCAGCTAGCCTATTCACAGCTTCAATATAGGTTCAGCTTCACGATGAATGCGCTCTGGTTTACACGGCCGAGTGGGGATATTATCAACCCTGTCGGTGGATGTTTGTATTAATGGCGTTGGATCATGATATCACGTGGAACGTTTGCGATTCAATTGTGGAGAAGGATTGCATATTCGTGTGGGTTCAGGATATCGTGTTTCATGATGTTGTTGGCGATTTCAGATGAAAGGCAGCGGGTACCGTACTTATTCATTGTGTACTAGCTCATTCCTACATTTTACATAGTCGTGAATGCAAACGTGAAACGTTATGCACACCTGTAAACATTCAAATACCAATGTTGTTTATTTTATTTGGCATTGTTTAATTTTAGTTTTTATTAAATCTAAATACCGCAAAAGAATCCCAACTGCTCCCAACCACATCGAGCCACTAAGACTAGAGGCATTGTGGGTGAGGAAAAAGAATGTGGCTACTCAAATCTAGTCACTAAACACGGCTAAAGTCATTTCAAGCACCGTTTTAATTCTGAAAGATGGTCTTACACCAGTGTGATTACTGAGAGTAGATATCTTCCACTCTGGAACGTGTCGCAAATATACCTTATAGTATTTTAAATGGTTAAATAGTTAAATAGTGAGAAAAAAAATCATATAATTGATATTCGAACTTGTGGCCTCCGGTTCGCTAGTTGAGAGCCTTGCCCCTCTACCATGGAAGTCGTTAGCGGAAGTATTTACAACGTAATAAATAGGTTTTCAGCTAAAATTTACAGTTATTTTCAGAAGAAATCATCCAACAAAATTAGGCACTAACAATATTATTACACTTAAATTCAAAGCAAAAGTTCGAGAGTTCATAGAACCGGATTTACAGGTAGATTAAAAACTGAATTTTTAATAATATTATCTCTTCAAATGAAAATTTCTTCATAATATTTTAATTAATAAAGATAATATTATCGAAACTCAATCGAAAATGTGAAACAGAAAAAGATACGGATACATCTGGGACTCGAACCCAGGATTTTTCTGTTTCGGATTTTCGATTGAGTTTCGCTAATATTATCTTCATTAATTAAAATATTATAAATTGAGGTTTAACTCATTAAGTTAAAAATAAATATAAAAATGAATGCTAACACCAAATTAAAACATTTCAAAGCAACCACGCGGAAAAAAATGTTATTCGGAAATACGATCATTTTATTAGTAAAAACGGTTAAAAACGGGACTGAAGTTCTTACGAACAAATTAACAGTGTTTAGATGTTTATTGGCGGGAAAATGTAAGAATAATTTGTTGGTACACGTACGAAATTGCGTATACCAACGAATTATTCTTACATGTTCCCGCCAATAAACATTGAAACTCTGCTGATTTGTTCGTAAGAACTTCAGTCCCGTTTTTAACCGTTTTTACGAATAAAATGATCGTATTTTAGAATAACATTTTTCTCCGTGCACTTACCACACCGCTGCTCCACTGAGGACTTCGTAGAATATTTCTATTGGAGCGAGAAAACGCTACAAAAAACACCATTAATGTACAAGTACGAATGCAAAGTATTGATCTGTCATGTCAATTTCAATGTAGCAAAAAATTCGAATTTTAAACATTTCTTTTTCTCTGATATTCAATAAATCTACACTGATTTATTGCAAATCTGCGTACCTTTACATAATTATTGCTTTTTGTCTGCCGTGTGTGTATACATTAACCAATGAATGCATTACGCGCAGAGTAATTATATAAAATTCTTTATTGCACAGTGAACAAAATAAACGTATTTAATCGCCCCCTTTTAATGCGATTGATTTATGAATTATCAATTGACTGATCCAGTTTCAAAAGAATTTCCCATTAAACTGTGTAACATAACATTCAATGACGATATATATTTTTATTATAATATTTTAATTAATGAAGATAATATTAGCGAAAGTCAATCGAAAATCCGAAACAGAAAAATCAGAAAAAGATACGGATACATCTGGGACTCGAACCCAGGACCTCTGGTAATCCGGGCCAACGCGCTATCCGCTGCGCCAACGTATTCATATCCGATTCGGTCATTTTTAACTGTATCATACAGAGAACCACCAACATTTTTTTAATTTTTCTTAACGCATATTTTTATTGGCAGCTATCGTTATGTATGATTTCAAGATTCAACTCGAACTAAATGCCCTCTAGATAGTGTCAGGATAAATGTTATCACTAAGAGGCGACTAGCGGTGGCAAAATGATGAATTCCCAGAGCCGCTTATTATTAAAGGCAAAACAATTAAATTATCGTTATTTAACGGGTAAAATTTGTTTTAAACACAGTGTAGTTCTTGCAGGTGGCCGATGTGAGCGAGCGTGTACAACAAGAGACCTGATCTGTATCAATCCTCATTTTTGAATGATTTATTAACGAAATTAGTTTTCATACAGGGAATACTTAAATACATCATTTATTTTCATAAACATATATTGGATTTTCAATCTGGATGTTGTGTGATATAAATCGTATAATTTTTTTATGAAATATAGAGGAAATGAATTAAAGATTTAATTATAAATACGTTACAGTTTCTTCGCTGGTATTATAATGCGAACACGTGTGAGCTACTGTGATTCAACATCCAAAATATTGCGACATATAACAGTTGAGTTCAGATGGAAAAGTGTAAATCAACCAAACTAAAATAATATTCAATTGCGTACTGCTCTTCGACCTTTTGGTGCTAAAAATTACTATACCGGACTTGTTAGCTGCAGTTCCTTGGCGATAACATGAAATATGATATGTTTGTTTACGATATTTATACACGTAAATATAATGTTATTTTTGTCCCTTTCTGTTCAAAATAAAATATATGGAAAAGAAATGAGACATACTATCGGCTTATCTTCTATATAAGCAATCCTTTTAAAACTACAGTATGTTAAAGGATTTATTTAGCTAACTAGCGCATTAGAATGGGCAAAAATAACTAATTAATAATTATTGTATTTTAAAGAAGAAATATAATACTCGACAGCCTCCGTGGTCGAGAGGTTAGTGTCTTGACTAGCAATACGGTGGGCTCGAGCTCATATTCTAACGTGCACGAGTAAATTTATTTGATTTATTTGTGTTATTTTCACAAATTAATTTAAACGTAAAAAATAATGTGTATTATATTTGCGGCATGTTCCAGAGTAGAGGATACTCTCAGTATCGCCCTGGCGTAATACTACCATTCAGAATTGAAAAGTTATATGAAATGACTTAAGCCGTGTTAGGAGATCAGATCTGAATAGTTCCCCATCTCCTTCCCCTCCCCACTGCCTTCAGTCTCACAACGGTTCTATTAACATTAAAAAGAAATCTTTTCATTTTATTTTTGTTATAAATTAACTCCTTAAATTAACTTGAGGAAAATATTTTTCCCATAGACCCTACGTCATTTCTGGGGATGCTGTGTGAAGAGTTTTTCGAGAAGAGGAAGGAGTGAATATGGGTTGTGAAGAGATCATGTTGTAGAAGAGAGGAAACACGGAAGCCGGCAAATCGTTCCACAGCCGAGCTGTTGAACTTAAGAACGATCCGTAGAAACGACCCGTTGTCATGCGACACGAATGTCAACCGTGTACAAATATTGGGCGTGCGTTTGGCATTTTTCCCAATTATACAACGATACCAAAAGGATCATAGATGCTAGATCCTCGGATCATCTTCCACTAAGAAGTAGAACACAGACAGTGTAGATGATGGACACTGCAACGCTGTCCGAAACGTCGGCTAAAGAAGGAGGTAGCACAACACGGCATAACACCCCAAAAACAAACAACGAAAACACAGACATCGTTCACGAATGAGTCGTAAGAACGACCCGTTCTCACGTGAAAGATGCTGTCTGCAAAAGTTGGGTGCGCCTTTGGTGTAAATTTTAAAAGAATTAAAAATAATATACGAGTATATCATACTGGTATTTGCGGCACTTTCCGGAGTGGAAGACACTATCAATATCACCCCGGTGTAAGACCACCATTCAGAATTAAAATGTTGCTTGAAATGTCTTTAGCTGTGTTTTTTCCTGGCCATTCAGATCAGAATGGCCAGGTAATTCCCCAGCTTCCTCTTCCCCATCTCCTTCCCCTCATCACTACCTTCAGCCTCCAACACACCCCATATAGCCTCACTGGCTCAAGACGGTTGGGAGGAATTGGGACTGTTTGGCGGTATTCACAATTAAAAAATGTTTTAATTTTTTTTTTTACTTTCACTTCACACAGAAGGCCCGGAGGAAAATAGTTTTCCCTCAGAGCCTATGTCATCTCTGGGGTGTGTGTGAATGGTTTTTAGAGGAGAAGGTGTGAATATGGGTCTTGAAGTGATTCATGTTGTAGAAGGGAAGAAACACAGAAGTCGGCAAATCGACGGCCGGCGTAGTCCAATAGTAAGGCTCTGGACTCTCAATCTGAAGGTCGCGGGTTCACCCGGCGTGCGCTAATAAATTTTATTTCATTAATTTGTGTTATTTTACAATTAATAAATTAAAAATAATATACCTATAGTATATTTGCGGCATGTTCCAGAGTGGAAGATACTCTCAGTATCGCCCTGGTGTAAAACCACCATTCATAATTAAAACGTTGCTTGAAATGTAGCCGTGTTTGGTGACCAGATCTGAATACCCAGGTACTTCCCCACCTCCCTCTTCCCTCTTCCCCATCTCCTTAACCTTCCCACTACCTTCAGCCTCACAACATAGCCAATTGGGGATGCCATAGTCTCAGTTGGGACTCTCATGCGGTATTCATATAAAAAATCGTTCCACAGCCACAAATGCGAATGAAATATCGTTCGTTCCGAACCCAAGAACGTGCCGTAGAAAGGACCCATTCTCATGCGACACGAATGACAACTGCGTACAAATTTTGGGCGTGCGTTTGGCGTGTTTCCCAATTATGCAACGGTGTCGAAGGGACATACGCTAGTTTCTCGGACCATCATCCATTTAAATACCGAATGAATACGGACAGCATTCCCACATGACGCCTGTGCTCTAAAGATTTCAATCCAGTTGTAATTGGGGAAGCTATTAAACTGATCGCCCGTTTCTGCTTAGGGTTAAAGATTTTTTTAAAGTATTTTAGGGCTCTAGACCAGAGGTGGCTGTCATATTCAACGGTGGGGCGCACTTGTGATTTCTACAGGATCATCACCAGGGATTTCTACAGGTCAAGGATATCCCCGATATACATAGGTATATAAAACGTACCCATATATCACGTCATTTTCATAAGTCAATTTTTATTGTTAACAACATACTCAACTTCTCGCATGCTAAAACCGGGAAGCGGTTTAAAAATAAGTGTGATGAAGTAATTTTTCCCTTGAGTACGACACTGTAATAGCCCCAGCGTGGCCGCCTACTAGACTTATCACTTTTTATTAATATGAGACCCGTATCTTTTTCTGATTTTTCTGTTTCGGATTTTCGATTGACTTTCGCTAATATTATCTTCATTAATTAAAATATCATAATTTGAGGTTTAACTCTTTAAGTTAAAAAGTTAAAAATAAAAATATATTTTTATTATTTTCCTTTCATCATTTGTTGAGTAGGGTTTGAGATGTATCTAGCTGGCTTTGAGGTGATTTTTCACAAAAACGGCGCTATACAAGTCATCCAAATATTAGTATTAGATCAAGTCACTAAAAATAGTTAAAGATTCTGAGCGGTGGTCTCTGATCAGAGCGATAGGTACTGATAAGCGGCCCCTCCACAGGCGAGCATATCCGCGGCGAGCAGTCCGAGCTTGACGTCACACGAGCATGCCTGCACGTGAGGATTGATTTATTCGGTGGACGTACAAAAATACTCAGCGCTCGTTTATGACGTCATGCCGCTGTGGAATGGCCATTGTACAGACTCCCACTCACAAACAAATCACAAACATGCAAAAAGTGTTTGAAATTTTTTCGTTTATAATTTTTTTTTAAAGTAGATGAATACATTAGCCCATTTAGGTATTTCGAGGAGCGGCTATCAGGTGCACAATCAAAGAGTTGCTCTGCAACGGAGATCATCATAGGTCATGTTTTTGAAATAACACTTTTCCTTCCTTGTAAAACTTAACAAAAGTTTTTTTTGTTTTATGATTTAGAAACACTTCTGCTAAGGCAAACAATCTGGCTTGTCAGGTCATGTCTTTATTGTAGGTAGGTATCATTGTTTACATTTCAATTTTTGAACCTCGCCTGTGTTGAAGTTGATAATTTTACAAAATAATATAGGTACTGAATGAACAATATTGTTGCATTAATGTTTCTTACAGATAATTAATCCCTACTAAGCTGTAGGAACCTAATACATTCGAATGCAAACATTTAAGATGACCATGTGTTGAAACTTGCTTTGAAATAATATGTTAAAAAGGACTAAGATGATTTTTTTTAAATGTATGTGCATAATAACGTGAAAGGGCAAAGATAAAAAACATGTTAGCGATGCTCGGCTAACACAAATAATTTAACAATCCTTTTAAAAGTTCACAATTAACTAGATGATTCTGCGATATTCTGGAAGACTATCAAATATAAGTGGAGCCCGATACAAATTAGATAAAGTTAGATTTCAGGCCAGAGTCAATTCTTACGAATTTTGTGCGTTCATTCTGCAATATTTATATTATAAAAAAATCTACAAAGCGTTTGTGCCATTTATGTATATAAAATATACCCATAGATTAAAATAGGAATTCTTACAGTGAATTATATTGAACTAAACATTTTATACTGTCAGACTATTCTGAGGAAGAGCTGTCCTATGACAGCTCTTCCTCGTAAGGCGTAAGTTAACGTGATTTATCACCGTAAAATATAATAACATTCGTAATGTCATGCTAAAGATCTCGCGAGAAATAAAATAATTGTTTCATTAATGTCGGTGTCATTACAATAATAATTGTTCCACCTTTCGGGAAATTCTGAAATAACATCTGGGTTGCTTTGTTCCAGAGCTTTTGGAGCTTATTTGGATAGCGCCTCCATTCGGAAAACATTTGAATTGATTTGCTCCACTGTAGTACGAGTTGTGTATTGTTCCACGGTGGAAGTTTATTTGGCTCGCAAAATAATATTTTACTGATGCCCACATAATAATAATGTAAATTTGTCGGTGTTTATTACAAATCTTGAAGAGAAGTAAAGGAACTACATATTTGATAGCGGTATTAAAGCATGCACAGTTAATATCGGAATACATTGATGTTTATTGTGGCAATATAACATAACTAGCCATAAAATAACTAGGCCCTGCGGGCGGCTTTTCGTTCTGCTTCGCCCAGTTATGGTGTTGGTGATCACCCTTTTGCAAAACTAACTACTATTAACATAAAACTACAGAATACTTATATTTAATAGATAGATATAAAATAGTAGATATTCTTACATTAAGACCGTGAATAATGAGAGGAACACTCTTCACCCCAATATAAATCTTGTTATTATTGAATGAAAGCGAAAAATGTTTCTTCTCCAATACCATTTATTGGAAAACTAACGCCCCTGCCATAGATTACCCCAAGTGGTTCGCTACGTTTAATGACTTAGCAGGTGTGCCCAGGTTCATTGGGTGAGGTTTTTGACATGAGTTTGCCCACCTACTGCGCGGCGAGCCAGATAGGGAGGGACTGGTTGATGGTACACATTTTATTTCTCCAACCGGACTCTCTCTACCCATCGCCTTGTAGCGCAATGGGAGGGGTGGATTCACACGTCCGTCACTCCTGGACATATTGACCCCCAGATCCCCATCCACCCTTCATATTTTTTCCCCTTAAATATAGTATTATAGATTGCGCCACTTCCGTTTGCATATCGCACGTTGAGCGAGTGATAAGTGTGAATATCACGGCAGCAGCTGCGTGGAAAATTGCACGCACACGGACGGGTCATAACGGCTTTCGTACAGTGGGGCGTCGGAGATTTACTCGGAGTTGGGTTCTTCTTTGAACCATACGGGCATTACCGTATATACACTTCGATATTACTCACACGTATCTATTGATTTATTTTGTTGGTTAAAAATAAACAAGACGAGATAGATGTTGGCGATAAGTATATACTCACAAAAATAATTGCCTTCCTCAATTTAATCTATGAACATCAAATAAGTCTACAATAATACAGAACATTAAATAAATTCTTCGATTGTCATTTTTATTCCATCAACTCACATATTAAAAAAATTTTCTGTTGCAACACATTTTTCATCTGCAATAAAATTTTATATTTTTTGCTTGCAGTAAATGGGTACGAATCTTTTGAACCTCGAATTATTCAATTAATAAACCAGTAATCAATAAATTTATCAATTTCGAAAGCTGAATCAAAAATATTTATTATTAATATACACAATTTGGAAGGCGGTACGAGTACCGCTGCCCCGGGAACCATTTATTGGATAACCATCATGATCGCATCAGCCCACCAACTGCGTGGCAGGCCTAGACTGGTTGAGGTAAAACTTTTGATCTCTCCAGCTGGACTCTCCCGGAACATCGCTTTGGACCGCAGTGGGAGGGATGGATTCACATGTTTGTCATTCCTAGAGACACCGATACCCAGATTCCTACCCACCCCTCATACCATTTTCCTTCCCAGAACTTCCTCTCCTTTCTTTCCTCGAAATTCCCTCCACACAGCATCCCCAAAGATGACATAGGTCCTGAGGGGAATTATTTTCCTCAGGTCCTCCTGGGTGGAAGTAATGTTTAAAAAAATTTAAGTACAATACTAACGAACACACAAACATTGAATTGGTAAGATTGGCAGTAGTTTTCCGTTAATCCAAAGATATAATTTATATAAGTTTTAACTAGATGAAACGACAAAATAAATACTTAATTTTAGATATAAAAGAAACCACTTACTTTGTGTAAAACCACGAGATTTTACTCATTTATTTTACCGACCGGTTTCGCTTTGCTCAAGCATCTTCAGGGTACAAATTAATTGATGCGAAACCGGTCGGTAAATGAATAATTAAAAACTCGTGGTTTTACGCAATATAACTGATATATTTTTTATTAAATATGTCAAACCGTCAAAAGCAGGCGTCGGGTAGGAATGCTATCCTTGTTCTACCGGTATTTCAATGGAAGATGCTCCGAGGAACTAGCGTCATTGATCTCCTCGGCACCGCTATATAGTCGGGAAATACGCCAAACACGCGGCGCCCAACATATGTACAATTGTACATGGATGACATTTATCACAAGAGAACGGCTCGCTTCTATGACTCGTCCTTGAGTTCAACAGCTTGGTTGTGGAACGATTTGCCGGCCTCTAGGTTTCCTCCTTCCTACAACATGGGTCTCTGAGACCTATGTTCACTCCCTCCACACAGCATCTTGGGCCCTGAGGGAAATGGTTTTCCTCAAGGCCTCCTGTGTGAAGTTAATGTAAAAAAATCCACAAAGTGATTGCTTTGAAAAATAATAACTTCATTTTAAACCCACCAATTTCCTTCCCTTTCAAAAATCACTTCGAATCATTTATATACAAATGGCCCCAAGCGCGGTCCTTGGTGAAAACCGATGTACTCGTATCTACGAATAAAATAAATAAACCAATACGACGCAATAATATTATTTGTTTTTGCTCTCATAATGTCTCCATTTGTAATAAACGTAAGTGAGTACCTGTTTTATTTTATGGTCGTATAAAATCCTACGGAGTTCCATTATTGTCGACATCATCCAATTCATTGAATAAACACTTTTATTATTCTGTCAACAATATCCCATTTATTTTCAGGCAATATTTAATCCGGAAAATAATTTATAAACATCAATGAATTTTTTCATTGTAGTTCATTTCCCTTCACACAAAAATCTATTTGCGATATTTTGAGTATGAAATTGTTATACAAACATATTATTAATTATTTTACATTAAAATTATTTTATCAGCCAACCTCATTGTCGCTTTTTTATTTATTTAATATTTGCAGTTTTTTTTTCCAATAAATACACAATTTTCACATGTTATATAGTGTTAAAATGGTAGAAAAGAATAGCTTTTCCTCGACATAAAGAGACAATGCTCCTGTGTTTGGTGAGGGAATTTTAGTTCAATTATATAATATTATGTATGAAAGTAAATAATACAATATGGTAAAAACAAGGGATAATTAAGAAAATGCATGATTTATCAATAACAATAACAATAGAAGATTTGAAAGAAATAATAATAATAGTGAATGGAATGGAATGGAATAATGGAATCTTTCAGTAGTTTTAGGGAATTTTTTAATTTATGCTGAAATTCCTGAATATTTTCGATATAAGGCTCTATAAGGATATTTATTTTTTATCATAGAAGAAGAAGATAACACTAATAATCTACATTTAAATATGAAAATGAACAAGCCCCAGAAAAATAATAAAAGACAAGAACATTTGTCTCGGTTGCGACCGTTATATTTTATCGTTTTTCTGTGCCTTGAAATGGTTGAAGCTATGTTTGGCATCAGATTTAAGAGGCTAGACTTTGAACCACACGCGGAACACCCGCGTCTGTCATTCTGTCCCGCTCACAATAAGCTCACGCACACTTACAATACATGCGAATGCGAAATGTGCGAATGAGACAACGCTCAAATTTACCTACAGAAATCGCTCGAAAAGAGGTTTATGGAGAATACACTTTTCTACACCGAAACTTTCACGAAATAGAAATTTAAAAAAATATATATTTTTTAGAAAGAAGAAGCTACGTTGGTAGGTTTTTATAATTTTATAATTCTTTATGAGAGTTGAGTTAGCAGCACTTTTTCCTTAAATAATATTTTTTGATAAATCGTACATGTTTGACAGTGAATGTTTACGTTAATACGAAACGCATCGAAAATTCTAAAACATACCGACATATTTTTCACCCTCTAGAAGGCAGTATAAAAAAAATATATTCATTTTGTGCAATTTTCGATGTAGAAAAGTGTTTTTTCCCGGGCGCCCTTTTTGTATGGGCCGAAAAGCGATGTCTATCATCTTAAATAGGCAATCTTCCAAATTTACATTATATTCCCTTCCGGTTATCCAATTCCTCCAGTCTCACAACATTCTACAAAATTCATTAGTTTTAATTCAACTCGCCCTTCTTGCGCTGAATCGAATAAAAATTGAAAATTGAGGATAATCATATTATTTACATATACCTACGAGTATACAAAGAACACAGTTTTTTTGCGACAAAACGTTAATGCACGGGACAGAGGCGAAGATCACATCAAAATATACTTTATAACACAATAGCGCTCGCCATACAATTCCATACAGACCCGACACACGTAAAAAGATGATGCGTTATAAGCACGGTTCGAGTCTTCGCCATTCGCCGTTATTCGCCGTAACCGCTGTCGATGCGATATTTGTCGATCCCCCCTGGGCCGTAAACAGGATAGGGGGTCATTTTAAATAAGCAGCCGCCGTGCTCAAGCAGCTGTCAGCCGTCAAGTTGACAGATCCAATATAAATAAATGGTATTTCGCGGCCGCTCCCGAATTCTACTGACCCCCACTTCTGCCGTAGGAAGAAATCTTTTATAACGTAGTGTGTCGGTAGAAAAGATAAGCGGCGTAGGTCGCGCTCAATAACGCTAGCGCTTTTAACGCTGCATTTGTCGCCCCTTTAAACCTTTTAAATTTATTTATTTATTTAATTTCTACGGTAAAATAAACCATAAACAGTAGTTATATGACACAATTAGAACCATAATAAAATATTAGCAATCATTTTAGATAAAGAATAACAAATTAACTGTGGCATTTGATTGTGAAATGACATCAGAGATATGAGCAAGAGATAGGTACAAATACATCCAAATTATATAGTATAAATAAGGTAAACTTAGATTGAATTAATATTGATCGAAAATATAAGATAGCATAGCCCTTTTGTATCTACTTTCCGTGCAGTTAAATATATCCGCTACATCAGCGTATCTATTACTAACTGCATGCAACCTAGGTAAAAGCGAGTTTTTGGAATACGTAGTCCTGGTGTTGTTACATTTAAACAGGACTTTAGAACGAGTAGCTCTCGTAGGTATATGAAATTCAATGAGGTTAGTTAAATCGGGACTGTCTATACTACCATTTACAATTTTGAACATAAATAATAAGTCGAATATAATTCTTCGGTCTGGGATTTTTAATAAATTTAATTCTTTCATCAAGTAATTATAGTTTATGTTTTCAATAGGAATACCGAGTTTGAAATTAATGTGTCTTAGGAATTTATGTTGAATTTTTTCGATTGAGTCTGAATGTAATTTATAATAGGGGGACCAGATCGAGGAGTTATATTCGACTTGACTACGAACTAGGGATGTATACAAAATTTTTAATGTTGAAATATTTCTGAAACCTCTGGAATTTCGAAGAATGAAGCCAAGCATTTTCATCCCTTTATTATTTATTGTGTTTATATGTGATATGAAGTTTAATTTAGAGTCGAAAGTTATGCCCAGATCATTAATTTCTTCGACAGAGGTAAGGGTTGAGTTGTTAAGTTCATATAGATAAATAATTGGTTGACTAATTCTGTAAAAACTTATTGAATGACACTTATTTATATTCAGATAAAGTTTGTTAAGAGAACACCAATTAATTAACCTGTTTATGTTATTTTGTAGACAGATACAATCTTGCTTTGATGCGCTTTTAATTATTTTAAATATTTTTAAATCATCAGCAAAAAGTAGTACATTTATATCATAATCAAATATATTAACAATATCGTTTATAAACAGTAAAAATAATATTGGGCCTAGATGAGACCCTTGTGGTACACCACTGGTAGCTATAAATTGATAGGAAATGAACAAATTGATTTTTACAAGTAGAACTCTATTAGTTAGATAGCTAGCAAACCATTCTAAAAGTTTTCCATCAAAACCGAGCTTATGTAGTTTGACCAGGAGAATTTTATGGCATATTTTGTCAAAGGCCTTGGTAAAGTCCGTATATATGGAATCGACTTGAGTTCTGTTAGTTAATGCGTTCGATATATAGTTTTCATATAATGAGAGATTTGTCTGAGTTGATCTGCCCGACAAAAATCCGTGTTGATTCGGAACAATGATATGTTTAATACATGGTGAAATTTTATCAAGTAATAGTTTTTCAAAAAGTTTTGGAATTACAGATAGCTTACAAATTGGTCTATAGTTAGTAACATCACTTTTATCACCTTTTTTGAATATAGGTGTTAGATAACAACGTTTCCAAATGTCAGGGAAGCAACCTGTGTCAAGGGATTGATTAAACAATAAACAAATTGGCTCAGCCAGTGAAGTTACGCAATTTATCAGGATATTAGGATCTACATTATCAGGCCCTGCCTTTTTTTCTCTGTCTAGAGATTTAATTTTAGTTTTCACATCGTTTATATTGATGTGTACGGCAGGTATATGTATGCTGTCTTTAAGGGACGAAGGTGGTAAATAATCGTCTGGGATATCTTCGTCATAGACACTTTTGAAGTAATCAGCAAAATAGTTAACTTTTACTTTCATATCAGTACTAATCTTTTCTTTGAAATGCATTGAGATGGGTAAACCTTGTTTGTTTTTTCTGAGAGAGTTAACATGTGTGAAAAAGTTTTTTATGTTTGAAGGTATAGAATTTTCGATTTTATTTATATAATTAAAATACGATTTTTTTGACAGTTTTTTACATTGAGTTCTATAGTTGTGAAATATCTTATAGTCGCTAAGGGAGTTTGATTCTTTAAAGTTTTTGTGTGCAATTTTTTTACAGATAACTAGGTTAATTAGCTCGCCGCTGAACCATTTTGGAAACTTTGCTTCCTTGAAGTGTGATAGTGGTACATACTTTTCAATTGCCCTATTAATAATTTTGTAAAATAGTTCAAGATTATAGTTGATATTATTATTGTGTTGGAGTAATCAGCTTTAGAAAAATTATAAGTAATGTTAGGAAGATTAGTCGTATTATCTGGTGAGTTATTAGTCATGATGGTTATGCTTAGGGCGGGGTGGTGGCAGTCTAAGGGGAGGAGCTCATCAACTGATTTAACAATATGAACTGATAGATCACTGCAGATTACTAAATCTAGCATCCGATTATTAGTATTGTATACTTGATTGACTTGATGTAGGGAGAGTAAGTTCGTCATATCTATTATTTCACGAGCATTTTCTGGAAGGCTTAAGTTGTTATTAGAGTTCTTATTCATCCAATCAATGCTAGGGGTATTATAGTCACCAAATAAAATTGTTCTGGCATCAGGGTATTTATTTTTAAAGGTTTCAATGTCATCTATGTGGTTTCTGTAGACTGTGATGTTGGATCCAGGAGGAATGTAGACACGTCCCAGTAGAATTTTGCCTGCTTTTTGAATTTGATTAATTTGACGCTTATATGAAATGGCTGGGTAGTATTCAAATATATGGCGCTTAAAATAAATTTAAAATGCTAAGACATTCGCACACATGTGATAAAACCACCATTATTTGATGATTTCTGGACCCAATCAGCCTTCATTTGAAGTCGGATTGTTTATATATCTACTAATAAACGTGCAAGAAGTTCAAATATAAGGCGAAATAATATTTTTCCCTTTCGCTAATGACATTTACTTGTATGTAAAGAAAGAATTAATAGGCTTTTCTATTTTGCACAGAATAGAGAGACACTTATTGATATTGCCAGCATTTTTCCTTCATGAAAAAGCATCATATATCTGAAATATGTTTCCCTCAAACATTGAAAAATCTATTGTCAATAAGTATAACGTTCAAATATGTAATACCAATTGGCAAAATACTATTATTCCCTTTCACCAAAATAGGTTTTTCATATTTAACACAGAACAGTCGACAGACGTGGAGAGTGCCCGTACTTGTCCCACATATTGAAAGACAATGGATAGGTAGCAGGGTTGTTGCGGATGGAAAAATTTTGACAAAAGCGGGAGCGGATACGGATTATTAGAAGTTCACATCCGCGGACGCGAATGCGGATGCGGATTTCAAGATTTTTTAAAGATATTTCAATTTTAAGTACATAAATAAATGAAAATCGATTAAGCATTTTAAGTCTAAAGCTTTATAATGAAATAATTATTTAATTATTAAATTTGAAAATTGGTGAATTATATTTAATAAATAGTAATACAAAATAAGTCCAGATACTGCGTTTTATTACTGGCGGCGTTTTTATTTACTTTTTCACTTACAGCCTTACTAAAAAAAAAACACTCCGCAACCGTTAAAGGATGTTTTTGTGAATCTTTAGATTTGGTATGTATTTGAACGCTGTATTTTACTTGTTTAAATTGGAGTTTTCATAATAATCCGCTAGGTGGTATGATTGATGCGCCTGCGCATTGCTTTCCCGCTGAAAAAAAATAGCCGCGAATGCGAACTCTACGAAAAAAAGTCGGTCGCGAATGTGTGTGTGATTAAGAAGATGTTTTAGTTAATGATTTCAATCCTTATGACTAATTCGCACTCATATTCATGTACTCAATATATTTACTATTAATTTGTGTTGTTTTTCGTTAGTTTAAGTCAAATTGTGACACAAAAATCGTATGTTCTAAATTGAACTGTCAGAAAATGGTTCTATAGATTATAGTCAGAAATAATTTGCATTTTAAGATCTTTATTATATTATAAATTCTTGAAAGTGATGTTTTTTGGTGACTAAAATGTCTAATACATATTTTAATAAACGTACCGAAGAAATGAATGTCTTAAGATGTGCAAGCAATGTATTCAAACGTGAGTTTTTTTATTGTAAATTTTTGGGAATGAAAAGCGAATTTCAAGATTTTTTTATATTTTTTTATTGTGTGAAGGAGTAAATAGTGAGGTGACAGTTTTGTTTCAAAATCATTAAATAAAAGGACTGTGTTTTTGAATTTTGAATTTTTCCAAGTATTTCAATGTTTTAATAGAAAGTGTTTGGGGCAAGTAAGTTTTTTTTCAACTTGATGTTTGAAGCTTAAAATACTACAGTTTTTAAACACTTAAGTATATTTTAATATATGGTAATCTTAAAGGTAATTAAATTTTGGTTCTAAAATGGTATTTGTTTTTACGACATCTCAAAAAATAATAAATATATAGGACCTTAAAAAAAAAAAAACGAAATTCGTTAAAAATTATAAATGGAACAAATATATACAACAGATAAACTACCCTCCTTGGCCGTGTAAGCAATGTACATATCTTTCCATGAACAATTTTTTGTCAGTTCTTAATTAGTAAGAATTCTTCATACATGGTTATTTGACCATTGTAAAATTTTTTCAGAAAGTTTATTAGTAAGGCTGGTAAAATACGACGTTGTCAGATCAAAACCATATATTCTGTTTAGTAAGAATTTGAAAAACGAAATGTACAGACTTTACACAGCGTGCTACAGAAACACCGTTTAACGGCCGCTGAGTGTTTTAAGTAAGGCTGTTAATGTTTAAACCGAAATAATCACAAACCACGAAAAAAACTTGGATAAACACAGTAATGGGAATAGCATCGATAACTAAAACAAAACGAACACAACCTGAAGGATCTTGTCACCAATGTATGCTTTCCTATTGGTCAGTTAGAGAGCGAACTTCGGTGCTAGTTTCTCTCTCTCTCTTCTTTCAACGAAGATAGCAACTAGCAAACACGCGCGAGGCACGCACCACTCTGGCCCCGCCCACTTCCTTTACATGTCGTTACTTTTTGCAGATAAAAGCTTTGCATTAATTGATGCGGATGAAGATGTCAGATGCGGATGCGAATATCCGTAGCACCCCTGATAGGTAGGCACCTTTTGTAAAGTTTCCGCCAAACACTGAGTCACCAAGTGGACATTTCCCCCTGCTTACATAATGTGTTCGCGTATTGGCTAATCTTTCGATCGTAAAATTCTTGGATATAGCAAAACGATGAAACCACTCAGGCGATGGGATACTAAAAGATTTTTCTTGATGATTTCACCTTTATTCGAGTTTAACAATTTCAATTTCTTGGTATCACTTTGCTTCTGTGCTAAGCTTGCACATTATTTATTGTTCAATTTCATTGTTGACACAACTTCTTGAAACTATTACACAAACTGATGCTTTCTTTAATATATACAATCTAAACACACTTTTCTCGTCTCCCATTGGAGTACATACACCTGTACAATTGACTTCTTTGTTCGATCGAAGTCTGCACGTATTTATTTTTTATTTTAACCGCTTGGACACATATTGTTTTCACGATAATTTAACGTAGGTAGACATAGGAATGACGTCTGCCGCGTACCTGAGTTATATGATTTTTTTAAACATAAATTATCCCCAAAAATGTTTAAAAACTATAATAACTATTTCAATCATCAAGCTTACTGTCAAACCAAGGGTTCTAGCATAGTGAAATTGATAAATTTACAATATCGGTTCGATAGGCATAACTTTTGATGATTTTATATCGATATCGCGAGCGCGGTTGCACTGTTGACAGCCCAGCCGATATTGAAAGGGAATAAACAAAAAATCGATGTACCTACGCTGGCAACACTGGCGGCCGACTGATGTAAAAAAATAAAAACTATTAGCAAGCAGCTCATCAAATTGTTTTTCTGTCATCGTCAAGTGATTTCTATATCCTTCGGGGTCTTCTAGGGCCATCTCTTTCAAAATTGTGTTGGATGCGCCTAATTCACTCCTTCTCATGATCCATTTTCTCACCCAAGTACGACGTTCTTTTGTGTGTTTTCATAATCTCCAGCTCCTCTCGCAGAACATCAGAAATTAAATAGACGCAAGCATTAACAATTTCAGTTGACGCCATTTTGAATGTCAAAATCGGTTTTACTTAAATTGATATGTGTGAACAAAATCTTATTCAACTTTTATCGTTAAATAAAAGTGGGTCAACAAAAATCGAAGCGTCAGAACGCGCCAATACGCTTTGTTAGATCTCCTACATTCATCAATAAGCATAAGAATAAGTTATTTTTTATAACGAACGACATTATTTAAAAAAAGTGTTTACATTGACAGCTTATCTGACACTCAGAAAGCCGCGCTAAATTTTGCGGTTTTAATCAATGGAATGTCATATGTTTACCGTGCTCATAAATAACGCCAACTTACCATAGATGACGAATTTAGACAATATCGTAATGACATATGGTTTTATCAATCGACCGTGCTAGACCTCCAGGCGTCCTATGTCTGCCTTTCAGCAGCCATCTTGTAAATATCGTTAAATGTTTCATGGCCGAGCATTCATGTAAAGTTAATTTCCCACAAGAGCTCTTTTGTCACTGGCTCTCCCCGTGTACACGGAATAACAGCCATGTTTCTGCTTCCCACCCCCACAAAGTAACAACTTTTTGTTTTCCTGTGCAAAATGTTGCAAAAAGCCGCATTTGTCGACCCAGGCCGTTCTAGTTCTTACGAACTCTATATTCTAATTAACGAAGATAATATTAGCGAAAGTCAATCGAAAATCTGAAACAGAAAAATCAGAAAAAGATACGGATACATCTGGGACTCGAACCCAGGTCCTCCGGCAATCCGGGCCGACGCGGATTGCCGGAGGACCTGGGTTCGAGTCCCAGATGTATCCGTATCTTTTTCTGATTTTTCTGTTTCAGATTTTCGATTGACTTTCGCTAATATTATCTTCGTTAATTAAAATATTATAATTTGAGGTTTAACTCTTTAAGTTAAAAAGTTAAAAATAAAAATATAAAAACTCTATATTCTTCTCCGTTTATCCTCCTTGTTTCTTCATTTCTTCTTTATGCCTAAATTTAATACGGAAACATTGATGATAAGATACCGCTAAAGTTTTGTAACTGTAGCGAATCGGTAAAACTCCTTAATCTTTCCTGATTGTTCAACTGAGTGGAAGATTATGGAGGGTAGGAAAGAATATAAATGTAATTTTCACGTTATTTCCGCGCAAGACCCCTGTTAAAAAAATAACTTCACATCCTATGTCATCTTTTGTGATGCTGTATGGATGGTATTTTATGGCAAAGAAGGAAAGGATGTTCTGGGAAAGAAAAAGTATGAGGAATGGGTAGGAATCTGGCGGTCAATGTGTTCAGGAGTGACGAACGTATGAATCCTTCCCTCCAACTGCGGTTCAATGCGATGGATCGAGAGAGCCTGGCTGGAGAGGTCAAAAGGCCTCCATCACACAGTCTCTGCCGATCCGGCCCGCCACACAGTGCAAAAGCATCCGCCGCCAAGATCCAGACAAACCTCACTCCATAAGCCCGGACACTACCTAGTCCCCAAACGTAGTAAACCACTTGGAGTGACCTATGGCAGGGGTGTTTGTTATCCAAAATTTGATTCCCGAGATGATATATCAAAATATATATGATTATTTAGATTTGGTCAGTAAAATAGCTAAACTCAGAGATGTTTTATAATCAGGGAGATAATAGAGGCACAAATAATACATTATAAAAAATATATAAATTAAAATAATAATACATAATAAACACGTATTATGTGAAGAAATAAAAACAAATTCATCCATTTTGGGTACTCCAATTAGAGGGTAGAAGGAATGGGTAGATGAAGCATATGGAGAGGAAGGTTGGAAAGAATGTTAGCTATTCAAATCTGGTCACCAAACACGACTAAACCCATTTCAAGGAGCTTTTCGATTCTGAATGATAATTTTTCACCAAGATGAAAAATTATCATACTGAGAGTATTTACCACCACCGTAGTCTTTCCCTGTAGGTATTACGATTAGAATAGTAATTCAATTTTTTTTATTATTTATTTTAGACTTACGAATGGCATGACCTTTACGCTTGTTACTAGAATTACCCAGGGAATTTTCAAAATGCCAAAAATTAAGTACCCAGATTTAAAAAAGCCTATGTCTATGTAAAATTCTCAGAGTTCATTGGATATTAAATTTAAAAAAAAAAACCCATTCGTAAATATCGTGATGTGGGTTTTATGTGAATTTTAAATATTGAAGGACCTTTGAAATGTGTTTGTGTGTGATTTAACCACTTCCATTATAAGTAGAAAATATGTACAGAAGACACACTTATTTGCTATTTCATAGAATGACGTCTTTATTATATATTCGTATGTAGAAGAGTGTATTATGATTTTTTTTTAAATTTACATAGCAGTGCTTGGAAGCCAGTGAATGAATTTACATTTTCCACCCTCTACAAATGTCAAGGGTTGAAGAAGTCGCAAGTAGTGCAACACGAGTTATTAGGGTTGCATTAGTTGCTACGCTAAGAGTATCTTAACCATGTCGGTTCTACCACAGGCGTTCAATTGTTAAGATTTTTGTATGAGGTGGAATGTTTAATCAGGGCGTTAATCATATCACCAATCACCACACAGAAAAACAAAATAAGCACGTAAAAGTACAAATATTGCTTCTCTATTGTTTTCTTATTGCTATAATATCAACATGATTCATTAGCGTTTATTACAATTTTCATTTAATGCCATTATCTGTCATTCATCACGCATCTGGACCAGAAAAAATAACATAATATACAGGTGTAAAAAATGTAAATGAAATTTTTGTGTCCGGTGATATTTTTGATATTTTTATCAACTTAAAACATAAAAAAATTAGTAGGTCTTGGACAGTAGGGTTAAAGTGAGGGTTTGGGTGGTTAAGTGAGTGACCAGTGACGTCATCTGAAAGATTTTTCTTGTTTTTAGGTTTTGATGAAGAAAAAAAAAAACAAAAAAGTGACCGTATGCCAAAATATCATTTACATTTTTAACTCTAAATAATGCCAGGAATTATTAGTTAAGTCAAGTACGTCCCTTAACACACTGCAAATAATATAATCGTCACAAGCTTTTTTTATGCTATTCGCTTAAGGCTAACTAGAATAATGTATTTATTTCTGCACGTTTGTAAAAAGACATCTTTCAATACCACAAATAGCATTTCAATTGTTAAGCTTTTTGATTTCAGTAATGAAAACTTGTTTGTGAATTTTAAGTATCGCATCCAGATTGTAGCGATTACATATCGATCACGGAAATTTGAAGTATTGTAAATAAAAATTATAATTGTTATTACTAGGACAACTGCAGATCGCTAACGTACAAACAAAAGTTGATATCGAATATATTAAAGACACTTGGTCATTGTGAACTGTTACTTATTCGTTGGCGATCTGAAGTCATGCCAGGGAACGACGAGAAGTTACCGAAAGTTATCCTATCAATCCTTATCGATCGAGTGTGCTAGGGGCCCTGCCCATGTCGCACTGATAAGCACTATCGTCATGTACCTTGACACCGCTACACCTACCTACGTAGTCAACCAGCGAATTCATTATTTGCCACCTTCTCGAAAGGTCTCGCAACTGCGACTACGCATTTCGCCTGCGGTTCCCGTACCTGACGGGCCCGGCCCGGGCTATATATACAGACTGCAGCTAGCCAAGGGAGTCTTTTAGTCTCTTCAAGTCAACGTAGTGCTTACACTGCTCACACGGCGACAGGTCAGCGGCCTAGTAACACAACCTCGCTATCTGCAGTTTTCGGAATAATCTCACTACGTTTTGTAAATACAAATATAGTCATATATGTAAATTCATATCTCATCACAACCATCATCCAGTGTTATTATTCCGACCAGCACGCACGAAGGTCCGACACACCGATATCTCCTCTTTCAACCGGAGTCCCAACACATCCCACACTTAACCCCCTAATATTTGTTATTATTTTTCTCGTTATTTTGATTCCAGAGTCAAAGGGCTTTTTATATTATTTACGACTATTATGAATGTATTGATTGAGTACAAAATAAAAGATTATTAAAAATAAGTTTTTATTGTGGGCGGGCGCCATTTTGTATTTGTTTACGGGTCATAAAATATTCTAGATCCGCCCCTATTTTACTACATTCCTGAAGGAATGTTGTCAACAGAAAAATATCGGATTTTACTAGTAGAACGGTATTCATGTTAGTCTTCTTTTTTGCATTTTATACATCCGCATCGGTTAGTCCCGAATATTATTTAATGGTTTGAATAAATCATATCGGCCGCTATTCTATTTTGATCCCTGTAGATCAAGGTTCATTGCTGCAGATGTTTGTATAAATATTGACTCCATATTTATTATTTTAGAGAAGTGTTGGCTACATGAAAACTCGCAGTGGGCGAAAGAATTAGAACGCATCTAGATGGGTGAATAGATACATACACGATCTTTATGAACTCCCAACTTCCATCCAGATTTCAGTTCATAATGTTTAGGTAATGTGATTTTTACTAGTTTCACGCGATAAATCACCAGCTTTAGGACAGAAAAAAAACAGTTTTCCTTTGTTTAAAAATACAAATAATTTTCACTGCGGTGTGAAAAGAGAAGAAAGCTTTTTTTCAAGATGAGTGATTGACGGCCGGCGTGGTCGTGCGGTAATGCTCTGGACTCCCAATTCGAAGGTCAACGGTTCGAACCCGATGTGCGCAAATATTTTTTTAAATTTAATTTTAATTAAAAAAATAATGTATAGTATATTTGCGGCACGTTCCAGAGTGGAAGATACTCTCAGTGTCGCCCTAGTGTAAGACCTCAATTCAGAATTTAAACGTTGCTTGAAATGGCTTTAACCATGTTTTGTGATCAAATCTGAATCGCCAGGTACTTTCCCACCTTCCTCCCTCACCTCCTTTCACTCCCCACTACCTTCAGCCCCACAACATGCCCCACTTGGGGATATCATATTCTTACTGGCTCCAGACGGGAGCAGTTGGGACTCTTGTATATTCAAGTAAAAAAAGAAGTTGGTTTTTGGGCGTGTGCATTGTTACATTTACATAGTTTATTTAGGACGATTATTAATTAATTTATACTGCCATTCACTCTGGAAATGCCAGTGAGAATATAAACATTGTTTATATGGGAAATAACTGTTTTTGTTTGTGTTTTGTTTCAATATAATTATGTAGTCTATGTGAATATGTATGTAGTTTCAAAGTCTCTCAATATATGTTGTTAGTGTAGGTAGTTATAGGTAGTTTTAAGGTTTCTCAACAGAGGTCACAGTAGATGTACTACATAAGAGAGACAACTGTCGCACGTTCGAGTCAAATTCCCGAACGGTTACGAAGATAACCGATCACATCCGATCTACAGGTGGACATCTTCAGTATGCATTTCCCCTGCTTCAGATTATTACGAAGCATCCTTTAGAACGGACGTTAAGTCCAGTAAGATATTCGTTGTATGAATATGATCTGATAATAAACAAGACTCGTAATCTAGACGTACCGAAGTAATTATTGTAACTCTCGATCATCAGAATTGTATTGTTCATCAGAGGAAACAACAGTACAGCACAAATTATTAAGAAAAATACTGCGAAATTATTTTAATGTGAATATTGTACAAGAATCTCTTGGACCTTGCCCAAAGCATGGAATCCCCGATTAGGGATATCTTTGAAATTGAAGAATGTAGGGAAGGGAAGAAGGTGTGAAAGGGTGAGCACCTGGCTATTAAACTGTTTACTAATAATTTATAAAAAGCGGAAATTAATCGAGAGATAGCACAGGATAATTTTTAAACGTATTACTCATACGGCTTCTTCCACAGGATGTATGAGATGCGATATACACAATGAACAACGTGTGCATCAAAGTAACGTGTTTTCATCATAACATTCATAACGAACAACAAAAATAAACATTCGGAGAATATACTGAAGTTGCACTTCGATGAATATCCGAGCCGGTACGATGGTTGTAGTCGATGTTAAAAAACTCTCTCTTTATTCATCATTTTGTATACGTTATTGTGAACAAATGATTTTCAACGTTAAACTCAGTGAAGTCAGTAAAATATTAATGGGGCCGACAGACCTAGGTATAAAAGCGCCAGCGTTATTTGGCTTGGCCTGTTTCAGCACATCGCTCGCCATACATTTCAAATAACCTTGGCGCTTTTATATCGAGTCTGTCACTAATGTAAAGGTCGTAATGAACACAATTTTAACGCGATACGTGCCGTCTGAATTATAAAAAATCATAACATGACGCAATAAACAATATATTTGTTTATAAGATATACACAATACCTTAAATATAAGTTGTAAGGTATGTTAAATAAATTACATGGCTTTGTACCTATTACGTAAATCTGTAAAATGTCAATTGTCTGTCAATCTTTCACGAAAATTCTTTGTCCAGTAATTTCTAAAGAAGCTGCAAGTAAAGGCTAGTCTTCCATTCTTAACATATTCCGCACAGTGGAGATTTCATAACTCTTACTTTGGACTAAATTAGGGCAGTTATCTACATATTTTTTTCACTACAACAAAGCAGATCTTTGTACATTTGCAAAATTATATCAAGTGACTGTAGAACACCAGAGATGAAGGAGAATTGAATCTAGTTAATAATACATTAACTGTGCGCCTTTATGTATTGTTCAACTACATAAATAACTCTGTGCTCCATAAAAATCATCATCAAAGAGGAATTCCTGTCTGACATGAACGTGAAGGGCAAACGATGTTATTACAAGGTGTTGTGTTCAATGATGCCTCGCCAAGTCGGCACCCACGTGCGCCTGTTCTGTCCGTTTGTTTATAATAAGAAATACCTTTGTAAACCTGAGTATTCTGATCGTGTTTTCACCTTTGAAACGCTTTTGTAAACCACTTGTCTTATTCTCATAAATCTTTATCCTCCGCGATCACTGAATAATACGCGCTAGAAATGCGTCCCATGTAGATTTGAATAAAATATTCCCGGGCAGAACTATGCGCGTCATCATGGTGCATTCGAAAGGAACGTACGTCATAACTTACTTCTTATAATATTGATCGGTGACAGTGACCATTCTTCTATGATTAACGGGACCTTTACAATAGAACATATTTATAATAAAAACAGAGTATCAATAAGTACCTGCATCTAAGATTTATTTACATATGTGGAAGCGAAATAAAATCGCGCGTTGGTACATTTTTTTAAAATTATTTATTTTCCATATTTTCTGGATCGGTCTCAAAAGTATGTGTGAAAAAATAATTATAAATATTTAGAAACATAAAATTGTACCAAAATAAAATTAAAATGTTTACGTTTTTACAAATAAAACAACATTTTCACACAAAGAAAACAATAGATATATTAATCTTAATATATAAAACAAAGTCGGGTTAGTTACACCATTTATAACTCAAGAACGGCTGAACCGATTTCTATGATCTTTGATTTGTTGGATTTGTCTCCGTCCCGATTAACAGAATAACTATTAAGGCATCGGAAAAAATCAAGGGAAAAATGATTATGAAGAAAATTATTTTTTTCATATATTTTGTATGGAACGGCTTTTCAAATAATGTGCGTTGGTCGACATAATTTGAATCAATTCGAACTTTCAATGGTGTAATTTCGTGCTTAATCAACAGCTCAATTTCATTTTTTGAACTTAGAGTAGGTACCTATTTATTTTAACTTAATAAAAACTTAATTTATTTCAGCTAATAAATTAAACACAACATTTTTTGATTCTGAGGCGGTACGCTAGTATCTATAATATAAAGTGTTCTAAAAATTCCAATATTCAAAGTGGATGGTAACATTTGAATTTGAAGACTTAGCGCCTCCGCCCACTCAGGCAACTGAAAACTCTCAACTGCCAACTGTCTTTGTATGACAATGTGATGGCCCGCACATACACTATCACACAAAACCCCGTTGTCAATGGTAACGCAAGCGGTGACTTGCGACTTGCTCTACTGGTTGCCCTGGGCAGCCATTGATAGTTGCCAACTGTCAGCTGATTGTTCTTCTTCTATGGTTAACCAAGCTTTTTGACCAATCAAGACAGAGAAACAGACGGTTTTAGTTGGTTTTCAGTTGCCTCAGTGGGCGGAGCGCCTTTAATGTAACATCCCGGACAGGAAATTATCTATAATTTATAACTTCCTATTGATAATATCACATTCTTTTTACGGTAGAATAATTACGTAATTAATGTATAAAACTGTACTCAAAAATGCACTACTCAAATTTAAAGAAAAAAATGCATACCTTGCTGACCAACACACCTATACTACAAGGACAAAATCTTCAAAACTACTAAACATTCCAAAATTAAATACAGCTTTCGGCCAGAAAAACCATTATTTCCAAGCTACAAAATTATATAATGCCCTTCCGATTGAAATTAAATATACCATGGATATACAAAAGTTTAAAAAGGACATCAAATTATGGCTAACTAAACATGAAGATGAGGAACTAATTAAAATTATTAAATAACCCAAATGCAACCTACAGATAATGAACATAAACACTTTTTAAAACAACGCAAAATAATGAACATGAACACTTTTTGCTTTATTTATTTATATTTCGTGAAAACTAACAAAAACAAACAACATTGATGAGGAAATCATGATCAACACCATACGACAACCTGCAGTCCACCTCGGAACAGGAATACCTAGTGAGGAGGACTGAGGATAAAATATTTCTTTGTATTCTTAAATTATTGAATATTGTATTTTAATTTTAATTTGTATTGCCATTAAATAAAAAATAAAAAAAATGTTAAATGTCTACAACAATCTGTAAGAATTTTAATATAATTGTGTTTGTGCGTTTTATGAAATAAATAATTAAATTTGCTTTTGCATCAATTTTTGCATAATGAAAAATACATTTGCGAAATTACTATAGTAATATGATTTAAAACATTCGCCATTCTAGAATCTTCTGTCTTTTTCGTTGTTATACAAGACTTTTATAAACGGCTTTTAGGTCGATCGTCGATAACGTGTAAATCGATCTCTCACTGAAACAACTTTAGAAACAGATGTCGCCGTTACCTTTTGGTTTTATACCATTTAGTAGAAGATCTGTCTCTCTTACACTAGCCTGACATCGTATATCGCCGTCCCATTGCATCGAAATTAAAATTTTATAGTGATGTTGAAAACGGTTCTGTATTTGAAATTTAAGGGAGAATTTCCCAGACTTACGGATCACGAAACTCGTTCAAATCGTGGTATTCTTTACACAATGTCCACGATACGAACAGAAGAACCTTAATACAAATCCATTTCAGATCAAAAGAAATTTGTCGTGGATGCTCATTTTCCGTTATGCGTGTCTTGGGGCCGTGAGTCGTTAGCCGGCGTTTCTGTAACGGTGTAGATATAACGGCTAACGACAAACGGCTGACGTAACGGCGCGGTAAAGGAGGAGCCGCACTGAGGACTACTCGAAATCTCGATGGCTGCAGAGCAGAGCGTTCGTTAAGCCGAAATCGACTGAATGGCAAGCACTCTGTTAGAGAGAGTTCGTAATATGAAGCTTATCTT
Source organism: Limnephilus auricula (assembly GCA_951813805.1). NCBI lineage: Eukaryota > Metazoa > Arthropoda > Insecta > Trichoptera > Limnephilidae > Limnephilus > Limnephilus auricula. The sequence continues at coordinate 9,448,050 of OX638393.1, forward strand.
TTGGTACAAAGAACGATTTACTGAAAGTACGACAAAAATTGTCTTTGATCGAGTAAAATTGAAAAGAGAACCTCGTTACTAACTAATCTTAAACAACCCCTAGCTAATAATTTTTAATTCAATTTAAATTTTAAAGAAGAATATCTAATAAGTGTTAATATTATGGTGCAGAACATTTCAATTAGCAAAATTTTTTCCGAAAAGTCGATGAACGTTGTTGTAGGTAAGTTGTAAGTATCGAACACGATTCGTCCAAATGCTAACTGAGCGCCCTATCCCTGTCTAACAAACTATCGAGTTATCCATCATTTTTGTAAAAAAATAAATTTCCGCAAGGTTGACAAACAATACAAACAGTTCTCAAGACAAAATGCGTTAACGAACCCATTAATGAACAATATAAAACGATATTTGCCTTTTAAGTACGATATTGTATCTATTTGATGTAAGATTTAGGGGCAGAATTCTATAACATGGTTTTAAAATATTTTTAATCGCCAAATAGACGTGGGTGTTTTATATTCACGCAAATTACACGTAATGTCTAAAGGAATTTTCTTCGTAAAGCCAAATCTGTCATTGTCAAATTTTACAAAGCACATTTATCTGCCAGTGGGTTGAATATCCTGGACGTAAAATTCCCAGTGTTTCGTTTTTTTATATGTGTCTTTTTGAAGAATGCTTCAGTAGTTCTTTGATTTACAACACGCACTGTTTTATTGTAAACCAACCATATCATATAAAAATACCATACCATCCATAAATCTCTTACCATACCATAGCATAAAAAATAAAAACTTTTCTTCTTACAATTCAATCTTTTTATTTTATTTTATTTTATTTGGAAAACCAACAATTATCATAATGAATGCAGAAACATCGGGCAAGCTGTATCTACTAAAACTGCAAGACTGGAGGGCGAATTACGGGTTTATAAGAAAATCAGAATAAAAATCCCAGCCCCTCAAAACCACCTTGACATTTGCGAATCGGTTTCGGAAATCAATAACGTAGTGAAAGAGCTAAATTCATCATCATTTGTAATATACCCGAAAGCACTGAAGCATGAAGCTAACAAACTAATCGATAGCAAAAAGAGGGTTTCTATAAATTTTCGGTAAATCCGAATAGAATATATACTACCAGATTACTTTTTCTACATGGTCACAAAAGAAAGAAAAAAATGTATGTATATATTTCTTCATAACACAACTCAGTTTCAGAGAAAAATGAAATCTCCTGTTTTTGGTTTTTTGTTTTTGTTATGCAATAAATAAAGCTAGTTTAAAAATTGTTATTGGTAGATTATTATTTCTATGTTATCTATTTATACTTTGTGTTACCTACCTATATTTTGTTATATCTAAGAATGTTCATCACGAAACAAGTTGTGCTTGATTAATTTCTGCAAAACCCTAATAGTATATATACGCAGTATATACTCGCCTCCCAAATTGTAATTGTAAATGAGATTCCTCAATCTGGATAATCTTCACCCGGAAACAATAAAAAATCTTTTAAAACCATACTCATTGGATTTGGGAATATTTATTTGGCATATTTACGCTGAGACATACCTATCCCATTAATATATTGTTCAAAAAATCGTACTGATAATCATATCATAAAACTATATATTGGTAGAATGTTCTGTTAGAAACCAGTCTTTACGGAAATCGGATAACACTATTGGTTTTATGTGTTAGTTACCTCTCTACCCAATAAAAAAGTTTTCTTCTCGATCAGCAGTATTTCGGTAGTATTTCCTTTACGTAGGTAACTAAAGATATGGAATATATATGATATATATACTCCATACCTGTGTATGGAGAATCTTGATGTACGGCTGCGAAACATGGTGCCTATCCGAAAGAGATAAACGGAGACTAGAGGCTTTTGAGATGTGGTCCTATAGAAGAATATTAGGAATTTCCTGGAGAGACCACATTACAAATGAGGATGTTCTCCAAGGAATCGAAGGAGGAAGGCACCTGCTCACTACTTTGTCCGAAAGGCGTGCAAGATGGATCGGGCATATAATACGACAAGAAGGCCTCTTGCATGCCATAATGGAGGGTATAACCGATGGAACAAACTATAGGGGATGCCCACGCTGAGAGTACCTGGAGGACCTGCTGGTGAACATGCGCTGCTCATCATATACAGACTTCAAAAGAGCCGCACAAGACAGGGAAGAATGGAAGAGAAAAATAAAGGAAATTGCTGCAAACCAATCCCAGGATTGAAACCAGAGAGAGAGAGGTAACTAACTACCTCCTCTTTATAGAATTTCTATTCCTTCCGATTAAACCTACCATGTATTTAAAGAGTATCTCGTTTGTGTCTTGTCTTGTTCATTCACAATCTCTTTCCAATTGAAATAAACTTTCAAACTAAAAGAGCGTGGGCCAGCTACAAAGACAATCATTTCAAGAACGAAAGCAAGGAAACTTTTAATTCATTTAAATCAATGGTGCTGAAATCTAACTAAAAAATTCTTCTCAAGTTGATTATACACCACATTCGGTATTTTGATGATTTTTTCAATATGGCTTTATCGGATTTCATAAAATAATTTTGATTTATTTATTTATTCATATTATTATTATACGCCTATACGGGCTTTTACAGTCATGTGATGAACGTAATAATTGTATGGAACAGAAACAGGAATAAAATATGCTATTTAAATTATACAGGATGTCCGGGGGTATAGTCCTTTAACTTTGGGAGGTGATTCTATATGATGGTAGGAGTAGAAAAACAACTTTTTTGACATTCCAACATTTTTTTCCCATACAAAAAGACGTATTTTTTTAAAATCCTTAGTGTAAGGTACAAACTTACCCGACAAATTTGCTGTGAGTCATCCGGGCGCGATTGTGAAGACGTTGGTTTTGATCGGCCCGTATCATAACAGCGGAAAATTCGTAATAGTGCTGGCTGCACACGCCGGACTAATTTTATCTTTTTACCAAAAAAGTATCCCTGAAAGTTGGAATTTCGAAAAAAGTTATTAATATTTTTTACTTATATCTACTATCTTGTAGAATCACCTCCCTAAGTTAATTAACTTTACCGCCGGACTCCCTGTATAGGACCCATTCAGAAGAACATTGTTTAAAAAAACTTGAACAATTAATCAAATATTTTAAATAAATTTTCACGTCCTGTGAAAGTTCTATTCAAGTAGTGATTATTTCAGTTTTATGAACTGCTAACTAACTAACCATCACGCCATTTCCCCGCAGGGGTAGGTGGAGAGGACCCACCGCCAAACAACTCGGTCTTGGCATACACTCCTCGCCTCATTCACATTCATACATCTTATCATACATGCTCTTCTATTATTCTGACTCTTGTCATGGCCCGACTAAAGTCTCTGATTCACTTGATCGTGCCATGTTTTCCTCGGGCGTCCTCGACTTCTTCTACCATTCACATTCGCATTATATATTCTCTTGACACCCTTTCTTCATTCATTCGCTCTACATGTCCAAACCATCTAAGCGTCCCTTTTTTAATCTTACTAATGACTTTATGAAGCAATGATATAAAATCAGAAGATTAATAGAACTTACACACGTAAAAATTAATTTAAAATATTTGATGAAATGATAAAATTTTTAACCCATCATATGTGTAGGTATTATAAAAGGTAATAAACTACATACTGAGGTGCATGAAATCAAAATAATACAAATATTACGCTTTGGGCCTATATCAAAATTCATTACACTACATAATTTGACCTACACCGCCTATAACCCAAACACCTAACCGTGAGGCACCCTGTGAGACCAACATCATTATTTATTATTACTTTTATATCAATACCTCCATTTCAGAATTTAATTAATCGTAAATAAATTAATTATGTAATGTAATTCAATCTCTTTGAGGCCTCACCTTGAGCTGGTCTTAAAGCATCCATGATGTCCGGACATTTCTCGGTCTGTCTGGTTCAATGCAATAAAGGGTAGGAATGAAGGTAGAAGGAAGCTACCCCCACCCGCATTTTCCTACCCTTTTCTCCCTCCCCACCCTCACCTCCTTCCTCTCTCCGACCATGTCGCCGTGCGCCATCGACCCATCTTATTTCATTGAGATTTTTCTCGCATTTACCGCCTTATCCGTACAACGATTATTTGACGTTCGAGTCTTTGTGGCCGAGGGTTAAGGCTCTCGACTAACAAGCCGGAGGTCGCGGGTTTAAATTCTATTTGATAAAAGTTTTATTTGATTAATTTTTGTGATTTCACAATTAACTCTTTTGATTTTTTTAAATATTTGAGGTCTATAAAGAAATTTCAGAGTGAAAAAGCCGTACAATTTTCATGACACCATAGCTCATGAGACACCGCTTTAGGTTAATATTAAAATGCAAAATAATTCCAAGGTGTGGGCTACACGTTCGATATTTATCACGATCCATCAATATTTATTTATTTATTAAAATAATTTTATACATAGTATAAACATTGTGTTATTTGGTCCGCCATGCTAGGGATGTCCCTGTGTTATGAATATAAATATATTATATGGATCGAAGTGCAACGCTACACGTTCTATATCGTTAAATATCCTGATATTTATTGAACTTGTAGGCTAGCGTATTAAAGGATCACAGTATTTCTACATTCAAATATCGATTGTTTTTAATTCGGAATTCCGGATCGTGATATGGATTGTGATAAATATTGAACGTGTAGCCTACGCATCAATATTTATCACGATCCGTGGTTACATTTTGGCGTGGCGCCCTTGAGGTGATTTTCTCACGAAAATGACGCTATAAAAATCATCCAAACATTATTGTTGTTATTATTATTACATTTTACGCTAGCCTACATTTTCAATAAATATTAAGATATTTGATAAATATTGACGGATCACACAACATATTAAACGTGTAAGGTTCGCTTAAAGATATGCAATACGTTCCATAGCTTTACTATATAAAATACGCACGTTTCCAAAGGTATATATAAATTTGAAGAGATAAGCGGTTCCTACTGTAGAGTTACTAAAAAAATCACTGAGTTAGTTACTCTACTATTTGAACAAAAAACAATGTGTCTAGGAGTAAGAGGTCTTGACCTTGATGTCCTTGTAGGATTTGCAGTCACCTTTAAACGTCTGCCATCTCGTTAGGAATGTTTCCTTCAAACGTCCTCTCTTACCGCTAACACGTATGATGTGGTCCTTCCACTGAGAGCTACGTTTTAACCTTTCCTTTAGTTAGATTTGCCGTTAAAGAGAAAAAGGAAGGGATGTTAAAAATATTATCTATTGATACAAGTCTGAATCTGCAGTCTCAAATTAATAAAACTATTTTAAAACTAAGTTATCTTATGTGTATTTTTTATAGATATATATGGTTATTAATATTGACAAATTTATAATGATATATACTTAATTTTCTTTGGTGCAATCATCCATTATTTACGATATAACAGGAAGGGGAGGGGAACTTAAAGAGTTTATTAAGCCTTTACCAAAACTTAAAACATATTTCCGCTTCTTAATTGTTTTTGTTTGATTCGACCAACTCCATACATATGTATTTTTTAAATGAATGTAAATCAAATTGAGTAATTATTTAAATTTTTAACCTCAAATTATAATATTTTAATTAATGAAGATATTAGTGAAACTCAAACAAAAATCTGAAATAGAAAAATCGGAAAAAGATATGTATACATACATCACACGAACTCAAGACCTTCGGCTTTCCGGAATACTGCGCTAACCATTGCGCCAATGTATCCCTTTCCGATTCAGTCATATTTAACTGTTTCCTACTTCGACTGAGAACCACCAACATTATCTTTATTTTCTAAATGCAATTTTTTCCGATTTTTCTGTGATTAGGTTAGGTTAGGTTGAGACGATTTATTTATAAAATTCTATTCACCCTCACCCAATTTCAATTTGTATGTTGCCTGAAATGATTTATAACCGGTTAAACCGATTTACTGAGAAAATAGTTATGTCAATGAATTCTCTAATATTTGAGGTACTTTGAAATCTGTTTTCCCCGTTTTATTTTCTTTTACTTTCATATTTCTCTTTTTTTATAATTTTATCAATTCGGTTTCAACCTCAAAGGTTTCAGTTACCAATTATCAACGCCTTGGCTCCTTAGTTTTTTTTTCTTTTTTTTTTAAACTTTATTATTATTATTATTACAATTTTAAGTTGTGAAAATGTGAAAATCTGTAATTGGATTTTATTTTTATTATTAAGTTCTTTGTAATAGACTTAAATAATCTGTTGATTTTCCTAAATAAATAAATTGCGCCTGCACCGGGCCCAGCACTTATTAACCACACACAGTCAGCACCTATGTGGGTACCCATTTCTTAAAAAAATATTATTTCAATTATCGTGCTGTTTTGTAAAAAACATATTGATTTTTTACATTATGTAATATTTTTTGAAAATACTATGGAATAGGATATAGGAATTAAAATATATATTACAAATGCATTTTTTATTTGGTTTTGGAGACGCCACTATTGCAAAGTTAAGCATATCAAGCTGTGTAATTGTTAATATTGTATGATTTCTGGGAACTCTACGCCTGAAATAAGGAACGGCTTAGTAACAAATTCAAAGTTTGCTCATTTCATAACATCCATAGCTGTTTGTGAGGCGTACCGAGAATTTCCCGAAAACCAAAACCAAATATTAAAAGATGATAAATAATAAGACACAATTCATATGCATTTTGTATCCTGAAAGAAATATAGGGCCTTTGATAAGGCTCCATAATTCAAAAATAAGAAGAAGACGGTTTGAAAGAGGGAAAGGTAAATATGAATGTTAAAGAATAACGGGGGACTGCTTGAGGCTCACATTTTAATTAATCCCGACGAATTTGTAACATTATTTTCCAGACTGATAGCCATGGATGTAAGATACTTATATTTAAGACTAGCTTCTGCCCGCGTCTTCGTATGCGTAGGATTAGGACTTCGAGTAATCTATTTTCTTTTCCTTGGTCACGTCTATGTTTATACCAAAATTCTTACCTATTTATTTAAAATATGTATAATTCTTGATTGGATTCAAAGTATTAGGCGAGTACTTCAAATAAATTCGGTAATTTAAATATTTTCTAAAATAGAATTTTGATTTAACAATCATTGTTTTCCAAAATTACATTATCAAATTTTGACATTTTCTTTTTAACAACAATTATTATTTTCAATACATTGAAAATAAATAGCTAGCTTTATAAATTATACCCTATATGTTATTCTAATGTATGAGCTATATTATTGTAAAGTTTCATTAAAATCCATTCAGTAAATTTTGCGTTAAAGAGTAACAAACATACATACATCCATACAAACTTTCGCATTTATAATATTGGTAAGAAGATAGTAAGATAATTAAAAACAGTACCTCACCATTAAAATATTTTACGTAAAAAGGTTTGAAACTTTTATAAAACGTTTTCAAAGCACCGGATTTTATTTTTTATAGACTGAATTAGTAACTTTCCGTGGTATTCGTTTAGAAACATCTAAGTTGTTAGTAATAGGTTTATCGTACATAATTCAAGTAAACCCCGCGTAAAGACCATTTTTCTAGTTCTCCTAGGGCGAATTCGACCGTAGGTCCATCCAATACGCCAGGCCATGCGCTGAATATTTCTGTACACGTCTTCTTCACACACGTCGTTAAGATTTCCACTTTATTTTAGAGTATTTGCGAAGGCAAATTCGACCGTAGGTCCGTCCAATACACTGAGGTCGGGCGTCGCATATTTTCGAATATGGCTTCTTCAATTAAGTCATTAAGATTCCGACATAACAATAACAACAACATGTTCTGTAAAAATAAAAATAAATGTTCAAGTGAAGTATGGTGTATTTCGGTAGAAATTCAGAATGCAGGGTCCGTAATAAGACTAAAGGTAGATCCAGACTGGGTCGACATACGTACGCATCGCTACGCCAAACAATGCTTAGCAACCATACATTTTCTATGAAAATGTATTGTTGTTAAGCATTTTCTATGAAAATGTATGGTTGCTAAGTAGCCCAGATATTGTTAGGCGTAGCGATACGTACGTACGTCGACCCAGTCTGAATCTACCATAATAAGTGTATTGATTTGAATCTTGTGGTAGTAGCTTAATTTTCCTAACATTATGTTAATATATAAAACAAAGTCGGGTTAGTTACACCATTTATAACTCAAGAACGGCTGAACCGATTTTAATGATCTTTGATTTGTTGGATTTGTCTCCGTCCCGATTAACAGAATAAATATTAAAACATCGTAAAACATCACGGAAAAAATAATTATGAAGAAAATTATTTTTTGTATATATTTTGTATGGAACGGCTTTTCAAATAATATGCGTTGGTCGACATAATTTCGATCAATTCGAACTGTCAATGGTGTAGTGTGCCGAACATTTCGTGCTTAGTCAACAGCTCAATTTAAATTTTTGAACTTAAAGTAGGTACCTATTTATTTTAACATATTAAAAAACTTAATTTATTTCAGCTAATAAATTAAACACAACATTTATTGATTCTGAGTTCTGAGGCGGTACGAAGTTTGCCGGGTCAGATAGTTAAAAATAAAAATTAACGGGTAAAGGTGTACCAGGAGTATGTTAATAAAATATTTTTTATTAATGTTGAAGGGGGATTTTGTATTATTTATCTTCTAAAAGTAAAGCCTTTTAATCCATATTGTTCGATAAATGCCTTGGGCTTAAGCCCGCCTAATAATGCTGTTTCACTGCGATTATTAATATTTTTGGAATAATTATCGCTAGAATCGGAAAGAATGAAACATAATCCGTACAATACCGATCAATCAAACATGGCACAAATTGCTGTCCATCAAAATACCTAAATCTAATTCTTGAAAGTACTTTTTCACTTCGCCGAGAGGCATGATATGAATACATGTCCTGTCCATATAAACAAAATACTGGTGTGACGTTATAAAAAAACCACTACAATTTATCTTCTTAATCTTAACTTTTAACTCGCAACACCAAAAGCAGGTAACTTTTAAAAAGCCCAAAAAAAGCCAAGGCATCACATTGTCGATTCCACATTTTTTAAATAATCCTTCAGGGAATAGGTAATTTCTTGATAAAACAGATTAGGTATGTTGAACTTTCTCTCTCATATTGTGCCAAAATTTGTTGGTAGAGCATACGATAAGATGTGTGAAATGATGTCTATAATAATTATAATTATGCTTGGAACACAAGAAAAGTATTCATACAATGGGTTTTTTTTATCGGCTGCACATTTATTAGTCAGATCGCCCCTGAATGGGAATAGAATAGATTCGCATTTCTTGGTATTCCTCAGAGATCAAAAGTTTTAATATGAACGTCTGTTGTAGTTCTCCATATTCTACACTGTACAGTTGTACATTCTACTACTCGTTTTCAGCTCTTTAATAATAGTAGTGGGACCGCAGGGCGGAAAGAATTTGCGGAAAAAATTAAGGGAAAGGAAAATATTTGCGTAAATTTTACAGAATGCCGTCATCTATAGACTTGATTTTTTTTTTTAATTTGTAGGTTACAAACGTCTCAACATAGTTGAGGACTAAGTACATGCAGAACGTTTTAACATGTGAGATTGAACCTTAGTTACACGTTTGATACCTTAATGTATTGTAAAATACAATAATACGTCAAAAGCTAAACTTTCCTTAATTTTTTTTTATTTGGTACAATATTAATAAATTTTATAATACAATTCAATAATGTTGGCCTCGCTAAGTGGTTTACCCGTGCTGAGGCCTCCATTTTATATACAAAAAAATTATACACAATACATTAAAAAAATATGTACATAATGTTGGTGAAGAAAGAAAAAAAAATATATATAACAAAACATAAGATTAAGATAAATTAAACTTAAACCCGAGATTTAAAATTAAAGTAAAATTAAAAATAAATATAATATTATAATATAAGGTTAAAATCGGTATATTAATATTATGTGTTGTGTGTTTGTGGGTGATTGTGTTTTATATTGGTTTGTGTGTTAGGTGTATCTTTTATTATTTTATGCTATGATATTTCGGTAATATTGTCTTTTTTGTTCTTTAATCCATTTTGTAATTTTGTGTCGGAATTTAGTTTTGTTTTCCTCAATTTTATTTTCAAGTGTTAGACTGTTGAATGCTTTTATAGCGTGATATTGGTAGTGTCTTTGTCCAAAGCTTGTATTTACCGTCGGAGTTTTTATGTTTTCTTTGTACGCTTGTTTAACTGGTCTGTAATTGATATTTATGCATTATTATCACAAAAAGAGCTTATTATGGAAAATGGATGATAAAAAGACAGAAGATACTAGAATAATGAGGTCACGCGTTCTCTCGTTAGCACTGGTATATTAGTGTAGTAGGAAAAGAATCCCGATCTAGGTAGGTATCCGAATAGAATCATAAATTGAAATTCATTAATCTGTTTAAAATTGGAAGGAGATAAGAAACAACCGAAACCGTTACGCCGTTCTTCCACGTAGCTATTCTAAGGCGACGCTACCGCTACCTGTCAAACAAATTTGCTAGTGTAGCACCTAGCGGCGTTTTCAAACACTAATAATAGTATGGAAAACACAGACGAGCGGCGATCGCGTCGCTTGAAGGTAGCTCCATGGAAGAACGGCGTTAGGATAATTTTCTTGGTTTGAAGTCCTGGTTAATGAGTGTGTCAAGCAAATTAATTAATACAACAGTGCCAATGGTTTGTTTATTTTGTGTACCGCGTGGGGGCGCTACGGCCTAATTGGCTGGGTTTTCGCTCTACCGCAAACTTTTTTTACCATCGTGTACCGAACATGATAATGATAAAATTCAAATATTTGACACGTTTCGAATTTCAAAAAACCAAATAAAGTTTATTCGCGCTGTTAATCAATTCTTTGATGTTTTGGGCAAGTTTTAATGTCGTCGCAATTAGTTTCAAAAACGTTTATCATTATTTCTCGGAGCTAACAGCTTTATGTTTCTGAACTAATTCATCACAATCGTGTTTCGACTCAATTTAAGTTATTATAAGTCTAGATGCGTGTTCTTCAAATGAATGAATTCGCTTTCGTAATAAATCAATTCTTTTAACCCTGGTTCCAGTATCAACACACATTTTAAAATAAGTACTTATTAAACAAATAAATTAAACAAATTATTTTGTGTAAACCACTATAATCACATGTTATAATACAGATTTAAAGTTGGCAAACTCAGATAAGATATTTTAGATATCAGAAAAAGTCTAATTAGTAAATTCAATATTATAAATAACCAAATATTTTTTTTAAATGGCCAATTTTTAATTTTTTTTTTTATATTAATATTCAAATTAACACTTAGGTACATTTATTCTCGTTGTGTTTGTTGTTTAACAAACTGATTTTATTTTGTTAATTTTAAAATATACTTTTAATATATAAAATGTAATGTTCATATTTCTAAAATAATATTAATATTTTTCTCTTTATGTAATTGTTTTTTTTTATGATATTTTTGAGCAATTAATCACCCCTCTTTAATATTTTTGTCTATTCTTCTTTTTGTGTATACTTTTTTGTGTCTTTTATTTTTATTCATGTTATTATCCTGACGAAGAAACCATCGGTTTTGAAACATGTAGATATTATAACATGTGATTATAGTGGTTTACACAAAGTAATTTGTTTCATTTAATTAAAATGATGCAACAAAGTATTTTTGCAAAGGTTGAAGAAAACTAATTAAACAATTTGACACCCTATCATATAATATTTCAGAGCTCAACAGCTCGTGATGTAAATGGCTTTAAAAAATGTCACTTATAAATTACAAACAAAAAAATACACTTCATGATGCCACAGCTCACCGTTTGAGAGTATTCAGCTCAGCTGCTTGGCGGGCTGGATCGGGAAAGATCAGTTGAGGTAGGCCCTTCGACCTCTCCAGCTGAACTCTCTTGACTCTTCCTATATACAGGTTGTTAAACATTGTACTTGACTTACTTTAACTAGTGATTCCTCACATTATTTTAAGTAAAAAATGTAAATAAAATTGTTGTCTCCGGTGAAATTTTTGAAGTTTTTTTTTTTTTTCTTCAAAAACATAAAAATCTGTAGGTATTAGGAAGTTAGGGGCAGGGTTAGGGGTTGGTTGGTTACTTGGCTTAGAGACCAGCAACGACATGTGGATAAATTTTTTTTTCTTTAATTTTGAAGAAAAAAATTTTGAAAAAAAAAATCTCATAATTAAAGTCACCGAAGACCAAAATTTTATTTACATTTTTTACTCCAAATAATGTCAGGAATCACTGGTTAAAGTAACTCAAGTACGATGCTTAACACCCTGTATAACGCAATCCCTTTACACACTGACCCCCAAATTCCTACTCACCCCATGCATTTTTCCTCCCGGAACCTCCTCTCATTCCTTTCCTTAAAAATAAACTTCTTACGAAATCCCAAAAGATGATACATGTCCTGATGGAAATCATTTTCCTCAGGGCCTCCTGTACAGAGTTAATGTAAAAAAAACTTCATAGCTTATAAATGAATTAGCGATGTGAACTTTGAAAAAAATAGATGTGCTGACCTGTCACTCCTCAATAGTTTTTTTACATTAACCCCACACCTTCCCTCGGGGTCTGTGTCATCTTTGGGGATGCTGTTTGGAGGGACTTTTTAATGAAATGGAGGAGAGGAAGTTCTGGGAAGCAAAATGTATGAGGGGTGGGAAGAAATCTAGGGGTTAGTGTGTCCAGGTGTGACGGACGTACGAATCCATTCTTCCCACTGCGGTGCAAGGCGATGTTCCGAGAGAGTCCGGCTGGATAGGTCAAAGACATGCAGCTGGTGGGTAGGTTTGTCCGCCGCCAAGGCCTGAACACACCTCACTTGTTGAACTCGAGCACCCCTGCTAAGTCACCAAATCTACCGAACCACTTGGGGTGACCAATGATCGAGATTTTGAATACATCCAAAAAATATTGTGTGAGGCCGTGGTACCCATATCCGCCTCCCAAATAGTTAATATTAAAAAATTATTTTTCTGCTTGGTATGGATACAATAAAATTTTATGTGAAGATGAACCTGTTTTGACAGGTGAATAGAATATTTGCGTTGGATAAAGAATTGAGATAAATGTATTGTTTGCCTTCACTAAGTTACTAAGTTATCCTTCAGACCTTTTCAGGCAGTCAAATTCTCCTCACAGGAAAATTGTCTGCCTTTACCGAGAAAATATCTCATTTACCTTTTTTATCCTTAAATAAATGGTGCTTTTCCTAAATTCTGACGTATATATATATACGTAAATTAAAATATTTAGCTTCCCATTATGGTTATATTTTATGTTGACTATTAAATTGTTTTACAAATGTTCATTGATGAAGTTTATATAATAAATCAATATTTTCGATTCAAACAAAGTCTTGAAAATAGGTATCTTTCTTCTGAAATGGTCTAAACATTTAATTAACATTATTCATAAATTATTTAATCATGTAACATTTGGAAATGAGTCTAGATATTTACTTAAACTTTGAGATTTAGACAAAAAGCCTTAACATATTCTATCAGGATTTGGATGCAATCTTTAAATGCAAGAATCTTTAAATGAAGTAAAATCTTACGGTGACTGTGACCAACATACTAACCCGTTTTCAAAGCAGTTGATAAACGGACTTTTCGCCAATTTTCTAATTACTGACTCCGCCCATTCACACCAATTATAATTTATGTACATAAAAAATGTATTCCTAAATCTACATCTCACTAATGCATTTTCTGACGTACAATTCTTATTAATATTTTACCTCTGATAAACAGATTTGTTCTTAAACCTATTACAAACTGAATAAGAGAAGCAAAATAAATCGGTACCAAGAAATAAATGAAAATATTTGCGAAATCCTAACTATTTTTTTAGCGGCTGAGAATAAATATTTTAAAATGCTTGCAAATGTACAGGGAGGTTCCGATGAGAAAGGTCGATTATTCCTTGTATCAAATTTTTAAAAATTAAAAATTAAATATCGATTTATTTCATTAAAAACTTGCTTTAATATATATACCCACATTCAACTAAGCAATTATTAAATATCGTGTACTTCTTGTAAGTTTTTTTTTGATCATTGGTATTTTTGATTTTTCAATAATGTCTAAACAAAATAATTGTGTAAAAGAAATCTGAAATATTTTAGTTTCTAAGACCTTAAATAAATTGAAAATCTGAGGTATTTCCGTCACAAAACACGTTCTGGGATTTATTTTTTAATGATTTTAATTTAACTAAAATTAAAATTCTGAAAAGTGTCTTTACTAGATTATGTATAGATTTATTTTGCTGTATGATTATTATATGATTTGAAATTTTTGTAGTATAATACAATATTTCGTTTGAAAATTGAACAAATCTGCCAACGAGCAACTGTACAACATTAGTATATTAAAAATAAACTTAGTTTTTCAAAATTTAAAAAGTGCGTTTACTAGATAAAACAACAATCTTTCAAAATCAATTTTTGTTTTTTTGTAAAAAAGAATCAATACGTCTAGAATTTGATAAAAATTACTAATTTCCGGTATTCTCTGGTAATACGCTCTTAATTTCTTTAGTTAATATTTCATGACATAATATTTTCACGAGTTCAAGTTTCCCTCTCAATAAATAATATTATTAGGTCAACAAGGTCCTTAATAAAATTTTATATAAAACATTTCTCCAAAAATGTCGCTTTCTTGAATTTGACATTCAGATATTTTTCTTTTGCACGTAGTATTATTATTGTACTGTACTTTCATATTACTTGTCTCGATGTAGACATGGACATTTTGATTGAACCGTTGACATTTGTTGAGTCTGCGAATCTGAAATAAAAGTAACTATTAAATATACCAATTTCGTTACAATCTTAACCAACACATAAATCAGAAATATATAAAATATACAGATTTCGTCACAATCTTAACTTTCATATAAATCAGAAATCTGACTGTTTGCATCAGCAATAAAATCTCTCGAATAAGTGAGTCAAAAAGAAACTAACCTGACAACAACAAAAATTATGTTGTAACTGTTTTTATTGATAGTGATTGCGCCATTTTACGTATGTTTTTCGGAATATATGAGTTTCGCTCTACATCAGGACCGGTCAAACTGCGGGCCGCATGCAACGTTCATATAATTACACGAACTGTAACTATGCACGTTCACAAATAGTCTAATTGAAATGGTCACATCGAAGAAAACCATTTTCGTGTCCGGATTGTATACATATTCAGAAAAGTCAAGTTTAAGAGTCACATGCTGACTCACAGTGAAGAAAAAACACTCTCTTGTTCCGACTATGACTATTCATATTCACAAAATTCTATTTAAATAGTCACATACCAACTCACAGTCGAGAAAACCATTTTATTGTTCGAACTGTAACGATTCACAAAAGTCCAAATTAAATATACGGACTCTGACTCACAGTGGAGAAAAACCATTTACGTGTACGTGATTTGCAAGTAACAGAATATTAAAATTCATTCCCCAGTTGTGGCTATAGATGTAAAAAAAAATCAGTATGTATTTAACCTGTTCGGCCCTTGGAAAATTTTAGGCCGTCAATGCGGCCCTTGGTGCGGTTTGAGTTAGTCAGGCCTGCTCTAAATAAAATAAAAAATATTTAGGCCGGTTAGGTCGTAAATGAAATCTCATCACAATATTACGGTAGGTTTGTAATTATCCAAAATCTTAAATAGGTTTTAAATAAATTTAGTTGGGTTGTATTTAGATTTTAGATACGCCATTATCCGGGAAAACTTATTAAATTAGGTTAGGTTAAGTTAGGCTAGTTTGAACTAAGGTACGTACTTTACGAGAGCTTTTTGAAAACCTAACCTAGCCTAAACCCTGTTTTTCAAAATGATTTCTGTTAAAACATTTAATACAGATATTTATATAGATACCTAATACAAACATATACAGAGTGTTAAGGGACATACTTGACTTACAAGTGATTCCTGTAACTATTTGGAGTTGAAAATGTACATGAAATTTTGGTCTCCGTTGACTTTTTCAATGATTTTTTTTTTCAAAATTGTTTTCTTCAAAATCAAACAACAAAAAAACTCTTTTACATATCGTCACCGGTCACTCAGCCGAGTAGCCGTCCAACCTCTTACCCCGCCCCCAACTACACAACTTCTACTATTTTTATGTTTTTGTAGAAAAAAAAATCAAAAATGTCACCGGAGACCAACATTTTATTTACATTTTTACTTGAAATAATGTCAGGAACCACTGGTTAAAGTAAGTCAACTACGTTCCTTAACACCCTGTATATATTTTAAATTCTATAAAAGCTCTCCCACACAATTAGACATTTCTCTTTTGCACGCTATAACAATGTTCCTACATATTTGACTTTCATCTTAGTACCGTTAAGACATTTGCTAAAACCTTAATTGGAATAGTTGATATTATATTTGATGAAATGGTAAATTGAATTGAAAGCATTTTGATGAATTGGAAAATTTTATTAAAAACATTTAATGAAATGGTAAATTTAATTGATAGCATTTGATGAAATTGTACCTAAATTTGATGAAAAGGTAAATTTGATGAAATGATAAAGAAATTGTTATATTGTTGAAATGATAAATTTTATGAAATGGCAAATTTGATGAAATGGTAAATTTGATGAAATGGTAAAATTGATGAAATTGTTATATTGATGAAATGGTAAATTTGATGAAATGGTAAATTGATGAAATGATAAATTCGATGAAATGGTAAATTTAATGAAATTGTTAAATTTGATGAAATTGTAAATGTGATGTTCAACATTTGATGTTTCAGGTTGACGCGGGCGGTCCGCACGTGCTCGCCTGTCTGTGAGGCGGGAGATGACAGCTGCCCGCACGCGGGGGGTGCCTGGGGGTCAGCCGGGGGGGCGGAGCACCACTGCCACCCACCTGCCGGGGAGCGATAGCGTGACACCCTATAGCGACAACCAGGTGAGCCGCCTTCCCTTTCCTTCGCCTTTACAGGGTTAGATCGATACCGCACATTCTTGAACAGCAATTATCTTGCTGAATGAGCTGTGACGTGCCACCGTTCGATGGCTTAATACGAGCATAAGATTAGATATATGCATGACGTCAGAAGTGTACATACAATATCGGTGGCATAGTGCACAAATATATTAAGTGAGCAATAAAAGTTCACCTCACAGGATTATTTTATATTTATTTGTAATAGAGTAATCGCAGTGTGAAATGTGTTTGGGAAAACTAAAAAAAAACTTATATTAACTGAATTGAAAACATTCAAACAAAATTCCTGAAACTTCTATTGTATGGTTTTGAAAATCATCAATGTAATTATATTGTTCTTTACAAACGGAGAAAAATTTCTAACCTAGTTTTTCTCTACAAAGTTGTGAACTGCCTTATTGACTCCCCAGCCCTGTTAGAAAATATTGCATTTCGTTGCCCTGAACGCAATACCAGATCGAATACCGAATATCTTATTTTATACACAACAATTGCAAATCGAAATACGCACGAAACTCCTTATAATAATAATCTTATAATGCCTTGAGCGATATTGACATTTTTCAGAGTAGGTACCCTTAAACCCTATATAGTAAAATTAACTTTACAATGCACCTTAATCAAAACTATTATTTATACATTGTTTATTATTTTCCTTTTAATAATTTTTGATTCGAATAATGTACTTTTATAACTTTTAATTCGTTATTGCTCCCTAATCAGTAATCATAACCAAATATTATAAATGGAACTTAACTGGTTTATTTTATGTTCACAATTTCATGTTTAATGATTTTTATACAACTGTATGTTTCCTAAATAAACTAAAATTTAAAAAAAAATTATAAATGTGATCGAGGTTCACATGAATATTTAACTGAACACGTACAACACTGTCGGAGCCCAGCCGTACATCACATGTTTTCGGCCATTTCCGTAACCGTTCGTGCATTAGACACGAACGACGATAGATGTTACTCTTCTAAGGTAATACATATATATAGACACCTAAAAATGACACATAACTAACAGAACATAGGTTCAGAAGAAAAACAAGTAACTTAGTTATAGGATGAGTTTTTTTTTTTTATTCTTCAAAATTTAAATTCACAATCTTAACACTAGGTATTTATTGTCAGGTTCACTTAATTACACTAAATATTTCTACTGGTAATCTGCATCCCGTCCAGTGGGGAGATTATCGAAGATTCCCGAACATACATCAAGTAATCCCAATCTCTGGGACTGCAGAACATTACAAATACAAATTAATTTTGAAACAAAAATCTCTTTCAAATTCACATTACACTATTACAGTTATATTTACTTCCACAAAGATGGACACTTAGTTTGGTAGGGGAAATTATATTGTATGCTGGCAGATAATAAATCAAGGTCTAAGTTGTAATCTTATAGCTTTAGGTCGGTCCATAATCATGCGCGTTTTCATGTAAATTTAAGTACCGGTAAATTCGTCCCTAAGCGGAGAAAAATGTTATTCTAAAATACGATCATTTTATTCGTAAAAACGGTTAAAAATGGGACTGAAGTTCCTACGAACAAATTAAGAGGGTTTCAATGTTTATTGGCGGGAACAAGTAAGAATAATTTGTTGGAATACGTACTATTTGTTATTTCGTACGTATACCAACAAATTATTCTTACATTTTCCCGCCAATAAACATTGAAACACTGTTAATTTGTTAGTAAGAACTACAATCCCGTTTTTAACCGTTTTTACGAATAAAATGGTCGTATTTTAGAATAACATTTTTCTCCGTGTAAATACACACAGCCTTTATCTTTATGTACCACTGACAAGACGTGTACTTGACTTTGTCTTCCGTAATGATTATTCCATTTGCAATAAGTTTAATTGATGCATATTTCTCCATTGCTGTATATACTAAAACGTTCCTGCTGTAATATTATTAAATAACATGGATATGGTTATTTTAAGATGTTATAACATTGTAAACAGATTCACTTGTTCAGAAATTCAAATGTATTGTTTCAAATCCGATTCCATCACACTAGATCGAATAAAAATGACATAAAAAACATTCCGAGTTATAAAACCGCATTTGGACAGAAAAATTACACTTACTTTGCAAAACAATTCCACAATATCCTTCACCAAGACATAAAACTAATTTAAAAACATAAAACCGCATTTGGACAGAAAAATTACACTTACTTTGCAACAAAACTCCACAATATCCTTCACCAAGACATAAAACTAATTTAAAAAATGAATTAGTACAAATCAGGAATAAAAATCTGGCTGAAGAGGTCAATGAAAAAACCCTAAAAAAGACACTAACAGCGACATAGAAGAGAAATAAACTCTGATTAAATAACTAGTCCGCCTCGGCACAGGATCTCCTAGTGAGGAGGTATAAATTCATCGTAGTATAAATTCATCGTCTGTAAGTGGTTTTTTATACCAGTTTGACAATGCCTTTAGAGGGCGAAACAGCTGTAACACATAATAATAATTACGAAGCAGAACTTGTTTATAATAAACTGTTTTTATACATTGAATAATAATATTATTGAATGTATGAAATAAATACAAATTAAAATGGAGTTCTACAAAATAAACTTAATAACAATAAATATAGTGAGGAGGACTATGAAATCCTATTTCGCCATTGCATTTTGTGTGTAGTCGCTTTAATAAAATAAAATGGTGACCGGAGAACTCAACAATGCGCAACTTCGTCACTTCTGTTAAAAGGCGTAACGAAAAAAATTATTAAATAGGTTACTTGAGATGATTTTCTCACGAAAACGGCGCTATATATATTATCCGAACATTATTACGTTAGGTTAGGTTATGAGTGTTTTTTTTTTTAATTCTTCACTTTTAAAGACTTTTTAAATGAGTTTCAAATTACGTTGATAATGTAGAAAACGAATTCATAATTCATAACTCGAGACATAAATTATTATGTTGATTGCCCTTTCTGAAACTAAATTCCACCTTATTAATTTTACAAAATTGCTGACTCTTAACCAATTGATACTATGTAGGTATGAAGTATGAAGACGAGGAAATGTTCAATGCAGCCGGAATAAAAAATAGTCTATACCTCTTCGAGCTGAAGGCGATTCGTTATAATTGTATTTGTGGTTGAATTTAAAGTAAAGTAAAGCATGATTACTAATAGTACTGAATAAGAAATATTAAGTGCGCCTTCTATTCAACGAAAGTTTGATATACCTTAGACTAGTTCTAGTTCATGTTTGTATTTCTAATTCCAGCGATGAGCTTCTGTCGCCGACAGGTGCTTCATAAATTTTGATTTGGTACCTATCTTTATTGTACCTGCCTTTGAGTAAATGTTCTGCTGATGTACAGCATTGAAATTTGTCAAAATAAATGAGATCTTTCGGTTCTCAATGCTACAAGGACATAAAGGCATCAAAAATTGGATCCACGGAATGTTAGGGATATATCATTATTGATTTCTAAAAATATAAGGTTATAACAAAATCTGAGTAGAAACGCAGCATCCTCTTTTTTGTTTTTGTTTTTAATTTAATTTACCGACTAGGAACGCAAGACAAATTATATAATTTTTCTGCAACGCGTACACAACCATCAGACACACTTACTAATCAATAAGATGCGTTATCTGCACGGAGAAAAATATTCTAAAATTCGATCATTTTATTCGTACAAATGGTTAAAAACGGGACTGAAGTTCTTACGAACAAATTAACAGGGTTTCAATGTTTATTGGCGGGAACATGTAAGAATAACACGTTGGTATACGTAATTTCGTACGAATACCAACAAATTATTCTTATATTTTTCCCCCCAATAAACATTGAAACACTGTTAATTTGTTCGTAAGAACTTCAGTCCCGTTTTTAACCGTTTTTACGAATAAAATGATCGTATTTTAGAATAACACTTTTCTCCGTGTGGGCAACACATTTGGGGGAGCTGTTGATATATTTACTCCATTTATTGAGTTAATCTTCAATATAGGATGAAGTAAAAATATTTAAAGAACATAGATAAGATTCTTTAATGAAATAATTTCGGCTGCCAAACATTGATGAATGACTTGTTTAATGTTTGCAAATGTCTAATTATGAGATTTCATAAAATAAAATAAAAATGATCACTCCATCAATGATATAGTGCCAACAATTGTGACTGAAGTTAAATAGTTGGAGTGAATACTTCGATCAAATGAAATTACATGAATGTTAAGATTAAGAATATGCAGCCAATTTAAAAAGTTCAAACAGACCGGTCAGTGGTTCAGTGGGCATCGCGTTTGGGTCTCACCCAGGCGTTCCGTGTTCGATTCCTCGGCTGGCTAAGTCCTCCACCACAACACAAGCAACATCTTCCGCTTAGTGTGGTGGTAGTAGGAGATTTTCAAATGTTGTTGGGTTATTCGTAACCCGGGAATGTTTGTCTTTCTTTAAAAAAAAAATAAAAATAAAAATTGTACATGTCATTAGTAAGTAGTCAAATCTAATGCGACTAAGCAGTGTGGGAACCAAATTATGCTATTCATTCACTCACGGTAGGAGGAATTCAAAACAAATTCTTAATATTTCTTAATTTCAGTATGGATGTTACACGGATACCTGACGGTTGTGATTATCCTCTGTGTCAAACTAAGTTTATTTAAATTACAGGAACGCAGAATAGTTAATGACTTTACTTGTATATTATATAAAATCATAAATTCAATCATTGACATCCCTGAACTTAATATGCTTGATCTCTTTCAATATATGGAAAGAAATCAAGAATAATAAGTTCAGGATAACTAACTAACTAAACATCACGCCGTTTCCCCGTTTCCAGAGAGGACGGACCGCCAAATACCTCGGTCTTGGCACACACTCTTTTCCTCATTCACATTCATACATCGTCTCATACATACTCTTCTATTTTTGTGACTCTTGAGATGGCACGACTCAAGTATCTGATTCACTTGATCGTGCCATGTCTTCCTCGGACGTCCCCTACTTCACACTTGCATCATATATTCTCCTTACGCACCTTTCTTCGTTCATTCGCTCTACATGCCCAAACCATCTGAGGGTTCCTTTCTTAATTTTACTCATTATGCTTACATCAGCCTTGCATTCTTTTCGAATCTCCACACTTCTCACACGATCATACATGGTTTTACCACACATACGCCTCAGGGATCTCATTTCAACAGCATTCAGTCTACTTTCATCCTTCCTCTGCCAGTTCCATGCCTCACTGCCATACATCAGGGTGGTGGATTGTGGACTGCTAGCTTCGATTCTTTGTACAGGTATAACGAGGTATACCTCGCAAACCAACATCGAGGCAATATTTCCCGTTTTATTGTGAATCTCCAACACGGAATCACAATAGGGTATTTCCACGTTTTATTTTTATCGCTTAAAAGGTTTAAGGAAAAAAGTACGATTATTATAAAAATTTTTATTTTATTTTTATGTTGACGAATAATTTTTCTACATTTAGTCTAAGTTGCCCATTTTTGCAATCCCGCCAAAACGGCATTTTCGACGTGTGACGTCACAAGAGTCACCCGTTCTTGAAAAATGACAGTTCTACTTTGTTTTCAGGGCCGTTTTGGTTTTGTAGGTTTTTGAGCGTTTTTAAAACGAATAAATTTGAATGAAAACATAAAAATCAAATTTTTAGTACGATGATTAAAATCAGAAAAATGATCTTTAAATATTCCATACATTTTCAACATATTCCCTCGTTAATGAAAATACCCTATTGTATGCTCCCATTCGCCGTATACAGAATTTGGGTATTGATTAAAAATACTTTATTGACATATTCTTATCAATTACTAAATATAAACATGTCTAAGAATTTATATCGGAAAGCAGCAAAAAAAATCTAATTAAACACACTGCCTAGCTCTGCTTCGACTTATTTTATTTCTTTATTATACTATTTTTACATTTTCCATGGTGGAGTTTTTTGATTTTTCGATGTTATGCTCATTTCACCGTTTTTTTTAACCGATCAGTGGCCAAGTTGACATCGCGTTTGGATCCCACCCAGGCAAGCAACATGTTTCCGCTTACTGTGGTGGTAGTAATAGATTTTCAAATATCGTCAGGTTATTCGTAACCCGGGAATATTTGTCTTTCTTTTAAAAATAAAATATTTAAATTATTTTACAAAAAAAATGTAAAAGCCCGGCTGGGCGTGATATTCAAAATAAATAAACAACAAAAGAGATTATTTAAATTGTTTTTAAGAACTTAAATATAAGACATAAAAATACATTTTAATTTATCAACTGTTATACAAGTAGTACACATGTTTTTTGCTTATAATAAAGATGATTACTCATCCCATTAAAATGCTCATGTTATCTGTTGTCGAATCAAACTTCGACATCACTCTCTTTTAGTAATTTAAAACAATGGTTCTGGGATGACATATAACAATACAGGCAGCTTTCACAAAAGGAACAAGGACAAAAATAACAAAAACCAATCGTGTGCGAAGAGGCGTGGAACTTCACGAGCAGCCTCTGTGCTGTAATCGAGCGCGCAAAACTGCTGACAGAAACAAATGTCCTCAAAGAGCCAGGGGCGGGGGGTAAATTTGAATATTCCTTCAAAATGACAGAAACATTAATCTGGCTGCGGTGACCTCATAAAATAAAAATGGAGAATAGTTACTTCTATTTTTTATGTTTCCGATATTAGGTACACTTGAAAGGAAGACTATTTTTCTTTATGAGTTAACTAGCTGAAGTCGGTGGATTTCCCTGGGGCTTTAAGCAGAGTTTTTCGAAATCAGGCGTAGACTGTAATTTTACTTTTATTTTGAACAAGTCAAGCGGCCAAATTTTTATCGAGAAGTATCAAAATTCTGCTTTATGGGTGGGAAATCAGATGGAGTGGTAATTCAAAATCTAATTCAGATCCTGATCTTCCTCTTGTTTTGATGATCAAGTGTGCCAAATTTCAACAATCTAGTTTTAAAACTTAAGTTTTTGATATAAAAAAATTGCCACAGACATTCTTCTTTATATAATAGATAGATAGGTAACGAAAGAAACATTAATACTCGTTGGTATAAGTAGGTACATAAATTATTTTATTACCTACACTCCTAGTTGCGACTGTTCCGACTTCACAACTTCCATTCACTCTGGCGGAATAAAAAGGTACTATCAAATACCGCTAACATCTTGGCCGGGTTGACCGGACTAACAAAAAAAATACACACAAAAAATACATATAGACGAAATGCACACCCAGAGAATAAAATCAATGGACAGTTGACATACCGATACAGGTTTCTTTATTATTTTCTTCATTCTTGTTTATTTATGTATAAGTATGTTATTAAAACATTTATCTAGTGCATAATACAATTATATAAATAGTAGATATAATTTAATTATTGTAGAAAAAGTATTTTAAATAAATATATTTTTAATATAATTTATAATATTAATACGCTAGCATCTGTCGTACACAATCACTCCACCTACCAGGTACAAGCGGAAGTGCTGCCATCTCTAATTGTCAAATTGAACAACTGTTGAAGTTTTCAAAAAATATTATAGTTAGTGCTCGTTTTTGTTAAGATTATTGTTTGGAGGATGGGCAGATTATCTATTTACATAACTTATATTCTATGTTACCTACTTTTTTTGATCGTCTACTCTTACATTTTTTGTATTTCGTTTCTTATATTTTATGTTGTTTTATTTGTAATTTAAAAAACATATACTGTCAAATTATATAATATATGCAAAAGCCCCATGGGCGTTTAAATAAATGTAAATTAGGTACTATTTTTAGTAAATATAGAAAACAGTTATAAGTTTCCTAGCTTTATCAAGAAAATGATCTCATAAACACGAGTGCACTTAATCCTGAATTATGTACTTGAGAAAGAGAAGGTACCTATTTGCTTTGATCATTGAACTGTCGGTAAAGTAAATCTAAATAATTTAAGTCTGGTCTGTGTGCAAGATCCTTTTCGTAAAAAAAAACCTTTCGTTCCATCGTGGTTCACAAAACCCATTTTCATTCAAAAACCACTTAAATTAATTTTCCTTGCAACTAAACATACGCGAATCTGAGATTTTAATTATGAACATATTACTAAAACAGCACTTTAAAAAACTCATTAAAATTATAACAAATTTCAAGGTGACTTGAAGTCTTAAAAAGTACACGAAATAACACAAGTAAAAATTTCCGGGTAAATTAATTCACTTAACCGTCAAACATAAAATGAATTTATAGGTTGCCAAGCAATAACCAATATTTCCAAATTTCCATTTAGAAATCAATACATTTTTACAAAGAAAGAGCTTTGTTCGATACAGATACACAATTTCCCCAAATTATTTCTGGGGGTTAATGCTAGAAGTCCCTATGTCAGTTTTGGTAATTTGATTTAGGTACTAGAAAGTAATCTAAAAGCTACCTTATTTGAATGCTCTGAATACCCACTCACGTGTTCATTGATAAAATTGTGTCCTATCTAATGTAGATAATAAATGTTGCGTGTTCAGATCACGTCGGGGTCACCAAACTTATGGGAGTTTACAAGCTCTTATGGAAGTTTACAAGCTCTCATAACATTTAATCTAATATGTAGGGTTCTTCTTCATTTAATCTAATAAGAAGTATGGTACTCACTTGGTTTGTTGATTAATGACAATGACGAAATGAATTAATTAGTAATTCAGCTTTTTGTGCCAAGAAACCAACAAACAATCTTCTTCCAGATTCATAAATTTGACATGGGTACTTCTAGCATTAGTCCTCAGATTAATATTAGCCCTTGATAATCTTTGATGTTCTTCCATAAATGCATTGTTCTTATGTGTGTACCCCATAGATTAAAAAATTACAAGTATTACAAGCCTGTAAAGATGTCGAAGGTTCCCGGAAAAGAATTTGTAATGTTTGTAACGACAATACCGTATTATTTTTACTTAAAATTACTAACAAATAAGTGTGTTCATGAAAGTAAAATTTCTACCTTATTCTGTGGGAATTTTATTAACATCGCATGCATTTTACGAATTAAAGTTTTTTGCTTGTTTTTTTAACTGGCAATATCTTAAACATTCTAAAATTCGAAAGAAACATTCGTTCATGAAATGTCTATAAGGATAAAATTAAATACATTCGACATTCTAGAATCTACTGTCTCTTTCATTATCATAAAAGACGTGTTGAGATGGAAGATTTTTATGGACGGCTTTATGACGATCGTCGATGACGTAGATTCATCTATTTCTTTCCCTGGTATCATAATATAGTAAGTACTATAATGTATTCGAGTGAATTTAAGTAACTCACAGAGTGAGTACATTTAGGTGTGTACATAACATAGTGGGTTTTGTTTGCATATTATATATGCTATGTGCTATACGGTCTGGGCTATCGCACGATAGAAAGGGTAGCAGAAACCTTTCACTTAGAATGGTGGGTTGATTAAACTTATCTGGTTCGTTTTATGGTCTGCTGCTCGCCTCATATAATATTATTTACAGTCACCGGTAGCATAATCAACCAACTGAAGCTTGCTTTTAAATAAAAGGACAGGAGTTGGAACTTAATTTAACTGAAACACGAAATGAACATTAAGTACTAAAATCTTAAAATGTTTAGAATTAATTAACCTTTAAAGTTACTTAAATTTGTGTTCTAATATGCAAACTCCAATCATTTAATAAAATGAGCATTAAATTTTGTATTAGTCACTCAAATATAGTGCGGTTCACATAACACTTTTAAAATATATTTTTTCACACAATATTAGAGGAAGAAATTTTCGACTTATTAGGTCTCAATTTGAGAGGCGGGTTTGGGTACAGCCTACTTATTGGATAACCAACATTTTTGCCGTAGGTCACCCAAAGTAATTCGTTACGTTTGGTGTCTTAGCAGGGGTTCCTGGGTTCATGGGGTAAAGGGTTTGTCCGGATCTTGGCGGTGGATACATCTGCCCACCAACTTCGTGGCAGGCCGTATTGAGAGACTGGTTGAGGGAGACATTTTGAACTCTTATGCAGGACTTTCTCGGAATATCGCCATGCACCGCGTACGATTCGTAACCTGACGAACCGTGTATCATTAAAACTCCCGACCATCTGAGATGTACTGTTTATCAGAGAAAAGTACAGAACACTACAGAGACGATGTATGAATGTGGTTGAAGAAAAAAGTGTGTGCCAAGACCGAGTTTTTTGTGGTCCGTCCTCTCTACCTACCCCTGCGATAAAAAACTCTATGATACGATGGTTAGTTAGATAGTTGGCGTCTTGTCATACTTTTACTCTTGATGGAAAATGTTTGGTGATTGATGAAAAAATTAGCTGCCTTGTCTTAAAAATTTCATTAGAAAATTCTAGACTATTGGCCGTTTGGAAGGCTTTTCTGAAACACAAACAGATGTTTTGCTTTATATTTAAAATATTATGTTGGAAACTATAGAAATCTTACTTGTAGTTATGTGGAAAGGTTATTACTTATTACAATACTGCTTGGTACCGCCAGAAACGAAAGCGAACTAAAATGTTCCACACTGCCATGATTTTATTGCAAAAGTAATTGAGAACATCCATCAAATTTGAAGATATGATTCTGTTCACCGCATTTAATAAAGTGGTTTTAGATTAGGTATACATATCTAATACCTACCCGTTTAGTCGTTCTACGCCGGAAAACCGCTTCAGTTCGTGGAAATATTTGTAAAGGTACTGCCATTTATAAAGGTGGCTGGAGGAAATCGATAAACCCCACTCTAACTTACTTTTCCACGAGTTTAACATTTTAATTTACTAATGTGTAGGCTTCTACAAAGATAATTGTTTTTCAATCTGGTATTGTTCACGTACATTTTTTGAGCAGTTACGCGGAGAAAAAATGTTATTCTAAAATACGATCATTTTATCCGTAAAAACGGTTAAAAACGGGACCTTACGAACAAATTAACAGAGTTTCAATGTTTATTGGCGGGAACATGTAAGAATAATTTATTGGTAGGTATACGTAGTTTCGTACGTATACCAACAAATTATTTTTACATTTTCCCGCCAATAAACATTGAAACACTGTTAATTTGTTCGTAAGAACTTCAGTCCCGTTTTTTTTACCCATACATTTCCTAAATAGCAATCGAAATATAAAACATTAAAGATATCAATGGGTACGCGGGGATAGCGGGGCGAGGGAAGGGTATTCATCGCCTGATCAGGCGATCGCGCTAGTGCCGCGTAAACAGTCAGGTTAGGTTAGGTTAGATTACGTTAGGTTAGGTTAAGTTAAGTAAACCCAGGCATTCAATCTATAAATAATCCCAGGCGTCAGATCTATAAATAAAAAACGTGTTTTATTACAGAAAGCATTATTTTTATACATTTCCTAATATGATATTGGAATTATATACAATTCCTAGGAAATGTATACATTTCCCAGGATATGTATGTATTAAATAATTTTTAAAACAATATTTTATACATTTCCTAAATAGCTTCGGAAGTGTATACATTTCCTAGGAGTTGTATACAATTCCTAGATTTCATACATTTCCGGTAACATTTACATTTACTCGCAAATAATTGTCCAAGTTGCTTCTAAAATCATAAAATATTAAAATCTTTGATTACATAAATAATTTTTCAGTTTGGTTGGGTATTTTGGACTAAAATCCAAAACTACGTTTTGTATGAAACCGGCCGCGCACCCAATAGCCTTATGGTAGATTCAGACTGGGTCGACGTACGTATTAGTGTGGAGCATGGATGTATGAAAATTTTTTTTTTTTAAGATTCAGATTTCTAAGAGGGGGGGATTTGTGCCTTATGTTAAAGTAAAAATACGTGGGATTTTTCATTTCATTTGATTAAGATCTTCAGCCTCCGCAGTGACCCCAAAAATTTAAAATTAGGGTAAAAAAGTTTAATGTTTATAAGGCGATACATTGTGATTAATTTAATTTAATTAGTGGTAAGTAGGTGTTAAATGATAAACAATACATAATTAAGATATTTATTAAGGCAGCGCTGTAAAAAAATTAAATTCGAAACAAACTTATACATTTATTATTTAGGTTTAAAATCCTTTTTAGTTTCAAATTTAGGCATTTTGTTTCGCGATTCCAGCTTGACATGTATTGCACCTAATCGCGACTTTCTTGTGCACTGATAAATGGAAGCCTCTGTTGTATTCTTTACAGCTCTTTCAACAGCTTGAGTATGGCAGAGAAGCCTTATAAACAATAGTTCGCTTTCACCACCAGATTCCACAATATTCTGAATTTCCCGGTGCGATAAGTTTTTAAAAATCGATGGTTCGGTTAAGTTTTCCTGCCAATTTATTAAATCAATATATGTAGAAGCATTAAAATCTATCAATATTTAGTATCAGCTCTCTAACATGTTTGTTATCATCTGTGATCATCGCAAGAAGAATCCCTTCAGGATGCGCAAAGTATCCGTTTCTCTGGATAACAGGATCTATAATTTTTTTTAGAGTTTCTGGCAGGTATTTGGAGACCTTAATAATATTGAACAGATGACGCGTACCATCTTTGCATGATGGTTGAGAACCAAGACGATGCGTAAACTTTGACCACAAAAGTAGCCAGAGTTTTCAAATTTTCAGATGGTTCTTCAGTTGATGCATACAAACGTAGTATTCGGTTGGCACGCGTGAACCAACGGGCATGTGAAAGATAGCAATTTTATACAAGTACTGTTGGTCTGAACTCAGATCTTTGGCCATTTCTGGTAGCATTTCACAGGTTTCCAGTGATTTTCCCAGTGGAGGAATATAAGATTTAGGTCCCGAAGTACACCCATTGAGATGAAGAAACAGATGTTTCAAAGGCAGTTCGTTCATGTGGAGCAAACAAATTATTTACTGGAGTGGTTTTTGTAGCCTTTTCTCAAGCAGTTTTATAATTCTAGCATACTTTTCAGTATTAACATTCGTACCATCACAACCAATTGCCATAATTCTATTCGGAAAACTTCTTTATAACCCAGTTATCGCGGTTTCTATTCCTTTTGCTGTACCAACATCAGGTACCACGTATCCTATGTAAATGGATCCCGGCTTTTGAATCAGTGAGATATGTTCCTCCACAACCATAGTCCTGTAGCATTTAACGCCCTTTTTAACAATTTTCAAAGTTTTGTCTTTTTTCCCGTCAAAGTATAAAACCAAGATCTCTGTAATTGTTGCATTTTCCATTATTTTTTCTCTGGTTTTAGTTCTCTCTCTTCATAACTTGTGCCGATCAATGACCTCAACATCAGACCCAATGTCGAACAAAACAGATGATGCTGTTGCTGCTGCTGCTCTATCAGACACTCCATACCTATCACATGTCTTCGATAATGTAGAAAAATTAAGTGTCGGTTTTTTATATTTTATTTTCAATAACGCCTTTGAACATGGAGCATTCTGATTTTTCTGACTCTAATGATGTCGCTGAAGAAATACTAACATTTAAATCAGCTAACGTTGAAGTGTTTAAGGATGTGTTTCGGCGATTCTCTAGTTCATAATTCATTTTTAGAGTTTTAGGAACCTTTTTATCCTTAGGACATAAATATTGAGCGAATGCTTTGCGCTTGCATGCTGAAATATCAAAAAGTATCTTACTGCTTTGCTGAAAACTATTTAACTTGTCCGGGGAGAGCCTCTTGATAGATTTGAGTAGATTTTATTAGATTAGAACAAGAGCACTGACGACGCGTGACGCGACAAGTGCAAGCAAGCTAATTATCACCTCCCGCGTTTCCTCTCTTTCCTTATTTAAATTATAAAACACAAATTCGAACTTCTTTTTATTTTGTGTCGAATCTATTTTATACCAAGTAAACTTTCTTGATAAAATTTAGTATGTTTATTCAAAAGTATCGTACTTAAACATGACTTCCAATTAGAGTGTAAAACCGACTATTTTCATAAATTCAATGCCGTTGCGGAGGCAGTTACCCTAAACAAAATTGAATAATATTTTACATGGCTTAAATTAAACCTAAAAGGCACCAAATTTTGACTATTACATTACCGTCAGGTGAAAACAAAAATTTCACTCCACCCTAGTACGTATGCATTGCTACGCCTAACAATATCTGGGCTACTTAGCAACCATAGATTTTAAATGAAAATTTATGTTTAAGCGCCTCCGCCCACTGAGGCAACTGAAAACTCTCAACTGCCAACTGTTTTTGTATGAAAATGTGATGGCCCGCACACTACACAATCACTCAAACACCCGTTGTCAATGGTAACGCAAGCGGTGACTTGCGACTTGCACAGCTGATTGCCCTGGCCGGCCGTTGCTAGTTGCCAGCTGTCAGCTGATTGTTCTTCGTCTATGGTTAAACAAGCTTTTTGACCAATCAAGACAGAGAAAACAGCCGGTTTTAGTTGGTTTTCAGTTGCCTCGTCAGCGGAGCGCCTTAGAATCACATTGGCCACGCGCATTGCGACGTGCGATGTCTGTGGCCATTTTCATAGAAAATGTATGGTTGCTAAGCATTGTTTGGCGTAGCGATACGTACGTATGTCGACCCAGTCTGAATCTACCTTAAGCCATCACCATTTATTTTACTCTCTTGATCTCATATTTCAAATAGTTCAGAATTAACAATATTATCTTCAACTAATTTTTCCCTTATTTTTGGTGTTATCTTTTTCAAATGATTACAAAGTTCTAACGAATTTATTTGTAACCTAGGTAGTTTCTCGAATAAACGTATTTGATTGTATTTATATGAACCTATTGACCTTTCTAAAAGTCTAAATGAATATTAGATTTTATTTGAATAAGTTTTAAGGTCAAACCCATCAATGACATATAATTGAAATATATATAAAAAAATTATAGATTTTATTTCGACTACAATGGGCATGTGTCTAGTGTGGTAGTCGAAAAGCGTGTAAAGAACTGTTTATAAATATATTTTATGGAAAAAGAAAAATAAGATAAAATAAAAAAATTCATCCGAACACCAATTTTCGTGTTGTAGAAATTTTTTATTAATTTTTATGTAACCAAGTCTTTTGTTAGCGTGTGTGACCTCCAAATATGTGCGCTCTCCAAATTCAAGCTTTTTATATTCATTCTTCTTTCGTATGGTGGGGGGTCAGAGGGGGACATCTGGGTCTGCGAGACAGTCCAGGGCCTCAGGCGTCGCCTCGCGGACCTCATCAATCCTGCTGGAGAATGAGTGGAGCGGGCATTCGTTGACCAATTAGTTGCTTGTTTATCTTTTCTAAACCGTGTTCTACCAAGCGTCCGAAGTCCCACTGGTCCGATATCAATACCGAATCGACAAAAACCGGAGATCCCGCGCAGAAAAGTAAAGATTACTACGGTTTATAGCGCATTCATTGTGGGATTTTTCTGTTTTTCGTTGATTCGGTAACAATACCGAGCTAGTGGGACAAGCGACGATGTTAAACCATGTAAGCAGTATAAGAAGGCCTGAGGAATTGAGACAAGTGGTTATGTACCAGAGCATGAGGAGATTGCTTTTGAAGGAGGATTAATCCTCCGTCGGGAACATTTATCAAAAAGAAAGTTCATTATCTCGCAGTCGAAAGATCGGAAGAAGCATTGTTTTTTACCTTATGTTTTTTCTGCATGGAGCAAATTTGTCTTCCAGTAAGTACGTCTCAAAGCTCATAGTAAAGATAATTTTCAAACACGAATTTAAGGTACTTAGAAAT
The DNA here is from genome assembly GCA_951813805.1 of Limnephilus auricula. NCBI lineage: Eukaryota > Metazoa > Arthropoda > Insecta > Trichoptera > Limnephilidae > Limnephilus > Limnephilus auricula. The sequence goes on from OX638393.1 coordinate 9,480,828, forward strand.
ATTTAAAGTAGGGGCTCCTGCGGACTTTATCATTAACAATGTAATATTTTTAAAACAATACATCAATAGCTTCGAGGCAACGACGGCGCGTCGCGACGTATCGATTAAAGTGACAATTGATAAAAAGCTTACATTTCTTTCTAGCAAAATAACTACGTCACGCAATAAATCACGGCAACACTTTTGTTATTAAATAAACGATCTTTGCTGGTTTTACGTACGATTTCAGAAGCTTGTACAACAAGTTTACATCGTGTTGGTTTGTTAAGATCATCTCTATCATATCAGGTGAGGAGATGCTTTTAAAGCTTGCTAGTGGGCGATGCAATTAACAAATTACAACATGGGATTTGAGCGATATCTTTGTGCTCTGTTTTATATTGTAACTTGGGAACTTACATTTATATCTTGGCTTTCGAAGCGAGGCAGTTTTATTATGAAATAACTCTTTCAATTTGGGAGGCGGGTATGGGTACGGCCGCCCCGGGAACCATTTATCGAAAGGGGCTAAAACTCCCCAAAAATAACAATAGTCACTATTTTGAACACATTTCTATTAAACGCTGGTTTTGTATATTTTCTTTTATATTCATGAAATTAATAGGACTATGCGGACTGGGGAAATCGATATAATAATTTCCAGCTAAAATAATAAAATTGTATCATATCAGGAAGTAATAAAAATAATAATATTGTTATTAATAATAATAATATAAAAAATAAGAAAAACTCAAAATTTATCAGTAATAGAAAAATTAGTTTTTTAATAATAAATAACAATATGAACTTTATAGTTAGAGTTTTAGGTAATTTTTCAATTTAAGCTGAAATACGTCAATATTTTCGATAATTTTAAAATTCAGAGTATTTTTATAGTATTTTATGAGAAAACAGTCACCACAGGGGCTCTATATTTGTATTTAGAAATTGTTAGGCACCCAATTTTAGTCACGTCTTTTTTGTTAGAAAACCAACTCCATTACTTACTTCTCACATATTAAAAATGCACTGTTTCTAAAAAAAATGCTAAAGATTTTATAGTAGGCCCAAAAACACTTTGGAAATCCTTTCCAATCTTAACAAAACAGCAACAAATTAATGATAATTCAAGTGACTCATTGTTGTAAAGTTATTTTCTCGGTAATTTTATGAGTTTGCTGGTGAAAGTCGAGCATTTGTTTAGAATAATGGTTAACAGAGTGCAATTACAGCCTGGTCTCGCAATCATATTTTTTAATTGATGCTCAACGTTATTATTAATGTTAAAAGCCCAAACGCAACGAACTTTGTCAAGGGGATTTGTTGGCAGTGGGGTTATTTTAGTACAGCATTATTTGAAAAGTTTGTTCGGTTTTATGAAATACAAAATGTTTACTATATATCTCTCTCTCTCTGGTTTCAATCCTGGGATTAATTTGCAGCAATTTCCTTTATTTTTTTCTTCCATTCTTCCCTGTCTTGTGCGGCTCTTTTGAGGTCTGCATATGATGAGCCGCGCATGTCCACCAGCAGGTCCTCCAGGTACTCTCGGCGTGGTATATGTACTATATATCATGGAACTATAATTGAAAGGTTATAATATCATGGAACTATAATTGAAAGGTTATAATATCATTGAACTATAATTGTAAGGTAATTGTACCTATCATGGAACTATAATTTTTTGTTGTTTTTTATGGAAGAACATTACTTGATACCATTGAAGAAGATTGTTCTAAAACATAAGCTTTTAATTCAGACAAAATGTAGGTATTTTCATAATCGCGTTTTAATAATTTACCCCTTAATTTGTTATATCTTGCTAAAAAGCCATACTAGACATATATTTTAAATTTAAGTCTGAGCACTATTTTAGCGTAAAGAAAAACTAATTTGAAAACAATGGAATTATTGTTTATTGTTTCTGTACATGGTGTATATAATAGTTTCCATTTTAATATTAACCTCACTAAACTAGTGTTGAGAATAATAGTTTTATAAAATAATAAAAATAACACGAATAATGCTCGTGTATCGAAAGGACAATATTGTTTCTTGATACTAAGCTGAACGAAGCTAATATGTGGTAAACATATAGGGTGACTAAGTGTTTATATTTGATTAGAAATAACAAATATTGATAGGTTATTATCGTAACTAGGTAATGTTTTTTTTTAGTTTAATCTTTCCTAATTTAATCAATTTATATTATGAATACCAAAAATATGCTTTAGATCAGCGGTTTTCAACCTTTGGTACACGTACCCCTTGGAGTACGCGAAGCAAAAATTGGGGGTACGCAACATCATGGCACTCAGCTCAACGTTTTCAAATTTCGACGGTTAACGCTCGGTAGTTTGGCATCCTGAATGCTGAACCAGACTTGAGGCTCTACCTATATGGAATTGAGCTAAAATTTCTAAAACTTTACTCTGCAAAGCAAGCTCAAGCTCACATTGATATATGTTAACATTGAATGATTTATTAACAGGAAATCGGGCTTTTATTTAAACTGCTAACACATGAGAAACATTTTTCTACAAAATATTTTGAGGTTAAAAAAATTAATCCTCAATACACTTTGTGAGTTTGGAGTTGTGTATGGAAAACATATTTCGTCGAACTTTCGTTACACTCTGTATAAAGTTACATTAATCGTATTTGTATGACTTTTTTATTTAGGCGAAAATACAGATGCAGATGTCAATTGACAGAATATACAAAACAACAACTAGAGAACTCACCTGCATCCAAACTATTTCTCACGAATTGACATTCAGCAGATAAAAACATATACTTGATTATTAAATTCATTTAATAAGGAGTAGATAGAGGGTACGGAGTACAACAATTTTTTAGTAAGAGTCAAGGGGTACGCAGGATCAAAAAGGTTGACAATCGCTGCTTTAGATCAATTCATTATTTTCCCATCGTTTCTCTTGAGTAGAACATAAATAAAATTGTTAATTACTTCGTAAAAAAATACAAATTAGAAATGTATGAATGCATGTAAACAACATCTTTAAAAAATACAAAATTATGGCTAAGACTGTGACAGTTTCCCTAAATTAACTTTTAGTCTTTCGTTTAAAATTATTCACAAAATAAATTGAACACACTTTAGGGCTTGAAAACGAGCGTTTCTGGACTCCACTAACGAAGCGATTTTTATGAATATTACTTACATTCGTGACGATATAAGGTACACTAATAGAATAGATAATTTTGGCTTGTGGCTTCCTCTATTAATTTTTTTTTTCTAACGGTGCATCTATGATAATAAAAATAGTTTTAGCCAAGCAATCCTGCCCGCGACCGCAGCTCCGACTCCCAAGGATTTGCTCTAATAACCTATTTCCCCAATATCAGACGACCCTTTCCTTTGGCTAATCTCCCCAGCCCAGGTGCCTCCGCCTTTTGAGGCAACCTCCGTCCTAACCGGAGCCTTTCATGCCATACGTTTCCCCCAAGGATTAACTTTCTACTCTCAGATTATCTTTCCAATTTAAGTTGCAGTGCAACTTGTAGTCGTACGTTCGCCGTCTTGTGATATTATATTTGTAATAACTATTTATTAAATACTGAAACTAGTTATTATAGCTGTGAAAAATCAGAAGAAAAGTTTCGCCGTTATGTGATTTTTAAATATATCTATTTGAATTTGTGTTTTCTTGATTGCTGAATGTATGAATGAAAAGGAATATTGGAAGTGAAAATTAAACCACTTTTCGACGTCCGAACGAGTTGAAACTCAGATAGACTCGTTGTCGATGACAACGCATTCTATTAATTTGGTCGTAATCACGCATACACACGTGGAAATATACGCATTTCCTTGAAATTCGATGACATTACAGCACTTAATAAACGATGTAAATGTCTGTCTTTTCCCCTCGGGATTTGGTCAGGTCGGTAGCTTGGTAGATTCCGATCACTGGGTAGGAAGGTTCAATCCTCAGTAAAACCAAAAAAAATGTATATTATTTTTTAAGTTTTAAAACAAATATTAAAATAGATATATTACAATAATAATAAAAATATAAAAATAAATAAATTAAAAAATTAAAAAATGAATATAAAAAAAAACTTTGTTCTTTATCGTAAATTTTTTTTATGGGTGGGATGATTATTTTTTGGTGGGTTAGCTTACTTCATGCCCTCGGGCTACAGACCGAAATAACTGTGCGGAACTGCACTCGTACCGCTTAGATTCTCACGTCTTCCTTTAGATTATTTATCATTTGTGTAATCTTATATTTTTCGTTCCTCGTAAAACGACTAAGACAACAGAATAACCGCTAAATTAAAACCTATTTATTATTTAGTAGCTTGGGCTCCTCAATACACCCCTCAATTATGCTTAATCGATGTGATTATACTTAATCGATGCTAACAGTTCATAATGTTTAATTTATTCCACAATAATTATGTAATTAAATTCACATAACACATTTCACGCCCATTATTTAACATTTATGATAAATATTAATCTATTTTATACGCCGTCCACGAAAATTCGTAGAACATACGGGAAACTGGTGATTCTATATGAGATGGATAACCTAAAAAGTTTTTTTTTATTTCGTTCAGAGCATATTAATTATTTTATTGTAAATATTTTTAAGCGTTAACTACTGAAGCGACAGAGCAATTAAAATATTTTTTCTCGGATTGCTAAAGGAAATTTTTCCGCCCACATTAAAAAAACCATACCTTCGAATTTGAATATGGAGACATACAAACTGATTATAGTTCTATATAGCCAATGAAATCGCCTATCTTTTGTCTATTATCACATATTCGTAGGATTTATAAAAAAATAAAAAATAAATTATAAAGAATCTAGAGAACCTTAAAAAACATTTTAAAGAATCTAGAGAATATTTATTGTGTTATATTTTGAATGTACAATATATTATACAGTCGTCTTAATAAATTTTTTTTTTTTGAAAATTTGCCAGATTTTGGCAACAAAGCAATCCGAGGTTTTGGAAATAGTGCCATAATGTGGCATAAAGCGCTCGAATGGTTAAATAACTTTTGAAGCTGTTCAGACATTAATCTTCTGATATTTGTGTATTTAAAATAATTCATAATCTGCTCTTTTATAAATGGCTCTAATTAACCCAATTATTTCAGGAAAATACGTCTTTTGCAAGTTACTTTTTGATTTGAAATTGATTTTATATACGGAGAAAACTACTTTTTCATATTCATGTTGCGTATGTACGGGCTCAAAAATAAATCATCCCAATATTTCAAAGCATAACATGCAATAAGGTTTTTTTTCCTTAAATAATTACACGTATATCATATATGAAAGAACAGGTTATGAATTCTTTTAAGGATAAAATTTTCCACCAAGCAACAGTTTTTTTCTTCAAATATGCCTAAAAAAATGCAAACTTCATACTTGATTCGTAACGAAAGCTTAAAAAGTTACACCACAAAAATAGGCTCCAAGTGTGATCACTTTCCCGATTGTAGTGGTAGTTTCCGGACACCATGTATAAGTACTTTTATTATTTCTCGAAGATATTTACATTGAAAATAATTTAGTCTTTTATCGCCATTACTGACATTAACAGGAAATCTATTTTAATGGTTATGAAAAAGGAAGAATAAACATCTGTTACGTGAGGAACTCCCGAGCAGTTGGCAGTAATCCGAAATTTTCCTAAAAACGTATTAAACGTAATAAGATGATAGACTTCGCTTTTCGGCCCATAAAAAACACTTTTCTACATCGAAAATTGCACAAAATGAATATATTTTTTTATACTGCCTTCTAGAGGGTGAAAACTATGTCGGTATGTTTTGGAATTTTCGATGCGTTTCGTGTTAACGTAAACATTCACTGTCAAACATGTACGATTTATCAAAAAATATTATTTAAAGAAAAAGTGCTGCTAACTCAACTCTCATAAAGAATTATAAAATTATAAAAAGCTACCGACGTAGCTTCTTCTTTCTAAAAAATTTTTTTTTTTTTAATTTCAATTTCGTGAAAGTTTTGGTGTAGAAAAGTGTATTCTCCATAAACCCCTTTTCGAGCGATTTCTGTAGGTAAATTTGAACGTTGTCTCATTCGCACATTTCGCATTCGCATGTATTGTAAGTGTGCGTGAGCTTATTGTGAGCGGGACAGAATGACAGACCTGGGTGTTCCGCGTGTGGTTCAAAGTCTAGCCTCTTAAACAGTTTAAACACCAAATGGTTCTCGTAATAATTTTCTCGATGATCATAATTTTAGCTCGGGATTCTCGTAATGTGTTTGCATGTTTTTGTTATTGGTTTTGGTGCGTTAAATTCGTGCTTTGACACCTACTAAATTCAGTGATAAAATAAACATTAATCTCGTGGTTTGTGTGACTCAAAATCTGATATTTTTAACAAAACTTAAGTGCTTTCAAATGATATAAAATTATTATTGTTTTGAAAAACTACCATCCGAAATCAGTAGCGGTCGTTGACTGTACGGAGAAGATATGCTGAACCAAAAAATTTACAGTCTCAATTAGAGAAGGCTTTGTAAGACTTCACGTATTTAAAATGCACTTTTATATTAATGTAATGAAGCCTCTTTGGATTTGCAAGCTCGGAAATAGGTTTATTGACCAAATAAGCTCAGAAATCTTTGGTTATAGTTTGTCAGATACGTACCTTAACACCCTGTACATTGGTAGGTATCTAGTATGAATTGACAGTATACGTGATACAAAAAAATAAATCAATACATAATCTAGTAAATACATTATTCCGAATTTTAATTTTATTTCTATTAAAATCATTAAAAATAAATCCGAGAACGTGTTTTGTGACGAAAATACCTCAGTTTTTTCTATTTATTTAAGGTCTTACAAACTAAAATATTTCAGATTTTTTTTTACACACTTATTTTGTTTAGACAATATTGAAAAAACATAAATACTTACAAGTACACGATATTTAATAATTTATCGTCGTGCGTTTTAAAGCAAGTTTTTAATGAAATAAATCGATAATCGAACGGTCAGTGGTTGAGTGGGCACCGCGTTTGGGTCCCACCCAGGCGTTTCGTGTTCGATTCCTCGGCTGGCTAAGTCCTCCATCACAACACAAGCAAGATCTTCCGCTTAGTGTGGTGGTAGTAGGAGATTTTCAAATGTTGTTGGGTTATTCGTAACCCAGGAACGTTTGTCTTTCTTTAAAAAAATAAAAAATATTAATTTTAAAAATTTTATATCGAATGATCGGGGAAAAATCGATCCCTCTCATCGGAACCTCCCTATACAGTTGCAAGAATTTTTAAATTTTTATTCTCAGCTGTTGGTTAAATTCATCGGGTATGTGTTGTTACAATCTGTATAGATACGTCTGTGTATAAATATATCCTGCAGATAATGTATAAGAGGAAATGAAAATATTATCTCGAAAGGTTCTATAAGCGAGATTACCTCTTCATACAGAGTATTCGATTAAAGTCATGACTTCTCGAATCCGGAATCCCACGTTTTTCCGATCAAAGATAAGAAAAGTACGCCTGAAAAGTCACGTTTTGTATTGAAAGTGGCAAAATTTAAACCGAATAAATTATTTAGATAAGCAAATCCAAACATTCATCAATTTCTACATTTTAATTATGAAACTGTATGCCTGAAGGTCTTGTAATATTTTTTTTACTATTAATAAGTCGAATTAGATGATTGAAGATTTTAAAGATCAATGAACTGTAATATTTTTACGAGAAAGTTAAAACAATTTTTTTTCTTTTGCTGTCAGTCTCTCTGTTATGCTGTTGATAGTTACGTTTGATGAACCTTTCAAAATGTATCAACAGTTGTTGTAACTAACTTTTGAACGTAAATCTAAACATTTAAATTATTTTTAGTATTCACGGAAATTTTCTTGTTTATCTTTTAAACTGCAAGAGAATTATGCAGGAACTATGTAAAATAATTCACTGTATACCGTGGTAATTCGTAGAATGCATAATTCCTTCACAATTTTCTTCAATCAAACTGAAACTTATCATTTTAAAACACATTCCTGTTCACCGTGTGTGATTTTTCGAGAAGATTATTTTTGACTTCAGGGCACATTGTTTAAATAATAAATTATTAGTCAAAATTTTTCCCGTAAACATAACCCTTTCTAAGCGAGTTAGAAGTATATCCCTTTACTTACTTTACAATCAAAGATACCTGCAAATCCAATTTTATTTACCTACATCAGCCAAGAAGATAACAGACCTGAACACCTCACACAATGAAATCCTACACCCCTACTAAGTCACCAAACGTAACGAACCACTTATACCGTTAGATACGTTTTTAGATTTTCACGGCCAAAAGCATTTTCGTTGTTTGTTTTTGGGGTGTTATGCCGTGTTGTGCTACCTCCTTCTTTAGCCGACGTTTCGGACAGCGTTGCAGTGTCCATCATCAGGGCAGATCCGGCAGATCCGTCGATGTACGATGATCCGGCACATCGACGGATCTGCCGGATCTGCCCTGATGATGGACACTGCAACGCTGTCCGAAACGTCGGCTAAAGAAGGAGGTAGCACAACACGGCATAACACCCCAAAAACAAACAACGAAAACACTTATACCGTATTCAAAAGACATGTATAAAACGAAATGACTAAAGTCAGAATTATTTAGAATTTGCCTGTAAAAACACCAAAAAAACGTCCAGTGTAAAATTTTCAAAATGGTCTATTGAACATACAAGCACTAGGGCAGCGATATGTATTAACAAATTTGCGAGATTTTACGTAGTTTTTTAAAACAAACCCGCGAGGTTGGCTTTATCCACAAATTTGTGAATTTTCAACGCTCTGCGTTATTCAAGTCTAGTAACCACACAGACAGTGTTGCCAACTTTTTATTTAAATAAAGTCAGACGTCACCCGAAAATGAACTAAATAGAGCTCAAAAAAGAGCTAAAATCTCGTAATGCCTAAGATAGGATCAAAAAATCGCCATTCCGGGGAGAGTGGCTAGATAAATATTAAAAATAAACCGATACCTTCTTCAAATTTTCGTGAGACAGAGAAATTATTTTTGATTCCGTTGCCGGGAAGGGCGACTAGAGATTCTGAGGTAAAAAAAAAAGTTTTCATTACGAAAATAGCCGGTTCCTAAAGAAATAACTCTTTAATTATCATTTTTCGTATAAAAAACGAGCTAGATCATCCTAAAAAAACGAGTTGAGAAGCTAAACCACTTTTTTGGAGCTCAAATGACGGCTTCATCTAGGAGCTAAGTCTATCTCTTGAAACCATGTATTCATTACGAAAATAGCCGGTTACTGGCCCACAAGCTCATTTCCCCTTCCATCCGCGAATCAATGAGCATGCTCACAAATCAACAGCCGGTGGGTTTTTGAGCATGCTCATTTGGGCATGACCCACAAGCTACTTAGAAGGTAACATTGGGGTGGAAGGGGAAATAAGCATGCTCATTTATGAGCTATATTAATAATATCAGATTATCATTTTTCGTTCATGAATTTTGTATTAAAAAAAGCAGTTAGATTATCTCAAAAATCGACATAGATTATCTGCGAAGCTAGACCATTTGTTTTGGAGCTGACGCGACAGCTTCATTTTGGAGCTAAATCTAGCTCTAAAGCAGCTGAGTTGGCAATACTGCACTAGGTCCGTCCACCCACACAGATGCAGCCAAACGCCAGCCTCTCTCAGTTCCGGTACAATCTGGTTGCTATGGAGGCAATCCACGAGATTATTCATCGGACTTATTATTATTATTACTCTGAACACCGACGATAATGTTATTGCTGGCCAGTTGAGCATGACGCTCCGTCGCCAAAAGAATATTATTTAGGTGATTAAAAAGTCTTGATTATAATGAAGAATTGACTACTAGGCGATCGACGGAAACGAATTGCATTCAAATTCAAAGAGCTAGAAACGAGCATTCAAGGGGCGAAGGAATAATGGCGGATAAAGTTTTGATTGTCTTTTCTTTATTTATTACTATCTGAAATACCGGCATTGCACGGGTTTTAAAAAGAGTTTTTCGAGTTGTAAACAGTAATTTTCCAATTATCATACGCAATAATTATCGGCCTGAAACACTCATCCATATTGAAAAAACCTCCCGCGCCCCTCTGATTGCCGGTTAGGAGGTCCACTAAGCTACGGCGGCTTATCTTTTATCCGCCAAATGATTCAATATACTAGTATTTCATTCTACAATTAGCGCTTATTACATTTTTTTCTCATTTTTTTCCCCTGCAAACAACCAACTTTATTTTTATATGAAAAGGGCATTATAAGTGCTAACTTTCCCACTTCGAGTCCCGTCCCAGGCTAATAATTATTGCTTATAATAATTGTAACCCTTTGTGCTATGCATAAAATCTTGTCTTAATCATTAGTTTATCAATTAAAAATAATAAGTAATTTTCCAATTTTAATTTTACTCTGAGGAAAAATCCATTGTTTTTGAAACATGATGATACTTTTGATTAAATAAGTGGAGTATAACCCAGTGATATGGTTTCATTTGAGTAAAATTACGACACAAAGTGAATTTTCGAATATTGAAGAAGTAATTTACCCCTTATTTTACTTGTGCAATCGAAATATCGCCAAGAAGAATCAAAATTCTGCGTCAATGGATGGGAAAAGGGATTGATGGTGATTTTTCGAAAGCTCTTGCAGACAGTAACCTTCCTATTATTGAAGTAAATACTTCTTTACGCACGCTTGGCTTGGGGGTAAACTGGCGAGAGCGTTACGAGAGGCGTTATATCGGGCTTTACGAACGTTACGGAGGCGAACGATAATAAATTTAAATTAATTTTCGGGTTCATTCCTCACAATCTAATCGTAACAACAGTGCTCAAATCCATAGTAATTACGTTTTAAGTGGGTGTTGGCATTTATGCTGACAATAGTTGTGTTGTTGTTTTTGACATTCTAAACGTTAAAATCTAAGTAATAACTAGCACTTTTTCGATTGGAATTTTTTGAATTTCCTGCTGCCTGATAATGCATCAAAAAAGTTTTATTTTAAACTTTGTAAGAATTAAATCAACAACCCCATTCTAAGCGTAATTCCCATAATAAAATTAATCAAATTTTCGTTTAGAGTGTGCGAACTCAGTGCATTGAAACGACTGATTTGTCACGATGATTGGTAACATTCCAAACGAATCTTTAATATAGTTTCTTATACACTAATAATTGGAATGGTTTTATTCGATGCCAGGAAGAAAATTAGATTAGATTACTAAAGTATTTACTTCAGTCGTGTGGTCTAAAGCACACTCGTTTTTTTTTTTTTAAAGTCAAGTGAATAAATTCATCAGTCTGCGAATAAATCTGTAGATTATATCCACGCCGCCCGCCACCGACACTCTTCGATTATCACGGATTCGAATGACCGTATTAATTCGGAAATATAGTTAAATGAGACAACATTCTTTCTATTGAATGGTCAGTTAACACCAACAATGATAATATTTATATTGAACTAGATGATTCCCGGCATGCGTTGCAATGCCACTTAAATTGTTTGTTTATTTATTTATTGAATCTATATCATAAGGTTTACATTTTTTTTGGCCTTGCCTGTCTCACTAGGAACTCCTGTGTCGAGACAGACTAGTTTACAAATATTTTCTAATTATAATATAAAGTACATTTTTCAATAAAGCAAAAATATTTGACAAAATTTTCAGGTTGGTAGGTAGTGGTAACAATAATGAGATATACGATTATATTTGGGTGAGGTGACTAATTATTGCACGACCTTTTTCGATGATCCATTGTTTGATCAGGATTTTGTATTTTTTAATATTATTCGATTGTCTTGTTTTGTCAGGTAGGTTATTGTATATTTTAGACGCAATGTATTTGAAATTTCTTTGACCAAACGTTGTGTTTGTTTTAGGTATTTGTATGAGTTCTTTGGTTTTGTGCCGCGTGTTTACAATATTTTGGGTATTTTTATAAAATGTATGTGTTTTATTTTTAAACAGATGAGTTAAGATAGTTTTTGTGTAAATTTGTCTAATATCTAATACATGGAATTTGTTGAATATATCTACAGTACTTGTTATTATGGGAACTTTAAGAATAACTTTCATAATTAATTTTTGTGCCTTCGATAATGAATCTATAGCTGATAGTGTTGCACCTCCCCATGCGATTATTCCATATTCAATGATTGATTGACAAAGTGAGTAATAAACAATTTTCATAGATTTGGAATCTAGTATGTTTCTAATGAAAAATAAAGAAATTGTTTCTCCCTGCGTGTCCTCTCCCATTCGTCCCCGTTCCCCTTCCGCCACCTCTTTCCCACCCTTATCCCCTTCCCCTCCCGCGTTCCCTTTTCATCTTCCCCGCGTTCCCCCTTCCATCTCCCGCGGGACATCCTTCTGACGTCAAAACAGTCGTTAAGTTTTCTGAAATTATCCATTTTTCTGCGCAATTTCCTTAATTTTTCTTTCGGTAAGAACCTTCTTCAAAGTATTATAAAACTTTAAAAAAAAAGAATAATGAAATAGGTAAAGTCTTTCTGAAGATATGGCGTGACCAGAGGAAACAGGGATATATATATATATATATATATAGATTATTTGGTGATCAAAAACCTTCATTGTTTTCTGAATTTGAAAAATCTAAATTGTTATCTGAATTTCTTCATTCAGAAATCAGGTACTACACCATCTGCACTTTGCATACAGAAGCTGTGAGATCTTCCATAGAGAGGCAGCCGCCTGTTAATTGAATGCCTGAATAGTTCTGAAATGCCTGAAATGTCTGCTTCCCGCAACAGAGAGGGAGACGTCTCATTTTCCTTGAAAACACGTTACTTCCGATACACCTACTTGCTGTAGCGTGATCCGTAAACAAAGGCAATAGACAATGGGAAATAGACAAGCGCTGCTCGACTTGTCTATGTACCCTGGTCTTGATAGCAATTGTTTTCAATTGCACAGAGAAAAATGTTATTCGAAAAACGATCATTTTACATAATCATAAAAACGGTTAAAAACGGGATTGAAGTTCTTCCGAACAAATTAACAGTGTTTCCATGTTTAGTGGCGGGAAAATGTAAGAATAGTTTGTTGGTATACGTACGAAATTACGTATACCAACAAATTATTCTTACATGTTCCCGCCAATAAACATAGAAACCCTGTTAATTTGTTCGTAAGAACTTCAGAACCGTTTTTACTATTAAAACGTTAGTTTTTTCGAAGAACTTCAGAACCGTTTTTACTATAAAAATTATCGTTTTTTCGAATAAAATTTTTCTCCGTGTGTTCAACGTTATTTATTGAGAGATTTCTAGATTTTTTCTGCTGAGACATAATTGAATTCATAATGACCAGCTATTTTATTAAAATTTAAGTACCTCCCCAAAATAGTGGGTTAACTTTGAAATTCGAAAGTTAAGTATTTTAGCGAAAATCATGGGTTTTGGTTTGAAATTTTTGTTCGCTTAGAAAAATTTCAGATGCTTTAATTAAATACCTACTGCGAATAGAACACATTTTGCTCTTTCAAATAATTCGCATTTTATTAATAAGTCTTTTTATAAGGCCAGAAAAAAATAACGTATAACGCCTTCAAAATCTTCTTTAAAGTTTAAAATCAGCTTCTAACGAACCCCTTTTCGATTATGATTTTATTGTAAAATGTGGCAATGTAATTCTTTCGACAATGGTCATAAAACATTTAAATATTTGTGCCTTGAACTTCGCAAAATAAAATAAAATGCTTTTTTTGGTCTTGTTTTTTTTTTCGCAAAAATCAACAAAAATGTAATTATAATCAATTTGTACGGAATGCTTCATCTATGTTGAAGACAGCACTGATACAAGAGGGTGCCGAAAAAAGAATTCATTATTTTAATAATAGTACCTAATTATATGAAGGTCGTACGAAGGTTTAAATATTTGTGCATTGAACTTCGCAAAATAAAATAAAATGCTGTTTTTGGCCTTGTTTTTTTTTCGCAAAAATCAACAAAAATGTAATTATAATCAACGAGAATCGATTTTAATGATAAAATCGAATCCATTATGCACTTGAAAATATTGTGTACAAGTCAGTACAAGTGTTAAACTCTCTCGTTCCATTATAAATTATAATGTTGCAAAGAGAATGGTTTTTTTTTTACTTCACTTAGAAGAAAATGATTTCGACTACCATAATACGGACATGTGTAGTCGAAAAGCACGTAAAAAAAGGAATAAGAAAATGATTTCGACTACCATAATACGAACATGTGGTAGTCGAAAAGCATGTAAAAAAACTGTATAAAAAAATATGTTACGAATAAAGAAAAAGAAAAAATTTATAAAAAAATTCTTTTATGGCCTATATCATCTTTGGAGATGATTTGTGGAGTCTTTTTAAAGAGAGGAAGGAGAGGACATTGGTCTTGAAGTCGTAAAAACGTTCTGCTCTACTGTGAACAGGAGATAGATTTTTATAATATTTGCCAAACGATGTTCAAAATAGAATATTTTCGTAGTTCATACAAGTTGGTCCAACAAGCAAAGAAAGAGAAATTTAAATAGGTATAATATACCCAGGTGATACCAATAACACGTTTTTCGGAGCAATTTTGAACCAAGCAATTTGTTTATGGTAATCTAGCAATGAATGTACGAAAGCCATCTTGGCTGAGCGATATGATATTTACCCTTTTAACCCCTTATATAACTATGGTACTAGATATTATCCAATTCCTTTTTATATATTCCCTATGTTTTTGCACTGACTTATCACTCACTTTCTGTTTCTGTAAAGGAAATATGCAATTCGATGTTTGTTCTGCTCATTTATGAGAAAACATCACGTATTATTTGTGAGACGAAAATTATTTTTCAATATTTAAACACCCCTCTCCCTAAATTAGCACCTACTCTAAAAAAACATGACAGAAATGTTACAGAAAACCGTAAGCAAGGTGACTATGTATTTTATTCATTGCCCATGAGCATTAAAAATATGTGATCGAAAAATAAATATTTGAAATTCACATGTTTTAAAACACACATCACTCAAATATTCGAAATTTAAAATATTAGGAGGGTATGTATCCAACGATCTGTCGTGTTTTACAAATAATAATTCGGCCCACCCATGAGTAATTTTTTAAACAAACTCTCCATCCTATACGTATATTGAAATAAAAAAAAAACATGATATATTGGTAGAAAAATTTGGTCCTTGCAGACCAATTAAATGTAAAAAAAAACAATTATTCTTGCGATCTTTTGACTATGATATTGCACTTTCTTTTTGATAAATATTTTTGCGACCCAATGTTTTAAACCAATAATTTTTATTTTGGTGTCATTTGTTGCACGCGCACTGTCTATACTTTATGGGTTGATTTATCTATCCCTTTATTTTAAGTAGGCAGGTACCTTTCTACTACCTATGTTACATTGTTGTATCGGTAGGATGAGTTACATAAATAAAGCTACACATTTTCGTTGTTTGTTTTTGGGGTGTTATGCCGTGTTGCGCTACCTCCTTCTTTAGCCGACGTTTCGGACAGCGTTGCAGTGTCCATCATCAGGGCAGATCCGACGATGTGTGATGATGGACACTGCGACGCTGTCCGAAACGTCGGCTAAAGAAGGAGGTGGCGCAACACGACATAACACCCCAAAATCAAACAACGAAAATGCTTTTGGCCGTGAAAATCTAAAAACGTATCAAAGCTACACATCATGTTCGTGTTTTTTACAATATTTAGTAAATTTTGTTTAACGCAGAGGAAAGCAAAATCTTTTTTTACATACTCGTAAAACAGTGGCGTAGCTAGCGTCGTGGTGTCAGACGGTGCCAGCCCAATAGGCTTCCTCCCGTATACCACCAAACCATAAAGATTTCTTAGTAATGTTAGTCGTAAATCGCATTTTCCGGATATCTTCCCCTGAGTGATAAATACAGCGTAGGTAATGAGTAATGACAAACCTTTCGGTAGATTTAATTTAATTTAGAACAGGCCTGGCCAATCCAAATTGCACCAGAGGCCGCATTGACGACCTAAAATTTCCAAGGGCCACGAGGGGGCGGGGGCTCAACCGGTTAAAAATATATGAAATATCGGTTAAGTAGATTCGGAGTTTACCTCGGACGAACATTGTGACACGAGATTTTTATATATAAAGATATAGAATTTAAATACATTTATGTAATACAAATTAAAATATACAACTATTTTCTTAAAAAAATGTAATTAACTTATTTTTGCCATGTAGATAGATATGGAGAAGTATCTCAAACATAAAATAGTAAGAACATGTTAATTTAAAAAAATATATTATTGAAACAATATTATTTCACACTTAAAATCATGTACAATTAATTATATTAAAAACTGCCTATTTGTGTATTTGAAAAAGGTTTAATTTGCTTTTTTTACTATTCACAAATATTCGTAAGCCTTCATCTCTAAATGGCGTTAGTTTTTGGAAGTTATCCCATTTCACCGTTTCATTTTCCCTACTGATCCTATGTTTTATTTTTTTATTACTAATGTTATAAAAAACATATATTATGATGAAGACCTACGAAAATATTACTTGGTTTTATTTTTCAGTTAAATCAACGTTCTACACAATAAAAATAAGTCGTTGGAGCCTCGCCTGTAAATGAATACAAAAATCTGAATTCTGACATTTGACACAGAATTTTAAGTTGAGCTTTTTCGCAGATAAAAATAAATATGTTTGCAAGTGGCAAAACGAAGAACTAGAAAAATCCGTTATTTCTTTGCAAAGCGAATAAAATATGAGGACTTTTAATGATAAAAAAACCATAAAACAGAGGAAAGTTCAGTGAGCTACTAGCAAATCGAACTGATGGCTAATTTCAGAAATTCAATGTCTCTATACCACATCGTGATTTATATTTAGGTTGATACGTCGTGTTGCGCTCCTCCTTCTATAGTCAACGTTTCGGACAGCGTTACAGTGTTCATAATCAGGGCAGACGGTAACTTTCCTACTATTTTTTACAATATAATACTTGTGCCCTCCGTTGAGTTGTACGGAATGCTTCGTACATGGTGAAGACAGCACTGATTCAAGAAGGTGCCGAAAAAAGAATTCATTATTTTAATAACAGTACCTAATTATATAAAGGTCGTACCATAGATAACTAATGTTCTAGTCGCCAAATCAAAGCAAATCCGCGATATCATTTCATTGTTCAGCATTGCGTTTGAGATGAGAGGGCTCGTCAGGGATGGAGCGGGTGCGGGCGGACTTTCTCTTAATAATTTACTGAACAGCTCGATGCCGCCCGACCCTTCCCGCCAACTCACTGCCCATCCCCCCCCCCCCCTCCCCCCTTGTCGCCTGACCGCCCTGGGTCAGTTCCGCTTGTGTAAAAAGTCAGCTTACTAGCAGCGCCTCTAATGGAGGATGCATCTTGTGTCGTACATGCCAAACATTAATACTGACCTAAACTTGATACGATCCATTCTTGCGTAGGTCCAGTCATTTTACTTACTTTACAATGACCGAAAGAGAAAGATGCGTAAAACATATGACAGAGAAAGACGTGGGCGGGGAGGCTTGCCGCTTTTCTGCTCTTAACCTTGCCTATTGCGATGATTTCTGTATCAACGTCAGGTCGGTATTAACTTTTTTCGCGTACTATAAGAATTTGTTAAGCAGTCATTTGAAAGCAATTATTGATTCACGTCTTATTTCACTCGACCTATTCTGTTAAAATTCTTTTTTTTTAAAGTTAAATGCAGTAACCACTTGTTTGCAGAGCGGACAATAACAAGCTTTCTGAAATTAGGACGGTGCAGAATGGGAATCAAATTTTTTAGGGTTTTCTCGTATAATTCGGGCTTATATGTATAATTTGATTAGATAAATTATAACGTTGATTATGATTTTAAACAGAAAAATTATATCTTATATATATGTCATCTTTTGGTGAGTGAAACATCTCAATAGTCAGTAAGGCTGACAGCAATTTTGGAGGCGGGTATTGGTACCGACCCGGGAACCATTTATTGGATAACTAACTTCCCTGCCATGGGTGACCCCAAGTGGTTCACTACGCTTGGTTAACTAGGGGTGCCCGGGTTAATGGGGTGAGACTTGTCTAGGTTTGCGTTTGCACACCTACTCTGTACAACTACTGGGAGAGACTGGTACGCCTATTGACCTCTCAGTATGACTCTCTCTACCCATCGCCTTGCATCGCAATTGGAGTTATGGATTAATACGTCCATAACTCCTGGACACATTAACCCCCAGATTCCTACCACCCGTCATGTGGTAAGAATCCCCCCAGGAGGAGCGGTAATAATAATAATAATAATATTTGGATGATTTCTATAGCTCCATTTTCGTGATAAAATCACCCCTTGAAGGTTTTTGAACGGTACCGCTCCCGTTGTGATTCGCTGGTATAAATAATAGAAAGAAGACCATGTAATTTTTTCTAATAAGTAAGATTTTAAAAAAGTTAAGACGTCCATATATTCAAAGTACATCTACACTTTCTGTCCCATTTTCGCTAAAAACAATAAATATACGTAAGCAAGACAAAATGCCATTTCTCTGTGACGTAAACATCAATACACACAAAATAATTCTAAGTTTGCGTTGTTCGCCGCAACTCTAAATCAGCGATCTTTCGAATTAAAAATCATTAAGATCGCCTTTGCTTACATCAAATTAAACCGATAAATCTCAGAGGCATTTTAATCTGTTCCACAGTTTTCAAGAAAACTGTTTAAAGTACATATATTATGTGTACCTATTCCATATTTATAAGTAATCTTCTTCGATCTTTGTCCCCCGTTTAGCCACTTCTCTATTTGTACACTCTACTTACAGTGTACATCCCTCCCGAATCGAGAATTCTGGTACTACATCTATACATCTCTCCCACTTCTCCATTTCCATCCCGTTTAAATCTCTTGGGTCATGCGGCTTTTCCTTTTTCCCTTCTTATTTTTTTCAATTTGCGAGTTTCACGGAAAATTTCATGACCACGATTTGCCACGCTAACGAGACTATGCAAATAACGCCTGTGATCTACGGTGTTTATATCTTAACTTGATGAATTATCCTGAATAGATTTAGTCATACATTAAATAAGTTCATGCTAGCGATGGTAATTATCATCTTATGACAAAGGTTGAATGAGGAATTGAGGTGTATAAAAGCAAAAATGCAACTCCCCAAAAGTACTGTTTTCGGTAAATCGCAAAAACACCGATTAAAGAATACTTCATATATTTCATGTGATTTTTTTAGTAATAACTTAAAAAGTATATTCCAAAGTGATTTTTTATAATAAAAAAAAGTTATAATAATGTGTTCATTGGTTCTGTTGAATTTTTTTTTTGGAATTCAGGCTTGTGATTGGCTTTTGTGGATAGTGGTGATTTTTCTTGTTAATCGCTGTGGAGAGTGGTGATTTTTATCTAAACCCTATTTTCATTTCGATTTTTCCATGATTTTTCTGGGGATCTCAAAAACCATCCTTAGCTACGGACATTGCACATAGATTGGCATTTGTAACACAATTTCTTAATTTTTGGTGAGTGTCGTTTTTGCTTTTAAACGCCACAATTGATGATTTATTTCTGAAAAATTGGGTGGAAGGATGACTTGATTAACATTCAAGATTTTTGGATGGCTTGATTAACATTCAACATTTCTGTCTGTGATTACGGTCTTACCGCTGAGAGCTTCGTTGTAACCTTTCTGTCTGTACATGCATGGTTAATGAGAAAGAGTGAGAGATTACAATGGAGCTATTCACTGTTTTCCTTTATTATTTGATTAGTTGCTACCAGTGGCGTGTGCAGGGTTTTTATTAAGGATAGGCAGTGGAAAAAACAATCTAATTTACTATCTTACTATGTACGTGGCAATTTTTCGCTAAGAAAGGCTAAGCTGCAGGCTTTAGTCGATTTTGGTTAGTATTACCAATCAAATGTCCATAAAGCCGCTTTATTTATTGGTATTAAAAAATATGATTTTTTTCAAAAGGGCGTTGAAATGCCACATTTTTGAATTATCATGGAACCGTTTTTTTTTCTCCATAAATTTTTACAACAATATTAGATTGTTTGACCTAATATTTCGTACACTCTCCCAGTAAAGCAGATGCTTGTGCTTAGGAGAGGACAACTTCTGTATCATTACAACCTCTTGAAAAGTTACATAGTGAAGTCAAATAAAAAAATTATAATTTCCAATGTGTTTCCAAAATCTAAAATTAGGTACATTTTACATGGCAATAAAACAAGACAACATAATCATAAGAAGAGATATAGTAAGTTTTTAAGATAATATATAAAAGTAATAAACAATATAGAAATGTCGTAGATAAAACAATAGAAATGATAAACAAAACACAATATATCGCGGAATAAATAATAAAAAATTGTGGTGGTAGGTACTACAATTTTTTTTATTATATGTTTATTTTTGTCGTAGTTTTTATCTGTTCGTATATCAAGGGGTAATTGATTGAATAATTTTCATTCCCTTATAGGTACACATAGTGATGCTGTTTTTTTCCCTTAGTAAAATTATTGTTGTAATTTATACAAGTATCGACAGATGGCACTGATTTGTTATTTGTACCGATATGCGGGGCTTCTTTCGATACTAACACAAACGAGTTTTGTATACTTAGTTCCTGCTTTTGACACATTATATGGTAGGGGGTTCGTAGGGGCGCGAGCGATTCGTAGCTGGACGTTGCCCTTATTTTTGAAAGTATAGATCGATTTCTTGCTATAAATTTGTAAATTTTTTATATTATTTTCATTTTTTTGTGTGGGGTAGACAGTGCTTTTGTGCCAATGCGGAATGCACGCCTCTGGTTGCTACTATGAATAATTTACAATATTTCATCGAATTTTTATATAGGTAAGTAGAAGAAGTCAGGGTTACTTTAAAAACTTACTTTAAAAAGTAAGTACTCGAGAAACACAAAGGGTCTGAAGATTGTAGCGATGGCTCAGTTGTTGGATTAGTCACAGATAACAGGGTTAAAATCCCTTTATAAACAGTTTTTCTTGTATGTTTTTCAGAATATTATTATAAATACACTCATTATCTTACATCCCATTCGATTCGGCCGCGCTCATTACAAAAATCATACTTCCAAAACATTACAAAACTGCTTACTTGCGATTGAAATTCAACGGATCCACCTAGATTTCAGTGTGTATACTTTTTAATAGGTTTTATAAAAATAAAAATAAATCGTTAACCCGTTTAATCACAGGAGACCATATTTGTCCCAGTCTCATGGAAATCGTTGTGTCTCCCTTACTAGTGAGATTTATGATCTAAACGCTATAGGAAAGAGAATACATGTATTCAAATCTAAAAGTTAACCACCAAAAAATTAAAATGTACACCTTTATGAAACCAAAGTGTCCGATCGCAATTTGAAAAAAAAATGATGAAACTTTGTCAATTTTTTAAGAATTTTTTTACATGAAACGACAAAAAAGTGAGGTTACAGTGACAGTGACAGTAAAATTCATTTGCCTAATGAAATATGTATGTGTTTTTTTTTTCATTATCAGTAATTTTAGTTAGAAAAAACGTAAAGTGAACCATTTTTGAAACTTTTTAAAGTTTTCATCCAAAAATTTTATATTTAAAAAATTACATAGTTATTTCGAATAATAATATTTTTATTTTTATTTTATTGCGAAGCGGGAACATTTTTAGCCTCTGACAAAATACGCCAAATTTTTTAAGGGATTTATAATTATTTTTATTCATAAAAATCCCATACTCAAATTTGGATAGCTTTGGCTCTAATGGTTAATATTTTTAATATTTATCGTACTCACTTATAGTCCAAAATCATGAACGACTTACTTCAATACATTATTATCATGCAGGGAATATAATAAGCAGTGTCTTCGTTTCGGGATTTGGAGTATAGTTTATTGGAATTGTGTACATAATAAAATAATACTCGCAAACACGTGGAAAACATCTGCCAATAATATGTACGCAGTGTGGCAGTTGTTCATAAATCAATCAATATGTGCTCTTTGAGAAAATACAAATAAGCTGTTTTCTCTCAAAATCTAGAATTTGGACAATTTAATTCGTACCACGAACAAACTCTGGAATGTAAATGGAAAAAAAATGTAATCAATGCTAAACAGGGTGACCTGAAAATGATGCAAATATTGAATGATGTAAAAGATACATAATATCGTGGGGTAATTACTACTACCTACTTATTCCATAATGCAAATGATTCCCTAATAAGCATTCTAGAGTCAGAGAGACTATGGCATCCCCAATTAGGGTATGTTGTGAGTTGTGAGGCCGAAGGTATTGGGGAGGCGAAGGAAGAGGAAGTTGGGGAAGTACTTAGCAATTCAGATGTGGTCACCAAATATGGCTAATTCCATTTCAAGCGACGTTTCAAATCTAAACCAGGGTACTTCAAGCAACGTTTCAAATCTAAACCAGGGTACTTCAAGCAACGTTTCAAATCTAAACCAGGGTACTTCAAGCAACGTTTCAAATCTAAAAAAGATTAATGAGGGTATCATCAACTCTGGAAATTATTATTTATTTTATACTATTTTAAAAAATTACTGTTTTTTACTTGACCCATCACTATTTTAGTTAAAATATTTCCCATTAAGTATCTACTAGTCACTTGTTTATGTCCATGAATGTTCAAGTCAAAATAAAACAAGCAATAACACCTGAAATCTGTAGTATCTACCAGGCATATTAAGTATCCTATACAAATACATAGAACATTTAAAACTTACTTGAAATTTTAATATTTTGCATAACCATTAATACCACTTACGAGCAGCCGTTATTTGAATAGAGTAGGCGCATGACAGGTTTGCAAAAAATATCACAATCTGGAAAATTTGCTTGTCAAGAACGTCAGATTTTTTTAATGTTATTTACAACTGACAAAAGTTACTTCAGATCAGTCACAAAAATAATTTCTTAAAATAAAAATTACAAATTTGTTATACGAAGTGATTTATTTAGAATGGGGGTAATTAAATGAAAACTTCTTGTGTTCAACAGCTCGGCTGTGGAACGATTTGCCGGCCTCTGCGTTTCCTCCTTCCTATAACATGGGTCTCTTAAAGACACACGTTCACTCCTTCCTCTTCTCAAAAAGACCCTCCTCACAGCATCTTCAAAGATGACATAGGCCCTGAGGGAAATTATTTTCCCCAGAGCCTCCTGTGTGGAGTTAATGTAAAAAAAAAACAGTAGAACTTTATTAGAATCACTGATTTTTTTTAATTAACGCCGACCGGTTTCGGAACAACCGTTCCTTCTTCAGGGCAAACATACAGGGTGTTAAGCATCGTACTTGACTTACTTTAACCAGTGATTCCTGACATTATTTTAAGTAAAAAATGTAAACAAAATTTTTGTCTCCAGTGAAATTTTTGAAGTTTTTTTTTTTTCTACAAAAACATAAAAATCTGAAGGTATTGGGAAGTTAGGGGCGGGGTGAGGGGTTGGTTGGTTACTTGCCTTAGAGACCAGCGACGACATGTGGAAGAATTTTTTTTCTTTGATTTTAAAGAAAAAGTTTTTGAAAAAAAAAAAAAAAAATCTCATCAAAAAAGTCACCGGAGACCAAAATTTAATTTACATTTTTTACTCCAAATAATGTCAGGAATCACTGGTTAAAGTAACTCGAGTACGATGCTTAACACCCGTATAATGATTTGACAATCAAAAAATAGTGGGAGGGTACAATTTATTACTAAGTGTTGTGGTAAGGGTGGGGGCGTGGCTAGGAATTAATGAAGAGTTGTGGGAGGGAACAGAACGGACATCATTACAGACAACAGATGTAAGATTGGTTTTGAGATGTTTTAAAATATGATTTCGTTTCATCATCGGTGCTTTTAGTGTAGTTTGTATAGAGTAGTTTCAGGTTTAAAATTTAATTACCGTACCGAATAAATAATTGAAAGATTTATGAAGCCATTTTTTAGATTGTGTAATCGGATAACAAACAAAGACGATAAAGTAATAGTTGTTTGGTTTAGGTTATATTTGGTTATTTAAACATTAATTTATATTGTCTTTAACGATTAAATGATACAATTTGAAGTTTTATTCATTTAGTTATTCCAAACATAAATATACCTAGCTCTGTTTAGTTTAGGTTAGGTTAAGTTTGTTGTTTGTTTTTTTCACTGTGCTGTTTTATCACTATTCTTATTTGTCATTAAAACTACAAATTGGTAGGCAAGTGTTAAGTTTACTTGACTGGCAGACAATAATCCATTTGTAATTTATAGTGTTCCACGCAAATGTGGATTGTAGCTGAATGCAGTCCAAATAAAAATACACCCAGATGTAGTCAAAACTTTCACACATACACAGTGCTGTAACATGGTTAGAGCGTACGTGCAACGCCAATGTACGTAAGCAAGTAAGAAAATGTGAATATGCAGGCAGTATAAAATATACAGTGTACAACACAGAGCAAAGCTAACAGAGGAGCGGGATGCAGACTGACCTATTTCATTCAAGGCCCGAGCAGTAAACCGAAAGTGTTTCAAGGCAAACCGGGAACGGAGCGCACAGAAGCAAATGGGAATACTTATTCCTTCTTTTCACTGAAAACCCATGTACTTTTTGAGGTAAACATTTCTGTTGGCAGAAATATTCCAAAGATTAAATTAACATTTCAGAAGGTCTTGCGTATTCGATCGATAAAACCCTTTATCAATACGATATTGACCTAATCCGTTATCTATGGTCAGTTATCAATATTTGCGAGAACAGTCTATTCGATCGCCGCGAATGCGTCGCGACGCATTGATAAATTTCACAGTCAATATACACATATTTTTTTTTAATTATGTCGTTCGTTTTGTGAAATTACTGGGTTATCTAATGATTATTAAACTAACGAAGCTCTTAGAAAAACGAAAACGGTGAAATATGAATAAAGACCTCATTAACTAATTAACTAAACTAATTAATAAATAAATAAACTTTCGTTTAGTATCAAAAAGTAAAGTTCGTAGTATAAGTTGGTAGAAACAAAATTACTGGGTTATCTAATGATTATTAAAGTAACGAAGCTCTTAGAATAACGAAAACGGTGAAATATGAATAAAGACCTCACTAACTAATTAACTTTCGTTTAGTATCAAAAAGTAAAGTTCGTAGTATAAGTTGGTAGAAAATATCTTCAGTGTTGCCAGTGTATATCGATTTCTTATTTATTCGCTGTCAATATCGGTTCGGCTGTCGACATCGATATAAAATCATCGAAAGTTATGCCTATCGATCCTAAATCGTAATGTTATCGATTTCAATGTTCATTTTGTTGCCAATCGAATGACATTATTGAAGGCGCGATATAACGAGTAATTCAGTACTTTTTCGGACGGAATTACTTAAATTGAGTTTAGTCGCTTATATTGAGAATTGCAAATGATGAATATGGATTCGATGTTCATTTTTCATCCAAGTTTCGGAAAATATAAAAACATTCTAGCGAAGGCGAGAACCCTTTAAAAATCCAGACAAACACAGATGGCAATAATTGTACCGTTTTAGTAATACCTGCCATAACAGTCAAAGAAGTTAAAGCGCGTAAAGGTTAGACGCACTGATATTCATATAAGTCAATATAGGTATCCATTTCTATAAACCTCATTGGATTGTGGACTATGGCCTACGTCGCAGGGGTCAGATATTAGTGAAATCAATATATTTATATTACCCATGAAGTTATTTTCGGAAGAGAAAAAGCATTTTTTTTTTACTTTTTAATAAAATTGCCATCCGATTTGCACCTTTACTGTTGGAGACTCGTCGTTTTATTTCTTCGATTACATGAAAAGCTATTTCCGTTCAATCCGAACTCTCGCCATAAAACATTTAAATGTTAGATAAACCCATTCCTGAAAGTATGAAACTAACATAACATATTGTAATTACAAAATAACGTCCATTTTCTATTCAAAGCTTTGATAAAAAACATATTTATTAACATTTTAGTTTTTTGCTGGGTTTTATTTAATTTATAAATGTGTTTTTGTAAATCAACATATTTCATAACAAAGAAATGTCTTTTTATTTCTAAATCTGAAACCGGGGATAAAAGAATGATCGACTAAGAACGGGCCGAGAATTCAATTCCAATAAGAGACTTAAGGGAAAATAAATTCGTTTTGAAATCGACAAACGGACTTTATTTCTACTTCCGAACCACTAAGAAACTTTTCGCTAAAAACCGTTGGAAAAGCTTGCAAAAAATAATTCAATAAATATCTATATATCTTCCACTAAAAATAGTCAACCTTTCAGATAACAAAATGTGACCATAAATACAACATTTAACCTTGTTATTTTCTGGTAAGTATAAAAGAAGGAATATGAAATCCGTTTCCATAGAACGCTCCCAGGAATGTCATTATTAAACGAATCTCTCTTTTGATAGTGTCTTTCAAATGGTTCAAATTCATTTTGCTAGCAAAATTTTCTGACAATTTTCAATTTTGAACCATTTGGCGCTTTTAGTATTTTCACGTTTACTGAACGGCGACGATGCAAAAAATGAATAAACGTACGTTCCTTATCACGAAAATGCTGCTGGTCTTTCTTACACATTAAATAATGGTGAGACAGAAGATGTGACACACAAGGTACGTACGTGTATTTCCTCTAAAGGAAAAAAGAAAAACATTGGAGGAAACAGACTTACGTACATTGTGTGTCTCATATTTTCTCTCACCATTGTTTTTTTTTTTTATATTTAATTATAAAACATGACAATACATTAGGACATTTTGATACATATGATACATTAAATCACCACACTGGGCGACTGCCTGTTTCATGGTATTAATTTAATGTGTAAGAAGGGACTGCAGCATTAATGTGATAAGGAACGTACGTTTATTGCCTTTTTTGTATCGTCGCCCTTCCGTAAACATGAGAACACTAAACGCGCCTATTGTGTGGAAAAGCGAAAATTTAAAAACTGTTTTAAAAAATCAATAATATTCAAAGAGTCGTATAAGAAGAGTGAAGTTAATACTAAGTATCAATATAAGTCTGCCCTTCTTTTTACCTGCGAATAGACCAAGTAAGGAGCTCCCAAGGAAAAACCTTTCTTTGCTCTGTGATCTGCTTACGTAATGAAGCAAGCAGTTTCTTCCTTTAGAACACGTTCATTAGACTGAAAGCGTAGCAGCTTTTAAAATAATTGATTGTTAATTTCTGTCCAAAAAACGGTTTCCAGCATATAAAATATTTACTACAATAATTGTGTAATTGTGTACGATTTAAGGCGAAGCGGACCCATTAACCACCGGCCGAGAAATGAAATTTCAACTTGCGATCGTGCCCTTGCTAACTGCACAGGGCAGTTCCGATGAAAAAGATTCTTTATTCTCCGTGCCCATAAGTTTAACTAATAACTCAATATCGACTTAATTTCATTCAAAATTTGCTTTTAATATATATCTACATTCAAGTAAGCAATAAAAATGCTCAAACGCGTGATGATACATTTTTTCAAATTTCTCCACCACCCGGGTATCATCTTAAAGGTTAGCTCATACGGGCCTTTTTCGAAAAAAAAACTCGTAGAGCCGCTTTCAAAATTTGCAAAGCTTGAAGTAAAACACTGCCACTTGCACTGCAGTTAATTCAATTCTCCCAGTGGAACATGGACTTTAAGCTATGTCACGAATTTTTAGCTAATCACCGCTCTACCCCCTGAATGAGCTAACCTTGTTAATCGCATTTTCTCATTTTCTACGAACCTTGGTAGATACCGACAGTTAATTTGAAAATTGATATTCTATGGTAAAAAATCTATGATTTTTACGAGTTGATTTTTGATCTTATAAATTTATTTCTATCTTAGGAGCAAGTCCTGTAAGTTGGAATGGAATCCACGAGTTTCTACTAGAATTTGTCGGCTGTAAAGTTTCGTCCGTTTTCTTAGCGAACTAATAACTACAGCCCTAACAACTGTTATCCATTACAAATAAGGAAAGATTCCTCCGCGCCCTGTCCTTTCTCCTTCTCCCTCTCCATCTCCCGTCTTTATTATTCCAAGCGTGTAGCACCTTCGGTACACTCATCGATTTTCTCTAAAAAATGGAAAAGACCGTTATTTATGGCAGACAAACGTCGGAGCCGCTAGCCGCTAGCCCAAGTGTCTACTCCTGAGTTAGGTTTAACCGACAAGAGATCTCAGTTATACGAGTAGTTACAATACTGATTATAATTGGGTGGGATATTGAGTGCGATGTGTTATTATTCGACATGTTTCATTCGGAGGCTGACACTGGATTAATTAAAATAAACCAGTGGATTGAAAGCAGGAGATTGACTCTACTGGAAGGGTATCCTAAAATAAGAAGCGATATAGCTAGCAGAGGAGTGGACTCGTAACGACTAAGTGGGATCCCGACTCTTCGTACCACTCGGCTACTAACGTACCAACTGGAATATAGTAATACTTACCTACTAGTGGCTCATTCAATGTTTCACTATCCAATACTATGCAATACCATTCATCCGATTGCGATGAAACTTTGGGGATTTGATTTGCGCATATCCGCAAAGGTTATAGGATAGTGCGCTCTGGCGTTCTGAAATTATTTCCTATACTATTGATTGAGATGTAAATTTGGCGAGTTGTTGTGAAAACGCCCGCGAAGGTTTCTATATAGCAAAATTTCTATATTGGTGAACTATGACGTTATGAAATTTGCAAAAAAAATTCAATAGGTTACAAGCGAGTTTGAAAAATGGGTGTATTTTATGGAGTTTAGGGGTACGGAAAAAAGGCAAGAGGGGGAGTGGAATCCAGAGTACAGCGGGGAATTAAGGAGGAGGTGTGGGGGGTCGCGAGAAAGGGGACAGCGGGAGAGGGAAGGAAGAACGGGGAGTGTGAAAGGGGAACGCGGGAGGGGAAGGAGACGCAGGAGGGGAAGAGGAGGCGGAAGGGGAACGGGGACGAATGGGAAAGGACACGCAGGGAGAAACAATTTCTTTATTTTCGTTGCATTGAACGCATGCCGAGCATCAGATAGTTACTATAAAATGTTGTTTTATTTACTAGTTTTTATCTTCTTTGTGAACCTTTGCTTCGTTCTTTTCCCTTAATTCGCAGTTCGGCTCGCATATCTATACGTAGCCTTACACTAGCCTGACATCGTATATCGCCATCCCATTGTAAATAAAAATCCATAATGATATTACAACAGTTCTCGGATTAATTTAAGGGAGAATTTTTCAGACTTTTGGATCATGAAAAACGCCCACATCGCATTTCTCGTGTTTTACTTTATTTTATGGTTTTCTGACACCTAAAGCTATCTTAAGAGAATAATAGATAATTTCCCAAGAATGAAAAGCATAAGGGATGCTTAGGTGCTTTCAATATAACAAACAGTTAACCATATTATTTCCTGTTTCAGTGTAACTGATCAATATAATTAACAATGAACATTTCCGTCGATATTGTATTATGGAACACCTACACCTACATAATACCTAGCATATATTATAATACATAATAAAAACTCTTTATGTTGGTCCGTTGCTTGTTATTTTAACCCAATATCCGCGGATGTAACATATTAAATGCGATATTGATACGCGGTTGTAGCAATTTGTAACGAATTCCGCTGTAACAACATGGGGTCTAAAGCAAAATTAAATTCCGTCGTAAATCTAGGAAATAAGAACATCAACTTATAAAAAGATTGCGCTAAAATTTGGATACCATTCTTGACAGTCCGATATTTGTTACAGCATTTGTTTATTGTTACCATTATATGCACTATATATTAGTTTATTTTGTACCTTGTAGGTACCCTTATTTTTTAAATAAAATATTTAAGTTTGTAATTATCAAATTAATGTAACAAAATCTAAAAGCCCAATTGGGGTGTTAATAAATAAATAAATAAAACCTGTTAAACTTAAAAAGTTAAACCTCAAATTATAATATTTTAATTAATGAAGAAAATATTAGCGAAAGTCAATCGAAAATCTGAAACAGAAAAATCAGAAAAAGATACGGATACATCTGGGACTCGAACCCAGGTCCTCCGGCAATCCGGGCCGACGCGCTAACCAACTGCGCCAACGTATCCCTATCCGATTCGGTCATTTTTAACTGTATCATACTTCGACTGAGAACCACCAACATTATTTTCATTTTTCATAAAGGTAGCAGCCAATAAAAATATGCGATAAGAAAAATGAAAATAATGTTGGTGGTTCTCAGTCGAAGTATGATACAGTTAAAAATGACCGAATCGGATAGGGATATACAGTTAAAAATGACCGAATCGGATCGGATAGGGCCGACGCGCTAACCAACTGCGCCAACGTATCCCTATCCGATTCGGTCATTTTTAACTGAATCATACTTCGACTGAGAACCACCAACATTATTTTCATTTTTCATAAAGGTAGCAGCCAATAAAAATATGCGATAAGAAAAATGAAAATAATGTTGGTGGTTCTCAGTCGAAGTATGATACAGTTAAAAATGACCGAATCGGATAGGGATACGTTGGCGCAGTTGGTTAGCGCGTCGGCCCGGATTGCCGGAGGACCTGGGTTCGAGTCCCAGATGTATCCGTATCTTTTTCTGATTTTTCTGTTTCAGATTTTCGATTGACTTTCGCTAATATTATCTTCATTAATTAAAATATTATAAATAAAACCTGATTTATGAGGTTTTATGGTACCAATGTAAGGATTGCAATGTTTAATTAATATTTGTTACATTTTTAACAAAATCAGCTTTATTTCATAATCCTGGTAATATTCTTAAGATTTTCCTTTTACAGAATGTGAAGAGTCCCCAAGAGTAAAGAGTCCTAACTGCCCGAAGAAAGTGTGACGGGGAGATGTTTGTACGAGTATATACCCTTTTACTGTAATGTCCTTAGAATATCAATGTATGGTTATTCGCCGATTACATTAAATTGTATAAAGAAATAACTCTCTTAAACCACTGTCAAGTTCTTCAATCTAATCTAACATGCTAAATAAATGGTCTAATTTATATTTTAATGTAGATAAATGCAAAACCTTGACCTTCTCCAGAAAAAAAACGTCACTACTGTTCGAATATTCTAATGAAATAAATTTAGAACGAGTTACGGAAATGCGATGTCTTGGCGTGATAATGGATGAGAGAATAGATTTCACGGTCCACTTTCAAGAAACTGTATATAAGGGTATGAACATGTTAGGATTTATATTGAGAACAGTTAAAAACTTTGAATCTTCAGGAATCGTTAAATTGTGGTCCTTGTTAGAAGCCTAATCGAACATAACTCCATAGTCTGGTCGCCCTTCTATAAAATTCATATTCATAATGTTGAAAGAATTCAAAGAAAATTTCTACATTTTGTAAATTTTAAAGTTAACATCCCTTTAGAATACATAAATTACCTGTCATTAATGAATTAAATATTCCAACATTAGAAAACAAACCTTTTTATTAAAATTATTAAACTCTAAATTCAATTGCTGTGAACTCCTGCATTGAATAAATATATATGTACCTTCACGAACTACTAGACAAACATTAACATTTTATATACACACATCTCATTCCAATTATAGTTTATAGTATGCATTCCCCAAAACAACGATTACATAGTCTCATAGGTAACTAATACTTTGACTTACTTTGAATTTGGCAAACTTTAAACGCTGTATGTGCGAACTATTTCAATTTAATTTTTCAAAAGAAGCAAACACATTGTTACTTGACATTTTAAATAAATGAAAATAAAACAAAGTATTTTCTTTTCATTTATTTATTTCTATTTAATTATTAAACTATTGTGAACACAAATTTTATATATTTTTATTAATATTATTGTTGATTTTTAGGATATTGGCAGACACGGGCGGTCCGTTTGATAGATTCTCCCATCTTAACAAACGGATTGCAATCTTTAGAGCACAGGCGTCGGGTAGGACTGCTATCCTTGTTCTACCGGTATTTCAATGGAAGATGCTCCGAGGAACTAGCCTTATTGATCCCCTCGGCACCGGTGCATAGTCGGGAAACACGCCAAACGCTCGCCCAACATATGTACACGGTTGACATTTGTCACATGAGAACGGAACGCTCTACGACTCGTTCTTGTGTTCAACAGCTCGGCTGTGGAACGATTTGCCGGCCTCTGTGTTTCCTCCTTTTTATAACATGGGTCTCTTCAAGACCCACGTTCACTCCTTCCTCTCCTCAAAAAGACCCTCCTCACAGCATCTTCAAAGATGACATAGGCCCTGAGGGAAATTATTTTCCTCAGGGCCTCCTGTGTGGAGTTAATGTAAAAAAAAAAAAAAAGACCATCTCTTTTTACTTCAATTATATTTCATATTACCTACATTTTGTCAACTCATAGATATATTTTATGTAACTTATATTATGTTCCTTATATTTTCTGTCACCTGTATTTTATCAACTCTTCATTGTGATTAAGCAAAACATGTATTGCTTAATATTTTTATTAAACCAGCAGCATTATGCAATTAGGTACTTAATCTTATAAACAATTAATCAATTAATCAGTTAAAATGTGAAAAGCGTCGCAAACAGTGATTTCTCACATTAAAACATTGTGCGTTGAAAAGGTTGAAATATTCCGTAGTGACCTTTAGCATCTATGTATATATTTTTATATTTCGAGGCCTGGTAAAGGCGGGCCCCGGGGCATTACCGGCGTTGCCCGGGCAGTCGCTATACCACTGATGAAAAAGCCTCTTTTGTATTCAGAGTGAAATCATCCCGCGAGTGTAATAAATCCCTCACAGCATTTCTACTAACTACATATTATATTTATTTTACTAGAATCCATATTATTCCCACTGAGAATTGATCCGAACTACGGCTGAGATTAACATAAAATTTTCCAGTAATAACACCCAATATATTCCTGACTGAAGAAGACAAAGTGAGTTTGGTTTTCTCAAGGTCCATAGAAATTCCCTTTTAAAATCATTCCCTTTTAAGCATCATGCTTGTTTTATTGTTAGGAAATCTCCCTTTCCCTTCACCATTCCAATGACCTCCTTCACAATAATGAACATATCGCGTCGAAGTTTTTTTAAAATATTTATACTGGTTGTCCGAAATTAAGGTTTGAATCTAGGTCAGAACTTTACATATGATTTTGAATAAATAGTTTGAGATTATTAAGATAGATGGCAGGCTCCTTTCACCCCTCCCAACAGAACTGAAATTAATGTATTGTTTGTAAAGCTTATTATTGGTCTCTTCTGCATCACACTGCCTAGAAAGAAACATACAAACACATATCAGTTCCGTTGGGGGGAAATTAAATTCCTTGGGTTGTATTATTTCGGTGTCAATAAAATTTTATACTTGTTCGATAAAAAACAAAGTGTATTATTAAAAGGGTCTCCTTTCTAATCTTTGAGTGAATCCTAAAACATTACACTGGTTTTATACAGATGTTCGCATTTATATGAGAACAATCCACTTATAAAAACTCAGTTACATACAGTTAGAAAAACAAAAACATCACAAATAAAAATACAAAATTATATTCAAGCTCACTCAAGTAACAATTTCTGTCAATTACAGTTAACACTCAATTAACTGTAATTGACAGAAGATAATTAGTTGAAAATATTTTTTAACAGCGCCAGAACTTTTTTCTGAATCCGTATAAACTATCGACGAAAAGATCTACTTTAGCACACTCTATCTTGTTATATAGTCGAGACGTCTGGGTCAGAGGGTTAAAGTAGGCGATATTATTTTTAAACGTAGGTATTCAGGTGAAAAATGTAACGGCGTCTTAAACATTTTCCTCTTAATAACTTATCTTTAAAGGAGGTTTTTGGTATAACAGTCCTAGTCCTGTACCGGACGTATGTACACAACGCCGACTCGATTTGAAATTGAATTATCCTATTACTCTGTAATCCTATACTTCTAGAATCTCGTGAACAAATAAATATCAAGCTAAGTACTGACTATCACATATTGTCATATTGTGATGGTAAACTTCCGTACTAATTAATGCAACCAGAAAATCTCGAGTTTTTTGTTTTTGTATTTAATAATGGACGGTTTCTTTACATGATATTTTCGTAAGCTAAATAATGATCCTTAACTGGAATGAAATCTAAACTGGTCTATTTTATTTAATGAAATAAATTAATATTTAAACATTGAAGAAGAAGAAAATAAAATAGAACAAGACAAAAAAAAATAAAAAAAGGTAAAGGTAGCAACTGGGAATTGAACCCAGGATATCTAACTACCGGAACAACGACTCTAACCACTCGACCATTGTGACCTATTTTTTACATCTTTTTTGTTGATCTCAATTTCAAACTCAGATTCAACAATATCATCTTCAACTAATTTTCCTTTATTTTATGGCTGCTATATTTTTGTATGATTACAAAGTTCTACCCGAATTTATTTGTAATCTGGATAGTGTCTCGAATAAACCTATCCGATTTTTATTTATATGGTATACCTACTTGAGGTCTAGAATAAATAGTTAATTTTGATGGAATACTGAACTTTAACGTCTTTAAACTTTTGTTTTTTTTAGTAAATTTTGAAAGATTTTAACCATCCATGTTATATTTTTTAATCATTGCAGAAGATATACTAATCAATATTTATTTGTAAAATCAAGTGACGTCAATGTAAAAATTTGTCGAGCTCGCTGTTGCAACTTTACAAGTTTTCGTGAAAAAAATTAGCACTTCACCAGGATTACATCCCTCGAACTTTCCACTTTGCCACGGAGTTGGCCATGAAAGTTTGTAGTTTGAAAGAATTAACAGTAGTTTGGCTCAGATTTGGTGCTCAATTCTCTAATAGAGTTTAAGAGTTATTTGTTATGCGTCATCTACGAACGAAAAATTACCCGTCGTCTCGACGAACTTTGTCGAATGTTTTATTTATACTCGTACGTGTCCTTGAATGTCGAAAGGTTGAAGAGATGATTATATTGGCAGCCCTGTGATTAATGTCTATGTTTCTCATGTTTTTGATTTGATATTCCGATCACATTTTCTTCCAAATTACTGGCGGGAAATTACTCAAAAACCAAAACCAAAACTTGCGGAAAACTAAATGAATGCTGCTAACACTTGCAAAACG
Organism: Limnephilus auricula; assembly: GCA_951813805.1. NCBI lineage: Eukaryota > Metazoa > Arthropoda > Insecta > Trichoptera > Limnephilidae > Limnephilus > Limnephilus auricula. The sequence continues at coordinate 9,515,980 of OX638393.1, forward strand.
ACATTGCATCATATTTTTTTTTATTTTTTATTTTTTATTATTTAAAATACATATACATAAGATTTAGAAAAATAAATACAGTTGGTTCTTAAAAGCTATTTACAAATAGATTTTTTTTTAACAAACTACTCAACTCAACGGAGAAAAAATTTCTCGTGTTTGAGTTGGGGAGTAAAGCCTCTTAATTAAAAAAAGTTAGAAATTATAATGTTTTAATTATTGTTTACAATATTTGACTTACAATCTACATGAATGAAAAATAAAAATTACAAATTGAATATAAATGTAGAAATAAATATATACTAATAAACTAATTAATAGATAGATACATACAGTTCGTTCTAAACATTGAAATTGGCCTCAGCCGCTGATAAATATTTTATTTGAAAGTACATAATAATGAAATGCAACAATTATCGTTTACCAATATGACAGTACATAAGTATAGATTATATATTTATGTACTGTAATATATTAAATGTGACAACTATCTACCCTCCGGCGAAACCTTCTCGTTGGTCTCAAAGCATCTGCTACAGTTGCTCTACATTGTGTATGTATTGCAGCCAACATCGCCGCTAAATCTGCTATCATATCTTATGTAAATCTGCTATTGAATCTTAAAATAACTTTGTAAGAATATACGATGCCTGTCCTTCGACGAGCACGAAGGGTTTAGGATTCAATGTACTAGATATGGACAGTTTTGTCGGTGTCGACTGGTATGACGGAGTTTAGGATAAGATAATGTAATAGATACGGACAGTTTTATCGGCGATTACTGGTTCGACCCACTCGTTCATCGGGTGGAATGACTTTTGATGTTTGGCGTCTAAGTATGTATCTTCCTCGAGACTCAAGAATAACAAAGTCGACCGCTGTACGTACCTACTTTCGACGGCGATTGTGGGCGTCTTCGATTGGAAAATTGAACCCCTGAGTGTGTTCAGAAACCCGGTACATTAGAGTCTTGTCATTTAGCATGCAAGTACCCTAGTTATGAACCTGTGAATACCTAACACATTTGAATAGAGCTGGAGCCACACCGATCCGACAATGAGGCTGTGTGTTGTAGATAACCAAATTCGCCATTTCATATCGACGCAATGACGCATAACTGATTTGACACAAAACAACGATTAAAACTATTAATAATTGCTTTTCAATTGTACGTAACTGCGTAATGAAATTATTAACTGTTATGATTACTTTATAATTCAATGCCTATGGCAAATGTGTGGATAAATGCGATGTAAAAAAACCGGCTAACTTTAGGCTCTATTTGCGATATATTTATTTTGAAAGCGGGCGGCGTTTTGTCAATGCAATCGTATTCCTCAATTTCATCTCTGGATTTTGATATTGTTGCATTTTTTTTAAAATTTAATATAGATATCGACCACTTGCGTGTCGGTACGTTTTGCTTTTTTTTTTATAAGTTACTTCTTGTAGGAGTTAGGAACTTTCAAAAATCGTTAAAATTGCCTGGTTTAAATGCCATCAACAGACGTTCAGTATACAATCTAGACAATGTAAATTTTTAAAAAAACGTACAGACATACAGCATAATTTCCTTTTGCAGTTAATAAAAAAATCTTAAAAATCGGTCCAGTTTCGAAGAAGAAAAATGGGTAATACAAACCCTCGATTTTGATGATTTTATTTAGGAAATCAGTCGGAAGTGCAGTTGTCTCTTTGGCTCAGTATTCAAGGAAGTTTTTAAAACAGTTTGGCCACATGTTACGCTGTGATTTTGCTCTATTTGCCGATGATCTCAAGATTTACCGCAAAATTTCCACTGACTCTGATCATGTTATGCTCCAAGAAGACCTTTATACACTAAATAACTGGTGCATTCAAAACGATATGTTTTTAAATATTGAAAAATGTTACATTATTACTTTTACTCGTAACAGAAGATGAAAGGATTACGCATATTCTATTAATAATGTTCAATTAAATAAAGTCACCACTGTAAGAGATCTAGGAATCACTCTTGATTCAAAGTTTATGTTTGATGTACACATCAGTGATATTATAAGTAAATCATTGAAAATGATTGGATTCATTCATAGAATATCGAAACCATTTAAATACCCCCAATCTATTATAATCTTGTACAACTCGTTGGTCAGAAGCAAATTGGAATACGGGAGTGTTATCTGGAATCCACATTATTTAAAATATTCTAAAAGTATTGAATCTGTGCAAAAGAAATTCATAAGACTGTTATCATTTAAACTTGGATTTAATGCCTTACTCCAATCTTATGAGGAACGACTACATCACTTTAATTTTATAACATTGGAAAAAAGAAGGAAATTTACTGACTTGATATGTTTATATAAAATTATTCGTGATAAACTTCTTACCACTCATTGTCTGAGCAATATTCATATTAAAGTCCCTAATAGACGTAATTTAAGGAGTCAAAATATATTCCATATTGAAAGATTTAATAACAATATCGCATACTTCAATCCTCTGTCTCGAATGTGTCGTCTATACAATACAATTGAATGTGACCTTATAGATATCTTTGCAAACAGTCTCGCATATTTTAAAAAACAAATTAACAATCTTCTACCATGATACGTCTATTGTTTTATCATTATATCTTTCCTTTATCTTTTTATATCTTCTCTTTCTCTGTACACTTTCTGTATTTTGTATCTCATGTTATATATATATTTTTATTATTATTATTATTATCTGTCATTTTCACTACTAGCATCACCGCCTAGTAACAACTAAACCTTGATTACGCATGCTGTGAACATTTTTAATTGGAGTGTTAATATCTGTGCACATCCCAACGCAATAATATTAATGTAATACTTGTTAACACTCTGTAAATGTTTCAAACAATAAATAAATAAATAAAACAGTTTGGTATAATACCTATTATTCAAATTTCTCGGTGACCGGGTTTCCTCTTAACTCCATAGAGGCGGCCCTGGGGAAAAAAATTCCCCAGGTCCCATATCATCTTTGGTAATGCTGTGTGGAGTGTATTTTTAAGGAAAGGAAGAGAGGACGTTTTGGAAAGGAAATAGGTATGAGGGGTATGTAGAAATCTGTGGACAATGTGTCCAGAAGTGACGGACCCTCCCCTTCGGTACAAGGTGATGGGTCCGGAGAGTCGGTCAGAAGGTCAGAAGGTGGGCAAACGTATGTGCCGCCAAGACCTAGCCGAATCTCACCCCATGGACCTGGTCACCCTTGCCAAGTCACCAAACGTAGCGAACCACTTGGGGTGACCTATGGCAGGGGTTTTGGTTATCCAATAAATGATTTCCAGGGGCGGCGGTACCCATACCCGCCTCCCATATTGAATGATTTACTATGTCCTCTGAACACCGAGTTTGGTGTTACTTTCAACCCCGTCAATGTATAGTATTTATCTGTAAAGGTAGACCGAGATGTAGAAAATACATTACATACGTAGATACATACCGGAAGGTTTGTTCGATATATACTTCATCGGACTTGGAATAAGATACCCTAGGGAGCTGTTACGGATACGGACAGTGGTCCGGTAACTTTATCGTTAATGCTCTGTTTTGTTTTTCAGGTAGCATAATGTTTTATTGTACGGATTGTATCGTACCTACTGTTGAAGTGAACTCTCTACCCTCTGGCTTGTTTTACAATTTCCCTTTCACACGTATTTTATTAAATTATTCGTATTCGATTTTTTTTTATTATTCGTTGACCTTGGTTAGTATAACGGTTATTGCTCCAGGCATAAAAATTGAAGGCATCGAAAGGTCCTAATTCAGTGAAATACGAATATTAAACCAAGAGCTGTTTTCACAATGTCGTTTTACGTACATTAAAAATATCTAGCCAGATTGGACGACAAGTAAACGATGATGATAAGTACCAGAATCGCACAAATTCAGTATCAAATCGCTGCTAAAAATGAGTTTGTTGTAAACAAATCTGAATATCTTCTTGTAGCGTTTTTCCTATATCCTCCTCTTTCCAATAGTCCACTCTAATTTTCTTTTGTCTTTCAACGTTCTACATTTGGAGGTGCTAGAAAGCCACTAACTCCGGATAGCGGATTATCTGTACGGTGTTGGCAAAATGGTTTATTTATTTCAATTTATGGTTGAAAATTGTTGAAGAAAAAAACAAAATGTTTTATAACATGAATTTTCTGTTTTTTCAGATGACCGCATGACCGCATGAACCAAGATGTCGGCCGCCCACAACAAGACGGACGGGCCGGAAAAGCGGGAGCAGGAGCGGATAGAGTTCTACGCGTCTTACGATGCGATGACCGGCATTCGTATAGCCGCTACTCTCGGCGGCTTCTTCGGCCTCATGGTCTTCCTGGTTATATACAAGAGTAGAAGCAAGTCCGTGAAGGCTCTCAAAGATCCTAAAATAGCAGAGATAGCGGCGGCCGCCGTAGCCGAGGAAGAAGCCGAAGAGGAAGAGAGGCAAATGGCTTACGCTCTGGAGGAAGCACTCAGCGCGCGCTTCTCCCTTGGGGGGGCCTCCCCCTGGCCGCATCGGGGGCCCCGCTTCTCCTCGGTGGGCGGAGGCTACAGCAGCCTCCTCGCTCCACCGCGCCGCCTTAATAAGATGCGCGGGGACAGCTTGCCGGGGTCGGCGCTCAGATTCGACTGTAGACCTCCGTATTTCGAAGACGACATCGAAATGACCGAAGCGGTCGATGACTCGTCTTGTACTGTGCCATCGGAATACGTAAATCAGTTTCTGTCCGTGCCTGGAGGCTCTCGGCGGTACAGCAGCATCACTTGCTCCAGCTCCGGCAGTTCCTACCTGGAGAGGCGCGGTTCTTCCATAGTGTGCGCCTTGCCAACTGTGCCCCCCGCTCCTGCGCCCTCGCATCTGCGTGTACCGCGGCCACGACCTATCAAACAAGGCCCGTTACACGAGACGGAGTGTCGTGATGTGTTTAACCCGATCAACATTCAAGTGATTCAGGCGACTCCGGAATTATCGCCTTGTGTAAGTGAACATACTATTCTCAACTGCGAGCCCCCGGCGAAGAAACGGTTCGAGTCGGCCGGGAACGGCAACGGCGTGGAGCCCCGCGGCCTGGCCCCGCTGGCATCCCTGGGCAGCTGCGGGGTGTCGCTCAGTGTGGACTATCAGGACTACGACCTTCATTCCGTCGGATCCGACTCAGTTTTCTTCGACGAAGACGAATGTTTAGATACTGACGATGAAATAGAACAATTTTCAACAGACAGCGATGAAAGCGTGTCGTTTAACCATAGGGGATATCCTTCCGAAGAATGCAAAGAATTGCGACCTCGTCGCCGTTCGAGGCATATAGTGGGGAAGTCCATCCCCGTGGCATCGTCTCCGCCATTGAGCATGAGCACGATGTTGATGCCGCGGTGCCCCGGTTCTCCCTCGGTGGTAAGGAAGCACCGCTCCTTCCTGAGTGCGCCCCTGACGCGCGCCGCCCTGCGCCGTCTGTCGCATCCCACGGTACTGAGCCGGCGGGGCTGCGCCACCATCAGCGCGGCGGTGGGCGAGGGCTGCGCCCCCCTCAACTCGCAGGACGTGGAGCTAGGCTGCCGGCCCGGAGGGGCTCCGCTGGCCTCCACGGGCAGTGTGGACTACACGGCTCGTAGCCCTTCCCCGCTCAACCCCGACCACTGCTCCTGGTCGCAAGAGACTCTGTTCTAATCGTGTTAGTGCATCGAAGTAGTTTTGGTACTGTTTATAATGTGACTGTAAATGAACTTACCACACCTGCGAGGAACATGAGGGTACACATATCGCATTTGCTATAGCGCACATATAGATATTTTTTTACCGATGATAATAATGTAGAAGTTAGAAAATAACATTTTGAAATAACTGTTTGTAAGTGTTGTATTTAAAGTGTAAAATAAACGTTGTTTAGGGTTATGCATAATGAACTATATAGCTTGTCGTTAGTAGATCCAGTTATACAAATGTTATACGTGTGTTATTATCCCTTGTCATTGATTTCTGTACCAAAATGTTCAATGTATGAATAACAATATCCCGGCCATTTATCCACAACATTTAATCACCCGATAAAGTAAAATAGTTGATAATATGTTCTGCGTTAGGCGTAGCTACTGTATCTACGAGTATTTATAGCACCATTCTTCTAAGTTCATTTTATTTCTCTTTTTAAGATCTGTGAGTTATTTCTCACTTTATCAGGGTAATTCAACAATGTACTTACAATAATTTCAATGAGAAATGAGATAATATGCATTGGGTTATCACAAAAACATAATCATATTAAAAAATTAATACAGGTAAGCGAAATGGTTTAGAAACCTCAAAATGTGTTTTCAAAATTTCTCCGGATTTTGTGGCACGTTGGTGCAAAAATTAGCAGAAACGCCGTTGAAAAAATTATAGCCTACGGCCGTTGTTCCCAATCCTGCTGATCTACTGTTGAGCCGAAATTTTAGTGACCAAAATGGGAATTGAGCGTTACCAAACAAATCAGCTGATCGGAGACTCAAATTGAACAATCGAATAGTTGGAAACAACGGTGGTAAGAGCGCACACAGGCGAAAAACTTTATTTCCGGAGACAGTTACGTGCATAAAAATTATTTTCGGTGTATGGAGGGGCGAACACGATAGACTTTTTAATTCTGAGACTGAATTTGGAATAGTTTTCCAAATGTCTCCGCAACTAAAGTCTCTCGTCTGCGGCCGACCTCACAATTTGAAAAACAAAAAAACTAATTAAATCGACTTAATGCACTCTCCTCAGCATGTGAACTCTGAACTTATAATAATCTCCACTAGCGTTTTGTGAACATTGTAACATCCCATCACTTTAACTAATCATTACCTCAGGTAAAAAAAATTCAATTGTAAATTTTTAAAAAACATTCACATTTTTAACACCAATAAGCTCATGAATCGCTAGTTAAAGTCTGCTGTTAAGGTTTGTCTTATTTCGCCCTGTAAAAGAATATCATCGTCTAAAAATATTAATTATCATTCATAGCTATCAGATTTAGCAACAAGAGCTAAACGTAGATCAAAACCGGCCAATATTTCAAAAAAAATAATAAAATCAACTGTATTTCTCAAGTTGGCAATCATTTTAAATGCATCGCGAATTTCTATACATCCAGACACAGATATGGTTCCGATTCCACGTTTTCAATCAACGTTTCCATTATAAATAAGTTGAGGAGGGTAAAGTCATTCGTATTATATACCATACCATATAACAATAAAATCTATGAATCTCAAATCAAAATTATGAACAGACAATCAAATTCCTTTTTGAAATATCATTCAGACTTGATATTTGAAAATGCTTGAAGTTAACTTGTTGAAAACCATAGCAGAAAACAGAAAATTAAAGGTGGAATCTATTGTTTTATTGGCGCAAGTGATTCTGATCTTCTTTACATATTTTTCAAAGCGTAATGGTCAAAATCGCTTCGCAAATAATTCTAACAAGAATCATACTAGAAACCACGCCTCGTTCTCCAGAGACCCATCGGCATTCGACTGGTTAAGACGATAAATTTTCTATTCTTCCAAACCAATCTTTTGATGATGTTCTCTTATTCCCCATCGACGATCAACAAATCATTTATGTTTGTGTTGCACTTAACCGGGCTGCACAACTCAAAGAGGAAATTCATCAGAGGAACCAGAAAAACAAATTATTAAACAAATTAACAAACAAGAATCGAAATACTTAAGAGAATTTAGAATTCCTAAAAGTAGGTACTAACACAAAGTACAATCTACCGACAAACAAAGCAGGTACCTTCGCTTACTTTTCGGGACATTTAGTTAGATCTACCATAAGTCAAGAACATGTAGCGATGGAGAAAGTTAAATACAACGGTAACTGTTAGCACATAGAACAGTAAAATATTCCTATTATTTCGAGTTATTTTATTAATCGTCATATTAAGTGGGACCATCTTTGAAATGAAATGTGTATGAGTGTGAAATCTATCAAAATGACTTTTCTGAAAAAAAAATACTAACGGCGTGCTTTTTATAAAAAAAAATAATGGTGATTTTCCATGAAAAAACGTGTATAATATGAGCTGAGCAGGGATGTACTGTGACGTACAAGTGAGATGTAGGCTATTTTTAAATTAGAAGATTTACTGTTTTAATTTACATTTTCTTCACCAGCAACCCTTGACATGCATAATTATCAAAAATAAATATTTTCGAAAGATAACTTCATGTTTTCACCTTACTCTATTGAATGTTTAATATTATATTATGTCGGAAGAAAAAAAAAGACAGCATTGTTAAAGTATAGTCTTCTACAGTAAATAAAGCCTATCTTTTATTTTTAAATATTAATAAATTAAAATAAACGGTCCTACCTTAAAATATTATATTTTACTGCCTAGATCTAGAATTAATAAATTGTAACTGTTTTTTTTCTGTTTTTCTTTTTAACCCTTTAAAATATGTTGGTATATTTTCAAATGCTTGCAACATTTATTTATTTACTCTTTACGCAATTAATAAATGTAACCTTTCATTATTTTTTGATGCAACAAAACATTACGACATAATGTTTTGTGTATATTATTTTTTGTATTTTCGACACCTGTTAAAATTTGTTATTTATGAATAAATTTTTCGTTATCACTTTTTTTCAGGTAAAACATATTAAATGACATAAACAGGTGTTAAGGGACGTACTTAACTTAATTTAATAAGTGATTCCTGATATCATTTGTAGTAAAAAATATACATGAAATTTAGGTCTCCGGTGAATTTTTTAATGCATTTTTTTCTAAAATGAAACAAAAGAAAAATGTTCGGCATACCGTCACTGGTCATTTAGCCCATTATGGTTTCTGCCCACTACACCGTTCCATACCATGACCGTACTATGAACGTATCAGCCACGAAACAAATACGCTTCGCCCTACTACGCCCACTAGAACGTGCTAACACCGTATGATACCCGTACGTAACGGGTTTAGTGACCGTATGATACCCGTATACACCGGGGTTAGTGTCCCCGTTCAATAAAATTGAGGGAGAATACTGGACGTTATTTAAGCAACTAGTCATTCCAATGTAATGAATTATTAAGAAATATAGAAAGTAATATCACTATTAGAACGGGGATCATACGCCTATGATCCCCGTTCTAACACCGTCGCGTGCCATTCATAGAGCGGACCGGCATCTGCAAAATATTGTCATCGAGAATTCGCCGTCAGTCCGGTCATGGTATGCGACGGTGTTCGTCGGTGATGGGGCGGGATAGTGGGCAGCGTTTCATACTGATCGATACAAAGAATATTTTTTTGCATGCGCCGCTACGGTTACGGTCATGGTTTGGAACGGTGTAGTGGGCAGAGACCATCAACCGACCAAACCCTCACCCCGCCCCTAACCATCCAATACCTACCGATTATTTGTGTTTTAAGTTTGAAAAAAAAACAAAAATGTCACCGGAGACCAATATTTTATTAATATTTTTTTCTCAAGCAATGTCAGGGCCCCTAGCACACTCGATCGATAACGATTGATATGATAACTTTCGGTAACTTCTCAGCGTTCCCTAGGACAACTGCAGATCGCTAACATACAAACAAAGTCGATGTCGAATATATTAAGGACACTTAGTCATTGTGAACTGTCACTTATTCGTTAGCGATTAAAGGTAGATTCAGACTGGACGACGTACGTACGCATCGCTACGCCAAACAATGCTTAGCAACCCATACATTTTCTATGAAAATGGCCACAGACATCGCACGTCGCGATGCGTGTGGCCAATGTGATTCTAAAACATAAATTTTCATTGAAAATCTATGGTTGCTAAGTAGCCCAGATATTGTTAGGCGTAGCGATGCATACGTACGTCGACCCAGTCTGAATCTACCATTATAATCATGCTAGGGAACGACGAGAAGTTACCGAAAGTTATCCTATCAATGGTTATCAATCGAGTGTGCTAGGGGGCCAGGAACCTCTGGTTTAAAGTGAGTCAAGTACGTCCCTTATCACTATAGATTTATATATTATATATTGAATACTATGTTACTGATAGTCTTCATTTCTGTAGAAGACAATTATGTTGTACATGTTAATTGCAATAAATGTTGATAAAAACTCAGTATTGGTGTGTTTATTAATTACTTATTTTTTAATAGAACGATTCAAACCGAGTACTTACTTACACCGTATGTTATGATTATATTTATTATCAAAGAAGAAGAAGTGCTTACATGAGTACCTCAGATAAAAAAAATATTTATGTCGCGCATTTGTGAAGGTTCATTTCAAGCGCACTTTATCCTACATAATCTAACCTAATTTATTTGATTCTTTCAAGTACCTACCTAGCCAATAATATAAACAGGAAAATGACTTATATTATTTGTGCAGCGTTGTTTTTATGAAAAAGTTCGCTGTACAATAACGTCGTTTTTTTAAGGATATATCCTACTATTAAATGTATAGATGATCATCTATTATAACTACTTGTAGCTTGGTAAATAATAGAAAACGGATTGCATCCACTGTAATAATAATATATGGAGGGCCGTTTTTGTGAGAAATCACTTCTAGGGCGCTGTACAATTTATTATAAATTGTAAGGCTCTATCTAAGTTTATTATTTACAAATAGATATATACTTGCCAGAATAATACTTGCCTGGCCGATCACTTCCGATAAACACACTTTTTAGAAAGTTTATGCTTGGATAAGATACGAATTTGCACGCGGAGGACATTATATTGAAGACACTGAACATGATTTTACATTTGCTTCCCTATCTCTGTTGGTATTCATTTTTAATAAGATTGATGCCAAGTACAGCCCCGGTTCTACGACTTTTTCGAACCGGGGCAAAAACCCCATCTGCCCCCCCCCCCCCCCTCGGGGGGGGGGGTGCACAACGGATTAAAAATATATTAAATAATTTCTTATAGCTTTTTGAGGTTTACTTTGCTTTATTAGTACGTGATAGTGTCGTTCCTCTCGACAAGGATGGATCCGTCAGGTTTACAGGAATTTTTTTGCTAAGTCAGGAATTTTGTCAGAAAAACTCATTTCCGGTTCTGGTAACCCTAATCGCGAGGCCAGAGAGGCCAGGGGCATAGACGTTCCTGATTCATTGTTGAACGCAGGTATGTTTTTTTTTCAGTTTTGCTGAGCTTGCAGATGTCGTAGGTAATGTGCATTATGCATTATATGCTTAAAGCTATACTAACCTTAGGAAACGCTTCTTGAGAGTCATGCTTGCACACATGTTGTAACAGGTCGAACGATAAACATAACATAAATCTACTTAGGATGTGTTCAAAAACCAACTGGGCGTTTTAAAATCAAATGAATAATCGACAGAACAACGTGCGCTGGATGCCAGGCGCTTTATGATTTTTTTTTTTTTCAATAAAACACATAGGTAAATTACGATTTTGGCGCCACCTAAAACTGCCCCCCCCCCCCCCCTCCCCTCCCCCCCAGGGTCCGGGGTTGCCAAAGTAGAGTTAATATTTATTTTAAAAGACTAATAATTTAATATTAATCCTAATTTAATATTAGGATTCTTTACGACTGGAGAATTTTCTTGAAGTGACCTTTACAAAAGTACAAATATTCCCCGTGGTCGAGTGGTAAGACTCTCGACTCCCAATCGGAATGTCGCGAGTTAGAACCCGATGTGCGCAAATAAATTTTATTTGATTAATTTTTATTGTAAACAATTAATAAAACAAAAATAATATATAGTAGGTATATTTGCGGCACGTTCCTGAGTGCAAGATACTCTCAGTGTCGCCCTGGTGTAAGACCACCATTCAGAATTGAAACGTTACTTGAAATGGCTTTAGCCGTGTTTGGTGACCAGATCTAAATAGCCAGGTACTTCGCCACCTTCATTTTCCCCATCTCCTTCCCCTCCCATCTATCTTCAGCCTCACAACATACCCCAATTGTGGGTGCAGTATAGTCTCACTGGCTCCAGACGGCAGAAGTTCGGGCTCTTGTGCGGTATTCATATTTAAAAAAAAAAAAAAATATATATATATATATATATATATATATTTTTTTTTATATCGGCAACTAAAGAAAAAACTTTTAGAGCCGGGTCTACGATTCGATGCACATTGAAACGAAAGCAAAAATCAAAAATACTTACACCTACAACAAAGCCGACTTCAAATGTGATCTAGATTCATTGAAGAAGAAGATAACAATAATAATCAATTTTTTTTAAATATGAAAACGAACAAGACACAGAAAAATAATAAAAGATAACGGTCGCAACTGGGACTCGAACCCAGAACCTTACGTCTTTCTTACTCTACGAATTGGGCTACTGCGATCTATTATGAGACTGTCGTAATTGTCAAATAATAATAATAATTTTTAGGTGTTCCATAAAAATAAAATCGGATATATTTATCCGAGACACTATCTAGGTAACAAATACATTCTTTGAAAGCTTGTTTCCAATAATAAAGGTAGCTGCCAATAATATGGAAAAAAACATTAGCCGAAGATAATATTGTTAATTCTGAAATTTGAAATATGAAGTTGACATTTACGACAGTCTCATAATAGATCGCAGTAGCCCAATTGGTAGAGGTGTATGTCCCGGTAAGACGTAAGGTTCTGGGTTCGAGTCCCAGTTGCGACCGTTATCTTTTATTATTTTTCTGTGTCTTGTTCATTTTCATATTTTAAACAATTAGATTATTATTGTTATCTTCTTCTTCAATGATATATTACATTGATGAGAATAACCTTAAAAAGTTAAAAAGAGAGTTTTTCTTATAAAAATGTGACCTAGATTCATTAGTTTCCCGCTTGTACGACGAGTTTCAGGAGACCGCGTATGCTTTGCATGTATCTGTGCTATTCATATCTATTAAATAAAATAAAAAATAAAAATAAAAAAGCCTTTTATTTCTTGCAATTAAGTATGTTACAGAGTTGTAAAAAGTATAATTAATGCTATTTGCGAAAAATGTAATATAGATATCTCAAGTTTTTCATAAGCAAGAACCCTTCTCTCGGCCGAAGGTGAAGGCCTCCTCCAAAAAATTACATTTATCTCTTGTTTTTTTTTTTGTGGGGTTAAGCATTTTTTTTTTTTTTTTTTGTGTCACTTCTTGTATTTTTAAGCAAGTTTAGAATTTCTTCTTCAGAGGGTTTTGGTCTTGATCTTCCACGGTGACCAGCCGGGTTGGAAGATGAGTTTTGGTTTTTATAGTTATTTTTATTTAATTTATTTGTTGTTTTTTTTTATTATTATTATTTTCATTGATGTTTTCATATTGTTGTTGTTTTTAATTTTTTCAATTTAATTTTTTATTTATTGTTTTTATTCTTGTTTTTGTTGTTGTTTACTGTTGTTTTTTGCATGTTACCTGTGTCGAAGATGGGCGGTAGTTCATATCTATTAAAAACGGTCAATTATCTCCTGGGAAATTATTAAAGTTACGCAACAGATTACTGTTGGTAATATTTTTCTGCATTCTCAATCCAGTTCAGAATCCACAATAACAATGTACAAGGAACAGGAGTCGTTGCAAAAAGGGTGTAATACAATAGGCGAAGTTACTTGAATGGGGGGTTTAAATTTAGGACAGATGTTCTCAGGTACAAAATGGACCATCTGGAATAACAGGGTAGGTATTGGTAGGCATAAGAAATATTATTAATTTACTTTATGATATCACATTTTATAATGCAGATCGCCAACTATTCCGCCTACCGAGATACTGCCGCGCTGCGGAAATGTTCCAGGAGGGAACACTCTTTCAGAGCACTTCTTCGCCACTGCATGGGAAGTTTATGCCACAGACCGGGGGCGGATCAAATGCCGACTGCCCCCTTGCAATTTCGCCTTTACACTATGGGCAGCATGGGCAGGCGCGGCACGGAATCAGGGCCCCCGGCCGCGGCCTGAGAGTGCCACGGAACTTATGCCCATAGACAGGGCCGGCCAAAAAACAGTGCCTGGTGCGAGTAAAATTTTGGCGCCCCTTCTTAAAACCAGTAGACGCTAGCTGATTCCTGGTCAAATAAAATTATTCACGCAAAACACTTCAATTATCTCAACCAAACGTATGTTGACAAACATTCGTCAAACAAATGGTTGAGTATTGGCGAGTTGAGCGCAGAAATAGAAGGATAGAATCATTAAATGGAGGCCTCAGCACGGGTAAACCACCTAGTGAGGCCAACATTATTGAATTTTACTATTAAATGTAAAAATATTGTATCAATAAATAAAAAAAAAAAAAATAAAAAAAAATACCAAAAATTATAGGAAGCTTATAATCAAAGATACAAATCAAATTGATGATTTATGTAGAAAATGTATGGCTTTTCCGGAAACGGAAATGGAGTATACATTTAGGCACAATCAGGTTTTAAAAATAATTCACCAAAGTTTGGTAATTAAACATAACTTGATTGACTGTCATAATATAGTACCATATTATGAATACGAACCAAATTCATTTTTAGAAAATAATTTCTTTAAAATTTACTTTAATAAAACTATACTAACAGACAGACCAATTAGTCATAATAGACCCGAAATAGTTTTACATAACAAAATTTAAAAAATAACTTATATCATTGATGTAGCTATTCCAAATTCCTGTAATATTGAAAAATCTGTTTCTGAAAAAATAAGAAAGTATACAGATTTAGGAAATGAAATGAAAGAATTTGGCATTCTCAGACTATAAAAATATTACCATTTGTTATTTCGGCTACTGGCATTATACCTAGCTCTGTCATTAAAAAGTTACGCATATTAGAATTGTCAAAGAATTTGTATATAAAAATGCAAAAATCAGTAATTTTAAATACATGTAGGATTACGAAAGATTTTTTAAATATTTATATTGAGAGATCAGTAAGATTTATCGGTCAAATTAGGAATTCCACCTAGCCGAACCCTCTGATATGAAAATATCTGGAGTCGGTGAATTATTTTCCCATTACTAGTCTGGTAGGTTAACATGTTGTTCTTGTATTGTTTTGTATTAATTATACTTATATAATACACTTGCATAGCGTGGATTTACTAGATGATCATTTATATGGAAAAGTGTGTGAAAGGGTTTAGTTTTCCTATGGGATAAACTAAACCCGGACCTAAAAGTCTAGTGCGTAAAAAAAATAAATAATTTAAATTGGATCCAAAGGCTAATAAAATCAATTCAAATAAAATATAATAACTAAAAAAAAATTAATTCAATTCAAATTCGAAATAAAATCGATTCAAGTATAAAATATAGTCAAAATAAATAATGTAAAAATAAATAATCAAATCAAAAACAATAACACAAGTAAGTATTCCTTCAATTGTAAATTTTATTAATTAAAAATTAAAATGTTATGCGGTAAACTGTGCAGTCAGCAACCATTCGCCGTAGAGCCTCTTGAAGCTCTGCAAAGATGTTATTATCTCTACGATTAGATATTAGAGATAATAAAAAAAAAATATTGTTTCACTTCTTTTGAAGTGTCCCATTTTGCCCACTGAAAATATGGCTATTATGAAAAACATTTATTTCGAGAGTAAGAAAAAAATTTCACGTTAGGGGGGGGGGGGGGGGGTCCCACTAAATCTCACTTAATCTCACCAAGGGGGGGAGGGGTCTACATTTTTTTTTAAACTGCTCACGTAATTAATGTTTGTCCCCTTAGGCAGGTGATCATTGTAACCAATAATATTTGGAAGATTTGTATGTATGTGTAGCTCCGTTTTATGGAAAATAATTTCAAGGGGGGATGGAAATAAAGTATGTCAGCTTATAAATGCTGTGAAAATGGTACGCGAGGAGACAAGACTGAAAAAAAATAGTTTGTAGGTAATTAGCAACAAATAAAAAATATATACCTATACATATTTTTTTTTTACTTTTCCAAGCCCGAAATTTATCCATATTTTACATTAGTTCCATACACGAGGCCCTGAGAAAAAAATCCCTCGGGGCCTGCGTCATCTTTGGGGATCCTGTGTGGAGGGTCTTTTAAGGAAAAGGAAGGAGAGATAGGAATTTGGGGGTCAATCTGTCCAGGAGTGACGGACGTATGAATCCGTCCCTCCCACTGAGAGAGCCCAGCTAGAGAGGTCAAAAGGTCTCCCCGAACCATTCTATCCCGATCGACAGACGGCATAGAAGGAAGAATGTTTTAATAAAAATAAATATCCAATATAAATCAATGTAAAAGGGAAACAACATCACCGATTTCGATCCTTATTGCCCTTATTGATCCGTCGGATTAAAGATTATTGGGGACTTATTTATTATATCTTTCTCCAATTTACAATCTAATGTATGTACACTGATAATCTTGAGTTTTGAATTTAAAACTGGCCGTTTTGTTTTAAATGCAGACCTGTAAGGATTTGAGTTATTTTTTAACAACCAAACCCACTTTTTCTGCCACTGGGTAGGTGCCGATTAAATTTATTTGAAAAACATTCTGCATTTTGTTTACTGTAGCTAACTTCACAATCTTCACCTTCTATACATCTTTTTCCCGCCTTGCAATTCGCCGTCATTTCACAATAAGTACGCGTGATAGCCATTGTACCGGTCTCAGTTCGACGCGTAGCATTGGCATCATTTCAAAGTCAAGCCTTATTTATTGTTAATACATATCTATTAGTGGTAATATTTAGTGTATAAACTTCTTCTAGTCCTCCCTTTACACTAAACTCCGGTGTTTAGTTCGTGTTGCATTATATTAAAAGCATCAGTTACACGTTGTGTTAGTTCATATAAAATATGCCGCCTAAACGTGGAAATGCCAAGGTAAGTCGTTGTTTTTTGGTTAATCTTAAATAATCTTGTCTTAATTATGTTTGTTGTGTGTTCAATCGTTTCATTGCATATTTTTATTGTTTTTTTTCTATATTACAGAAAGCCGAAGCAGTCGTGGCTTCAGATGTAGCCCCGGAGGTTGCAGTCGACGCGCCATCTAAAAAAAGGGGCGGCAAAGCAGCGGTGAAGGCTGTCGATGAGAAACCGGAAGTAGAAGTGAAGGAAGATGTTAAAAATGGCGATGAAGAGCCCGCGAAAAACGGAAGTTCCAAGCGCGGCAGGAAAGCTAAGGAAATCGGAAACGGTGACGCTAAGACTGACAACACAGATGCTGAAGTACCGGCTGAGTCCCCCAAAAGCGACGAAGAACAAAAAGTTCCCGCCAAACGTGGCCGCAAAGCCAAAGACGCGGTAGCAGAGAAGCAGCCAGCATCCAAAAAGACTAAGGCAACTGAAGAAGATGCTGAGTCAGATGCCAACTCAGAGGAAGCTCCTAAAGCGGAAGATGAGGGATCTGAACCCGAAGTCGCTGCTAAGCCTAAACGAGGAAGGAAAGCAGCAGAAAAAAAGGAACCTGCGCCTAAGGCAGCAGCTAAGAGTACCAAAGCGAAGAAAGGCAAGGAAGCCGAAGTAGAAGAGCCAGCTGATGATGATGATGAGGCAGCAGAGGAAGAGGAATCCAAGCCCTCAGCAAAGAGAGGACGCGCAGCCGCCAAGAAGGCACCCGTCAAAGAAGATTCGGAGGAGGAAGAAGCTGCCGAGAAAGTGCCCACCAAAAAGGGGAGGGGGGCGAATAAAGGTACTGCCAAAGCGTGAAAGTGTTCTATCTAAATAAAAAAAAAAACAGCCTGAAATCTCAATAAACATTAAGAAATATGTTGTTCCGGCACTTAATTCTGTGTCGAAAGGTTTTCAATGCAAAGTTAATTTATTTTGGAAAGTAATTGATACCATAACTTTTCTCTATCTTTTTGTATTGTCAAATCTTATTTTAATATAAAATTTGTGTGGAAATTTTTATTGAATAAACGATACGATTATTACCAGTAATTTGTCTTCCTGATTTATATTAATTTTGTGTAATGTGAAGATTTTATAGTTTACGATGACCAAAAAGAGATGCAGGCTGAGTGCGCTCAAGTGTAAGATTTGTTTTGAATATACTACATTGTTATGTGACGGACTGAGTTGCTTTTTTTCATTCTCTATGTAAAGATGCTATATCTGCTTAGCTAAGCATCCCAGTCAATCATTTGTAATTATGATTCATTCTAAATGTTTTTATAGCATTTGTACGTCTTGCAACGTTACGGATGTTTAACCTCTGAGATAAATAGAATTTAATAAATATCTCAAAGCCAAATAAAAAATGTATTTGAATTAATAGACATGCTTTTAAAATATCAACTTTTAGACTTTGAATTTTTATGGACATTAACAAAATACGTTCAAAACTCGACACACTAGTGATCCTCAAGGGAGTTATAATTTCACTGGATGCAAATGTACATTCACTTTGCCTCCAATTCAAATTTCTTTCAGGCCAATTGAAAATGATGATGCTCGAAGGGAGAGATCTTCCCTCATAAACTCTTTAATATTCATACATTTTTAAAGAAGATAACTGGTAAAAAATGCTCCTTTGTTTAATTTTTTTGCTTCTCTGACTGAAGTGATTAGACGGCAAGTTTAATTATGTTATTTTGGATTACACCTTTGAGTTTAATGCCAAATATTTTAGTTTCAAAGAGTAATATAATTTAGGAGGGAACATTTGTAGTATGGCTTTAATTAAGTATTTAGGGTGGCATGTTGGACAGGCAACCTGGAAGTTCATCGATTATCCTGGCTGCGAAGTTGAAGGGGCAAAAAGTATAATAATTCACGGAAAGTATCTACGTTGACATCTAAGATTTCTACTTATTTAGCTTCGCTCTACCAATTGCCTGCCTTCCTGTTTCAATCCAGGACACCGTTTTACACCTGTGCATCTTTTTTTAATCTTCGCTCTACATCATCGTAGCACAGTGGTGTTCTGGTGGTTGCCAGTTTTTTTTTTTTTTAAGGCGGAGACGGTTTACAAACAGTTTCCGTGAGCACTTAGGCATTAGGCCCATTGTGCTATCTCCCATTTTACCTCAATCCTCTAATAACAATCCAGTCCCTTCAATAAAGTCTCCAGGTTGTCATTGGATATGTGGCTATGTCTTCTGGTTCTACTATATGTCTCCCCAGGTATCTGAGCCTAGTTCCCACCAGGGCAGGACATTGGCATCATAGGTAAATTGGAGTCTCTTCACATTTTCTGCATAATGCTGGTGTTTTCCACTCCCAATATCTGCATGTGTCTCCTGAGATGGCAGTGTCCCGTTAATGTCCTACCAGTTCCCTCAGCGAGTTTCTGTCCATATCGGGTCGTTTCCTGGTTCGTCTAGGGTCCGGTCCTTTTATGAGAACTTTGGATTGTCTCATTACGGGTGCCATCTCCCATTCTTTATAGTGCTGGGATTTGACCCACCTATCGATATGTAATTTTGTGTGGCAAACTGCTACTCCTACAGTCGGCTCGGATCCCACAAGTGGTGCTTTCGCCCCTTTCCTTGCTAGTTCGTCAGCCCACTCGTTGCCCTCAGTACCTTTATGTCCTGGTACCCAGATCAGGGTTATTTTTATTGATGGTAACGAGTTCTGTAAGAATGGTCCTGGATTCCATCACCAGTCTAGAGTCGCATCGCTTACTTCCTAGTGCCATTAAGGCAGCCTGGCTATCAGAACATATGCTTATGTTCTTATTCCTGTACCCGATACGTATATTCTCCTGTGCGCAGGCCAAGATGGCTTTCATCTCAGATTGAATCACAGTACAGTTTTTTTAGTCCAGGCTTATTTTCATATAATTGTTGGCTGTTATAACGTGGACGATTCACTGATATAACGTGCAAAAAAATTTCGCCAGTTTAGTAGGGTGTTGCACCAATTTTCTGTTTTCTTTAAATTTTTTCTTTGTCAATTCTTTTTGTAATATCTCTCGCCTAATATTTGTTATAATATGGTCATAAAATTTTTCTTTGCAGTCATTGATGTATTATTTTGTTGCAGTATTCACAAGTAGGTCAAGGTTGGATACATTTGGGTTTTTGATTTAGGGTTAATTTTATTTCTTCGAAGGCTTCAATTTGGCATACACAGCCAACCGTATACTTCTGCGGTGCTCTATTCACCCCCCGTCTTCCTTACATAACTTAACTTAACCTTAAATAACTAGATAATAATATATATGATTTAATATAATGGGTAAGAAGTTTGTTGTGGTGGAAAATGTGTTTATTTGTGTACAAATGATACCATGTCTTCAATGTGGTTTTCCCGCTCTTAGTTGTGTTAGATTGAATTTTACTCCAAAGGGATAGTTTGGTGGAATTAAGGTCTCTAAAAATATAATAACCTGACTACAAATTGCAAATAATAATTATGTATTAGAGTTTCAGCAGTAGTGAAGTCAATTTTTTTGTAAATCTGAAATGATGGGTCAGAACTTAGTGCGGATAGTGGCAACTGGACGCACAACTCAATGGAAAGACCTCTTAGCAGCCAAATGCTGTTTTCATAATAAAAGTAAGGGTTTACAACATAAGTTGCAAGCATGCTTTCCTATTATAACCCCAAAAACTTCAACTTTATTCAATTTTGGAGTCATCTTTGTGTCAAAACAACATGTACAAGACAAAATAATAATTTATTATTATTATAATGAAATTCGGTCTAAGAATAACATTCCGTCCTCACTGACTAATTTCTTTGAACTAAAAGTTTTCATTAATAATTCAATAATAATTTATTATTATTATAATGAAATTCGGTCTAAGAATAACATTCCGTCCTCACTGACTAATTTCTTTGAACTAAAAGTTTTCATTAATAATTCAATAATAATTTATTATTATTATAATGAAATTCGGTCTAAGAATAACATTCCGTCCTCACTGACTAATTTCTTTGAACTAAAAGTTTTCACTTCGTAGAATAGGTATAATGTTATCGCAACAGCGGATAGATCTAATCCTTATTATTTCATAAAATTATATTAGGCTTTTTTTATGTTTGAATTGTACTTTAATGGATAGATTGTCTTCGTTATTCTATAAAAATCTTCACATTATGCAAGTAATATAGATTTGGTGTTCAGATTTTATTAATTTGTATGTTTAATGTCTAGCAATCCTTTCATTTTTTATAGTAATGCTGTCTTTATTATAATAAGTTTAACTTTGTGCTCTTAATATTTATGATAATTTTACAGCCAAGAAAGAACCGGTAGCAAAAAAAGAGCCGGCGGCTAAAAGAAAGGCAACTGCAAAACCCCTTCAGAACAAAGCAACGACAGATTACACAAGTACTGACTTTAGTTGCTCAAAGACGACTCCATCGGGGAAATTGTGGAATTTTAAAATATCAAGTTGGAATGTGGACGGCATCAGAGCATGGGCAACCAAAGGAGGACTGGAATTCATACAGCACGAGAAACCAGACATACTCTGTCTTCAGGAGACTAAGTGTTCCCAAGATAAGTTACCCAGTGAAGTAGCTTCCATCCCTGGATACCATCCGTATTGGCTATCGGGGGAACAGGAAGGATATGCCGGTGTTGGCATTTACACAAAAAAAATGGCCATAACAGTTACTTATGGACTTGGCGATCCCACTCTAGATGAGGAAGGGAGAATAATAACTGCCGAATACGAACAATTTTATCTAATCTGTACTTATGTCCCAAACTCTGGACGTGGACTAGTCACCTTACCAAAGAGACTGAAATGGAATGAGGTATTCCAAGCCTATGTCAAGACTTTGGATACCAAGAAACCTGTGATTATTTGCGGAGACATGAACGTTTCACATCTTGAAATTGGTAAGTCTATTTTAAGATTTAATGGTTTTTTTTCTTTAGAGATAATCTTCGAGATAATTTTAGAGACAATTTCAATTACACCAGGCCCCCTAGCACACTCAATCGATAACGATTGATAGGATAACTTTCGGTAACTTCTCATCGTTCCCTAGCATAACTGCAAATTGCTAACGAATAAGTAACAGTTCACAATGACTAAGTGTCCTTAATATATTAGACATCAACTGTTTGTATGTTAGCGATCTGCAGTTGTCCTAGGGAACGATGAGAAGTTACCGAAAGTTATCCTATCAATCGTTATCGATCGAGTGTGCTAGGGGCCCTGGTCTAGTTTGATCTCTCTGTAAATGAGTCCTGCAATTTAATCATTAAACCTGTGTTTATTTTCTTAAACCTCATCACTCGACAATCGACTTAATTGAATTCATTATGTAAACAATTTTATCCTTTTTTAGATCTAACGAACCCTAAAACTAATAAGAAGAATGCTGGATTTACAAAAGAAGAGAGAGACGGGATGACGGAATTACTGGGGCAAGGTTTTGTGGACACATTCCGAAGTCTTTACCCCGAACAAACTGGCTCATACACTTTTTGGACTTACATGATGAACTGCAGAGCTAAAAATGTCGGCTGGTAAGTAATTTGGTATTTTAATAGTCATGCCGTTTTCACAGGCACTACTCAATCTAAGAGTTTTTTCTCTTTCCCAAAATGGGGATGCCGTATCTGGCTAATTAGTACTATTGTGCAGAATTCACATTAAAAAAAACTCAGTTATCTCGAAACTCATCATCGTTGCACTTGCAAAAACTGTTATGTGCCAGATTTCAGCAAAATGTTTTTTTTACACCAACATTTTTTTAAAACATCTAAGAATCATGCCCAATCTCGGCTATGTGCATAACTGCCTCCACTCACGAGGCAACTGAAAAAAACGAGTTTACAACTAAATTCGCTATCTTCTGTATGCAAATATGATGGTCCGCACACTACAAACTTCTCAACAACCCATTGTCCATGGCATCGCAGGCAATGACTCGCGACTCGACATGCCAGTTGCGTGACAGCTGATGGTTCTTCATCTATTCAAGTTGAGATAATTATTGAAATCGTAAAATGGAGTAGAAAGTTTGTTTGGAAACCATAGCAACAAGCCAATTTTAGTTTGGTTTCAGTCTCTTGAGTGAGCGGTTCGCCTAAGTTTAACCGTTATCGCTGGGATGAGATGCATTTTTGCTTCTCCTGTAAAATTTGGTAAATCTCAGTCTTGCTAGCGCAACAATAATATATATAATTTTTCAGTACAAAATATGTATTAACCTGTCATTTGTGGCTCGGACGCCGGCATCCGGGACAAATTATTATATATATATTTTTTAAATTTGATTTTAATCCTTATGTATAAAGAAACTGTACAAGGACAAGGTCAAAATCGCTTGCGCCAATATCATTCCAGGCATTGCTTTTAATTTCAGTAATGTAGCTTCTCGGAATGCTTTGATATTAATTTTCTATTGAGAATGGCAATCATGTGGCCAAATGTCATCCAACATTCAGGAGGTTAAAGACTGTTAAAATTATTGTGAAACATATTGAGCACACAGCAGAATACTGTTAAATATGTAATAATAATAATATATAGAAGGGAAGCTAAATAATTATCACCCAGAATAATAATTATTAGCATTTTGGTGACTAGATCTGATTTAGACACTAGCCATGGTTGGTGACTAGATCTGATTAGCCAGATACTTCTTAACCTTCCTCTTACCATCTCCTTCTTAGTCCCTTCAATTTCACAACGTACCGCAATTAGTCCCAGCTTTAAACGTGAAAAAACTTATTATGCGAAAAATCACTACATGTAAATAAAAGTCACTAACCTGTATTGCCAAAAATCACTACATGTAAATAAAAGTCACTAACCTGTATTGCCAAAAATCACTACATGTAAATAAAAATCACTAACCTGTATTGCCAAAAATCACTACATGTAAATAAAAGTCACTAACCTGTATTGCCAAAAATCACTACATGTAAATAAAAGTCACTAACCTGTATTGCCAAAAATCACTACATGTAAATAAAAATCACTAACCTGTATTGCCAAAAATCACTACATGTAAATAAAAGTCACTAACCTGTATTGCCAAAAATCACTACATGTAAATAAAAGTCACTAACCTGTATTGCCAAAAATCACTACATGTAAATAAAAATCACTAACCTGTATTGCCAAAAATCACTACATGTAAATAAAAGTCACTAACCTGTATTGCCAAAAATCACTACATGTAAATAAAAGTCACTAACCCGTATTGCCAAAAATCACTACATGTAAATAAAAATCACTAACCTGTATTGCCAAAAATCACTACATGTAAATAAAAGTCACTAACCTGTATTGCCAAAAATCACTACATGTAAATAAAAGTCACTAACCTGTATTGCCAAAAATCGTATGTTGTGTATCCACTAATGCTAATGAACTAAACTAAATGGGCATTTCAACTGCTTCGTGCGAAAATTCAAGCGTGAGACTTTATTAGCTCTCTTTTTAAACTTCATATTTAATTTGTTTTGTTCGCTCACACTGCGGACAAATACCAATATGCATGGAATCCCCATCCGCCCATGCATTACTATATAGGGACACAAGACGTTTCTCGTATTTCTGAACAGCCGATGACGGTAGTGAAGTCTTAATAGAGTTTCTCCACGTTTTTTTATTGCTTAAAAAATTAAGCAAAAAATTACTATTATTATGGCATTTTATTTTGACAAATAAATTTTCTACAATGAGTCTAAGTTTCCCATTTTTCTAATACCGCCAAAACAATGTTTTTTATCGTGTGACATCATAAGCGTTGGCCGGCTTTGAAAAATTTCTGACAGTAGTAACGTTCTTGTTTGTTGACATGCGTATTTGGCGCCGTTGCCAATCACAGGTGGATTTAGTTTTTTCAGTTTTTGATCATTTTTAAAATGAATAAATTTTAATGAAAACATAAAAAACAAACATTTTTAGTAGCATGTTTAAAATCAGAAAAATGATCTGTATTCCATCCTTTTTTTGTCGTTTATTTTTGGGATATTATGCCTTCTATAGCCTTATATAACTCCTTCTTTAGCCGACGTTTCGGACAACATTACAGTGTCCATCATCAGGGCAGATGTGTTATTGAAATTGGTCAAATCTATGCTTAAGGATACCGTGTTGCCAGCTCCACTCCCCTACGAGCTGGTAAGACAGTATAATTCAGATTTGTTTTTTTGCGTTTAGTTTTGGTGTAGCCGTCAATTACCGGATACCAAGAACTATTGAGCTTAGCTCCGTCATCTCTGTTAATATTGATGGGGTTTTTGTGAATTTCAATTGCCTCCATAATAAGGCGTGCTCTATGAGTTTTGGGTCTTCCCAGGACTTCGGGAACAAATCCAAAGTAATGTATTCCATCCATTTTCAACAGAATCCCTCGTATGTGAAAATACCCTATTGGTAGTGTTGGTCCGAGTAAGACTAGAGGATCTGGGTTCGAGTCCCAGTTGCGACCGTTATCTTTTTATTTTCATTGTCTTAGTCTATATTCATTTAGTTAATATAATTTTCTCTTTGATTTCAGGCGACTGGACTACGCGATAGTTTCTGAACGCCTGGTGCCATCTATTTGCGAGAATGTCATCCGTAGCCAAGTTTTTGGAAGTGACCACTGCCCAATCACCCTGTTCATGCATTTGAATGGGCTCGAAAAACTTTCCGAGGAAAACTAGTCACAATAATAATTTAAATGTGTCATTTTTATTTTAAACTTACATTTTTTATTAGCAGACCAGCCTACTTTCTCCAATAAAATTAAAAACATTATTTATATACTGATCAACACTTACTTCATCAAAATTTATCAACAAAATCTAATTATCAAAACAAGAACCAAAATTTGTATGAAAATATTTAAATTAAGGTATATATCAAAAGAATTCATTTTCTACACTTTCGTAGATGACGCGCTTATAGTATTTTTTTTACTTATAAACGCTTTTTACAAGTGATGCTTTGAATATTAAGAAAAATTTATTGTTCGCGCAAGTAGACAAGCAATATGAATATTGATAAATAGTTTTGTCAATTAAAAAAACTCTAGTCTTTCAAGAAAGGCTAACAAATACAATATTGGATTGAATTACCGATGAAAATTAAAAAAACTCTAATCTTTCAAGAAAGGCTAACAAATATAATATTGGATTGAATCACCGATCAGCCTTTCTTGAAAGATTAGAGTTTTTTAATTGGCAAAACTATTTATTAATATTCATATTGCTATTTTTCTTAATATTTCAAAGCATAACTTGTAAAAAGTGTTTATAAGTAAAAAATACTATACGCACAAGTACAAGAAAAGTAACAAACAACAAGTACTACAAAAGCGTAGAATATGAATTCTTTTGACATTCAGAAACCTTAAGTATAAATTTTGTACCAAAAAAAAACTTATTCCCGCAAGTGCTTTCGCTCACAGGCAACTGAAAAAAAACAGTATGCAACTCAACTCGCTATCCTATTTCTATGTGATGGTCCGCATACTACACGACTTCTCAAAACCCCGTTGTGAACGGCAACGCAAACAGTCACTCGCAACTCGCCATGCTAGTTGCCGTGGCTGGCCGTTGCCATGGTTGCGCCAGTTGTTTTCAGTTTTCGAGTTTTTTTTTGTTTTTTAGTCACCATCACCAATATGACAGCAACAGATGATTGAGATAACGGCTGAAGTGTTCTTCGTCTATGGTTAAACAAGCTGAGATAAGAAATCGTAAAATTGACTTGCGCCATGAAAGAAGTTTGGCTGGCAACCATGGCAACCTGCAGTTTTAGTTTGGTTTCAGTTTCTCCATGAGCGAAGAGCCTAAAATGCTATTTTTTAATGTTTTGAATGAGTGCACATTGACTCTGGAAAGGATAAATTTTTCCTTTCCGGAGTCTGATATAAAGTCTGAATTTATTATTTGTGCTGTTGTTGACCAATAATTAAATTCTATGTGGTAGTTTATTTTAATATTATGTTGTAATTAAAAGTGTGTTATACTAGTCCCAGTGAGGGGTTATATGTGACATAATTGTTCTAGTATCTTCTGTCTTTTTCGTACAAGACATTTGAGGAGGAAGATGACGATCGACGACGATGTGCATACGAGCTCTCGCTAGAAATATATATTAGATCTGTATAAAAGAAAAAAATAATGATCTGGGCCCCTAGCACACTCGATCGATAACGATTGATAGGATAACTTTCGGTAACTTCTCATCGTTCCCTAGCATGACTGCAGACCGCCAACGAATAAGTGACAGTTCACAATGACTAAATGTCCTTAATATATTCGACATCAATTGTTGTTTGCACGTTAGCGATCTGCAGTTGTCCTAGGGAAGGATGAGAAGTTATCGATACAATCCTTATTCCCGATCGAGTGTGCTAGGGGACCTGGTTTAGTTTTGTATCAGTGTTAGTCATTTTGATGATGAATTTTATTTTATTCACACTTGAGTGTGAATTTTTATGATGTACATCTTCACACCTGAGTGCAGGTATATTTTTATGTTTATTATTTACCACTATTATTATAACCTGAAATCTTTTAACAAAATAATAAATTGATGTAAAGAAATTATATCTTTTGTCATTCTATTTCCACCTCCACTCCCGAGAATCCCGCCACACGGCATCCCCAAAGATGACATAGGGTCTCCTGTGTCATGTTATTACAAAAAACATGAATACAAAGTGCCCAAACTAAGAAGATGAAGGAAAAGAAAAAAATATATATTTTGGCTTGAAAAAGTTATTTTTATTTCAACTTGCTTACAAAGTAAAAGTTTGCATAACAAAAATACTGGTAGATAAGTCCTTACAGCCAATAATAAATAAATAGTCACCTAGATTACTATAGTGCAGATGAAAGTTGGGCAAAATAATAAATAATGTTGTTCTAGATTCCACGATGATAAAAAAAAGACAAATACTATGACCAGAATAATGTTGACATAAAAAACAGAAAAAAAGCGTTTATAATCCATAGGAGTAGACAATCTTTGAACCCAAATCAATTGCACCATTTTTTATGGTAATGGTAGATTTTTCAACGTTGACCATAAAAGCAGTTTCTGGCTCGATGACGACCTTGCCCTTGTAGGGACTTTCAAATGATGGCAATTTACGTGGACCATTTAGTGGGTCTTCATATCTCCATAGTTTTACACTGCTGACATCTGAAATACAAAAAAGAGAAACTGAAATCATTCGACATTTTTTATGAGTTGAGATGATAAATAAAGACAATACGAGAAGAGACAAGGTCTAAGGTCACCAAAAAAACCACAGGAGGGGACACCTGGAATAGTCTTACTAAAGAAATGGGCTTCACTACTAGGAAGGTCATTATTATCACAACTTTGTAGTCATAAAAGAATACAAAGAAAAATGTAGCAAACACTGTCCACATTTACAATAATGGACTCTTCAAAACAAAACCAAAGATAAGTTGAATCGGAGAGTAAGATACCATTGCCGCCACAACATTCTCAATGGAAATGAAATGGCTTTAAGTATATTTAGTGACCATATCTAAAGAGCCACATCCTAATTTCCTTCAGCACAACAAAACATTTCCCAAAAGAGGATGATACAATGAAAATAATTGGATAATTTATACAGGGCCGCTTTGTGAAAAATTCACATCAAGGATGCTACAATTCCATATTTCTACTGGCTCCAGGCTCTTGAGACTCTTACACAGAATCACATTTAGTTACAATATTTTAACATTTAACTACACCATTCAGTTGTCTTACAGGATGCATTGTAGGGTTTTTTTGAGCAGAGGAAGGAGTAAATCTAGATGTTGAAGAGACTCATTTGTAGAAGAGGAAACACAGAAGTCGGTAAATTATTCCACTATCAAGCTGTGAGCACAGAGTCTTAAAAACTACTCATTCTCCTGTGGAAAATGTTGGGCAAGCATTTGGCGCATTTTATGACCGTGCACCTGTGCCGAAGAGAGCAATGGCTGTAGTTCATCAGAGCACCTTCCATTGAAACTCGCGTAGAACAATGACAGCATTTGTGCTCTAAAGATTGCAATCCGTGTGTTAACATGGGAGAATCTGCCGAAGAATGCGAGAAAAAGATTTCTGTTAACATCTTCCACGTTAACACAAATCCGTGGGTTAACATGGGAGAATCATGAGAACGGTCTACAGTTTTCTGGACAGAATCAGGGTTTTTCTTCATAAAAAATTTTACTACCAACCTTTGATAGATTTACAGTCCTTTGCCAATTTCTGGCACAGCTTGTTGCCGGTATCTCCGTCGGAGACCAGGATCTCCCGGCTGAACAGGCCACTTAGGGGAGTGGAGTTGATGCACTCCAGCTTCACTCCGGGAGTAGTGGAGAAGGTGATGTGGGGTAACCCTGGACAGCAGTCTTCCTTGGTCTTCTCCGGGGCCCTGTCTGTGTATTCAACCACTACTTCTTCGAGCTAAATTTTTAAGAAAAACACACCCATTTAAACGAGTATCAAATTGACATACAATTAAACAAAATTACAATCAACAGGTAGGTTCGGTATACATACTCTTTTTTTTAGAAATGAGAAATAATTATTATTATGAACGAATGTCACTGAAGAAAAATGAATCTGCTAAAAAGCCCACGCTCCTCTGCTTTGCCGTTTGGTTTACTTTTAGCTTGTGAAATTTGATAAGCACGAAAAGAGGTAAGTATAATTTAAGATTCTCAAAGTCAATAAGCGAAAAACACACCATCATTATATTGTTTCCATCTTCAGCTTAAATTTCCGCCTTCTGCCCTAATGATGGGCACTATAAGGCTGTCCGAAACGTTGGCTCAAAAAGGACTACTATAAAATTCAAACATAAAAATAATTTGTATAAGCCAACGCCCAAAATAAGAAAATTTAGTTATGCAGATTGAAAAATAGTATGTATAACTTACATCAAGAGTGTTAGCCAAATAGGTGGCATTTTCTTTAAGTATTTTGGCCTCATCAAATTCCATAGTCAGAGAGAGGGCTTGAACTCCCTTTTCAGCCATTTTATCCCTGGTGGCTTGTACGAAGGGCATTACCCTCTTCATGTATTTTTTAAGAATTTCAATTTTTCCTAACTCCGCAGACAGCACTTTATTATCGGGTAGACCTTTGTTGTCCTGCAAACAAACATCACAGTTAAAAATTAGAAGTTGTCAATATTGTATTCATTTACTTTTGTGTTAAAAACATTGATCTTGTTAAGTGTTAATACATAAATGGTAAATAATGGTAAACATCCAGAATTGCTGGAAATCCAATATTTGCACAAATTAGTTTAAAAAAACTTTGTATCAGTTCAATTACAAAGAGGAGCATCTATTTCAGTTGCCGGAGAAGGAAAAAAAGCATTTTAATAGATATTTTGATGAAATTAAAATTGACAAATTTGTCTTATTCACAACGGCCATCTTTTTTCATTACTATTGATATTAAATTTTTAAACGATAATTAGTTTTTAGGGTACTTTTATTTAATGGAAACCAAACAACATAGGTTCTTAGATCAACAAAAATGGCTATTGTGATATTAATAATCCAAGAAAAATAACTTCTGGTTAGTTGTCATTTGCTAATTGGGGGTTTTAAGCCACTTATTTATTTAATTATCTTTAGTTAGCTCACATCATCGTGTGTGATAATATTTATGTATAAAAATCTAGCATCACAATGTTAGTCCAAGGTAAGTCCAAGGTTGTCCGGAGTTTACCTCCGAAACTACTTAACCGATTTTCATGAAATTTGTCTTACTGTGTGTAATTTGGTCCAACTTAAAAGGTAGGATAGTTTTTATCTCGATTATTGTCCTCAATATTTATTATTTCAATTTAATGTTTGTTATACGACAATGATTTGAAATTATTTGTAACTTCCATAAGGCTTTGACAGATAGCGGTGTGAGTTAATTTATTGACACAACACTTGGTTACTAGGTTAGGTAACCATCCACAGCAACGCTTGGGCGGGTCAGCTAGTAAACATTAATATATTGTACAGAAATTGGCATATTGCAAACATATTTTTTTTAAATATTTAAGTACATTGTGTTATAAAACGGGAACCTTTTTTTAAACAAACAAAAAACTTTTATAATGTATGTGGAAAAAAAATATTGTCCATTTTTCAAATTATGAGACAGATTTGTTCCAGAGCATTCCAAAGTGAAATCCCAAATTGCAAAATGGCTTGGCTCAGTGTTGCCAAATTAAAAACTGGAAACTCAATTAATACACTTTCGCAGTCGGCCACACGCTTGGTTTTGACCGGGTCTACTATGCAGGATCGATAGCCGAACGATCCATTCTTGTTTCCTGTGGCCATGCATATCCTGGGTTAGGAATTTGCCTCCACATAACTCATTGGCCGAGTTTGGGCAAACCACTCTGAGGTTTAGTGTAGAGGCTTTCACCCACAAACCCTAGTTTAGTTTCACAATATGTATAATAAATTCAGAATAGTAAGAAAAATAAAAGAAATATAAAATTTAAATAAAAAATAAAATAAAATTTGAAAAATACTTTTCGAAGTCGGAATACTGCTAGAAATAAAACTCAAAAAAGGTTACTTTTATAATTTACTTACATCATGCATTTTCTTCATCAGTGTAAGAACTGCTGCCTGCCAGGGAGGGAAGGTCTTGGCTACCCAGACAGTGGCCTTGTCAGGCTTTTCCGGAGCGGCTGCCACTTCACCCTTGGCCTTGTTGGGTTTTTTAATTGCCAAATAATTCTTGAGGAAGACTCTGAAAGAATGGGCCGCCTCCATCAGGTAGCTGCTGGCTTTCACGTCTATTTCGGAAATCTCACCAATTTTAGGCCATGAAGCTTTAACGATAGAGGTTTTCTGAAAATAATTAATGAATAATAAATAATGGTTATTTCTTAATAAATATACAAG
The DNA here is from genome assembly GCA_951813805.1 of Limnephilus auricula. NCBI lineage: Eukaryota > Metazoa > Arthropoda > Insecta > Trichoptera > Limnephilidae > Limnephilus > Limnephilus auricula. Next base: position 9,547,686 of record OX638393.1, read on the forward strand.
AATCAAGACAATAACAAACAGCAGCAACATTGCAAAAATTACTTGAAAGATTGATAAATACTGGCAACATTAAATAGAGAATTACTTCATCTGGTCAATGGAATGCAACAACCCTAGCACATTAAATTCTAATATGTATGTTGACACAACTACAGATATCTCCCTCTAACATACGTCCCCTTCCTCCACCCAACCTTTTCTCCGAGTACCTGTCCCTATTATTACCTGTCCCTATGTGGCCAGTTTACTTATTTTTTTTATTTTTTTACATTAGCTTCACACAGGAAGCCCTGAGTAAAATAATTTCCCTCAGGGCCTATGTCATCTTTGGGGATGCTGTGTGGAGGCTGTTTTTAAGGAAAGGAAGGAGAGAAAGTTCTGGGAAGGAAAAGGGTATAAGGGTTGGGTAGGAATCTGGGGTTCAGTGTGTCCAGATCATCCTCTACCAAGAAGTAGACAAACCTCACCCCATAAACCCGGGAACCCCTGCTAAGTCACCAAACGTTGCGAATCACTTGGGGTGACCTATGGCAGAGGTGTTGGTTATCCAATAAATGGTTCCCGGGGCGGCGGTACCCATTCCCGCCTTCCAAATTGGCCCTATGATGTGTGACATTTACAACAATGCAGTCTATTAATGAAGCCCTTGCAATGAACAACAAAATTATTTTCTCAGTGCAATTTAATATCGACTCAATTAAGAAATCTGGGCAATGACCACCCCGTACTCCATCGGTGTTTATAAATTATTAATTTCGAATCTCTGCGATTACACCCAAGAGATCTTATGTTTGTAGTGTATCAGTATCCCTCAAGGCCATAAGAACGATTCTTATTAACAAGAAAAACAGAAAACAAAGGGTAAGTCAATCCTTTACAATCCAATCTTTACAAACCCCCATAGTTGTGTCAACTTAAAACGTATTTAAAATGATTGATTACAGTCCACAAATTGATTCTATAAAGAATAAAAAGAAGAGTTACTCTTCAAAAGAACCTATATATAAAGTTGTTTAACCGCTTGGGCACATAAGCTTGTTTTCACGACAATTTAACGTAGGTAGACATAGGAATGACGTATGCCCCGCACCTGAGTTATTAATGGGATTAAAATAAAATATCTTTAACCTAACTTACATTACCAAGAAGACTCCAAACATGTTCAGAGACATGAGGACAGATGGGAGACAGGACCAAAGCCTGAACATTTATGAACTTGTTCACCAGCTCCGCATTCATGCCGTCAGATCCACAGAGCTCTCGGTACTTATCTCGGACTGCCTGCAGTTCGAAGAATCCACTCTTGAGAGCTTCCTTAAACAACATCTTTTCATAGTTTTCTTCCGTTTCTTTGATCTTCATGTTCATTTCACTGATGAAAACTTTGTCATGGAAAGTGTTTGCTGGGCCTGTTGAAACAAAATAAAGCATTTAGTTTCTGAAAGCAAAAGCGTTACAGACTTTTTCAACAAAAATTATTAATACATATAGCTAGATCGTAAGCAAGCTGTGCAGACACACACATCTTGTCATGCGCAGAAAGGGAGTGATTAAGAGCAGACATGCCACACTCGCCTACTGCACAGAGCTTCATTCCTGATGACGCTAGGGAACTGTCTCTTTTGTTTTTTGTCAAACTACAGATCACTTCACATTATCATCATCATGGCACTACATGGTGCCTTCCTCTATAAATGTCCTCCACTGGCTCATGTCCCTGACCATTCGCCTTCAGTCTTCCTTCCTTCCAGGCCTTCCCATCCTTTCCTCATTTCACCTTATTTCATAAATCATTGATGAGTACAAGAATAATTGAAATCAATGATTATATAATACCTTTGCGGAGAGCTTCCTTATTTTCTAAGACTTCTTTGACCCATTCAATGAAAGTGAACAGTCTTAGGATTCCAGCATCAGCCGTGCTCTCCACAAAGTTGGCGTCTTCCACCGAATCTCCCGCGTCAGCCAAGCTAAGCCTCATTCCGTCGGCACTGAACTTCTTCACAGCATCAGTTAGTGTCAAGAAGTTCCCGTCTGACTTGGACATCTTGGCTGAGTTCAGCATGAGGTGCCCGTTGGCTCGGATGCTCTGGGGCCACATGTTCTCCTGTTCTGGCCACAAGGCGCTGTGGTTGTAGATGTAGTATGTCAGATGGTTTTGAATTAAATCTTTTCCAGACACTCTCAAGTCAACAGGGTACCTGGAAAGGACAATGTATGTAGATTGGTGGCGGTCTTCATAGATTATTTTTTTATACTTGGCATTTGAAGTTACCTAAAACAGATTTTGTTCAGTGAGGCAGGTAACAAAATTACATTATATATCAATGTATACAAAATTATACTATGTATCAATAAATACTTTTAAGTGGGTCTTGTTGAAAGCCAGCATACAAAAAATATATTTTTTCAATACGAAGTAAAATATTTGACAGTTCTCACCTTTCTTACGAATTCAATTTTTATAACATTTCTTTTGTGATATATTACAAAAATTACATCAAAATAATGTAGATAAAACGAACTTCCTAATAATCACTCAAATCTATGCTTTCCACAATGGATTTATATAAAAAACAATGAATAAATATAGACTTCGAATATGACAGCGTTCATATTATCAAGCGGCAGCCATTTTGGCTAAATGCTATCCAGTATTTTATGTCAAGATCGAGAATGGCCCAAGCGATTCTGACCTTGTTCTTCATACAATTTCTTTATACATAAGGGGCAAAATGGCTTCAAAAATCCAGACCCGCCGGGGGGACCGCGGCCTGCAAGAAGTTAATGTAATCACCACACCAGAGTCACAACTGCCGTGAGCTAATGGGACTATGGCACGCTAAATATTAGGGAATTTTTTAAAATAAAATTTTTAAAATAAAATAAGATAGAAGAGGAAAGTAGAAAGAATAGAGAACGATTTGAGAACTTGACTAGATATGTATAATATTTATATATTGCTAATGATCACTAAACATAGCTAACTTATTAATTACGTATCTTTTTGTAGTAATATCACCAGTAATAAAAATATACATACATAATAGACAATTTGATAGATTCACTGCCAACTCCGCCATTTGGCGATGTTCAAATGTTTCGAGAAACTCCGCACCTGCCAATATAACTTTCATTGCTCAGTATTCATCCGCCAACTGTCATGAATTGTTGTTTTTATTCTAGCCTTGTACTTTTTTTTTTAATAATTATTTCTGGCTTTCACCCTTCAAGGTTGTTCTAGGCCATCATTTAAAATTATGGAGAAGTGAAAGGCGAATTTAAATATTAATTTTATTTAAATGGAGAAATTTCAAAATTATAATGAATATTGGAGTCGAGTTCAGACTTAGAAGAGATGAGATATTGAATGGAGGAGAGGCAATTTTTGACAAGGCCTGATAGAAGAGAGGATACCTGTTTAGAGAGGGACAGCCAAAAAATATGTGATCTAAAGTTCCCACTTCTAGACCACAGAATGTACAATCTGGGGAGTCAAGGACGTGAATTTTAAAAAGGTGAGAAGGAACAGAACAATGTCCGATTCTCATTCGAATAAGTGAGGAAATGTCTTTTTTGGAAAAATTGGGGAATTGTTGAAACCATGGTTGTGATGGGATAGTCCTTTGTATTGAGGCATAGAAGGCTCCCTTGGATTGACTAGCAATGTGCCAATACTCCGCCCAAATATTGCGGGATCTGTCTTTGATGATAGAAAAAAAGTCAGATAGGGGAATGTGGTTTACGAGGGTAATACCAGGGTTGTACGCTCCTTGTTTTGCCAAGGCATCCGCAGAATGAATTAAAAATTGTTGTAGGAAATGGAATATGAGCAATAATAAACAGCCAAATTTGGTAGTTATTAAAAAAGTTACGATATATTGTTAGTTGTAAATATCTGATTAAGCTCGTTGGCGGTATTTTATCGCTTTAGTGTATATTAATTTGACAAGAAACCTGGTTGCATTAATTTGTGTTTTAACAATGAAAATCAACTCACCAGAAGTTAAACTCTCGCTTCATGGTATTCAGGGCATCTTTAGAAATTTTACTCTTTGGTGGGAGTTTGGCATCCTTGAAGAAGATGTAGTCCCAGACCTCGGGAGTCATCTGTTCAGGCTTGATCTTGAAGGTGTTTGGTTTGTCACCTTTGAAGGAATTTCCCTGCAGCAGGTGGGCTACTGTATAATAGGCCATGTAAATACTGGAGTCTGAGAGGGATTCAATCAGCCACATCTCATCCCATGGCAGTTTGGTTCCTGTAATAAACAGCGTCAAAATATTAAATTATAGTTCATAACCATATATGAACAATGATGAGAAGAGAATGGGTTTGAACTTGCTTTATAAATCTCTGATGTGAAATCAATCAGTGATATTCACACAAAAACTTTAATAACTCAGGTCCGGGGCATACGTCATTCCTATGTCTACCTATGTTAAATTGTCGTAAAAACAAGTTTATGTGCCCAAGCGGTTAAATTTACACTGTAATTTGGGAACTCCCCCTCGAAGGTTCGTGCCGCCCTCCAGTAAAAAAAGTCTTGGTAGGTGACCCTCTTCTAGTATAAAACCCCTGAACTAGTATAAAAACAACTTACCTAAACCATAAGTCCTAGAGCAGGCATGTTCACGAAGCCAGTTCAGCGAAGAAGTAAAGTTTCTTCTGACTTCATCGTGGTAGGTATTCATATTCTCCAGACACTTCTCAGCCTTGGCCTTCCACACGGGTTCACCATAGTTCAGGTACCACTGATTGCACAGAGCCACCACACACTCATCGCCTGACCTCGAAATAATACTTTTCTCAGGTTCAAAGTATACAACAGCCTCAGAACTATCGGTGAGTTTCTTCTGCAGATCTTTCTTGACATCTTGAACTTTCTTTCCCTTGAATTCACCAATCAACATAACTCCATCGTAGAAAGCTTTTAAGTAGACCATTTCCTTAGCTTCCAGCAACTTATCTTTGTCATTTTGACTTTGGATCTTGAGTTTATCATAAAGATACACGGCTGAAAGGTTTCCGAATTCTGGAACTTCGATAATAGGGATAGGTTCGTATGGAAGAACCATCTCGTCTGTGATTCCGTACTTCTGTCTGAAAGGTTCCTTCTTCTTAAGATCTACAAGAGCAGCATAGTCATCCGGTGAGTCTGAAGGAACACTCGATACAATTCCTGTACCTTTGTCTTCTTTGATGGTCAACATCGGTAACGTATAAATAATAGGATGTAAAGTTAACGGGCTTTTTAGAGGAAGACCCATGATGTCTTGTCCGATCAAGTTGGCGACAACATCTACTTTTCCCTCGACAGTGGTAAATCCTTGGTAAGACATGTTCCTTGCAGCACGGGCCGTGCAGATGTATACATCATTGGTGGCAGTTGTGAAAGCGATGTACTTCATATCGGGTCGGACCCAGCAGTTGGTTTGACCGTACATGGTCTCGGGGCGAAGGGTGGCCGCCACGAGGAAAACATTTTTATCATTCACAGAGCTGAAAGTGTCAAAAATCATTTTTGTAAAAATATAACTGAATAGAAAATTAATGTGACATGTGGGAAAAAAAAGATTTATTCTTTATTTCACTCATAAAATTGTTTTATGTAGTACGGTACTGTTATATTTATGTATCACTATTCTGCCACATAAAATTTATTAAGTCGTAAATATTTCTTTACAGGTGCCGGTGTACAGCCAATTTAAAATGTCATGGTTACATTTAAAATGTGCTGTAGAATTAGCCTATAGCAAAGGAGTACAAAATTTCATCAACCAGACGAAGAGAGCACAGTGGGAAAATTAATTTTGTTTAGGTCTATTAAGATTATAAATTGCAAATAAGAGGAAAGTACATCCTGAATAATAAAAAAATGTTACCTTAGTTGTTTAGGATACGGTTTTTGGAGATGCATTTTGATGAGAGTGTACTCCTGGGGGCCAACGCCCTCTCCGGAACTGCGGTCATGGTCCATGCAGGGCTGGCCATCCTTGGGAGAGAAGATTGTGTGGCGCTTGCCATACTGCACCTTGTTCCTGGCCTTCAAGTGGAGAAACTGCCAACGCACAAAGGAATCGAAGAAGGGGTTGGCGTCAGTCGTGATAAATGTTCGGCGCCAGTCAGTCTGTAAATTATATATGAATATTTTAAATGCTTAAAACATAGATTTAAACATAAATTTTAAATGATACAGATTCAGGGCCTCACATAAACAACCAAATGTAGTGTAGATGGTTATATTATAACAATATTGTGTAAAATTTAAAACACATCTTGTAGAAAAGGGTTAGTGTATAGCTGCAAATAAATAAATATAAGTGTTAAATGAAAATGATTATCTTTAAACAGATGATTTCGGTTATATTATAACAATATTGTGTAAAATTTAAAACACATCTTGTAGAAAAGGGTTAGTGTATAACTGCAAATAAATAAATATAAGTGTTAAATGAAAATGATTATCTTTAAACAGATGATTTCCGAAACCTTTCAAGCATAAATTTAGTAGAATTGCTTAATTAACTAAATTGATAATATTATCACAAAAGTTACCAACTATTTATTACATACCTGCAAAATGCCATTAGCTCCTACAAAGTTTTAAAATACCTTTGTTTTTTTTTTGTGTTGTACTATATGCGGAGGAGCCATCTTATTAATTATAACTAAATAAGTAGAAAATCTGCTATTTGAAGACTTTCTCTGTGATACGAGAGTAGAGAATAAATTAATTTGAACTTACATGAATGCCAAACTGATTCAAGTCATCAACGGCAAGCGGGGGAAAGTAATCCAGCCAGAACTCAGCTTCGGCAAAGGGTTTAATCTCCTCGTCGGACAGCCCGAGGCTCTGCATAATCTGCCACTGGTACTTGGCGGTGCCTGCCTTGGCCATGGCCTTACTCTTCTTGCCCTTACTCTTGTCCTTGATCACCACATCGTCCACCTCCTCCGTCTCCGGGGTGTTGTCATCGGCAGGGAAGATCGGGGGGCATCCAAAGTCTTCCATCTCACGCTTCAGCTTGTCTGCGCAGGCCTTGATGGGCATCCCCGTGCAATGGAAGCCAAAAGGAAACAGGACTTTCTTGCCCTTCAGACGATGGAAGCGAACGGCAAACTAGAATTGAATTATTTAATTACATAAGAAATTGTCGTTAACAAGTTTTAAAAAAAAAAACTTGAAAATTTGAAAGATGTTGGAGTTTGTTTGCACCTAATCCAGCACGAATTCAAGGCAGGACATATGAACTATATATGTATACTACTTATGACTACTTGGTACCTTATAACCATGCATATAGAAAGCAATCCTTAGCAAACACTCATGCAAAAACCCCACAGATATTCTATAACCAATAACATACAAATTCGTGGAACAAGGGCTTCTTATTGATAAGGTAAGTAAGTAAGATAAAGTAAGTTTGAGTAAGGCCCAGTGGTTGCATTATTGATATATCAATATAAAATTTAAATATATAATTTACAACTCACCTTAAAAATTATACTGAAAACTTGAACTGAATCATGTCAAATAAAATCAACATAACAACACCCCCCCCCCCTCCTCCCACACACACAAGCCCTGCTTATTTATAGGGGTACATCAAATCATTGTTGCATATTTAATATGAACAATGTGACGACTATGACGAAAATGAGTTAAATATACAGTTGTTTTTCTCTTTTTTCCATCTTCTACAATATGTAATAATAATAATCAAAATCGGCCACCATAACACGGGCATGTGCCTAGTATGGCGGCCATAAATTCCACAATTGTTATATATTTACTATTCAAAGAATAAAGAAACATTAAAAAAAAAAAAAAAAATAATATCAAATATTTAAGGAGATAGAAGACGAACCATGTCAGGACAATCAAAATAATACATAATAAAAAATAAAATGTCATATCCTCTGCATACCACTACACAATTCAATTGCCCTGGTAAGTACTTAATATCAACATCATTTTGTGATGCCTAGCTGTCAAATATGAATAAATTTAAATGAAATATTTTGACAAAATATGGTATTTAAAATTATGACAAAAACTGTGTATAGAATACGAACAATATGAGAAAAACTGTGCATATAATATGAAGCATGTGAGAAAATCGTGTTAAAATTTATTTTTCTGTCATAAAATAATTAATGTTTGCCATAAATATATTCTTATAACGAAAATAGGATTGTTATTTTCCGTTTTGTTATTTTTTAAACAGTTTTTATCGATTTTCTCAGAATGAACTAATTCTCACATGGTTCATATTCTATATGCAACGACAAAATACATCTATTATGTAATTAATTACTGTATAAAATTTATTTGTAATTTATGTATCTTTTTGTACTAATAATAAAAAAAATAAATCTAAAGCAGAGGTTAAATAAATAATGTCTATGGAAATTTACCATAGACCACATACTTTTAAATCGTTCTGTTTCTGTAGAATGTTTAATCTATGTATGTTCAAAATTTGGGTTACACATTGCAAGTTGTGGAAACTGTCAATAAAACAAATGAATAGGCATAGGTTTAAACCTCCGTTGCAAAATAAACCACTGGGCCGAAGATTCTTGAATATTGCAAATAAATATTCAATTTGGGAGGCTAGTATGGGACTGCTGCTTCGTTTATTGGATAACAAACACCCCATCCAGAGGTCACCCCAAGTGGTTCGCTACGTTTCGAGGCTTAGCGGGGGAGCCCGGGTTCATAGGGGTGAAGTTTGTCCGGGACTTGGAAGCGAATGCGTCTGCCCAACAACTGGATCGGGGAGAGACTGTTTAAAGTCCATCAGGACTCTCGGAACATCGCTTTGCACCGCAGTGGGAAGGATGGGTTCATATGTCTGTCACACCCGAACAAATTGACCTCCAGATTGATGATCCACCCCTTATACGTTTTTCCAGATGCTGTGCGAAGAATCAAGTGTTATCAAATAAAATGTTATGAAGAATTTAATGTTACTTACTTCACATTTTGAGAGTGAAAAGGTATGACCCAAGTGGAGACGGCCATTCATGTAGGGGAATGGAAAAGTACAGAAGAACTTTTCTTTTTTTTCAACTGCAACTTCTGGGGCGTTTTCTTCGTAGACCTTTTCTGTCTTCCATCTCAACTGAACTTCCTTTTCAATTTTTTGTAAATACTCAACTTTAAATGTTCCCTTCCTCTCAACAGCGGCCTGGAAACATTACAAAACATTTGAAAATTTATTAAACCCGCGTTAAAAGATATCGACGGATCTAATTTTTTCTGTAATATGTATAAGAATAAATATTATATACGCATGTAACTTTATTGATATGATGGTAAAGTTTTCTTACTCCGTTTTCTGCAAATTATTGAAGTAATGCTTTGTTTCAACTTTATTCTGTACAAGAAACAACTATTTATTTATTTATTTATTTATTTATTAAAGAATTTTATACATAGTGTACATATTGTGTTATTTCGCCCGCCATGCTAGGGATGTCCCTGTGTTATGGCGGGTGAAGTATGCAGATTATATTATAATTATATTAATATATTATATTATATTTACATCGGGCAAGATGGAAAAACATGCACAAAATAAAATTATTAAGTTTTTAGTACGGCTTATTAAAAATGTTTGTGCATATTTAGATTGGAGTTTAACCTTTCGGCAAATGTCACTTCATACTAACAAAATCCAACACGGCAGCAAAAGATGTTTGGTTGATGCATTTTTTACCATCTCTCCCGAGGTAAATATCTGTTTCGATAAATATTTATCTAACCGTCGCACTTTTAGGTACAGATTATGAAAATTACACTTAATTTCAAAATAAACTATTTACATAGGACTTGCACAAAATAGGTTATTAGGTTCTTAGTTTAAGCTATTAAAATAATTTATGCGTATTTAGATTGAAAACTAGTGGAAAATCACTCCACACTGAAAAAAATATCCAAAAAGGCGGCACTAGATCATTTTATAAGGATTTTTTTACTTTTATTGAATAAAATGGAATTTTAAATATTTTTGAATATAAAGAAGTAAGCGGAGTAAGGATACTATAACTGAATGATTACCAGTATTCGAAGTTGTAAATATTTAGTATTTAATAACCGATACTCGCAATGCGAATTTTTGGTTAGATTACTATAAATAACCAAAAAAAACTATAATCTTTGGTAATAATACATGCTAGAATATGGTGTGTATTTATGGCTTTACTTGTAGAACGCTTTTTAAAAATCCTTACCAAAAAAGTATCACAATATGTGCAATATTATCGAAAATCTGATGTCATATTCTAACCAACTTTCAAAGCATAATATTTACACATCCGAAAACTACGTAAAACAGCAGGCACTTACCATTTTTTGACAAACAGGTATGTTTTTAATTCAGGTGTATTAAATCAAAAATGAAAGCCGGCGACATGCATAACCTGAACAAATAATTATCAAACGTTTGAAATATGACATATGACCACACGCCACATGTCACTTTACGAAAACTATTATTTTCTATGACTTGCAAAAACCATAGAAAAACGCAATGAAAAATAAAATCCGTCCACATTTATTATGCTGGCGACGCTGGCGCACTTCTGATAATTCAGCTCTTTTAGAGCTTGGTTTAGCTCTAGCTCCAAGCCGAGTCATCAGCTTAAAAAAAAGTGATTTATTTTATTTTTAGTTTGGTTTTGACCCAGTATGTATCTACCTCTGACATCCTTAGCTCTTTTTTCAGCTACCCTAGCTCAGTGAGGAGCAAACCCCAGCCCGTGGGCCAAATAATATATCAAAAAGTCTCCGTTTTGAATCGGCCGCTCAAAATAATACAATTTTTCTATCATATTCTTATAGACAATATTTTGTGTTTCAACCTTAAGAATTGAAACAAATTCACCTTCGCAGCGCAGCGACTTTTGAGATCTATGTTTGAAGCAACGGTTTCGGTTTTACAAAATACCAAAGTTTTCTTGACTAAACTTTGTTTAACTTTCCAAACGACAAAAATCAACAATTGGCAAAAATAAAAATTAGATTTTTTTATAATAATTCAGAATTATAAAAATCGGCAGGATTTAACAGTTTGGCCTTGGTTCTGTATTTGTTTTATCCAAATTTTACCATTTTAGAAAACACAAATAAGTTTGATACCACCAACTGCAAATTTAACAATGTCAAGCTTTAGGTACCCTACCCCCTGTGGCCCGCGAACAAATTGAAAATGGACAAACCCTCCGGCTAAAAAGGTTTATCATCTCTGCTACTTTTTAAACTGAACGTATTCAAAATGTAAAATGATTATTTCAGGATATGAAAAATATTCTCTAGCTACCTCCATGGAAGGTTGCGAAGTACCTGGCTGTTCAGATCTGGTAACTTTTGTAACACATGAAATTACAGGAAGCGGCTAATACAAACTTTATGTGCAATAGCCCACATGAAAACAGTTGAAAAGAATAATAATTTTTTTTATCAAATAAATAATGTGACTAGTGTTGTACCTTCACAAAGTTTTGGGTTTTCAACATTAATCTTTTCATCACAAATTTAATGATTTCAAAAAGATTTACATTTATAGAGATAAATAATAAAATAAAATGGGTTTAACAGCGTGGATTTATTACCATAACACAATTCTAATATGTAAATTAAAATAAAAAACAGTGTGGCTTAAACATTTTTTTTCAATTACTTACCTAAAATATTTACAAATCAACAAAATAAGAAAGCCAATATAACATAATAGCTTTATCTCCATAAAAAAATAGTTTCATCAAGGGACAAGAGACTAGAAGTTACAAATAAAATTTTAAAATATACAAATAAAATTTAATACAAATAAAATTTTAAAATATTATTGAAATAAAAACACAAGTTTGAGTTCAGAAAACTTCCAATTGTGTGATAATGCAAATTAGCAGCTGTATTTTACGAACACCAAGAATTTGAATATTGCAAATTTTAAACCTACTTATTTTTTGCAGACTGTCTTTTACTATAATACAAATATCCATATTTAGCCAACAAGAAAATAGTGAGCGCTCCAGAAAATGCAGAAAATATGTGTTTTTCTAGTCACAATGACTGGGAACTCTTTTCTTTTGGATCATTTTGCTCCTTTTCTGGTATTTCATTGCCATCTTCTGCAGAATTCGAAGTTTCAGTAATTTTACTGGTGGCTTTTCCCTGAGCTTCCTCGGTAGATGCATTTAAATTAGGTACAATTTGAAATTTGATGTTGCCATTTTTCAAAATTTGTTTTTGTTTAACAACGCCAAATTGTACCGTTTCTTTTTGTATATCATCAAAGATCCTTCCCTAGAAAATAAAATATATAGATTTACATATTATTGAAGATCATTAATCAGTAAGACGGTAAAATACACAAATAGAAAATATCCATAAATTGGTCTGCATTGTTATGCCCCAAAGTACCTAAAAAAAAAACTGTTCAGAAACGAGCGGTCCGTTTGATAGATTCTCCCGTCTTAACAAACGGATCGCAATCTTTAGAGCACAGGTGTCGGGTGAGAATGCTATCATTGTTTTATCGGTATTTCAATGGAAGACACCCCGAGAAACTAGCGTCATTCATCCCTTCGGCACCGGTGCATTGTCGGGAAACACGTCGAACACCAACATATGTATACGGTTGACATTTGTCATGAGAACGGGTCTCTTCTACAATTCTTTCTTGAGTCCAACAGCTCGGCTGTGGAATGTGGGAATATGGGTCTTTTGAAGATGCATGTTCACTCCTTCCTCTCCTCAAAAAGACCCACTACACAGCATCCTTGAAGATGACATAGGCCCTGAGGGAAATTATTTTCCTCAAGACCTCCTGAGTGGAGTTAAAATATTAGCCAATGAGGGCTTTTATAATTCCCATGGCAAAGACGTTTCGTAAGTCCGCCGGCGGGCGGGTGACAGCTGAGAGGTTAAAAAATTAAATGCGATTTTAACCCTTATGTATACATAAACTGTACAAGGACAAGTTCAGAATTGCTTGCGCCAATATCATTCCAGACTTTGCTTGAGTGAGAGAGATGCCTGATAATAATAACATTTTTTACATTGGGCAAAGCAGATATACATACTTACTTAATTTTTTTTATCACTGTCTAAGAAAGTGTTGCAGCATTATTGTGATAAAGATTGCAAGTTTAAGTCATTTTTGTGCCGTCCGCCATAGAAATTTTAGATTACCCATTCTGTAAACTGATATAATTTTTTAGTAGCTCAGATTTTCCCTTGCGGATACTTTTTGTGAACATATTGTTCAGAGTTGAAGGCCTCCACAGCAGTGATTTACACATCTTGAGTTGAGAGGTTATGGTTGTGAACTCTATTCGCTATTTCTGACTATTGGAAGTGCCAAGTCTATCTGTAAGGTTGATTGTTATGTTTGATAGTTTTAACCGCTTGGACACATAAGCTTGTTTTCACGATAATTTAACGTAGGTAGACGTAGGAATGACATATGTCCCGTACCTGAGTTATTAAAATAAAATATTAAGATGAGAGATAACGAAAAATAATTAACTTACAACACGCTCAGGATCCCGTCCTTCAGCACTTATGGCAACTCTGATTTCATAAAACTTTTGCAGCCATTTAGATATCCTTTTCATATGTATTTGTAAATCATGTTCTGCAATATTACATGAAACTGGAACAAACTTTTCTCCTTTGATCATTGGTTCTTTCCTCGCCTCACGTTTTTGATCCCGCCTTTTCAAGTCTTCTTCATAAAAGTCTGAACCTGTCATCAATCTGAAATTGAAAAAGTTATTGTAATGTACTGCTATTTATCGGGTAGCACTGATCTCGATAATCCTCTTAAAACTGCTCCTTGATAAGGGGGCCAATATCTCCCTTATCTCGTAGAATTCCTTTAGGTTCTTAATAACAAGACTCGTAGGTACTTTGTACACTTTTACACATTTATTAGTAGATAATAATAACACACAGATACTAGTATTGAAGGCTGATTGCCGAACCGCAGAAGTGCCGCTCCGCACTCGGAACCGCTCCGTTATGTCTAAAACCTCGGGTATCTTCGCCGACACTCGGCAAGACCCGAAACCCATACACTGCAGTTATAAATATAAAAAAATTTATGGATAATATATAAAAAAAGAGAATTTTTTTCATTTTATAAACAAATATTCATAAATTTGTTAGTTCTGTAGTAAACAACCAAAATCTGAACTGAACCCATGGTCATGTTGATAACTAGTGCCAAGTGTATTGAAGTAAAACTGAATTTTATGGGGCCCTTTTGAATATGGTTTGCCACATAAATGGCTAGGGTTTCATCATGAAGGTGTATCAAAATTCCATAATGGGACATTAAAGGTTTTGTTAGGACAGAGGGCTCAATAACGGTGACAGCTCCAACACATTGGGACGGATGGCAACCCTACTTATGAAGCATCCTACATAATATAAATAAACATATTAATTTTGATTGTCTCTTTTTCAGTCTTTAATCATAGAAACAGTACATAAAAAAATTATGCTTATTGTTGATCATATCGTTGGTTATTCAATTTTATTCTCGGAATGACAGCCTACCACTCACTTGAAGCTCGCAGATCCTTCACTCGGCTAAAATGTATATTTTAAATGGAGGACACGATCTGGCACAAATCAACCTATTTGTGCCAGAGTTTCACACTCGGGGACGTCGCCATAAAATGTTTTATTGTCGAGCGAGTAATACAAATCTCTACCCAAAATCATCATCATACCGTATCTGAATACGGTGGATGTGAAATTCGACGTATTCGTCGAATCCTACAATTAGTTTGGAAAGTTTTTGGAATTACATACTAAATAAATTAGCCTTTATAACAAATTAGATGCAGTAATATGAAACTTACTTGTAAACTGGCCTACTTGTTTTCGCATCAATGTCTATTATTTTTACGAGTTTTAACTCTCGTCGTTTAGATATTTTTTGCGCTTCTGCGAGACTAACAATGGACACATCTTCATTTTGAGATATCAGGGTAACTTTAACATTTGCATCACCTACTTTCTTCTTTACGTTCGATAAACCAAAACTAGGGAGTTCAGTTTTGGAAGAAAATACAGCGCAATTATTGTATATTAGATTATAAATATGCATTCTTCCAATCGTTTTCAGCATTTTAACTTTTCGTATTTATTCACAGGAAGTCTTATTTTCCTATGTCTCTAAATAATAACCTCAAAAGTTAATTGTCAAATAATGTCAAAAAAGAAAAACAGTGGTGCATAGATAAAGAGATAATTGCTGTAATAGGGCCAATAGGGTACAATGGGGACAATGGGTACAATCACTTTTTTTTTCTTTTAATGAAATTAAAGAAAAAATTACAAACTGAAATATTCATTAATAGTTTCATACTCCGCCTACTGGTTAATATGGAATATTTTTTATTCAAACAGTTATATTTTGCTTTATTATTACGAAAATTGAGTATTTATGTCGGGGGAGACGAAAAAATATGCATTTTATATTTCAATTTTATAAGATTATTTCACTTACGCGAAGTATTTGACAGCCACGTTTAGCTAAGTGAAACGGGACTTATAAACTTCAATTACTACAATATACAACTATTTACGTGCACAAAATAGGTTATTAGGTTCTTAGGCGGAAGTATTCCTTTGACAATAGAAAAAAATAAAGCTCGTAATGCTGTCACAAATTATAGAAGATACATCAAAACAAAATATTATACTAAATTGATTAATGAAAACATGAATAAGCCACAACGAACATGGAAAACAATCAATTCCATTCTATCAAATAGCTCGCGAAACCCAACAATAGCTTGTAAATCTCTAGTCATAAATGACGAAGAAGTAAAGAGACCAAAGGAGATTGCAACTGCATTCAACACATTTTTTCTCTCAGTTGGAGAAAGTTTAGCATCAGTCATAAAAACCTCAAAAACTGATATAAATACGATCTACACGGAACCTCAAGCAAAACAATCTTTTAACATGATCAGGACTAATAAAAATGAAATCTTACGGGTTATATCTAACCTTAAATCTAAAGCGGCAGCTGGTTCCGATGGTGTAACCTCTCTCCTTCTCAAAAACTGCAAGGAAGAACTGGTGGATGACCTCGTATTCTTAATAAATCTCTCTCTATCAAAGGGTACCTTTCCCGATAAACTAAAAATTGCGAAAATTATTCCTGTACATAAAGACGAATGTAAAAAAAATGTCCAAAATTATCGTCCAATCTCTATACTTCCAGCTATCTCTAAAATTTTTGAATGTGTCATTAAAGAAAGACTACTGAAATACCTTGAACACAACAAAATTCTCACGTCAAAACAATATGGTTTCAGACGACGTTCTAACACTAAATGTGCAGCCTTCGATTTTATATCAAATCTGCAGAAACATATAGATCACGGTGATTTTACGGCGGCAATATTTATTGATCTAAAAAAGGCGTTTGACACGGTGGATCATAACGTATTGATCGAAAAACTGAAACATTTGGGAATTGTTGGCACACCTCTGGAACTTTTCCGATCTTACCTCTCAAATCGCTTTTCGGCAGTAGAACTAGGGGGAGAAACGAGTGAATTAGGTAAAATATCATGTGGAGTACCACAGGGATCAATTCTTGGACCGTTGCTCTTTCTAATCTACGTAAATGACATAACAAAGTGGGGTATTAAAGGAACTATACAACTTTATGCGGATGATACGGTAATTTTTTATACTAAACCGAACCTAGCGGAGCTTGAAACGGAAATGAATGCTGATATTTCCCATCTCACAAGTTGGTTGAGAATAAACAAACTAACCCTTAACGTAAAAAAAACCCACTATATACTTTTCGGTAACAAAAAAAATTTCAGCCTCGATATCAAAATTGGAGACAACTCCCTCGAAAAGAAAATGAGCACAAAATATCTGGGTCTGATCATAGATTCCCAACTCTCGTGGGATCTCCACGTAAATCATGTAAAGGAAAAAATTACACCCATAACTGGTGTACTATATAGGCTTCAAGGATTACTACCCATCCCTTTATTAACTTCAGTCTACAATGCCATGGTACACTCTCACCTGTCCTATCTCTGCTGTATCTGGGGCTTTGCCTCAAAGAAATTGATAGCCGACCTGCAGGTAGTTCAAAACCGAGCTCTCAGAAATGTTCATGGACTTCCATGTCAGGGACATCTATTCAGTTTCCGGTATCCTTCCAATCACAATCCTTCCTAAACATGAAATCACAAGCACCATCCCACAAATTACCCAACAATCAACTCATACTAACACCAAGCCAATTTACAATCAAGACATCCACAACCACAATACTCGAAATAACAATAAAATCCGCATTCCTCAAACACACACTACAAAATATGGGATAAAATCTCTGAACTATATTGCCTATACACTATATAATTCGCTTCCAGATATGTACAAAAACATCCAGCATAATAAAAAATTGCAAAGCAATGCTTTAAAATAATATTTTTTAACTACATTTAAAAATGAAAATATGTAATCGTCTTGTCAATTTTTTGTTCTATCTTATATACTCGTATCAGTTTTTCCCTCTCTTTACTTGTTTTCTCTTGTTGTTTGTTCTACTTAACCTGTCTTTATTTTTATTTTTATGCTGTACTGAATGTAAAACTTATATTATGATGTCAAAATACCTTTGTAAAATTGTAACTACTACCTCCTACCTATGAATTGTAAGTTCATCCTGTCCTAAAATGAGTTTTGTAACTCATCGGGATTGCTCTAGCAAGAAATAAAAACAATGAAAAAAAAAAACCTGAGTAATTCGTGCGTATATAGATTGAAAAAAATCGCAAATATCAAATCCAAAGAAATGGCGGCAAAGGAAATGCTCCGCTCCCTATTATCCGGCGTATCCGTGTATCGAAATTCGAATTCCGTATTATCCGGTAAGCGGAGTAGTAAACATTTACCAAATATTCAAACCATTTTTTTAACAATAAGGCGATCCGCTCACTGAGGCAACAGAAAACTGTCTGAACTGACAAATGTCTTTGTATGACAATGTGATGGCCCGCACACTTTATAATCACACAAAAACCCGTTGTCAATGGTAACGCAAGCAGTGACTCGTAACTTGCACTGCTAATTGCCGTGGTCGGCCGTTACTAGTTACCAGCTGCCAGCTGATTTTTCTTCGTCTATGGTTAAACAAGCTTTTTGACCAATCAAGACATAGAAACCAGCCGGTTTTAGTTTGGTTTCAGTTGCCTCGTCAGCGGAGCGCCTAAGAATAGTCATTCAACAACTTTTTGAAAATTCACAAAACGCCTTCTTTCCCGCGGCTTGGCTTGTGGTGTTACTGCGCACTCCGTGACAGACGCCATTAGTCGAGCTCAAGGATTTAGAATTATATTTATTTTAAATTAATATGGTCGAGCTTCATGTAATCCAGTATTCAATCGTCAGTTGATCATTTGTTTTACAAAGAAAATGTCCGTAAATACCTTTTATTTTATTTTATTTTATTAGGAACATTTACAGATTTTAATAACATTACATGCATAAAAGAAAACAATAGATTATAATAAATAGGTTACCACCCAATAACAAATGTTCACATCATGCCCAAATAATAAATAAAAAGGTCAATAATTATTAAATTATTATTTTTTTAGCACTTAGTAAAATAAAAGTAAACACGTTACGTAGTACGGCTGCAAAACATGGTGCCTATCAGAAAGAGATAAACGGAGACTAGAGGCTTTTGAGATGTGGTCCTATAGAAGACGATTAGTAATTTCCTGGAGAGACCACATTACAAATGAGGAGGTTCTCCAAAGAATCGAAGGAGGAAGGCACCTGCTCAGGACCTAGTCCGAAAGTCGTGCAATATGGATCGGCCATATAATACGACAAGAAGGCCTCTTACATGCCATAATGGAGGGTATGACCGAGGGGACAAACTCTGGGGGACGCCCAGAGTACCCGGAGGACCTGCATGCGCTGCTCATCTGCGGCATGCGCTGCTCATCATATGCAAATTTCAAAAGAGCCGTACAATACAGGGAAGAATGGAAGAGAAGAATAGAAAAAATTGCTGCAAACCAATCCCAGGATTGAAACCAGAGAGAGAGAAATACTCTATAGTACCAAAGTGTACAAATACAATATCTTCAATACCAAACAACTCGGACTCGAGAGTACGGTGTGACGTCATAATGGCGCCAGTCAATCATGACTCGGTTTTGATATTTTAAATTTCACACAACTTTAAAAGTGAATTAATTAATTTAATATTTTTTTGGTGAGTTTTTAGTACGATATTCGAGTTTAGTTATTTTGTTTACATATATTAAATGCATTGAAAACACAATATTACATACTCTATAACACGCACACTTCAGAACTTTCGGAGCGACAGGCCGCCGCACAGAAAAGTCTCACACGGTCTCACATAATATACTGCGCTGTAAGTGCAGAATCACAGAGAACGCGGGTTTCGGAGTCGGTCACAGGTGGCGTACTAGTGCAGGCGCGCCGACAAGAATGTTTTTATGTAAACGCACGACACCGCTCACAGTGAAATCAGGGGGCCTAGTCTATATCTCTCACAGCGCCCGTAACGCGGGTTTAGCTACGTCACCAATCCGTATTAACCCTCCTCTGACCGTGCTAAAAACTTTCTCGCGCTCCGATGCTGTACACTCAGTAAATATTAGTGTAATGTATTTATTTAATCCAATACATAAATGTATTGTGGAGGAATACCTAAAATGTTAACTCTATGTTTAGTATATTTACAAAGATATTTCAGTAAATACAAACCGTGACAGCTTAGTTCACAGCACCGTCAAGAAAGGTTAAACGGCAAACGTGCTTGTTTGTGAAACCGAAAGATAGAGACTAGGCCCCCAGGTTCAGATACACAACTCGGTATAAACTGCCTGCCGGCGGACTCAGGCGCTGAGCTCCGGTAATCTGAAATCCGAAACCCGCTTTCTCTGTGTTTCTAGACTTAACCGTTACCTTACTTTCAGACTTTACTTTTCTGCGCGGCGATCGGTACCGTCTCTCCAAAATGGACGTTTATCGCACGTTGCGATGCGTGTGGCCAGTGTGATTCTAAGGCGCTCCGCTCACCGGAGAAAGGTGCTCCGCCCACTGAGGCAACTGAAAACCAACTAAAACCGGCTGTTTTCTCTGTCTTGATTGGTCAAAAAGCTTGTTTAACCATAGAAGAAGAACAATTAGCTGACAGCTCGCAACTAGCAACGGCCGCCCAGGGCAATCAGCCGTGACAGTCGCAAGATGGTCGCAAGTCACCGCTTGCGTTACCATTGACAACGGGGTTTTGTGTGATTGTGTAGTGTGCGGGCCATCACATTGTCATACAAAGGCAGTTGGCAGTTGAGAGTTTTCAGTTGCCTGAGTGGGCGGAGGCGCAAACTGAAACCAAACTAAAACTGGCTGGTTGCTATGGTTTCCAACCAAACTTTTACAGACAAACGAAATGCAAAACAGTCGAGTTAAAATATTTATAACTTTCCTACCCACAGTCCAAAAATATTAAATATTGGCCATAAGTTTCAAAACTACACGTACGAAAATGTCAGACCCCATGGTTTGCAGAAAATGTATAATATGAACATACATTTTTCAAGTTGTTCTTCCAAATTTTTCGATGTTGGGTCAGGCCCATGAAAAAAATTATAAACGCGCTTCGTAAAAAATAAAATTACTGGGTAAGTACTTCCTATTAGAAAACGCAGCCCATGAAGTGAACGTAGTTCCAAAAAGTTATAAAAGTTTGCGGCGTGCTTCACTTTGTCTTATTACATTTCCGGTTCGCTTAGTATCAACACCTTGTTCTACGTAAGTATTTTTCAAGATTACATTAACAATATTATTTCAATTGTATACTGATTTATGTGCGTATTTTAGCACAGTGTTGCTTTTTTTAGTAAGTGTTGTTGTCGGTCCCTTATTAGCTTTCTGAATGCGCGGATCTACAACTTTACTTCCAACGTGTCGCCATTTTGACACGTGTTTTCAACATGATGATAACATATTTATAACATTCGTGGTTTCCACCAGAGAAATCTTTCAGTGACGGTCGTTTACGTCTGATCTATATTGGTTTACGAATAATGTTCGGTTAAATAGGGATCGAGGTTATTTATTATTCGTGATTGTCTTTCAGAATGGCGGACGCAGCTCCAGCCGCTGGACGTGGTGGATTCCGCGGAGGTTTCGGTGCTCGCGGGGGCGATAGAGGAGGAGATCGCGGACGTGGAGACCGTGGACGAGGCCGTGGACGCGGCAGAGGCCGCGGGCGTGGACGTGGAAAGGAAGACCAGAAGGAATGGGTGCCGGTGACCAAGCTGGGACGTTTAGTACGCGACGGAAAGATCCTGAAGTTGGAGGAGATCTACCTGTTCTCCCTCCCCATTAAAGAGTGCGAGATTATCGACTTCTTCATCGGTGGCGCTGATCTGAAGGATGAGGTCCTGAAGATCATGCCCGTCCAGAAGCAGACCCGTGCTGGTCAGCGTACCCGCTTCAAGGCCTTCGTCGCCATCGGAGACAGCAAGGGACACATTGGATTGGGAGTCAAGTGCTCCAAGGAAGTTGCCACCGCTATCCGTGGTGCCATCATCCTTGCCAAGCTGTCTGTTGTACCTGTCCGACGAGGATACTGGGGAAACAAGATCGGAAAGCCTCACACCGTTCCTTGCAAGGTAATTATCTTAGTTGAAGCTTATTTTACACATTTATTATTCATTTTAATAACTCTCAAAGTGTTCGCACATGGAGTTACTTAAATTACTAAATGATGATACAAATTTTATTCATTCGTGGTTTCCACTGGAGAGCTTAAGCTCGATGTCAGCTGCAATGCGTCTGATCATTCCATAATTAATATTTCACTTTCCGTTAACATCACGGGGGTACTAATTACATATTTATTTATATTTCCAGGTAACTGGCAAGTGCGGATCTGTGTCGGTGCGTCTAATCCCCGCTCCCCGTGGTACCGGAATCGTATCTGGTCCGGTCCCCAAGAAGCTGTTGATGATGTCTGGTATTGAGGATTGCTACACCTCTGCTCGTGGCTCCACCGCCACCCTCGGAAACTTCGCCAAGGCCACCTACGCTGCCATCGCTAAGACCTACGCCTTCCTCACCCCTGACTTGTGGAGAGACCTTCCTCTGGGCAAGACCCCCTACCAAGAGTTTGCTGAGTACCTGGCCAAGCCCCAGAAGGTGCGCTTCGCGGATAATGTTTACCCCCCACAGTAAAAAGTCTGAATTAAACATGACTTGAGAACCTGAAGAATGCTTTTTATTACTTAAATTTCCGAAAGGCCTATCCTGGGAGCATATTTCCTTTTCCGTGTTAAATAGGAAGCGGAAAGAGAATTAGTGTAACAAAATCGTACGTGTTTCAATGCACTACTGCCTCGTATTGAACACGGAAAAGGCAATACGTGTCCTGGGATACCTCGATTTTATATGTACCTGAAATTATCTCGCCACCCCTCCGAGTGCTATTGTGAAGTGGTATCCCAAAATTTATGGACATTCGAAATTCAAACAGAAAGTTTGGGCAAACTGTCACTGGTAGTTTATGTAACATATTTACATGTATTATTTATTTATTATATTACTATTGGAATGTAAATATGTAACATATTTACATTCACTGCTCCCACCTGTTCTTTTGTGTTTAATCAACTGGTCAAGGCATGCAGGTGCATAGTTGTGTATTGCAATGTACACACTGGCAATTTGTTCCAGCTATTATT
Organism: Limnephilus auricula; assembly: GCA_951813805.1. Lineage (NCBI taxonomy): Eukaryota > Metazoa > Arthropoda > Insecta > Trichoptera > Limnephilidae > Limnephilus > Limnephilus auricula. The sequence continues at coordinate 9,570,481 of OX638393.1, forward strand.
ACATTTCATGTATTGCCAATAATTTGGGAGGGGGGTATGGGTACCGGCGCCCCGGGAACCATTTATTGGAAAACCAACACCTCTGCCATAGGTCTATCCAAGTGGTTCGCTACATTTAGTGACTTGGCAGGGGTGCCCAGGTTCATGTAGTGAGATTTATCTAGGTATTGGCAATGGATGTGTTTGCCCACCTAATGCGTGGCAGGCAGGATCGGGAGAGACTGGTTGATGGAGACCTTTTGACCTCTCCCCCTGGACTCTCGACCCATCACCTTACACAATAGTGGGAGGGATGGATTCATACGTCTGTCATTCCTGGACACATTGAACCCTAGACTCCTACCCACCCCTCATACCTAACTCCTTCCCAGAACTTCTCTCCTTCATTTCCATAAAAAAAGACCCTCCACACAGCATCCCCAAAGATGACATAGGCCCTGAGGGATTTTTTCCTCTGGGCCTCACGTGTGGGGCTTGGGTAAAGGAAAAAAAAATCTGTATCGCCTTTATAAATTTAGGTATATAAATCGACAGTCCCGAAGAACAATGTTGGATGTGAGATTTTGTAATTTTGCAGTAGAGCTGTTTCGTTTTTGCATTTTTACTATTTTTGAGATTAATAATTAAAGCATATTATAAAATTACATACATTTCACTTCTTTTCATCCAAAATTCCGATTTTTAAATAAACAAAAAGAAATTAAAATAAGACAACAGAGTGATTTTCAATTTTTAGCAGATCTGACATTGTTCTACGGGACCGTCGAAATATACTATACATATATTATTTTTAATTAGTGAAACCAGTGATTCAATTCAATTTATTTATCTCGAAAACATAACAAAATTTTTACATTTTAATGCGTTTTTAAAATACAATTGTAATACCTTGTTCCCACCTGACAAGTAGTAAGTCGAGTGGCGAGTAACTCGCTACTTGACCCACCAGAAAGTGTTCGCACTGCTGTCAAGTAGAGTTCATTAGGAAGCGGCGCGTTGCAAGATGACGAGATGCAACGCAATAAAGTTAATGCGCTAATTAAGCTGATTGTAATGCTTATTTTAGAAGAGGTGGAAGAATAAATTAGTGAAATGAAAATAAATAAACTACGGACACGAAAATAGATTATTAGCCGCAAAATAAAGAAGTTTGGAGTAGCATTTTTGCTGCAACGGGATGATATATCGCGCATGTCAGCGTCTACGAATGAACTGCACAGGGACGCGTGGAGGGGGACTCTACTCACCGAAAAAATAGAACCAGATGGATTCAATCTACTAAAGAGCTGACTAGCCTACTCTGCTAAAATTGTGGTGTTTGGACATGTTTAGTTACTAATATACTCACTACTCAACTAAAATACTCACCCAGTCAGAACGGGGCATTAGAAACATAATTATAACAGGTTAGTTAGTAAACTACACAAGCATTAATAAAGTTTGCCTTTTAAAGGCAGCTCCACTAATGCTAAATATGTCGATATCCGAATCAATTCTGTTCAACAGCAAGATTGCTCTCCGACCGGCATGACCATTGGCAAGTTAGTCCTGCAGGCCGGGAGATAAAACAGTCTATGCTGTCGGTGGCGAAGATAACCATCAGGAACATAGAAATGAATGCCCTCCATGATGGCCGGGTTTTCAAGCCATCCACTCATCAGTCTGAAGAAATTCTTTTCATTAGATTCTTTTCATTAGTTTCATCATAATATAGTTTTAAAACCCAGGCGAAATTACCTATTGATATTTTACAGATTTACGTAATAGGTACAAAACCATGTAATTTATTTAAAATACCTTACAACTTATATTTAATGTACTGTGTAAATCTTATAAACAAATAAATAAAAAATGTACATCGCTTCTGACCCGTAGATAGTTCATTCCAAGCATACCCAAAAAAAAGTCGGTAGGATAGAGCCATGGATAATAACCATACTCCCTCATGTAGAGAAATTTCTTCTGAACTCTCTTTAACAGGAAGGAATATTTTACTTGGTGTGACTTCATATTACCGACCCACTTTCAAGTCTACTCCTTACTAAGGAATTGAATAGAATTATGAGAACCTGAGAATCTATAAAATTCCTTGCAGTGCGCAGAACAATGAAGCATTCCAGTATTCTCAATGAAGTGCTACAAACCATCTCAATATGATCATGAAATGTCAGCCTACTATCAAACATGATTCCAAGATCCTTCATGGTGAAGACACGTTTTAAACTTCGGGTGTCCATCGTTTACCGGTAATACCAGGTATGTCACTCCCTAGTGATTTACAAAATTAAACATTTAGATACATTGAACTCAATCCGATTCCTTTTACTCGAGTCAATATTTCTATCAATATCTGACTGGAGTCGATTGCAGTCTTCTAGGGTTAGTACCTCTTCAGACAGATTGCCATTGCCAATTTATCCATTTTCAATTTGTTTGCAGGCTGCAAGGGGTTGGATATCTCCATCTTGACATTGTTAAATTTGCAGTCAGTGGTGTCGCAAACTTATTTCTCTATCCTAAAATGTAATAAAACAACAGAAAGCGCTGCAGATGAATATTAAAAAGTATGCAAAGGCTCGTGGACCACATGAAATAGGCAAGCGGGTTAGAGCCTGTTCATAGTTCCGTTTAAAAATCAGATTATGCGACACAATTAAAAGTCAAATCCGGCCCTTTTTGTCGGATGGATGGTCATCGCAGCACGCATCTCTTTAAAAAATGTGTCGGAACTCACTCACTCTTAGGTTTGTATGAAGCTGTACACACTTGTTGTCTTGTCGTTCCGGCATGAGCCCCACTAGACCCCGGCCCCTCAACTATCTCGCTCTCCCGTAGCAAGGAGCATTCATGCAGCGACTGCGTGATCCGATTTTTTGCTGTTCCGTTTTTTAAATGGAGGTGCGGACAGGGGGTTGCATGAATTACAAGCCGATCTAATTACAATAAAAATATCCCTCCTTTTTCCTACAGCGTAATTATTGCATCAAAGAAAGACAACATAGTATTTTATTAGTCGAGTTGTACTAATTACTGGAGGTGTCAACAGACGGCGCTGATAGCTACGTTCGTAGTTGGTACCGAAAGGCACAACCTTTTCGACACTAACACAAATGAATCGTCTCCTGAATGTGTATCGTACGTACATGGAGGCACTGCTGAAAACCAGCTGCATTCCAGGAGAAATCCTGAATTGCAGCTGAGCACTGACCTTTTCGTCAATAGAACCAATGTTTAATCAAAAATGTATATATATTGTAAAAAATAAAAAAATAAATCTATTGATGAATAAAGTATTTTTATTTCACCAGATTTACAGGAACGGGTTTAGTTTTTCCCATAGGAAAAACTAAACCCTTTCATACACTTTTCCATATAAATGATCATCTAGTAAATCCACGTTATGCAAGTGTATTATATAAGTATAATTAATACAAAACAATACAAGAACAACACGTTAATCTACCAAACTATTAAATGGGAATATAATTCACCGTCTCCAGATATTTTCATATCAGAGGGTTCGGCTCTGTGGAATTCCTAATTTGACCGATAAATCCTACTGATCCCTCAATATAAATATTTAAAAAATCTTTCGTAATTCTACATGTATTTAAAATGACTGATTTTTGCATTTTTATATACAAATTCTTTGACAAATCTAATATGCCTAAATTTTTAATAAGAGAACTAGGTATAATGCCAGTAGCCGAAATAACAAAAGGTAATATTTTTATAGTCTGAGAATGCCAAATTCTTTTAATTTCATTTCCTAAATCTGTATACTTTCTTATTTTTTCAGAAACAGATTTTTGAATATTACAGGAATTTGGAATAGCTACATCAATAATATAAGTTATGTTTTTAATTTTGTCATGTAAAACTATATCAGGTCTATTATGACCAATTGGTCTGTCTGTTAGTATAGTTTTATCATAGTAAATTTTAAAGAAATTATTTTCTAAAAATGAATTTGGTTCGTATTCATAATATGGTACTATATTATGACAGTCAATCAAGTTATGTTTAATTACCAAACTTTGGTGAATTATTTTTAAAACCTGATTGTGCCTAAATGTATACTCAGACGGCGCTAATATAGAACATCCTGATATAATGTGTTCTATAGTTTCCAACATCCTGATATAATGTGTTCTATAGTTTCCTTATTTCTTTTTTATTATTATTATTATTATTATGTACATTTTTGTGTCAAATGAAGACAATATTGAATATGAATGTGCATCATTTTGCATTCTTAGTCCCTGCCTTTGATACCTTGTAGCAGTGCGGTCTGAGCGACGCTGCGATTCTTAATGTGCATATTGATTTCTTGAAATAATTTTATATTTTCAGGTAAGTAAGATTAGGTTAGGCAGTGCTTGTGTGCCGGTGAGTTTCTCCAAGTTAAACTCAGTTTGGCGAGCACCGTGTCCTAAGTATCAAAAACTACTTTGTAGGCAGACGGTTCATACCCTAAGGAGAGAACACATTTGTGCGTCTGGCTGTTCTTGGAATCCTGAGCATTTTTCTCCAGGACCACGTTACGAGGGTGTCTATCCGCTTTCTTTTGCTGGCTCTAAAGGCTTGTTCACACTGGGCAAGTAGTTTAGTTGAGTAGCGAGTAACTCGCCACTTGACTGACCAAAATGCTACTAATAACTACTTTATGATGTTCGGACACGTTTAGTTACTAAAATACTCGCTACTCGACTGAACTACTAGCCTAGTCTGTACCCATCTGTAGCGATAAGTGTTTGTTTCCACACCGTATAGAAATACGGTGAAATCAGGGCTCAGATGAGTCTCACCTTGGTAGATATCATTATGCCTTTGTCTCATTTTATTCATGGCATCTTTCGTTATGCAAATCATTCATTTTACTTTTGTTTCACAACCTCCTTCATTCCTCGTAGACGAGCCTGTGAGATTGTTATTTGTTATGTTTACTAAGATGTTTGCCCTCTTGATCAATGTATCATTACGGGGAAATCAAAATAGAATATAATTCATAAAATAAACTTTATTGAAAGGAAATGGTCCGTACCCATGCTCGTTCATGCTCGATGGTTAAACGTTAGTTCGAACATTTATCAACTTGTGTACCGTCTTGCTCGATGCTTTTTATTTGATGCGAAAAAGATTTCGCTCGTTATTCTACAGAAATTTACAATTTGACTGATAGTTTTGGTGGTATATCTAAGGCTTCTGGTGTCGAGCTGCTCGAGCCCATAGGCGCAATGACGAGTATGGTTGCAAATCAACATGTTCTATCGGGCCAAACCGTCGAACATGAATATAAATGTTTACATTGCCGAACACTTCAAAAGAGATACGATAATAATTATTACTTAATTAACAAATTAATAGTAAAATAAACAGTTTTAATATTATCTATGATTTGAATTCCTTCACTTCATGTTCAAAGAGTTGTATGGTGTGATCACAGACGTCTTCCAAGTCCTCTAACCCTTTCTTCAATACTTCCACAGCACTTCCTTTGTATGTTTGTATTCTGAAGTTCATTTTAGTTTCTGCGGGATGAGGGACAGTGTAACCACAAAATTGGACTTCCGGGCTGTAATGTAAAAAGGTTTATATTATAACGGAGGTGACACATTTGTGGAGTTGCAGTTCTGGAGTTTTATATCTCTGCAACATGAGAGAAGAATAAGAATACTAGTAAATGAAAGAACAATAATAAAAGAGAAAGTACTAATAATGGGTTCATTTTTAAGTACAGTTTAGTCATGAAGCTTGTACAGCTTTTTTTTTCAGGTATTTCTAGTTCAACACAACCATTTTCAGCTTGCAATGTCTTTCCTATTTTATTTTTTATTTTATTTCTTGACCTGTGGAGCATTGAAATATTCAATTAAAAAATAAGACAAGATGTCAAATTGTTAGTGTAATGCAGGAGCCAGACACGAGTTCACATAAGTGATCAAAAAAGTGTTCACATGCGTGGCACGGGCATTTGATACTGTTGTCATATATTTGATCACTTAAGTGCGCTTTGCCGTTCCATGTCGGTTTTTTGAGCGCACGTCAAAGGAATCAAAGTCCAAATGTTTGTGTGCCTGCCACACTGCGCGAAGCACGGTTGCGCGAGCATCGCCGTGGAGAGAGGTCGTGCGTAAACAACCAAACGAACTAACGATGGAGTGGAATAATGAGAGCGTTTTCGAGTTTATAGAGGCTGATGAGTTTGTTTTAGCTGGTTTTTTTTATTTATTTGCACGTGTAAAAAATAATTACACGCACATAAATAATATAAGCAAACTGGACCAATTCATCGTCCATGTTTTGTGAAGTCTATTTGAAAACTGTGAGCTCAAAGGAGTGATCAAATCTTTGAACACATATCTGGCAGCTACAACAATATGTGACCGAATGTGTCAGTAAAGTCTTCAAAGAAGTGATCACTTCTTCGAACTCCTGTCTGGCGCCGGCATAATATTTTTGAATAGTTATACTTACTATCGTGAAATGATACATTTTAAAGCATTTCCAAGAGTGTGGCCTTCATCTTGGAAAACAAATGTGCGGCAATTCTGACCTCCATCTTCATCTCCGGGTAACTGAAATTCAATAACAAGAACAGGTTCGCTAATCATGGTTGCATAAAATGAATAGTTCTAATTGTCCAAATAGGGCAAAACTGAAACCTGGTAAATAGATTATGCCAAATATTTAAGGATTTTTCATTATATTATAAGCGTGTTGCCTAGAACAGTAAGATTACTTGGGATACTTCAAGATAAAACCTTTCCTTTGTAATAAATCGTGAAGGAAAGGAGGGACACACTTCTCTATGCGGCACCAGCACATTGAGTAGCCAAGATCAAGATTTAGGTAAGTTAGGTTTATTGTGTAAGAATATCAGAATGGTATCCGAAAATTAATTATTGTCGTTTTCGCTGAGTTTTCACGATGCAATGGGCCATTTGGCAAAATTTTGACATCCCCGCCATTAAAGATTTGGGATAGTTTTCATCACTTCCTCCATTTGATAGAAAAATCCTCTTTTGTGAAAGAAAGAAGATGTTCTCACTGAAATTACTGGTTGGAGGAGCAATACATCCCATTAAATTAAATAACTATAAAATTAAATTAAATTATACCTCTGAAATAAGCATTTCGTTAAATCTGTACAATTCCTGATAAATCCTATGTAAACCAGACGCAAATCAAACGTATTCAATTTATTACTACAGAACTTTTCGAATGTTGTGACAGGTTGTGACAGTTTATTTTGGCACATGGTTTCAGTGTTGCCTATGTTGCCTAGTTTTAAAAATACAGGACAGGTAAGAATATATTTTTTTTCGTAGAAAATAATCACTTTTGTAGTTTGATATTACATTATTTTAACTGCACAAGCACTTGGTTTTTTCCATTCATTAAAAAAAAATACGTAAGTATTCACAAACCGGTTTTGCTTAGCTTAAGCTTCATCAGGGTAATTTTTTTCAAAGGTTCATTATTTTAAAGTTTTAAACCCTGACGAAGCTCGAGCTAAGCGAAACCGGTTGGTGAATAAATTAAAAATAAATAAGTGCAAACAAAGTGTTATTTTAATAAATACAGTTTTCCCTACATTTAGTACTCACCCAGAGTACCTGTCATTGTTTTATATTCCAGACGTGGCTACGAACTAAGTTTGACGTTCGTGATCGTTTGACATTCGGAAAATTCGGCTTAGGTTATGTTTGTGATGTGTACCGTTCATTATTATTGAAATTAAAATGTTTTATTTGCAAATAACCACTGTCCTCATTTACGGAGCATGCCTCGTAATATCTGCATTTTTGCTGGTAGGTTGATAAAAAAAGTGACGTGTAAATATTTTGATGAGATGTGCAATTTTTTTTAATGATTTTTGCCTTGGTTTGTAGATGTGCTTGATGCTTCTTATATGTGATAAGCCCTACCCAAATTATAAGAGGCATCAAAAAGAGAAATATTTCAAGGATTACCGATCCGGAGAAGATGTAGAATTCCCTTCTTTAGATGACTCACCAACTGTGAATTTGAGTGTGGTTGTCCCTGCATTTGATGAAGAAGTAAGATGTAAGTATGCTTTACCTATTTCTTCTTCTTCTTCCCCTTGTCCTATTCGGGTCGGGGACCCACTGCATCGACAAGGCTCCTCCATACGTCGCTTTACCTTACATTCAATATTTAAATGTTAAACAATCAATGTTTTAAACATTTAAATTCTACCCTTCAATTAATTAGTATCTTCTGTTTACATTTAGATTCAGCTGTTTAAAGTTTTTACAAAGTGAATATAAAACGTTTCTAGAAAACGTGTACTTCTTGAAACCTCACGCGTGAGAAGTAGCAAACATGTTTATATTTGTGTAATGAATTTTTTATTTATTTCAGTACCACCGATGCTAGACGAGTGCATACTGTTTTTGGAGAATAAAGTTAAAGAGAATAAGAACTTCAGTTATGAGATAATTGTAGTGAGCGATGGAAGCCGGGACAAGACTGTAGAGGTGGCGAGTGAATACTCCAAGAAACATGGTGCTGATAAAGTTCGAGTTTTGGACCTCATTGAAAATAGGGGCAAAGGTGGTGCAGTTAGATTGGTGAGTGTAAAATATATTCTCCAAAACTTTAGTAAAGCTGTCTCTCATTATTCACATTTTGGTAGAATTGTCAAATAACTTCTAGAAATCACTTTTAACTTTTCATGCTCCAAAAGTACCAATCGGATAGGAAAAATATGTTTTCATTGAGTGCCGGCATATCCAATTGGTCATCTGAAACAATAATTTCTGTTTGTGAGATTTTTACCCTCGGCACACTACAGAGTTTGCGGGAGCTTAGCATTTCAAAGGTTAAGATGTTATCTAACTTATGAGAGTTTTCTGAATCTGTCACTAGCGGTTTGGAGTCAAACCAGTGATTTTTTAAAGATATTGTAAATCTTTCCACAAATTCATAGATCTTCAAAATACGTTATAATGTTCCTCCCAGCGTGCAAAATTATATTTGATCTAATTTGTCTTGCTTTCTTTAACAAAATTGTTTATTGTTGTACATGACCTAACCTAAATTTTTATTTGAAATATGGTTATTCCTGAGATTACTGTCTATTTACTTTAAACCTACTTCAGTTACTTGGCTTTGTAAATTAATTTAACCTTTAATCTTTAAAAGCCCCTGGATTTAAATATATTGTTTTTTTTCAAATTACCTGTGTAATGGTTCATTTGTATTCTGTCATGGCAAATAATGAATGTTCTTAAAATTTGAAGTGTTGCCACACTTCTAATTTCCATATTTTTTTCCTTATATATTTATTTTCTCTTTCCCATTATTATACTGTTTTTTTTTCCAGGGGGTGATGAGTGCGCGGGGGGCTTTGATCCTTTTTGCCGATGCTGATGGAGCGACTAGATTCTCAGATTTTAGTAAATTGGAAGGTAGTCTGACAAAGTACTGCGGCAAGAATTACATCACGGAGCCACAGGTCGCTGCGGAGAAATCTGCCATAGGTATTGGATCAAGGGCACATCTTGAAGACGAATCTATTGCCACCAGGAGTATGTTTAGGTAGTATTATTAAATTCCCTTTGCATTGTTAAAATATTTTTTAATTTCGATCAATAAATTATGAACATTTTTTAGCCAATAGGGTATTTTCACAAACGAGGGATTCTGTTGAAAATGTATTGATTATTTAAAATACATTTTTCTGATTTTAATCATCGTACTAAAAATGTTTGTTTTTTACGTTTTCATTCTAATTTATTCATTTTAAAAACGCTTAAAAACCAACGAAACCAAAACGGCCCGTGATTGCCAACTACGCTTCGTTCGCATGTCATCAAACAAACAAAGTAGTACTGTCGGAAATTTTTCAAGAATGATCGACCATTATGATGTCACACGTCGAAAATGCCGTTTTGGCGGGATTACAAAAATGGCCAACTTAATCTCGCTGTAGAAAATTTATTCGACAACATAAAAATAAAATAAAAATGCCTTAATAATCGTAATTTTTTGCTTAATTTTTTTAAGCAATAAAAAAAATTGTGGAAATTCCCTATTTACGAAATATTTTTTCATAAATTTTGGGTACTTTGACCAAGCTAACAATTCATCACAACATTCAGACTGATGCCGCCCTTAATATTAACTGTAAACTGACTAATCTGTTTGTATGAAGCACCTAAACTCTGAAACGGTGAGCCTCTTCGTCACGCTATTTAATTTATTTTTTGTCTGTAAATTTATTTTGGTTTTAAAATTTGCAGGACTGTGTTGATGTATGGATTCCACTTCTTGGTTTGGCTGTTTGCTGTGCGCGGAGTAAGAGACACTCAGTGCGGATTCAAGGTTTTCACCAGACAAGCGGCAAGAATTTGTTTCACAAATATGCACGTTGAACGATGGTGAGTTGTTTTTATTTAATAAATTAAAATATATATATAAGGGTATGTACCCATGCTACGTGACCCTTTCAGGGGGGGAGGAGGATCTTCAAAATATCACGCATGGTCACAATGAGGGGCTGGGGGCTTAGGTTTTTATCACGTAGTCAATATCTTCTAGGGAAATCTCGCGTTTTTTTCGAGCTACATTCAAATATGGTGTGCAGTGTTTGGCGCTTTTTAAACTCACAGGTGACAACACTGACGTACATATGCCGAGACGTCAGCTGATTGAAAATATAAAGAATATAATAAAGAAAAAAACCATATTTATGAATTACTACGTAAAAACTGAAGGGGGAGAGGGGGGGGTCTTGGAATATACTACACGTGGTCACCGAGGGGGGAGGGGGGGTTAAAAAAAGCAAAAAGTGGGTCATGTAGTATGGGTACGTTCCCTAATCATAAATATACTTATAACCCGTGTATATTTCAAACTATTTTTTTGCTAGCAATGTCTTTTCTGTCATGGTCCAATAATTTTAAATATATATTTACTTCATTGACTTCCATGCATGCTTCATTGACTTCCATAAATCATTTGATAGAGTTAGACATGACAAAATGATTCAAATTCTAAAAACCTCTGGGATAGACGATAAAGTTATAAGGATAATAGGTAATCTTTATTGGAACTAGAAAGCAGCAGTAATAGTAGAAGAATGTCTAACAGACGAAGTAGAAATAAAGAGAAGCGTGCGTCAGGGATGTATTCTTTCACCTATGCTGTTCAACTTATATTCAGAAGAAATATTCAGTGAAGCTCTGCAAGAAGCTACTCAAGGACGTGTTATAAATGGGAAGATTCTGAACAACCTGCATTATGCAGATGATACGGTACTTCTACAAGTAACATTGAGGATCTACAACTTCTGCTGAATCAAGTAGTGAAGACTTGTGAGAATTTTGGGTTAGAACTGAATACAACTAAAACAAAATACATACTCATAAGCAAAAATAATGCAGTTGACTTGAATGACAATCTTTATATTACTGGAACGAAACTAGAGAAGGTAAAAAGTATTGTATACTTGGGCTTCAATTTAAATGAAAGATGGGATCCTTTGGTTGAAATCAAATGCCGCATTGGGCAAGCTCGTGCAATCTTTAACTGCATGAAAAAGATATCCTGCAGTCACAATCTCAACCTTGGATTACGAATGCGAATGGTCAGATGCTATGGTTTTCAGTATTATTTTATGGAAAGGAAGCATGGACAATTATTGAGGAACTGATAAGGCGACTTGAGGCATTCGAGATGTGGAACTACAGAAGAATACTCAAAATAAGCTGGATGGACAGAGTTACAGATGAAGATGTTATGGTTCGGATGAATAAAGAAAAAGTTATTAAAACAATAAAAATCCAAAAATTTCAATATCTCGGACACGTGATGAGACATCCGGAGAAGTACGAGATCTTGCATCTCATAATGCAAGGAAAGATTGCCAGAAGACGGGGCCCTGGAAGAAGGAGGACATTGTGGCTGAAAAACTTGAGACAGTGGCTTGGCCAGTCTACTGTAGAGCTGTTCCGGGCCGCAGTAAACAAAGTCCGCATAGCCAACATGATAACTAACGTCCAGAAGGCACGAGAAGAAGAAGATATATTTATTCTCAACAAACTAAAACGAGAAGCCAAATTGATTATTTTGTGTACTTCATTTGAACAAATAAGAAAAAAGAGTATACATACCCCTATATATATATATATATATAAAGGGGGTAAAGTGCATTAACTCTGGGAGAGTGCATTAATCTTTTACATGATGGTAGGAGTAAAAAAGATAAATACCTTTTTCCGAAATTCCAACTTCTTTTTTCCCATACAAAAAGACGTACATACTAAAAATCCTTAGTGGGAGGTACACTTAAATTCAACAAGGCAAAGTTGAACTTTTTTTATTGGAACGTATCCATAAAAACCATATGTAAACAGTAACAGGCCGCGACGAAAATGAAGTTACACTTAACAATAAAATTATTACACACTTTTAACCAATGTCATTGCTTTTGACTAATTTAAGACAATTTCAAAATGACCTCTTTTGCTTGTAGGCAAGCACGAAAACGAATATTATTAGTACAGGAAGGTCGTTAATCAAGAAATGCGGGTAGTGTCATCACATGTGATCCTATTATTTGGTTAGGAGCATGGATTTAACAAAATCGCACAAAAGAAAAACAATTTTATCAGTAAGGTTAGTTTACAACTAAATAGACAAGAACCGTGATGACGTATTGAAACGTCATTGACAACATTAAACTAAAGACGCACTGAACAAACATTTTATTTTAAGTACTCGTCTTAATAAATACACACTAGTTAAAAAAACACAAAATTCAAGTCTTATTTCTACTGCTTGCTTCTAAAATGCCAATTTCATTTTTTCACCATATATCTTTTTGCAATTTGCCTCAAAACTTGGCTGTCTTTAGAATTCTAAAAGAATCTTTTGGTTTAGAGAAAGGATTTTTTCGATTTTAGGGGGTAAATTTTATACTAGAAAATTGTTTTTCTTAAATTTAAAATTTACTAAAAAGAGGAAACTCTACACCGGCCCTGTGAAATTTGAAAAAGTGACATTGGCAATTTTAGAAGCAAGTCACAGATTTATGAAAGTACAAACAATAATCTCACTGTGTTTGATTCCAGGGCATTTGATGTTGAATTATTGTACATCGCCCAGCACTACGACATTCCCATTGCAGAGGAGGCAGTCTACTGGACTGAGATCGATGGCTCCAAGGTTACTCCTGTGTGGTCCTGGCTCCAGATGGGCGGGGACCTCGGCCTCATCTACCTGCGATACCGAATAGGAGCTTGGAAGCTAAAGAAGGCTGAATAGTTTTACCAATTTTTAAATGAGTTCCAAACAGATAATGCTATATTTTTTTTAATCAGCCTTCTGGTGTATTTGAATATAGGCCTTTCTCAAAAGTCACCCATCCACAATGGTCATCAGTCTTACCTTATTTGTGTTCTGGCATCTTTAGACAAAAGCAAAAGTCACCCATTCAATGGCAATAGTCCTCTTTAGGTCATCAGCCCATCTTATTTGCCATCTGGCATCTTTGGACATAGGCTTTTCTCAAAAGTCACCCATCCAATAACAAAGGTCCTCAGGTCATCTGTTCATCTTATTTTATTTTTGGCATCTTTGGACAAAAGTCTTTCTTAAAAGTCACCTATCAATGCTGCAGTCCTCTTAAGGTTATCAGCCCATCTTATTTGTCATCTTGCATTTTGGACATAGGCTTTTTTAAAAAGTCACTCATCCAATGACAGTGGTCCTCTTAAGGTCATCAGCCCATCTTATTTGTTACCCGGCATTTTGGACAAACGCTTTTCTCAAAAGTCACTTATCCAATATCCACTTTAGGTTGTCAGTACTTCTCTTTTGTACGTGGCTTTTGCTGCTATTTCTTAATAGAATATTATTATTGTTTATATGGCAACGGTCTGAACGGCTCCCATAGGTACTCAGGACATAGGCGCATTACCATCTCACATGTTTACCTTTATTTCCTTAATGGTAGCCCAGTCATTATAGTCAAATTCATTAGAATTGGGTATTTGGCGATGATTTAGTTTCCGCAATGTGGTTTCCAGATATCTGAGCCTTCTTTCCATAAAAATGGAAGGCCATTGGCACCAATTAATTTAATTTAAGTTAAATCAGTTTTTCTTCTTTTCCAATCGACGCTGCCTTTGAGCGATATTTTCGGAGTAATAAGATTCTCCTTTATGGTACCAAAAATGATCTGTGTCTGGTTGTATGACCAAGCCTTATGATATAAAGTTATTGCAGTTTATGTTCACATTTTTTTCTAGTGTCAATTTCTTTTGAATGCTGTGTTCGCCTTTAGTATTTTTTATATCGATGGATCCGCCAATTTAGTGTGTTTTAATTTGTGTTATGCACCTTTATCATTCCTTGTGCGTTACATTCTTAATGCATTTTTTTTTTATTATTATTTATAATTTAAGATTAATGAGTTGATTCTGTTTGAATGCTACGAATGATTGCAAGGAAATAATATTTGGTTGAATTGAAATACATTTAATACAAGTTTAAATGATACCTTATTTACATGCAAAGTAAAATATAAGCCATCAAGTTTTTTTTGGCAAGAGCTTCGTTGCTTGAACATTCACAATGAGATCTGGTGCATTTTTTTTGTCAGTTTCACATTTACAATTTGAGTATAATATTAAGAGGCTTAAATTTTTATTGAAGCTTTATTAGCAGATCGAAGAGCTTTAAGAGTGAGATTTATTAAAAAAAAAAATTCACTATCAACTGATCAGATATCAAATTTGAATACTAACCCATTGAAATTATAAATTTCTAAGGGCATTTAATAGCTAATCGTAGAAAAAATCACTTGGGATATTGCTGCTCATACTCCTGTTAAATTTTTTTCAAAATTTCGACGATGAAAATTAAACTGTTTTAAAAACCCCATATGTTATTAGGGTTTTTACGGCATTCTCTACATAATACAACTGAAATAAAATAAAATTTTAGTGTGTACTTTTGTTTGCTATGTTTTTAACTGCCATTTTAAAATAAGGAATGCATTTTATTTTCAGAAAAGTTTTTTATTTTATAATCTAAATTATATTTTAATTGTTTTTTTTTTGGCAAATTGTATGTCCTTCTCATTGTTATTATTTTAGACAATGAACTATGACTGTAAAATTATGAAAAATTTATATTTTCTTGAATAAATTTATATCTTAATGAGCACTGTTAGTTGTTTTGGTCATGAATGTAATGAATGGAGAGTGGTTTTATATTTATTTTATTTTTAGTAGCCAAAGCACAAATTTACTACTTATATTTTTTGAGAACATGTTGTATAAATTTTTATTATGTGCATGTTAATAAATAAACTTGAACACTATTTTACTGTTTTACTGCTTTATTCATTTGATTGTGTGCTTACTCTGTCAATCCCTTGAAATGACGCAGCTGTGACATTAATACATAGTTAAATAAAAAGCCGCTTTGAATAACTTGAAGAGGGTATCCTCAAGGTAAAGATGGTCCTAATAGAGCTATTCAAGCTAACAGCCGAGCACAACAAGTTGTGAGGACATTAAATAATGTTGCCATGCTCTTATACGTTACGGTAGATAGGTACAGTATCGTCTCAATAATCCGAACAATTAAAAACTGAGCCTGTTCGGTTTAACGAATTGTTATCTTTAAGAACAGCTGGATTTTTATTTGAAAGATTGACATTTTCCGCAACCTTTTAATGTAGGTGCTACACAGTTGAAAATTTTATTCTTTTTAAGATTCAAATTGGATTCTGTGGATTTACCAATGTTATATTGAAGCCCGGTATATCAACTGCTTTTAATCTCAGCTCGGATGGATGTCGAGGTTAGCACGGAACTTATTATCGCGCTATTTCCGCATGGGTAGGCAGAGAGGACAGACAGCCAAACAACTCGGTTTTGGCACACACCCCTTGCCTCATTCACGTTCATACATCGTCTCGTACATACCCTTCTGTTATTCTGATTTATGACACGGCCCAACCGAGGCCAAACTTCTGCTAGAGACCTAGGGCTCCAACGTCAGGGGGGGGGGAGGGGGCCCCCGGCTGAGGGACTATATATTTTTTGTTTGACAAAATATTTAAACACATTTTCTAGGCCCCCAGCATATTACATTCAGTACATTCCAAAACCATACACATTGAAGATCCGGGTAGGGGAAAAAATATTTCCCTTTTTTACATAAGCCGAAAATATTGCTTGAGCAATGTCGAAGGACTTAGCTAGCAGATGATTGAACTTTCGACACCTGGGTGGGAATCCAACGCATTTGTCCAATCGACAACTAGCCGGTTAAGTTGTTAATGTTATAAAGGTTTCCGTTTTAAACAAGTCTAAAATAATTCCACTATTCTAAAAAAATACAAACAATTATAAAAAAAATAATAATCAAGAAAAAAGAAAATACTAAAAGATTTCCTTGTTTATAGGATACTGTAATAAATATAAAAATTGAAAATTTCTTTCCTCTCCGACCGAGAAAATTTTTCGCCTATGTTACTTCGCTCTCGTCACTTACTTGTTAGGGATCCCTGTGGCGGTGGGCGGGAGGGGGTGGGGGGATTATAAAATATAGGATTTTCATGTTTTTTTTGCATGTTCTGAGAATGCTCTTAATATTTTAGATGGGTTTGAAGTTACCTAGATCGATGTGAATATTGTGAATATCGAATTGAGCTTAGAGACTAATGTCACCCCCAAGTCTTCGCTTCTGTCAGCTGTTATTATCGAGTCGTTCAGAGCATATTCAGTGGTCATTATCATACTAATTATACTTATTATTTTAGTCTGTCTAGTCCATCTACGTCTGGCAAGGTCAGCATTGCATCATCTAATCTTTAATTCCTATCTCACGAATGATTAACACCTTGATGTCCAAATTTTATATTTATTTAAATTCTTTTTTTAAGTCGGTTCCTCGTTGCCGATGATCGTGACCCCTACTCCGATTTCCATTGTGGACAAGGCTCCTTCATTCCTTGCGGTTTTGTGCTATGTGAAGAGCTGAGGACCCCGAGTACCAGACCAGCCAGTGATAATTACTACTCCAGCGCATTCGTGACCTTCCTCTGCTTCCTCTGCCATCCAATTTGTCAGTAACTAATAGTTTCTCCAAGTAGGAGTCATCATTTTAACCAGCAATAGGGTATTTCCAAGTATTTTTTTTATTGTTTCAAAAATTAAGTAAAAATTTTGATTATTACGGCATATTTATTTTATTTCTATGTTGACGAATAAATTTTCTACAGCGAGTCTAAGTTTACCATTTTTGTATTACCGCCAAAACGATATTTTTATCGTGTGACGTCATAAGCGTTAGCCGGATGTGAAAAAATTCTGACGGTAGTACTTTGTTGTTTCTTGACGTGCGTATTTGGCACCGCTGCCAACCACTGGCCATTTTGGTTTTGTCGATTTTTGATAGTTTTTAAAATGAATGAATTCGAATGAAAATATAAAAAACAAACATTTTTAGTAGGATAATGAAAATCAGAAAAATGATCTTTAAATATTCCATACATTTTCAACAGAATCCCTCATTTGTGAAAATACCCTATTGACACATTTGTGCGTTTGGCTACCCTTGGAATCCTGAGAATTTTTCTACAGTACCACATTTCGAGGTCGTCTTACCGCTTTCTTTCGTTTGCTCTGAATATCCATGTTTCCACACTGTATAGAAATATGGGAAAAATCAACGCCCAGACGAGACTCTTCTTGATGGTTTTCGCTATGCCTCTGTCACTCCACATCTTTTGCATTTTTCTCATGGCGTCTTTTATTATACACATTCTTCTTTTCACTTCTATTTCACTACCTCCTTCATCACTCATGGACGAGCCTAGGCATATAAAGTCGTTCACCGTTTCTAAGTCTGAGAGAATTATTTGTTCTTACAAAGGTGTTTGCCCTGTCGATAAAAAACAGCCTTGTTTTTATTTAAATAATATCTAGTAAATAAACAAATACACAAACAATGAATACTTACACATCTACATACAGGGCATAACGCTTAACAATTCATAGCTACGTGCCCAAGAGATTTTAACCAGCGATTCCACAGCTTATTTGGTTTACAAATTATGGCAGTTTGGTCACGATTTTTTTTATTTTGTTCAATAACCTATTTGAAAACAAAACTTTTTTTCACAGAATACAATAATCAAAAATCAGGGCGATCGAAATTAATACACCCGGGCTTGAGCGTGTTAATCACCTCCATTAAAATACCTAACACATAAAATGAATAGTCAATACATTTTTTAGATTAAAAAAAAGAATAGCTTCTCATAATATTAAATATCCACATTCGTGACTTTTTACACATACCTACATTATAAATTCGAACTCATTAAACTGTCACTCGCGAGAGATGTAACCTCATAATATAATATATGTGGGCGTGGCCTATTGTGTAGCTCCCCATACAATCGCATATAGCGGGATAGGACGTTTCAATTTTATTTGACAACTCGACACTTGGAAGCATATTGAGAAGTGTGAACCTTCTTTCAACAAGTTTTTTCAAATAATTTTCTGGTTCAATAAAAGTTGATCAACTATTGAAAGGTCTGAACCCGCTAATACAGATAGAGTCGTCATAGACAGATAATAAAATGAATATATCTGTGACGGTTCTGTGGGATTGCATGGCCACGCCCACAGTTATTTTGGATTATCATCTCTCGTGTGTGACTAGGTTTATAGTGGAAAACTTAATATTATTCTACACAATACTATTCTCGTTACAAAATAAAACTACTGTTTACTTTGGAAGAAACACATTTCATACTTTTGAAATTGAAATAATTATAATGAATTTTTATAATTATTAATTACTATTTCAAATTTATATCATGTGTTCCATTATATTTAATATTTGTTTAAGTGATGTAATAATTTACTTATAAATAAAATATTAATATATTTCACAGTTGCCTAATGTGACTCTTGAAAACATGAAGGTCAATTGAAAATATTGTCAATTTATAATGTATTTAAAATTTATAGCATTCCGGAGGTGGACTGTCAACGAAATAAATTAAATTTTTAATTTTTTTGTTTAGTACAAGATTATACATTTATTACTTATTATTTATAAAATGTTTTGACTGCCCTAAATAGTGTTACTTTTTTATGTGAACACGGCACAAGGGTTTAAACTGCTCCCAATCGTCTGGAGCCAGTGAGACTATACTATATCCCACAATTGGGGTATGTTGTGAGACTGAAGGTAGTGGGGAGGGGAAACAGATGGAAAAGAGGAAGGTGGGAGAGTACCTGGCTATTTAGATATGGTCACCAAACACGGTCAAAGCTATTTCAAGCAACGTTTCAATTCCGAATGGTGGTCTTACCCCTCGACCACGGTTGCCGTCAAAATTACTTTTTAAGTTACTGTTACTGGTTCCTTCTAGATTGGAGACTTTCGTGGTTCGTTTCAGAATACAAATCCGTGTGATGTATTTTATTATTTGCAGGAACCATGCGTTTTCGTATTTATAAAGAAAGGTGGTACCTTAGAATATTTTTTGGATTTATTTTTTTGTTTTATTTATTAATTTTTTTCTATACATACATTATATATAAAATCTTTTGGCTGCCCAACTAGGAAGAATCCCGTTTTAGGGCAGACAAATTAGGATGATATATGGAACATATGGAACGTGTCTTGTACAAACAAAAATAAATGGAAGAAATGAAGAGAAGGGAAAGAATAAAAATAAAAAAGATAAAAAATAAGAATCAAAAAAAAAAATAGTAATAAAAAAAATTTAAGTTTTAAATACAATAACTGTTGTTTGTTTAGCACAGATATGGAAATAATATAAAAATAATAATAATGGGTATATACTTAATAACAAATTGAAACAAATTATAACAAACCAACATATAAACAAACTAATGTTTGCATTGCACGTAACTCTTCAAACAGTCCATTTACATGTGTTGGATAAAATAAAAAGAAGGAAAAAAAAGAGAAGAGACAGGATAAAATGAAATAACTAACCAATTAAAACATAAAGATTTGTTCCAGTAATTTATTTTATTTTGTTAGTTTAATAACTCAGGTCCGGGGCGTACGTCATTCCTATGTCTACCTACGTTAAATTGTCATGAAAACAAGCTTATGTGCCCAAGAAAAGCGTATTCTAGTTGGGTATTATAATGCGATTACTGAACAACGATTAATTTATGGTTATTTCGGAAAACGTATCGCCGACAACTACTTACAACGATTCGAGGATGTTTACATTACTTTATCTCTATAGCCACTTTTACTAAAATTTTATGATTTTTGTGTAAAATTTGTATTGATTTAGATTAGATAATATTACGTAATATACATTATAATTTAAGTCACAGAGATAACTATGCCGAATTTTTAAACTCACTACATGGTACATACGCACGATAATGAGCCTCTTGCATGATTTTTGCAACAGCCTTAAAAAAATAGTGTGAATAGATTTTTGTAATGAGAATGCTAGAAAACACTTCGGTACGGTATTTAAAAGATGAAAAGACTCAATTTATTTAAATACAAAGTAAGTATTTAATTTATTAATTAAATAAATAAGGCTATATAGCTTAAAGTAATGCTGATATAGGAACTAGCCTTAAAAGTAGAATTACTAAACAATAGTGGTAGGTATTTAAGTCTTACAGATGGGAAGGGCTTTTCCAACTAGATTCAAAGAAAATGTATAACAATGGCTGTACAACAAGTCCAAATTCAACAAACCAAAATATTTACATTACGTAATAAATTAAGAACAAACACAAAGGACACACATCAGCTAGTATAGTATAAAAATGAATCCTTCTTTGTTCGTCCCTTATGCGGTATCTAAAGCATTCGTCCAATTGCAATGAAACTTAACGGTAACTTGTCGTGTACACGCCCGTAAGGTTTCTGTATATAGTGTAAGTGAGCTCTACCGTTATAAAATTATTTCCTTTACCATTCATCTGATTGGGATGAAACTTTGGTAAGTTGTTACGTGCACACCGCGAATGTTTCAATACATAATAGTGGGCTCGTTATGAAATTTGTATAAATTTTTTACAATAAGTAGCGCGCAAGTTGTTTTAAAAATGAATGTATTTCATATAGATGGAAAGGAAACGCAGGAGGGAGAGGGAAACTCGGGAGGTGTGGTCGCAGGTGACGCGGGAAGTGGGACACGGGAAGGCGGGGAAGAAGGGAGGGGAACGAAAGAGGGAAAGGACACGATGTGGAGGGGTTGACGGAGGGGTGGGGGGCGAGGAAGAAGCAGAGGGAAGGATTGCAAAGGAGAGATAACAGCGGAAGGCGATAGCAGGAGTAAATTTGGGAAATCCATGCGTCTCACACGGACAGCTGTGAGAGGTATGTGCATTGTAAACGAGGAAGGGAGAGGCGGGGAAGGTATAAGGGGAACGCTTGAGCGAAAGATGGGAACGTGAAAGGGGGGCGTCACGGGAGAGGGGGAAGGCGGGGAAAGTAGATGGGAGGGAAAATGGGATGGGAAGGGGAAGAAACACACTGATAGGGGGTGACGAAGGAGACGAGGGAGGGGCAAACGGAGGGATTCCAAAAGAGTGCAACTCAAGCCGGGTACTCGCTAGTAGTTCATAAAAAAATAATTTGATTTCGAAGTCATTAAGAACGAAATATTAACAAAATTCAATGCATTTGAAAAAACGACTGAAAAGAAAAAAAAAAAAAAAACGCCACCACAGAAATCTATCCCGAAAATAGTACGTAAGAGGCTCACTAATAGCCCACGTAATGTTATCTACGGCTAGTCTACGTTCCTCACACTAAAATTCATTCAAGTTACATTGCACCTCATCTGAGGTGGTCCGCAAAATTTCACTCGCGGATTATTTATAATAAAAAAAAACAAAAAATTGTACTTTTTTTTAAATTTAGAGTTGAAACTTTAACAACATGATAGTGTTTGTGATTTTATTTGTATCGTGTGTCCTGACGGCCTACTTGTATTACACAAGAAACTTTAACTATTGGAAAGACCGAGGAATATTTTATGTAAAACCTACACCATTTGTTGGAAATTTAGGCCCTATATTTACGTCAAAATATTCTATAGGAGATTTTTTACGAAAAATTTACGAGTGAGTATAAAATTTTATTGTAACAACAAAGATGACTTCACACCACTTAAAATCGATGTATATTAGTAGTTTTTTTAAAAACCAGTTTTTAAGTACATATTTACTTTGGCGCCGCCAGAATCTGGCGATTTTACGTTCCCGAAAAATAATTTAATTTGTTAATGTTATTCTTAAATTTGGATGATATTACATTTAAAAAAAAACGTTAAAGGGAGTTCTATGAATAAAAATTTTGCCAAGAATTAAAAATAAATGAAAATTTAAAATCGAATATTTGCTTTTACTGTTTTTTCTAGCTAAAATATAATACAATTTAGATGTAAATTGAAATACACTTATAAGACTGTTTGTTGTCTTTAGGTTTTAAATGACAAATAAAACAATGTGTTGCTCTGGAGTATAAAGAAACGACAATTTAAGTTTATTTGTCATATAGAGGTTGTTTTTATAATGTTTTATAAATATCAGCCACATAACATAGTGTAACCAATAGTAATGTTGAAAAAAAACAATAGAATAAAATAAAATTCATAATTCAAATATAAAGGAATCCTAGATATTTCTAGGTAGGTACTTAAATACTAGGTAGGTACTCTTATTCCTTTACACACTATTTCTGGGTTATCAGTAACATAGCGTAATAAGTAATAACGTATGTGCTAAAATTCAGGTAGCAACAAATTTTCAAACTTTTCTATTAAAATAATTTATTTGATTTTGCTCTTTATTCACAACACCTCTATCTGCAAGTTCTATCGAACTTATAAATAGTTAATTTATCATCGTGATTTATTTTTAAGGTATTATGCCGTTGCACTACCTGATTATTTAGCTAATATTTCGGACAGCCGACAGTGTTCATAATCTGAAATGGGAAAGTGTGTTTGTTTGTCCTTCTTTCACGTCGCAACAAAGCGACCGATCGACGTGATTTTTGCACATGGATAATAAGTGGACTGAGAAGTAACACATAGGCTACTTTTAATCCCGGAAACATTTTTCATTTCCGCGGGAAAAACCTTGACACAGTAATTTCTCACTAATACCAAGCGAGGGAAACCGGGGGTAAAAACTATACCAATCTATAATTGAATTCGGCTTTAACATACTCGTATCTAATCTAGAGTGGCGAACAAATTATATTCGTTTGTTAATTTATTAAATTATCTGTAGGATGGATATGATTTTAGATTTTCACGGCCAAAAGTATTTTTGTTATTTATTTTTGGGGTGTTATTCAACGTTTCGGACAAAGTGTCCATCATCAGGGCAGATGTGTTCACCACATGTACAACACATCTGCCCTGATGATGGGCACTGTAATGTTGGCTAAAGAAAGAGATAGCGTAACACGGCATAACACCCCAAAAATAAATAACAAAAATATCTGTAGGATGTTTTAATTTTCAAAATATTACCACAAAAGACCTTATATTATCTTTAAATGGGTGATTTTGTTTAGGAGATGTTTGGCAAATTGATCTGATAAACGATTTTATTTTTTAAATCTATTGTTATTAGTTATTACTTATTATATTACAAATTATTGAACTGGCCAGTTTTTCCTACACGTAACGCTATATAACATGCTGGACAAACGAATGCGTCTGAATTTACGAGTGTCGCAATTTTTTCGTTTCGGTAAGTAATTAATTTTATACGAGTGTAGTCCCAAATGTATTTTTTTTTCTCGCGAAAGAGAATATTTAGGTCACAAATTTTGAGAATGTTTGCAAATAATTTATTTGTTGGTTTATTTATTTAAATATTTTTCTAGGGATCACGAAAATGAACCATATGTCGGAATTTTTCTAGTCGACAAGCCTTGCCTGGTGGTGAGGGACTTCGATCTTGTTAGCAGAATTTTTAAGCAAGATTTCAATTATTTCGGTCAGAGAATTTTAGAAATTTCCAAGAAAACCGATACTTTTGGATCCAAAGCGTGAGTAAAATACAGTCATAATTCGACATACACACGGAGTAAAATGTTATTCTAAAATACGATAATTTTATTAGTAAAAACGGGACTGAAGTTCTTAAAACAAATTAACAGTGTTTCAATCTTTATTGGCGGGAAAATGTAAGAATAATTTGTTGGTATACGTACGAAATTACGTATACCAACAAATTATTCTTACATGCTCCCGCCAATAAACATTGAAACCCCGTTAATTTGTTCGTAAGAACTTCAGTCCCGTTTTTACGAATAAAATGATCGTATTTTAGAATAACATTTTTCTCCGTACAGATTTGTTAATTTTCTACTAATACAAGTATGTTCCTGTTATAAAAAATATTATATAACATCAAGAAGACACTCATAACAGGTTGAACCAGGTCCGGTCTACAAAATAAAATTATAAAATGTCTGATTATATCCAACCATAACATTGGTAGGTAAATGAAATTAACAAACTTTTATTAACATTATTAAATGCATATTATCAACATTTTTTATATAATTTTTACATTAGCTCCACACAGGAGGCTCTGGGGAAAATAATTCCTCTCAGGGCTGATGTTATCTTTGGGGTTGCTTTGCGGAGGGTTTTTTCAGGAAAGGAAGGAGAGGAAGTTCAGGGAAGGAAAAAAGGGGGAAGGGGTAGAAATCTGGGGATCAGCATGTCAAAAGGTCTCCCTCAACCAGTCTCAAATCCTCGCCCCTTATTCGGGCACCTCCGCTAAGTCACCAAACGTAACGAAACATACATGGTGACCTATGGAGGTATTGGTAATCCAATACATGGCTCCCTTGGCGGCGGTAGCCATACCTCATTACCATATTGACAGTTTGTTTCAATACCAATGACTTTTATCCAGCGCAATAAATAATGATTATTTTTATTTATTCAAAATGATCCTATAAAGATAATTTTCTATTATTAACATTTTCCTTTGTTTATCCAAATATTTATCATGCTGTTTTTAATTTTAGGTTATTCTCTATCCATGGCAAAGAATGGAAAAACACACGAGCGAAATTGTCTCCAGTATTCACCTCAAAGAAACAAAAGGCTGTATTTGAAGCCATGTTGCGGGTTGCTGATAAATTCGAAAACAAAATCACTAAGGGTAGGTTTACTACCCCATGGGTTTATTGCTAGGTTAACAACTAGATGTACAATTAGGTTTCCAACCAGTTTTGATTGACCACGATCACATATAGATATTTGCATCCTATAATTAACATGATTTATTTTGCATACTTAAAACTTATCTCGTAAATTTGACATATTATCATACAATATAGGGTTGACTTGAACTGCCAATTCTAATTAGTTGTGATAATGTTTTGGAATTGTCTTCATATCAAAGGGTGTAGCACAGTGGAGTAGCGTGCCTTGGAGGGGCCCTGTATCAAAATTAGTTGGGGGACCCAAGGTGGATCCAAACCTTTTTCATTTTCCGTTGCAACTACTCATGTACTACAAAGGGACCTTTGCTGATGCATAGTGGATAAAAACCCCGATTGAAATTATTCATGATCTAGAATGGATTCTTTAAAAATCCACAAGTTTACTCATAGTTGAGAATTCATGTTCCGACTGCAACTCTTCATGTTCTCGAAAGGCATTTAAACAAAATAAATTTACAAATCATGTCTGAATACAAGTTTGAAAAAATGTGTGATCACATGCGACACAAAGTTCTAGCGGAACAAGTGCTAACAAGAGACTGACGCACTGGCGTGGAAGTCCCGGGCCACAAGTGAGTGATTTGAAGATGGAACTTCCCCTTGCGTCACTCGTTATGCGAAATGTCGCTCTTTTATGCAAAAGGAAGCATCTTTTTCCAAATCGGTCTTGCTCGTTATGCGAATTACTCGTTATGGGAGGTACTCGTCATGAGGGGTTCCACTGTATTGTAACTTGCTACTCTCATTTTATTACTTATTAAATTAAATCATTCTTTTATTATACATTTTAACAGTTTTCATTATAGGGGCGATACCACGTTATCCGGTAAATATTGCTCTCCGTGGTTAATCATTGTACTAGGTTATTGACAACTTTTGGGCGCACGCTTAACCCGGAAAAAAAGAGATTTTTTTACTTTTGTCATTTCTGAAGTGAAAACTCTATAGACAATAGACACGTATGACAATTTTTTTTATATGTTTTTCCCGGGAAGCACGAGATTAAATGACATTGTGGATAACATTTTACTAATTTTTGCTTACACACGTTAGGGGCCCCTGTAACCCGGGGGCCCCGTATCATTGATAGGGCTGATATGTCGGTAGCCACGCCCTGGTGTAGCAGCACGTACCCGAAGGATTTTAACCAGCGATTCCTGAGCATATTAATTTGGAGTTCAAAAATTAGATGTCTTTTTGCTGTCCGATGATATTATTTTTCAATCAAAAACTATAAGCAATTTTTTCTCTATCACACGTCGCCACTGATCATACGTGATCACAGTTTTGGAATAAATTAAATAAACACTCCAACTCGTCCGTTGGGACCTATTTATTTTTACGTCATTTTATTTTATTACATTACATTATACTATATCGATTTCATATTTAAAATTTCAGAATTATGTTTCATGTTTCGTACATATAGATATTACACCAAAAAGTGAATTAGCGATTATGGAAGAAAATGTATTATCTATTATTATTATTTACAGAAACGATCATAGATATCAAAGAAATCTCCAGTTGTTTCACCTCTGATATTATTTCTCATGCTGTGTTCAGGAAGAATGGAAGGGCTATCGAAGAACCAGCTACAGATGGAATGAGGAAACTGGGAAATAGGGTAATAACTCAATTATTAATATTTTGAGATTACCCGTGTTTCATATATTTAATTAGCGATTTTTAACGCTTTTTTTTAACTCATTACCTTTTATCTGTCATCAACATTATGAATTATGACACTCCAATCCAGGGTGAGATTTGGCCTCTTGCACATGCTTTTCACGTTTTCTAGTCTTTTGCTTTTTTTCTATATTTTTCTTTTCTTTATTCCTTTCCATCCTGCTCAACTCTTCTTCCAAACACTATGTGTACCTCTTTCTCGGTCTGCCTCTGGGTTGCTCTCGTGATTTTCAGATTTGGCATTCTTTCCAGTCCATCACAGACATTGAGATCTGCAGAATCTTATGATTTGTTCTTACTTTTAGTTTAGCCACCATGTTTTACAACCATAGACAAATGTAGCAACTCGTATTTATTTTAATGCCTACAATTTTTTTTACCAATATAAGGAAAATTATGTACAGCCAATGGTAAATTTAATTATGTAGATATGTACTTTATAAGTATGTATTACAATTATTTAAATTTCTATAGACAACTCAGACTCGTAAATACCATTTATTATTAAAGTAATTAAATAAAACTAGTAAATGGTATTTATTTTTGTAGTTTTTTAAGTAGGTTAACAGTTATCCGTGTTCTAAATAATAACAATGTACGGATAATGAATATAGCGCCGTTTTCGTGAGAAAATCACCTCAAGGGCGCTGTGCCCTTGAGGTGAGAAAAGCAAAGCGCCCTTGAGGTGAGAGGTAAGGGCACATCGTATAATACAATATGTGTACCTAATTGCATTTTATCTAGGTACCACTTAAGTCATAACTCACAATATAAAGTAAAAAATCTAAATATACCATGTATATTATAATCTATTTTTTAATGATATTATTGTAATCATTGTATGACATACAAAATATCTAAGAGAATAACTTGTCATACCGATCCAAACACGAACATACTCTCCAAATGGTTGTACAAAAATGGCGGCGGTTTCCATGGTTATTGTTCAGTTTAAGGCGATCCGCTCACTGAGGCAACTGAAAACTGTCAACTGGCAAATGCCTTTCTATGACAATGTGATGGCCCGCACACTTCACAATCACACAAAAACCCGTTGTCAATGGTAACGCAAGCGGTGACTCGCGATTCACACTGCTGATTGCCGTGGCCGGCCGTTGATAGTTGCCAGCTGTCAGCTGATTGTTCTTCGTCTATGGTTAAACAAGCTTTTTGACCAATCAAGACATAGAAACCAGCCGGTTTTAGTTTGGTTTCGGTTGCCTCGTCAGCGGAGCGCCTAAATGACGAGAAATAAATATTGATTCCATTTTGTCCGCTCTTTTTGTACAACCATTGGTATGCCATTATATTATATATATTGGAGTAGATATTATATTTAGTCATTGATAGGTAATCCTATAAAATTTATTCTATTGGGTGAAACAATTATTTTTATTTATTTTTTTTATTTATTAAATTTGCATATAATTACATGTAATACAATATAAAATATGGGTAGTCCCACAAAGCTGTGACAGATCAGCTTGTCTGTAGGTTCTACCATTCAATATTATTACACAATACAATTTAGCTTGTTACAATATTTATACCTAATATAAGATTTAGGATAGATAAATGTGTTCTTCATTACTTCATACCTACATTCTTTCCAAATAAACTTACATGAAAGCGGATCCATAAAATATTGTTTGGTTAGTTGAACGAATATTTAGACGAAATAATTAAGTATTTATTTACATAGGCATAATGATAACACAAAATTTTATATAACTATTTCCTAATACCTAATATGCGATTCAACTTTATAGACAGTGACAAAATGATAACATTGTGATATTATTCGACGTAACATTTTGGCTGTTATTTTAAGGCAGTCAAAACATTGATAACGGTGCTAATTAATAATGACGAGTATGTTTATCTATTAGCATACTTATTTTATGGCGCCTCTAGGTATACCTAAAGAGATTGGTACACTATGTAATTCAAATAATTATTAACGTTACACGCCATTTTTTATTCACCAAAAATTATCCATTTAAGGTGAATCGAAAAAACGGTAAAGCTTGAAAATATTTCTAACATAGTTCGCCACCAAAAGCGTGTATTTTAGTACGTAAATTTTTAAATATGCATTTGGCACAGGTGATTTGATGTAAATATTTTTTTTGGTTCATACTTTTTATGTTTACTTTGTGTATGTTTAATGTATTGTTTATTTTATTTTTAAACTTACATTAGCTCCACACAGAGGCCATAAGCAAAATAATTTGTGAGTGGAGAGTCTTTTGTATTTTATTTATTATTTATTTGTTTTCTATTGCATTTTTTAAACGTTTATCTAAAACTAATATTTTTTCATGTTTTCATTTGTCATAAATAACCTAAAATGGTTAATATACCAAAAAAGGAGTTGCTTCTCCAAATTTTTTAATTTTATTTATTATTCTTTTTTTTTAAACATTTTTTTTTTAAAAGAATGTGTCCTTACTGGGGTACCCCGTTATTACATTTTTTAAATAAAAGAATGTGTCATTACTGGGGTACCCCGTTCTAAGAACACATTGTACATTGTTACGTGATTAAATTATAGTAAATACCTGTGTTTAAATAATATCTACGAGAAACATTATAAAACATATCTAGAAAAAAATATAACATAATACAAGCATTAATATTTGTTTGGCTGTAAAATTATATCAATATTCTTCCTTCCCGTGAAAATTAATCACAAAGTCTACTTAATCTGTATATTTTTATTCACCACCTACTAATATTTTTCAAAATTATTTTACAATTTTCTTTTCATACAATTTTACATGGTTTTTTTAATAAACTTATTCTTTTAAACATTTACCTATCGAGCAAATATTAAATAATATATCTTAAGAAATCGCGTCAAAGACAATCAGTACATGTAACCGATAACCGCTCTGAATCTTGCATCAAAGCAATACTTGAAAAGTAATTACAATTAATTCTTTTTATTTCAGTTATTCGAGGAATCATTTAACCAGGGACTCAGAAGTAACATGTTGTTCCTGGCCCCTGAGCTGATGGACGCTCTTAATATTTCTCTCTTCCCTGAGAGCATCTACAACTACATAAAGGAAGAGGTAGGGACCGCAGTGGCAAAGGGTTCCGCAGGAATGGAAGGGGACTACATTGACTCCCTTGTGGACCTGAGAAACAAAGGTGGCTGGGAAGGCAACGACGGGGAAGTTATTGGTGAGAGAACAAAATATGTTAATTAAAACGAACATTGCATTAGATATAACTGAAAAGGACTACCAATAATTCTCAAAAAATTTCCTGACATTGGGGCAAAGCACAATAAGCTTTAAGAAAATATAAGATTAATCTATGGTGCCAATATCTAGCCTAAACGCGAAGAAGACCCTGGGCATGTTATGGAACCAGGAGCTCTTGGAAAACCTTCTCCAAATTCCCTGATCGTTTTATAAAAAGCCAATTTCAATGGATAAGCGGCAGATAACGAATTGGTCTATGACCTGGGCCCCTAGAACACTCGATCGATAACGATTGATAGGATAACTGTCGGTAACTTCTCATCGTTCCCTAGGACAACTGCAGATCGCTAACATACAAACAACAGTTGATGTCGAATATTTAAAGGACACTTAGTCATTGTGAACGGTCACTTATTCGTTAGCGATTTGCAGTTATGCTAGGGAACGATGAGAAGTTACCGAAAGTTATCCTATCAACCGTTATCGATCGAGTGTGCTAGGGGGCCTGGGTTGCTAGCATGGTCGATCGATATGAAGTTACCGACCGATTGTCGGTAACTTCTCATCGTTCCCTAGGACAGATCGCAAACGAATGGGTGACAGTTCACAATGACTAAGTGTCCTTAATATATTCGATATCAACTATCGTTTGTACGTTAGCGATCTGCAGTTGTCCTAGGGAACGATGAGAAGTTACCGACAATCGGTCGGTAACTTCATATCGATCGACTATGCTAGCACACCTGAGCGTTAAAAAAGCTACGGATAATGCAATAAATTAATAATGTTAACAAATAGGAATATTGTCAAAGAAATAAAAAAATTATTTTGAGGATTGTTCCTCTAGAACGAAATGTTAGTGTAATAAATTATTGCACCTTATTACTAGAGATTTTAGGTGTTTATCGAGCCTTCAGACTAACATAATGTTGTTACATTTTGCCTCTTCTATTTAAAAATTGCAATAATAACAAATTGTCGTTATAATAATCTATAAAATGTACCTAAACCTTTAATTTACATTATTTAACATTCATTCAATCAATCTAAATTATTTAAACCAAATCGATATTCAAATAGATGTATTTAAATGGAATTTCGCCGCAAATAAAAGGTTTTTAATATTAGAAATAACCTGTCTGATTTTGCAGAACCCAACGACGAGGTTCTGGTGGGACATATGTTCATGTTCTACACTGCTGGTTTTGAGACGGTGACCAGTGGCGTTACCTTCGCCTTCTTGGAGGCCGCAAGAAACCCGGATATCCAGTTCAAACTCAAGGAGGAGATCAAGGACATATACGACAAGTATGGAGGAGAACTGACATTTGAGGGGCTGAATGAGATGACTTATCTTACTAGCTTCATTACAGGTAATTCCCGGAAATATTTTTTATTCTTTTTCTTCTCGTGCCCTGTCCGTTCAACGGACGTTGGCTATCATTTTGGCTATGCGGACTTTGTTTACTGCGGCCCGGAACAGCTCTACAGTAGACTGGCCAAACCACTGTCTCAAGTTTTTCAGCCACGATGTCCTCCTTCGTCTAGGGCCCCGTCTTCAGGCAATCTTTCCCTGCATTATGAGATGCAAGGTCTCGTACTTCTCCGGATGTCTCATCACATGTCCTAGATTTTGAAGTTTTCGGATTTTTATTGTTTTAATAACTTCTTTTTCTTTATTCATCCGAACCATAACATGTTCATTCGTAACTCTGTCCATCCAGCTTATTTTTAGTATTCTTCTGTAGATCCACATCTCGAATGCCTCAAGTCGCCTTACCAGTTTTTCAGTAAGTGTCCAGGCTTCCATTCCATAAAATAATACTGAAAACACGTAGCATCTGATCATTCGCATTCGTAATCCAAGGTTGAGATCATGACTGCAGAAAATCTTTTTCAAGCGGATAAAGATTGCACGAGCTTGCTCAATGCGGCATTTGATTTCAACCGAAGGATCCCATCTTTTATATAAATTGCAGCCCAAGTACACAATACTTTGTACCTTCTCTAGTTTCGTTTAGTAGCAATATAAAGATTGTCATTCAAGTCAACTGCGTTATTTTTGCTTATGAGCATGTATTTTGTTTTAGTTATATTCAGTTATAACCCAAAATTCTCACAAGTCTTCACTACTTGATTCAGCAGAAGTTGTAGATCCTCTATGTTACTTGCTAGAAGTACCGTATCATCTGCATAACGCAGGTTGTTCAGAATCTTCCCATTTACAACAAGTCTTTGAGTAGCTTCTTGCAGAGCTTCATTGAATATTTCTTCTGAATATAAGTTGAACAGCATAGGTGAAAGAATACACCCTTGTCGCACGCCTCTCTTTATTTCTACTTCGTCTGTTAGACATTGTTCTATTCTTTCTGCTGCTTTCTGGTTCAAATAAAGATTACCTATTATATTTTTTATAAAAATGCGTTTCTTAGCTACAATAATAAAATGCATTATGAAAGTTGTGTAATTTCAATTAAGGCCAGAGAGGTTTTGAAACAAAAGGCGTACATGAATATTTTATTGTGAGAAATCATACTCAAACATATTATAATAACTGTTGAATTTCAGAGTGCTTGAGAAAATACCCACCTTTTCCATTCGTCGATCGAAAATGTACCACAGACTATACTATTCCAGGAACTGATATTGTCATTGAAAAGGGAACCAAAATTATGATCCCAATGCTGGTAAGTAATAGTAGCCTTTGTTTCCTCCCTCCTATATTGTTGGTGTCTTAGTTACCCAGGTTCACTACTTCCTTCCCCCAAAAAGATCTTCTCTATGGTATTGCCAAAAATTATTAATTTTTTTATTTATATGTAACTGTTTATGCTAATATTTAAAGAAATATTTTGTTTGCCATACAATGAAAATGTTTATAAAACTATTAACACACACGAAAATGTGAGCTAATTTGAGATGATCGTTGAAGAAGAAGACAACAATAATAACCTAAAATATGAAAATGAACAAGACAATATTGATGATATGAATATATTTAGATACAATATGACAATCGAAGATAATATTGTTAATTCTGAAATTTGAAATATGAAGTTGACAAATACGACAGTCTCGTAATTTATCGCAACGGCTGAATTGGTTAGAGCGCCCGTCCCCGTAAGACGAGAGATCTGGGTTCGAGTCCCAGTTGCGACCATTATGTTTTATTATTTTTCTGTATCTTGTTCATTTTAATTTTCATTTTTAATTTAGATTATTATTGTTGTCTTCTTCTTCAACGATACATTGATGGGAATAACTTCAAAAGTTAAAAAGAGGGTTTTTCTTTTAAAAAATAACTTAAGATTAATAATTAAATAAATAAATAAAAAAATAAAATACCATAGGCCCCAAGAGAAATAATTTACCTCTGGATTTCTGTTTTGGAGTTACAGTAGTAAAAAAGAAGTGACTACAACTACACATGCTCAATACATTACCATATTTTTAAAAATCAATTATCATCTTCATTTGATAATGAATTCGGAAAAACATTGCATTTTTTGTCTTATCAATAAATTGTCCTAATTGTAATTTCATGACATTTTACCAATGAAACTGATAATTATTTTAATTGTGTTGTAAATGTGACTGTGTTTTCATTTATGATATATTTTTTTATTACATCATAATGCTTTTATTACAAAGATTGTACGTAGATCTTTATACTACGATCATGAAATTTTATCTCATTACAATATCTAAATAATTATCTTTCGGCAAATCAATCGGTAATTTTGCTCTATTTATTTCAAAGATTAAAATCTAATCTTTAAATTAAGACTAATAATATTTATCGAAGATTGATAATATTTTGAAACTAATATTTATTTATTTTTTTATCCACTGGAGCTATAGAGCAAATAAAATATTTTTACTCGGATTGCTAAAGCAAATTTTTCCGCCCACATTAAAAAAATTATACCTCCGAATTTGAATATGGAGACGTACAATTAACAAAATTATGTGTTTATTCAGTTTTTTAATTTTACAATATTACTGAAATCTTACTAAACTGATCAATCAGTTCGATTGTAAAAAATATCTCATTTTTCCTCTTTATTAGCTTACAATAATAAAACTAAAACTCAACTTGATGTTTTAATGCGTAATATATACTAATTACTAATTACATAATAGTATAATACTTTGTAAGTACCTATTTCCCTATTGCTACTCCTGTTATATAGTGCTCGGATATTTTGTTAGTCACAATACATGAAAATACAGTGTTAAAACGGTTACTTATTGCAATATGGTCAATACATCAATAATTTTTTTTCCGTTTAAAATTTCATCTCGGGTCACATCTAATATTACACTTTCTAAACCATTTTCACTTAGTAGATTTTGATATTCTGCAATTTCACTATTTTTGGTATCCAATACATTCAAGTTAATGTCACCACAGTACAAGTAATTTGAATCAGATATATATTCTTGTTGCTGCTCCCCCATCTCCTTCCCTTCCCCACTACCTTCAGTCTCACAACAGTTCTATTAACATAAAAAAGAAATGTTTTTATTTTATTTTTGTTATAAATTAACTCCACACATAAGACCCTGAGGAAAATATTTTTCCCACAGACCCTACGTCATTTCTGAGGATGCTATGTGATAAGTTTTTTCGAGAAGAGGAAGGAGTGAACATGGGTTGTGAAGAGATCATGTTGTATACGATGATACACTGCGAGTATATTTATTATATCTTGATAAACAGTAACGCAGTAAACGCAGATTGTCTCGCAGCTTTTAAAAGAGATATTCAAATATTATTAAATCGTTAACAATAAAACATTTTCAAGAATCCATAGAATATTTATTTTGTTATATTTTGAATGTACAACATATTATATAGTCGCTTTAATATGTATATTTTTTAAAATTGCCACATTTTGGCAACATAGCAATTTTTAAAAAATTTTTTTTTTTATTTTTTATTGTTTATTCCAGATTTTGGGGAGGGTGGTGCAATCCCACGAGCTCCATATTATACATAGAACATATTATCAAATTAATATTAAAAATATACATTGTGAGATACTGCACACATAGTAAGATAAAACAGAATAAAAATAATACAGAAAAAAAAAAACATGAAAATAAAGTTGTTTTTTTTTTTTAACTATGCCATCAGGAGTTGGCTCCATCGCTTGTAAATATCGCTTGCAATCCGTGGTTGTGGAAATAGTGCCATATTGTGGCAAAAAGCGCTCGAGTGGTTATAAGAAAAACTCTCTTTTTAACTTTTGAAGGTTATTCCCATCAATGTAATTTTTCACTGAAGAAGAAGATAACAATAATAATCTAAATTAAAATATGAAAATAAATAAGACACAGGAAAATAATACAACATAATGGTCGCAACTGCGACTCGAACCCAGATCTCACGTCTTACCGGGACGGCGCTCTACCAATTCAGCCATTGCGTCCGATTATAAAACCGCCGTAATTGTCAAAGTCATATTTCAAATTTCAGAATTAACAACATTATCTTCGAATAATGTTTTTATTTTTACATATTATCGGCAGAAACCTTTTTTTCCATATAAGTAAAATCGGATATAATTATCCGAGACATTATCTAGGTAACAAATACGTTCTATGAACACTTGTTCCCAAAGAAAAAGGTAGCTGCCGATAATATGGAAAAATACAAATTTAAGTCGGCGTGGTCCAGCGGTAGGGCGTTTGACTCCCATTCCGAAGACCGCGGGTTCGAACCCGGCGTGCGCAAATAAATTTTATTTAATCGATTTGTGTTATTTCACAATTAATTATTTAAAATAATATAGAGTATATTTGCGGCACGTTCCAGAGTGGAAGATACACTTAATATCGCCCTGGTGTAAGACCACCATTCAGAATTGAAACGTTGCTTGAAATGGCTTTAGCCGTGTTAAGTGACTAGATCTGAATAGCCAGGTACTTCCCCACCTTCGTCTTCCTCGTCTCCTTCCCTTCCCCACTTAGATTCAGCCTCATAAAATACCCCAATTGGGAATGCCATAGTCTCACTGGCTCCAGACGGGAGCAGTTGGGACTTTTGTGAAGTATTCACTATTCAAAAAAAAAAAAAGTTGTATTATTTTTCTGTGTCTTGTTCATTTTCATATTTTAATTTAGATTATTACTGTTATCTTCTTCTTCAATGATATAATATATATTTTATTTAATTATGTACTTATAGGGATTGCAAAATGATGAAAAGTTCTACGAAGACCCGGATTCCATAATACCAGAAAGGTTTCAAAATGGCAAAGTTGACACGGACAAACCATATTTCCCATTTGGAACTGGGCCCCGTCAATGCTTAGGTATGTAGAACAACTATTTGTTGTCGAAAATTCGTTTATAAAGATAACACGAAGATAAGTCAACCATTTTTATATAAATTCAACAAGGAACTAATTTGCCGATAATACTTCTAAAAACAAATAAATAACATTATTTTAATGAGTAGAATTAAACCAATGGAAAATAACAAATTTTCAGAAGAAAATCTAAAATTTTTTATTAAATAAAACAAATTACTTTGTGTAAACCACTAATCACATGTTTTTGTTTATTGTTTATTGTTTCTTCTTCACATTTTAGGTATAACAGTTTATAATACAATTTTTAACCTCACTAGGACAAGCCTGTGTTGAGGTTAAATATATAATATCTATGTTTCTAAAACTACAAAAGAAACAAACAAATTATTTGTTTTATTTAATTAAAATGGTGCCACAAAGTAATTTTGCAAATATTGTAAAAAACTTTAGATTATTTTCTAAATATTATGGGCATTTTGTTAGATATTTATTTTTGTTCGCTCTTTCTCAAAAATATTATAACAATTAACAAATTTTCAGAAAATAATAAAATATTTTTTTTAGCTTATTTTCTCAATATTTTCGGCATTTTGTTAGATATTTATTTTTGTTTGCTCTTTCTCATAAATATTATTTTTCATATTTAATCCCATTTTCCTTTATGCAGTATGAACATTAAATAACAAAATTAATTTATTTTACTAAATAATTACAAAGTTACGCAACAAGAGATGCACCGGAAGCTTTTAAAAGATCTTATCTTCGTTTTAAACGAGTAAAATCGGTAAAATCGTTCTCATTGACTGAAAAAAATGTAGAGTAGGCATTTTTTCTCATTTCCATACTATAATCTTTCAAATAGAAAATAAAAATAATCGGTACAAGACTGTTATAAATACCCGAAATACTGTGAGTTTTTGCGTGCTTGTGTGACTTGCTCACGATCGCATTGTTCCTACGTGCCCCTCTTAAACAAACTCAACCTCACCTAGTCCAACAGCGTTCCTCTTAGTTTTTATCACCTCAATTGACCGAATCCATATACCTCTCATATCCTCTGTGTTAGGTTAGATTGAGAGGGCCATGCGCAATACTATCGTCAGCTTGTCAATACGGCCATGATTGTTCGAGGATTCTTATCTTCGTAACATTATCTGATTAATCATAGACACATCAAATGTAAATATGTTTCATGATATTTTTCAGGAATGCGTTTTGCGTTGATGCAGCTGAAACTATCAGTGGTGGCGGGTCTGAGAAACCACTCCATATCCGTGAACAAGGCGACACCAACCTCCTTGACGATGAGCCCCAAGCGTTTTGGTTCTACGCCTCTGGAGGACGTGTTCCTTGATATTCGTCGTGATGAATAGTCACATTTCTATAGCAACTAGTGTGTGTTTTTAATGATGTTGGGTTAGGGTCATCAAATGTTGTTATAAGGGCTTGGGGTACCAAATAAATTACTTTTTATCTAACTTATGGGTATTCGGTAGTGAATCGTCTCATAGAATTCATTCAAGACGACTATAAAAAGTAGCTTATTAATAATAATAAAAAAATAATATGCTAGGTACGTCAAACATGAGCAATAAGGTAATCATTTAAAATGAATAAACAAAATTTCTGAATTCGAAGGTACCTAATAAAAATAGATTCTTGTTAATAATATGCATATGGATTCGTCTATAAATCTCATAAATTTTAAATAAACTTTCTTCTTCAAACTTCGCAAAATCACTTTTGAGGCGTCATTTTGAATTAAATTAAAACAAATAACTATCGTAAAAAACAATTAGATAAAAATTATTATTAGTTTTTTACGATATTATATTTTTTAAATAATTAATCACCTCTCTCTATAATATTTTTGTCCATAGTTCTTTTTAATCTGTTATTTTTAGTCTATACTTGTTTGTTTATTTTGTTATTAATGTCATTACTACCCTGACAAAGAAACCATCGGTTTTGAAACATGTAGGTGGTTGTGATTATATTAGTGGTTTAAACAAAGTTATTTGTTTTAATTTAATTTAAATAAACTGTTTAAGAATTAATAAAAAAACAGTATTTGCAAACAATAATTGCATATTTATAATACATCTCATATAATATGTATTTTAATCAAACACAAAAGCTTTAAAAAAATCACGGGCTTCAAGGTTGCACATTCATTACACGAATCAATCATTATATGTTCAAAATATTTCACTGTTTTACGCTATATTCTTCAGAAACTACTTCTATAATCTTAAAATTTTTCACTTTTATATCTTTTGATATAAATTCTATGTATGTGTAATCCTCAATAACTTAAAAATTATTTTATAATCTATGTAATAGCCCCTATGGGCGTATAACAACAATAAATAAATAAATTTATATCTCATTGAAGAAGGAGATAATATATATTGATGGGAATAACCTTCAAAAGTTATAAAAAGAGAGTTGTACTATTAAAACTAGCAGTTAAAAACCCGCTCTGCGCTCTAGTAGCTTTGCAACAAACTTCAAGCGCGAAGATGGTTTTGCATAAGGCACGGCATCCGAGATGTACTCAAAGTCGTAGAGTGACTAAGTATCACTGGCGTCTGGTACCAGGGTGTTCTTTGCTCACCACGCAGCGCAGGACCGCGAGGAGGTAAGGAGCCATGTCCACCATGGATATTGGAGTAGGGGGTCACGATCCTCAGTAATAAGGAACCGACTGGAGAAGAAGAAGACCGCACAAGAGTACCAACTGCTTCCAACCTTCTAGAGATTGTAATATCCATATTTGGAGTATGTTGTGAGGCTGGAGGTATAGGGCAGGGGAAGGAGTTGGGGAAGAGGAAGGTGGGGAAATACCTGGCTATTCCAAACAAGGCTAAAGCCATTTCAAGCGACGCACGTTTCAATTCTGAATGGTGGTCTTACACTAGGAGTATCTTCCGGAAAGTGTCGCAAATATACTACATATTATTTGTAATGAATAAACTGATAAATTACACAGATCAATCAAATAAATCTGTAAATAAATCGTGATGTAGTAAAATAACATGATATTTTTTGTCAGAAATTAAGCGAAGATTCAAACATAAGTGAAATTTGGTTTGAATCTAGTTTAGAACAACATAAGAGTACGAATAAATAGTTTGTGATTATTAAGATAGATGGCAGACACTGTTCTCTTTCCTCTCAACAGAACTGAAGTTAATATATTTCTTGTAAAATAATTAATTATTAGCCTCTTCTGCATCAAACTACCTAGAAAGAAACACAAATCAGTTCAGTTGGGGGAAATTACATTCCTTGGGTTGTATTATTTCGGTGTCAATAAAATTTTATACTTGTTCGATAAAAAACAAAGTGTGTTATTAAAAGAGTCTCCTTTATAACCTCTAAGTGAATCCTAAAACATTACATTTCCAATTCATTCTTTTCATTTTGATCTGAAAAATAAAGTTATTCTTACACTTTTTTCATAGTTGATCCAAGTAAATAATGGTTCTGCAATCTGAATATACTATTAAAGGATACTTTTCTTAAGATTAGTTTGTAAAATAATCTAAAACATTCTTTGATCTTGAAATGTTTTGGTCAATGACGATCAGGCCCCCTAGCACACTCAATCGATAAGGATTGATAGGATAACTTTCGGTAACTTCTCATCACTCCCTAGGACAACTGCAGATCACCAACGAATACCTAATAGTACACAATGACTAAGTGTCCTTAATATTTCAACTGTTGTTTGTACGTTAGCGAACTGCAGTTGTCCTAGGAAACGATGAGAAGTTACCGATAGTTATCCTATCAATCCATATCGATCGAGTGTGCTAGGGGGCCAGGTTAAGATGAACATGCTACCTAAAAATTATGAAAATGTTTGACGTTTAGTATTTTAATAAAAAAAAATTTGAAAGTCTGTATTCATTATATATATTTTGTATATTAACTCCACACACAAGGAGCCGAAGAAAAAACTTCCCTCAGTCGTCTTTTTAGGGAAAGGAAGGAGAGGAAATTATGAGAAGGAAAACGTCACGAGGGGTGGGTAGGAATCTGGAGATCAATGTGTCCAAGAGTATGAATGCATCCCTCCCACTGTGGTGCAAGGCGATGGGTCGAGAGAGTCCAGCTGGAGAGATCTAGGTTAGGTCTCCCTCAACCAGTATCTCTTGATCCCGCCCGCAACGCAGTACGTGGGCAAACGCATTCGTCACCTAGATCTAGAACAACCTCAACCCTTGAACCCGGGCACCCTTGCTAAGTCACCAAAAGTAGCCAGGGGTGACCCATATGTTGATTAAGCAATAAATGGTTCTAGGGGCGGCGGTACCCATACCCGCCTCCCAAATTGTAATTCTGGAAATATTTAGTTAAATTGTTGAAATCATGGTGTGGCATGCCTCATATTATGGTAGGTAGGTACCTACCTAACTAAGGGCGAGGGGAGAAAGAGTGCTTGCAGGAGAGCTGTGAAACTTAACCCGGGGTAGACGCCTGATGAAAGCTTTCACACACACTTTTCCAGGAAAGGGCACTCCAGTACGGAACAATGTAAAGGCACAATATAAAAACATGCTACGCAAAACAAATGGAATTAAAAGGATTTTATAAATTAGATTCCTGAAAAACCAATGTAATACATCCTTTAATTTTATGGTGAATGTCAAAAGAATTCATAGTCTACGCTTTCGTAGATGGGGCGCGTATAGTATTTTTTTAAAACTTTTATCCACCCGAACGCTTTTTGCCACAATATGGCAATATTTCCCAAACCATGGATTGCTTTGCTACCAAAATATGGCAAATATAAAATATATAATGGCTCTTTAAAAAGTTATGAAGTTAAAGGTTTTATATTTTTTTTTTTATAAATTCCACGAATATGTGATAATAGACAAAATATAGGTGAATTCATTGGCTACTTTATCCGTATCTTTTTTTTTTTTATAGAGAAACCTCACAAGAGTCCCAACTGCTCCCTTCTGGAGCCAGTGAGACTATGGCATCCCCAATTGGAGTATGTTGTGAGGCTGAAGGTAAGTGGGGAAGGGAAGGAGATGGGGAAGAAGAAGGTGGGAAAGTACCTGGCTATTCAGATCTAGTCACTAAACACAGCTAGAGCCATTATTAAGCAACGTTTCAATTCTGAATGGTGGTCTTACACCAGGGCGATACTGAGAGTATCTTCCACTCTGGTGACTATATATTCCCCACCTTCCTCTACCCAATTTCCCTCCCCTTTTCCATACTGAAATAGCCCAAACTCTTTTAATCGCAGCTACATGGAATGATACTATTATTTTTGCATTATAAAATTTTTACCTAAATAAGCCAAATTTCACCACGAATAAAGATACAAATGTATATAATAAAGATACTATTGTAGGTGTGAGGAAACATGGACATTTTTCCACATACGATCTGTTGAACTTAAGAACGAATCGAATCGGTTATCTTTATCACAAATCATTTCCTAGCACAAGTAAAGAAGCCAAGTAAACTATATATAATCTAGTTATTTCGTAATTAAAAAAAAAATTATTTCATCAAAAAAATAACATGAATATATAATATAATATCACATCGCACATAGTTGTGTATTGGTTACATTTTGAGTATACCTATATACATTTTTTTCTTTTACACAGTAATGTTAATAACATATTTTAATGACAATAACATTCAATTACTTAGTTAACAACATTAATTAATTAATAAGGTAACAATTCATTAGTAACTTATTAACTATAAGTTAATAACAATAACATTGTTATAAGAATAATGTTACAATATTTGATGTCACTATAGCAGTATCTAATAGGAGAAAAACTAAATATCTATGTAAGAACGGTTATATTTTATAGAAATAGCATAATATACTATATTTTAAGTTGTGCCTGCTTCTCACTAGGCGAACCTGTATTGAGGCAGAATTTTTAGTTAATTATTTCTCGCATTTTGTCTATAGTTAACTTACAAATGTATAATACAGGTTTCTATACAGCAATATATTATTTTAGTTAAAATTATTGCTTGCATATATACAATACAAAAATAGCAAGGTCTTGCACAATACCACCAGATTAGGCTCGATCATTAGAATATATCAAAATTTTAACATTTTTTTTAAACTCTTTCTGTGTTCGACTCAGTTTAATATTTTCTGGGAACATGTTGAATATTTTTGTTGTAAAGTATCTAAAGCTACATCGGTGTTGGTTTCCCTATGTTTAATCGACTTTTTAAGTATCCCCATAAAAATAAGTCAAGGGGAATTAAGTCTGGTCTCCTGTGAGGCCATGGAGTATCCCTTTAGCGCGATATCCTATTATATATTATTTTTAATATATAATAGGTATATATATATTATTTTTAATGCGCTTACTGTATTTAGGACAAGTATTACTTTAATGTTAACTTAAAGTGCGCTTAAATAATAAAAATATTATATAATCAAAGATACAAATCAAATTGATGATTTATGTAGAAAATGTATGGCTTTTCCGAAAACTCTAGAACATATTATATTGGGATGTTCTATATTAGCGCGCCGTCCGAGTATACATTTAGGCACAATCAGGTTTTAAAAATAATTCACCAAAGTTTGGTAATTAAACATAACTTGATTGAATGCCATAATATAGTACCATAAAATGAATTTTATAAAATACAGAATAAATGACAGAACAATTAGTCATTATAGACGCGATATAGTTTTACATGACAAAATTAAAAAAATAACTTATATCATTGATGTGGCGATTCCATATTCTTGTAAGTCTATTTCTGAAAAAAATAAGAAAATATTTGAATTTATGAGATTTAAAGAATTTGACATTCTTAGACTATAAAAATATTACCAATTATTATTTCGGCTACTGGCATTATCCCTAGATCACTATCATTAAAAATTTTGACGCATTAGATTTGTCAAAGAATTTATATATAAAATTGCAAAAATCAGTCAGATACGTTTTTAGATTTTCACGGCCAAAAGCATTTTCGTTGTT
Source organism: Limnephilus auricula (assembly GCA_951813805.1). Lineage (NCBI taxonomy): Eukaryota > Metazoa > Arthropoda > Insecta > Trichoptera > Limnephilidae > Limnephilus > Limnephilus auricula. The sequence goes on from OX638393.1 coordinate 9,613,981, forward strand.
TGTTTTTGGGGTGAAATGCCGTGTTGCGCTATTTCCTTTTTTAGCCGACGTTTCGGACAGCGTTGCAGTGTCCATCATCAGGGCAGATTTGGCAGATCCGACGATGTGTAGTTGTTTGTGTTAATAAGCACACACTTAACACAAACAACTACACATCGTCGGATTTGCCGGATCTGCCCTGATGATGGGCACTGCAACGCTGTCCGAAACGTCGACCAAAGAAGGAGGTAGCGCAACACGGCATAACACCCCAAAAACAAACAACGAAAAAAATCAGTCATTTTAAATACGTGTAGGATTACGAAAGATTGTTTTAAATATTTATATTGAGGGATCCGTAGGATTTATTGGTCCAATTAGGAATTCTACCGAGCCGAACCCTCTGATATGTAAATATCTGGAGTCGGTGAATTATTTTCCCATTTGGTACTCTGTAACATGTTGTTCTTGAATTGTTTTGTATTAATTATGCTTATATAATAAACTTGCATAGCGTGGATTTACTAGATGATCATTTGTGGAAAAGTGTGTGAAAGGGTTAAGTTTTTCCTGTGGGGAAAATTTAACCCGGACATAAAGTCATTATTCACTTAAAGTGCGCTTAAATAATAATTTAGATTACTTTTACAGTGCTGGTTACATATTGGTCAAATCGTCACTGGAAAGGAAAAATGGCTTAAATGCCATATAACTGTTCCAGCGTTCGTGTCGATATAAAAAAGTACATTAAATACAAAGCAATGACAAGAGAACAAAACATATATAATAACAGTGCTATTATAGCTCAGGATAATAATAATAAATAATAACGGTGTTACAACGTAAACAATAGCAGAGGAGAAGACCGTTAAAACTAAAATACTATATAAAAGGGGAGGCAGTTTACGTTCAGAAATAATAACGTAATGAGTGAACATCAGACTAATGGCTGCACGGCCGGTTTCATACCAAACGTAGTTTTGGATTTGTGACCAAAATATCCAAACCAAACAAAAGAATTTATTTTGTAATTAAAAGGTATTTCAAATATCTATCTCGGACAGGAGCTAATTTATTTATTTTGTTTTAAATTATAAAATATAGGCTATTAAAGATTTTAATATTTTATAGACAATTTTTTGCTAGTAAATGTAAACATTTAAAAAAATTATTTTAGTGTATATTTTTTTTAAATATGATGAAATATAAAATTAAAAATATATATTTTTTTAGAAACAATTTCGATGATTCAAGGAACAAAAACTTGTCGTTCATATAATAAAATTACTACCCAAAGAAATGAATTTTTAAAATTTATTTTATTTTATTTTTTATTATATTAAAACCAAGTATTAGGCAGATTTTTTAAAATAATTATAAGTAACTCCCAAAAAAATTACAAAGTTGCTTCAAAATGAACGAAAACTGATTTCTTTAATTACATATACGTCATAATTTAAAAGCAAAAAAGTAGCTCTTGTCCGAGCTATATATTTGACATACCTTTTAATTACAAAAATAATTTTTCAGTTTGGTTGGGTATTTTGGCCTCAAATCCAAAACAACGTTTTGTATGAATCCGGCCGCGCAGCCGTTCCCCAGAAATCAAACAATTACCGGAAACTTGAGAATACGACTTATTACAGCATATTAAAAAGAAGTTTAGATTTAAGAGCCATTGACCAGCGGCTGAGAATAAAAGTTTTAAAGATGCTTGCAACTGTACAGGGAGGTGCCGACGAGAAAGATCGATTATTACCCGTATCAATACCCGATTTATTTCATTCAAAACTTGCTTTAACCTACATTCAAGTAAGCAATAAAAATGCTCAAAACGCACGATGATAAATTATTAAATATCGTGTACTTTTTGTGAATATTTTTTGATCATAAATATTTATGATTTTTCAATAACGTCTAAAAAAAATAAGTGTATAAAAAAAATAAGTGTATAAAAAAAATTTGAAATATTTTAGTTTGTAAGACCTTAAATAAAAAGAAAAACTGAAGAATTTTTTTCACAAAACACGTTTTCGGATTTATTTTTGAATGATTTTAATTTAACTAAAATTAAAATTCTAAAAAATTGTGTTTACCAGTGTGTATTGATTTATTTTTTTGTATGATTATATGATTTGAAATTTGTGTTGTTTAATAGAATCTATCGTTTGAAAATTGAACAAATCTGCCAACGACCAACGGTATAACCTTAGTATATTAAAAATTAACTTAGTTTTCAAAATTTTAAAACTGCGTGTACAATATAAAATAATAACAATCTTTCAAAATTAATTTATGTTTTTTTGTAAAAAAGAGTCAATACGTCTAGAATTTGATTAAAAAAGGACTAATTTCCAGAAATCTCTGGTAATCCCCTCTGAATGGTACGATTTTTAAAATATTTTTTTTAAAGCCCGTTGGCATTCAAATTTTAATGGTTATATTGGAAAACCCAATGTTACCTGCCTGCAACGTAAATTTATCAGAGCTTAAGTTCATTTTGCTCTAAAGCTAATATTTTATGTTACTAATCTAACTAAATTATTAAACGTTTATGATTTTTTTCATAATACTAATTACTGAAGTTAATATAAATAATTGTAATAGGCAATCATTTAAATTATAGATATTTATCTTTCAAATCTTAATTAATAGTATGCATGATATTGAGCCACTTACATGATTTTTCTACCGGCATGAGAATAGATTTTGGTTTCAACATTATAACTGTAGTTGAGAACATCGTAGTTGTTTAGGTTCGTATTTAAAAATATTATCCAATTTTTTACACCTTTGGCAGTTAGCTGACATTTGGTTTTATTTATAATATTTACATGTTTTTTTTCCAGTGGCGGCTAGAGCACTTCTTTGCTGGTGGGGACCGATATTTTTTAAGTGTACCTACCACCTACTGTACTAACCGGAGAATATAATATAAAATTTCTCAATCAAAAAATTTCATGGTCAAAAAAGTATGCTAATCCGATGTCTAAACACATAATAAATTAAAATTTCTGTATATTACTTATTAATTTCTGTACAATTTATGATACAGTTTAATAAAAATAACGATTTATCTTGCAAGATTATCATCGAACATAGTTTGAACGCGAGCGATTGATTTAATTTTAATTGGGTTGTCTCCGTGGTATCTGAAATTCACATACAAGTGCGCATGTGCGGTTGTTGGATTGCCTACGATCGAGAAAGAAACATAAATAAAGAATGAACCAAAATTTGACAACTCGGATTGTCCCCAAGTGCGCATTAATAAATGCACTCTGATGGTTCGTGCGCTGGTCGGGTTTCCGCTGGTCAGCATGGATGGTCGCCGGGTCGCTTTAATTTTTTGTATTTTATTTCTGTAAAATTTTAATTGCTTTAATGTCCAAAGAACTCATTATTTATGGTGAAGACTGTTTATTTCTCTAGTGTGGACCGTCCCCCGTGAAACACCGCCACTGCTTACTTCACAAAAAAATTAATGTCTTTGAAAGTACGATTTAATAAAAAATCTATGTCTTAGAAATCTTTCCGCAAAGCTAACCAAAAAAATGCAAGTGGCTCATTACTAGCATACACGTGTTTGTTATCTATGGCTAGTCTGCGTTCCTCAGTTGAACAGTCATTGCATCTCATCTGATATATATCTCAATACGAGTGGGTAGTGGGGTAATTTCATTCGCCGATTATTTATTAAATCGATTTCTTTACCATAAAACGTAATTTTTTAAAAATTATGCGCTGAAACCTTAACAAAATGATAGTGTTCGTGATTTTATTTGTTTCGTGTGTCCTCACGGCTTACTTGTACTACACAAGGAATTTCAACTATTTCAAAGACCGAGGAATATTTTATTTGAAACCTACTCCATTTATTGGAAATTTAGGCCCCATTTTGACTTTGAAATATTCCATTGGCGATTATTTCCGGAAAATTTACGAGTGAGTATAAAAATATTGTAGTTTCATATACAAATTCAGATAACTTCTAACCTCTTAATACCCATGCAGAGCATTTATTATTAAGTAATAGCTTAGGTACTGTTAAAATCTTTAGGTTTTACATTCCTGTCATATTATTTTGTAACCCATATAAACCAAAATTAAAAACATTAATTAAATAAAGTAAATTCACTCTTGTTGTTTCAATTGCATATAATGGGAATTTTTCTATGGAAGCCAGTGGAATATTTTTGTAGATTTTAGTGGAATATTTCTGTAGATGTTAGTGGAATTAAATATTCGAAAAAAAACACGGTATACCAACTTATATGCTAAAATACAGGTAACAACAAATTTTGAAACTCTTCCATTAAAATAAACAACTTAATTTTACGTGCGGCAAGGGCATAGTGCACGGAGAAAAATCAATTTTGACCCTCACGATAATTTATCAGGCCATATTTATAAAACATTCGTTTAGAAATGCCCTAGTTGCCCTGATAATACAACGTGACGATACAACGAAAAAATACGTTGTACCAACAATGTATACGTACGAAATGTGTTCTAATAATTAATAATAATAATTTATTCTTACATTTTCCTGACAATAAACATTGAAACCTGTTAATTTGTTCGTAAGAACTTCAGTCCCGTTTTTAACCGTTTTACGAATAAAATGATCGTATTTTAGAATAACTTTTTTCTCCGTCTGGGTAGACAAAATTATTTAAAAAAATAATTTTCACGGAAAATTATGTTATTTAATTGCCTATATTTTATTTAAAACAAAATAAAATTGCTAAAATTCGCATTTGCTACACGTTATATATACCTAAGTATTACATTTAAAAAATCAGTTTAATTTGGTATTTTGGCCTCAAATCTAAAATGAAGTTTTGTTTGAAAAGAACCGCGCAGCCGTTCCTCTTCAGTGCAATCAATCAATTGTTTCTTTATGATGTCTTTTCAGAGAACACCAGAATGAACCATACGTTGGAATTTTTCTGACCGATAAGCCGTGTCTGGTGGTGAGGGATTTCGATCTTGTTAGCAGAATTTTAAAGCAAGATTTCAATTACTTCAATCAGAGAAATGTAATAATTTCCAAGAAAACCGATGCTTTAGGCGCCAAATCGTAAGTACAAAGACAGCAATAACAAGTTAAGGCCCTGGCTACACGAGCGGTTCTTTCGCCGCGAGAAACCGCATGTAAACCGCAGCAAACACAATTTACTATGAACGTTGTGTGAAGTAATCTATCTACACTGCGCGGTTTCCCGGCGCGGCCGCTCGCGGTTCACAGGCGGGAGAAATTCGACCGCGCGCCCGCCGCAAGCAGCGGATAACCGCCACGTTCATACTACACGAGCGGTTTCCCGTGATTGCATCATTTCCTGTGAGAACTCTATTAAAATTGGCGCTGCAAGAGCAGTGATCATTTGTGGATCCACTTTGAAGAATGAACAAAAGATAGCGAGAAACCGCTACCCGTGTAGTGTGATGGTCTGTGACATCTTTCTCAAGCGGTTTCCCGCGGCGGGAAAACCGCATGTGTAGCCAGGGCCAAAAATCGGTTCGGTCTACAAAACAAATAATAAATTATTCCGTTATATTAAACAATAATAGTTTTGTAACAATATAAACACAACAATATTGTTGATTGCGTATCAAAGATTTATCACGCTGCATCTTTCAGCTTATTCTCTCTCCACGGCAAAGAATGGAAAAACACAAGAGCCAAATTGTCTCCCATATTTACCTCTAAGAAACAGAAGTCTGTATTTGTAGCCATGGTGCGGGTTGCAGATAAATTCGAAAGCAAAATAAGTAAAGGTAAGTATACTTCCACGGGTTTGTTTTATTGTTAGGTTACTAACAAACTAGATTTATAACCATCATTAACTAGTTTTACAACCAGGCTTTCAACCAGTTTTACAGATTTCTCGTTGACCACGATCACCCGTAATTGAAATTAATCATTTTGCACATATCTGAACAAAAAAGGTGTTTTGGATAAATTAAGCCTAAAGTACTAAAAATATATTTTTTTTATTACAAACGTATATAAAATATACAAAATAGCATATAAAAAACAACTAAATATACTATATTGTGGCTAAAATTATCTATGATATTTTTTTTCCTTTTGTTTAACTTTTTATCTTTATTATAAAATTACACACAAAATAAATAAAAACAGTATTAATTAATGAAGACAATATTAGCGAAACTTAATCTAAATCTGAAACAGAAAAATCAGAAAAAGATCGAGTCACATCTGGGACTCGAACCCAGGACCTTCGGCTTTCCGGACAAATGCTCTAACCGCTGAGCTAATGTGTCCCTATCCGATTCGGTCATATTTAACTGTATCATACTTCGACTGAGAACTACCAACATTATCTTCATTTTCTTAACGCATATTTTATTGGCTGCTATCTTTATATATGATAGCAAGATTCAACTCAAACTAAATGCATCTGTTAGGATAAATTATCAATTTTATTTAATACGAGACATCTATTGACTTTTCTGCAAGTTTAGGATGAATATTTATTTTTATTTTGAACTTATTAGGTAAAACCTCAAATTATAACATCTGAATCTTGCCATCATACATAAAGATAGCAGATAAAACAGCAGGTTTGCGCAACAAATATATCCAACTGAAAGTATCATAGATAAAACAGCCGCATATCACATTTTACTCTTGCATGTCTTCAGTGGCTGTGATACAACATGAGCACTCGTTGATCAAGGAAAAATGAAATTTATTAATGTTTTAAAAATTTAAACGAGGTTATTCAATTCGAGAAAATTCGGAAAGAGCACATCGAAATCTATAAAATGACCAATTTTTAAAACTCCCTGAAAACTTTCCAAGTAACCCCTTTTTTTCGAACCAAATGACTGACTATTTCTCTAAATCGACAGGATCCTACAGAATTCGTAAAATAAACGAATGTTCAGGCTTTTAGAAGCAAGTCATAGAAGTATGTATACATATATGTATACATTTGTTCCTGATGAGGTGAACGTCGTTCACGAAACAAGTAGATTGTGTGTAAAAAAAAGTGATGAAAACAAAGTTATTTTGTCTTTTAATTAAAATAAATAATGACATCACAAAGTGAAAACCTTTGTGAAGAAGTTTTCTTCGAAAAATTAAGTCATAGAAGTTTAGGGTTGTATATTATCAAATTTTCTTCTGAAAGACTTCATTTATATATTTATACGTAGGCATTAAAAATATATTTTGCATTATTGTTATTATTATGTATTTGTACACTCGAGTTAATATTGTACTTAAGTGTTCTAAATATTATTATTTACAGAAACGACAATAGAGATCAAGGAACTCTCCAGTTGTTTCACTTCTGATATTATTTCTCACGCTGTGTTTAGAAAGAATGGAAGGGCTATCGAAGAACCAGCTACAGATGGAATGAGGATACTAGGAAGGAGGGTAAGAAGTCAACTATTGATATTTTGAGGGTTCCCGTGTTTCACGTATGCCATTTGTGATTTTCCATGCAATTATATTTTAACACACTAATTTTTACTTGTCATCAACTTTACGACTCTCCAATCCAGGTTGGGTTTTGCTTTCTTTCTCATTATATACTAGCTCATTATATTAATCATTTCTATGTTCCCGATGGTTATCTTCGTCACCGACCACATAATACATTGTTTTATCTTCCGGCTTGCAGGACTAACTTGCCAATGGTCATGCCAATGGAAAGAGCTATCTTGTTGTTAAATAGAATCACTTCAAATATTGATATATTTAATATCAACGAAGCATAATTTAGACGGTAAACTTTGTTGCTGCTAGAATGAAATGCTTATAAGAGTACATATTCAACCGCTTGTATTTTGGAATTTTCGTAGCTGATAGACGGCCATTTATGTCTCATTGATAGTTGTTTGTCAGTTGTGTAGGGCTAAGATTAGGAGCGAATTTATTATTAAGACACTTATTGTTTTCCTTTAAAATTGTGTCTTTGACTGTTTCTTATTAATGTATCTTTTATTAATGATATGAAATTTTAAATGAATAAAAAATTGAATTGAATTGAATATACGATTATTATGCTTTTCGCCTGTTCTGGTCGTGCCACTAAATCTCACAACCATAGATTTTTTTTTCATCTTGCAATGCAACCCGTTTGTTTCGTTTATTCAGCTTTTTTGACTTAAATATTTACGGGTTTGAAAGCATCTCTTTTCAACAGATATTTGAGATATAAGGTACCTTCCTAGACTAGGTAACGTAGTCCTATTCAACATATTTTAATAAGTTCTTAAGTATGAAAAAGTATAACCTTTTACGTGTGCCTACTAATGGTAATTAAAAATAGTTAATGGCATATTAAGTTGGTTGTAATAGTCAGTGGCATTTGATTTTTAATTTATAGAAGAAGGTATTTTTAATAAATAGAAGAAGAGGAAGTTCTGAGAACTTATGTGGGGTGGGTCGGAATCTAGGGATCAGTGTATTGTTATATTTATTACCTATAAACATCATTATCATCAATTACTATATTATATGTAAATTTCATTATCATAAATTCATTGCTGCATTAACTGTAAACCTCATTATCATAATTATTATATTATCAGTAAACGTACTTCATTACCTTAAATTATATAATCTGCATACTTCACCCGCCATAACACAGGGACATCCCTAGCATGGCGGGCGAAATAACACAATATCTACACTATGTATAAAATTCTTTTAATAAATAAATAAATAAATAAATTCATGAGACCTATGAATCCGTCCCTCTCACTGCGGTGCAAGGTGATGGCTCAAGAGTCCGACTGGAGAAGTCAAAGGGCCTCCCTCAAATGGCCTCTCCCGGTCCGATCCCATACGCAGCTAGTGGGAAAATGACAAATGTCACTCCATAAACCCGGGCACCCCTGAAAAGTCACCAAACGTAGCGAACCACTTGTTCTTAACCATCTTCTTCTTAAGATGGTTCCTCCTTGCTGAGGATCGTGGCCCCTAATCCAATTTCCATAATGGTTCCTCCACCACTCGAGGTTCTGCGATTTGTGGAGAGCTGCGGACACCGACCCGGACACCGACCCGGACACCGACCCGGACACCGACCCGGACACCGACCCGGACACCGACCCGGACACCAGTGATACTAAGACACTCCACAGCGCATCGGTATCCTTCCTCTGCTTCGTCTGCCTTCCACTTAGCCAGCAACTATGAATTTATCATTAAAGAAGAAGATAACAATAATAATCTAATTTTTTAAAATATGAAAATGAACAAGACACAGAAAATAATAAAAGATAACGGTCGCAACTGGGACTCGAACCCAGAACCTTACGTCTTACCGGGACATACACCTCTACCAATTGGGCTACTGCGATCTATTATGAGATTGTCGTAATTGTCAACTTCATATTTCAAATTTCAGAATTAACAATATTATCTTCGACTAATGTTTTTTTCCATATTATTGGTAAGACGCAAGGTTCTGGGTTCGAGTCCCAGTTGCGACGTTATCTTTTATTATTTTTCTGTGTCTTGTTCATTTTCATATTAAAAAAATGGATTATTATTGTTATCTTCTTCTTCAATGATATATTACATTGATGGGAATAACCTTCAAAAGTTAAAAAGAGAGTTTTTCTTATAAAAATATGAACTACTAGCTTCTGACCTGCGACTTCGTCTTCGCAGGATTAATACTTTGAGTAGCCTATTTTCTTTTCCTAGGTCCCATCTCTATGTTTATACCAAAAGTCATTTAATACCCATTTATTTAAAATATCTATAATTCTTGATTCGATTCAAAGGATTAGGCGAGTACTTCAAATAAATTCACTAATAATGTAAATATTTTATAAAATAGAATTTTGATTTAACCATTGTTTTGCAAAATGTCATTCTCAAATTTTGACATATTCTATTAAACAGTAATTATTATTTGTAATATCTGGAAAATAGCTAGCTTTATGAATTGTAGCCTATATGTTAATCTGATGTATGAGCTATATTATTGTAGAGTTTCATTAAAATCCATTCAATAGTTTTTGCGCGAAAGAGTAACAAACACACATACATCCATACAAACTTTCGCGTTTATAATATTAGTAAGATGAATTTCTCCAAGTTGAAGTTCGCAATTTGGCGAGCAACTATTGTTAACGCCTAGCTCTTCCAGAATTGTCACATTTTTGCGTCTGGCAATGGAATCCTCATCATTTTTCTCCAGCACCGCTTTCTTTCGCTAGCTCTAAGTGTTCTTTTTTTCCACATCTTACAGAAAATATGATGAAACTAAAAATATCTAATTGTTTCTTTACTTATCTAGGACGTTAACAATATTTTTACCGTATTACCGATTGTAATAACTACCTATTACTGACCAATAAACGTAATAACATACATAGCGAAGGTCACGTTTAAAATATTATACTATGCACGTATTTAAATACAGTAATTCTTGGCTTGCGTGTATGTAGATATATAATCTAGCTAGTACAAATGTTTACCAACTAATTGCTGCTTATTTATGTAGGTACCGTTTAACATAAAGAGATGCTACTATTATAATGCCTTATGCTAATTAATCTAATAGAAGGTATTATTCGCAATAAATAGTTGTCATAATATATTCTTACAAAGTAAACACGTAGGAATGCGATTCTTCGAAATACTATTTGTTCGAATAAATATTTAAGTGAATGCATACTTATTGACATAGGCACAGATAATATAAATAATAATCGAAATTTACCTATTACCTAATACAATGAACAATTACAAAGCGAAAACATTGTGACGTAATATTTTGCTGTTGTTTTTGGGCAGTCAAAATATTGATAACGGTGCTGATAAATAATGATAAACATTTATTATAACGTAGTAGGCGGCTAGGCGGTGGCAAAACGAAGAATTCCAAATTGAAAATCCGCAAAAACATCATTCGGAGATATTGAGGTTTGAAGTTTAGAATTTATTTGTTATTACAATAACATATCAATTCTAAACTTCAAACTTCAATGTCTCCGAATGATGTTTTTGCGGATTTGTGACATGGAATTCTTCGTTTTGCCACCGCTTAGCCGCCTCTTAATTATAAGCAATAATTATCAGCCTGAAACACTCATCCGCATTGAAACAATCTCCCGAGAAACGATACATGCCGCCGACGGGAATCGTACCCGCGCCCTTCTGATGTCCGGTCAGGTGCTCTTAATCCAAATAAATACAAATTAATATATTTAAAACTAAAGTAAAAACACGACTAAGAGAAAGGGGTGATAATCAACTTCAAACATTATTTTATTTTTATTCATTTAATATTTATAGGTTATTTTTTTACAATAAATACACCAAATTAATCACAAAGTCTCCTTAATTCTGTACACTTTTATTACACCTACTAATATTTTTTAAAATGGTTTTACAATATTCTATTCATACATTTTTAAACGTTTCTTAATGGTTTTTTTACTTTTTTAAACATTTACCTATCGAGCAAATATTAAATAATACATCTTAAAAAATCGCGTCAAAGACACTCCCACATGTAACCGGTCTAAATCTTGAATCAAAGCAATACTTGAAAAGTAATAACAATAACGTTTTTTTTATTTCAGTTGTTCGAGGAATCATTTAACCAAGGACTCAGAAGTAACATGTTGTTCCTGGCCCCTGAGTTGATGGACACTCTTAATATTTCTCTCTTCCCTGAGAGCATCTACAAATACGTAAAGGAAGAGGTAGGGACCGCAGTGGCAAAGGGTTCCGCGGGAAGGGAAGGGGACTATATTGACTCCCTTGTGGACCTGAGAAACAAAGGTGGCTGGGAAGGAAACGATGGAGAAATTATTGGTGAGAGAATACAATACCATAGATTTTTTGTTACCTAGCTCCTTAGAGACCTTACGACATTAGCAGTCCTATATGTTTGACATCCCCACCAAAACGTTACCCACTAAATCTACTCAAAGAAAAAAAATCTACCACTAAACAAACGAAAGAAAATCATAAAAAAAAGTTTTTTTTTCATTATTCCAGATCTTAGGGAGGGTGGTGCAATCCCACGAGTTCTAAATAATACAAAGAAATTATCAAAATACAGATACACATATTGTAGCACAGTAAGAAAAGAAGAAAATGAAAATAAAGTAAAACTTAAAAAAATCTTAGACATCAGGAATCGGCTCCATCGCTTGTAAATGGGACCCTGCCAGAAGTGCAGTGCTGCCATCACAAGAGCGTTTTTGCTCGTGGCTAGTTGCGTTCTGTAGCTGGCAATTCATTCTCTGATTAGCGCTCGGAATCCGGGAATGGCCATTCTTCAAACATCTCAGTGCCATTACAATGCCAGGAGAACCCAAAAAGCATTAATTCTTTTTAGAGATACTATGTTGAAGTTGGTCCACAGCTCCGAGGTATAGGATATAGGCTGGTGCAGTATGCGTTAAGTTGTCTTTTTGTTTGTGGGCTACACTTATTGAATCACCAAGTAATCATATTTGGCATCATTATGCATTCACGGTTATCTTCTACATCGCTCAATATCCGCATCATCATTGAGCTCCGCTGTTAGGATGTTTCCAAGTATTTAACTTCGAATTTTTATCATTTTCTCGCCGTTTAGGCTGTATTTTTTAACCGTTTAGGTAATACTTTTGGAGGGTCAGCGTTCGACAAGAATACTGGTAATACAGATTGGAAAATGGAATTCCAACATTAATTAATGGTTTAGATATTATATCTAAATAATAAATAAACAATAACGTTTAAATAATAATCTCTCTGATTTTGCAGAACCCAACGACGAGGCTCTGGTGGGGCACATGTTCATGTTCTACACTGCTGGGTTTGAGACCACGGCCAGTGGCGTTACCTTCATTTTGCTAGAGGCCGCAAGGAACCCGGATCTCCAGATCAAACTCAAGAAGGAGATCAAGGACGTCTACGCCAAATATGGAGGAGAGCTGACCTTTGAAGGAGTGAATGAGATGACTTATCTTTCTAGTTTCATTGCAGGTACATAATTCCTGAAATGTTTTCATAAAAATTCGTTTCTAAACCTTAATTCTGAAATATATTATGAATACTATATCTTTAATGTTTAGCAAAAAGGCACGGAGACATGAATATTTTTTGTAAGAAATCATGCACACTAAAATATCTGTTTTGTTTATAATTTCAGAGTGCTTCAGAAAATATCCACCTTTTCCATTCATCGATCGAAAATGTACCACGGACTACACTATTCCAGGAACTGATATTGTCATTAAAAAAGGAACCAGTGTCATGATACCAATGCTGGTAAGCATTAGTAGCCTTTGGGCCACAATAGATGAGCAGACAGTAGATGAAAACATCGCCAGTTTCATGCAGTCGCATCTCAGTAGTTTGCAGTTTTCATACAAAAATCTCATTCTAAACACATGCGCGGTTTTGAACTCTCCGCATGTTGTCGAGTCAGCTTTAATTTATTTCTTCAATTTTTTCAAAATTTAATTTTAAACTTTAGTTTTCAAAATTTAATTGTTTAATTGGCCTTAATTGAAGCTGCCACAGTGGACTGCTACAAGTTGCTCGTCTATTGCGGCCCTTTGTTTTCTTCCTTGTACAACATGGGTCTTTCGAGACCCTGATTCACTACTTCCTATCCTTAAGAAGAACCTCCAAGTAGCATTCCCGTCTGGGCTTCTTGTGTGGAGTTATAATAGAAAAATAATTACCACCACCACGTTTGCTCAATAGATAGTTAAAATATTTAAAGCATCTATTGTTATTTCATTTGATAATAAATCTTAAACGAATAACTTCCTAAACTTCCTTTCCTTAAAAAGGCTATACACACAGTAAGTAATCCCAAAGATGACAGGGTGAAATTACCTTTAAAATAATAAGTCATCATCATCATCACAATTGGCTCTAGAACCCTTGGTGGGTCTTGGCCTCCTCGAGTGTCTTCCTCCACTCATCTCTGTTTTGTACTAGTTCTCTTCAGTTTTGAAATCTCCAAAATAATAAGTACAACGATAAAAGTCTAATCTGTAAATTGATTGTTAGACTGAGAAAATTTTATTTTCGTTTATTAACCTGTCATCTGTGGCTCGTACACCAATGGCGTCCAGAATATTTAAAAAAAAAATGCGATTTTAACCCTTATGTATAATGAAACAGTACATGGACAGAGTTAGAATCGCTCGCACCAATATCATTTCCGATGTTGTTTTAATTTCATTAATGTAGCTTCTCGAAATGATATGAAATTATTTTTTTAAGAGCGATTGACCAGCAGCTGAGAATAAAAGTTTAAAAATGCTTGCAACTGTACAGGGAGGTTCCAATGAGAAAGATCGATTATTCCCTTGCTTTAATATATACCTACATTCAAGTAAGCAATAAAAATGCTTAAAACGAACGATGATAAATTATTAAATATAGTGTATGTACTTCTTGCAAGTATTTTTTGATCATAAGTATTTTTGTTTTTTAATAATGTCTAAACAAAATAAGCGTGTAAAAAAATTTAAAATATTTTAGTTTGTAAGACCTTAAATAAATAGAAGTCACAAAACACGTTCTCAGATTTATTTTTTAATGATTTGATTTTAACTAAAATTAAAATTTTTAAAACTGTGTTGACTAGATTATGTATTGATTTATTTTTTTGTATGATTATATGATTTGAAATTTGTGTTGTTTAATAGAATCTATCGTTTGAAAATTGAACAAATCTGCCAACGACCAACGGTATAACCTTAGTATAATAAAAATACACTTAGTTTTTCAAAATTTTAAAACTGCCTGTACCAGATAAAATAACAATCTTTTGGATTAGGATTTGATTTAAAAATGACTAATTCCGGTATTCTCTGGTAATACCCTCTTAACGAGAACGGCTATCATGCGGCCAAATATCATCACAAATTCAAGAGGTTAAATTTAGTACTTAGGCTGCCTTTCCACTTGTAAGTTTATTCCCGTAAGCGACTTTTCGCCAAATTACCAATGGAAACGACAACCAATATTCGCTTACCGTAATTTATAGCAAGTTACAGAAGTTGTTCTTACTTAAGTTTTTTGACAGGTCTAATCGCTTCCGTGCGAACTTCCAGCCTTCTCACAACTTATGATATCAGTTTGATTAGTTGAGAGACTTACCATAAGAATGCTACCAAAATGCGCCTTTGAGAGATGTCAAAAATTAAAAGACAGTTGTTTTCGTACGATTTTTTTCCAAAAAAAAAAAAAAAACTAGTATTTTTATTATTTGAACTAAAATTTGAATTATTATCTCCCGAAAACTATATAAAAATAACACCAGATAAAACTCAAAATAGCACTCCAAATTCCAAAAACCAATAATTGGAAAATCAAAAAGGTGGAAAAATGAGTTTACTTCTATTTAATTATCGATCCAATCCTTTTTAATCTTAATGTTTATGTTTATAACATTACGTATTTGAATTCGAAGTCGGTTGCTGTCACTACCTGTCATTTGGATAAAACTAAAGAACTACCTAAATTTCCGCCTTTAACGGAAGAAAAGCGTTTGGAGAATCGTTTGTGTCAAGCCAACTTCTATTCCAATACTCTATTTGGGCTCTTTCGTCTTTAATGACAAAATCGCGTAAATTTGACAGCAGCAAATTGTTGTTTATAGGAAGCCAACTTCTCGATAATAATATCGCCGTGAGAACGTGCATGACTTAAACCTTAGAACAACTTCCGTTAGCATTAATTACGATAAGTTGGACGCATATGTAAAAGATCCTTTAAGTAAGTAACTTATCAAAATCTTATAGTAGGCCTAAATTTTACTCATGTGTGTAAAGGCAGCCAAACAGGGATTGCAGAACGATATAAAGTTCAAATAATATATTTTTTAAATTGATAAACTAATGTTTAATACAAGATTTTTTGTGCATAGCAATAAGGGTAACAATTATTATAAGCAATAATTATTAGCCTGAAACACTCATCAATATTGAAAAACTCTCCCGATAAAAGATACATGTCGCCGACGGGACTCGAACCCGCACCCCTCTGTTTGCCGGACAGGAGCTCTACCATTAAGCTACGGCGGGTTACCTCCTACCCGCCAAATGAATCATTATATTGAATCATCTGGTGGGTAGGAGGTAACTCGCCGTAGCTTAGGCTCCTGTAGTAGGCTCTAGTAGAGCTTAGTGTAGCTTAGGCTCTAGTAGAGCTCCTGTCCGGCAAACAGAGGGGTGCGGGTTCGAGTCCCGTCGGCGACATGTATCTTTTCTCTGGAGAGTTTTTCAATATTGATGAGTGTTTCAGGCTAATAATTATTGCTTATAATAAATATTTAAAAAAATTATATTTTGTACTTACAGGGATTGCAGAATGATAAAAAGTTCTACGAAAATCCGGATTCCATAATACCAGAAAGGTTTGAAAATAACAAAATTGACACGGACAAACCATATTTTCCATTTGGAACTGGGCCTCGTCAATGCTTAGGTATGTTTGACAAAATTTCTCGATGCAAAATTGTTCATAAAAACACTCCAAACATTAGCAAAACTTAAAGACGGAAATAACAAAATCTAACAAAATTCTTGAACGAAATAATTTATCGATTATACAATAAAGCAACTTATTTTGGTTTGCAGAATTTAAATTACTTGTAAACTACAAATAATTACAGGGTTGGTTTGACATCATAAAAGGTGTAAAGCAAGGCTGCGTAATGTCACCGTGGTTATTCAATATACATATTCATGGACAATTGTATGCAAGAATTTGAAGAGAATTGAATAATCTGAAAGTATGTTGCCTGTTGTATGCTGATGATGCGGTGCTGATTTCTAACAGTATAGAACATCTCTACATTGATATCTCTCGTATCTAGGATGATCGAAGTATATATGAAGAATTAATTAATGATGAATGTAAGTAAGTCTAAAGTCATGGTGTTTGAAATAGAGAGTTCGAAAACAGAATGCAATATAGTTGTGAATGATGAATACTTGGAGCAGGTGGATGAGTTTGTATATTTGGTAAGTATGTTTACAAGAGATGGGAAGGCTGATAGGGATATTGAAATAAGGATAAATGAAGGTAACTCCTTAATGGAGGACTGAACGGCGCGCCGTTGGATTTTAATGATAATTTGAACATCATTTGGGTAAAGAGAATTTATGACGCGAATGTGATAGTGTGGTAGAAGAAGCCGAGGACGCCCAAGGAAGACGTGGCACGATCAAGTGAATCAGATACTTGAGTCGGGCCATGTCGAGAGTCAGAATAATAGAAGAGTATGTATGAGAAGATGTATGAATGTGAATGAGGCAAGGAGTGTGTGCCAAGACCGAGTTGATTGGCGGTCCATCCTCTCTGCCTACCTCTGCGGGGAAACGGCGTGATGGTTAGTTACATATAAATAATTACTCATCACTCATCACTCAACACACACTAACATCAAGCCACTTTACAATGAAGAAAGACATCCGATACTTGGTTGTTCCCCATTGACAAAGAACATTCACTTTCCAACCCCCAGTCCCTTACTCCAATTACGTCCTGCACCGGCGGAACCCAGCCCATTTCTTCAATCCCCTGAATACATTATAACACATGTTAGATATTAGATATTAGTAGAGACTATACTGCCCTGAAGAAGCTACGGTTGTAGCGAAACCCGGTCGGCATTAAGTATAAAAAAATAAAAGTGGTGTATATAAAGTTATTGTTTTATTTTAAATTATAATGTCACATCACAAAGTAACTGCTTCATACGAACAAATATTTATTTTCTTTAATTCATTGTTTTTTATCTTTTTTTTATTTGGAAAACCAACAGTTATAATATTTTATAATGTATGATAAAATGTGTATAAATTATTTAACCAATAATAGGTTTTTACTGAAGTATGTTAATTATTTAGTCAAAAAAATGAAAAAGTGTTACGTTAGCCTATGAGGGTGGGATGGTTGGAGAGAGGGGAAAGGCATACGCATACGAATATAATTTATTTTCACTTGTATCTGTATCTATAACATAACATAAATTATCCACTATAATAATTTTCAGGAATGCGTTTTGCAATATTGATGATGAAACTCTCAGTGTTGGCCTGTTTGAGAAACCACTCCATATCCGTGAACAATGCTACACCAAGCTACCTAAAGATGAGTCCCAAGCGTTTTGGTACAACGCCACTGGATAACGTGTTCCTTGATATTCGTCGTGATTAATAAATCATATCAAATATGATTATTAGTAATTTCAAAAATCATGTTAGGTTAGGGGTATAAAATGTTCTTGGAAGGGCATTGGGAATCAAATAAATACAAACATTTATTATTCTATTACAAGGTTAAATTGGGTATCTGGTAATACGGTGAACTTATAATGATACTGATAAAAATAACATTAATATTTGAGTGCGTTTAACCCAAAATAGATCATAACCCAATTTTAGTAGATGAACAATAAAATTTTACAATAATAAAGCACAGAGCGGTGATGGTTTTAAAAAATCATATATATGTATATTATTTATTAGATTATTAACGAGTTTAAGGTCATTTTAATGCCAATTATTTATTTAAAAAAATAACCTTTCTACAAATTCACAAATAATGTTTCAACAATGAAAACTTATAATTTTTTTAACAGCAATAGATCAAGTGTTCTTGGCTCCATAATTCTGTAATACCCGTGATGTAAAACCACCACAGCCCAACAATTTTACACATATTTTTAATTTATACACAATAAAAAAATCTTTTAATAGTATACATTATATTTCAATTATTATATATACTAAGCAATGTAATATTACATTTCTCAATAAAACTATTAGATATCCTTGTATTTTTCTCTTTTTATTTCTCGCTTTTTTTTCTGTTCTCTTTCAAGCATATTATTCGTTATCTTTTTTATTTTAGTTCTCTTAGTCTTTCTGGAAAAATTAAAAAAAGCAGGGTGATTGAGATTCCAGAGGTGAAAGAAAACCTTATTTGCAAAGAGTTTTTCACGTCATTACCTAAATGAACACTGCTAGTTTACGTGTCTACAGTTGATGGTCGTTGAAATTCATTTAGCATCGTCAAAGCATCTCTTCCATTGGGACAGTGAAAAAGAGAGAAAAGATAGATTGACCACATAAAAGTATTGCCGGCTTTGGATGGGTGAGAATGGATCGGTAAATATGGACACATTCAAATTTGTCCAATGCAGAACGAAAAGGGGAATAGAACGACGGGTTGTTTCGGAGAATTGGAAAATTTCAACAAATTCATAATTTATATTCAGATGTTTGTTTTTTTCGGACATGTTGCTCGCCTAACTTACGACTTAAACGCGGAAAAACGTATAGTCATTGGCAAAGTGATTGGCAGGAGAAACAGAGGAAGGTCTCCAATGCGCTGGAGTGACCAAGTATCACTGGCGTCCGGTACGTTAGTGTCTGCAGTTATCTACACAACCGCGAGGAGAGGAGGAACCTTGTCCACCATGGAAATCGGAGTAAGGATCACGATCCTCAGCAATGAGGAAACGTCAAGAAGAATAATTCAAGTTCTGTGGAAGTCATATAAAAACATATTACTATCCAACTGTTGTGAAACAACCGGTCCATTGTGAAAAAATAACAGAACTTTCACAAGTGAATTTTAACTTTGAAATTTGATGAATTGTTCAAATTTTGTAAACCAACCCAGGAAAATCGAAATTTGAGTTGAGTACGCAATTGCACAGAGAATTTTTTTATTCTAAAATACAATCACTTTATTCGTAAAAACTGTTAAAAACAGGACTGAAGTTCTTACGAAAAAATTAACAGTGCTTCAATGTTTATTGGCGGGGACATGTAAGAATAATTTGTTGTTATACGTAATTCCGTACGTAAACCAACAAATTATTCTTACATTTTCCCGCCAATAAACATTGAATCACTGTTAATTTGTTCGTAAGAACTTCAGTCCCGTTTTAAACCGTTTTTACGAATAAAATGATCGTATTTTAGAATAACATTTTTCTCTTTGTGAATTGTAAAGCGTACCCTATATCTGAATACTCATAAATTATTTTTGAAGAATTTAATTTATTAAAATTTAATAATCTAGTCCGAAAAAATATATTAATTCAATTAATAAAAGAAAAACAAAATCACAGCTTTTTATCTGAAAGTCGTACTCGTCAAAAACATATATTTCCAACACAAAATCATTACTAGGAAAAAAATCAATAGTTTACCGAAAAAGATAAGAAAAATCGAAGACGATAAATGTCTACTAAAAGCGATAAAAGAGCAATTCAATGTAGAAACAAATAAATTATGAATTTATGTTCATAATTAACATGTCTATTGATCTACTTATTTTTAAGTTCAAAATTCCTTAAATCATAATTAATTATAGGTACTAAATATTTTTCATTCTGACACTCGCTCTTCTTCTAAACACAAGCTGCTTCTATAGAAGAGAAAACTCAAAAATCAAAAAAATCTGTGAAAAATTATTTTGTAATTTATCGTTAAAAACAACCTTGTAAACTTATTATTTAATAAAAAAAAATAAAAAATATATTAATGCTAATTTTATTATTTATGATTATGACTAATAAGCTTTCTTCTGTTAGATTGATTAATATTCAGCGCACTCCTGAAAATCATATTAATGAAGATAACTAATAACATATTAATAACTAATACATACAATACCGTGTGATTTTAACGTAATTGGTACGGCTTAATAGATTCATCCTTGATTTAATTAAGATACAAATATTGTTAGCTTATTGGTTACGAAAATTGAACTAATTGCAATATCATCGTATTACTTGTTAAATACATTTCTATTAAACACTAATCATATTCAAGAGGTTAAATCAGCATTCATTTGATTTAGTATTAGACAAAAATGTGAACCTGAAATTATGCGTCTTTTTTGACAATTTTTTGTGTGTTGATTAGATTGTTAAAAGCTCTGAAACTCATGATGGTAATGTCGTTGCCAGCTGAAAATAGTTTTAAATGAAAATGAGCTGAAATGAAAATCTAGTCTTCAACCGGCCCTCCATTGATATGTTTGGTGTAACTCTAAGTGATCAGCTCAGGTATCTGTGGGCTCCACCGAAGCCAGAGTTAAGCTAGCCTCTCAAAAACTGGGCGTACTATAATATAGGGCCTGCAGATACTTTAATAGTACACAACTGCACCCCCTATACAAATCTCAAGTGCGCCCCACGGTTGATATTAGCAGCCACCTTTGGTGTGGAGCCCCACAATACTTAATATAAACCTCGACTCTGTGCAGAAACGGGAGATCCGTTTGCTAGATTCTCCCGTCTTAAAAAAACGGTATGCAATCTTTAGAACACAGGCGTCGGTTGAGAACGCTGTCCTTGTTCTACCGGTATTTCAATGGAAGATGCTCCAAGGAATTAGCATTATTGATCCCCTCGGCACCGGTGGATAGTCGGGAAACACGTCAAACGCGCGCCCAACATATGTACACGGTTGACATTTGTAACATGAGAACGGGTCGTTTCAACGACTCGCTCTTGAGTTCAACAGCTCGGCTGTGGAACAATTTGCCGGCATCTGTGTTTCCTCCTTCTACAACATGGGTCTCTTCAAGACCCATGCTCACTCCTTCCTCTCCTCAAAAAGACCCTTTATACAGCATCTTCACACAGATGACATAGGCCCTGAGGGTAATTATTTTTCTCAGAGCCTCCTGTGTGGAGTTAAAGTTTAAAAACTTAGTAGCTTTTGATAATTGTATAATACAAATTTTAGGCGCCATAATTGCATGTGTGTACTTTTGTATAAATTTCAAAACGTTTTGCAGGTTTTCTATTTTTTTTTTAATAATATTATATATTTTTAATTAATATTATTAAAAAAAATAATTATAAGTAATTTTATTTTGTGAAAATAAAGGCAATCCCGTGAAAAATTACAGAATTGCCCCGTAAAAGAAGAAATTTACGTTTCGAATGATAGTAAACTTGAAAAATTACGAAATTTACCCAATGACATTATAAAAATTCGCTCTGTCAAACATTTGGACAAAAAAATATACTATAAAGAAAACTTATTACTTTATCCTTTATACTTTATATTTATGTAAGTACTTTATCGCTTGTCTGAAAAATCAGTTCCAATTCTGAAATTGCCACTTAACGAAAATCCCGCGGCTTTTCAGGTTAGGACACAATCCCTATAGAAACTGACAACTAGAATTTTCAGCAATGGGATAGCTGTGGGAAGGTGTAATATCCTAGATTTTAAACGTTTAAGAGGCTACCCATAGACGGCACACGCAGAGATTGAGACTTAAATAAATACGATGCAACCTCAATGTCAAGGCCCAGAAACATTCCTACTGCCTGCTAAATAAGCCATCCGAGCTAACTGATTATCTATCACAAAATTCCAAAGTGTTCTGTTGACCCGGAGTTTATATTTGAAGAGCTTGTGAGACAAACCTGGAGTTACAACAAACAATAATAATAAAAAAATAGGTTAGGAAGGTTCCAAAGAACTTTAGATTTTTTAAAAAGAAATACAAACTTTCATAAAAGAGTTAATATAAACAAGATCCTTTCTTTTCAAAATCAAAACAAATAAAAGACAGATACCAATTTAGTGCTGAATATTTATTTGTATGTGAGCCCAGACGTTTTATTTTCGCAATCAGCACCGATCACGGCGACCATCCTATCAAGCAGTCAGTGCACAAGCCAAATGCAGTTAGAATGGCCAAAACGACCCGAATGACAAAAAATCCCGAATGACAAAAGTCCCGAATGACAAAAAGTAAGCCGATATCCCCGCGGTAGATTGCTTTCTCCTCCCGGACGGTTCCGCATGAATATGTATTGTGGTCGGCAGCCGTCCCGAATATGTGCTGCCCTCTGCTGCGAAAGGCAAAAAGGTTAGGTGCGGTCGAAAAAAAACGTATCTGAAAGCATTTGCGTGTTCGAGATTTACAATTCAAATGAATCCTTCAACTGAGACTGGCTTCCGGGTAGGGTTGGCGAAATATAGTGGATATGTTACGTTGGAAGTTGTTATTTTAGGTAATTTAAGTTTCCTCAAACCTTTGCACGATTTTTATTTGTTATTTTCATGTGGTTACCGTACACGAAGTCGAACTTTCCGAATACGGTGTATGTACGAATGGGACATTCCCTAATTGGGGTTTGTTTTTAGTCAAAGGGAAGAGGATAGGGGAGGGAAATGAAAAAGAGGATGGTTAGAAAGTACCCCCAGTACTGGCCATGTAAATCCATCTGGTCAAACACGAAAATGTCATTTCGGAAAAAGCGTCGATTCTGGAGGGTGATTTTTCAATGCAGCGATACTTTTTTTTCTTGATTCCTACGTTGAATTATATAAGACATCTTGAAAAACTCCCAAAAGCCTCATAACGGTCCCAAAACGAGGTATTTCTTATAACCATCAGGCAGTTGCAGTAATTTGGATCTTTATGCAGTTTCACATAAAAAAGAGAAGAAATATATTATTATTAAATTGATAAACTAATTTTTAAGACAAGGCTTTTTATGTAATTGTACAAAGGGTAACAATTATTATAGCAATAATTATTATCCTGCAACACTCATCCATATCGAGTCCCGTCGACGACATGTATCTTTTCTCGGGAGGTTTATCAATACAAATGAGTGTTAGGTTAATAATGTTAGTGTCAGGCGAATAATTATTGCTTACGAGTAATTATATGGTTTTGCCATTTAAATATTGGGATAGCAAGAAAAAAACGTATTACGTTATTAGACATCATAGAATGTTTTTGTCGGCAGAAAAAAAAATCAGGAACACGGAATATTACTGGGTAGATATTTCCATTTGGTGATTACTGATTTTATGATTACAATAAACATTTATTGCTAAGAGAAATTATTGCTTCCGCTAAAAATCACACAGAGGAAACAATTTACATAATCTTTTTAAAAAATTTGTTTGCGCGAGTGTATCAATGAATTATACAGACGTCGTATTTCAATACAGGTACAAAATAATAGCATGACGAACTATCTATTTACTTCAACGGAAGGAGAAGCCTCCCGTCTTGAACCTATTAGATAAATTCGTTGCCATTTTGAGGCATCCGAATCTGTACATTTATGAATCATAAGTTTTGGATTAAATCTCAACATTTACACATTCCTTTTTGCCTACCACTGCTACTAGTATACCAACATCCCTTGTCGTCGGGGACGACAGAAGTATCAACCTACAACTTTACAATAATGATCGTACACAGCACCGAGCACTCCGACAGACTTGCAGACGTTTCTACGACCTCTCAAGAGGCTTTTACGAGGATCACTACTTCAGGACAAGTCGTAAAGAAAGGACTCGGTCTCATTTTGTTACTTTGGTCAGTAATATGTACTAGATACGGTGGACACTCACGAGTATACTACATGTACTAGGTACTTTGTCTATAAATTCTAAGAATTCGAGTCAGAGTGAAACTCTTCAAGAAAATGTTGATATAATCAATACAGAGAAATGAGTTTAAATGTCCAAATATTTTTGTGGACGAAAAAAGCACATACGAGTACATATAATTATGAACATAATTATTATTTAAAACATTGCAAATGACTGTTTTTTGTTGTAGTAACATGTTTTCTCTGAAATTGTTTGTTAGAGAGCGGAACAAATAAACATGTGCATAAATTTTAATTTAACAGAAAGAGTTATACATATTTTTTTAAATAGAGATACACTTGACTGTTCAACGAGGTAGATTTTCCCGTTTGGGAACAGTCATATGAAATGGGACAATGTCAAAAGAAAAGGGCAAAAGTGGAATAATTATTTCCCATCTAACTTATAACATACGATTCCGTAATTTTAGCAGTCCGATTGCCTTCTCACAGATGTTTAAAGCAGCCTCCAAAAATGCCAACAATGAACACATAAGAAATTTCCAAATCAAAAAATTAAAACCGTAAACGATATGTACCTACATCTCGCCATTATAAAATAATCTTGACGCAAATATTAAAAAAAAACTTTTTTCAAAGCTTTGTTGGATGCAAAAAAAGCTTTGGTACTTTCGTAAGGACTCGTATGATGATCAGAAACAAAGCCTTTTCTCCTTTATGTTAATATCCTTTGCTTACTAACGAGAACAGGCCTGGGGTGAGAACATAGGTTAAATAGAAATAAAAAATAGGGCGCCTTCCGAGAAAGGTGGCAAACGGAACCAGAAGGTAAAGTCAGAAAATGGTTGAATTTGGCAGTTACCTCTGGTCTGGAGCACCAAACACCTGACAAAAGCTCTTGCTTTCGTGCAGTAACGGGCGGTCCGTTTGAATGATTCAGATGGCAATCTTTAGAGCACAGGTGTCAGGTGGGAACGCTGTGTATGTTCTACCTGTATTTCAGACAAGAAAGACATTGGTACTTAGGGAAATTATTTTTCTTAGGGCGGAGTTTATATTCAAAAGAATGTTCAATTGATTTAAAAAAAATACAGTATCAATTTCGAGCCTTGGCCCATATTTTGGTACAGTGCTATATATCCTGATATAAATGCTTGGTACTTGTGCCTTAAGTTTTTTTTAAGTTAAGTCATAACACATGTACATCAAAACGGTCTTAGACTTCAAATTGTTTTATAAAATTATTGCCTCTGTAGAACGAACCAAAAGTCGTAAGTCGACTTACGACGCGACGTAAGCGACGAGAGGACAAAATTTTATTTCGGATACAAAAATGAAAAGGCTGATTATTAAAAAAAATCTTAGTTGCATATAAAGTAATATAAAAGTATGTATGCAATTTCAATCTATTTATCAAGTCAAAACATCTTAAATCATATTCCTCTAAAAAACGTGTATTTTTTAATAATGATTTTTTTATGTACAGATGAATATATACATTAAATTAGGTTAGATATTCTACGGCCACGTTTTTCAGAGGTACAACAGAGCTTAATTTGGATATCCTGAACATTTAATATTATCGACTTAAGATCCTATTCCCCTTACGAAAGATTTTTGATATGTGCGGGAATCATGCATATATTGTGGTTTGGCTGATCTAACGACATATATAAATAAATAATAGATATTTTTAAAAATTTTATAATAATACAATACATATCAGGACTGTCGTGCGGTACTCATAAAAATATCTCTATGGTTACGAGTTATTAAATTTATTTTTGTGATGCCCCCCCTTAGGACCCGTGTCATGTATGGGGATGCTGTGTTGGGATATTTTTTTAGGAAAGGATTGAAATGAAGTTCTGGGAAAGAATCGGTTTGAGGGGTGGATAGGAAGCTAGGGGTCAATGGTCCAGGAGTAACGGACGTATGAACCTATCCATCCGTAAGGCTGCTGGGGTGATCAAAAGGTCTCCCCCAACAGACTCTCTCGGTCCGGCCTGCCACGCAGTTGGTGAGCATACGTATCAGCCGCCAATATCTGGCCAATCCTCACACTATTAACCTACCTACGATATTTTGTACTGAACCCTCTGAAATATAGGCCAAAAAACATAAAGATTGACTAATTGAAATGGTAAAAGATTTCCATGAGAAAAAACTTTGTAAAGAATAGTCTTGCATGCTTGACTCTACTTGTAGGTACTTTTCCGTTATTTGAGCTTCCAGCAGCGGCCAGATGGGAAGTTTGTGGACTTCATTTTCCGGGGGGCTCGTAATTTTTTTAAAGTAAGACCAATTTTTCCGGGTTACGAATAACTTGATAATATTTGAAAATCACCTACTATCGTCATATTAAGCGGAAAATGTTTCTTGTGGCGAGGTGGAGGATTTAGAAAGTCGAGGAATTGAACTCACGATGCCAAGGTGGAACCCAAAAGCGATGCCAACTGAGCCACTAATCCTAAAGACGCATGGAAGTCGCGTCGGATGAATGCCAGCAATCAAATTTTCTGCATTATACGTATATTTTCTAATTAATGTATAATTTTTATTTTAGTAGATTTTTCATTCGAATTTACAAAATACTAATTAAATACAAAATATATTTTCTAAAAAATTTGTATTAGTAAGGCCCTTAATGTGTTAAATGTGGCTCCTACAATACAGTTTCCGACAGCGAATTATAGTAGGTAATTCATCCCTTTGTATAGTAAATTATTTTGTGTATTCGCTTTGTCCCTTTTTGGTGGCGTAATTTCATTACACTTCCTTGTGTTACGTCTGTGAATGTCATGGTTGTGTATAATTTTATTCGGAAAATATTTTGGTAACAGCGGTGGTGGCGGTACCCATACCCGCATCCCAAACTGTTTCACTGTTATCCAATTTAGTTCCTCTATCATTTTATCTACTTATGAAAATCTTTATAAAAGTATTATTCTCATTGTTCTATTTTGGAGAATTAGCAACTTATTTTGTCGTTACACAGGAAAAGAATTGTTGAGTAGTATTTAAAATATAAAGCAATAATGGAGTTTTTCAGAGAATTTCACCGTCATAAAAAAATTAATTTAAAGTCCTATCCTTCTCAATATTATATCTAACTTAAAAATTATTGAAATACGGTGGCCACAAAACACATTCCGAGTAAATAAATAATAATCATAAATAAAGCAAATAAAATACACATTTAATAAACTTAAAATGAACAAAAATACAAAATATGTTCATGTCGAGTTTGTGACAAGTAAGTTTGATTAAGGCGTACATTAACTTTGGTTTAGTACATAAGAATGATTTTAAATTTTAAATAAGAGTCATTATGTGATTTTTGTTTTGTTGTACCGTAAGATCGAATTACAAGGTTTGAATAATCGAAAAAAAAAAACTTTCGTTCACGGAGCTACTACTTAATCGCAAAAAAAACAAACAAACCACTTAAACGTTGCTACCTGTTATACTATTTTTGTAGTGCAGCGCGTAGTGGCGTTTACAAACACTAATAATAGTATGGAAGGTACAGACTAGCAGCGATCGCGTCGCTTGAAAGTAGCTCCATGGAAGAACGGCGTAAATGTTTTTTTGTGTCAAAGATACCGAAAAACTGAAATAGGTTTAATATACTACTACTGATTTGAGTGGCGAGTACTACACGGCGAATAAGTACAGTCAAGATTGGCAAAGTAAATCTTACTTTCATTTTGGCATTGTCGAAGATGTAAGGTAGAAGAACATTCTCAATATTTTTAACGGTTTCGTGGAATATAAACATTTTCTAAAGTTTTAAATTAAAGATCTTCCAAGCCGTATATTTACCATTAATAAGAGTGAGAAGGTGACTCTTGTAGGAGAAAATCTATAATTATTTTGACTTTGAAGACAGCAGGGACTTGATGCTCACTTCACTGCGGTGGCTTTAATGCGCCATCTTGGAAAGTTGTGTCGCAATTTTAGGGCAAAACTGCTAAACTTTTGACAGAACGCGTTAATGTAATGGTCTCGAGTTTAGTAGACACCGGCCATTAATCACCGACTTAGGAACTTTGGCAATATTAAAACTATAAATATGAAGAAATAACGTAAGAAGCTACGCAATAATTTTCGGAAATATTCTTACTTTGTGTTCGCGGTTGACAAACAAAAGTAATTAAAAAGATGACGAAACAAGTTTTGCAAAAACAGACGTCAATGAAAATCTTGGAATTGAACGCGATGGGAACGAAATTATTTTAAGAAACGAATCCTTAATTCTATTTTTGCTTAGAATTCCACATCAACCGTCGCAATTTCTCAAAGTTATAATGTTAAGAAAACATTTCTCTTTCAACGCTGCTCCATTTCTGAGTTTAAATTCTTTTTGACACTAAAATGTTACCATTAATCATCTCTTGGAACTTACAAAAATAGTAACTTAAAGTAAAATGGTTTATGTAGGGACATTTTGTATCCTATCAATCATAATAAATATAACTATTTGTTATGATGGATTGTGTAAACTGTGTTTAAATTGGGTTTGTGTGATCAGCTCTAGAAAATATAACCATAAATACTATTATGTATCGTATCATTATTTCATCTGACATCTTCATCCGCATCAATTAATGCGGAGCTTTTACGGATGCGGATTCATATCTGCAACAAGTAACGACATGTAAAGAAAGTGGGTGGGGCCAGAGTGGCGCGTGCCTCACGCGTGTTTGTTAGTTGCTATCTTCGTTGAATAAAGATAGCAACTAGAACGAAGTTCGCTTGCTAACTGACCAATAAGAAGGCACACATCGGTGACAAGATCCTACAGGTTTTGATTGTTTTGTTTTAGTTATGTCAATTACAGTGATTGTTTACTGTGTTTATCCAAGTTTTTTGGATGGTTGATGAATATTTCGATTTAAATATTAAGTGAAAAGCAAATAAAAATGCCGCCAGTAATAAAAAGCAGTATCTGGACTTATTTTATATTACTATTTTTTAAATATAATTCATCAATTTTTAATTTTCATAATATATATATTTTTTTCATTATAAAGCTTTAGACGTCAAATGCTAATAAGTAAGACTAAAAACTGTTTTAGTTTTGTTCTCAAAATATGATTAAAATTAAATCGATTTTCATTTATTTATGTACTTAAAATTGAAATACGTTTAAAAAATCCTGAAATCCGCATCCGCGTCCGCGGATATGAACTTCTAATAATCCGTATCCGCTTCCGCGGATATGAATATGTAATTGAGGGATTATGAGACCAAAAGCTCTTTCACGTATTTTCTTTTTAAAAAATTTAAAGCAAAACAAACATTCCGTATAAGATTTACCTACCGATTATTAACATGATTGAATATTTTGTATGATTCACGAATCTAATAACCTAATATCTATTGCATATAAGAATTCAGCTCCGAGAAGTCATTAAATGAGAAAAAAGAAAGGTTAAATAACATTTCTTCAGATTAAAAAGATCGTAGAGTAAACATGAGAAGATTTTATGTATCAAACTGTGAATCTCAGTTTTTAAATAAATGGTTCGCTCAAAACTTTGGGTGTTATTTAGTTACCAATATCGAGTTTCGGCAAGGTGCACATTACGACGGTCCGTTGGTTCCAATTATTTGCAATATTTGCATAGCAATTGCTTTCTGTGTACTGTGTGGAGCGTGGTAAGGGTGTTGTAGATACGATATACAGGGTACATGACTGGTAGATCGCACAGCCGTGGCATATCTAATAGCCCCACACCACCTTAGGTACTTCCAACCGAGAGGAAAAACCCCAAAAGCGGATATCAGAAGAAAATATTACTTTAAAGAAGAAAACAACACTAATCATCTAAAAATAAAGAATTTCATGGTCAATTGTATCAATTATATTGTCAATTATACCTTTTTGAAGATCAATGAAAACTGCTAAGCATTTTTTATTACATTAGCTGTAGCGTCACCAGTACCCAAGATTTCCCTTAAACCATACTTCGTGGATGATAAAATATTTTATTGGAATCTAAAAATGTAAGCAATTTTTTATTTTCCAATATTTTCGATAGTTTAGTTAAAAGACAAATTGGTCGACAGTTTGATATATCATTTTTGGAACCGTTTTTATATATTGGTATGATCGTAACAATTTTAAGACAAGCGGGAAAAATACCTTTTGATATTGACAGATTTATAAGGAACGTCAGTAGGTGGATTAACTCATTTTGTAGATATTTAATTGATTTATTTTTCTTGAAATTTTTATTGGGTACAAAAGGATAAATACATTACAAATATATATATTTTTAACAGTGATTAATTACATTATATATGTATTTGATGTACCTCCATAAATAAGCAGGGCTTGTGTGTAAGGGGGAGGGGGGGGGGGGGAGGGGGGCGTTATTACATTCGTTTTATTTGACATGATTCAGTTAAAGTTTTCAGAATAATTTTTAATGTGAGTTTTAAATTCTTTTATGTTGGTATTCGTCTTTCTAATTTTTTCTGGTAATTAATTAAATAATATATAATATTTGATGATATATTACATTGATGGGAATAACCCTCAAAAAGTTATAAAAACACAGTTGTTGTTATATTAAAATTGAAAATATTACTATTTAATTTCATTTAACATAATTCAAAATTTATACTACGGCCCAGTTTTTGCAGAAATTCAAATTTGACAAAGTCATCAAACAGTCATTCTGTTTTTGACATTTGAAAGGTTTAACGCTGATTCTAGGTGCGTTGCAGCTTATTACAATTTGATAATAAAAAAATTCGCCAAAAAATAATTATTCTAAATATTACATATTTACCAAAAAAATTTAAAATTCTAAAATATTTTAATTACCGCCATCATCTACGAACGAGAAGATTACAACTTTACAATTTTTAGATTAAACTTAACAATTTTTTAGATGCTTCTTTCTATTAAAATTTTCCATTGTTTTGTTAGTCCTTGGTTGTTAATATAATCATGTTTATATAAATAATAAATTGTATTCACTTCTTATGGTTTTCGTTGTAAGGATTTTCCCCTGCGTTATGAAGAAGCAAGCAGTCCGATATGGTATCCTATTGGGTTAATCGCCAGTCTTCCAGCTGCACTATCGGGGGCAAATCTCAGTGCAAAGACCAATTAGTTCTGCATAGGACGGGTGTATCTCGGCGCTATGCGCTAGCAATGGCAGCGGAACTATGAATCGGGCCAATTATGTGGAAGATAATCTCAGTTCACCCTGGTGAAAGACATTTAGATTATTTTTTTACCGGATTTGGTGACCAGATCTGAATAGTTAAGGACTCCCTCATCTTCCTCTTTCTTATCTAATTCCCTCCCACTAATTCAGATTCACGAAATACATGATTGGTGATGCCAATTTTCGCTGGTTCCAGATGGTTGGAAGCAGTTGGAACTCTTGTGCGGTAAAAAAATAAAGAAATGTAAGGTGTCTTCAAGTGTTTCGGTAAAAAATCAGTACATTAAACCAATAAGGAAAATGTACTCCAGTCCAATTTTTGTTTTTTTTTTTTATAAATACACTTAAATAACTGCATATATATGTAAAGGAATTAGAGTACCTACCTAGAAATGTCTAGGATTCCTTTATATTTATTTACCTACCTACCTATCTAGCATTTTTAAGTACCTACCTAGAAATGTCTAGGATTCCTTTATATTTGAATTATGAATTTTATTTTATTCTATTGTTTTTTCAAATGTCATTGCTTTGGTTACACATTATTGCACATTATGTTATGTGTAACCAAATAAATCACCTGACAAATAAACTTTAAAATAAAATAGTCGTTTCGGGATTGGTTTATTTATGGTCGTTTCTTTATACTCCAGAGCAACACATTGTTTTATTTGTCATTTAAAACCTAAAGACAACACATTGTTTTAATTGTCATTGAAAACCTAAAGACAAAGACCAAATATATAAATATTTTTTAGTAGTTATTTTATAATTAGTTAGTTTTAATAGTTAAAGTAATTGTCAAAGTTTTCATTTTTCAAGCTCCCTCGAAAACCACCGTATCACGTCATCACTCTCCAAAAGATTTATTGTTTTTCAACCGTTGTTGTCATTTTGTATGGAGAAATCAAACGAGGAATGATTTTTAGGTGTCAAAAGTCGAGGCGTTTTTTATTCAAGATTAACTACTTTTAATATAAAAAAAACATTAGGTAAAATGTCAAAATCTCATCGCTACTGTTATTCTATATAAATACATTATATTTATTGTTATTCATTGCAAATACAAATGAGATCGTAATCCGGGTTTCTAAGTTTGTGTTCAGGCGTGACTTTTGCTCTAACGGTGCACAAATCACAAATCCCCTTCTCGTTTCAATTGTACTTGTCCAATAGCACGAATAGCACTGTCACCGTAAGATGTTCTGGCCGAACTGAAAATAGAAGAGAATATGCTTATAAATTAAACAGGCCAAATGCAAATAACCTCAAACAGGAAAAATATTTTTAAACCCCTAAAAAAATTGGCGTATTTTGTCAGAGGCTAAAAATATTCCCGCTTTGCAATAAAATCCAAATAAATGTTATTGTGTCCATTTGTTAACGTATTTGAAAACCAAAAACTGTTTTCGAAAGGTGATGAAATAGGCTTTCAAACTTCTATATTAAAAATTACTATGTATTTTTTTAAAAATAATTTTTTTTTGCGAAAACTTTAAAAGTTTTAAAAATGGCTCACTTTACTTTTTTTTCCAACTAAAATTATTGATAACGAAAAAAAAATAAAACATACTTATTTCATTAGATAAATTAATTATAAACCTTACTGTCACCTCACTTTTTTTCGTTTAATGTAAAAAAAAATCTTAAAAAATTCACAAAGTTCCATATTTTTTTTTCAAATTGCTATGGGAAACTTTGGTTTCAGAAAGGGGTAAAATTTTTTTTTGTGGTTTTCTTTTAGATTTGAATATATAGTTTGTTGTATTCTCTTTCCAATACCGTTTAGATCACATTTCTGACTGTGATAGTAAGGGAAAAACAACGATTTCTGTGAGACCTATGTGAGCTGGGACAAATATGGTCTCCTGTGATTAAACGGGTTAACATCTAATTACGATTTTCAAAAACAAGTAATGAGACGATTTAACTTAGTAGCTTTTATTATTATTTATATTTATTCCACGAAATTTGGCATCTACGTAGTCCGCTTATGGTCCGTATTATATTTGAAAAAACCTGACGTTTTGGTGTTAACCACTGGCATCATTTTAATTGTTGAGGGCCTAAATAATGTTTCTATTAACACAACAACTATTATTTATGTCTAAATCTAGTTTGTAAATAAACCAATAACATGAAATTGCATGAAATGTTGATCATTTCATATAACTTCAATGGTGATTGGAGAGCAGTGACGTCACCACTAACAAATCAGTAATACCAACTTGACAGTGTGTTTTAATGAAATGATTAAAAATAGACTTTTTAATCATTTTTTTAACTCATATATTCAGAATCCGCGTTTATTGGTCTATATGAAAATATTTTTTTAACGCCATAATATTTTTCATTGGAGTTCTTTATTGTAAAGATGCTAAAAGATCAAACTAAGTGCAAACGGGAACTACTAAAAAAATGTACGTTACCGTAAGCTAAGATAGCAGCTATCACTGGAATCCGGTACTCCAGCCACAAACTTTGAGCAGTTTGGTTATTATGAAATTTAAAAAAAATCGGTTAAATATCCAGACGACTTAATGAAAAAATATTATTATTACCTAAGCATTCGATATTTTCCAAAAAAAATTATTGTTTAATTTTTATAAACCTATTGATGTTAACACAGGCAAAACACATTTATACCTATAGCTCCAGGCATCGCAGAATAATTACCTTTTCAGAAGTACAGAGTTTTCGTTATCCTTTAACCGAATTAATTTCTGGAATTCTCGAATTCCCAGTTCTTCTTAGACAAAACTACTTAATTTTTTCATTCTTATTTTGAAATATGAGACAAGATTTCTGCGTAAAAGAAGAACATTGAATTAATATTAACAATAATTTATACCTTTATCTTTAAAATAAGTCTTTCTGAAAAGTTATAAAATGATAATATTCTCATAACATGAAATATTTGGCCTTGATTGTCTGATTAGAGCGAGCATCAAACGAAATGTGTTTACGACCAAATCGAAGAATATTTTGTAGAATTTAAAATATGCCATATTTATATAAAAAAATACTATTAACGTTGTTGAAAACCTGACAGTATGTTTAGTAATTAAAAATTGTGTGACTGCATATGAAACTAATTTATTTGTCGCTGGCAGAATCGACAGTAAGATATTTTATTACCTATAAATTCTTTGGGACACTCGTGGAAGACCAACATAAAAAAGCAAAAATAGTTTTTACACAAAAACCTTTTAACAGTGATGGATAATCTTTTTAACCGGATGGCTTTTTTATGCATTTATATTTTGTTGGCGGGCCACAGGGGGTAGGGTTGATTGACATTTCAGTCGGTAGTGTAGCATACACATTTGTATTAATAAAAATGGCAATTTTTAATAAAATAATTTCAGAACGTTAAAAACAAAGCGCCGCATGCGATAATTTTATATCTCCAAGGCCAAACAAATAAATGCTGTCGATTTTTATCATTCTCAAAAATAAAATAATATGTAAAAAAATATCTACTTGCAATTATGGGCAAATGTTTTTTGTCATTCCGAAAGGAAAACCAAATTTAGTTAAGAAAACTTTTAGTATTTTATGAAACGAAAACCTTTAAAATGAATCAAACACAGATCTTTCGATCTCGATCTTAAAAATTCGTTTGTGCTTTTGTTTGTTTGGGCATTGAAGTTTATCCACGGTAGTGCTGACGCAACAAGAATGCCTTATCATGTGTGCAGTGGTATGTAATCAAAATTTTATTTAAATTCAGTAGCTGCGAACTTGGCTGGATATATATGTTCGTGCAATTATAAGATGGTGTTCGTATTACTGATAAAATGTGGTAAAAAACTGGGATTGCTACGCCATGTCGGCTGTGTAAAACTTGCATGGTGGGAAAAACAAGAAGGCGGAACATTTGATATGGGCATTATTAGTTGCGTAAGAAGGCTGCGGCTACCCTAGCCACTGGGGAATAGGTAAGAGGAAGATACCCAGAATGCCAACAATCAAGCTGTATTATGAGATATCAGTTTTGGTTTAGCATTATTAACATTCTATTACAAACACTCAAGTTACTTTGATTACGATCACATTTGAAATCTCACTGCATTTCCAGGAAAATGAAGTTTTTACCCAACACAACCGGGTAACCAGAATTGCACTCGTGACTGTTAGGTATAATATCGAATTCGTTGGGTAATATTGTATTTTTCGCTTCTCATTCTCTCTTCTCGACACAGGAATTTTTCAGTGCGACAGGAATTTTTTCAAGACACAATTTTGAAAATATATATAATATAAATTTTATCATTCTTAATACCTACCTAATACGTAATTAGTGATTGTCCCATAGCGAAAAAGTGGTCGTAACGAAAGATGTGGTTATGAAAAATGATTACACGATATTTAGAAGTAATGCAAAACCATAATTTCCGTGGAAGCGTTGTTTGAAATGACTTTTGTTCTGTTTAGGTACTCAAAACTTTCCAAACTTTCCTGCATCCCATTTTCCCTATCCTGCATAACCTAATATTTTGGGTTTAATAGAAATACATTATGTATGTGGGTACACATAACGTGCAGATACCACGTCTGAGGTTTCCAAACGTTGAAACACAAAATTATTAGTAATTGAAAAGCATTAATATATTTTGTATGACAAATACGAGCAAATAATACAACATAGACGTTTCGTTCAAAAGATGATCTGTATTATTAATTCGCTAACGATTGTCGTATACACTGGTTCCAAGCACGATATACAAACGTAACTGCTGCCATCTATATTATTCAATTAGAACTATTGAAGTTTTGATAATATAGTTTTACTTAGAAAGCAGGTTTTTACCTGCTAGTACGATTTAATATGCATATAAGAAATGAAGTAAACTGAAGAATAAATTAATCACTGCATCGTTTTTGGCCACATTTTGGCAAATTTGAAACACCCGCAAGCGCCCACTGGCCAAAATGGGGTCAATTTGAACATTATTAAAAAATTTTAGGTTTTTTTTTTTATATATTCAGATAAAACACTAGGCTAACAAAGTAGTTCATAGTTTAATAATAAATGTCTCGTATCTCTTCTAATATTCTTCAAATAGTGCATAATTATCATATTTCACTCGTTTATAAATTTAATATTTTTTTGAATTTTTATGGATCAAAAAAATATGGCATAAACGTTAAAAAATATAGCTCTATAATTAGTTATTATTTTTAAATGTCTCAATATAAAAAATCGGGGGGGTTAATTTTTTAATGCGGGGAATTTTGTTGAGGGGAAATTTCCAAACGGAACGCTTAAAAATTTCCTATCGCTCGTGGCTGAAATTATCACATTTTAAGACACTTTAGTGGTTAAGAGCGATTGACCAACAGCTGAGAATAAAAGTTTAAAAATGCTAGCAACTGCAAAAATGCTAGTTCAATGAGAAAGATCGATTATTCCCCGTTTCAAATTTTTAAAATAAAAAAATTTATATCGACTTATTTCATTCAAAACTTGCTTTAATATATACCTACATTCAAGTAAGCAATAAAAAAATAAAAATGCTCAAAACGCACGATGATAAATTATTAAATATCATGTACTTTTCAAGTATTTTTTGATCATAAGTATTTATAATTTTTCAATAATGTCTAAACAAAATAAGTGTGTAAATTTTTTTTTAAATATTTTAGTTTGTAAGACCTTAAATAAATAGAAAAACTGAGGTATTTTTGTCACAAAACACGTTCTCGGATTTATTTTTTAATGATTTTAATTAAACTAAAATTAAAATTTTTACTACTGTGTAGACTAGATTATGTATCGATTTATTTGGTTGTATGATTATATGATTTGAAATTTGTGTTGTTGAATAGAATCTATCGTTTGAAAATTGAACAAATCTGCCAACGACCAATGGTATAACCTTAGTATATTAAAAATATGCTTAGTTTTTCAAAGTTTTAAAACTGCGTATACCAAATAAAATAACAATCTTTGAAAATCAATTTATGTTTTTTTTTGTAAAAAAGAGTCAATACGTCTAGAATTTGATTTAAAATTGACTAATTTCCGTTATTATCTCGTAATATTCTCTTAAGAGATGTTTATTTGTAGTCAAAATAATAGATTTTAAATCTAGTTCACTACTTATATGCGATATGACTCCTAGATTACCAAGAATTATCAATCAAGAATAACTGAAAACTCATTCACTTGCAAACTTAGGTAAATTTACAAATTCTAATAAAGGGATGCTTCAACCCTCTTGAAATGATTGAATAAATTCCTAATTGTAGGAAAAAAGCGGCTTGAATTTCGCCTCCTGTCAATGAATGTTGTCAATTCTAAAATATTTTCATTATGGCTATGGTTGAGGTCTAACAAGCATTTATCGTATCACCACCAGAGGCCCTAGCACGCTCGCTCTATAACTAACGATAGGATAACTATCGGTAACTTCTCATCGTTCCCTAGCATGACTACAGATCGCCAACGAATAAGTGACAGTTCACAATGACTAAGTGTCCGTAACATATTCGACACCAACTGTTATTTGTACGTTAGCGATGTGCAGTTGTCCTAGGGAACTATGAGAAGTTACCGATAGTTATCTTACCGATCGTTATAGAGCAAGCGTGCTAGGGCCTCAGGTGTGCTAGCACGGTCGCTCGTAATGAAGTTACCGACCGATTGTCGGTAACTTCTCATCGTTCCCTAGGACAACTGCAGATCTCAAACGTACAAACGACAGTTGATATCGAATATATTAAGGACACTTAGTCATTGTGAACTGTCACCTATTCGTTTGCGACCTGCAGTTGTCGTAGGGAACGATGAGAAGTTACCGATAGTTATCTTATCGATCGTTATAGAGCAAGCGTGCTAGGGCCTCTGGTGATATTATGTAATAATATTAGGCCATTACATATGAAAATGGCGTTTTGCCGTACTAGTAACTTTGATCTCAAATATGTTCTCTTTGGTTAGGAATTCCAAATTCAAATTTATACAGCTATTTACTCTTGTATTTGTGTTTCGAAAATTATAATTCATTTGTTTTTTATTTGCGTCACTTAGTTTACAAAATGGAAAACTTGAAATATCGCGTTATTTACGAGTACGAGTTCCACCGTGGCACCAGTGCTGCAGAAACGGCTCGAAGGATTAATGATGTATATGACGACGGTGCCGCAAAAGAAAACACAGTGCGAAATAAATATAAATAAGTTACCGTTTTCGCCGGGGACGTAATTTTTTTTTCGGAACAAGTATAAATTAAAATGGTGGTGAAAATGCTAATTATACTTCATTTCCTAATCCCCTCCGATATATTCATTGATATTAGGTTAAAACAGTTGCGACAATGTAATATTTGGGAAACCCAGACCTACACAGTAGAAATTAAGTGAAGTTAACCAACAATTCAAATAATGTTTCAGTGCAGACAGTACGTTTCACTGAGTCAATAGTTGAGAGTAAAAATAAGAAAATCGATTTCTAATGCTTAAGATGAAGTTATAAGCCAAATCACTATTTAGATTTATCTTTACTAAGCATCGGTTTACATTATGAATATGAAAAAAATATGTTTTGGATACATTGAAGCTTTTCCTACCTTTCCAACGAATGGAATTAAAATAAAATTATTAATTACATTACAAAAAATATAAGCGCGAAGTACTAAATAATTTGTTTTTTTTTTTCATTAGATAAATATGAAGTTATATACAAGGAACAATTTTTTACCAATACCCCTTTATGTAAAATTATTCATCTTATCTTATCTTATATCTTAATATATAAAACAAAGTCGGGTCAGTTACACCATTTATAACCCAACAACGGCTGGACCGATTTCCATGATCTTTGATTTGTGGGATTTGTCTCCGTCCCGATTAACAGAATAACTATTAAAACATCGGAAAAAATCACGGGAAAAGTAATTATGAAGAAAATAAAAAAATTCATATATTTTATATGGAACGGCTTTACAAATAATGTGCGTCGGTCGACATAATTTGCATCAATTCGAACAGCTAATAAATTAAACACAACATTTATTGATTCCGAGGCGGTATGAAGTTTGCCGGGTCAGCTAGTAATATATAAAACAAAGTCGGGTTAGTTACACCATTTATAACTCAAGAACGGCTGAATCGATTTTTATGATCTTTGATTTGTTGGATTTGTCTCCGTCCCGATTAACAGAATAACTATTAAAACATCGGAAAAAATCACGGGAAAAATAATTAGGAAGAAAATATTTTTTTTCATATATTTTGTATGGAACGGCTTTTCAAATAATGTGCGTTGGTCGACATAATTTGAATCAATTCGAACTGTCAATGGTGTAGTGTGCCGAACAATTTGTGCTTAGTCAACTGCTCAATTTCATTTTTTGAACTTTTAGTAGGTACCTATTTATTTTAACTGAATACAAACATAATTTATTTCAGCTAATAAATTAAATACAACATTTATTGATTCTGAGGTGGTATGAAGTTTGCCGGGTCAGCTAGTAAAAATATAAAAACAACTTTGGCGCTACTTTCGTTGTGCAGGGGTAAGTTTTCAAGGGGTAAGAAGTCGAATATTTCTGGCGTTTATATTCCTCTTAAGCATCTTCTCAAGTATAAGACCCTAGAGCATTGAATATCTGCTTTATGAGCTTCTTTTCATACATCTAGCACTTGTGTGTTAGGGACCGACTGCGCCGAATGTTTGCTAAAGTTGAACCGTCCTCGAGACTGAAAACAAAGGACTTGCTTTCCGATATTGAAAGTTTATTCCGCTGAAGTAGCTCCCCCGGTCACTGCCTTATTTTCGCTGACCCTCTGAAATCCTGAATCATGGAATTTAGTTTGGTCGGCAATTCACATGTTCTACACTTCCAACCTCCTGCCCCTGCCAGCATTCCACACACCGTTGATTGTGGAAACAGAATATAAACTTTGAAGAGTGTTTATCGAAATTATTTGTAAATGCAGTTAAAAAAGTGTGACATTCAACTTTTTATCACTTTCATAATTCAATTTGTGAGGTGGAAATTATTTATTGAATAACAACACCCCTGCCATAGGTCACCCCAGTTACGTTTGGTGACTTGGCAGGGGCACCCGGTCGGTCGGTGACTTTTTGTATAAGGGATGCTGAAGTATATACCTATAAATATAAAAATCTATATACTAGCCCACGAACAAGAAGCAATTACTTATAAAAATAGTACCTATTTCAGATTAGCTCTATAAATCCTTTACGCTTTACATCAATTATTACATTTCCAAAATTAAATAGTTAAATAAGTGTTCGAAAGATATTCAACGCATCAATCGGTTTCAGTTATTCAAGACAAATTTTCAAAAATGATCAAACGCTCAAACAATCCGCTTCGGCTATTCTATTCTGTAGAGTTGTTTTCTGTGCGTTGGATGCTCTTATCGAAAACGTATCCGGCTTCAAGCAAGCTTAGGCACGCAGGATTCAATGCGCATGCGCGAATATCAAACTTCTTCTAGCTTCGTGGATACGGAACGCAGCAGAGAATCCACTGTTACTGGTATTGGTGTCATTGGTGTGTTTAGGTGACATTCAAGCATTGAGAATGTTATTATAATATGTAGGTATAATATTTCGACTCGCACGTTCGTTGTTAGTCTCTGGGGTTGGCACGGTGAAGTCAAATTGCGGTATCTATTGCTGTTTATGGCTAGAAAAAATAAGCTCATATATTTTTTTGTTTCGGAACAAATACATAATAATAATTATTATATTTATTAAAGGAAGGGAAGCGCAGCATAATATAATAAGAAGGGACCGCGCCTGGTACCCGGGTTCAAGGGGGTTCATGGGGGTTAGTTTAGGTCTAATAATTGTCTTTATGTTGTGTATTTGCGGCACATACCAGAGTAGTAGGTACTGCCAGGTTGGCAAGAAAACTATTCAGAATGGAATTTAGGAGGCGAGTATGGCTACCGCTCCTCAGGGAACCATTAATTAGATAACCAATACTTCGGTTGTAAGTTACCCGAAGTGGTTAGTCACGTTTGGTGACTTAGGTGCCCGGGCTCATGTGTTCATGAGGTATTTGTAGGTCTTCGCTACGAATGCGTTTGCCCACATGGCGGGCTGGAAAGGGAGAGACTAGTTAAGGGAGATCTTTCCCAGAACTCTCTCGACCTATCGTCTTGCACCATAGTGGAAGGGATGGATTCATCAGTGGGAGGGATGGATTCTCACGGACACATTGACCTCCAGATTCCTGCCCAACGACATCATATTATTTTTCCTTCCCAGAACTTCCTCTTCTTCCTTTCCCTAAAAAGACTCTCCTAACAGCATCCCAAAGATGACGTAAGCCCTGAGGGATTTTTTTACGCTTTGGGCCTCCTGTGTGGAGCTAACGTAAAAAATTAAATATATGAATGAGTAAAAATATTTCATGACTGCTAAGCTATTTATCAAAATGTTAATAATATGTATTTACATGATAAAAAAAACAATACTATGATAATAAAGTAGTTAGAATGGAAAAATATTTTTTTTTATGAGATACCTACACGAACGAGGCGAGAAATGCAGCATGAAATATATTTAACATCGGTATGACGACAAAATCAAGCATGAAATTGTGAATTTATTGGTGGGAATTTATAACGTATTCCACGACAGTTGATCCATGACAATTGCCCCCGTCATACTTATGTACAACATGCAGTTGGTTTAGTACCTACTTACATATAACCAAGCGTACCAAAGAGGTATGCAGAAAGGATGTACCTACAAATACACACTATAAGTATGAACGTGGGATGAACTGTCAGGTCACTGTTGTAATGATATACTCGGGGTGTTATCATTCCCTGTCGTAGGATGAACTGTTAGGTCACTGTTGTAATGATATACCAGCAGAAGTTAATCAAATGAACGACATTTATAGATTGTATCTAAGATACTTTAATATTGTAATGTATTGTAAGATACTTATGATACGATATATTTTAATAACTAAAGTTTCCGGTAATTGCTTCGTTTCGGTTTTCTTCCTTTTTGTATTTTTATGTTTTTAATGTCCACTCAGAATGATTCTTATTTCTTAATCTGTTTTATACTATATTTTAGTTCGACTGTTCTTGTTTTGTCCTGCACTATAATTGCACAGTTACTGTCTATTAATATTGTCGCGTGCGATAACAGCACTGTTATTGTTCATTTTTGTTCTCTTTTCATTGCTTTGTATTGTCGTATACTGTAAATTCTTTATTTCATATTATTTTATCAATATTTTGTAAGGACTCGTTAAGAGCACTCTAGGATTATTTTTATATTTGTTATAGTGCAAACGCACTTGAAGTGAAATAACACAAAACTGTGCTGTACAAATGTCTTACAAATAACTATTATTAAGAAATTTTAAGTCATTTTTAAATATCGCTTTCATTATACTTTCATATCAAAGAAACGTATTGCATCGTGTCAACTTTTGTGAATATAATTTATTTTGTTCGTGTGCTTCCCTCTATCGGTACAAAAAGTTTAAAGGCATCCGAATGCTACTAGCATCAGCTAGGTAACTACTGTATGTTTTTCCAATTTAACACCTGACGCAGTGCGAATTTCCGAGAAAAAAGAACATATTTTCCGACATTTATCACGCTGCTTTGTTCAGCGACAAAAAACAGACTCTGGAAAACAAGAATATTGCGGACAGCCATAAATTTACGTCTTTTTTTAACACAAGTGAACAAAAGCGTCTAAAAATGGTGTGACTTGAATAAAATGTGCGGAATTGAAAGGGGTTTTCATATTGCAAGGCAATGTATACTGTACCTGTATAATATTATACATACAGTTCTGAATACAATTCTACGGATTTTGATAGAAGAAAATGGCTATTAGATAATAATGATTTATATTGATGCCCCAATGAAGCTCCTATATTCCAAATTGGAATTCACATTCTAAGGAAATGAAAAATCATAATACTTTTGTAATACCTCACACACTTACCTCTCTATTATTGTTGATTATACTAATATATTCATACATTTATTTGTACTTGCTTATTATATAAGGCTTATGCTGCTATTTATACTATTCTGTAAATTAACCAATTAATTTAATTGTTAAAGGATCATAATCATTATACATATATACTTTTTATTAAAACAAATATAAAACTTATTTTTGCTTTAATTTATTGACCGCAAGCGGTTTCAGCTTGTTAAAGCCATCTTTAGACTGGTACACATTATTCTTAACCTACGGATTATATAA
This sequence comes from Limnephilus auricula, assembly GCA_951813805.1. Lineage (NCBI taxonomy): Eukaryota > Metazoa > Arthropoda > Insecta > Trichoptera > Limnephilidae > Limnephilus > Limnephilus auricula. The sequence goes on from OX638393.1 coordinate 9,657,744, forward strand.
TCAACATGAGGGAGGGGGAAGAGGGGTAGTCTACAAGGATTTTATTCAATTATATAAGTTTAATTTGTGGCTAAGTCGTCTTTGACTATATTATTGCATAAAATGTTATCATTGTGTCTCTGCTGATAAACTACATTAAGTAGTTTAGAGGGTTTAAATGCTAATAAAAGAAAAAATAACATCGCAAAATTCAAAAAATAAATAAAATAATGAATTTTTGTAACCGCTTTTACAATAGATAGGGTCGGCGTAAGCTGGGAGTCAGAATATGTTCCACGTTTTTGGAAAATGTATGGACATGTACGAAATGCTTCGTATAAGCCCATGCATTTCCTGCGTTGTTTGCACGCGCGACACATGCTGAATTCTAGCTGACGCCGACTCTTAGTGGGGTAATGGTGATAGTAGTTGCCTTCCAAGCACCTGAGCGGGATTTGATTCTCGGCCGTGACATTTTTTAATTTTGAAAAAATATTATTTTAATAATAAAAAATAATAGCATATCCAGGTACTTTTCACGGGTATGCGCTAGTGTATTACTATAACTCTCAAGCAGTATGTAGGACGCAACAAGTATTTTCATATACTATTACCTATTAAAATGTGTGGTAGATTTAAAATTTATTTTTCTGCTTCCGATCATTGTACTAAAAATGATTAATTATAAAATTTTCATTCATAATTTTTCATTTGAAAAAGCGCACATTGACTGACTACAACGTCATCATGACACAGAAAACGCCTTTATCTGGTAAGACGGCTGTCACCTACGTTGCCCGGCGTGATGTCAATGTCGCGGAATTTACGAATAAAATTGTCGTTTTGGTGACAAATCGAAAATGGCACAATTTAAATCTTCATATAAAGTTAATTCGGCATGATAAAAATAAAGTGACTTTATTATCGTAATTTGTGAATAAAAACTGAGAAAAAAAACCTAATGCCTTTTCAAAGTCGATTTATTTTTAGGTGACTTAAATTCACTTTTAATGTTTTAAATTACATTAAAAAACGCACGTCAGTGTAACAAATGTGATAATTCTATTTGAACTGTTTTGTATTGCATTTTCATGACTTAGGTACCTTCTATTAATAGGTACCAACTACTTATTTTTAATGCTAGATCTTTCTAAACATCAATAGAACTAGGCAAATGTTTAATGAATTTTATGATCGAAAAATAACGACTCGCTTTTATAAAATACGGCAATAATACACTCACTCTTTTACATACATACCGATTCATAAGTAGTGTATTGATATATTCGATTTGTAAATACAATAAAACGGATTTAAGTGAAACTAAAATATATTTTTCGGAATATTTAATGGGAAAACAGTCACAATAAAACGGTTCAAATATATGTATATGTCTGAAAATTTTGTGAGAAAATAGTCACAATAAAACGATTCAAATATATTTGCTGGAGTTTTAATGGGAAAATAGTCACAATAAAATGGTTCAAATATATATGTCGGAATACTTGGTGAGAAAATAGTCGCAATAAAACCGTTCACTACAAATAATGTCGGAATATTTAATGAGAAAATAGGAACAATTAAACGATTCAAATATGTACGATGTCGGAATATTGAGTGAGAAAATAGTCACAATAAAACGATTCACATATATATGTCGAAATATTTAGTGAGAAAATAGTCACAATAAAAGGATTCAAATCTATATGTTGGAATATTTAGTGAGAAAATAGTCCCAATACAAAGGAATTTTAACATATATGTCGGAATACTTAGTGAGAAAATAGTCACAATAAAACGGTTCAAATATATATTTCGGAATATTTAGTGAGAAAATAGTCACAATAAAACGGATTCAAATATACATGCCGGAATATTTATTGAGGAACAGTTTCAATATGTAGATCGACATTCGATTTATTCACTCGTATTAAATTATATGAAAGGTGTGAAAATTTCAGTTTCTTCGATAAATGGTTTCCTAGTGAGTGTATTATTCTCAGCGAGCTAGTAATATAACATTAAAGCTACTAGTGTAAATTTACCGTTCCACTTTATAAGTTACAGCATATAATAATATTCCATGTGGGTTTTCTGATTTCAGCTGTTTGAAACCCAGTTTCATTCATCTACAATGACATTTGAAATGACCCGGAAAACTCAGTTCAAGTCTGGGGTCTGGAAATTTGAATTCCAAACTTCCAGATGGCAGATGTATCTGTCAAGACAGCGATTTGGTAAATGCCTTCCCGGGACACGGCTCTTCAGCTGGTTTCCAGGAAATGCACATTTACGGAAATAGAGATTCCAAGGAGCGGAAATCAATACAAAGCCCATTCCACAAAAGATATATCTCTGATTTACGAGAACTGTTTTCCCCTGTTTCAGGTTGTTAGAATTTGATAGATGATTTGTTATATTTTATTTACTTTTGTTAAATTTAATTTGTAAAACACCATTTTAATATAAATTTTTTTTATGCCTATTCAATAATAGATATTATTATTAAATTTATAAAAATATGTTTATTTTTAAAGTTACACAGCAGAACTGTTACAATTAGAATAATTAGGTCCTCCGCTCGTGGAGAAACTGAAATTAAATTAATCAAATACTTACGTGTGGTGAAATGTGGCAAAGAACAAATAAAGGGATGTAAGGAAAATGTATAATGCGGAACTAATTGTTGGAAGAATTCGTAAATGCCCGAGGAAGGCATGGTACGATCAAGTGAAATAAACACTGGAAATATAAACCCTTTCAATTCATTACAATAAAATTATTCCCTTCTTAAAAATGCTAATAAGTTGGTAATTAAAATTATTATTATTGACCTAGCTGACCCGCCCACTTGTTTCTGTGGCTAACAAAACACAACGCCACCTACTGGATGGTTACCTAACCTAGTTACCTAAGTTTAATGTCAATAAATTAACTCACACCGTCATCTTTTAGAAACTTGTAAAACTTACAAATAATTACGAAGCAATGTCTTATAACAAACATTGAAGGTGAATAATCGAGATAAAAATTATCCTATCTTTTAAGTTGGACCAATTTACACACAGCCAAATTTCATAAAAATCGGTTAAGTAGTTTCGGAGTTTGCCTTGGACGAACATTGTGACGCGAGATTTTTATACATAAACTACTATTTATTATTTCGGCTACTGGCATTATACCTAGCTCTCTCATTAAAAATTTTGGCGTATTAGATTTGTCAAAGAATTTATATATAAAAATGCAAAAATCAGTCATTTTAAATACATGTAGGATTACCGACGATCAGTAGGATTTATCGGTCCAATTAGGAGTTCCACCGAGCCAAACCCTCTGATATGAAAATATCTGGAGTCGGTGAATTATTTTCCCATTTGATACTCTGGTAGGTAAACATGTTGTTTTGTTTTAATTATACTTATATAATACACTTGCATAGCGTGGATTTACTAGATGATCATTGGAAAAGTGTGTGAAAGGGTTTAGTTTTTCCTGTGGGGAAAATTTAACCCGGACATAAAGTCTGGTGAATAAAAATTCATTTTCATAAAATAAACATTAATACAATACGCCGATGGATTGGACGGAAGGACTAATCTGGTATCTATTAAAAATTAGTGTGGGAGGCCACAAACCTGTAATTTAATATTATATTTATGACAGATGTGTAACTGAATCCTTTGTTACCTATTTTTATTATTATCATGATTATGGTTTGGAAGGCCGTCAGCTGCGCCCATAAAATGTAAAACCCACAGAATAATAACAAACACGTTGTGAAAATTGCGGTTTAAAGGCGTAATTTACGATGCATTGTTTGTTATTTTTCACGGACCAAAAATCCTGGCCTGGTTTATTTGAAGTATTATCAAAATCAGCGAAAAGCAAAATAAAAATACAAATTAATAAAACGTTAAATTTTAACAATTTGTACAAAAAATAATGTTCTGAAACTCATATTAGGCATTTACTAATAGTTAAATCCTATCTTCGTCCCAGTGTCAACAACATTTCGATATTTTTTTTCCTATAGAACCTTTTATACGATACGATTGTACCACCCTAGCCAGGAGTACTCCTGTCCCGGTAAGACCGGTACACCAGGGGGCACTGATTTGTTAGGACTGGAATACGTGCTCTAAGGATGGGAAGGAGGTTGGAGTTTAATCGACCGGTATACATGGCAACCTAATAAGCCAATATTGGAATTTAGGATGGTCAGGAATAAAGGAATGGATTGAGCGGTATAATTTATTTTTTCCTTCTTTATGCCTTCCTTTTTCTTGCCTCTTCTCGGCTCTTCTTGGATCTTAATGTCTCTTCTTGGATCTTAATGTCTCTTCTTGGATCTTATCGTCTCTTCTCGGCTCTTCTTGCCTCTGCATGACTTTTCTTGTCTCTTATTGCTTCTTCTTGTTTCTTCTGGGATCTATCATCTCTTCTTGAGAAAAATAAGGAATGATCAATGAACATTATCGCTCGTCTTTTTTAGGCCACAGGAGCGATTTAGGCCCAAATTTGGATCGCTATTATTTTTCTGCGATTGATATCGGTCCAAATTTAGACCACATTTAACAAACCTACAAATATGGGATAAACGCTGAAATCTAGGTCGATTCATTAGCTTTAAACCGCAGTAAACAGTTTTTATGTTTACGTATTAATATTTTAAGGAATGGTATTAATTAAATCAAATGGCCTAATCAAAAACTGAATACCAATCGCTCAAGTAGATAAACATTGAAAATATTTCATAGCTCATCAACTTACTTATGTTGTGAACTAAAAAAGCAATGTAATTTTCATAAAGAGAGTTTCGTAAGAAATAAGATCTCTGGCTAATATGTTCGGTTTTCGGAACTACTATATAGGTATCATAGAATAGCTATGTCTTCCTTACTTTCATAGAGAGAAGTATGATATAAACGGTGTTAGAAAGAGAAATTACCACGCTCTATAAAAAAATTAAAATTTTACCCACAAAAGAAGTAAAATGTACACCTTAAGGAAACCAAAGTTTCGCATCGCAATTAAAAAAAAGTTTTTTATTTTATTTTGAACGATAAAAACGTGAGGTGACGATAACGTTTATAATACATTTGTCCAATAAAATATCAATTTTTGTGATTTATTTTTGAGTCATTGTGCCTCCTTCTTTAGCCAACGTTTCGACCCTCACATCTGCCCTGCTGAGGGACACTGTAACGATGTCCGAAACGTGGCTAAAAAAGGAGGTAGCGCAACACGGCACAATAACCTAAAAATAAATCATTATAACACTTTTGGCCGTTTAAATCTAAAATCATATCGGAAATACAAAGTTTTTTTTCGCTCTCAGTAATTTTAGTTAGGAAAACATAAAGTGAGCCATTTTTAAACTTTTTTTATATTTGCATAAAAAAAAATGTATTTTAAAAAATATACATTTAATTCGAATTATGAAATTAGACAGCGTTTTTTTCAATCAAATTTCAAAAACTTTTTTTAGTTTTCGGATACGTTAAAAAATATTCCATTTATTTGGATTTTATGCACAGCGGAAATATTTATGTAGTTATATGGTCGAGGCCTGAAGAGTTAATAGAGTAATTTAATTTAGAGTAAACAATTTTTGTGGCCTCAGAATATAGAAATTAAGCAATTTATTTTCCATTGCAAACGTGAACAAAATAGTGTTTTACGGTATATTAAGAGCGATTGACCAGCGGCTGAGAATAAAAGTTTAAAAATGCTTGCAACCCTACAGGGAGGTTCCAATGAGAAAGATCGATTATTCCACGTATCAATTTTTTAAAATGAAAAATTTAATATCGATTTATTTCTTTCAAAACTTGCTTTAATATATTCCTACATTCAAGTACGCAATAAAAATGCTCAAAACGCACGATGATAAATTATTAATTATCGCGTACTTCTTGTAAGTATTTTTTGATCATAAGTATGTATAATTTTTCAATAATGTCTTAACAAAATAAGTGGGCAAAAGTTTTGAAATATTTTAGTTTGTAAGACCTTAAATAAATAGAAAAACTGGGGAATTTTTGTCACAAAACACGTTCTCGGATTTATTTTTTAATGATGACCTGTGTTGACTAGATTATGTATTGATCTATTTTGTTGCATGATTATATGATTTGAAATTTGTGTTGTTTAATAGAATCTATCGTTTGAAAATTAAACAAATCTGCCAACGACCAACGGTACAACCTTAGTATATTAAAAATAAACTTAGTTTTTCAAATTTTTAAAAGTGCATGTACTAGATAAAATAACAATATTTCAAAATCATTTTTTTTTTTTTTTGTAAAAAAGTGTCAATAGGTCTAGAATTTGATTTTAAAATGACTAATTTTCGGTATTCTCTGGTAATGACAAACAGCTGATAAACCAGAACTTTGTGTGCTTTTATAGTTGCATTTTAAGGTTCAGCCGATCATAATCAAAACACAGATTTTCCACCAAAACAACGTAAAGCTGGATTGCGCGGAAATGTTGCTAGTAAACGCGCCAGTGAAGGGGAACATTCAGAAATGAATGCTGCAGTGTGCAATCAGTAACAGGATATTACAGACTCGTACAAAGAGTCTGCCTCAGCGTTCAGTGTTTTTTTTATTGCAATTTTAAATGAAACGTTCAATAGAGATAGCTGACATTCCTGTTTGTGACCAGTGAACACACTGCGGGCGAATTTGCATCAGATTTACTATTATTTTTACCGATGAAGCGATTTTTATTAAACTCTCAATTCCGTGTACTCATCTGGTCTGCTATAGAGATGAGTTTCGATAATGTTTTTCAATGACTGAAAAAAATCTTTTGGAACCTAATTTTAATTAATCATGGAGGAAAATATTGTTGCCTTCCACGAACAATAAATTAGAGCTGGTATAATTTTTTGCAACTCTGTCCTAGATTTAGGAATATACTTTTAGCATAATTTATTTTAATTTCTAGATATCAACAGTGTAATATGTAAAACCCCGGGAGAAACGGAGTAGTTAGCGTTGATTCCAATTTAAAGTGTTAGAATATAATAACAGCATTATTTGTGAATTTTTATGTTTATTTACTTATTTAACTAACTAACTAACCATCACGCCATTTCTCCGTAGGGTTAGGCAGAGAGGACTGACCACCAAACAACTCTTTGCCTCATTTACATTCATACATCTTCTCATACAAACTCTTCTATTATTCGACTCTTGACATGGCCTGACTCAAGTTTCTGATTCACTTGGGCGTCCTCGGCTTCTTCTATCATTCGCATTCGCGACATAAATTCTCTTTACACTATTTTCTTCATTCGTTCGCTCAACATGCCCAAACCATCTAAGCGTTCCTTTCTTAAAACCCCTAAAAAAATTGGCTTATTTTGTCAGAGGCTAAAAATATTCCCGCTTTGCAATAAAATCCAAATAAATGGAACATTTGTTAACGTATTCCAAAACTAAAAACTGTTTTCGAAAGGTGATGAAATAGGCTTTCAAATTTCTATATTAAAAATTACTACGTATTTTTATAAATATAAAATTTTTTTGCGAAAACTTTAAAATTTTTTAAAAATGGCTTACTTTACTTTTTTTTCTAACTAAAATTACTGATAATGAAAAAACATAAAACACATACTTATTTCATTAGATAAATGAATAATAAACCTTACTGTCACCCCACTTTTTTTCGTTTCATGTAAAAAAAAATCTTAAAAAATTCACAAAGTTCCATAATTTTTTTTCAAATTGCTATCGGAAACTTTGGTTTCAGAAAGGGGTAAATTTTATTTTTGTTTGTGGTTTTCTTTTGGATTTGAATATATAGTTTGTTGTATTCTCTTTCCAATACCGTTTAGATCACATTTCTGACTATGATAGTAAGGGAAAAACAACGATTTCTGTGAGACCTATGTGAGCTGGGACAAATACGGTCTCCTGTGATTAAACGGGTTAATCTTACTTATTACGCTCACATCAGCCTTGCATTATTTTCGGATCTCCACATTCCTCACACGATCACTCATTCACCCGATCACGCGTTCAGTCTACTTTCATCCTTTCTCTTTCCAGTTCCATGCTTTACTGCCATACATCAGGGTAGGTACCAGTACTCCATTATGGACTGCTAGCTTCGCTTCTGTGGACAGCTTTTTGTTGGCTCCAACGGCGTTCAGTTCTCCATTGATGGAGTTACCTGCATTTACCCTTCTTTCAATATCCCTATCAGCCTTTCCATCTCTTGTAAACGTACTTCCCTAATATACTTATTTATCTATAAGGAAACTAAAGCTAATCGCAACTAACTTAATAATTACCAAAGGATAGGCGATAACGTCTTCAAATGCGTTATATATATCGCTTGCTGAGGATTGGTTTGTACTATGTCCATTTTTAGTTTTTTTTAAGCTGTGAATGCAGTAATATTAATCACATTTTTATCTACAATGTCCACACAAAACAAAATCAAAATTTCGACGGGAACTTAGATTTTGAACATCAATTTTATTATATCTCCAAAGTATTTACAGGTAGCACAACACGGCATAACACCCCAAAAACAAACAACGAAAACTCGTTTTCTCAATTTGAATTTTTGTGGACATAGCACAAACCAATCCTCAGCAAGCGATCTTACTAGCGCAGATCTGTGAAAAATCATAGGCCAGTCTGAATTCTTGACAAATCAGTTCATTTTTGAAAATGACACTTCAAATAATTTTCTACTAAAAACTCATATGGTAGGTACAATATAGTTTGCATGAATTATTAAATTTTAAAAATAACACTTAAATTCAAAGCAAATTTGAGTTCACTGAATTGGAATTCACTGTTCACTCTGGAGTTCGCTCTGGAGTTCACCCCGGAGTTAAGATGTGTGCACAGACAACCTAAAATTATATTTTTGATGTTTATTGGTATATTATACATTTTTGAAAATGACACTTCAAATAATTTTCTACTAAAAACTCATATGGTAGGTACATTATCGTTTGCATAAATTATTAAATTTTGAAAATGACACTTAAATTCAAAGCAAATTTGAGTTCACTGAACTGGAATTCACTGTTAACTCTGGAGTTCGCTCTGGAGTTCACTCCGGAGTTAAGATGTGTGCACGTGCAGACAACTGAAAATTATATTTTTGATGTTTATTGGTAGTTTATACATTATAGTAGATACATACTTTTCCAAATTGGTTTGGAGAAGGTATTACGTGTGGGTTTTTAATCCGAGTATTAAGAAACATACATTACCACCACATATTTTAATTCATGCTGTATGTGATTTGTGTTCATTATTAAAGAGGCTTATTTTTTAAATATATATACAGCTCTCCTGTTTTTGACAATATTATTAAACAAAACTCATTTGAGTAGGGTCAGTTTTCGGTCAACATAAATCATTTTCCTCCCTAGAAACTTATCAGCGCATTGAACGGGTTTTCACAAAAGAAAGCAACCATTTCAAGTTCTCTGTATGAACTGAATCAGGATATTTCATTAAATTAATTCAATTAGTTTTAAGGCGTCGGAGATTTAGTTGAATACGTTTGTAGAGCACAATGACTACGATTGTCTGAATATTTGAATTAGAAATATGTATTTAAAACTTGCGAGTCCAAGCTTTTGGTCCTCAAATCGTGTAGTCGTTTTTCAGTGTAAGTCCAAGCTTTTATATAGACACAATTAAAAATGATTTCTTCCAACTCCCCAGTTCCAAATGTTGAGAGCGGGTTCGGGTCTCAGTCCTGATTCCATGTTATACGGCAGTGTAATGAATTAAACATGACTTTGGAAGTTAATATTTTTTTCACAAGAGTCCTAAATGCCCAGACCCAGTGGGCATTATACTTGGCATTCCCAACTGGGGTATGTTGTAAGGCTGAAATAAGTGGGAAGGGGAGGGATGTACGGAAGAGAAAGTTTGGGATGTTCTTTAGCTAGACAGATCGTTCACCAAACCCAGCTAAAGCCATTTAAAACCATGTTAAATTCTGAATTGTGATCTTTCACCTGGACGATACTAAGGGCCAGTTGATTCACATCAATCAATCATCCAGTTTCCTAACTAAAAATCAGTCTTTTAGAATATTTTTAAAAGAGCTATGTAGCGGATTTATGTAACGGATTTCTCGAATTGAAAAAAATAATTGAAATAAAAGCCTTTCGTTCAAATACTGAATCGTATAAAGTATTATGTTCCTTGTTTCAACGAAGTTCAACGTTGTTTTAATTTACGTTCATAAAATAATTTTCCCATTTCGATTCATTCCCTTCTTTGTTTGACGCAAAAGCATTGTTTGTTAATCCGACCGTTTCATTTACTGGCCTCTACCCCAAATGGTTATTATTATATATTAAATATATTTGTTGGCGCAACTATGCATGTATATACACCTACCTTTCTTCCTTCCACCAATATCCTATATCCCTTCTGACTACCCACCAGTGGACAATAATATGTGTGAGCACTACAATCTACATGTGTTCAAACCAGTCTGTTTTTGTGCTCCATGCAGTAAACATCGACCTTGTGAAGTCTGTTTTTGGCGATGTGCAGCGATGTACCTTCATCCCTCTTCGTCTTTTACATCGACTATTAACCCGTCTGCTTTTGTAATGTGCAATGGTCGCTTGGACCTCTCCTTACTAAACATCGACTCTTAAGAGATATTATGTGTGCTGTGCAGTGCGTGAATAATCATCCCTCGGCGCTATAATATGCATTAAACCGGACACTAGTACAAGTGATAACCAGTTATATCATTATCAAGAACGAAGACTAGGAAAGCAGGGTAAGCCAGAATTCCTTCCAGCATCCGAAATACCATCCCAATAGTTGTGTCACGCCACCTTATATTTATTTTGATACAGTCCACTCCTCTGATTCGCATCTTTGCGACTACAATATTATTATTATACATTTCGTGGTAGCTGATATTGATTACATTAAGTCGTTGATTACATTCAGTTCAAACATGTTTATGTTTGTATTCATACATTTTCCAACAAAATGACACTCATTAATTTTGCAGTCCCTTTGTATCTTAGGGCTCAGAGATCACGCGTATTTCACCGTCATTAATGCACCGCCCTTTCCCGGGAAAAGCGCAAACGCTGAGTCGGGAACAAAGGGCCATTGTTCCGGCCTTTAGAATTGCCCACACCCCAAGTCTGGAAATATATGATTAATGTTGTACCACAGATAGGTTAGACGTTCCATTGTGCGGCTCTAATAAGCAGAACGGGGCGGTGGGACGGACTAACCGAGCTTAGGAAAATAATCTCAATTTATACCTACTGCCTACTTTTAATCAGCGATTCCAATATACAAGTGGCTTGCATAGTGGAAATCTTTACCTGCGTTGTACGTGCAGGTTGCAAATTGCAAGTAGTTTATTGTGGAAATCTCCACGTGCAGGTCGTACGTGGAGATATCTACCTGCGTTGAACGTGCAGGTTACAAGTAGCTTACATAGTGGAAATCTCTACCTGCGTTGTACGTCCAGGTTGCAAGTTGCAAGTAGTTTACATAGTGGATACTCTCTACATGCGTTGTACGTGGAGGTCTACTGGAGATCCTCTACCTGCGTTGAACGTGCAGGTTGCAAGTAGCTTACATAGTGGAAATATTTACCTGCGTTGCAAGTACAGGTTGCAAGTTGCAAGTAGCTTACACAGTGGAAATCTCAAGTAGCTTACATAGTGGAAATCTCTACCTGCGTTGTACGTGCAGGTTACAAGTAGCTAACATAGTGGAATTCTCTTCCTGCGTTGTACGTGCAGGTTGCAAGTAGCTTGGCATAGTAGAAATCTCTACCTGCGTTGCACGTGCAGGATGATATAATGATAAAGTGATTTTTCGCCGCAGAGGCTTTATTTAGGAGAGTGGTCGATGTACCATATTGACTTCTTCTTTTAATCGGTTACGGTTAAATGAAGATATTTTTTAAACGGTTACGGTAATGACACAGTGTCATTACGATCACAACACGACAAGCAACCGCAACACTGCGAGTAAATCAATTTACGGTTTCCATAGTCCGTGTAGACACGGACAACAAGTGCAAGCAACGTGTATGCAGGTCTGACGTCGAACTTGCACGCACGTTCTTCGCCTAATTGATTTTTCAGTAATTCTCTTAGGAGGGCCAACTTATTCTTCCAGGGTCATTGTTATTTTTAATAATGCTTTCAGCAAAGTTTGAAGGATGACGTAAATTGCGTAAATAGAGACCTATTTCCTACCTTGAAAGGAAAGGAAATTCAATATCCAAACTGTACTGGAACGAGTAGTAAAACGACCCTTTTACCTAAGTCAAATGTGGGGCAGCGTTTATAAACCGAGCATAAAAATGTTGGGCACACGTTTCGGGTGTCTCCTCGCTTCGCAATGGTCGGGAAGAAATCAATGATTCCAGTTCTTTCTAGTGCTTTCTACCGTATGTTTTAACTTCGTGAGACTATACCACCCCAATTGGACTACATTGTGAGGCCAAAAGTAGTGGGGAAAAGAATGAGACTTGAAAGAGGCAGATTGGAAAGTGTCTGACTATTCAGATCTGATCACCAAACATGCCTAAAGCAAACAAGCAACGCCAACGTTTTGATTCTAAATGGTAACTTTTCACCAGGAAGATACTGAAAATATCTAACACCTTGAAAAACGTAGATTGAAAGATATTAGAAAGACATCTAATTAGCTGCGTCGTGCACAAAGATTTTGCACCTAAATGATTATGATTATAATTATATGTATTTGTATGTTGATTCAAACATTTTTTATGTAATGATTTCGTAGTTACTATTATCTATCTAATAGCTAAGTCACAGCAATACCTAGAATTTTGCAGTGTTTTTCAAAATCAGATGTTGACAGTATTATCAAGAAGTTTCAAATTTCTGCCTTAAGGATTAAGACAGGGCGATCGGGGTTGTTTTTCGAGACCTCATGTAAACAGTGAGCTTTCTCTTGTTTTGAAGGTCAGGTTGCAAAACTGTTGATTTGTATAAAAAACAAAGCCACCCACCCCCAGATATTCTTCTTTACACAGATATAAAATTAAATTAAATAGAAAGAAGATACATTATAACTATATAAAAAAATTCAGTTTATTATTAAAAAATAATTTAACTTTAAAAAATAAAATGGCTTCCAGTGCGGACCTGTGGGCTGTAGGCAAGATACTCATGGGCATGGGCGGGTCATGTCAGTTTTCCCATTTGCAACTGTAATTTCAACGCTTGGGGCGGTATTCATTTCTAGGCTTCATTAGGCATCCTCAATATCCAAATCAGGCTGGAAGTTTTTGATTGAAGTATAACGTGTCAAGGGACACCGTTAATTAAGACCGTTTGAAGTGGTCCAACGCTTCGTTACACTGGCAAACTCCAACTACAGCATGGCGATATAATCTAAAGTGATTTGTTTTGTTGATTACTGAACCTTTGATTTGAGTAAATTCGATTTATTGTTTTGCAGGTTCTGTGCGTGATGTAAATGGAGATGATGTTTGCTGTTCGTTGTTTAGTTATCGTGATTGGACGTCCTTCTTCAAAGGATGTGGTTCGTGACCCATGAAAAACCACGTTTTGGAAATCAACTTCGAATCAACTTCTTGGAACTCAACGTCGCTAGTGGTTATTTGACTATCAAACAATTATAATAATGGAATTTTGCCTCCGCCCTGGTAACCATTCATTGGATATACAACACTATATATGGGTCTCCAGTCTCCGGATCCGGAACTCCCTTATAGTCATTCAGTATACACGTTGGTAATATCCACTTATCTGCCATATTAGCAGATAATTAGAGGGCACGATGTAATTATCACCCCATGATATACAATACCATCGGTGTTACGTATTAATCAAATAGCAAGTACTTGTAATTACTCTAATTGATAATTATGGAAAGGGATATATGTATTATAAACGTAGTATGTAGTATTTAAATAAATTCTCATAAGATAATGAAGGTTTTTTGACTGTCCTAGAACGGGAGATCTAAATACCTAGTCGGACAGTCAAAATGTCAATACAATGTAAGTGTATTTTTGTTATAACAAATAAATAAATAAAATAAAATAAATAAATAAATCACGATTGGACCTAGGTGATGAATTGTTCAGATATATTTTACACCTTACAAGAGTCTTTTACATTTCTTGTACCAACAACTTGTAAATTTGGAAATTTCGTTGTTAGGTGATGATAACCAAGTGTTTTTGCAACATTTTAGTCATTTTGAGCACCCGCTGTCCAAAATGTGGCCAATTGGAAGAGATATTTTGAAACAGTATTTGTTTTTTTTTTTTTTTTTTAAAGTTCCCTTTTGTTGCGGGGCCATTTATAAGGCCAACTTTATTATTTTTAACGCGTCTCTTCTTAAATATCTGTTACTGACATTGTAATTTTTTGAAATATTTTTCTTACTTATTATCTTATTATAATCATGTTTTTACATGTAAAAAATGAAATGTTCGAATTTAAATTTATATCTGAGATTATCAACTAGGCCATATACAACATACATAAGTCATAATTAACATAACACCTTAAAAGTAAACATAATAACACCTTAAAAATAAACTACAAAAATACTTTTTGCCGTGAAAATCTAAAATCATATCTAAATAATGAGCGTTTACATAATTAACGATTTTTTTTGTTAGATGGTCAAATATAGGTGCATTTAATGGCTCTCAAATACTGAAAGCAGTTTTTTTTGATTTTTTGAATGAGACCAGGTAATTTCCAAACCAAACAGCATAAGAATAATTATATTAGATTGTCCTAGCCCTCAACACGCAAATTTATAATTTTGCGAGAACACTTCAGTGGCCAACCCACCAAACTGGCTTAAATATACAAGTATCAATGCATTTACACCATTTCAAGTATAGGCTACACATAATGGTGTAAATGAGAATCCATTATGTACGTTCATTATGTATGTAATTCATTACATAATTATATACGCGCTAATTTGCCATCATTATTAATATGTACCTTCAGACGAATTACAGAAGTAGTAAAGTAGGTTATAAATCATTATTTTTTTAATTGATAAACTAATGTTTAACACAAGATTTTTATGCATAGCACAGAGGGTAACAATTATTATAAGCAATAATTATTAACCTGAAACACACATCCACATTGAAAAAATCTCACGAGAAAAGACGGGACAAAAAGGTTTTGTTTGTTCCACTGATATAACAGGCAAAATGAATATCATTGAATCTAAACGAATATATGAAAAACAACAAGACGTAGAAAAATAAAAAAGTAACGGTCACAACTGGGACTCAAAACCCAGAATTGAAGTCATATTATAGGAAAAAAAAGTTAATTAAAAATAAAACTTTTCTGAGTCTGTGATATATTAGTATCTACTAACTTTTTCTTCATTGATGTACAACATTGATGGGTAAAACCTTCAAAAGTTATTAACATGAGTTATTTTAATAATTAAATTTAGTTATGTTTTAATTAGTATATGAATTTACATACGGTTGGCCCACAAGAATTTTCTCAATGATTTCCCGATTTTTTAAAAACATTTGGCAAAAATATGAAAAAAAGGTTATTATGAAGTGAACATTATTCAATAGTCACGTCTCCATATAAAGTTTAAATAAAAATATTCTGAGGAATAAAGTCAGTCTAGTACCTCACACTGCATTCGCTACCTACTTACGTAACACACACTCGGAGAAAAATGTTATTCTAAAATACGATCATTTTATTCGTAAAAACGGTTAAAAATGGGACTGAAGTTCTTACGAACAAATTAACAGGGTTTCAATGTTTATTGGCGGGAACATGTAAGAATAATTTGTTGGTATACGTAATTTACATTTTTAATCTGATTTTGATTACAATAATTACTACCCGGATTCTTAATCATAAAGTTTAATGAAGGAGAGAATTTAATATTATTTTTCGTTGCTCGGGCTTTACATAGAGTTTTACGAGTTAGTCGAGTGTGTAAAATTTCATCAAACTCGGAATAAAATAATTAATTTGTATACACATCAAACAAACGCCAACTGTCACAGACAATATTTTTTTATGTAAATAACTGAAGGGAAACCACCTTTGCTCGAGGT
Organism: Limnephilus auricula; assembly: GCA_951813805.1. Lineage (NCBI taxonomy): Eukaryota > Metazoa > Arthropoda > Insecta > Trichoptera > Limnephilidae > Limnephilus > Limnephilus auricula. The sequence goes on from OX638393.1 coordinate 9,673,830, forward strand.
TATGAAGTTTTTGGAAAAAAATTTGGAGATTGTGAATTTTGGTAAACTGGGTGGGGTTTTAAGGTGGAAATAATAATATAAATAATTTAAAAGTTATGTAATGGAAAATTTTGGTTTATATTTGATTCACTTAATCGTTCCGTGTCTTCCTCGAGCGTATCCAACTTCCTCAACCATTGACTTACATGTGATTTAATATCATTACACTTCTTTCTTCTTTTATCCGTTATCTATTCACAAACAATCTAAGCATCCCTTTCTTAATCTTAACTCACATCCCCATTCCTCTTCCCTTCCCCATCCCCATTCCCCATTACCCTTCACTTTACAGTTTCCTTGCCTTTTATATCCCCACCACCCGTGTCATTCACATCCCCACGCCCCTTGGCCTTTATATCCTTACTCCACTTGCCTTTTTAATTCCCGTTGCCTCTGCCCTTTACATCGCCGCTCCGCTTGCTCTTTACATCCCCATTACCTTTGCCCTTTATATCCCCGCTCCCCGAATCCCCGTTGTCTCTGCCCTTTACATCGCCGCTCCGCCTGCTCTTTACATCCCCATTACCCTTGCCCTTTATATCCCCGCTCCCCGAATCCCCGTTGTCTCTGCCCTTTACATCGCCGCTCCGCTTGCTCTTTACATCCCCATTACCCTTTCTCTTTATATCCCCGCTCCCCTTGCCCTTTACATCCCCACTCCCCTTGCCTTTTGAATCCCCGTTGCCTCTGCCCTTTACATCGCCACTCTGCTTGCTCTTTACATCCCCATTACCCTTGCCCTTTATATCCCCGCTCCCCGAATCCCCGTTGTCTCTGCCCTTTACATCGCCGCTCCGCTTGCTCTTTACATCCCCATTACCCTTTCTCTTTATATCCCCGCTCCCCTTGCCCTTTACATCCCCACTCCCCTTGCCTTTTGAATCCCCGTTGCCTCTGCCCTTTACATCGCCACTCTGCTTGCTCTTTACATCCCCATTACCCTTGCTCTTTATATCCCCGCTCCCCTTGCCCTTTACATCCCCACTCCCCTTGCCTTTTGAATCCCCGTTGCCTCTGCCCTTTACATCGCCACTCCGCTTGCTCTTTACATCCTCATTACCGTTGCCCTTTATATCCCCGCTCCCCTTGCCCTTTTCATCCCCACTCCCCTTGCCTTTTGAATCCCCGTTGCCTCTGCCCTTTACATCGCCACTCCGCTTGCTCTTTACATCCCCATTACCGTTGCCCTTTATATCCCCGCTCCCCTTGCCCTTTACATCCCCACTCCCCTTTCCTTTCGAATCCCCGTTGCCTCTGCCCTTTACATCGCCAATCCGCTTGCTCTTTACATCCCCATTACCGTTGCCCTTTATATCCCCGCTCCCCTTGCCCTTTACATCCACACCTACCTTGCCTTTTGAATCCCCGTTGCCTCTGCCCTTTACATCGCCACTCCGCTTGCTCTTTACATCCCCATTACCGTTGCCCTTTATATCCCCGCTCCCCTTGCCCTTTACATCCCCACTCTTCTTGCCTTTTGAATCCCCGTTGCCTCTGCCCTTTACATCGCCAATCCGCTTGCTCTTTACATCCCCATTACCGTTGCCCTTTATATCCCCGCTCCCCTTACCCTTTACATCCACACTCCCCTTGCCTTTTGAATCCCCGTTGCCTCTGCCCTTTACATCGCCACTCCGCTTGCTCTTTACATCCCCATTACCGTTGCCCTTTATATCCCCGCTCCCCTTGCCCTTTACATCCCCACTCCCCTTGCCTTTTGAATCCCCGTTGCCTCTGCCCTTTACATCGCCACTCCGCTTGCTCTTTACATCCCCATTACCGTTGCCCTTTATATCCCCGCTCCCCTTGCCCTTTACATCCCCACTCCCCTTGCCTTTTGAATCCCCGTTGCCTCTACCCTTTAAATCGCCGCTCTTCTTGCTTTTTACATCCCCATTACCCTTGCCATTTACATCACTCGTACTCCGTTCCCCTCCCCGCCCCATTTTCCGATTCCCTTTTCCATTCCACTCGTCTTCCGTTTCTTTCCCCCTTCCCCCTTCTTGAGCATGGAAGTGATCATCATGATGATTTCCTTGATTGTCGAGGTTATTGGATTGAGAGTCGACGTGTAGATTTTCCCCTTCTTCCACGCGATGTGCTTCATAGAAATAATTATGGATTCGGTGATTGTGAAAGTTCTTATGATGTTCATTGTCGTTATCGAAATTTAGTTCGTCCCTAAATAATTCTTCGGTTTCATCATTATGGTGATGAAAGAATTCCTTATGCTCTTCATGATCCGAAATATCTTTTCCTGATTTTTTTTTGTGTTTGTCTATGCGACGGTAGTAGCTATGTTCTTCGTCATGGTGGCTGTCAAATACTTTACTTTTTTGAAATACAATTCCGTTAACATTTTGTTCATAGTCTGGGGCTTGCTCATGAAGCTTAAGAACTTCTTTTACACCATCATCGTGATTTTTATTTAGATGATGAAGACCAGTGTTGTATTCCTTACCTTCATGCTGGAGATCTTCGCAATGAAAAATAAAAAATTAAAGCAAATGTTAATAACTAGACCATTTATTTAACGCACGTGTGCCTTTACAAAATTAGTATAATAAATATTAGTAGGTACAATAAATACTTTTTATGTTACTTTGTAGTCACATTATCATAAAAATTGAATAAGTGTTTAATTTTATTAATTTATCTTTTTACTCCCGTTAAAAAGACCTTTGTATAGACATTTTTAATTTTGTACAATTTATCCATAAAAATAAACGAGAAAGACAGACATTTTATTAATTATATCAGCTATCAACCAAGATTCTTTAGCAAATCTAGAGTTTAAAAATTCAATATTAAATCAATTTTGGGGGTTGAGAATTGTTGCAATAATATGGTATTGTCTTGTAATTGCCTGCCAGGAACATAGAAATATATTAAATAAAGCAACTCAGGGGTATTCAACGTCGAATTAATAATTTTAATCTGACACATTAAATCGCAAATAATTTTTCGTTCCGATAATTTTAATAAATTTTATTATTGAAAATAGTATTTCATTTATGCAAAATCAATTCAATTTCATTGCCGGCAACCCGGGCGTTAAGGAAATATTATTGTGGTAATATAATATTTTATAACAAGTAAGTTACCCCCCTCACTAGACGTTGTCTGTTCTGAGACGGGTAATAATTAGAACATTAAAAAAGATAAAAGGTGTACAGGAAAATAGTCAGAAAATTAACAGAAAAATATGAAAATAAACAGAAAAAAGCTAATAATTAGAACATTAAAAAAGATAAAAACAGGAAAATAGTCGGAAAATAAACATGAAAATACAAGTTGCAAGAATAATAAATCAATAAGACGAAAGAATAAATATCTATAATTGGAAATAAAACATGTGGAAATAAAGAATGAGAATTTATCGATTTTTTAAAATTGTTTAAACCTTTATAATTTTATTTGGAAGAAACATCACTTACAGGCATTGACACCATAGATAACATGCACTATCATGAATATCACAAACAGAAATAAGGAATGTTTTAAAATCATTATGGTAGTTAGTTTGAAACGGGTTTGACTTAAAATAGTTTTTTCTATAATGTAGTTTTCGCAAGCGTCGAGTCGTGACTAATGTTTTACGCATCTTTTTTACGACTAAAAAATAATTAATAATTATGTTTGAAATATTGTTTTTTTTTTAAATTTGAAACACGTTTGTGCGCCACACCGCTACTTGTTATTTATTGATTAAAATTAAAGTAAAACTTTTTTTTTAGCTATTTTCAATTAATACTGAGCTCGCGGGGACAAGGCAATTCTTCAAGAAAATTAATGGGGTGGAATGAAAATTTAAAAGAGTACCTAGTTATTCAGATTTGTGTAATCGATTCTACTTAATGAATATAACTCGATAAATTCCTTCAATGCTCAAATTAACACAAAAGAAGTGTTAATTTAAAACCCAACCGTGTGGAGCCAGTGAGACCATGGCATCCCCACTTGGGGTATGTTGTAAGGCTGAAAGTAGTAAGGATAACAAGGAGATGAGAAAGAGGAAGGTGGGGAAGTACCTGGCTACTCAGATCTAGTCACCAAACTATTGCTGTTTCAAGCAACGCTTCATTTATGAATGTTGGTCTTTCAGAGTGTAAGTCGTACATGGAACGAGCTACCAGCGTCTGCATTTCCTCCGTCATATAATCCAGGCCTCTTCAAACCCTGCATTAATAAATCCCCGCCTAATGGATTCCCAACCGGGTGGTGACATAGTTCCCCTGTCTTTGCTCTGTACATACCGGGGCGCTCTTGTGAGGCGTGAAAAAATAGAGATACTAAAAATATATGGAATTTTGAATGGATTAATCCTATTTTTAATGATTTTATTGTTAACAATGCAAATTTATTTATACAAAAAATTATTAACAGTGTAATACAATAAAATTCGTAAGCTGATATTTGAAATTTAATTTAATTAATAAAATGAATTTAATTAATAAACAGCAGTGGAAGGAATTTGTTCATACTTCTGAACACATTGAACCCCCTATTCCTACCCACCCCTCATACCCTTTTCCTTTCCCACACAGCATCTCCAATTTTGGCATAGTCCTCAGGGGAATTATTTTCCTTAAGGCTTCATGTGTGGAGATAATCCATATATGTAAAAATGAATCCCTGTTTCCCTTGGTGACGCAATAACTTTAGAACGACTTTACCTATTTGATTCATCTTTTTTAAAAAAGTTTTCTAATACTTTGTAGAAGGTTCTTACCGAAAGAAAACTTAAGAAAATTGCGAAGAAAATAGGATAATTTTGGAAAATTTAACGACAATTTTAACTTCGTACGTGACAGTTCGGGCGTTTGATATATTTAGAGATATTTCCTATTACTATACATGCGATTGCGATAAAAATTTGGTGAGTTGTTGTGGACATGCCATTGAAGGTTTTCATATAGCAATATTTCAATATTGGTGAGTTCTCGAGTTATGAAATTTGCAAATAAAAATTGAAATAGGAGTTTAGCGGCAGGGGAAAGCATGGGAGGGGAAGAAGAATCTGGGAGGGGCGGAGGGGAATGAAGGGGGACGGGTGGTTCGCAGGAGTGAGGACGAGGGAGGGGGAAGGCGGAGAATGTGAAAGGGGAACGCGGGACGGGATGGGGACAAGTGTGGGTCGGAAGAGGAAAGGGGACGAATGGGACGAATGGGACAGGATACGCAATGTGAAACATTTTTTTTTATTTAAGTGGCATTGCAACGCATGCCGGGTATCAGCTAGTGAAATAAAAATCAAAAAATTTATCCTCTTTTTTTCTTTCTCTCCACCTGCATTACATAAGTTGTGTATTGTGCACTTTAATAACTATCACTCCGTTTCCTTGCAGGGGTAGGCAGAGAGGACGGACCGCCAAACAACTCGGTCTTGGCATACACTCTTTGCCACAATCACATTCGTACATCGTCTCATACATACTCTTCAATTATTCAGACTCTTGACATGGCCCGACTGAATATATCACATCACATGTATATCACTATCTAGTTCAATCGATCGTTCCATGTCTTCCTCGGGCGTCCCGGATTTTTTCTACCATGTATTATGTGATTTTTCACCACCCGAAGTTAATGCACTTTACCCCAGGACATCCTGCATATAATTTAAAGTAAATATTTTTGTCATCTAAAATATTATATATTATTTAAATATGTAAAAATCATCTAAAAGAAAATGATCATAGTTAATAAATGAAATAGTCAAATAGTGTAATGTTTGACATTAATACTGTTATTTTTACAATATTGACATTTTCATCACACTCATGTTATCTTATCTCAAAGAAATGATTTTTATTTTAAATCATATTGTTTATGAAAAAGGAAATCCAAAGAAAATATGGGAATTTTCCAAAATTATTTTATGTATTAATATGTAATATATACTACAAATTATCCGCAAAAAATATGAAAGTTTTTGTTTGACTAAAAAAATAATTGCTTTTAGAACCGTGATATTGTTTTATTAGTAGATTCATTTTATTTTTATTTTAATGATTAGTTGATCCTTTTTTTCATTAACCGAAAAGTGAATTGAAGAAATCCAGATTATGTTCTTGCTGTGTATGGAAATAGTTAACAACTATGATGGTCATGATGGCCATGGTCGCCATGGTGACCATGATGACCACTGTGTTGGTGGTCATCGCCATCAAGTTCATCCAACAGATCGTGGAAATCTTGGTCGTCAAGTTGATTTTCGAGATGGTCACAATGGTCATGGTGGTGGTCGTGATTGTCGTGGTCATGGTCATCGTGATCATCATCATCGTGATCATCGTGGTCATGATCATCGTGATCATCGTGGTCGTGATCATCGTGATTATCGTGATTATCGTGGTCGTGATCATCGTGATCATCGTGATTATCGTGGTCGTGATCATTGTGGTCGTCGTGGTCATGGTGATCATCGTGATCGTGATGAAGGTCATCATAGTATGGTGCGTCATCGAAATCTTCATTTTCATGTGGGTTTCCATGGTCAACATGATCCTCTTTGTAGAGGTGATGGAATTTTTGATGATGATGGAAGTCATCGTGATCTTCGTGTTCATCACCATTATGGCTAATAATTTTAAGTTGGTCTTTATGGACTTCATCGTGTTTATCGTTACAGTCTTGCACGTAATCCTTTTGGTCAGAAAGGTTCTGAATTTCTTCTCCATCTTTCTTTGAGTGCTTGTCTACGAGCTTATGGTTACTTTGTCCTTCAACATGGTGGTTATCCAACACGTTCTTGTGGTGAGAGGCATTTTTCTGCTCATGTTGATGGCATTCTTGGTTATGCTGGTGAAGTTTGTGATCCTTGTGATCATCTTTATCGTCATGGTGGTTGTCAAAGTGGTGAGAATCTACATCAGGATCCTTATCATCGTGGACGGGTTCTTCGGAAGATTTCATAGAACAAAAATAACATGGTTTAACATTTAATTCAGTTATATTAACCGCAATCTATCAAAAAAGGTTAAAGACAACAATCACATACGATATTTTTTATATGGTTCTACATATTAGTGTTGTAGTTTAAAAAAATTATGGATTGCAGCAATCCGTTTTAAAATTCCTCCCTAACAAGATGAAGAGTTTTTTCTAGTCTTGTAAAGCAGTTGGAGTTGGTGTACATAATTGCCTTACTCTAATCTGGCTAATACATTTCTCGTTTTCTACGAACAAACCAAAGAATCGAATCCATAGAAAATATTATTGGTTAAATAGGTTGCATTAAAGTTATATATGAAGAAAAGCAAATATACTTACTAGAGTTGACCGCATCCATGCACTGGAAAACCAGGAAGACGACAAATAGGAACTGCGTAATTTTCAAAATCATGACTGAAGATCGCTTTTTACCTCTCGAACGACAACAGGAAGACGAATATATTTTGATGAAATTAACAATCGTTTATATACTCATTTGTTTCAAGGGTCGTGACTGTCGATTTTGTATATTTCATTTAAAGATAGTAAAACATTAAGCATTGTTTTATTTTAAGAAGTTCATGATTACAAAAGTCACGAAATCATTATTTTTTTATTGGATAAGTTATACAATATTAAACACATAATTTCATTATAAAGTAACATTTCTTACGTGCCTCAAAGAAAAGGGAAATATAAAAAAAATTCTAATTATGCAATAGACTCTTTTATATATATAACGAAGCATGTAACAAGAATAAACCGCGTGAACTCGAATATTTCCTAAGTTACACATGATACATCCTTGTCAACGAACGGATGATATTGTAGATTGTTTTATTGGTTACGAAATTTAAAAATCAGCTAATCAGTGGCCGGATTCCTGCTTTCTACCAAAAGATAAGGATATACTATCTATAAGGATACGGCCGGCCCAATATGAACAGTCGCACGGCTTTGAACGAGCAGATCCAGAGCCGGTCTGATCCTGGTACAGATTTTCACGGCCAAAAGCATTTTCGTTGTTTGTTTTTGGGGTGTTATGCCGTGTTGCGCTACCTCCTTCTTTAGCCGACGTTTCGGACAGCGTTGCAGTGTCCATCATCAGGGCAGATCCGGCAGATCCGACGATGTGTCGGTGTAAAAAATGCCGGATCTGCCCTGATGATGGAAACTGCAACGCTGTCCGAAACGTCGGCTAAAGAAGGAGGTAGCGCAACACGGCATAACACCCCAAAAACAAACAACAACAAAAAGAATGTAGTTATGTTTGTTTATGTATAACTGTTTATCATTATTTTCTTACTTTGCCCACAATAAAGCCATTGTTCCAAACTCTCTCTCCCTCGGTACTATGTGTACTAATATTTAATATTAAATATTGGCGCCCAACGTGGCGCTATGGTAAATTTGTTTTACAACAAGCTTACAAAATTTTTATGCATATGGTGCTATTTATCTAACTCTGGAAAATAAGTAAGGACCTTGATATGAATATATACGTGTTGCAGGAGGTAAATTAAAAAAAAAAGATTTCTTATTATTTTACCTATTTTATTTTCGAACAGTAAATACCTACTAATAGCTGCTGTATGGGCAAAGATTATTTAAAAAAATTCTTCAGTAATAATCACAACCATCGTTATTTGTTTCATAATAACAAAGCTGTTTTTTAAACTGATTTAGCAAAATCGTAGTCATAGATGTACAGTTTCCTGTAAGAAGCCAGCATTTATTGAAATGGTTGAAATAGAGGAAGAGGTGAGACCATTAGCAATTGTGTAATGTACATAATGTTATTTTTTAATTCTTCATGTTTTCTGGAATTTTTAAAACTTGCACTAATCATAATTTTGATTTATTTTTGTCGTCTACAAGAAAATATCTATTTTTGCTGTATCACGCGCTAATAATAATCTATAATATAAAAATTAATGTTTGTTTGTTCGTACCTTGTGCGCGGCCATACCGTTCATCCGATTGCGATGAAACTTTGGGAATATGATGAGCGCATACCCGGGATGGCTATAGGATAGTGAGCTCTGTTGTGAGAGTTGTTGGAAAAATGGGTGTATTTTATGAAGTTAGGCGGCAGAGAAAAAAGGCTGGAGGAGGAGTATGCGGGAGGGTCGGTTGGGGAATTGAGGAGATACTGAGAGTATCTTCCACTCTGGATCGTGCCGCAAATATTTCGTATAATATTTTTGATCAATTCATTGTGAAATAACACAAATTAATCAAACATTTATTTGTGTTATTTGTAAACCCGCGACCTTCCGATTGGGAGTCGAGAGCCTTGCCCCTTGACCACAGAGGCCGTTGGTATTCGTTGTCGTCAAGCTGATAAAGATGATCTCCGTGATTTAGGTGATCGTGATCGTTATGATCGTGGTCATCGTAGTCATGGTGGTCATCGTGATCAACGCGGTGACGATCATCGTGGTCACGATCATAGTGGTCATCTTGGTCACCGTGTTCATGGTCTTCATGATCATCGTGATCATGACGGTGGTTGTCATGATCATGAAGTTGTCCGTGATTGCAATCTTTGTTTTTGTGTGGTTTTCCAATGTTATGGTTATTGATGTTAAATTGTTCTCGGAATCCATCATTATCTCAATAAATATATTTATTAACTCTGCTCATGGAAAGAACTAAAAAAGTTTTAAGGTTGAAATAATAGTTTTGTCAATAAATGAAAAAGTTTATTTATTTTGGTATTCGATTCACTTCATCGTGCCATGTTTTCCTCGGGCGTCCCCAACTTCTTCTACCATTAACTTTTTATGTCATATAATCTCGTAACAACCCTTTCTTCATTCTTTCGCTCTTCATTTCCAAACCGTAAGCATCCTTTTCTTAATCTTATTCATTTTGCTTATATCAGCCCTATAATTACACCACACTTTACTACATGTCTTGCTTGGGCGTTCCCATCCTTTTAATTATCGAATAAAAACAGGAATAGATAGGCTTTCATAAGAAATGTGCCTCCCGTTTTGATGGTTCGTAAGGAATCAAATATCACTAATCAATAAACAAAGATTTTTTTAGAAAATATTTATTCTTTCCGGTTTTTATTAATGTGTATTTGCAAAATATAAAAATACAAAAAATATATATATATAATTTGAAAATGATGACTTTTAATCATATAATAACTTGCTATCTTGAGTAATGTTATACTAATAGATGTAACATAAAAATAAAACAATTATTTATGAAGGGCTTAAATTTTTATTCTAATTTTATTTATTTTTTTACTAAATCGTGATCATCGTCATGGTGATGATGGTGACCGTTATTACCGTTGTCACATGAATTATCACCTTTATTCCCGTGTGGATCTCCATGATCGATATGATTCTCTTCGTAGAAATGATGGAATTTTTCTTGATGATGGAAATCGTCATGATCTTCATGTGCATTATCTTTATGTTTATTGATGCTATATTGGTCTTCATGGATTTCATGTAGTTCATCAATGTTGTTTTGTTTGTAACTCTTGTGATCATTTAGATCCTGAATTTCTTCTCCGTCTTTCTTTGAGTGCTTGTCCACAAGCTGTTTTTTAATTTGTCCTTGTACATGGTGGTGAGCCTTTACGTTCATTTGGTGTTTCGCATTCTCCTGACTATTTTGGTTGCACTCCTGGACATGTTGATGGAGTTGGTGATCTTTGTGGTCATCTTCATCGTCGTGGTGATTGTCCAGATGATGAGAATCTACAACATCTTTCTTGTCATCATGGCTTGGACCTTTGGGATGGTATGGAAAAGTTCGTATTTATGTAATTTTTTCAACATACATTTATTTACTGTACCCGTGCAACAGGGTGCATAAAAAAATCATTTTTTTTAAATTCAAATTTAAAAAGTTGTCTCTATGGATAAATATATATGCATTTTTTTGTCCCAAATGAGAAACAATTAGGTCTTCCGCTAGAAGCCTTAAGTTTATAATGTTCTTCAAAGATTATATATTTTTTTCTTTGGAATAAAAAAAAAAAGTTTCAATAAATGTTACAGTTTGTAACTTAAAAACCATTATTAAACTCTGTTAGATTTGTGGTTGACACTAGTTAATGAATTAGATAAATCTTAAAGTAACACAGGTATTAAAACTCGAGTATTTTTTTATTATACAGGGTGTTAAGCATCATATTTGACTTATTTAAACTAGTGATTCCTGAAATTATTTTAACTAAAACATGTAAATAAAATTTTGGTCACCGGTGACATTGACATTTTTGAAGTATTTTTTATATTCATAATGAACGTAGATGAAATAACTTCGCAACAAATGGGATATATTTTTTTGTGTTATGTTATGTTTTGTACGTGGGTCCGTAGAGACATTATCGACCTCAATTTTGAAAACCCAAAAAAATATATTTTCGATACAGCCTAATGTACAAACATGAAAGTAATGTAACCATATATGCAAATAATATCAATAAATTATATTTAAAAGCAAAATCAACTACAAAAAAATTAAATACACATATTTTATACATTAAGATTGTGTTAAAGGTCTGTTCGACGAATATTTGGAATTATATCATTATTTCGTATTTATGAATGTAAAAAAATCTTTCCATGCCATGTGCATATACGATATACGATATACATATACAAAGAAAATCTTTTTGTCATAATAATAACAACAATGTTACAAACTATTTTTTCTCAAATATATACCTCAAACAAACATTCTCGTATACCTCAGTGAGCAATGGTAACCCACAAAGGTAATGCCTCTATGTGGGTACTTCTATTTTTTTTTTTTTTTTTTTTTTTAATGGCAAAATTTTTTGATACATACATTTACAAGTAGATACATACATAATAACATAAATGAAAAGGTAACAAAAAAATCCCACAAAGGCGAAGCCTGTGCGTGGGCATTATAATATGTGGGTATAAAACAGTGGTGGTTAAAATAAAAAGATTAAGAATTAAAAATGTAGTACATATATGTGCAGAGGTAATTGATGTTGCAGGAATTTCTGTGATTGTATTTTTATATTTAGATGTGGATATATATACATATATATATATATGTACACACATGTACATACACATATACACATGTATACATACTCATACTCATACATATATACACATGTATACATACTCACATACATGTATACATACTCACACACATGTATACATACACATACACGCAATTTTATATATATATTTTTTTTAAATCTAACGATTCGGAAAGACATGGCATATTTTAGTTATTTAAAATGTAAACAGTACAAAATTATAGGAAAAAATTATTTACTTCCTTATTTTTTAACCAACTTTTAGTATATTTTTTATATAAGTTCAAGTTTTGGCATGTGTTGATGGAATTGGGTAAGGAATTGAACAATTTTGGGGCAATACAGTTAATGTGCCTTTGGGCCAGCCTGGTTTTGCAATGAGGCACTGTGTACATGCAAGTGGTGAGTCTTTGACTAGAGCGATTTGGGTTTTTATCGAAATTGTTAGGACGAGTAAATATAAATTTGAGACATTGTAAACAGTAGATCTGCCTTAGTTCCATAATTTCAGTTTCCTGAAATAACTGATTAGTGGGATAAGTTTTGGTCTTCTGGTACATTATTTTAATGATGGACTTCTGGGCAGTTTCTAGAGGTTTCACATGGTTATTGTATGTTCCTCCCCAGGCGATTATTCCATAGGTAATGGATGAAAGCACCAATGCATCATAAACAATTTTCATGGTTCTTATATTGACAATATTGCTCATCCGTTTGAATATGTAACTTAGGTATCTCAGTTTATTGACTGTTTTCTCTAAATGGTAGGTCCATTTGAGTTGGCAGTCTATAGTTACACCTAAGTACTTAGTATATTTTCCTAATTTCACATCTTCGCAGTTTGGGCATGTAGCAGGGTTACAATTTATATTATGGAACTTCAGGTTAAGATTATTTTTAGGGGATGACTTTAGGGAATTATAGAAGGGAATACAAATGGTTTTATCAAAATTTAGACTGAGAAGGTTTCTATCCAGCCAATCTTTGACTATTGCAATGCATTTGTTGGCTTTAGTGGTTGTTTCTTCCCACGTTTTACCTTGTACTGTTATTGCAGTATCATCTGCAAAGGAGAGAATTTTACCGGGTATTGCAATATTGCATAGGTCATTGATGTAGATTAGAAAGAGAATTGGCCCTAAGACAGTTCCTTGAGGAATGCCATGTTTTGCTAGATCATAAGTGCTTAAGCTTAACCCTATTTTTGTGCATTGTTGGCGATTTAATATATAGCTTTTTAATAGCATGAGACTTTTGTTTTTAATACCAACGTTTGATATTTTCTTTAATAGGATTCTATGGTTGACTGTGTCAAACGCTTTCTTTAAGTCCAAGAAAATGGTTAGAGTTTTAGTGCTATGGTCTAGATTTGAGTATATGTTTTTAGTTAAACTAAAGACAGCATCGTCGGTGGACAGGTTACTTCTAAACCCATATTGATTAGCTGAGAGTATTGAATTAGAATCTAGAAAGTTCATAATTTGTCCCTTTAAGCACTTTTCAAAGATCTTGGATAATTGTGAAGTTAAGGTTATTGGTCTGTAGTTGTCTGTTTTACTTTGGGATCCGGATTTATGTATTGGAATAATGTGAGCGAGTTTAAAATAATTAGGGTAAATACCGAGCCTGATGGAGTTGTTGAAGATGTGACATAATGGGATGATTATATGTTTTTTAATTGATTTAATTGTGATGTTGCTTAAGTTATCGGGGCCATTTGCAGATTTCTCTTTAAGGTTTTCAATTTGTTTAGAAATTTCAAGTTCTGTTATTTCTTTGAATGTAGATAGCTCAGGGGTGGGGTCATTAGACTCTGGAAGGCCGGGAAGTATTTGATTTGAGTGAATAGAAAGACTGGGATTATTATCTATGAGGGTTGAGGCGATGTTTGTAAAGAAGTTATTGAAATTGTTTGCAATGCTCTCAGCGTCTTCTATAGTTGTATTGTTGTCAGTGATGATTTTTTGAGGAATTTTGTTAACCTTTTGATTTCTATTTGAAATTTCGTTTATGACATGCCATGTTTTTTTTGAGTCGTTTTGAGCATTAAGTAGTTGTGTAGAGTAGTATTCCTGTTTTCGTTTTTTTATGATTGTGTTTAAGTAGTTTCTAAATAAGATGTATTCTTGCCGTTTGGTGTGAGTCTGCGTTTCGTTGTTTAATGTGCAATGTTTTTCCTGATTTTTATAGATTTTAAAAAGTTTGTTTCTATGCTGAATTGAGATTATTAGTCCGCGCGTGATCCATGGTTTTATGTGTTTATGTTTACTTTTTGGTGGTGCTATTTGTTCTTGACTTTTAAGAATATATTCATGGAGTAGTTTGTAGAAGGTATTCAAAGCTGAATCCGGATTATCATTAGATAGAACTGCGATCCACGATTCTTCGGTAAGTAAGTTATTTAAAGTAGAATAATTGATTTTAGTAATTATTTTGTTAGAGTTATTTGGGTCAGTAGAGATGGGTGAAATTGGAGTATGATGTCCGTAGAAAGTGGGATAGTGGTCAGTTATGTCAATTTTTAGTGTAGCGGATTTATGTTGGTAATTTTTATTTGATTTTATAAATATGTGATCGAGACATGTATCGTTAGGATGGTTAGGTCTGGTGGTATTGTTTATGTAGGATAGGTATCCCGAGGAATACAAAACATTTAGATATTCGTTCGCGATCGGATTTAGTATGGCGTTTTGTATATTTATATTAATGTCACCCATAAAAAATGAAAAATCAAAATGGTTTGAGCTATTATTGTTAATAAAAGTTTTAATTTCGTTTGCAAACGGAATTGTGGATAGAGAAGGAGAGCGGTATACTGTCAAAATAGAGTATTTTTTTCCTTTGGAGGTGAAAGTTACATGGACAGCATTTGAATATTTGAAGTTTGGGTTTTCAATGTTTATGTTAGATAATGAGTGTTTATTGTAAAATATGGTGATGCCATCATGAGAGGTATGTCTAGCCGGAATTGAAAAAGAAATATAGTTTGGTAAGTTGAACGGGATACATTCGCGCATTTGCGTTTCAGTGAGTGCTATAAAATCAATTTGGAAAGATAACGAATTTAAAAGGATACAGAATTCATCAAAATGTTTCCTGATGCTTCTGATGTTCATGTTTAATATATTAAAAGATGTTTCGTGAAAAAATGTGTTTACATCTTCAATATTATCACATTCATGAGTTTCAGGGATGCAGTATTCTTCTGACGGGGCCATTTTGATTAAATCCGGGTGATTTTCTTTGAATTTCCAAAGTGAGACTATTGAAGAGGTATGTCACTCGCGTCTCTAACAAATATTATTGGCGAATCCTTGTTCTTGCGGAGAAGGACGTTCCCGTTCTTCGTCCACGCATATTGGTATCCCATAGATTTTGTTGATCTCGCAAGCCAGAGCAATTGCTTGCTTTGTGGCGTCAGTTTTTCGTTAATATAGATTGGGTTTACTGAATTGGAGTGGTTGATATCTTTGGCGGAAAAATATCCTGCTTTCTTTTTTTGTAAAATTATCTTGTCTTTTAAATCTTTTGTTGCCATTTTTAGAGTAATAGTTTTCTTTAGGGGGTTGGTATATACATTAATTATAGAATTATTATTTAGTAACTCTTCACACCCAATTTTTTTGAAGATACATTCTACCGGTATTTTCGGATTTTCTTCTTTTTTAGTTACTATTCCATTTATTTCCAGCGATGTTTCTAGACAGTTTTGAAGAGATTGGTTTACAATGAATTTTAAATTTTTGTTTTCAGTTTGAATTTCTTTTATTTTTTGGTACATGTTTTTCTTTTCTTCCTCGTAGTCATCAATTTTTTTTGAGAAGAAATCAATTGCTTTGCTTATATCAGTTAATTCACACTTAAGCAGTTTTTTCATTTCAAAGCTCAGCTTCTCTATTAGTTTTTCATCCTGGTTATTTCCCGTTTTGGGCGAGTAGCAATAGTCGCATATAAACGATAGGTTATGTGCTGACTTCGACATGATTGATTGTAATTCGGCGCGAGTTAGGCCACTACACGTACTGTGAAAATACATGTTACATTTGCTACATTGGATGTCCTTTTCACTATTTATGCCCTTTTTGCACTGGGAACAGTGATTTTTATCGAAAAGAGGCATTTTCAAATTAGATTGAAGGTATTTTACAGTATGAAAATATTATTGTTGTTGCAATGGTTTTTGTTGTTGATTATATAGTTAATTGGCTCGTAAATGTGTAAATTAACAACACTTAAACACAGTTTTTTATGCACTATATTCTCAGTTGTAGATTAGTAAGAATGGGTTTGTTTATATTATTAGTAATGACTGTTTTTGTTAGAGCAATTACTTAGAGACTTGTCAAGTTAACCACAGAAAAAAGATGTATATATAATGCATATATATAATGCAGTACATTTACTGTTGATGCACTATGTAAGGCGTACAACGATAAACATAAATATAAAATAAAGACAGTTAAAAGTGAAAAGAAAAACGTAATTGGCATATCGATTTGCCGAAGATTCGAAAACAAGCGTAAGTCGTTAAAAAAGGGATAAAAAAATCCACCTGAAAAGTAAAATAAAAAATTTAAATTATTTTGTAAGATAATTTTTTGGTGTTATATAAATGCAGTTCTTACGGGCAATGGACAAATCTATAAACTGGAAAACCAAGAAGACGACAAACAGGAACTTAGCTTTCAAAATCATGTTGGATGTCTGTTTTCTACCATTCAAATGACGACAGTTAGAAGATTATGTACGGATTGATTTTCCAAATGGTTAATATACAATTCATTATCAATGGTCGTGACAATTGTTAATTTGTGCTTTTCATACAAATAAAATAATATTGATACATTAAGAAGTTCATGTATTTGAAAGTCACGATATTATTACTTTTAGCGTCGGTTCGGGTAGTACGGTTAGCGCTTTTCCTATGCAATTAAAACGACAATTTATTGATATTTTTTATGACTAAATCTCGACACTTAAGGGGGGGGTATCAAAACTCGGCTTGACTGCAGTTAGGTATTTTTAGTACTTGTACCGCCCGCTAGCGAACTACAATTTTAGCCGTCTATGGGGCAGACTCGGGTAAGATTGACACCAAATTGGTAAACCATTTAGCATTTTGATAAAGTACGAAATAAAAAATACACTTGCTCTATAAAAATTAAATTTGTTTACTAGATAAAGGATACAGCTAGACAGACAAAAAATCATATTAGCAATGGAATGGATAGATAGAAACATCTTTTACGCCCTGAACCTTTTTTGACGTCTCCGTTTTTTACTCAATGAGACTTTGAATCTAATGGTGTTTTGACGTAGATTGTATGGTTTATAAAATGGTAATAACTGTATTTATAATATTACCGGAAAATAATGGGTGTGAATAAAGGGAGATCATAAAATAAAGTTGGAAGTACGTGCAATAGAAATGACAAAAGGTGGTTTTGTTTTTGAAAGTTTATTTCGACAAATTTTTTCGTACTCAAGAAAGAATATATTTCAAAATATTAGATCAGATAAACAAAAAGTAGAATGACGCACATAAACGAAAAATCACAAAATTTAATACAAATTGATATAAAATCAACTAAATGTAAACTTGGTATGCAAGTATTCAGCATAATATCCTACAAAAATTACCAAGACTTGTGGATTTTAGAATGATATTAATTTTATCTTTAGTACTTGTGTTAAACAGTGTTAGTCGTACGGAATTTTTAAACCTCTCAACAATAATAGTAGAATATTTTTTTTTATTTTTATATATAACTTCGCACAGGAGGCCCGGAGAAAAATTGTCTTTAAGAGACCCATATTGTATGAAGGAGGAAACACAGAGGCCGGCAAATCGTTTCACAGCTGAGCTGTTGAACTCAAGAACGAGTGGTAGAAGCGACCCGTTCTCATGTGAGAAATTTCGACCGTGTATATATGTTGGGCGCGCGTTTGGCGTGTTTCCCGACTTTGCACCGGTGCTGAAGGGATCAATGACGCTAGTTCCTCTCTGAAGCATCTTCCTTGTCTGAAATAACGGTAGAACAAGGATTCCATCGCGGTAGACGACCCTGAATAATTCTTGAAGCACGTGTGCTCCTGAGGCTGTTCCTTCTTATTGGCAGCTCGTGTACAAATTACCCAAAATTTATTTGACTCTCTCGACTCATCGCCTTGCCCCGCTGTGGGAGAGATGGATTCATACGTCCGCCACTCCTTTTTTATATGAATACCTTACAAACGTCCCACCTGCTCCCGTCTGGAGTCAGTGAGACTATAGCATCCCCAATTGGGGTATGTTGTGTGGCTGAAGGTGAATGGGGATGAGAAGGAAATATTGTAATTATTTCTACAAATCTCATGACGTCAGAGCTCACCACTATATGTATATAGAATCCTTCGCGGGCGTGTGCACAACAAATCACCTATTGTTTCAGCGCAATCGAATGAATGGCATAGGAAATTTTTTATAACGCCAGAGCTCAGCACTACATATAGAAACCATTAAAGGTATGTGCACAACAAATCATTAAAGTTTCTTTGCAATCGGAGTAATGCTTTAGGTACCTTATAAGGAATTACGAAGGTGTGCATTTAACAACTTACAAAAGTTTCATCACAATCGGATAAATAGTACAAGAAATAAATTCATGACGCTAGAGCTCACTTGCACTATAATATATATAGAAACCTTCAAGGGCATGTACACGTACACGAAAAATCCGCCAAAGTTTCATCGCACTCAGATGAATGCTTTAGGTACCGAATAAGGGACAAACAAAGAAACATTAATTTTTTATGTATTTTTTAACAAATTTCATGACGCCAGAGCTCACTATTATTTATAGAAACATTGGCGGGTGTGCACATAACAACTCACCAGAGTTTCATCACAATCGGATAAATGGTATAGGAAATAATTTCATAACGCTAGATAGGAAATAATTTCATACACGACAAATCGCTATCGGATAAATGCTTTAGGTTCCGCACGAGGAACAAACAAAGAAACATTCATTTTTTTACGATAAAATAATTAATTATTTAATTTCTACTTTGCTTGTATAACACCCATTTCCCCATTAATTGCTTGACGGAACTGCAATGCGAGCGCGCGACCTCTCCCCTCAAATGTCCACTCATTACTGAATAAATTTCCAAAATGTTACCGTAAAACCTGAGCCTTAATCAGTATTTTTATTGTGTTTATTCGTAACATCTTCAGATTATGACGCTTTTTCGTAGTAGGCCCATTTGACTTTCATTCCAGAGTGTAATAGACTCCTCATACAGAGATAATCAAACAAACAATTTAAATATATTATACGTTATTATACAATTCGAATTTTGACAAACCATTGTCGCTTCACACAAGCAATATTTAAATCCTACATTAATTTATCTTTCATAACATTTAGAACAAATATTTAACGAGTAAAAAAATAAGATAAAACGCAATTATTCTTCTTCAATGGCGCTACAGCCCATTTCGAGCCTTGGCCTCCTTCAACATGAGCCTCCACTGTCCTTTGTCTTTGGCCGTCGTCTTCCAATATGCAACTTGGAGTAGTCCTCTGGTATCCTTCCTGACATTACCCTCCCCTCTCAGCCTAGGTCTGCCCGCCTTTCCTTTACCTCCCGGGTGTACCCGTAGAACCTTCTTCAAACTCCTGTGTTTGGCATTCAGTGCACATGTCCGGCCCATCTTCTTAATCTTTGGAGCCTTAAATGTGTAGAGAGTCTGGCAGCTTTGTAGATATCATAGAGCTCATCGTTGTGGCGGATTTTCCATGCATCTCCCCCACGCACCCGTTTCCGCTTCACATCCATAGGCCAAGACCGTTCTAATAGGTTATTTTGGTTTTCGCAATAAAACGCAATTACTAATCTTTATTCTCTTTAGGAGAAACAACTGGATTATGCCTGAAGTGAAACTCGATGGGCTCTTATAGTTTTCCGGGCCTAATTTAAGAGGCAAGCGCGCAGGACTACATATATTAAGAAGATTGCTTCAAATAATTATGAGTTTGGTCGCTTGTCTTTCTCAGCACATTTTAAAGGCAATTTCACCAAAAAATACTTTAAATCGTTGTAAAATGTTTGGATTTAAAATGTTGCATTGGCTCATAAATCCGAAGTCCAAACGAACATTCCCAAATTCATAAAATATTGTAGTGATATGAAAAATCAATTTTAGACCATTTTCGTGATATAAGCGAATGTAGATTTTATCTTTAATTTGAGGATTTTTTCCTTGAAATTCTCTTTTATTGGTAACATATAAATACATTTTAAGAACATTTTTGTGGCACAAAGGGGGCACCTTTTTTGTATCACAAACCATGTTACACAAACCTAGCGTAGCCGCTAAACTACTTGAAAACTGGGATGTTTGTGTAACATGGTTAGTGATACAAAAGAAAATGCCAGTGCAAAAAAATTTACATTTTTAATTGTTTATTTATTTTTATTTATAAATCCTTATCTAGTTAAAACAATTTAAAACTGTACTCGAAAACAAAGCGAGATATCGAAAAAAAATATTCTTCATTTTCGATTTTGGTTGATTTATCGAAATCCATTGTCAAATGGCGGCGCCACGGAAATCGTACTCGTGCCGATTTATTTATTAATCTATATAGAGTATAATTACATGTGCTTTTTCAATGCCTGTCTCACTAGGATATACTTATGTCAAGACAGACGTAGATTATGAACGGGTATGAAAAAATGTGTATATAGTGATGTATTAGCGGGTTTTGGTCTGCTAGTAAAAGTAATAATATCGTGACTTTCACACACATAATCGTAAAAAAATGGGTATAATAATATAAAAATGAACGACTATTGATAAAGAATTGCATGTAAACCATTTGAGTCAATATGAATTGCGGAAATAAATTCTGCAAATCATCTATTGTCACACTTGATCATCCAGTTACCTTCTTTCACTACCCGGACAGTTTTATACGTTTATTATGCAGGTACGCTAACAGATAAAAGTATTTCTCTTTTCGTAAAATTAAAGATTTTATTTCGTAAGAGGAGAAAATAACTTTTAAAAAGATACCTTGATAAATCTTAAATCTCCCCGATCTTGAATATTCAATTTGATTGTGTATATTTTCTGCATTTACAGTGTTATAAATAAAAATAAAAAAAATACTTGTAAAAATACATATAAATACATGACGCAGCATCGCGTTCATTATTCAAATAAATTGTTCGTTTAGATTTGTATCACTGATCGAAGAACTGGTGGATGCAATATTTTAACCATATGTTGGTAAAATATTTTGTATAGTCTGTAGTTAGCTTATGGAATAAATTTGTACAGCGCCCTGATGTGATTTTTCACAAAAACGGCGTTATAAAAATCATCCAAATATTATTATAATTAATATGAAATTTTCAAGTGTCAGAATCATTTTAAGTTCTATGAAATGTGCTTTCTGTTTTGTAATATTAATATATACATTTAATTTTTTATTCCTTTCTCCCTTCGTGTCATTCCCCATTCGTCCCCATTCCCCTTCCGACTCCTCTTCCTTTTCCCCTCCCGCTATCCGCTTTCTCGCGACCCCCCCCCCACGCATTCCGCTTCCACCTTCTTTGCCTTGCCCTCTCCCTCGTCCCCCCTCCCGAGAAGCCCCCCCTTTTCTTAATTCCCCAACCGACCCTCACGCATACCCCTCCTTTAGGTTTTTTGCCTGCCGCCTAACTCTATAAAATACACCCATTTTTCCAACAACTCGCGTGACATATTTAATTTTTTTATGCAAATTTCATAATGCCAGAGCTCACCAGTATATATGGAAGTATTCACGAGCATGTTCACAACAATTCAAAAAAAATTAATAGCATTCGAGTGAAATTTTAATCGCAATCGTATGAATAGTATAGGAAATAATTTCATAACGCCAGAACTCATCCTATAACCATCTCAAGTATGCGCACATCATATTCCCATAGTTTCATCGCAATCGGATAAACGGTATGTGCGTGCATGAGGTACGAACAAACAAACAAACAAACATTAATTTTTATATTATAGAAATGAATTAATGAACAGAAAATAGTCTCATTTGAAAATAGTATCAATGGTGACTTTTGACTGAAAATAAAACTTTGTAACTTGTGTACCTACTCCCTTAATATCTTATATTAATAGGTAGGGAGTTGAAACTTAAGAATAAAACCATTGTTTTTGAAGGGCAAAATTTTTAATTTTTTATATAAACTTTTTTATTTATCACTTTTTAAAATTCTACAATGTGCAATCCCAATCACATATCCCATAAAATGATTGAAAGATTTTTATGCCAAATTGATATGGTACAGTGAATTACCGAAACTTGAAGTACTAACAATCATCATCGTCATGATGGCCATGATGGCCATGGTGACCATGGTGATGGTGGTTTTCGTGATCACCGTGATCATCGTGATCATCATGGTCATCGTGATCATCATGGTCATGATGATGATGGTGTTCGTGATGGTGATGGTGATCATCGTGGTCATCGTGGTCGTCGTGGTCATCGTGATCATCATGATCATCGTGATCATCGTCGTCACATGAATTATCACCTTTATTCCCATGTGGATCTCCATGATCGATATGATTCTCTTCGTAGAAATGATGGAATTTTTCGTGATGATGGAAGTCGTCATGATCTTCATGTTCATTATCTTTATGGTCATTGATGTTATATTGGTCTTCATGGATTTCGTCGTGATCATTGCTACTGTCTTGTACGTAATCTTTGTGGTCATTGAGGTCGTGAATTTCTTCTCCGTCCTTCTGCGAGTGTTTATCTACGAGTAAGTGGTGACTTTGTCCTTCAACATGGCCCAAATCCAAAGAGTTTTTGTGGTGAGTCGCATTCTCCTGACCATTTTGATCACATTCCTGGGCATGTTGGAAGAGCTCGTGATCTTTGTGGTCATCTTCATCGTCGTGATGATTGTCCAGATGATGAGAAACTACGTCATCTTTTGGAGGCTTATTGTCATCATGGCTTGGACCTTTGGGAGAAAATGGATATCAAGAATAGTTATTATTTAATTTTCACACACCTGCACTACACCTACTTGCACATATGATAGAGTGAATAAAAACATGTTAGGAAATTCAAAATTTCAAGTTAATAAAAATTGTCTCAATGGACCGACATATTTATCACAAAACAATCTGTCCAATAGAAAAATATCTAAATCTTCCGCAAAAGGCCTTAAGTATATAATTTTCATAAAATAATTTCATTCTAATATTTTTTGTCATTACAATAAACTATAACAAAAATCGTATAGTGTGTGTCGGCAAACTGGGCGTTTATTTTATTTTAATTTATTTACAAAGTTTTTTTTTATCCGCCTTACTAGACAAAGTCTGTTCCAAGGCGGGTCTTAAAAATACATATCGTCATATTTGCGGTCCCAGAACCATTGACACAAATTTAAGCAAAATGTGTTAAAATACCTCATTTTTAGGCGGGAGAGCTAAACCTTGCATTTTTTAAATTTGTGTATTAAAAATAATTATTTCATCTTCAGACATGATTTGGGATTTTGGTATTAAAGAGTATTAAAGTGATTCATTTTTGTTTTTTACACTGCGTGAATAAATTACTTCTTCCTTCATAAAAAAATAAGGAAAAATTAATGTTTTTTAAGAAAATTATGAATTTTTTTTGCATCTATGTAAGTATATATTTTTGGAGTCTGTGTTAAAGGTCAATTCCACGAATCGTTGGTTTTATAGCTTTATTTTGTACTTACGTAAAAAAATCTTTTCATACAGCAAATTCATGAAAATATGTTTTAATTTCGTGTTACGTCATGAGGATGATTTTATTAATAAAAGATAACATTTTTTGTTACGGTTATAACAAACATGTTACACAATATTTTTTTATCAAACACACTGAAATAAATATAAACGCTAGATAGCAACGGGAATCCACAAAGACGCTGCCTTTTTGTGTGTGTTTTACTAATGCAGTTGTTTTAGTGATGTAATGCATCAAAACGCATACCATAATAAACAGAAATAAAACATTTGGTCGCGTTGTAAATTTATATGATTCGAATAAAAGTATGAAGTAGTAAAAAAAGAAAAATATTGAAAATTAATGAAAATATAGGAAAATATAAACAAACTGTTTAATAAGATAATTTTTAACAGTGATATTTAAATGCTGTTCTTACGGGCAAATGACAAATCCATAAACTGGACCACCAAGAAGACGACAAATAGGAACTTGGTAACTTTCAAAATCATGATGGATGTCAGTTCGTCACCACTCAAATGACGATAGTGAGAAAATTATGCAAGGATTGAAATTACAAAGGTTTATATACGATTCTTTATCAATGGTCGTGACCAGGTGTTTTTATTCCTATTCATATAATTCAAACATTATTGATACGCTTTACGACGTTCATGTATTTGGAAGACACGATATTATTAATTTTATTTCGGATAGTGTAATATTTTTCACGTATTAAATGCCTTTCTTGTGCAATTAAAATAATACGTTTTTTATTACTGAACCTCGACACTTCATCGGTGATTTTTTTAAAACTTGTTTATTTATATCATCTCTCGTTTCCGATTTTTTGATTTCGTTCAAGATTGTAAAAGGTAAACCCCGTAATGTTCTAGTGAGAGAACATTTGATAGAAAACAAATACTTCATTTGACTATATTGGTAAGATACATTTTGGACTTCATATTCTTCTTCATCTATTTCCTTCAGTCTCACGACAATCCCCTAATAAAGCATTCTATAGTATTTCTTCAAACTTCGCAAAACACTTTATGAAATCACATTCTAGAGTATCCCATATCGAACTCTTGTGAGGTACACGGAAACCATTTCTTATTTTTGTCACATTTAGTCATCGTCCCCTCTCGGGACTCGGGACCTTGGCAAACCATTGCCACTTCACTTAAGCAATCCGTAAATCAAAAATTAGTAATTATTTGTAACATTTAATTCCCAGATAGTGTGATCTATCTCTACTTTGAAATGGAAAAATTGTTCCACTACTAGAGAGATAAATTTTGGTTTTTTAGGAATAACTGCTGGATTATATCAGATGTAAAATCCGATAGGCTTTTAGAGTTTTTCGGTTGTTATTTACTGTAAAAACGTTAACCTCTCAAAAATTACGTTTTATGTGTAGATTGCTCAGAAACAAGCATATATACATATTTTTGAAGAAAAAACGCCAGTTTAGTTTGTTACCACGCGAACGATCTAGAAGATGATTATATTTTAACTGAAATATAATGGTTTATATACAGATTTGTTTCAAGAGTCTTGACAAGTGATTTTGAATTTTTCCTTTGCAGATATTAAAATATCATTGTTTCATTTTAAGAAGTTCGTGCACCTAAAAGTCACGAAATATCTAATATTGCCTTATTTTTTATGTTAAATTCATAATCTCACCATTATAAGTTGCTTATCTCACGTACTCATCAGAATAGAGACATTGTTACATATTACTGAGTTTTCTGATGGAAAATTGATTCATTCATGGAGGAAGTTTATGCTTCTTAGGAAAAATAGCTGGATTGCGCCCGAAGTGTAATTCGACGGGCTCTTGTACTTTGCCAGACGTAATTTAATATTAAACAATTACATATTTCTTAAAGAGAACCCCATAACTATGTCTATAAATCAGGGGGTTTCTCACCATCCCCCAAAAGCTTAATTACACTAATAACGAATATTTTAGATCTACGGATTATTTATTTATTAAGTTGGAGTTTATAATTCGGTACTCGAACTTATGAATAGTGGCTATATATTGGATAAGTTGGCCGAGTTTTCTAACCACTGCGAGTATTTTATTTTTGTTTTTAATAATATTCGTTATAAATGTAGATAAGCTATTGGGAGGATGGTGAGAAACCCCCTCAGCCAATATTCATAGGTTCGAGTACCGAATTATAAACTCCAACTTAATAAATAAATAAACCGTAAATCGAAAATATTCGTTATTAGTGTAGATAAGCTATTAGGAGGATGGTGAGAAACCCCCTCAGTCTAATAAATCAATCAATCTCACAACATTCCTTCATAATGCAGTGACTACCAATCTTGTTGACTAAGCGTAGCGAAGCCCTGTTTTAACTCCACCATTTGGCATTTAATACGTCTGTTTGATCCCGGTTCCAGTTCAAGATGGTGGGCATATTAGGCTACGTATACACACGCGAGCCGAAACTTCGAGACGAGCTACGAATTATGTTTGCAAATGTATTCGCATCATTACCCACAATTTTTAAGGAAGAAATGTATTCTAAAGCTACATTTTTTGAATATTTTATCAGAAGAAAATGTAAGCTTTTGTAATTTGAATTCTGGTTTGGTAGTGGAATACAATAGATTATTATGTCCGTCAAGTGTGACTTTTATTATACGAATACCGCAAAAGGGTCCCAACTGCTCCCGTCTGGAGCCAGTGAGACTATGGCATCCTCAAAATGGGGTATGTTGTGAGGCAGTAGGGAAGATAAGGCGATGGGGAAAAAGAAGGAGATGGGAAAGAGAAAGGTGGGGAAGTACTCGGCTATTCAGATCTGGTCACAAAACACGGCTAAAGCCGGATACGTTTTTAGATTTTCACGGCCAAAAGCATTTTCGTTGTTTGTTTTTGGGGTGTTATGCCGTGTTGTGCTACCTCCTTCTTTAGCCGACGTTTTGGACAGCGTTGCAGTGTCCATCATCAGGGCTAAAGCCATTTAAAACAACGTTTCAATTCTGAATGGTGGTCTTACACCAGGATGGTACTGAGAGTATCTTGCACTCTGGAACAAGTCGAAAATATACTATATATTATGTTGTAATGAATTGATTGATTAATTTTAATAAATGAACTAATTTCACAATAATATCTATGTGGTTCGTTCTGAAACTTATGTACCCAATTATCCATGATGTTAAGGACTTAGATTGCTAGCTGCACACATGAGGCCCCGAGGGGAAAATCTCATAGGGCCTATGTCATTTTTGGGGACGCTTTGTGGAGGGTCTTTTTAGGGAAATGAAGGAGAGTAAGTTCTGGGAAGGAAAAAAAAGTATGAGGGGTGGGTTGGAATTTGGAGGGTCAGGGTGTTTAGGAGTGACGGACGTATGAATCGATACCTCAATCGAGGAGCAAGGTGATGGGTCGAGAGAGTTAGTCTGGAGATTTTTTTTTTTTTTTAAAAAGAAAGACAAACATTCCCGGGTTACGAATAACCCAGCAACATTTGAAAATCTCCTACTACCACCACACTAAGCGGAAGATGTTGCTTGTGTTGTGATGGAGGACTTAGCCTGGGTGGAACCCAAACGCTATGCCCACTCAACCACTGACCGGTCATATGGATGTTTAGGTTAGGTCTCCCTCAACCAGTCTCTCCCGATCTGGCCCGCCACGCCGTAGCTGGGCAAATGCATACGCCGCCAACAACTAGAGAAGACTTTGTCGGCCTCCGTCTGTCGAGGGGCAAGGCTTTCCACTAGCGATCCGTAGGTAGCGGGCTCAAATAAATTTTATTTGATTGATTTGTGTTTTCACAAAAGTTGTTTCAAATGATTAGTATAGATTTGAATAGCCACGTACTTCCCCGCTTTCCCTTTCTCCAACTCCTTACCCTCACCACTTACTTTCAGCCTCACGACATATTAATGTTGGGACTATTGTGAATATATAAAAAAAGAAAGACAAACCCCATCCCATGAAACCGGGAATCCCTACTAAGTCACCAAGTAGCGGGCTGAAATAAATTTCATTTGATTGTATTGTGTTTTCACAATTTAATCATTTAAAACCATATAAGGTATATTTGCTGCACGTTCTACAATGGAAGATACTCTCAGTACCGCCCTGTTGAACACCATTCAGAATTGAAAAGTTGTTTCAAATGATTATACTAGATCTGAATAGCTTTCCCTTTCTCCAACTCCTTCCCCTCACCACTTACCTTCAGCCTCACAACATACCACTGTTGGGACTATTGTGAATATATAAAAAAAGAAAGACAAACCTCACCCCATGAAACCGGGCACCCCCACTGAGTCACCAAACGTAGAGAACGACAATGGTGACCACCACAGGGGTGTTAATTATCCAATAAATGGTTCCTTTCTCCCATATTAGAAATAAGAATAATCTTACTAATATTATAAATGCGAAAGTTTGTATGGATGTATGTATGTTTGTTACTCTTTAACGCAAAATTTACTGAATGGATTTTAATGAAACTTTACAATAATATAGCTCATACATGAGAATAACATATAGGCTATAATTTATAGAGCTAGCTATATTCCATATATTAAAAATAATAATTATCTACTATTTAATATAAAATGTCAAAATTTTAGAATGACATTTTGCAAAACAATGCTTGTTCACAATAATGCATAATTTCAAAGTTAATATTCACGTTCTGTTATCATACGAGTACCTACTGTGAAACAATAGAGCCATTTTGAAATAATAACATAACTTGAATTTTAATTTTGGAGTTTGATGTTTCGTTCAGATTCTTTAAAACAACCTTTGGTTTTGCACCTCGAAACAGCTTCCTGTAGCAGGCCTTACTGGTTTAACAATTTTACCAAATTCATCTAGCATTCGGAATATTAAGAGGCTAGACTTTGAACCACACGCGGAACACCCGCGACTGTCATTCTGTCCCGCTCACAATAAGCTCACGCACACTTACAATACATGCGAATGCGAAATGTGCGAATGAGACAACGCTCAAATTTACCTACAGAAATCGCTCGAAAAGGGGTTTATGGAGAATACACTTTTCTACACCGAAACTTAAAAAATTAAAAAAATAAAATATTTTTTAGAAAGGAAAAGCTACGTTGGTAGCTATTTATAATTTTATAATTCTTTATGAGAGTTGAGTTAGCGGCACTTTTTCCTTAAATAATATTTTTTGTGAATGTTTTCGTTAATACGAAACGCATCGAAAATTCGAAAACACACCGACATAGTTTTTACCCTCTAGAAGGCAGTATAAAAAAATATATTCATTTTGAGCAATTTTCGATGCCGAAAAGTGTTTTTTCCCGGGCGTCTTTTTTGTATGGGCCGAA
This sequence comes from Limnephilus auricula, assembly GCA_951813805.1. Lineage (NCBI taxonomy): Eukaryota > Metazoa > Arthropoda > Insecta > Trichoptera > Limnephilidae > Limnephilus > Limnephilus auricula. The sequence goes on from OX638393.1 coordinate 9,702,969, forward strand.
AAGCGAAGTCGAAGCGAATCTTAAGCTTATAAGGTATTTTTAAAAGCAAGAGATTTTTTCGTAATTCCAACAATTTTGTTGTTTATTATCTACTACTAACTTACCTGCAGGTGTACTTTATTTCATGGTCAACTAGGATTAAACCAATCAAAATAAAACAAGTTTTCGAAATATTTTGTATTTTAATGTAATTTATTTGACTTTTTATTTTTCACATAAATGTTTCATTATAGTGTCTTGATATATGATCAACAGTGTTTTCCCAAATTACACTGGTTCTGCTCATGATGTCCGCACTCTTTCTGCAAATCAACTGTAAAAAGAAGAAAAAATTTTTTTGAGTTTCACATAATTTTAATATCAACAAAACCCATTTTTATGATGATTTTGTTTATTTTACGTTCTTAAGAGAACGTGTTTAGAGTTAAAGAGTTGTAATGTAGATACTAAGCTTATCTGAGGTGTTCAAGCCTTACATTTTAATTCATTGTAGGTCCTCATAGAAATATTTATAGAATCTATTTTTCAACTACAATTTGTTAACTGTAGCTATTGTAGAGCTACTGATCTTGCCAGGGAAAATAATAATTTTTAATGGAAAACTTCTTCGGAAAGGTTTTTAATTTGTGATGGCGTTATTTATTTTAACAAAAAATTTAAAATAACTTTGTTTTCATTACTTTTATTTATACACAAGCAACATGTTTCATGAACGATGTTCACATCATCAGGATCAAATGTATACTAAACTTAAAAATTAAATTTAGATCACATATGGGAGGAAAGGTTACATAAGGGTTATAAGGCATCACAGAAAAATAAGTTAGAGATTTTAGAAATTAGAAAAAATGTAAATAATAAAGCAGACATAATAAATAAGCAGCAAATTTTTATAAACCCTCTAATGAAACATTTCCCACTTAAGCGGTCTTTCCCTGCTAATGACTTTGAAATCCCTAATTTTAATAAACTTCTATCACTCTTACCCCTTCCCCTTCCTTCTATCATTTCCTCCCATATGTGATCTGTATTTAATTTTTAAATTTAGTATACATTTGATCCTGATGATGTGAACGTCGTTCATGAAACATAATGATTTTGTGTAAATAAAAGGAAAATAATAATTTTATAAGTAATTATTACTTCTAAAACTGAGAAAAGATGACAAGCCAAGAAGAACTCGGAATGGACTTTTTTGCAAAATAACACTCAAGTAGTTTGAGACAAGTTTAAAAATCCATAGAAAGAGAAGATAATAGAGTTAAAAACTAGGTGGTAAATTAATATTGAAAATATAATAAACCCTGTAATATATTTAAACTCTCTGAATGTATTTAGGTACTGATTTTTTCATGAATGATTAACAAAATAGAACTGAATGCAATCAGGTATCTCCTAGTTTCTGAATAGGAATGTACGTAGCTCACAAATTAGGCAAACTGATGATCCGAAGGAAACTCATTTAGTAAAATTTTTGCTAAATTGTTATTAAATATTTGTGAAATTGTAGTAAAATAGTGGTTAAATTGTTGTATAATTGTTATGAAAGATGATTGATATGTCGAGAGCAAGGTTTTTTGGGACTGGTTGTTTCACAGTACTTGAACAATTCATCACCTTTCGAAGTTTTATTCAAGTTCTGCGAAAGATACATTCAAGTTCTGTGAATGATATATTCAAGTTTTGTGAAAGATATATTCAAGTTTGTTATTATATCAGTTTACTTTCTAGAAAGTTTTCTTACGAAACTGACGAAGAAAGATACAATAATAGATATAGAAAAAAATCTTCAGAGAACTTAAAACAACTCTTTAAATATGACGAATTGTTCAAATTCTGTGAAACAACCCGTCCTTAATGAACTGACTTAAGTAATTTGAAAAGGTCTGAGATAAGACTAAGGTACTATTTTTTTCTTACGAGAATCAATGTTTCCAGCCAATTGGAGTAGCAGGAAAACTAAGAACAGGAAACGCAAGATGTTTAGGTTGGCCATTGTAGTGCTGGGTGCTTTGGACTATGACGTTTATCACTGAATTTGAAACAGAAAAAGGGGGTTATTATATATATACACATTTAAATTAATTCTATCGTGACTCGTTAATAATTATCAATTAAAAAAATTCACGACCTTATTTATAGGTGTAAAAATTATTTTATGGTCAACGCAGTTGTGAAGTCATTTTTATAAATTGTCATCATTTTCCATATATGTTAGTGAATTAAAAAAAATAAAACTAATTTATAGTGCTGTTTTATTGCCATAAAACCATTAAAAAAGAAACAATAATTTCACGTTTTCTAAAATTTAATACATATTCGTGAATTAGACATCATGGATGCTTTGTTATATGCCTTTTTTTATTATTTGCACGACTTCAACTGACATCAGCAAAAAATTGTAATTAAAGTATAAAATAACAATTTAATGTTAATAAAATAAATTTAAATCTAAAACATGCGAAGACCTCAGCACAGGTTTTCCTAGTGAGGTGTTCACAAAACACTTTAACAAATATATGTATTACCGTTACTAAGTTACAGTTATTAATTATTAACATTTTTTATACTACTGGAATTTGTACTACTTTTTGTATTACTGGAACTATGTAAAGTAGTATATTCATTTGTAAAATTTATGTTCGAGAATAGAAATAAATAAATGAATATCACCTTTAACAAATAAATTTGTGTTATCGTAATAGCGTGCTCACTAGCCATTTTAAATATGCGAAATTGAAAAAAGAGCATACGCATGACAGACTAAAGGTAGATTCAGACTGGACGACGTACGTACGCATCGCTACGCCAAACAATGCTTTGCAACCCCTACATTTTCTATGAAAATGGCCACAGACATCGCACCGCGCGATTCGTGTGGCCAATGTGATTCTAAAACATAAATTTTCATTGAAAATCTATGGTTGCTAAGTAGCCCAGATATTGTTAGGCGTAGCGATGCATACGTACGTCGACCCAGTCTGAATCTACCTTAAGGCGCTCCGCTGACGAGGCAACTGAAACCAAACTAAAACTGGTTGGTTTTTATGTCTTGATTGGTCAAAAAGCTTGTTTAACCATAGGCGAAGAACAATCAGCTGACAGCTGGCAACTAGCAACGGTCGGTCACGGCAATCAGCAGTGCAAGTCGCGAGTCACTGCTTACGTTACCATTGACAACGGGTTTTTGAGTGATTGTGTAGTGTGCGGGCCATCACATTGTCATACAAAGACAGTTGCCAGTTGAGAGTTTTCAGTTGCCTCAGTGGGCGGACCGCCTTACTTTACAAAAAAAAATGTATTCAGCTTTCTGCACGGGGAACACAACCAACGATAGTAAGTGATCGATACGCTCTGTATCGTTCTAGTGAAAGACCACCATTCAGTATCAAAATATTGCTTTAACGGCTTTAGCTGTATTTAGATCAGATTTGACTAGCCAGATGCCCCCTAACGAATTTCCAATTTCCTTCCTCCTTTCCTCCCTGCCGCTAAACTATATAAAATCCGCACATTTTTCAAACAACTCACTTATTATAATTTTTTTTTACAAATTCATAACGCCAGAGCTCATTATAATGAGTCTGCGCATAACAACTAACATAATGGTGTAGGAAATAAAGTCATACCGCTAGATCTTACCATTATACAGTATGTTAAGGTACGTACTTGACATACTTTAACCAGTTATTCCTGACATTATTTGGAGTTAAAAATGCAAATTAAACATTGGTCTCCGGTGACTTTATGAGGACTTTTAAAAAAAAATTTATCTTCAAAATCAAACAAAAAAACAATCTTTTGCATGGCGTCACTGGTCGCTCAGCTGAGTAACAGTTCCACCACTTACCCCGCCCCCAACTGTCCAATACTTACTATTTTTTAATGTTTTTGTAGAAAAAAAAGCATCAAAAACGTCACCCGATAAATTTTTTTATTTACATTTTATACTCCAAACAATGTTAGGAATCACTGGTAAGTCAAGTACGTTTCTTAACACCATGTATATATAAACCTTCGTCAACCTTGTACTTCCCTATCTTCTTCTTCTCCCACTTCCTTCAGCCTCATAACATACCCCTACTTGGCTCAAGACAGTTGCGAGCAGTGGAGACTCTTGTGCACAAGTGTTATGGTAGATTCAGACTGGGTCTAACAATATCTGGGCTACTTAGCAACCATAGATTTTCAATGAAAATTTATGTTTTAGAATCACATTGGCCACACGCATCGCGACGTGCTATGTCTGTGGCCATTTTCATAGAAAATGTATGGGTTGCTAAGCATTGTTTGGCGTAGCGATGCGTACGTGCGTCGTCCAGTCCGAATCTACCTTTATTCTGATGTTTTGTATTAATTTCGCAAGTTTTGAAACCCAATTGAATGGTAGGTAGGTATAAAATTTAGTAAGTAATGATTGCGATGCACTCTCTGCAAAGCTTTTCCCGAGTGGGAATAGTACATACTAAGCAGAGTGCAATTCCCTTTACCCTCGTGCTGCGCAGTTGATACTTGGATTATTTATCAGTGGTGCAGTGGCTACGTTCCCTGGAGTCCTTTGACTCAGGCATCAAAACTGACACGAGACCGAAAGCCATCGAGGCGACGCGACGCACAGTGAGTCGTTTCACACAAGCTAGACGGAAAATAAAACTTTAAAACATCAATCAATACTGTAACCCTCCTTCGGGGTCTTTTTAACCATAATTTGAAAAAAAAAGTTATTATAATTAAAAATTTCAATTGTTTTTTTAATTCTTTGAAAATGATTTTATTATACAACACTCGGACATCTAAATTATCCTTTTACAAATGTCTTACAAAATTATGTAATTACAGTATTTACAAGTTATCAGAAAAAAGTACATTTATTATTAAATTAAGCCCACCTCTGCTTTTCATCTGTTTTTCCCCACTTATACTAAGTTTTCAAGTTCAAATATTATTATTATTATTTTTTTTTTTTAAACTTATTAGCTTAATGAGTTAAACCTCAAATTATAATATTTTAAGCAATGAAGATAATATTAGCGAAAGTCAATCAAGAAGAAAATGTATCCTTATCTTTTTCTGATTTTTCTGTTTCGGATTTTCGATTGACTTTCGCTAATATTATCTTAATTTTTTTTTTGCATCAGATTTTCAGGTCCGGGTTTAATTTTTCCCATAGGAAAAACTTTAAACTCGTAAACAACCTTAAAAGGTTGCGCGGAATAGAATAAAAGGAACTGATCAATTCATTACTAATTTATTTGACTTGGGTTCTGGTACTACTCAACCCGCGCATTAATTAGCCCAATTAAGAACGCATTGGCCATACTGAACACCTGGTAAAACCCATATGGCGTCATTGTTTAAGAATTCCAAAGTGATTTATTTCCTTCGAGATTTTATGGAAAAGTCACCATGCGCCGCGACGTTAAATTCTGTTAAATTCTCCCTCTTTGGTTCCTAATGCTCTGTAGTAGTTTCGCTGAGAGAGCAGAGAAGTCAAGGATTAACGTAAACTCTCAAAGTTAACCATTTAAACATCATAGATTAATTATTAATTATATGACAACCTTGATAATTCAAGAATCAGAGAGAAATAGGAGCGAAAAATTACTTACCTTACCAAAGATAATCTGTGTCACGTGGCAGATTTAGGATTTGTAAATGAAATAAATATACATTGTGAGTGATAAATAATTACGTATTTCTTATGAAATTAAATATACAAAATGCGATATTTAAAAAATAAATTATACCGTCTAAATCTTTTCCGTCACGGCGTACACACTCACGGAATATATTGACAGTATTCCGAGTGACCCTTAGCAATAGTGATTGGGAAATACCGGTCACTTATCGCACGATATTTTCTTTTAATTCTGTTATGTCTTTTGGGTTGCTATCGTACTATTTAGCCATTAGTTACCGCCACACAATAAAGTTCATGGGGGTGAGATCCGGTGATCTGAGTGGCCACTAGATGTCACCATGACGCATATCAGTTTTCTAGGGAATTGTTCGCGTAGAAGGCTGATGGTGGCTCTCGCTGTATGAGGTGTGGCGCTATCTTGTTGAAACCATGTGTGTGAACTGTACGAATGATGTTCTGGAAGTCTTGACGTTGAATAATCGCAAGAATCGCTATCAACAGTTACGGTTATTCTACGAGAATTTTCAGAGAAAATGGTACGATTATCCCATTCGGGGATAGAGTGACTCAAACGGATTATTTTAGGCTGTGCAGAGCCTGCATGTCAGTGCTTTAATCGCGGGTTTTGTCCTCTCGGTGACCAATAGCGGCAGTTTTTGCTTGTTGACAAAACCATTATAAAAGTGTGCTTCGTCGCTGAACCAAATTGTGTTTACAGTTCGAAATTGATTTAACATGTTTATACAGAACTAGTAATCAATTGGTTTAAGTGCCAGCCCTAATGGGATCTCACAAAGGTGATATTTTATATCCATGCTTAAAATTCGGTGCAACGTCGTTTTTGGCAACCCCAAAGCTGATGTTATCTTGCGCACAGACTGGTGCGGATTTTCATGTACGCTGCTTGCAACACGTTCAATATTTTATGTAGTTCTTGATGTGTGGCTGGGGATTGTTAGGATGGGACAAGTGTTATACTTTTTACAAGTATTATAAGCTAAAGAAGTTTCCTCTACCCTTAACCTAAAAGATGCTAAAATTTACCACGAGTATAAAACACTACTTCTAGTAATTTTTTTTTTCCTTGGTCCCATCTACATTTGTACCAAAATTCTTAACATGTTTATTTAAAATATCTATAATTCTTGATTCGATTTAAAGTATAAGGCAAGTACTTCAAATAAAATCACTAATTAAAATATTTTCTAAAACAGAATTTTGATTTAACAATCTTTATTTGCAAAATGTCATTCTCAAATTTTGACATTTTCTATTAAACAATAATTATTATTTTCAATATTTTGAAAATAAATAGCTAGCTTTATAAAGTATAGCCTATATGTTATTCTGATCCATTCAGTAGTTTTTGCGTGAAAGAGTAACAAACATACATACATCCATACAAACTTTCGCGTTTATAATATTAGTAAGATTAAATATCTACTCCCGAATGACACGGGGGGCCTCGAATTAAAAATTTACACAACGCGAGGTAACGGTTTTATTGTAGAGTAAACCCCGGAAAAAGAAAACCTTATTTACTGTTTGCAACACCACAGGGGTTGGGGAAAACCAGCACGATTCATTTCGTGCTAAGACAGAGTTAATGCAATGCATTGGACGCCACGCGAAGAGTATTGACAAATTTATTTAGTACCAGGGTAAGATCACCTCGACCGGAGATCGAGACGCTGGAGAAAGGGGGTAATTCAACCCCTTTCAATAGGGTAGGACCAGCACAAGGTATATTTACACATCAAACGTTTTGTCTTTCAAGTTAATTAAAGACGGTTCAGGTTTCCAGGCCGTACACAAACATCAATTTAATAATAATACAGTAAAGTGAGGTGAATCTTTAGAGCAGGAAACACAATGCAAACTCGTAAATTTTATCGGAACACTTGGCTTATTTTTTAGGTTTAGTAATTCCTAATACTAAAAATTGAAAAATAAATTGCGTTAAACACATTATTTATTTAACAAAAAAATGGAATAAATAAAGCACCTATGATGCCTTTGATGATTTGTGAATTTCATATCTTATCTGGTACGTTGGATTCTAATATCTGGTGAGAGGTCGAGCCTTTTCCTGCACTTTGAATTCGTTGCAGAAAATCCCGCTTCGCATAAATAGGTTGCAGAAAACGGAAGTACAACAATAATAGCTTAATTTGATAAAGTGGTGTACTTTTCTGACAAACTCGACCAGAAATCAATTAAAAGTTAATCGTTGTATTTTTGTTTCAAGTCAGTCACTAATTAAATCAATTAGATTTCATACTCACTTGCGCTTAAGCTTACTGGTTTAGCTGTCACGGAAAATGACGTGTCGAATAAAAATGAGTAAAAACAAAAATCTATTGTGAATTTGACAGATTGATTCTCAAAATTGAGAAAGTGTGTAAAAAAAGTATCAAAAATGTACCAGAAACCTGAAATCGTTCCATGTTGCAAAAAAAAAATTGATTCTAAAATTTTTTTTTTTGCTTGTATCAATCACTAATCATTGATTACCAAATGTATCTACATTTATACGTATCACTAGCTGATCCGCCCACATGGCTAATGAAACACAACGCCATCTACTAATTGTTACCTAACCTAGATAACCAAGTGATTACAGACCATGGTAGAAAACTTTATTCCATTTTGGTAGAAAACTTAGCTATCATCTACATAATAAATCTCTATTAGCGGCTCAAAGCACCCATTAGTTTGGACACACTTTATCTACATACATATGCGTCTTTGAAGGACGGTGAAAGCGAAAAAGTACTTTATCCTATACATAAGTCCTTCCAACAGCTTTAGACCAAGATGGTGAGAAAACCCCTAAACATATTAAATAAATAAAATATAGTATATTAAACGATATTCTTCCGAAAAATTGTCGCGAAACTCCTATTCAGGTTCAGCGGAATATTGGTGTTCCGCGGAATACAGTTTGGGAAACCATGCTTTAAAGAAACAACTGTAGGGCCATTTACATACAAAACTTAAATTTGGATTTAGGGCCAAAAAAATTGACCAAACAATTTTTTGGACACGTTTTTAGATTTCACGGCCAAAAGCATTTTCGTTGTTTGTTTTTGGAGTGTTATGCCGTGTTATCGACGGATCTGCCGGATCTGCCCTGATGATGGACACTGCAACGCTGTCCGAAACGTCGGCTAAAGAAGGAGGTAGCACAACACGGCATAACACCCCAAAAACAAACAACGAAAAAAAAAAAAAACTATTTTTTGTTTAATCATAAGTTGCACCCAATATTTAGTATATGCTTATATATGCTATTTAATGTATCCTATTTTATTTATTTATGTGTTAAATGGCAATTTTCACAATTATTTACGAGTTAAATACAATTATTAAAAAAAATATTTTTCCCTACTACATAAATATAAAATTATTAGTTTATACTGTTAAATCATTCTGGAAAATATTAGCGACTCTCAAAAGAATAGAAAAATATTAGTTGGCATCTAGGAATTGGGTCTAGCATTAGCATCTAGCTGCGAACGAATTTTTTTTTTTGATTTTTCTATTTCAAATAATCATTTGAGAGTCGCTAATATGGTCTTAAATTAAATATTACAATTTAAGGTTTTACTCAATGAGGTTATTCAAAAATAAAAAATAATTATTAAAAAGCCCTTTAATCGGCTTAAATTTAAATTATAAACGATGGATATACTTTGGAACACATTTAAAAAAAATATATATGTTTACATAGTAGGCTGGGCAAGATTATTTTTTTAATAATTACCTTTAACTCACAAAAAAATTTTAAAGTTGGCTCTGAGATAATGAAGAAGTAAATTATTTAATGATCGATATTTCATAATATTTTGAAACACAAATAAATCTGTACTAGATATTTGCTATACCGTTTGATTAGAAAAATATTTTTTCAGTATTTTGCCCTCAATCGAAATTTAAGTTTTATATGAAAAATACCGCGCAGCCGTTCCTTTTGACAACTCTGTGATAAATGAAAGTACTAATGATACATTAGTTGAAATATCCACTTTAACGTCACGCGGTTATGGGATCTATGGGGAGCTACCTTAGAGTTCATTATCGCTTGACGTTAAAGCAACAAATGGAACCTTGTTATTCCAAAGGTCGACTTGAAGAGTGTGCGAATTGGCTTGTTAAAAGGAGCGTGTAAAATTATTATTATTCCGATAAACTTAAAGTACAACCCAATCCACCTCGAATTATCTCCATTCGTCCTACATTAAGAGGGTATTACCAGAGAATACCGGAAATTAGTCATTTTGAAATCAAATATCTAGATGTATTGACTCTTTTTTTTTTCAAACAAAAATTGATTTTGAAAGATTGTTATTTTATTTGATAAACGCACTTATAAAATTTTGAAAAACTAAGTTTATTTTTAATATACTAATGTTATACCGTTGGTTGTTGGCAGATTTGTTCAATTTTCAAACGAAATGTTGTATTATACAACACAAATTTCAAATCATATAATCATACAGCAAAATAAATCTATACATAATCTAGTAAGCACCCTTTTCAGAATTATGAATTTAGTTAAATTAAAAACATTAAAAAATAAATCCGAGAACGTGTATTGTGACGAAAATACCTCAAATTTTCTATTTATTTAAGGTAAACTAAAAAAATTAAAAAAAAATTTACACACATATTTTGTTAAGTCATTATTGAAAAAACATAAATACTTTTGATCAAAAAATACTTACAAGAAGTAAACGATATTTAATAATTTATCATCGTGCGTTTTGAGTATTTTTATTGCTCACTTGAATGTAGGTAGATATATATTAAAGCAAGTTTTGAATGAAATAAATCTATATTAAATTTTTAATTTAACAAATTTGATATAAAATCTCATCGATACCTCCCTGTACAGTTGCAAGCATTTTTAAACTTTTATTCTTAGCCGCTGATCAATGGCTCTTAATTAATGGTTTAGGAAAAGTACCGAACTTTTCGTTTTCAGAATAGGTTCAGTAGAACTCTAGACAACTTGATAATTATTGTTTAATGGGATACTTAATTGAATTTGAATGGACAAGTCCTGAGGGTAAAAGGATATTCGGAAGCGAGTTCAATTCGGAATAAAAGCGGGAATGAGCTTATGCAAAGTCAATTTCTCAGTCCTATCCGTGGATTAAGTAGTTGGACCATTCTCAAAAACTTAAGGTCAAAAGTATTCAACCTGACCTACTGAGTAATTATTACAAGTATTCTATTTATTTTTATTTTTATAGAGAATACCTCACAGTCCCAACTGCTCCCGTCTGGAGCCAGTGATACTATGGCATCCCCAATGGGGGTATGTTGTGAGGCTGACGGTAAGCGAGGAAGGGAAGGAGATGGGGAAGAGGAAGTTGGGAAAGTACCTGGCTATTCGTATCTAGTCACTAAACACGGCTAAAAGCCATTTGAAGTAATGTTTCAATTCTGAATGGTGGTCTTACACCAAGGTGATACTGAGAATGTGAGAGTATCTTCCACTCTGGAACGTGCCGCAAATATAGTATACAGGATGTCCGGGGGTGATGTGCATTAACGTCCAGTGGTGATTCTAAATAATGGTAGGAGTAAAAAAGATTAACAAACGTTTTCGAAATAAATTCCAATTTTTTTCCCCTACAATAAAACGTACCTATAATCCTTAATGTAAGGTACAAACTTACTCGATAAATTTGCTGAGTTAGCCGGGCGCGTTGTTGCGACGTTGGTTTTGATTCTCGCGTATCGTAACAGCAGAAAATACCTAATAGTGCAGGCCGCACACGCCGTCCTAATTTTATCTCTTTACCAAAAAGTACCTCTAAAAGTTAGTCTTTCGAAAAAAGTTTTTTTTTAAAAGAAAGACAAGCATTACCGGGTTACGAATAACCCAACAACATTTGAAGATACACTAAGCGGAAGATGTTGCTTGTGTTGTGATGGAGGACTTAGTCAGCCGAGGAAACGAACACGGAACGCCTGGGTGGGACCCAAACGCGATGCCCACTCAACCACTGACCGTTTAGTTCTGCTTGTTTATTATTTGAATACCAGACGATCACGTGATGTCCGTCAGGACACTTAAAAATAATTCAGAACAATGTGGATTCATGTGAAACATAAATTAATTATTCATGCGGAAAATGAGTTGCGTTCTACACAATGTTTTACACAAGGGATGGTGAAAGGGAAAAACAGAAGGGAAGGAGGAAGAGGGAGGGGCAAAGGAAGGGTTTTGCAAACGAGATATAGTACCGGTAGAGAAAAGCAGGAGTAGGGGAAAGCAAATTTAGAAAATCCACGCTTTTCACAGTGACATCTGTGAGAAATGTGTGTATTTTACATAGTTAAGAGGCAGGGAGGAAGGAGGGGGGGAGAAGGATCCAGCAAAAATCCGGAAGGAGGGAGGGGAATGAAGGAAGGGGGGTTTCACGGGAGGGGTACGATGGAAGGGCGATCGCAAGGAAGGTGGAAGGGGAATGCGGGAGGGGGGGGGGGGGTTCTGGGACGCATGGGAAAGGACACGCTGGAAAGGGACGAAGGAGGGGTTGGGATGAGGGAGGGCTCCCTCTGCCCTTGCAAAAGAGACATAGAAGCGGTAGGGGATAGCAGGGGTACATTTTGGAAAATCCATGCTTCTCACACTGACGGCTGTGTGCCGCCAGCTCAAAACAAAAAAATGTTGAGTATCAAAAAGAACTTCAATAAACAGATACTTTCTTTCTTTGGTGGCATTACAACGCATACCGGATAGTGACTAGTTTGTTAATAAATATAATTATTCCGCATTCTTGAGTAGTGCAATAATAGCGATCCATGGTTTCTTAATGTATATTCTGCTTCTTTTTACTTCACAAATGCCATAGCCGTTATCTCATAAGAGGACATTAAAAAAAATGAGATCATCTACCTAAAGAGTGATGCCTTTTGCCAAACCTTTTGTAAAACCTATGTTTATTAAACGCGAAATTATTCAGAGCTCGACTGAGAACCCTCAGAAATTAAAATTTCATTATAATTTAGTATAATCTTCTGTGCGGCTTCAAAGGAAATATTCCGTTCGAAAGAGTCTGGAATTTTAATCGGGAGTACCTTGTCAACATGATTTCCATAGTTTCTTCTTAGTTTAATTTGGTTCTAGAATCGATAATGGAGATAAGTAGTCGCTGAGAACTGTAGCCAAAGAGGTTCCTCTATCCGGTTATATCACACTTCTAGTACCATGTGACTCCATTAATTGATAAATCTTTATATATAAAAATCTCGCATCGTCCAGGACAAACTCCGAAACTACTTAACCGATTTTGATCAAATTTGGCTTACTTTGTGTAATTTGGCCCAACTTAAAATATAAGATATCTCGATTATCGACCTCAATATTTTTTATTGTGAATTAAATGTTTACTATGTTTGTTACGGGACAATGATTTGAAATTATTTCTAAGTTCCATTAGTTTCTGATAGATGGCGGTGTGAGTTAATTTATTGACACAACACTTGGTTATCTAGGTAAGGTAACCATCGTCATTGACGACCGTCCGTGGTCGAGTGGTAAGACACTTGACTCCCATTCATAAGGTCGCGGGTTCGAACCCAGCGTGCGCAATTAAATTTTATTTGATTAATTTGTGTTATTTCACAATTAATTAATAAAAATAATATATGTTATATTTGCGGCACGTTCCAGAGTGGAAGATACTCTCAGTATCGCCCTGGTGCCACCATTCAGAATTGAAACGTTGCTTAATAATGGCTTTAGCCATGTTTAGTGACAAGATCTGAATAGCCAGGTACTTTCCCACCTTCCTCTTCCCCATCTCCTTCCCGTCCCCACTTACCTTCAGCCTCACAACATACTCTAATTGGGGATGCCATAGTCTCATTGGCTCCAGAAGGGAGCAATTGGGACTCTTGTGAGGTTTCTCTTTAAATTTTTTTTTTTTTAAATTTAGTAACGAGTCGGTGGGACAGCTAGTACACACATATTTTTACGGTCTTACCATGAGTGTACGTATCTGTAATACATAAATACTAACGATAGTAGAATGAAGAGTTCATCTATTGGTGATATTTGCAGATATTATTAAACAAGTTAGCGCCTCCGCCCACTGAGGCAACTGAAAACCCTCAACTGCCAACTGTCTTTGTATGAAAATGTGATGGCCCGCACACTTCACAATCACGCAAAACCCCGTTGTCAATGGTAACGCAAGTGTTAACTCGCGACTGTCACTGCTGATTGCCCTGGGCGGCCGTTGTTAGTTGCCAGCTGTCAGCTGATTGTTCTTCGTCTATGGTTAAACAAGCTTTTTGACCAATCAAGACAGAGAAAACAGCCGGTTTTAGTTGGTTTTCAGTTGCCTCGTCAGCGGAGCGCCTTATATTTATTAAAAATTTCGGGTTGTTGGATGTAGTGCCCATATCCGTACAGACAAGTTTTAATTTAATTAATTAATTTATTAAACAATGGTGTATCTTAATATTTATCACTATCATATTAATACTTACGTTTATGCTCAATGCACCCTATTAAAGAAGTATCTTTAAGGAGGGAATGAGGCTATAAAAAAATAATGTAAAGTTGTACATTTTTGGCAGACATCCAGTAATTTGTAGGTTGATGGTAGCTGTTAATTGAGAGGATGGTGATGGTATATTACGAAAATAGCACGAAAAATGTTAGACAAAATTCAAATTAAATCTACATTAACATTTTTTTTTATTCCAGAAAAAAAGAAAATAACATTTTCACTTACTTAACTAGAATTTGCGTAACATTATATTATCATACAACATATTATCATACAATATATTACAATACTATTCATTCACTTTCAATATTATTCACTTTCACTACATTGTTTTTTGTGAATAAAAATGAATAATTTTTTTTTAATTTACACACACTCTTTTCGTTTTTAATATCAATTGGAAGGCAATTATAAAAAATGCCCCCCTCATAACTGATAGATTGCTTACAGTAGTTAGTATGAATAGTGTTTAAATGTATGTTATCGTGTTGTCGTGTAAAATGTTTGTGTACTTGGGACGTTCCACAAAGTATTAACGTAGATTAAAATCAATCCATATAAAAAACGATTTTTTTTACTATGATACATCTATTTTTAAATGTCTTTTAATACTTCAAAAAATTGTATTTATGTTTTAATTTAACTAAGGATTGAACCTTCCTACCCAGGAGCTGGAGTGAACTACACTCCCAGCTGAGCGAAATGCCGAATGGATAAGACTGCATTTATTTTTTTATAGTATATCGTGCCTGTATGTCAGCGAATTTCAGAGAAATGTGATCGCCACCAAAGTTAACAAAATATCAACAACGAGTCTATCTGCCGAGTTTAAGCCTGATCGGATAACGGGAAATGGGTTCATTTCCACTAAAAAGATTAAACTTAATACGTTTATTCATTCAATCAAGAAAACAAAATTGAATGCCAAAAATATACATTTCAAAATAACTGGTATTAGATATTAAAATGATGTCTGGAAATGTCCCCTTTGTTGGCCAAAACCCGTAGGAGAATGTTGACTATTTGTGTGTATTGATTTTCCGGTATTCCCGTCTGCCTAAACAAGGGTTGACGTTCGTCCCTTAAAAATGTCTGCATCGGTAGGCAGCTTATTCATGTATGCTGTTGGTGAAACTATTTTTGTAGAATGAGCTTTAAGCTCGCTTGAGTGGAAGGAAAGATATGAGGCGGGTTAATAAATTAAATGCGGGACACGTAGAAAAAATATATTCTGTTTCAAAATGTTTCACAAAATTATTATGACATTTACCATTTTTAAACGAAATTTATTTTATACTAGAACTTGGGAGGCTGGTTAAATAATAATGTTGGATAATCTACATATTATATAAAAATTTATGTTTATGTGTTTGTCCCTTATTATTTCCTACATCGTTCATTTGACTGCGGTGAAATTTTGGTGAGTTGTTGTGGGCATGCCCGCGAAGATTTTAACATATAAAGTGGTGAGCTCTAGCGTTGTAAAATGTGCGAAAAAAATTATAAACGCGAGTTGTTTGAAAAATGTATGTATTGCATTTATTATAGCAACAAGGTGAGAAGGGGGGTCCAGAGGACTAGGGATGCTAGAGAGGGGGAAGGCGGCGAAGGTGAAAGGGGGAAGCGGGCGGGAACGGGGACGCATGGGAAAGGACACGCTGGGAAGGGGTATGGGAGTGATTGCAAAGGAGACGTAGTATCAGTAGGGAAAACCCATGTTTCTCATACGGACAGTTTTTGTGGTCTGCTCTGCACTAGATGCAAATTAAAACAAAAGCACTTTATTTCTTTGGGTGGAAATCAACGCATGCCGGGTACTCGCTAGTTTTTAAATAAAACTTTATTTAAGTTTGAATTTTTTTCAGCACTTCTCTGTTGTATCAAATGATTTTTGGATATTATGAAATACGTTGGATTTACCTATGGTTGGTATGTTTCGTGATACGTCTTTAATTGTCGTAGTTCCCCTAGTCTTGATACTGACTAAACATATTGTCTAGCGTGCTAAAAGGGTTTCGATTTCAACAAATGTTGTAATTACTCAAGATGATAGGCGGGGGAGAATTTCTTGTGAATAAATATTTAATTAAAAAGTCCATCAAATACACCCCAGGCTCTTTCAATTTTCTGATTTGTTACAATAATTGAGAATATTTAATAAACCCAAAGGTAAAACATGTCCACATTATAAATGATACATGTTAGAAAAATAATTTATCGAAATAAAATTGTTTCGGACAGCGTTCATCATTAGGCCCAGTAAAATTAGGATGAAGCACAACACGGCATAATAACCCAAAAAATAATACTATTGGTCGTGAAAATCTCAAATCATATCCATCGAAGTCATTGTTCCTCCGTGGTAGAGGGGCAAGACACTTGACTTACAATTTTATTAATTTAAAATTATGTTTGCGGAACGTTCCAAAGTGGAACATATTCTCACTAATGCCTTGGCGTAAGACCACCATTCAGAATTGAAACGTTGCTGTAAATGTCTTTAGCCGTATTTTGTGGCCAGATCTGAATAGCCAGGTATTTACCCATCTTCTTCTTCGCCATCTTTTAATATTTTTTATAATTTTTTTTACAGTGAATACTTCACAAGAGTCTCACTTGTTTCCATCTGGAGCCAGTGAGACTATGGCATCCCCAATTGGGGTATTGAGGATGAAGGTAAGTGGGGAAGGAGACGAGAAAGAGGAAGGTAGGGAGTGGGGAAGTACCTGGCTATTCAGATCTAGTCACTAAACACGGCTAAAGCCATTTCAAGCAACGTTTCAATTCTGAATGGTGGTCTTACACCCGGGCGGTACTAAGAGTATGTTCCACTCAGGAACGTGCCGCAAATATACTATATATTATTTTTAACAATCAATTGTGAAATAACACAAACCAATTATATACAATTTATTTGCGCACGCCGGGTTCGAACCCGCGGCCTTCGAAAGGGGATTCAACACCATACATACATACATACAACAACATACCCCAATTGGGGATGTCATAGTCTCTCTGGCTACAGATGGGAACATGTTAAGGTGTAAATACACAAAAAAATAAAAAAAATCAAAATAATTTTTTAATGTTTTAAACATATATTTTCTGTTACTTTATTTAATCCACGATCCTTAAACCATCTAAGGTTCATAAACTAATGAATAAGTTACTGTATGTTCTGAAAAAAACAAAATCATTGTATTGTCATTGCTAACGAACTTGATTGCATACAGATGCCAGCGTGGTTTTGCATCACCAACCTCAATGCACCGACGAAGGTAGAATTTTTGCTGCACAGCGCAATGCTACAAACATTGCTAACGAAGGATTTTTACATTTTTACATGTAAAGCATTTGAATTCCTGATGATGCAGAACTGGTATCCACTTGAAATGTTTGGAAAATGCGATTCAGGTATGAATATCAATAGGTACCTATTCAAACGACATTTTGCATATCGAATGTTGAAGACAGAAACGTTTTCACAGAATGTACGGAGGTAAAGTGCATTAACTTCGGGAGGTGATTCTACATGATAGCATAAGTAAAAAAGATAAATAACTTTTTTCAAAATTCCAACTTCTAGGGGTACTTTTTTGGTAAAAAGATAAAATTACTCCGGCGTGTACAGCTAACACTATTATTTTCCGCTGTTAACGATACGTAACAATTACAACCGCAACAGTCGGGGCCAAATGACTCACAGCAAATTTATCGGGCAAGTTTGTACCTTACACTAAGCAATTTTATTAGGTACGTCTTTTTGTAAAGGAAAAAAGTTGTAAAAAGTTATTTATTCTTTTTTACACCTACCATCATGTAGAATCACCCCACGAATTTAATTATGTTACCCCCGGACATCCTGTATAATATTTTATATAGGTACATGGTAAATAAAAACTAAGAAATGCAAGCTTCACGTATCGTGTATCATGTCAAACCACACTATTTGCAGTTAAGCTTGTTTATTGAAATATGCGTTAACAGCAGTTACTACAAAGCATCATTGGAGATGAAGACAACACTCACAAATCTAAAAGAAACCATGAAAAAGAACAATACACAAATATATTTAAAGGTAACTGGGACTCGAATCCAAGATCTCTCGTAAAAATATGGGAGAAAAATTGTCTGAAAAGATAATTCTGAATTTGAAATATGAAATTGACAAAAGAGGTCTCAATGGCCGAGTTGGTTGAGGTGCCAATCCTAGTAAAACGTGTAATCCTGGGTTCGAGTCCCATTTACGACCTTTTTATTTTTCTATACTAACGTTTAGATTTATTAGTATCATCTTCCTCTTCAATGGTGTATAACGTTCATGGGAATAACCACCAAAAGTTGTTATTAAAAGAGTTATTCTAATAAAAATTGACTATTACAAAGTAGTTAAGGAAACATTAAAGTCATTTTGTACCAATAATTGTGTGACATTCCCATTAATAACAGTATTTGATAAAACATTAACTTTCTCCTGTTGATAACTGCCATTTAGGAACTAATCTTCTGAAACATTTAAACGACATATTTAATCAAAATTTAGGTGCAATGTGGACAAGGGCACTACAAAATATACAAATAACGGTTTCGTGCTGAAATGAAAGTACTGAATTCATTATTGTAGGATGAAAAAGAATAAAAAACATGGGTGTTAAATCGTGATGTTTGTATCGTGAAAATATTATAAAATTTGTATTAATTAATCATAACTGCACGATTTTAAACATTGAAACGTGTCAAATTTAATACTGGGTATTTTCCAAAGCAATATCATAAAAAAGCTAAATTTGATATCATTTTGAATATTCTCACTTCCTTCTCAAATGGTCCTCGTTAAGTTTTAGTGTCGAGTCGTTAACATGAAATAATACCTTCAAAGTTCTCCTCGAAATTGTACAGTGGTCAGATATCGAATTGTTTCGCAGACAATGTGTAGGATCATTCTAACTCGGGTACTTTGGTACGTAATTTAATATTTTACAAAGCACTGTAACTGCAGAGATATTTCATATTAACACGAAACAATTAAAGTGAAGTGCCCAGTATTTTAGTGGATATTTGAGAGGGTTTCTACTTTAATTGTTCAGCCAGATTGTGGTAGGGTTAATACTAAAAGAGTTGCCAGGATATTGTAGGATATAAGGTTTATTGAATAGGGTGTCCAGAACATTCTTCTCAAATAAATGATTCTTCGCAAACAACCATCAGTCTAAATATGAATGTTTTTTTTAAATTTCAATTTCGGGCGCAACATGTTTATTTATTTTTATGTTTAGAACCTCATAGGTTAATTTATGTTCCGTAGAACATTTCATTGAGCATAACATCACAAAAACAAAATAATCTGCAATTAAAGATAGATACAAAATAGGAGATTTGCCATTGGAGCGTTAAGGCATTTACAAAAAAGGCCTACGAGCACTGGAAATTTTACCACAGAGCCAACGAATTCCCCAATATAATTAACTAACCATCACGCCGTTTCCCCGCAGGGGTAGGTAGAGAGGACGGACCGCCAAACAACTCGGTCTTGGCACACACTCCTTGCCTCATTCACATTCATACATATTATCATACATACTATTATTCTGACTCTTGACATGGCCCGACTCTATCGCCCGTATCTGATTCACTTGATCGTGCCACGTCTTCCTTGGGCGTCCTCGGCTTCTTCTACCATTCAAATTTGCGTCATAAATTCTCTTTACACTCCTTTCTTCATTCATACGCTCAACATGCCCAAACCATCTAAGCGTCCCTTTCTTAATCTTACTTTTTACGCTCACATCAGCTTTGCATTCTTTTCGGATCTCCACATTCCTCACACGATCATACATGGTTTTACCCCACATACGCCTCTACTTTCATCCTTTCTCTGCCAGTTCCATGCTTCATTGCCATACATCAGGGTAGGTACCAGTACTCCATTGTGGACTGCTAGCTTCGCTTCTGTGGACAACTTTTTGTTGGCTCCAACGGCGTTCAATCCTCCATTAATGGAGTTACCTGCATTCACCCTTCTTCCAATTTCTCTCGTAAACACACTTCCCAAATATACAAACTCATCCACCAGCTCCAAGTATTCATCATTCACAACTATATTGCACACTGTTTTCGTACTCTCTCTTTCAAACACCATGACTTTAGACTTCCCCACCGTTTATTTCATATTTTAAGTTTGATAAAAAAAATTGTAAAAAATAATAATAAAAAAAAAAAATTAATTTATACCTAGTATTTTCGGTAAGATTATTTTTGTAATAATTTTTATTTACTGACAAAAAATTGTCAAAATAATGAAAAATTGAATCCTCTAATCGTATATATTTTGTAATTACAAACATAAATAAATAAAGTGGCACTCGTCAGTCAATATTTGCTACAACTTTCGATTAAAAATATAACTTTTCAGCTTGGTTAAGTAATTTGGCCTAAAACAAAATTTAAGTTTTGTCTAAAAAAGAAGCGCATCTGGCTCTGGAAATACAAATCGTTGGTTCGAAACTTTTCTTTAGAAAATAAATTTTGTTAAGTAATTTCACATGCTATTATAATAATAATTTATCATCCTTTATTTACACATGTGTTTTTTATCCAATTAAAAAGATTTATTTTTTCTTTCTAACACTGTTGTCATAGAATGAAGAGTTAAATGTGGACGTAGCAAAAACAAGGTGGCTTTTGCCCCAAAATATTGGGTGTTAATATTTAACAAATAATGTCGTAGATACACATTATAATTTTATAATGTCAAGAGCGCGAGTGAAAGATATGTAAAAGACCACAAATCATAAATTAATTACTCTAAAAGATCTGAATTATCAAGTTCATTCTTCCCAACTCTACTATTTCGTTTTCCTTCCTTTCTTCATTTCTATTATAATCGATAGTTCGTTCAACATAATAATACCCTGAATAAATTTAAGACAATCCGCAAAAATAGTATAATAAAATAAAACAATTGCATTGATCGAATACATATTTCAATCAACAAATGCGGCGAAGAATTTTCCAGAAAGGCGAGGTTAGTTTGTGGCCGGGAAGAATTCATTGTTGGAAATTAAGTATTGTAGTCGAAGAATGTTTTTAAGCCGATTGAAAATTTGAGAAAGAATCCTGAGAAGTAATATGAATAGGTAAGATTATATTTAAAAAGATAAAGTAAATCGGAAAGTTTTTTCCCCATTTTTCAGTATAAAAAAAAAAAAAAAAACACTTCTGTGGTGTTGGGTTTTACTAGACACTTTGAAGACCTGGTTAATTTCCCAAGATTATCCAAAATTCTTTGAAATCATTGACAAGTTAGTACACAACATCTTAGTCACACTATATTGTATGATTTGAAGTGTGATATGTAATTCATGTTCATTGATATCAATAGATTAGGCTTGGATTAATTAAATTAATTATAATTACATATTCCATCCGAGAGGCAAGCATAAATAATGTTTAATTGAGATTAAATGTAGGATTATAAAGAAAGAACGAGCGGAGTTTGGTGTTTTATGGCCTAAAAATCAAAAACAATGAACTCGTAAACTTATCGTATGTAGGTACTCTTATTGTACCCAGCGTCATAAAACATTATGTAGACAAATTAGGTTTCTATTATGTATATATTTATATCAAAAAATAAACTGTAATATAGAATATTATTCAATGACTCACATAAAAAACAGTGAAAACTACTTCTGTTTTCAGGCACAGTGCAATCTATTTTATAACAATACAACTTACAAAATAAAAATGGAATAAACACACAAAGTTCCTAAACAAAGGACATATATTCATTTTCCAAACGTAAATGTAGCACTAATATTTTTTAATATTTTGGGAATAAGTTGAATAAGTTTGGGAACATTTGACTCAGATCAGATAGAAAAAAAGGTTAAAAAGTTAGCATAAGAATGTACTTTAAAACCAGTGGAACGACACAGAGAATTATAAAACATCGCCTTGAATGCTCCATCTTTGAAAATTAATTAAAAAAAATTTCCCGCCCACATTAAAAAAATCATTACTCCACATTTGTATACATAAACAAATAAACAAAGTATATTGCTATATAGCCAATAAATTCACCTATATTTAACTACCTATCCTATATTTTTAAAATTGGTAGAAAAATTAATGTTTATCCATAAATAAAAATTAATAAAAAAACCTTTAACTTTATAAATGCGCAAAATTTGTGCTTTAGTGATTTGAAAATTTGAAATTGCCGCCAGCGGATATTTTTAATATCTATATTGAATATTATTCTACGTTTTTATGTTCTACATATATGGCCTGTTTGATAATCACAGAAGCAAATATATGATAGAAAACCAATTTTTATATGTGTTCTTAAAATCAAAAGTTTGGTTTGAAAATTATTTTGAAGTTCGTTTGTAGAACTGAAGGTTTCCAACTGCCAAAATTAATTCTAGAAGAATTCAAAGACAATCGATAAGGCCATAGATATAAATTCGATTTTATCAACTATTTGATAGAATAAATTGCTGGCCGTGAAAATGTTTCAAATAATTACAATAAATGTTTAACGAATGGTAGGAAAATGTGGTCCAATTTTGTCAAAAACGTCCAAAATCAAAAAACTAAAATCACTCCAGTGGTTAATTAGATTAATTATGTACCCAGTTAAATAATAGCCAGTAAGAATATACAAGTTTTATAATTTTTTAAAATTGATTAACTAATGTTTAAGACAAGACTTTTTATGTTAATTATTATAAGCAATAATTATTAGGTTGAAACACTCATCCATATATTCTTTATAAGTTCACACTTCTCAACACATTTCTATATCTTTATATTGTAAATCTTATTGTTATTCCTCTATCTTGTTATCAGATACCTTGTTTGCACTTTTCAACACTCCCAACTTACCTACTTATCTCATACTCTGTAATTCTGAATATATTATTTGTTACCAGGTTAATTCGGTAAATCCGAATAGCACACATGCTAACAGATTACTTTTTTGCATAGTAACAAAAAAAAAAGTATGTATGTTTTTTATATATTTCTTCATAACACAACTATATTTCAAAAAAAAAAGAATTTTCTTGTTTTTATCTTTGTTTTTATTTTTGTTTGCAATTATGTACTTAAGGAATAATATGAACTAAACCTGTCAATTTGTCTGTCCTGGAACGGGAAACTTTCCTAGTTGGACAGGCAAAGCTTCCTAATGTTTAACTTGTACTTTCTTTTGTATTTATCTATAAATAAAAATAAATAAATAAATATTAAAAAAACCTCCCGAGAAAATATCTGAAATGTTGGAAACATATTATTCTTTATCTCGGCAAACAAAAAACATCGCTGTGAAACAACATTCATTGTTTACGGGGTTTCGAAACATTTTCGATCAGGTTGATATTGCAGCAACCCTCGTAAAGGGAAATAGCGAAGCAACTTTGTTAAATCAACAAATTTGAGAGGCGAGAATAGCAACAGCAAAGTCGACTCGTGTAAGCCACTTATACATCTGACTTAATTGGGTTATAGAAAGTTATCATTATTCCTCGTACCAAGTACTGGTAGTTGCCTCGCAAGTGGATACTGGATATGGTTGTGAAAAGGAGTGCGGGTAAATCCCCTGCCAGAGATTATGGATGCAGTTCTTCCCGGAGATTAGCATCGTGCTGGGATGCCGGGATGCTGGGTTACCGGGATATCCCAGGAGACTTCATCCCGCCGGGATGCGGAGGCCGAGATCATTACCCGACAAATACGTGGCTAATGGCTCTCCTTAGGGATATAACGGTGTCAGTTTAGGGAACAAAGGAAAAGTGGAGTCGCTTTTAAAATGCTACTTAAGAATATGTCTCTCATTATCTTCTTTCTGTGGGAAATGGTTAGAGGTCAGATTATCTAAACCAAAAATGTACTCTTATCAAATGCTAACGTTCTTGTAGCGTTAAGTCTTACTGAGGTTTAGTTTATAATAGTTTAAAGACCGTATTTAATATAGAGCCTAATTTTAACTGAAGAAATATATCTAATAGAAACAAGAGAGATGTTCATTATTGCGTCATCGTCATCTAATTGAATGGCTGTGATCGTCTTTGCGTATAAATCCTCAACCGATGCAACTGTACATTCGAGAAGGTTTATTATATTGAACCGCTTTGTGATACTAACTCTGGTACAAGTATAGCGGGATACTGTAATCTTAGCATAAACGCCTGTGGAAAATAAAACAAAATACATAACTACATAAAGCCTTATTCGCACGAGAGGTTTCTCATCGTCTTGATATTTTGGCAATCGTAATTGTGTGTTTAATCTGATGTGTGCACTAATTTTGCAGGTTAAAAATTTATACACAGAACTACGATCTTAAAAATGTTATAATATGTTCTGCAATTATTTCAATTTACTTTGGGGTAAGCGATTGGTACTAAATGACAACATATTTATGGAAATCGAATAAAGGTGTTTTTTTTTAATTGATCGACCGCTAACTCAAAATCAAAACAAATTATTCATATTTTGCAAACCTGGGTACCTAGCCATAAAACCGATTGATAAAACCCTGTATCAATCCGATATTGACAAAAATCAACAATGGATAAGAGATATGCCATGTCAAAAAATAAAAGCTGACTACCAATTCATATTTATGTTAGCAATTTAATTCAACATGGCCAAATTATTAATATTTTTACGTAATTGATTAATTAGCGTTTGACTTTTCGTAATGTGAATTTGTCGACGAATCCGCCAGTGCTGCCAGCGTATATCGATTTTTTTTCCTTGTCACTATCAGTTCGGCTAGCAACAGTGAAACAGTGCTAGGGATATCGACATGAAATCATCGGAAGTTACGCCTACCGATCCGATGTTGTAAAGTTGATGTATAGCGGATTATGAAAATATATTTAGTAGTTTTAAAAAAATACATTTAATGAACCGTAGCTTGGTTCCCGGCAATGCAATTAATTATATTTTAACGTAAATATCACCTTCACAACAGATACAGGCAAATTACGTAAAATTAAATGCCACCCTTTAGGCGATCCATCACATCTAGTAAAATTCCGGATCAGGCCGCTAACATTAACGCTTCTTAAGTTGATGGCGATAAGGTTTAAATTCCCGTTTAAAACCAGCCACCTGCTTTGATTTTGACAAAAAAAAACCTAGCCAAAAAGCGTAATTTATTTTATTTTATTTTAATTTATTTTATATAGGCATAAATATTTAAATTTTTTACGATCATTTTCCAAAGAATTTAATTTGACACATTATAAAAAAAAAACTTAACCAAAAAGGGATTCTATAGTAGTAGATTTGGAACTTTTTTTATGAGCAGTTTTTATGGACCTAATTTGAATTTTTTTTGGACTTATAAAAAAACTAATAAAAAAGTACTCCTTTGTTGTTATTTATTTTTTGGGCTGTTATTCGGTGTTAGCCTACGTTTCGGACAATCAGAGCAGATGATGGGCACTGTAACGTTGTCCGAAACGTTGGTTGAAGAAGGAGGTAGCGCAATAGCGCAAACAATTCAATAATATAGAAGCAATGACCGCCATGTTCAACGGAGTGGTCAGAAGCAAGCTGGAGTACGCTAGTACTGTCTGGATACCTTATCAAGTTAAATACATAAATATGATTGAACAAATTCAAAAAAAATTCCTAAGGTATGTTTACATGCGATCACACGGAATATATCCGAAATTCATGCATCACGTGGAACTGCTAAAGGAGACAAATTATCAAAGCCTGGAGACCAGGCGTAATGCCGGTCTCATGGTATTTGAATTAAAGTTAATAAAAAACT
Organism: Limnephilus auricula; assembly: GCA_951813805.1. NCBI lineage: Eukaryota > Metazoa > Arthropoda > Insecta > Trichoptera > Limnephilidae > Limnephilus > Limnephilus auricula. The sequence continues at coordinate 9,728,938 of OX638393.1, forward strand.
TCATCGATTGTCCATATCTCCTGTCATGCTGTGGCTTATTCGTTCCTGACAAATACTGTCGAACTCGGAGCCACGCCCTATTCTACATACCGCAGGGGCGGACAGATGTCATGGCTCAACATAGCATGACAAGAGGTATGACATTGCTTAATGCTCTACCAGCGGATATAGATGTGTTTAACATAACTATAACATGTTTTAAAAAAATTATGTATTGTTAGTTGTAAGAAAATTGTACCATAATTGGACTTACCTGTCTGTCGTACAATTATAAAAAAAAAAAAAAAAACACATACCCTATAACACAAAAAAACAAAAATACTTTTGGCATTGAACATTTTAAATCATATCAAAAAAATTGTTGATCACATCGAAGGCAGGCATGTGTTTTACTCGCAGTACTTAACTAAATCATCTAAAATATTTCTAACCGATCTAATTTTCACACCAAAATTGCATGATTTTGCCATACTTAGTGAAATATTATGCATCTACCTATTTACACGAAGACATCAAGGCCAAAAAGACTCCGCGCTGAACATTTTTCCATTAGTGTGCACAGTGGTTGGTGATTAGTGTAATCACACGTCTTTCGTTATGCAAATAATGGGCTCTCTTTCAGAATTAATGTTACGTTACTGTCCAATCACAAAAATACTGAACTGAAAAGGGATGTTTTTACAGAAATGCACGTAGATTTAGAGGTATATTATACGTTATATTACGCATATTACATGGAGATGTTCACAGTACCCGAACCGTTTCACATTATATTCGTATCTTGCCTAAATTAATGATTCACGCTTTATTACAATATTACTTTATTACAAACCTACTTTAATTTTCAAGGGAATATTTAATGATTATGATAAAGAAGATTTCACTTGTGACATCATCGAACAAAATGAAGAAATTAAAATTATGTCGGAAAATAAAGAACATAAACCTTTCTTCAACGTCAAGAAATTAATTAAAAATAAATTTAATGATACATCTAACTATGTGGTCGAAGTAGATAGTGAAACCCGAAGAATACTCTTAAACAAAGATAAAATTAAAATCGGATACCAAAGAATCTTTGTTGAAGACGCAAATCCAGTTATGCAATGTCACTACTGTTTACGCTTCGGACACGGTATTGCAAGATGTCTGCAGAGAGAGAAGGACGAAAAGCCTGTTTGCAGTTACTGCGGTCTCGGTCACAGATACAGCGATTGCGGGAACAAGGACAAACAACCAAATTGCAAAAACTGTTGCATTCAAAATGAAAAATATAAAATGACATTTCCAGTTAATCATAGAGCAAATGACAAAAACAACTGTAAGATATATAAAAAAATGGTTGCAATTGCTGAACAAAATATTGAATATTAATTTTATCATATCAAAAAGAAAAATGAAACAAGATATTTTAAATAAGAATCTTTTGTTATATTTTAGTACTTTGATAATTAACATTAATGAAGATAATAAATTTAATTTACGTGCGTATGTGATATTATGTAAACTCTCACTATATTGTTGTTGGCAGCAAATGAATGTAAGGCTTTTAATGTGTACATCAAACTATATAACTAAAACAATTTCACACATTGTGACATGTTACCTTCTTACAAAAATAATTGTTTATTTATATTATTCGCTCCTATTACATTCTAAGCATGCTGATGGTAGGATTTCAGGTGAATATTTTCAAATGAAAAATGTATTTTAGTTATATTGATGATGAGAGAAATGTAAATTATTGTAAAATTAATCATTTGCATGAATGGATTCAAAATGCAGACAAAAAACTATTTTTACATTTTCTACTTTCATGCAACATTCTTCAAGTTTATTTTGTATTCTTCAATACTATTTTGTACATAGCTTTACAACGTTATTCTCTGCACATGTTAACAAATAATACTAAACCCAATATTAAAATATACAAGGATAATACTATTATTAAAAATAGTTCGATAGTTTTCTTTACAAGATTCAAAAAATTAAAATCTATTTTTATATTTATTTTTTATATGCCTACAATATTAAAGTATATTTTATACACCTTCTCTACATACACTATTATGTCCAATGACTTGCAACTAGGTTATCTATTAATAAATGCTATATTTCGACTTCTTTCTTTTATACTGATTGCTATGAGTGAGATATTTTATTATACTTAATATGGCTTTCAACTATATTGACAATGATAATGAGGTAGAATTTACCCGCGGAAGTAATTTAGAAAGTTGGATCCAAGCACAAATTATAAAAAATTGCAATACTAACCTAATCTGTGTCGAAATAAATATCAGATCACTAAACAAGTATTGGGATATTCTCCATGCTTATTTAAAAAACTGTTTAAAACATATAGATGTAATTATGCTTTGTGAAACTGCAATTCATGAGGAACTTATTAAATTGTATGATATTCCAGGTTATAATTCGCATTACTATTGCAGAAGCAATAAACAAGGAGGTGGTATTTTGCTTTATATAAAGGAACATTTATATTTTAAACAAGAAAAAATTGAAACCATTCATTTTGAAAATGTCTTTGGAATATTGACGTTACCAAATAAATGCAATTTTTATATTTTAGCAATTTATAGACCACCTAACCTCAATAAAGGGGGATTCTTAAATGAAATTTCTTGTTTTTTTAGTAATTATATAAACTCTAATGAAAATGTAATATTTTTTGGAGACATTAATCTGAACTTATTAAATCAAAGTGATACAAATATAATGACTTATGAAAATATTCTAACTAGTAATTACCTTATAAAATGTATAAATGATACGACAAGGGAAGCAATAGTTTCTGGTCAAATAACTAAATCTTGTATTGACCACATATATGTTAGATCTAATAAATATAACTTGTCCGCATGTGTAATTGATTCGACAATTGCTGATCATTTTATAACGGGATTAAATGTATATTACCATGTCAAAAATATTGTACAAAATGAAAAAACTACCACTCTGTCTCAAAAAAGTATTGATAAAGAAATAAAAAAATATAATTGGAATATCCTTTTGAAAGAACTGAATTGCGTTGCTCTGTACAATAAAATTAAAACTAAATTTAATGAAATCTATGAAAAGAGTATTGTAGTAAAGTCTTTTAAACCCCAAATTAGACCTAATGCCATAAACGAATGGATAAATGATGATTTATTATCAAAAATCAAATTAAAAGATACACTTTACAAAAGATGGAAAAGTAATCCTACAAATACATTTTATGAAAGAGAGTATAAATGCACCCGAAACAAAGTTACAAAATTAATCAGTGTTTACAAATTAAAATTTTTCAACTCAAAATTTAAAAATTATTTTGCAGACTCAAAGAAAACGTGGGATGAAATAAACAGATTGTTAGGAAGAAAGAGTAAAAGTAACTGCGATGAAGTAATATCACAATATTTCTTAAAAGAACAAACCACTGAACAAACATCTAACAATTTTGCTAATTTCTTTTCTGATAATGTTAGGCAATTATTACATAGATGTGATAAAAAAGCTTTTAATATTCAAACACATAGACTTCCACACAGCATGCTCTTAACACAAGCAAAACTCTGTGATATCGAAAAAGTAGTTAGAAGTTTAAAAAATAGCGAGTCGCCGGGGATAGATAAAATTAGAATGTCTGATATTAAAAAACATTTTGATATCTTAGGACCTATTTTAACTCAATTAATTAATATGATTTTAACGGAGGCAATTATACCAGAGGACCTCAAATGTAGCATCATCCGACCCATCTACAAAGGTGGTAAACACAGTGAAATTGAAAACTATAGACCGATCAGTATTTTACCTGCAATTGAAAAGATCCTAGAAAAATACATATCTATAAAATTAATAAAGTACCTTGAAAAATTTTCTATTATTGAAACCCATCAATATGGTTTCCAGAAAAAAAAGAGCACAGATATACTACTTCAAGATTTTTCAAACATAATTAATAATGATCTCAATAAAAGAAAACATGTACTCGTATTATTTATTGATAATTCAAAGGCGTTTGATACTATTGATCATAGTAAATTACTGGAAACTCTTGAAGCAATTGGAATTACAGGAAACTTACATAAATTATTTGTTAATTACTTTGAAAATAGAAAGATTTGTGTAAAAATTTTAGATCATTATAGCAAAAAAAAGAAAGTTTTCGCCGGCGTACCACAAGGGTCCATACTAGGCCCTACCTTGTATATTATATATGTTACTGCAATGAAATTGATTTTCTCTCATGTAAAACATTATGTTTATGCTGACGACACTGCCTTAGTTATTTCACACGAGGATTTATTAATGGCGAGTATTTTACTGCAAATTGACTTTGTCACTCTTCAAAAGTGGTCACATGATGTAGGATTAATAATCAATGCTAAAAAAACGAAGCTTATGCACATAAGATCTCCTCATGCCAATATCACCATAACTCCTAAAATTGTTTCTCATGATTTTGATTGCATCCATAATTCTGTAATACAACCATGCTCTTGTAAAAGTATTGAACTTGTTTCAAAATATGTATATCTAGGCTTAACAATAGATTGTAATTTTAAATGGGATTTACATATACAAAAAGTTGGCACAAGGCTTAGAGCTATAGTGAGCAAACTTTATAGACTGAAGTTTTTTATTCCACTGAATACCCTTAGAATAATATATCTATCATTGGCAGAATCCCTAATAAGATATGGAATAACTACATGGGGACATTCAACAAAAACAAATCTTCTTTCAGTGCAAAATTTACAATATTCCTTAGTAAAATTATTATTAAACAAAGCTGAATACGAACAAAGACATGATGTATCAAAATCATTACTATATAACTCTGTGAATTTATTATCTGTTCGTGCTATATTGTGGTTCAAAATTGCGAATCAGCATACATCTCAATCTGAGTATAATAAAATAGTGGTTCATGTTCATAATACAAGACTAACTGCAAACAATGGACTTATTATTCCCAGATACCTAAATAAATACGGTCAAAGAACTCTAGAATACCTCGTACCAATAATTTACAACATGTTACCAAATTCAATAAAAAACTGTGAATTGACTTTCAGAAGAAAATGTATGCTAAAAAAATGGTTATGTGAAAGAATTTTTTTGTACTAACGTCCGTATTTCTAATTTTCGTTTTTAATGTTTTTTCCATTTTTATAATCTTTTTTCTTCTTCTTTCTTTCGTTTTTCCTCTGCTCTTTATTTTATATATGTAAAAATATGTGAATGTATGTATATATAATGTATATTTTATAAATTCTCTAAAAATTATTTGTAAAAGAACCCGTTGACAAACTGATATAAATCAGTTTAACGGGACTTAATGTTCAAATATGTAAAAAAAGAATGTTAAATAAATAAAAAAAAAAAAAATAAAAAAAAAAAAAAAAAAGGCTTCGATTTTTTTGTTAGAAAAACACCGCAGTATAATTTTTGTAAACAATGAATAAGCGATTGGATTTCGAGATAGGTACCGCAAACCAAAGTAATGTTGGTTTTAAAAAAATAATTACATCCGTTCAACAATGGAGGACCTGAGAAAAATACTTCTCCTCAGTCCCTAAGTCATCTTTGGGAATTTTTTGAAAGGAATGGGAGGAAGTTCTGGAAAAGAAAAAGGAATGGGCGATGGGAAACCTATTCATCTCACTTCGGTGCAAGGCGATGTTCCGAGAGAGTCCTGCTGGAGAAATCAAAAGGTTTCCCTCAACCAGTAGGCATCCGTTGCCAAGCCCCTAAGAGCTTCTAAGTCACCAAACGTAGCAAACAACTTAGGGTGATCTATGGCAGAGTTGTTGGTTATCAAATAAATGAATTCTGGGACGGCGGTACCCGTATCCGCCTGCCAAATTGAGGATGAAATATTATTTTTATTCTATATTATTCCGTGCACCCTTTGGGGGCTTGTCAAACAAAAAGCTATCATGGAATGTACTGTCATCTGCGTAACAATGAATTGGTGCACATGTTAAAAGGTCATTGATGTGCAACAAAAACAAACTAGGAGACAGAACCGATCCCTGTGGGACGCCAGCATTTATCGAGTGCGAGGAAGAGGTGAAACCATCGGCAACCGTCTGAATCGACCTCTCCCTCAAAAAGTCGGCAATCCATGTACACAAGGATGCAGGAAGTCCGTAAGAAGGCAGTTTGTTCACAAGTCCTCGGTGCCATACGTGTGTTTCTCTTTATAAAAATATTGTCTCTCCACTAACTTCAATAACAATAACAAACTGCTTGAATGAGAATACTCGAACTTTAATGTTACATACAAATTTATTTTGTTCCGTAAAGGGATAGTGGGGGCTTTTAGAATAATTTAATACAAGCTTTGTTTCGTAAAAAAGTAAGTCTTGAAATAGGAACCGATGTAGGGACCCATTTGGTCCTTAAAACGATGAAAAAAATGGTGTGGGCTCTCGACTGTCCTTTAGAAAACCCGTTAAATCTTGATCATTGGGGAAAATCCGTGTAGCAAGAATTCAGGAATCTGAAGAAGGAGTTTATCCATAAAGCTGATAAAATGCTCAAAGCCAAGCATCTGCATCATGAAATTTGTCTGGATTTTTAAGTTCGGAATCTAAGGGCACATAGGTCAATGCACGTCTTTTCAGCTCGCAACCAATTTTCAGTCAACTGCTGGGGTGCTTTGATTATAATATTCTAACTAGTAAGCCAAAATGTCAATTTGATTTGGTTTGGGATGAAAAAGGGGTCTTTAATACTGGAAGCCGGGCAGTTTTCTACTTGTAAAATTAGTTTGTATTATATTTATGAAATATTAAAAAAAAAAAAAAATTATATTTCCTTTGTAATGCATTTGTTTACATAATATGTATTATTATTTTTATTTTCAAAAGGTTCGTACTAACTATTTTCACAGTAATACTCCAGAACACGTGTGATTTTCATGAAAATGTCTTGTATCAGGTGAGTGAGAAAGTTGAACGAGTTTATTGTTGAGAAATAACGAGAAACGGATGCTTTTTGTACTGTATTTTCAGGATTGAGAAAATAAAAACATTTTCCAAGAATCGTTTTCCTGCCATGGGACTGAATTGCTATCGTTCAATCCTTATACACCAATATGTTATTGTGTTAACGATGACTGCTTTAATTTAGTATTTTCATTTCTAAATTAATTACAAAACCTTTCTGTCAATTTTTAAAATAATTTAAATATAAATGTTGTACAAGTATTATACTTTGTACAGACACTTTGCGATGTAATTTAATTTATCTCATTCACTCTGCAATAATGTTATAAACGAACCACTGTAATCCGTATTATGCATTCCTATGAAAGTTATTAGTATATTTCCATACGGGTTGCCGAAACCTGATTGGTAATAATATATGATAGTAAAAGTTATATAATAAACGTTTTTGTTTTATTGCAAATGAATTTTTATCAGTCGTACCTACTCAATACACCAATAAATGAAAGATTCTTTAAAAAAATAAAGTTAACGTTTTTATTCTTTCTTTGTCATTTTGTCAATTATTTACATACCAAATCATTTTGAATAGATATAAATATGTATCAACCCAGTACATACAAAAAATCTATTTTAGGCATATACTTTTGCTACCGTTCTTCTTATGTGATTTTTTTTGCATAAAAATCAAATTAAATATAGACCTTACCCCCAACTTGGATAAGAATGCTGACTGCCTTATGAGTCTAAGATCCGCCCCTGCTTACATCTCAACAAATATCGTCTTATAATATCAGAATAAAGGCACATCGTTATTTCATTTATTTAAATTTTATATTTTCACGTTGCGTGAAAATGTTTCTCTTAAATTTACATAATGATAAAAAATGATTCTTGAATGATTAGCATAGCGCCATTTCTATGAAAAATCACCTCGAGGGCGTAACCATATATTATTATTAATAAGTTATTAATTATATTAATAAAATAATTACCAGTAAAAGAGTATTGATAATTTATAACCTAGTCAATTTGTGTTAGGTTGGTAATGTCTATACCTTCTATGTTTAAACCAAGCAAACGATAACTAACAACAAGATTAAAATTAAGCATGAAACCGCAGAATATACAACAATACATACTATTCAAAGATTCCACCTCTTTGACCCCTAGACCAATTAATGTCATTTAATAGAGGTGACTGAAACGACCTACTCTGAACTAACGTTAAAAAACCGTTTATATAATCATAGAATGCTAAGTTCGGTTGTGGATCTGTCTATCTATCCGTAACTCCAGTTAAATAAACTCTAGAACAAGTGTCATCATTATTTTCAACATTGGAAGTGTTTATTTGGAGAAATAAAAAAGCAATAAAGTACCTACCAATGATTTGTTGAGAATTCAGACTGTAGCGATTTTTCATGAATTAACCGCGTCACCAATCGGGGAAAATTGTTAAAAATATTTATTACTTTAATATCTTAGAATTTCGGAAAAATTCCCATATGAAAGAATACATTGTCACCAACAAAGAGTCTATTTGGCGAATATCAGCTCGATCGGATATTGGGAAGTGGATTATTTTTCTCTTACAAGATTCCGCGTCAAACAAACATAAGTAAAATTCAAATAGTTATATGTATTTAAAAATTAAAACATCTTTATTGAAAGAAAGCACATATTTCTATAGATTATGATTTATTCAATGCAATACGGCCACAGAATAATATATTCTTTCTTAAATGCTAGATACCTATACCTGAATGCTTTGTTCATTTGAAAAAAAAATGTAAAGCTTGGAATCAAAGGAAAATCGCTCCTTTTTTTCCTCTTCCTTTTTTTCTCTCCACAAGTTTCACAAAGGCTGGATTAACGGAAGCCAAATACAGTATCAGGGAAGGAAGTTAAAACCCTTTACAGGCAAATTATTCCGACCGATTGCTTATATTCCCCTCTCCCGACATTCGCACCCCTCGCAACACAGATGTTTCGGCAGTATCACTGACTGGCACCACATCGTCACTTTGGTCGGACATGGTTCTAATTTATTGTACTGAGACATACGGAGTCAAAATTTGCAAAGATGATTTGTCATAATTGATATGCATTATTATGTTGGTAGTCCGTATTGTTATGTTGATAGTCCGTATTGTTATGTTGGTAGTCCGCATTCTTCACTTAAATCATAACTTTGAACGTTTAACAGTGTCAATAAACGTCATGTATCTAAGTCAACAGTCTTATTACTATTTACCAATCCCAGATATAACAATTGGCGATGAGGATAATCGGGAAAGTTAAATAAAGACGAGTATTATACATTTTCGTTGTTTTTTTTTTGGGTGTTATGCCGTGTTGCGCTACCTCCTTCTTTAGCCAACGTTTCGGACATCGTTGTAGTGTCCATCATCAGGGCAGATCCGGCAGATCCGACGATGTGGTAGCGGAGGAAGATGCGGTAGAAGGAGGTAGCGCAACACGGCATAACACCCTAAAAACAAACAACAAAAATGCTTTTGGCCGTGAAAATCTAAAAACTTATCCGAGTATTATACAGTCCAGTGTTTAAAAAAAACATTTTCAACATGTCAAACAGTACTTTGCCAGTGCCTAAATACGAGTCGAACTGTGAAAGTTTCTGAATATTTTTGGAACGTGTTAAAATTTATTTAAAAATTATTAATATCACGTACAAAGAGAAAATTGGATATCTTTGTTGGTTTCGTTTCGATCGTTTGTTTATTGGTGCGGAAAAATATTAACTTTTAAAAGAAACAATTCATTTGAAAATTATTCAAGAGTTAACTTATAACGAGATTGTAACAATATTACAAAATAAATAAGAAGACAAAAATGTAAGTGAACCTTTATCCGGCACTAGAGGGAAAAATGATGTAATAACTGGGGCCGGCAGGGTGGTGAAACCCCCTGTCAGATTTAGACATAGTGATTAGTGTGATTACGTTTAAGTTTTTTGTCATTGTGAGTTAGTTTGAAAAAAAAGAAAAGATAATTGTTACGTTGGTAGTCCATATTGTTATGTTAATAGTCTGTGTAACAGTGTCAATAAACGTCATGTTGTACCTAAGTCAAAAGTCTTATTACTATTTACCAATCCCAGATATAACAATAATCTCTAGATTTCTAATTTTGAGGTTGAATCTTGTGTAAAGGATTTTATTTTGTTATATTTTAGAACATTTCTAAACGTGCAGATAGAAGCATTTGCAACCAGACTGTGCATAATAAATCATTGCATAAGGTTCTAACTATATTACCCAATGCCTTTCCATCAAACTAAAATACTTCACACAAGATTGAATCACAAAGTCAGAAATTGTTAAATAGATTATGAGAATTCGTCTGTGCAAACTTTGATGAATCAAAACACGGTAAGGCGAAGTTTGAACGCTATTCAACTAAAATGAAGAACTACACTGCTCCTCGTAAAAATTATCAACTGTCAGACACAAACAAAATGGCAATTGCAAAAGGTTCAAAGTGATGTCGGAACGTTGTAAAATAAAAGAAAGTTTTAAAAACTTGTTATAAGTTATAACTAACTAACTAACTAACTAACCATCACGCCGTTTCCCCGCAGGGGTAGGCAGAGAGGACGGACCGCCAAACAACTCGGTCTTGGCATACACTCCTCACCTCATTCACATTCATACATCTTATCATATATGCTCTTCTATTATTCTGACTCTTGACATGGCCTGACTCAAGTATCTGATTCACTTGATTGCCATGTCTAAGTTATATTATAAGTTATACAAATATCAAATACCAAATACAACACAGATGGCTCTGAAAATTATTTTGGGTGTAGAAATGAGCAAAAGAAATGGTTTTGCATTTCCATTTTTGGAAAAAAAGTCAGTTAGAACCTTGTCCAAATAGGGTAACGATATCTCATAGGTCATGGTACAAGTAAAAAAAAAACTGTAAATTGAGCACGACTAATTATGGAGACAATAATTGATACCCAAGCAACCTATGTATGACTAAATGGGACAAAAGGGATTGCACTAAACACGCCACATTATGGAATAAAAATATTATTTTGTTTTAATTATTTAAAATCCCCATTAATAGTAATAGAGACGAAAACCTGTTAAAAAAACTAAATACCGAAAAACATATGAATTTTTCTAATTATATTGAAATAACGGTCCTTGTATTGTAATAGCGCGCAACGCTTCTGGTAACGCTACGGTATCGTTTCTATATACATAAACGTATCTACACTTTACAACAACCTACACATCTGTCCTGATGATGGATACTCTAACGCTGTCCGAAACATTTTCTAAAGAAGGTGGGCGTAACACCCACAAATAAGTTACGATAAAGTAAAATATTCTCCACTCCTTTTCAGCAAGTTTCAGGAAGTTGACTTAAATTACAAAACGTGCAGGTAACATTGCGCTCGAACCTCACCCTCCATGGTCGAGGGGTAAAATTCTCGAAAAGCTTTCCGGAGGTTATAATTTGTATTTGATTAATTTGTGCAAATTCATAACTTAATTATTTAAAAATAGCTGATACCCGGCATGCCAATTAAATAAATAAATTGTTTCTCCCTTTGTGTCATTTCCCATTTGTTCGCGTTCCCCTTCCGACTCCTCTTCCTCTTCCCCTCCCGCGACCCCTTCCCCTCCTTTTTCACCTTCCCGCGTTCTCCCTTCCCTCTCCCGCTCTCCCCTTTCTCGCGAACCCCCCTCACGCATTCCGCTTCTACCTTCTTCGCCTTCCCCTCTCCCTCGTCCCCCTTCCCGCGAAGCCCCCTCCTTACTTCCCCAACCTTTTATCCCTGCTGCCTAACTCCATAAAATACATCCAATTTTCCAACAATTCACGTAAACTATTTAATTTTTTTTATGCAAATTTCATAACGCCAGAGCTCACCAATATGTATATATGTAAAATAATTTTCTCGGTTTACCCGCGTAACGTAGTCCTTAGAAGAACTTTTTAACTCCTGACGTTTCGGACAGATCTCACTGTCCATCTTCAGAGGCCTTTTGTATTGAGTTTTGCATTAAACTAACAGCTTGCGCATGTCTGTTCAGTCCAGAAATAAGTCAAGTCTTGACTTCTGGCATTTTGTAAGCATTTCTTACATTTTCTCTGTCTACCTGTATTTAATGCAATTCGGTATTTAATGCAGTCCCAAAGAGCATTGACAAAATACGTACATAAAAATAAATTACTCGAAGACAACGGCCTTACTAATACGCATTATACTTGCACGAAAATAGAACTCGCATATAAAAACATCAAATTATAGAATGGGAGCTTTCATCTCCGCATAAAAGAATTTATAATGCGCATTAAATTTTCCCTCTCTTGTGGTCAAACTTACTGGCATCTGTAGTCAGGATTTTAATCTGGAATACTGTATCTCTACATGTTGTATCACACCCACCCACAGAATGTGGTGACAAAAAACATTACTATGTTTCCCTTTGTCTCAAAGAATGAATGTTTAACAGAAATGTGAATCAAAACCAAAATATTACTGGTCTCTTACCATGGGTCGAGTATTTGCTCAATTACTGACGTCAAAAACGTACCATGGTTAAGGGGGTCACCCTCTAAAAGGCTTTTTTTTTGATTTGGGGTTTTTTTTGGCAAACTAAGTAAACATACAACTGCGCCATATATTTATTCAAATTTTGAGCACACTTTACAAGTTTGCAGCCTGAAATCGTTGCTCATTGTTGAAGTACACGGAAACTTTGCCACTCATCGTAAAAAAGTGTTTTGCGGTGACCACGATTGCGGGCGTCCTGCTTAACTTAAACAAAAAAATCATACGGCATTTTAAGATGACACCCGGTGGTGCAGAAATAGATTTTACTAAAATATTGCTGTCACTGTTGCTCTTACTCCACCGGATATTGAGCGAAAGGGACAATGCACTGACACCTAACTAAAATGGAGGTTTTGTATTCCCAACTTTTCTCCTCCAAAAGTGGACTGATTTTCAATTTTTTTTTACCAACTACATAAGAAAAAACTATTCTATGTCTGTACGTTTTGCTTTTTTTAAAAAAACATTATCTGGTTTGTATACTGAACATCTTTTGACGGCGTTTAAACCAGTCAATTTTATTGATTTTTGGAAGGTCATAACTTCTATAAAAAGTAACTTATCAAAAAATACAAAAAGTACCGACACGCTAGTAGTTGATATCTATTTTATGCAAAAACAATATTTTCTCTAGGGTTAAAATCCAGAGAGATAAATAGGGAATACGTTTGTATGGAAAAATCACCGCCGGGTATCCTCTTAATCTGCAAAATATGAACTAGGTTTTATACTAAGATTATTAAGAAAATATTGAGAGGTAAATTGTTGGTATCTTGTTGAACGTTTTTTCGTGAATTTTGGTGTTCAACAACATGCCAAAAATTACCTTTCAATTTTTTAAATAATCCTAGTTCATTATTTTAAGTCATTCAACTACTTACCTTTTACCGAGTTTTACCAACTATGCTCCTTAAAATCCTTCTTTTAGCTGTAATTTTTTTTTAAATGTGATGTATCAATGACTTTTCCTACAATGCTTTCGTAATAAAGGTATGAAAGCAGACATTTTTCACAATCAAATAATAATATACTATTTTAAACTAATGTTTAAGTTTTAAAAAAAATATTTATAAATAAACAAAAAAAATATAATAATAATATACTATTAAAATAAATTTTGGAAGCCAAACATAAATCTTTATAAATAACCACAATTTACTCGAACCCCAGCAAAAATAAATATTATTCTGTCGTTATGAAACTATTATATTGTACATTTCCTTAATTAACTCATTTGTACAACTTTGCATAATAATATTTTCATTTGCTCCTTTTATCGCTGAATTAATTAAGCTATGTTCTGTAAAACAATCGGGCGTAACAAATGTTTGCTCAATACAAACTTGTTTTACAACTAACTTCATGTTTAATATAATATCAACAAAGTTACTACACTTTCCACTGTAAATTTAACTTTACTTTCATCTTTCACGGTACCAAGTACTTCTTTTTTGCTCATTATACATATACACTTATTAAACTCTTTGTATAACTTTACATAATAGTTAAACTACATACCTACTTGTATTGTACTTACTTCTATCTTTCAAATTTTGTTTATTGTTTTATGTAATAGGTATCCATATATTATTATACTCCTGTACAACTGACTTATAATAATGTATAAATGCTTTTAACCACTCGAACGCTTTTTGCCACATTATGTCACTATTTCCATTACCTCAGATTGCTTTGTTGCCAAAATGTGGCAAATTTTCAAAAAATTTTTTTTTATTAAAACGACTGTACAATAAATTGTACATTCAAAATATAACAAAATAAATATTCTGTAGATTCTTTAAAATGTTTTAAGATTAAAGATTTAATTATATTTTTTTTATAAATCCTACAAATATGTGATAATAAACAAAAGATAGGGGAATTCATTGCCTTCATAGAAAAAAAAGAACTATAATCAGTTTGTATGTCTCCATATTCAAATTCAAAGGTATGATTTTTTTAATGTGGGCGGAAAAATGTCCTTTAGCAATCCGAGGAAAAATATTATAATTGCTTTGTCGCTCAAGTGGTTAATGCGTGTAAATAAATACATAAACAAATATAGCATACCTGAAGCCGCATAGTGAAATTGTTAAACTATTATATGGGAGCAATCATATCTTTTTGAAGGCTATCGAAAAATCTACCCCTGTGTGCTGGTTTGTACCTTGGTACCGTCTCGTGGTTGACGCAATCCAATCTAAAGAACTTTCGATTTCGGGTCTTCTCTTTTTGTGCTATAAAAGAGGTAGTTAAAGCGAAATCCAATTTCTGGTAATAAAAGAAGTTCATTCAGAGAAGTCCCCGCTCAAATAGAACCTTATACTAAATGTATGTACAGTCCTTAGTACATCATTAGGTAAATAATATTATAAAAGATAGAACGATCAATTCTGAATGAATGAGATTTGTTAAATTAATCGAATCCGTTCAAGAATATATTGTGATTCAAAGGTAGGCATTTTAATTAAAGCTTTACGGATTTATGAAAAGATTCGTGATACTTTTTTTTATTTGTTTATTATTTATTAACCAAAAATACATTTTAAGTACATTTTTTTAGGTATATGCCACCTCACTAGGCTGAGCCTGTTCCGAGGTGGCAGTAATTTAATATTTTTTATATCATTTTCTTAAAAGAAAGAATAAAATTATTAATTAATAAATAGAATTTGGAAAAATAAACATAAAATGAAAATTAATAAGAGAAATAGAAAAGAAAACACGGATGGATGAATGGAGAGATGATATAAAGAAATTAAATTATTTGAAAAGAAGAGAAATAAAATTTAATACAGGTAGCTATTATATTGTAGAAGTTATAATATGTCCGCAGTATACAATGCCCTTGTTTACTATCCATGTATGTATTTTGTGTTTTAGATTTACGCTTTTTATCAGGTGAATGTCTTTAATGTCTTTTTCAATTAAATTTGAAAGTTTTGGAGCCAGATTACGGTAATGTCTTTGTCCATAGGTGGTATTTATCTTCGGAGTCATGTGTTGATGTCTATGTCTTGTACAGTAGTTGTGTTGTACAGTATGTTGGTTTAGCTTGTCTTTTTGGTAATGTATAGATATAATTTTGATGTACAGTTGCTGTATGTTCAGTACGGCGAAGTCCTTAAATAACTGTATTGTCGAGAATCTATAAGGTTTTTTTGTGATAACTTTAATTAAGGCTTTTTGCGCTTTGACGAGAGGGTCCATGTTTTTTTCACTTACTTGAGTATCGCGTTTTGTACATTCATGATAAGGATGTTTTTATTATTTAAATTCTTCATATTTTAAACCTCTTCGTTGTTAACTAACACTTTATCAAAAATTTACAGCAGTAGAGATTTGGAGTATCAATTAATAGGAGCACAGTGCTAAATTATTTATTTATAAAACACATGATATATGATATATAAGACATTTTTATAGAATAGATATATTGAATCACCAAACTAGGGGCTGCATGTTTCACGGTGACCAATAGCTTTATCTTTAGAAGTCTAATGTTAACAAATGGATTATACTAGTGTATACATGTATGTACACATTTAAACATTACATTTATGCGTGTATCTGATCTAATACTACAGCCTCAAAAAACCTCCCAATAAACGAACGCAAAAATATCAACCACCCTCCCACACTCAAACAGAACACCACACTCAAATAAGTGTAAACTTGCATATACATTATGTATATTTATTTATATACAGGACTACTAACACTACTAATCCAATTCACTAATCAAAAAGTCTCCACGTGCCTTGCTGTGAAACTGTGGTATTTGGCTAAAGACTTCATTTCAATTGTTAAATTATTAAAGTTTTTTGGAGCAAGAAAGTCAAACTGTAACTGGGCCATTGTGATTTTTGTTATTGGAATAATATAGTTGGGTTGGTTGGAGTATCTTGTTTATTGGTTGGAGTAACTATTAAATTTGAATATTACAGCGTAACTTGTCAGAAATCAAAAATCCTGAGAATGAGAATGGCCCAAGCGATTCTGACCTTGTTCTTCGTACAATTTTTTTATACATAAGGGACAAAATAGTTTCCAAAATCGATGGTTCACCGGAGTACGTACGGCGAGTTTTGAACATTTGTTACTTAATTTCTGTTTATCTGCTATCGGTTTCGACACATCCATGTCATTCACTGGCAAAGATAGTGATTAAAAGTGATAAAATGAAGTGACAAATGTACATGTGAAATAAAACTCTTGAAAAACAAAATACTCTCACTTCAATTCTCCATTCTTTCCCACTTTTCCTTTAGTCTTTCCTAAATTTGTGACGACAGTATAATTTTTTCTTTGTTTCTAAAAAGTGTCACATCACTATTATTTATTTACGTGACATTGCATATTTGTTTTTGATTGAGGTTGAAAAAGTTTTATGAAAATGAATTAATTATTCTAAATATACGTTACAAGAAAGATTGGTTATGAAATTTAAATAAATGCTCTGAAAATTTACGACTGAAATTAAATTTTTCCAAACTTTGCTAATTTTTTGTGAATTTTGCGTGGGAAAACAATTGATTGAAGATTATTTCAAAGATACTTTAAAAATTAAGTATTCGATGATATTATGAAAAAGTCGATATAGTCTCGAACACTGAAATTAACTTCTAAATTGTCTGAAATGTAATTTGTAATAAATAAATAAATTATCTTCTAACGTGTCTGAAATGTAATTTGAAATACATAAATAAATTAACTTCTAACGTGTCTGAAATGTAATTTGCAATAAATAAATAAATTAACTTCTAACGTGTCTAAAATGTAATTTGTAATAAATAAATAAATTTACTTCTAGCGTGTCTGAAATGTAATATGCAATATATAAATAAATTTTCAGTATACAAGTATATCTGTTTGCATAACGTAACAAAATGGAATAAACGTAACACAAGTCACGTAGTCGCAATCGGTTATTCTTAAAGTATAGAAAATTTTGTGAATTTTGCGCAGCTCGGTGAACCTCAGAATTTCAGATAAGGAAGTCAATATTGAGGACATTCAAACCACGAGCGATCCCGGATATAGTATGCAGGAGATGCAAACATTAATTTGTATGGAATACCAGTCAAACGTTGTATTGAAATTTATAGGGCTGCGCTATTTGTATTTTCTTCGTTGGAAACTTTTATAAAGCACTAGCGAATATCCGGTATGCGTTAAAAAGCCACTAAAATACAGAAAGTGAGGAGGCCAATTTCAGCTGTCCGTGTGAAAAGCAATGATTTTCTAATTTTACTTGCTATCCCCTACCGCTACTAGGTCTCCTTTGCAAATCCACCCTTTGCCTTTGCTACCCCTCCTCTGCGTGTCCTGCGAGTCTCCGGTCTCACTCCAGGTCCCCTCCCGGGTTCCCTTTTAATGTTTCCCTTCCACTTTCCCCACCTCCCCCTCTCCAGTGCTGTCGTTCCTCCGCCCCGATTTCCTCCTTCCCTAATCCTTTCCTTCCCTGCAACTAAACTATATTAAATACACCCATTTTTCATGACAACTCGACAAAGTGGCGTTTCAACACCTCTATTAAACGCATTAAAAGTGATGAAAAAAACAAAATAGCACATAACCAAACCAAACTTTAACTCTCATCCATATTGAAAAAACCTCCCGAGAAAAGATACATGTCGCCGACGGGTCTCGACCCCACACCCACCCACCAAATGATTCAATATATACTAGTGTTTCATTCAACAATTACCGCTTATAACATTTTTTCACCTGCAAACAACCAACTTTATTTTTATATGAGAAAGGCATGTAAGTGCTAACTCTCTCACCAGATGGCGTCGAGACATATTATAGCCCAGTAAATGAAGGTTTTATGTCGGAACTAATTCCTCGGAAGCTGAATTTTTCACAAATGATAGAATACTGTTTAACAAGCTTATTTACAAAAATCCCCGGATATCCCTCTTGTGCTTTCCTCCCCACCCACTCTTGAATATATTTTTCAAAGCCTTTCGGAATATGCTAATATCTCCTTAACCGCTGAATAAAATCAGACTATTATTTTTTCTTTTTCTTTCTAATTAGTTACTCTAAAAAATAGTATCTTAACAATTTTTCGATAAATACAAACTCTTAAATGTTTTATGAATTTATTATAAAAAGAAAATAAATCAATTTATCAGTACCTACCTTAGGTTTTTCGTAACCCCACCGCCGCGCCGCGAGCCGCCGCGCGTCCGATCCATTGCGTTCCGCGCTCCTTTTTAACAGCCTACGTGCCCTATTATTAACTAAAACCTATCATTATATACATTATTTTAAAGCTAGAAATTTTGCCTACAAGTTTTGTAGGAGCATCTTTTGCCCTAACAAGCTCAAAAAAAAGTTATATGCAAATATTTTTTGAAATACTATTAAAAAAACGATATTTTTTAATTTAATAATAAATTGCAATGAATGTATGGCGTTTTTCGAAAAATTGTTAAGAAACTATTTTTTAGAACAACTAATTTGCTACTAAAAGAAAAATAAATGGTCTGATTTCATACCGCGGTTAAGGAGATATTAGCGTATTCTGAAAGGCTTTGAAAAGTATATTCAAGAGGGGGTGGGGAGGAAAGCACAAGGGGGATATCCGGGGATTTTTATAAATAAGCATGTTTAAAGGTATTCCGTCATCTGTGAAAAATCCAGCTTCCGGGGAATTAGTTCCGACATTGGGTGTTTTTTTCCCCTTCATTGACTGGGCTATTATGTCTAATTTTTTTTTGATGAAATAATTTAACTCGTCAACACCTTTGTGCTATGTGTACAAAATTAGTTTATCAGTTAAAAATAACGAATATTTCAAGTAGGTACTGAATTTTTAAGTTGTTTAAGTTTTTTTACACTACAAGCTTCTGCCCGCGACTTCGTCTGCGTAGGATTAGTACTTCGAGTAATCTATTTTCTTTTCCTAGGTCCCATCTAAGTTTATACCAAAATTCTTAACCTTTTATTTAAAATATGTATAATTCTGGATTCGATTGAAATTATTAGGCGAGTACTTCAAATAAATTCACTACATTAAATATTTTCCAAAATAGAATTTTGGTTTAAAAATCATTGTTTTGCAAAATGTCATTCTCAAATTTTGACGTTTTCTATTAAACAATAATTATTATTTTCAATATATTGAACATAAATAGCTAGCTTTATAAATTATAGCCTGTATGTGTTTCTGATGTATGGGCTATATTATTGTAAAGTTTCATTAAAATCCATTCATTAAATTTTGATTCAAAGAGTAACAAACATACATACATCCGTACAAACTTTCGCTATTATAATATTAGTAAGAAGATTATTGTGTTGTACCAAAAATAAATGGTATTTATCTGCCATTAAAGTATGGTTCGATTTTTAAAATCTAATGATACCAGTAAAATATTTTATTTCCACATGAATCTAATCTTTTATATTAGTAGAAATTAGTTTGGGATAGTTCGTCGAAATTCGTTTTGGTTTGTATGAATTTTAAGAATAAGTAAGACATAACAAAGCCGATTAAAAAAAGACCCGAACAACAACTTGAAAAGAAACAGGTACCAAAGAAAAGATTTCTAAACACATTCAACAATTTTCAAAGAGTTTCCTCTCGAAGCGAGCGCGCCGCCAAAGCTATTTGAATTTCCTTTACATATTTATGTAAGAAGTGGTTTGATTTTATTTTGTATGCCGATGTGATGATGTTTGCGAAAATATTCTGCACTTCATAAATAACTAATGTAAA
This sequence comes from Limnephilus auricula, assembly GCA_951813805.1. Classification (NCBI taxonomy): domain Eukaryota; kingdom Metazoa; phylum Arthropoda; class Insecta; order Trichoptera; family Limnephilidae; genus Limnephilus; species Limnephilus auricula. Next base: position 9,749,237 of record OX638393.1, read on the forward strand.
GTAAATAAAGTGTGGTGGCAAACCCTTTCTATGTATAAAATCACGAGTAGAAAGGCATCATCAGTAGAGGGGAGTGAGTTTTCAAATCGAGTACCCCAATTTTTTCATCAAATATTTATGGTAAAACCTTTTAAGCTACGAAAAAAGTCAATGTTAAAGATTTTTTTCAAATTTTTTCGTTGAAGTTTCAAGACCATTCCGCGGAAATTACCTAAATAGGATTTTATCCTTAAGGGGGTATCCTAGTCTAGAGGCACAAAATTTCGGGCTTTTTATCTGTTAGCTATGTAAAAAAAACACAGACTATTTTTTTTTACGATTTGTTTATTTTTATTTTAAGAATACAAAAATTATACAAAAAAAAATTTAAAACTCGAAAAGTAAACGGCTTTTAAAGTTGGAGATCCAAAAAAGGGATGTCCTGGCGTACAGATTGCAACCCTTCTAGTCGTCTGAAAAAAAATTCAAACGGATTCTTAAATTTTTTTAATTGGTAAAAAATATTTTTTTACTTTAATCTGCTTGGCGACATAAAGGGATGTGAAATGAACTCTAGATGTCATGCACGCCAGCTTGAAAAAAGTAGTTTCGAGAAAAAAGCATTTAAAGTCTTGAGTAAAGTTTCAGGCAGTTTTATTCATATATATAATGGTTCGGTATACTTACGTTACGTTACTAAGACCTTCAGTTAAAAATATATTATGTATGCATTAAATTTACATTATACAGGTATAGAATATAAGAACGGTTTTATGGGGTAATCGGCCGGATAGTCGCGCGGGCAACGTCTAAATAAATAAATATTTTCTCTAGAATAAACTAGAGAAAATTTACGATTTTAACAATTTTTTTTGTATAATTAATAGTTTTGGCGTACGAGCGCCGCAAAGTATAATTCAATGTGCAAAGCTAAGAAGATTGCGCTAAATTTCGAAATAATTGTGCTTAACATGTGGATTAGGCCTACAGGGGACAGACTCTATATAAAAGTGATTTGGAAATGAGTTTTTTAGCCAAATCGCATATTGAAGTATACTTTACGGCACTCGTACGCCAAAACTATTGATTTTACAAAAAAAGTTGTTTGGTGATAAATTGTAGTCAATTTTCTTATCGTAAAATGAGTCGGAAAGAAGATATTGTCAAAAAACTGCTATTAGGCGCCATTTTACTAAAATGGCGGGGCGAGCGGCAAAGACACGGGGTGGCAATGTTAAAATTCAGAAAGAGCACATCCAAATCTATAATATTACCAATTATCTAAAATCCCGGAAAACTTTCCTAAATTGACTGGTTAAATTTGTTCCGGCCAGACCGGTTTATTAGCGCGCCACAAAACTAGCTACAATTCGAATCTCGAAAAATCTTAATCTAAATCTTCGAATAAGATTATTTCGAAATTCTAGACTAGGATACCCCCTTAATAAAAACGCTTCCAGTAGTTAGTAACTTTCAACTGTGTAAGTTTTTTTAGAAGAGCATATTTATTTGTGATTGTTTACGAAACACTTAAAAATTGTCTCTGTGGATAAAGAAGTTGGTCAATTTTTTGGATTTGCTCTTTCAATGTCGTAAATTTACTGAGCTGAACGATGTTGCGTAACTTGGATCATTTGCGTTTATTTATATAAGGCAGCAGAGCTTTCAGATTGATTTAAAATACCTGTAACCATATTGATATTTGATATGATTAAAAATACTTATATTATGTAATAGAAACGTTCATTATTTGTCCTTGAGATAATTGCGTCGGGTGGGAATGCTGTCCTTGTTCTACCGGTATTTCGATGGAAGGTGCTCCGTAGCATCATTGATCCCCTCGGCGCCGGTGCATAGTCGGGAAACACGCCAAACGCGCGCTCAACATATGTAAACGGTTGACATCTGTCCCACGAGAACGGGTCATTTCTACGACTCGTTCTTGAGTTCAACAGCTCGGCTGTGGAACGATTTGCCGGCCTCTGTATTTTCTCCCTCCTACAACATGGGTCTCTTTAAGACCTCTTCAAGACCCATGTTCACTCCTTCCTCTCCTCAAATAAACCCTCCACACAGCATCTTAGATGACATAGGTCCTGAAGGAAATTATTTTTCTCAGGGCTTCCTGTGTGGAGTTAATGTAAAAAAAAAAATTAATTGGAATTATAAAGAATTTTCAATTTTATTTTCTTGGAGATTGATTACATTTTATATTGGTTTTTTGAAATTTGAGCGAATGAACGAAGAAAGGAGTGGAAGGAGGATATTTGACGCAAAAGTGAACGGAAGAAAAAGTTGTGGACGGCCGAGGAAGACATGGCACGATCAAGTGAACCAGATACTTGAGTCGGGCCATGCCAGGATTCTGAATGATGAAGAGCATGTATGAGAAGATGTATGAATGTGAATGAAGCAAGGAGTGTGTGCCAATAATGAGCTGTTTGGCGGTCCGTCCTCTCTGCCTAGGCATTACAAAATAATTTTGTACATACTTTAAATTATTCAATTTTGTCATTTTTTCGGCAATAGTTAACCATTTTTTGAATTTTTTTATTATTTTTGATGAAAAATCGATATGTCCAGTAACACAATTTACAAAATTAGTTAAAAAATAAAAATATTTTGGTGGTTTTGTAGAATTTACAAAATTATTCGATGGGAACGGAATCAATTGATTCTGCCTCGCAACCACGAATGTACATGCTTGCATACATTAATATCGTTTCTAAATGGTGGAAACTTCCGTTTTACGATGCCCATTTTACAGCGCCATAAAATGGAATTTTCTTTTGTTTGATTCATTCCTATTCTACGTCACGTCCTTTCAACGAGAGTTCTGTCAAGGGAAACATGGTAGACTGAACAAGGACCCTGGGACACAGTTCGTGGAAAAGGGAACCAGGAACATTGAACAGGGAAATCTGAACAGTAGGTAGTGTTAATCTATGCAGTGACTGTAGGAATATTGTCTATGCAAATCATGGAAGCCATCAAAACGTGATGGGAATATCGACAATCGCCATGTAACTTCACGTTGAAAATATCAAATTTTAATCAGACATTCGTAATTCTCAATTGTGGAAAACGGTGCGGAAAGATATTTAAAGTCATCTGCGGAGGGCCTATGTTTATGCTTGTCTAAAAAAACCGATGCTGTACAGAAAATAGTTTTTTTTTAAACTTAACTGCATCTACCAACTTGAAATGAATATGTACCGACACGCTCGTATAATAATGAGCCATTCGCATCACAACCTGGATCCTTCATGACTTCTAGTACGGGTTGCGCCCATTACATCCTAGAATTTCGAGACTCTTCGAAAGAGCACCGGTCTTCCTGCAACTTCTAGAACTCTCCCGGTGGCTCAACAGCACCATTCTCGACAGTTCAGTCTAATACTCAAACACACTTAGTCAATAACTCAATGTGACCTGCGACATCGCGTCGCCAGGCCTTCGCCACGTCCGCCGTTTGAGACCGACTTGTGTCTCCGGCCTAACACACCATCCAGCCTCCGCCAATTGGCCGACCGATGAGAGGACCGACCCACACCTCTCTTGAGGACCTGGAAGATCCGTGATCTTCACCACCAGCTAGCCACAAAATCAACGTCAGAAGTCTCCGTCCGCTGCGCGTCAAGCCCAGATCCACATCTTACGTGATATGTATCTCATCATGATGCTTACAAAAATACAACATCATAGGAAGCCTCCACCTTCCCACCAACTTCCCGCTATGATGTGACTTACGTGTTACGCATCCCATCGTGATACATAAACACTAATACCAATCGCAGTGATGATACTTCATGACATGAGTAATCTGGCCTCGTACAAAAGATGCATCAAACAAAATTAGTACCATGTAAACATAATAATCATGTACTTCATATAAACTTACCAGTACTTGCACTCTAAGATCATTAATTCATTAAAAATCATAGGTACTTATAAAATTTATTGTATCAGATGATATTTATAATCCATAATTCCTACCTATTAATTTTTTTTTTTTAATAAATATATTTTTTTTTCTTTGCTCCTATGAGGATTTTTTACCTTTTGTAATTATTATATATTTAAATCTTTGTACCTTTTAATGATATCTTTTTTTTCTAAATTTAACTTTTTTATTTTTTCATTATTTCATTTTCACTTTTAAGTTTTTATTTTCGCTTAATACTTTATAGTTTGTTCTTTATACTTTACACTTTATACTTATACTTAAAACCATACTTTTCTCTTTATATTTATATTTTAATTTTACCAACTACTTATTACCTTACTGCTACTTATTTTTACCATTTTTTCTCATACTTAACTTACATTTATACTGTTATTCTTCATGTTGTTGTACTATTTATAATTTTGTGTTATATTTATATCACATAATTATTTATATTTATAATTGTTATGTCAATTATGTTAATGGCACATGTTGTGCCGTATATGTGGAAATAAATAAATAAATAAATGACAAAATTTATTGTCTCTGCATATCATTATTCATTAATAAAACAAAACGTTGGTGCTTAAATATTTATTTGAGAAAGATGCATAAAAATAAATACTTCAAGGAAACAGGTATTAATTTCACTTTTTAATAAAATATATGCAACGCAACTGAAAGAAAATTGCCTGAACAAAAGTGAAAAAGTTTAACGACTTGGAAGCTTTTTGAGCTCAAACTTTTAATTTAAGGAAAACAAGAAGGTGTCGAGAGGAGCGTTGTGACCGAAATTTTAATATGTCGGCTAAGTTTATGTAACAATTAATTGGAAAAGTTTGAAGGAAGCTAGTCGCTTCGTGGACTCCCACTAAGCTGCTAAAAGGGATGTTATGTTATGAATTTTAAATTACGTTCATAATAAAATTATACAAGGAAGCCATTTTTATAAGAAAAATGGATGTCGTGTCACGTTGAAATTTTTAGAATTAAATAAACTTGGAATATTGCAAAGTACGAATATACATAGAATGCAAATCAGTTCTCTGTGGAATTTGAAGGTTATGTCAACTATTTAAATCTTTAATATCGTCATGATTTTCACGGAGCAATAAAGTTTTCATTTAATCGCAAAAATTAAGTTATGCTGTTAGTTCCATCTTTTATTAATTATTCTCTTCAAGGAATGAATGTTTAACTCTTAATAAAAGTTGGATACTAAGACTAGTTGTTAATTTAATAAAAAAAGAGTCCTAGAAGAAATAAAGAAAGTGGGTTTAAAGCCTTCGTTTGTTTATCATGGTCTACAATGCTGCGTTTGCAGAAACTATTCAATTAAAACTTTTAAGGACAAATAAATTATTCCATCGCACAATGCCCGCCCACAGACTGATTGTCAAATGATTAAGAAAGTTTCTAGCTTCAATTACTTAAAGAGAGTACCTACTTCCTCGTTCCCAATGCATCTGGATAGAAACTTCCACTGACTTGTCTCTGAAGATGCAATTATGAAGTGCTCTAAAATAAATTGAGACGGAGTAAATTTATGAATACAATATGTATTATAAAACAAGATACGAACAGTTGGAAAAAAATATAAAACTACTTGAGGTTTCTCAGCATTTATTTTTATTTTTGGTTGATAAAATTTTTGTTACATATATCTAATTTTTAAATATACGAATATGCAAGGTATGGCTATTAAGTAACGAGACAGACGCTGTAAAACATTTTATTTTAATTTCATACATATTTACTTATTGTCACCTTCATTATACACCCCTCTTCTATCCCTACAACGCTCCATACGAATCTTCCATTGTTCGGAACAGTTCTGGAAATCTTATTCTGTCAGCTCCATTAGGACGCGTGCCGCTTTCTCTTTCACAGCATCAACGGAGTCAAACCTTGTTACTTTTAATGCAGATTTCACTTTAGGGAACAGATAGAAGTTGCAGGGCGCAAGTTACGGCAAATAAGGCAGTATAAAGTTTCAGTACAAAAATTTTTGCGAGCTCTTGTTGTTAAAATGGGAGAATTTTAGAGACCATTTTGGCTCACACTTTTTGCATTATAAAATATGTTATGTAAAGTTTGCCGTACGCATTATTTGTCTATTCCTACAGTTTCAGCAATTGCACTTATACTTAACCGACAGTCAGATCAATTCAGATTACCGATTTTTTCGTTATTCGATTATTATTTGACGTGGAAGGGCGACCCGGGGGCGAATTTTCTTCAACGTCTTCTCGGCCATCTTGAAAACGCTCAAATCACTCGCAAACACGCATGCACGCGATAAACATTCATTGTAATATACATCTATCAATAAATTATTAATCTCAGTAGTGGAAAATTTCAAAGTTTCGCGTGCAATTTTACAACAATTCGTTATTCTATTATTTATCTTATCATTTTTACGACACATCAAAAAAACAACTATAATGCAAACGAAGGCTACGGCTATACGAATTAGTTTACAGAAGCGAGAGGTTGTGCATTCGAAAGAGAAGGCTTCAGCTGTCAGTCGCTGGCGTTTGGCGCATGTATACTTCTTCTGATGCATCGTCAGTCTCGTTATTTAATAGCCACACCTCGTATAACAAAAATTAGCTTTTTTCAAACCAGTAAATAAAAAGAAATAAAATATACAGATAAAAGAAAAAAAAGAACAATTAAACAAAAAAATATTTAAATTTAATATAATAATATGCATATATGTATGATAATAAAAAATCCCTAATAGTCATAGACAGTGATTTTTTTAAAGCAGTTAAAATGTTCATAATACGCCCATTGCTTTCATTTAAATTAACATAAATTTATTATATTTGTGGAAAATAAAATACAATACCTATTTAATGTAGTACCTACATTATAAAAAAAATTAATATGTACAGAAGTTACACCAAGTATATGCTTGTATCATCGGTTATGATCCAAGTTGATCCTGGATTGTTTTACTGTTGTAATTATTAGGTATTCATTTGTTCTTAGGCAAATCAATCTTAATGATTTCATACAGCATTTGGTATTCGTATTGCAATTAATATCTCAAGATAAATCTTATGTTATAGACTCGAACAAAGAAAGTTATTAAAAAATCAATAATCTTTAAGTTTTTAGAATATTTTTTTTGTTAAATCATTTTCAAAAAGTACAGAGAGCATTCATGAAATGACATAAACTTACAATGGCGATAATTGTCATTCGAAGAAGAAATAAAAATCTTACTTTAAGATTCAAGATATTATTTCTCGTTAGTGAAGCATAGCGATATCTTTGGATATATAAAGGTGCCTCATGGCTATGGCAAAACATACTCAATTTTAAGGTAAGTAGGCATAATAATAATAACTAATAATTTGTAGGACGTTGTTTCTGTGAAAAATCACTTCAAGGACGCTGAGCAATTTATTATAAGTTCTTAGGCTCTGAATAATTTTATTATTAACAAACAGAAACATAAAACATGCTTACCTGACAGGTTGCTTCCGTGCCCGTACTTTTCTACCCGTTTACGCACTCGTACATTTATCCTGGTACAGAACAATAACTTATTTTTAATTGTCTTTTAATGAAGATAAATTGATGCGTGTTATTTGGGTTTTTGTTTGTAATTAATTGGAGTGTAATGTGAATTAGATTTCCTTGGCTTTTAGATAAGAGTAATGATGATATGAGATAAACTAGAATGGTTGCGGATATAATAAGAAATTGCTCTGAGGTCTGAGGTTTTGAGAATGGAGATGTTAATCGATGTGAAAGGTCGTTTCGCTTTGGTTAAAGGGGATCTAACCATTTACCCTTCACACGAAAAGGTTATAATTTGTCTTGGTACCTTAATACGATTCAATTTATGGCCCACAAGTGAACTTTTGGTAAATTTTTGATCTAAATTGATTGATTTTGATAAAATTGTTTTTTTTTTTTTTTAGTTTGTGATAATATATTACAAAATTATACATAATATTTATAATACATTTTTCCCATTGAGTTTAATAAAACTCATTTCGGGAAAGAGGATTAATAAGATCATTTCCGTAACATTGAAAATATAGAAATACAGAGATCAGCCGGTAGGAGTGCGTTGTGAGCGTAACCAGGTGCCAAAAGTAGGTTCAAATTTTCCTTACTTCTGGCCATATTCATCAAACATTTTCAAATGTTTTTTTTTGTTGAAACAGGCAATAAGTTGACTGACCGTTCGAATTTCTAGGGTACAAAATTATTTTATAACCATTCGAATGATTTTTGCCACAATATATTATGTAATACAATATGCCACACTATTTCCAAAACCACCGAATTCTTTGCTGCCAAATATTCACTAGATTCTTTAAAAAGTTTTAAAGTTTACGATTTTAAAATATATATATTTTTTTTATAAATCCTACGAATAAGCGATAATTGACAAAAGACAGGTGAATTCATTGGCTATGTAGAACTATAATCAGTTTTCATGTCTTCATATTAAAATTCGGAGGTATGATTTTTTTTTATTTGGGAGGAAAAATTTCAAAATGATGACCAAAAAATCTTGAGCAATCAGATAAAAAAAGTTTTAAATTGCTCTGTCATTCCAGTGGATAAATAGGTAACCATAGTTTTCTTTCAAATACATAACTTGTCACAAAACACAGCTTACTTCCGCGCCTTTCTCTTTCCCCCCTCCAACCCCTCCTTACTACCTTCAGCCTCACAATATAACCCAGTTGGGGGTGCCTTATTCTCACTGGCTCCAGAGGAGAGCAGTTGGGATTCATGTGCGGTATTAAAAACCTACAACTTCATGAAATTTTTCTGAATGGTTTACTGAAATCATCGAAAAAAAAATACTAAAAAATTTGAAAGTAAGCTAATGTCAGTTTATTTTTACATTGACTCTACACAGGAAGCCCGAGGAAGGTGACGAAAATAATTTCGTCACCTTTTGAGATTAAAATTTTTTATTTTTTTTTTATATAATTAATTGTGAAATAACACAAATCAATTAAATAAAAGTTATTTGCGAACGCCGGGTTCGAACTCGCGACCTTCGGAATGGGAGTCCAAAGCCTTGCCTCTGGGCTACGCCGGCTGTCAAGAAGGTTAAGAAGATATGTATTTTCTTCAAGGTTCTCGATAATACTTATCAGCATTTTTTAAATTTTTGATGACCATTAACTTAATTAATGACTGATCAAATAACCGAACAAAAATTTAACTTGCCCCGTCGGGTTTAAAACGGACGTTAACGAAAACCATTCAAATTTTAAAATTCTAAAAATTTGACGGTCATTCAAAAACTGGCCCTTATTTATCACGCATGGAACCGACTAATTAATTACCAATAATCATCCATAATTTGAAAAATAAAGGGTAACGCGCATTTAGACCGTCATCAGACAAAAATTAATGCGTAATTAAACATTAATTGAGGACCTAGCAATTATCCGCTTTGATAAAGTTTATGTTGTCATTTTACATTTCATAATAAACATAACGTGGCAATTTCACAAATGAAGGATACCGTTGTAAATGTGTGATATATATTTCAAGTTAATTTTAATGGATCAGGAAACCCTCACGTTCGATCGTTGTAGGATTAATCAATAATGCCGGTAACGTCGTCGTTCCCGAGAACGACAGGAGATCACCATCGAACAAATTCTTCTTTCTTCTTCTTCTTATTTCGTATGGTGGGGGTCAGAGGGGGACATCTACACTCGCGAGCAATAGTATCGAATCACTTGGTCTAAAAGGTCTTGGAATAAAAGCCCCATTTTGTTGGAACCACTGATAAAGTTTACAAACTGTAGATTCGCTCAGATTCACCTCGGCAGCTATTGAACGTTGACTACGCCCTTCTTGTAGGAGCTGGATGACTACGGCGACTTGAGCTTCAGTGGCTTCCATTTTTTCCAGGTGTTCTTCACAGGATAAGATGCGGAGAAGCCTACCGGTCGACTTCTGCTAAGTGACTGATAAGAAACCCCCTCTCTACCCCCGTTATATAGGGGTCAAGGGTAGTGCAACTCATGCACGACGTAACGCGTAAAGGCTCACAAACCGGGAAATTCCCCATAATCGGAAAAATCCTGGGCCAATTTTCATGTTTCATAGCTTTTTATAAAGCTAATATTACAAGAAACATAATTACATTTATTAAGTAATTTAGAAACATCCGATTTACAAAGATATTGTGTGCACATGAAGAAATGTAAAGTGATTCGAGACTTTTGCTCGCGAGTGTAGGTCTGCGAGCCAGTCAGGTCTTCAGGCGTTGCCCTGTGGACCTCATCAGTCCCGCCGGGGATTCGTTGACCACATGTTCGGTGGTTTGCATCGCACCGCATTTGCACATCGCCGACTCTTTAAGGCCCCATCTATGCATCATATGGGCACAACGGCTATGGGAGCACCTTATCCTATTGATGGCGGACCAGAGTTTGCGAGGCAATGAGAACCTAGGTTGTATCTCAGTGGGGTCTTGTACGAGATGGGCATTTTTCACTTTGGCCGATTGCCACTCAAGTTTCCACCTATCTGTTGGGGTGAGGGGTGATCGAAGGAGTCTTTCTCCTTCCGTCCAGAAGGGTTTCCGGGACTTCAAGCGGCATATCGGGTGAGAGACGACATCATCTATTCCCTCAGAATAAAACAAATTTAAGAATCGAACCAATTTAATAATAGTCACGTCGATTAAATTAAGAATACTTAGTGGTTGTGATGTGTTGTTTTTCGTTAGCTGTCAACAATGACAAGTTACCGACATTTACGATAAAACCTATATCGATCGACCGTGCTAGATACCCTGATCGTTACACCAAAAATTGTTATTTTGATTATGTAATAATAATTATTATTTGTAACGCTACTGGATGCTTAGGACCTTCGTGGTCGAAGATTAAGGCTGTCGATTGGCAATACGGAGGATGCGAGTTCAAATCCCGGCATGATCAAAAAAATATAGGATTAATTTGTGTTATTACACAATTCGTTCATTTAAAATAATTTCCATTCCAGGCACGTTCCAGAGGAGATGATATTCCCAGCATCGTCATTCAGAATTGACGCATTGCTTAAAAACGTTTTAGCTGCATTTGCTGATTAGATTTGAATAGCCAGGTTCTTTCCCACCATCCTCTTCCCAATCTCCTTCCCCTCCTCACTATCTTCAATGTATTCCACTTGGGGATGCCATAGTCTTACAGGCTCCAGTTGGTTGGGAATGCGGTATAAACATAAAAAAAGCAATTATAGCTGTCTCAGGTCGTTTGGCGGAAAATCAATAATGGAACAATTTTAATCCCCGTTGGCAGATTAATCTGCGATAGGAGTAAGCACTAGAAGTAGAACTGAAAATTGCGGTTTAATTTTTCAATAAAAGCTGGCAAATTGCAAATATTAGTAGAATCGATTTGGTCTTGATAAATTCTCCATATCACGCAAAAGAAACAAAAACAATTACCGACAAGTGATCAAGAACAAATCACCCACAGAAAGCGGATGGGGGAGGAAGCCGGAAGCGCTCTGTGTTAGCGGTTTGAGAACCGCAGAGAAAGCTCCTACCATTTTTAACAAACCGAGTGTTAGACCATTGACAGAAGATCCATAGAGAAGTGCATCGTAACAATGAAAATAAGAGAGGTTTTCCATTTTACATTTAAATTGAAATTTCCCCGTTTTATGAATATCTGTCGTGTTGTTTAAAATAAACATCCGGGCATTGATTTTCTCCACATTTCTATACGGTGTGGACACATGGACACTTTGGGCAAGCACAAGAAACCAGATAGACGCCTAGAAATTTAGTGCTGAAGAAAAATGTTCAAGATTCTACGGACAGCCATACGCACAAAATTTTGCCATTCTGGAAGATCTAGGCATCCACAATACGCTATCTGCATTTCAACTATCTGACCCTCTAAACGTCCTAAAGTGTTAAAACCTCACTTGAAGGGTCAGTAATGCTTTTTATAAATATTGCAATATTCATTTGATAACTGCCTCCACGAAACGCCCGTTCTGTATCTCGTATCGTTAAGATGATTTGGACACGTTGCTCGCCAAACTAAGAACTTAGAGAAACCCATATCACTGGCAAAGTGAAAGGCAGAAGAAGTAGAGGCACTACAGTGCCCAAGTTTCATTGGTGTCCGGTACGTCAACGCAGCGAGGAGTGAAGGAGCCATGTCCACCATGGGAATTGGAGAAGGGTCACGATCCTCAGCAATGAGGAACCAACCTGAGAAGAAGTTAAAAACATGAGAAAAAAATAATTTTAGTCGATTTCCAAAATAAATAATTTTTTTAATTAGATTAAATTAATCTTAATTGAATACCATTTTTCATTACTGATTATAAATAATATGGATAAAGAGAATGTTGCCTTTTTGACGTGAAAACGTTAACGCCAGGTGAGGTCGGTAAATGCGTACGCCAAAAGTGCATCGACACGCGAACATAAACGGGATCATATCTCAGACACTAATTATCCGACCCGAATGAAACAACCGTTTTTTTAAAGACCTATCTTTATTTTTTTTATTTATTTTTTTTTATTTTAAAAGAAAGACAAACATTCACGGGTTACGAATAACCCAACAACATTTGAAAATCTCCTACTACCACCACACTAAGCGGAAGATGTTGCTTGTGTTGTGATAAAGGACTTAGCCAGCCGAGGAATCGAACACGGAACGTCTGGGTGGGACCGAAATGCGTTGCCCACTCAACCATTGACCGGTCGGTTTATGTTATAATTATTTACTTATTTGAGGCTTCGAGTGTTTATCTTAAAAAAACTCAAAAGTTACGAGGCTGTGAATTGAGTCTATTTTATCATTATTTCGCGCGCAATTTAAAATTTGTATTACATCACTTTTGGAGTAGCCATCATTGTAGATTGTAATTAATACACTAAGGGGGTCTCTCACCATCCTCCCAATAGATTATCGAAACTATAAAGTTTATTTTCGATTTACGATTTACGCTATATTTATTTATTAAGTCGGAGTTTATTATTCGGTACTCGAACCTATGAAAAGAGGCTATATATTGGATAAGTTGGCCGAGTTTTATTAACTATTATATTTAACTATTGCAAGCATTATTTTTTATTTTTAATAATATTCGTTATGGTATGGATAAGCTATTAGGAGGATGATATATAAGCTATTAGTGAGAAACCCCCTAAATAAGCTTTAGCCTTCTAATAAACAAGTAAATTTCAAGAACTATTTTGTACAAATGTGTCTATTTATTACTTCTATAATTCCTAACTATTATGTAGCATCAATAAAAGTCTTATTTTCAAGTAATTAATATCCGTTTACAGCCTTTTATAATATACGATTACTATTACGTACTTCTAAATTAATGTTGTCTTCATATCTTAATGATTTTCTAAGTAATATGTCGTCATCAAACTAGGTGTACTTGTTTTTTTATATTATTAATAATTAATATATTACAACACAGATAAAACTTTCACTAGCTTGAAACAGCTGAAGAAAAATAGCACCATTTTCACATTATTCTTCGGTTTATATCTTAGCTTTTCGCTAAAGCGATGCATTACGTCGTGTTGTATTCAAAATCGTGTCGCTTACAATAATACTCCTTGTGTATATAATTCAAGCCGCCTGTTTTGATTAACGCATGAAAAAAACATCGCCAAAAGTGTGCTATCTTTTATTTTGCAAAGCTCAGGCACAAATACTTAAATTTTTTACGATCTTTTTCTAAGGAACTTAATTTGTCACATTATTTAATAAAACCATAAATCACAGGATTTTGAACTGTAGCAGTTTTATAGGATATATTTTTTTCTAAAACGCATGATTTTGCGTTACTTTGTAGTGCATCGCCTTAAGGGGGTATTCTAGTCTAGAGGTACAAATTTCGGGCGTTTTTTCGAGCTCTGTAAAAAATAAACGTAGAATATTTTTATTATCTTAAAATAAATCAATACATAATCTAGTCAACACAGTTAGGAGAATTTTAATTTTAGTTAAATTAAAATCATTAAAAAATAAATCCGAGAACATATTTTCTGACAAAAATTCCTCACATTTTTTATTTATTTACCTAAAATATTTCATATTTTTTTACACACTTATTTTGTTTAGACATTATTGAAAAATCATAAATACTTATGAACAAAAAATACTTACAAGTAGTACACGATATTTAATAATTTATCGTGCTTTTTGAGCATTTTTATTGCTTACATGAATGAAGGTATATATTAAAGCACGTTTTTAATGAAATAAATAGACATTAAATTTTTAATTAAAAAATCCTCCCTGTACACTTGCAAGCATTTTTAAACTTTTATTCTCAGCCGCTGGTTAAGTTAAGTTAGGGCATCTTTAAAATCGTTGTTTTAAGAGAAACAGTGTATAGGAATTTGTGTAAATTTTATTCTTTAATAAATTAAGTGATTATGTTCCCTTTATTTGGTTTTTGCATCATTGCAGAGAACGAACCGCTTGCCCCCCCCAAAATAAAGTGACAGTTGGACTAATGGAAAATTCGAATTCGGAGCTTAATTGGAATTGAACCTGACCGGTACGAATTATTTCTTAAATGCGTGTAACGAATTCGATTGATTAAGGACATAGTCGCTGATTAAGGAATTCGTATAAATGGCGACAGTTCGAGTCTGGTTTTAATGACCATCGTAATTTAGGACTGGAAATTATGTATATGAAGAATGTAGCTTCTGTTCGTGTGTTGATCTTTTGTTTTAACTAGACTCGAAGATTTGATTGCTGGTTGAGTATACGAGTCCCGAATGAGTACTCTATCAGTAATTGTCTGAATTCTTCAATAAGTAACAATTTTTAAATTGTCACATAAATTCAAAGCAAATCCTAGATCATTGAACCAGTGTTTCACATTCAGAGAGACAGACCCACAGTTGAAATTAGTACTATTATTATTTATTTTGTTGAATTTTTGAAATACTTGAATTTTTGAAAAATAATTTCCTCTTTGAAAATGGTAATAATAATAATTTTCCATTATTAAAGACTAGCTTATGCCCGCGACTTCGTCTGCATAGGATTAGTACTTTGAGTAATCTATTTTCTTTTCCTAGGTCCCATCTACGCACAAACCAAAATTCTTAACCCATTTATTTAAAATATCTTTAATTCTTGATTCGATTCAAAGTATTAGGAGAGTACTTTAAATAAATGCACCAAATTAAATATTTTTTAAAATAGAATTTTGATTTAAAAATCATTGTTTTGCAAAATGTCATTCTCAAATTTTGACATTTTCTATAAAACAATAATTATTAGTTATTAGTTTAAATATATTGAAAATAATTAGCTAGCTTTATACATTATAGCCTACATCTTATTCTGATATATGAGCTATATTATTGTAAAGTTTCATTAAAATCCATTCAGTAAATTTTGGGTGAAAGAGTAACAAACACACATACATCCATACAAACTTTCGCTTTTATAATATTAGTAAGATTGTATTTGTAGGTAAGGTAATTTATCACATGTACGAATTCTTCAAATAAACGGTTCTATTTATGAAAATTACGCTTAAATTCAAAGCAAAGCCGATTTCATTGAACCGAGTTCCAGAAAGTTAATTTAGTTATCTCATAAAACTATGGATAATTTCATTTCTGCGTACTTTCCAGAATCATAGATATTCTTAGAGCCATCTAGTAAGTCATAAGATACAGCCATTCAAGATAAAAAATTATTTAAAATTTCTAGCTGTGTTCAGTGACCAGATTTTAATAACCAAGAAATTCCCAACCATCACCTTGTCCATTTACTTTCCTTTCCGACTTCCTCCAGTCTTATAACATTCCACAAATTGGGAATGCAATTATTTACGTTTCCACTCTTTTAAAGAAGTTGCGAATTTTGTGCGGTGGTTATATAAAAAAGATTCACTGAGATTCGATTGAGAACATCCGAGAATATTCCAATTTGCTGAACCTTTGGAGTGTAGATACTTTATCTACATACTTACAATTTAAGTTATTGACCCTACGAGTACTACGTATCAATGTTAAGTTCAACATTATTTTAAGTGTATGTCTCTACTAATCCAGACGCCCGATGGTATCATTTTATTGTTAACCGATTAACGTAAATCTAAAGATAATCCATAATCCAAACTTAAAGATAAAAGCCCATGATAGTTTTATTATGAATGTGTTTTCCTAGAAACGTGAATCACAATGAAGACAACAACATATTACTGTATTAAAGGTACTTACTGCGTACGTAAGAAAAAAACTTACTTAAGTTTTTAAATGTATTTTTTAATAAAAGACTTATATTCTCGGGTTACGGATGACCTAACAATATTTGAAAATCTCTTACTACAAGTAAGCAGAACATGTTGCTCGTGTCGTGATAGAGTATTTAGCCAGCCGGGGAATGGAACTTACGATGGCTGGGTGGTAGCCAGACGCTATGTCAACTCACCGACAGGTCAAACATTATAAATCATGATTTGTAAATTAAAAATTTAAGCAAGCTAAGATTTTTCAGAAAGTTGTAATAGTCAATAATAAGTAAAACAGTCATTAATAATTAATAACATTAATAATGAACAGGTTTTTCGTCTGAAAACGAAAATTAATGATTTGTGTTCATGTCAGATGAGAGTGCATCTTTAACCGAAAATCAATTGGCTTTTCTAAAATTTTAATTTCATGGAAAAAAAATAGTTATAAAGCAGTAGTTAACTAAAAGAAAACGGTTAAGAGGCTTGTTTAATAAATTATTCATTTTTATTAAAATATTCATACATGTAGTTAGACTAGTAAGAAAGCGTGATGATTTTGAAATTTTTAAATGTCTTGGTGCAGAAACTTAACAATTTAATACAGCCAATTCGCTTGCTTTATGGTACAATTACAACTACAACTGGTAAATAGTATATAAATATGCACAATATCGTTGGATTTATTTGGTAGCATATAATTTTATGACTATGAGCGTTCACTGGGGTGGGATTAACATCCATCCGAACAGCAAATTTCTTTGAATAGGTGAGACAATGCAAGCCGCTCTTTCTGGAAGGTCACACTGCCTCGACTTGGTGTTGAACTCTAGACCTTCTCCGCAAACCCTATACACGGGGAAACCTTTCTCACACTTCCAGAATTTGCTGCAGTTGTCTGGGTCGGGCCAGTAGACCTCTGTGTTCTGGCAGTAAGCTCCGCACTCAGCAGCTGAAAACATTTCAGAGAAATTAGGCAATTATTTTCCAGTGACCATTATTATATATATATTTTTTTGTTTGTTTGTTTTTGGGGTATTATAATAATAATAACATTACATTTATATAGCGCAGTTTGGTGTGGTTTCACTTCAATTGCGCTCAACTAAAATAAATTTTAAAATAATCCTATAGTGCTCCTTACAAAATATTAATAAAAATTTATAATTAATTTGAAAAATATAAATAAAAAATCGTTTTTCATAATAGTCCATTACAAGATAGAAATAAAGAACATACAGTATACACAAAACAAAATAAAGGCAGATAACAACATTTAACAATAACAGCGCTATTGTTAATAACGGTGCACATGAGGTGTGTAAAAGCAAAGCCAGCAATCTCCATTCCGACCAGATTGCTATGTTTGCTTTTGAAATGACATGGAGATTGCTATCTCTGCTTTTACGTACAATATTACATACAAATAATGTACGTAATATACGTGTATACATTATGTGTACGTAATATTGTAAGTAAAAGCAAAGAAAGCAATCTCCACGTCATTTTGCAACATAGCAATCTGGCCGAAATGGAGATTGCTACCTTTGCTTTTACACACCTCATATAATATGCCATGTTGTGCTACCTCACAACGTTACAGTATCCAACATCAGGGCAGATGCGGGATGATGAACACTGTAACATTGTCAGAAACGTTGGCTAAAGAAGGAGCTAACACATAACATCCCTTTTTTACTTATAATCTACGGTCTTATTTAATCTTATTATTGATAGGTAGATCTAAAACACGGCTTAAAACCCCAAAGACAAACAACAAAAATACTTCTGGCTGTAAAAATCATATCATTTACAATTTTTTTGGGGCAGATGTGTAATTGATAGGTAGATCTAAAACACGGCTTAAAACCCCAAAGACAAACAACAAAAATACTTCTGGCTGTAAAAATCATATCGTATATATATATATATATATATTTTTTTTTTTTTACGTGACTACCTCACAAGATTCCAAAACTGCTCCCGTCTGGAGTCAGTGAGTGTATTAATCAATAAATAATTTCGATTAATTAAATGTTAACATAAACAGATAATAATTACTTGGAGGAACTGTAGGTGCTTCGGTGGGAGACTCGGTTGGCGCATCTGTTGGGGCATCAGTAGGAGCCTCAGTTGGAGCATCTGTTGGGGCTTCAGTAGGGGCATCGGTTGGAGCATCTGTTGGGGCTTCAGAAGGGGCATCGGTTGGAACATCTGTTGGTGCATCGGTGGGAGCCTCAGTTGTGGCAACTGTTGGGGCATCAGTAGGGGCATCAGTTGGAGCATCCGTTGGTGCATCAGTGGGAGCCTCAGTTGGAGCATCTGTTGGGGCTTCAGTAGGGGCGTCGGTTGGAGCATCTGTTGGTGCATCGGTGGGAGCCTCAGTTGGGGCATCTGTTGGGGCAGCAGTTGGAGCATCCGTTGGTGCATCAGTTGGTGAATCAGTGGGAGCCTCAGTTGGAGCATCTGTTGGGGCTTCAGTAGGGGCGTCGGTTGGAGCATCTGTTGGTGCATCGGTGGGAGCCTCAGTTGGGGCATCTGTTGGGGCAGCAGTTGGAGCATCCGTTGGTGCATCAGTTGGTGAATCAGTGGGAGCCTCAGTTGGAGCATCTGTTGAGGGTTCAGTAGGGGCATCAGTTGGAGCATCCGTTGGTGCATCAGTAGGAGCCTCAGTTGGAGCATCTGTTGGGGCATCAGTAGAGGCGTCGGTTGGAGCATCTGTTGGTGCATCGGTGGGAGCCTCAGTTGGGGCATCTGTTGGGGCATCAGTAGAGGCATCAGTTGGAGCATCCGTTGGTGCATCAGTAGGAGCCTCAGTTGGAGCATCTGTTGGGGCTTCAGTGGGGGGGTCGGTTGGAGCATCTGTTGGTGCATCGGTGGGAGCCTCAGTTGGGGCATCTGTTGGGGCATCAGTAGAGGCATCAGTTGGAGCATCCGTTGGTGCATCAGTGGGAGCATCTGTAGAGGGTTCAGTAGGGGCATCGGTTGGAGCATCTGTTGGTGCATCAGTGGGAGCCTCAGTTGGGGCATTTGTTGGGGCATCAGTAGGGGCATCAGTTGGAGCATCCGTTGGTGCATCAGTGGGAGCCTCAGTTGGGGCATTTGTTGGGGCATCAGTAGGAGCATCAGTTGGAGCATCGGTTGGAGCATCGGTTGGTGCATCAGTTGGTGAATCAGTGGGAGCCTCAGTTGGAGCATCTGTTGAGGGTTCAGTAGGTGCATCAGTTGGTGCATCAGTGGGAGCCTCAGTTGGGGCATTTGTCGGGGCATCAGTAGGGGCATCAGGTGGAGCATCGGTTGGTGCATCAGTTGGTGAATCAGTGGGAGCCTCAATTGGAGCATCTGTTGAGGGTTCAGTAGGGGCATCAGTTGGAGCATCCGTTGGTGCATCAGTAGGAGCCTCAGTTGGAGCATCTGTTGGGGCTTCAGTAGGGGCGTCGGTTGGAGCATCTGTTGGTGCATCGGTGGGAGCCTGAGTTGGGGCATCTGTTGGAGCATCAGTAGAGGCCTCAGTTGGAGCATCCGTTGGTGCATCAGTGGGAGCCTCAGTTGGAGCATCTGTTGAGGGTTCAGTAGGGGCATCGGTTGGAGCATCTGTTGGTGCATCGGTGGGAGCCTCAGTTGGGGCATCTGTTGGGACATCAGTAGGGGCAACAGTTGGAGCATCCGTTGGTGCATCAGTGGGAGCCTCAGTTGGGACATCTGTTGGGGCATCTGTAGGGGCATCAGTAGGAGCATCCGTTGGGCGTTCAGTAGGTGCATCGGTTGGAGCATCTGTTGGTTCATCAGTGGGAGCCTCAGTTGGAGCATCTGTTGGGGGTTCAGTAGGGGCGTCAGTTGGAGCATCTGTTGGTGCATCGGTGGGAGCCTCAGTTGGGGCATCTGTTGGGGCATCAGTTGGGGCATCTGTTGGGGCATCAGTTGGAGCATCCGTTGGTGCATCAGTAGGGGTATCAGTTGGAGAATCTGTAGGTGCTGAGGTGGGGACATCAGTAGTTGGTTCTGTAGGATCAGTTGGCTCAACGGTTGGTTCATCAGTAGGAGTCGGGGAGGTATCGGTTGGAATTTCAATTATGGGTCCCAAGGTGGTTTGAGAAGCCGAGCATCCAGTGGATGATACAGGAACGCAGATCTTTAAGAGAAATAAGTAGATAAGTAAGTTTTTAAAAAAATCTGGTCATAGTAAAAATAACTCAAAATTAAAAAAAATATTTATTCAATAAAATTTACCTGAGAAATCGGGTCAAATTCATATCCATTTTGTTTGTCGCAATTGTATTCATTTGCGTTTCCACTGTAGCACACGTAGAATTTGAAACAATCCGATGGATGTGGCAGAATGACAATGGTAGAGCTGTTTTGTGGGCAGATGCTCGGTGGCGAAGGTGCATCTGTTGGTATTTCGATTGTGATTTCGGTGGTTGTTTCAGGAGCATTAGTTGCCCCACTTGTTGGTGCTTCTGCTGGGACTTCAGTGGTTGTAACCGGAGCATCAGTTTGTGCATGCGTTGGTTGTTCAGTCGGAACATCAGTTGGTGTATCAGTTGGCTCATCGGTAGGCGCATTTGTTGGTGTATCGGTAGTTGCATCTGTTTCTGTTGGAACTTCGGTTGTTATTTCAGGTAAAACGGTAGTGGTATCGGTTTCTGCTGAAACTTCAGTGGTTATTTCAGACGCATCAGTTGACTCATCGGTAGGCGCATTTGTCGGTGTATCGGTAGTTGCATCTGTTTCTGTTGGAACTTCGGTGGTTATTTCAGGTACATCGGTAGTGGCATCTGTTTCTGCTGAAACTTCCGTGGTTATTTCGGGAGCTTCAGTTGGTACTTCGGTGGTTATTTCAGGTGCCTCAATTGGATCTTCAGTGGTCATTTCAGGTGCATTGGTAGTTGTAAATATTTCTATTGGAACTTCAGTGCTTGTTTCAGGTGCATCGGTAGTCGCATCTGTTTCTGTTGGACCTTCGGTGGTTATTTCAGGTTCATCAGTTAATGCATCAGTTGGCGCTTCAGTAGGTGCCTTAGTTGGTGCATCGGTTGGAGTATCAGTTGGTGCATCTGTGGGAGCAACGGTGGGTGCTCCTGTTGAAAGTGACAAACCGCATCCCCCAGGCTTAGGCCAATCGCAATTCTAAAAAAGTGAATGAAAAAAAAAAATTTCCATCAGTTTAAAAAAATGTTTATGTAGAAATATGTTTCAGATGGGTTAAAACCTTTTCAATGTTTGTATTAAATATTTGTTTAACCTTTTACAACTGAAATAATTTTTATAACTTAAAATAAATATACGAAAAAAAATAACAAAAACATGTTTTAGATTTCTTGCCTAAAACGAATATTGAAACCTTTAAAACCAATGCTGAAAATGGACACCTAGAGATATCATTTAGCAGCACCATACCTCTTATCAGCTGTTCCAGAACGTCCGTTCTGCCTTGTGGAATACATGTGGTGTCATTTATTGGTTATGTAAAACTTATACAAACAATAATTTTACCTCATTAAGTGCATCGAATTCTGTTCCCGCTGCGCATTTCATCAAATTAAGGATACCATTCTGACAGTAGTAAAACTGTGTGCAGTCACTTTCATGAGGCAGCAGAACCAGCGATATTTGATCTTCTGGGCAAACAGTTGCTCTTGATTCAAGACGAGTGACATACCGTCCATCGACACTTCCTAGTGTCAGGAAGGACAAGATCACAAAACTGGATCCTGGAAACAAATAAAACTAGGTTTTGATAATGCTTTGGTATGAACTGACAATGCTGTAAACTACTGTATGGCTTCAATTGTTGAGCCTAGCTGTAATTTGTAGCTAGCATAAATATCAAAAATAAAAATATAATTTAAACATGTTTTCATACCAAAAAGAGGAATGAGGCAAAATAAAAAAAGAAATATCCACGAAATGATTTGAATAATCTATACATTTTCGAAGCATTTCAATGATGAATATTTATATCGGTTGATAGACTACAAATAATGATGGTGTACCGACTACGTATTTTTATCGGTTTTGAATTCAAAACCATTTAAAAACCGGGAATGTTTGAAAAAATAATCATAATTTCTTTTCATTTGGTAATAAAAGATTGTAAGAACTGGCATAAAGGCGATTTTGTAATGTATTGTATGAAATCGATAATAATGAATATTCAAGTTTTACACCTGTATAGTAAGAGCGACGTACCATTTTTAATTTGTCTCTTGACGACAGAGAACAAAATAATTTCCAAATTCTACAAAAATTTTGCAATCAGAATAACACTTAGGCAAAGCAGATTTTCAAAAGTAAATAAAAAGTTAAATAAACTAAATCGGTTAACGGTGAGGCAGAAACTGACTTTGAACATAATGATATTTTGCATAAATAATAAACAACATGTTTTAAACAAGGATATTAACTGTAACTTAAGGGGGTATAACCAGACAATATCGGAAATTTGTCCTTTTTAAATCAAATTCTAGACCTATTGACTCTTTTTTACAAAAAAACATACATTGATTTTGAAAGATTGTTGTTTTATCTGGTAAACGCATTTTTAAATTTTGAAAAACTAGGTGAATTTTCAATATACTAAGGTTATACCGTTGGTCGTTGGCAGATTTGTTAAATTTTTAAACGAAATATTGTATTATACAACACAAATTTCAAATCTTACAGCAAAATAAATCAATACATAATCTAGTAAGACGCATTTCAGAATTTAAATTTTAGTTCAATTAAAATCATTAAAAAATAAAACAGAGAACGTGTTTTGTGACGAAAGTATCTCAGTTTTTCTATTTATATATGGTCTTACAAACTAAAATATTTCAGATTTTTTTTACACAATTATTTAGACATTATTGAAAAATCATAAATGGTTATGATCAAAAAATACTTACAATTACCTACACTATAGTTAATAATGTATCATCATGCGTTTTGAGCATTTTTATTGCTTACTTGAATGAACGTATACACTAAAGCACGTTTTGAATGAAATAAAACATATTTAGTTTTTTGTTTAAAAAAATTGATACGAGAAAAATCGATCTTTCTCATCGGAACCTCTCAGTACAGTTGCAAGCATTTTGGAACTTTAATTCTCGGCCGCTCCCGCTGGTCAATGGGTCACAAAGGCGTGCAATCAAATCAGACTACCAAAAAACACAAAATCATTAGCAAAATAGTTAGGTCTTTAAAAAGATGAATGCGCTTTTGGATATTACAGTCAGCTCTAATTTGTAGATTCAAGATGTGTTTAGGAGCCACGTTAAGTAAGAGAAAATATAGCATACAAGTTATAATTAATTAACTTTGATGTAAAAATTACTTGAATAAAATTATTGAATAATTAAAAATAGTGACGTAATAGACTGTTCGTCTCCCGTGTGCTTATTTGTCTAAACGACCCTAAGCAAATTTTACAGGAGGAAGAGGTTTTATTTCAATTTAACATTATGATAATTTGAGATGTTTAAGATGAAGCTATTTCCGTAAAGGTGAAGGTATCATTATTTTAAATAATTCGTAGATAAGTCAATAATTATCGTTTTTGATACTTTATTTTTAATTTAAAAGTGAAGCTTGAACATAAACTAAAATAGTTAAATGAAAAAAATTACTTTGTGTATCAAAAAATATTATTCATGTTATTATCCTGATGAAGAAACCATTGGTTTTGAAACATGTAGATATTATAACATGTGATTAGTGGTTTACACAAAGTAATTTGTTTCATTTAATTAATTAAAATGATGCCACAAAGTAATTTTACAAAAAAAAAAACTAAAATAGAAATAAAATAAAATAGAACTAAAATAGTTATAATATTCTAATTAATGTAGATAATATTAGCGAAAGTCTATTGAAAATCCTACGTCAACAGAAAAAGATTTTTTTATTTTTTATTTATTTTTTTTATTTTATTTTTTTATTTTTTTTTTATAATGTCTTGTATTTGTCTGCTCTATATGCCTTTTATAGTGAATACCTCACAAGAGTCCCAACTGCTCTCTTCTGGAGCCAGTGAGACTATGGCATCCCCAATTGTGTAGTATGTTGTGAGGCTGAAGGTAAGTGGGGAAGGGAAGGAGATGGGAAAGAGGAAGGTGGGAAAGTACCTGGCTATTCAGATCTAGTCACTAAACACGGTCAAAGCTATTATTAAGCAACGTTTCAATTCTGAATGGTGGTCTTACACCAGGGCGATACTGAGAGTATATGCCGCAAATATAACACATATTATTTTTATTCATTATGTAATTGTGAAATAACACAAATTAATCAAATAAAATTTATTTGCGCACGCCGGGTTCGAACCCGCGACCTTTCGAATGGGAGTCAAGTGTCTTACCACTCGACCACGGACGGTCGTCAAATAAAGATACGGATACATCTGGGATGTATCAGTATCTTTTTCTAATTTTTCTGTTTCGGATTTTCGATTTTCGACTTTCGCTTATATTACTTCATTAATTAAAATATTATAATTTGAGGTTTAACTCAATAAGTTAAAAAGTAAAAAAAAAAATAAAAAATAGTTGTTTGGACAATCAGACGACGTGTTGTATTTAGAAGAGATAGAACATCCATCGGAAATGTCCACGCGCTGGAAGGCCTTTGACGTTAGTTACTACCGAAAATGTCCTTAAAGTTCATAATATGGTATTGATGCGTCCAACAAATGTTTGATGTTTATTTCACAATTGAAAACATATATTTATATTCATTATTACACGTAAATATGCCAACGAAAAACCATACCTAATAACATGGTTGATGTTTCACTGTAATGTATATATATCTTATATTGATGCACCTATGACTACAGCAACACTGCAACTAATTATTATATATTACTATTTTCTTATATATAAATATCTACCTACCTAAAAGTTGGCAAAAGATTAAACATATTACGATAATGATTAGAAACACTTGAGCAAGTTTAGGATAAGAATCGACTAGAATCGATA
Source organism: Limnephilus auricula (assembly GCA_951813805.1). Classification (NCBI taxonomy): domain Eukaryota; kingdom Metazoa; phylum Arthropoda; class Insecta; order Trichoptera; family Limnephilidae; genus Limnephilus; species Limnephilus auricula. The sequence continues at coordinate 9,774,383 of OX638393.1, forward strand.
AGAGTAAGCCTAAATAAAATAAATATTTAATTCATTACTGTATTTCTTTGCAAACATGTTGACAATAGGTATCAGCTCGGATATTCCTAATAAGTATTTTCACAAACTGTGTGGACGATTTAATGTTTATTTTTCTGATTCTCACCACAATCCTAAAATATTTAACCTTAATATTTTTATTCATAATTATTGATTTGAAAAAACTACACACTCAGAAACGGTTCCAACTGGCTACAACATTTATTATAAGAAATAATTATCAGCCTAAAACACTCATCCACATTGAAAAGTCTTCGGAAAAAACACGAAACCGTGTCCTTCTGATGTCCGGTCAGGTGCTCTGATCCACTGAATTACGGCGGGTTACCTCTTACCAGCCAAATGATCAATATATACTAGTGTTTCATTCAACAACTACCGCTTATTACATTTTTTTCACCTGGAAACAACCAACATTTTTTTTTATATGAGAAAGGCATTGTAAGTGCTAAGTTTCCCCCTAGGTGGCGTCGAGACATCGAGACATATCATGTCTACATTTTTTGGTGAAGTTCTTTAACTCGTCAAATATTGATTATTTTTAATTGATAAACTAATGTTTGACAAGATTTTTATGCGTAGCACAATGGTAACGATTACTTATAATAATTATAGCATAAAAATCTTGTCTTAAACATTAGTTTATCAATTAAAAAAAATCAATAAACATCATTATAAAATGGGTAAAATAACACAAAACTGCGCTTTCAGGTTATTATTTTAATATTTTTGTCTTACCAGCTTACTAATTTTGGGCTTTTATGCTGGTGAAACTATATTTATTAGCACAGTGTTCAAAACAGTTACCGTGGTTACCTGTACACTATGTAAATATTAATGCTTTTAGGTTGTGTCATAAATATTGAATGTAGTACGAACATATATTTAAAAAAAAAAATGTTACAAAACACACAGCTACTTCATTTTAAAGTGGGTGATTTAGATTTCCTTAAGTTTAGTAATAAGTTACATAATATAATTAATATTTTGGTAAATGTTTACTACTCCGCTTACCGGATAATACGGAATTCGAATTTCGATACACGGATATGCACGGATAATACGGAGCGGAACATTTCCTTTGCCGCCATTTCTTTGGATTTGATATTTGCGATTTTTTTCAATCTAAATACGCACGAATTACTTAGTTTACCCAGCCTATGAACCTAATAACCTATTTTTTACACGTAAATAGTTGTATATTGTAGTAATTGAAGTTGTATAAGTCCCGTTTCACTTGGCCAAACTTGGCTGTCAAATACTTCGCGTAAGTGAAATAATCTTATAAAATTGAAATATAAAATGCATGTTTTTTCGTCTCCCCCGACATAAATACTCAATTTTCGTAATAATGAAGCAAAATCTAACTGTTTGAATAAAAAATATTCCGTTTTAACCAGTAGGCGGAGTATGAAACTATTAATAATATTTTTATGGTCTCGTACACTTTAACTGGTCAGAAAATGTCAATGGTCAGAAAAAAGTAATTTCAATTTCATATAATTTTGTCTATAATCTAAAGGTATGCTGCCATAAATATTACAGTGTATGATAGAATTTTTTATTATTTAAGAGCGATTGACCAGCGGCTGAGAATAAAAGTTTTAAAATGCTTGCAACTATACAGAGAGGTTCCAATTAAGGACACTTAGTCATTGTGAACTGTCACTTATTCGTTTGCGATCTGCAATCATGCTGGAGCACGATGAGAAGTTACCGATAGTTAGCCTATCAATCCAAAAGGTAACATTCGGATCTCGGCAGTCGCGACTTGGCAGTAGCGACCGGCTGCCGCGACCCATTATTACTGCTGTGCGGCGCTGCCAGAAGCATTCGGATAGCAGCGTCCACGGCCCGGGCAGCGACTGCCAACCGCAGTAGTCAAGCATAAATCAGTGCACTGTGATTATATCATTACACTATGTTGCCTCCATAATTTACTACGGGATGCTTAAGGTAACATTCGGATCTCGGCAGTCGCGACTTGGCAGTTGCGACCGGCTGCCGCGACCCATTATTACTGCTGTGCGGCGCTGCCAGAAGCATTCGGATAGCAGCGTCCACGGCCCGGGCAGCGACTGCCAACCGCAGTAGTCAAGCATAAATCAGTGCACTGTGATTATATCATTACACTATGTTGCCTCCATAATTTACTACGGGATGCTTAAGGTAACATTCGGATCTCGGCAGTCGCGACTTGGCAGTTGCGACCGGCTGCCGCGACCCATTATTACTGCTGTGCGGCGCTGCCAGAAGCATTCGGATAGCAGCGTCCACGGCCCGGGCAGCGACTGCCAACCGCAGTAGTCAAGCATAAATCAGTGCACTGTGATTATATCATTACACTATGTTGCCTCCATAATTTACTACGGGATGCTTAAGGTAACATTCGGATCTCGGCAGTCGCGACTTGGCAGTTGCGACCGGCTGCCGCGACCCATTATTACTGCTGTGCGGCGCTGCCAGAAGCATTCGGATAGCAGCGTCCACGGCCCGGGCAGCGACTGCCAACCGCAGTAGTCAAGCATAAATCAGTGCACTGTGATTATATAATTACACTATGTTGCCTCCATAATTTACTACGGGATGCTTAAGGTAACATTCGGATCTCGGCAGTCGCGACTTGGCAGTTGCGACCGGCTGCCGCGACCCATTATTACTGCTGTGCGGCGCTGCCAGAAGCATTCGGATAGCAGCGTCCACGGCCCGGGCAGCGACTGCCAACCGCAGTAGTCAAGCATAAATCAGTGCACTGTGATTATATCATTACACTATGTTGCCTCCATAATTTACTACGGGATGCTTAAGGTAACATTCGGATCTCGGCAGTCGCGACTTGGCAGTTGCGACCGGCTGCCGCGACCCATTATTACTGCTGTGCGGCGCTGCCAGAAGCATTCGGATAGCAGCGTCCACGGCCCGGGCAGCGACTGCCAACCGCAGTAGTCAAGCATAAATCAGTGCACTATGATTATATCATTACACTATGTTGCCTCCATAATTTACTACGGGATGCTTATTTAGAAAAAAATGGAATACCATATTATAGTTATAACGAAAACGAAATCAACAGAGAATATGTTTCCACTGGCACGTAGGGGTGGGTTTTTTGAACATAGACCGGTCAGTGGTTGAGTGGGCATCGCATTTGGGTCCCACCCAGGCGTTCCGTGTTCGATTCCTCGGCTAAGTCCTCCGTCACAACACAAGCAACATCTTTTGCTTAGTGTGGTGGTAGTAGGAGATTTTCAAATGTTGTTGGGTTATTCGTAACCCGGGAATGTTTGTCTTTCTTTTTTAAAAAAGAAGAAAAAAAAGATGGATTTCAACTCAGAGATATTCTTAAAGATTACTTTACCTCAGAAGCTGGAAAAGTCTCATGGCAAGAACAGTGGATCAATAGAATGAACTAGAGTAAGTATGAACTACCACGCACAGCAAGCTAGATTTGTGGGTTGAATGTTTATTTGTATTGATTCTGTAAAAATAAAAATACAAGGTACTTAATAAACCTTATCCTTATAGGTTTTGAGTCGAGAATCGTAAAGAGGTTGATTTTTAGCAATTAACTCTACTAGAAACTCGTCATTTTCAAGTGGGCAGCGCGACCATACTGCTACCGGAGCGGCTCGGCGTCGCTGCCAAGGTCGCGCGCAGGCCACGCCCCCCGGCCGCGCTGCACGGTCGCTTGTATCGGAAACTATTGCATACAAATCCCTACAAAGCGGTACGGCGCGACCACGGCTGCGGCTGCAGGGCCGCGGCTGCCGGGTCGCGACTGCCGAGATCCGAATGATACCTTTAGCGATCGAGTGGGGGCCTGATCTGAAAATACATACGGGTACATTTTAAGAATTTTTTCCTCGCCATCTAGAGCGTATAAAAATTAAAGGTTTTTCGTTTTACATTTGGCTGTACTGCATTTGCTCGCTATTTTTAATTAAAATTTAGCTACTCGTTCAGGCGGAAGCCACTTTAATAAATGTATTGAAAGATATTTTTTGAGTTCTTGACATATTTTTTTAATGTAAGCTTTGAATGTATTTTTTAATGGATGTGATGTGAGATCTTCAGCACCAAAAGTATTATCGTGATTTTGGGTTATTATGCCGTATTGGGCTACCTCCTGCTATAGCCAACCACTTTAGCATTAATCGATTACTGTTTTTTTTAGTTTTTTTTTACATTAGGTCCACACAGGAGAGCCCTGAGGAAAAATTTCCCTAAGGGCCTATGTCATCTTTGGGGATGCTGTGTGAGGGGTATTTTTAAGGAAAGGAAGGAGAGGAAGTTCTGGGAAAGAAAAAGGTATGAGGGTTGGGTAAGAATTTAGGGTTCAGTGCGTCTAGATCATCCGCTGCGAAGACCTAGATAAACCTTACCCCATGAACCCGGACACCCCTGCTAAGTCACCAAACGTAGCGAACCAATTGGGGTGACCTATGGCAGAGGTGTTGGTTATCTAATAAATGGTTCCCGGGGCGGCGGTACTCATTCCCGCCTCCCAAATTGATTTGATCATAAATTAAGCCACCCAGGTATTTACCAACTATGTTGCAATGATTGTCCATCGTTTTAAACAGGTAAGATAACCAAAAATGTAAATATTAGAAATACGGAACATTTAAGATGTTTTAATAACAATAATTTTTCGGAGTTTGCCAATCATCTTATTTCCTCCAATCATACTTTTAATAAGGACACATGGGTTAAAATTCTTCACCGTAATAATAAAAGCAAAAAATGAGGTAACTTGGAAGCACTTGAAATTTTTAAAAATCCCTAAATAATAACGCTAGTATATTGAATAACCAAATTAATTTATAGTTTAGTCCCTTTCTAGATATATTTCCAATGAACCGCTCTGTTATTGCCGGAATTCCCGCAATTACCCCTACCGCTTTGTTAACCTCCCGCTCAAAGACCTAAATTTTTTGCATATATCTGTCAATATTTGGTATCAAAGGTAAGTTTTAATATTATCCTGAAGAAGAAAGGGTTCTTCCGAAACCGGTAGAGTTAAATTAAAATTTAAAGTGGTCTACACGGAAAAAAATGTTATTCTAAAATACGATCTTTTTATTCATAAAAACGGTTAAAAACGGGACTGAAGTTCTTACGAACAAATTAACAGTGTTTCTATGTTTATTGGCGGGAAAATTTAATAATGGTACGCGTACGAAATTACGTATACCAATAAATTATTCTTACATTTTCCCGCCAATAAACATTGAAATACTGTTAATTTGTTCGTAAGAACTTCAGTCCCGTTTTTAACCGGTTTCACGAAAAAAATGATCGTATTTTAGAATAACATTTTTCTCCGTGTATTACTAACAAATTGATAAATTTTATTGTTAATATTTAAAAATTTTTAGTGTTTTAAAATTTATGTCTGGAAGGGAAGAATTACAATTGACCATACAATCAGCATTTAAAAAAAAAAAAATTATTATGTGTCAGGTTTTCATTTATTTTTCACAGGTGCAAAAATATGTTTGAAAGTATAAATTTGAATTATTGGCCTGAAAACTAAAACAATGCTATCCTACAAGCCGAATATGAAAATGTTTTTAAAATGTGGAATACGCACAAGAGTTTAAACTGCTCCCAACCATCTGGAACCAGTGAGGCTTAAGGTAATTCTGAGGAGAAGAAATGGGGAAGAGGAACGTGGGAGAGTACCCGGCTATTCCGATCTGGCCACCAAACCCGGCTAATGTGATTACGAGCAATGTTTCAATTATGAATGGTGGTCTTAAAATATCAAGGCGATACTGAGAGAATCTTCCACTCTGTAAAGTGACGCAAAACATCACTTCAAAATAATAAATTGTTAAATAACACAAACTATTCAAATAAAATTTTCACATCCACACATGGTTTCTAACACACCTTCTGACTCAAGTTAATTCACTTGATAGTGCCATGTCTTCCTGGGGAGCCCACGACTTCATCTACTATTCATTTCCGCGTCTTGTATTCGTCCGCTCTACATGCCTTTTATAGTGAATACCTCACAAGAGTCCCAACTGCTCCCGTCTGGAGCCAGTGAGACTATGGCATCCCCAATCGGGGTATGTTGTGAGGCTGAAGGTAAGTGGGGAAGGAAAGGAGACGAGGAAGAGGAAGGTGGGGAAGTACCTGGCTATTCAGATCTAGTCACTAAACAAAGTTTCAATTCTGAATGGTGGTCTTACACCAGGGCGATACTAAGAGTATCTTTCACTCTGGAACGTGCCGCAAATATGCTATATATTATTTTAAATAATTAATTGTAAAATAACACAAACCAATTAAATAAAAATGCCTAAACTATCTGAGCATCCCTATCTGAATATTATACATTACGCTTACATCAGCTTTGCATTTTTTTGGATCCCAACAATTTTAACACGGCCATACACGGTTTTACCTCATAGGGGTTTAGTTTCTTCAGCAATCCGTATGCTTATATTCTTCTTTTGCCAGTTCCATGCCTTATTTAAAAAAATACATTTAATATTATTATACCTATCTGGTTTCTCACCATCCTGTTCATAGCTTATCCATTAGATAAAGTTTGTTTTCGATTTACAATTTACGGGTTATTTATTTATTAAGTCGGAGTATAATTCGGTACACCTACGAATAGTGGCTATATATTGGATTAGTTGGCCGAATTATCTAACTATTGCGAGTGTTTTATTTTTAATAATATTCATTATAGTATGGATAAGCTAGTAGGAGGATGGTGAGAACCCCCCTACTACGATTTATTAATGATTATTACGAAAACTACTTATAGCAGTATGCAGTGGCGTGCACAGAGTTTTTGATCAGGGTAGGCAGTAGGAAAACCGCCGAAAGGATTCAAATAAATACATAAAAAAATTACCACAGATAACTAACTCCCTTCGTACAAGTTTTAGCTAAAATTTCCATATTTATCAGATAATTCACAACAAACTTTTTCGAACCGACAATTCGCATTGATGAAAGACAACTAATTGATAGAAATAGATAATAACAGATATCACTGATTGCTATTTGCTAATTTTGTTCCACAAAGTACTGCCAAATTCAAAACACACGTTTCTACTCAATATTCTGTGTGTTTTGTAAACATTGATATATTTATCTTGTATGAAGTTAGCTGCTATGTAGAATTAATTCCTGCTTAGGCCGCATCGGAGGGCACGCGTGTAGTTTCTAGTTACAGTTTATGCCGTATGATGTGGCGCTCGCGTTGTTTCAGTTGCACAGCTGCAACTTCGCGCTTATTTTCAAAAGTGTACATTTATTTATTTTTAGCAATAATTTATTAAATTATAATACATATTATTAACATGCTTATATTTTACAAATACGGTAGGGTAGGGTAGGCAGTGCTTATGTGCCTATATGGAGTGCACGCCCCTGGTAGTTGGTATTAAATAATAATTACACCCACAGAAAAGGATCGGGTTTGTAAATAAAAATTATTAATCTTTTATAAATTTTTTTGTGACTAATAAGAAAATATCAAGTTTTCATTATTTTTACATTTATTGTCGCAGAATTCTAATATTTTAATACATCCAAGGTTACATATACTAACTATGTGGTAATTATTCGCGATTTACATCCATCCGAACAACCAGTTCCTTTGGATAGGTGAGACAACACAAGCCGCCCTTTCTGGAAGATCACACTGCCTCGTTGTGGGGTTGAACTCCAGACCGTCTCCGCACAACCTGCTCACGGGGAAACCTTTGTCGCACTTCCAGAACCTGCTGCAGTTGTCTGGGTCGGGCCAGTAGACCTCTGTGTTCTGGCAGAAAGCAGCGCAATCGATAGCTAAAAAAAAATTCAGAGAAATTAGTTATTTATATATCAGTGATTATTATCAGATCCTCATGTAAAGTAATTAAATAAAAAATATTTTGAGTAATGTTAACAAATATTACTTGGAGGAGCTGTCGGTGCTTCAGTGGGAGCGTCGGTTGGAGCATCCGTTGGAGTATCTGTTGGTGCATCTGTTGGACCGTCTGTGGGAGCATCTGTGGGAGCATCTGTGGGAGCATCAGTTGGAGCATCTGTTGGTGCATCAGTTGGGGCATCAGTTGGAGCATCAGTAGGAGCTTCAGTTGGAGCGTCTGTGGGAGCATCAGTTGGTGCATCGGTTGGAGCATCTGTTGGTGCATCTGTGGGAGCGTCAGTTGGAGCATCTGTTGGTGCATCAGTAGGTGCATCAGTTGGGGCATCAGTTGGGGCGTCAGTTGGGGCGTCAGTGGGAGCATCAGTTGGTGCATCGGTTGGAGCATCTGTTGGTGCATCTGTGGGAGCGTCAGTTGGAGCATCTGTTGGTGCATCAGTAGGTGCATCAGTTGGGGCATCAGTTGGGGCATCAGTGGGAGCATCAGTTGGTGCGTCGGTTGGAGCATCTGTTGGTGCATCTGTGGGAGCATCAGTTGGGGCATCAGTGGGAGCATCAGTTGGTGCATCTGTAGGAGCATCTGTTGGTGCATCTGTGGGAGCGTCAGTTGGGGCATCAGTTGGGGCATCAGTTGGTGCATCAGTAGGAGCATCTGTTGGTGCATCTGTGGGAGCGTCAGTCGGGGCATCAGTTGGTGCATCGGTTGGAGAATCTGTTGGTGCGTCTGTGGGAGCGTCCGTTGGGGCATCAGTAGGGGCATCGGTTGGGGCTTCAGTTGGAGCTTGAGTGGGAGCAACGGTGGGCGCTACTGTTGCTTGTGACAGACCGCATCCTCCGGGTTTAGGCCAATCGCAATTCTAAAAAAAATAATCTCTTTTAGAAAAGAGTTTCATGCTTATTTGCAATATTAAATATATTGTTTGTAATTACTTACTCCAATGTCAGGATTGAATTCAGTTCCCTTGGCACATTTTTCTAAGTATAGGGTGCCTCTAGTGCAGTAGTAAAACAATGTGCAGTCATTTTCATGGGGCAATAAGGTCAACTCCTCTTGATCAACGGGGCAAACAGCTGTTGGAGCACTGGTTGGTGCATCCGTTGGTGTATCTGTTGGTGCGTCTGTGGGAGCATCAGTTGGGGCATCTGTTGGCGCATCAGTAGGAGCTTCAGTTGGAGCGTCTGTGGGAGCATCAGTTGGTGCATCGGTTGGAGCATCTGTTGGTGCATCTGTGGGAGCGTCAGTTGGAGCATCTGTTGGTGCATCAGTAGGTGCATCAGTTGGGGCATCAGTTGGGGCGTCAGTTGGGGCTTCAGTGGGAGCATCAGTTGGTGCATCGGTTGGAGCATCTGTTGGTGCATCTGTGGGAGCGTCAGTTGGAGCATCTGTTGGTGCATCAGTAGGTGCATCAGTTGGGGCATCAGTTGGGGCGTCAGTTGGGGCATCAGTTGGGGCATCAGTTGGAGCATCAGTGGGAGCATCAGTTGGTGCGTCGGTTGGAGCATCTGTTGGTGCATCTGTGGGAGCATCGGTTGGGGCGTCAGTGGGAGCATCAGTTGGTGCATCGGTGGGAGCATCTGTTGGTGCATCTGTAGGAGCATCAGTTGGGGCATCAGTGGGAGCATCAGTTGGTGCTTCGGTTGGAGCATCTGTGGGAGCATCTGTTGGAGCATCAGTGGGGGCATCCGTTGGTGCATCGGTAGGAGCATCTGTTGGTGCATCTGTGGGAGCATCAGTTGGTGCGTCTGTAGGAACTACGACGGGTGCTTCTGTTGCTGATGACAGACCGCAACCTCCGGGTTTGGGCCAGGTGCATTTCTAAAAAAACAATCGTCTTTTTGTCAGTTTATTTACACTTTCTTAATTATATTTAGAAATGTATTTCAGTTGGGTTAGATACAGTAACTTATACAAACAATAATTTTACCTTAGAATCTGCGTCGAATTCAGTTCCCGTTGCGCAAGTTTTTAAGTCCAAGATACCTTTCTGACAGTAGTAAAACTGTTTGCAGTCACTTTCATGGGGAAGCAGAATAAGGTAAATTTGATCTTCTGGGCAAACGGTTGCTCTTGATTCAAGACGAGCGACAGACCGTCCATCGACACTTCCTAGTGCCAGGACAGACAGGATCACAAAACTGTATCCTGGAAATAAACGAAACATCCTATTAATAACGCTTTGTCTCACAGTCCAGAAAGTTTGGTTTCAAACCAGTATCAGATGCTGCACTGAATAATTAAAATATTGTGGTTTACAATATATTTTTATATAGTGGTTTACACAAAGTAATTTGTTTCATTTAATCAAAACAAGTCCTTTAAGTAGTTCAGAACGGTATTATTTGAGTACAAGTTATTACAATTTGTTTAAAGTATTTTAACAAGTATGTGTATTCAAGGACGAGCTTACTAAGAAAGAAATGATTCATTGAATTACCTAGTAACATGGTTAATTATGCACTGTGATGATTATATGAATGTACGTATGATTATTACAACACTGCAACTAACGAAATGATATGATCCCATTTCCTTATATATAGACCAATTGGTAAAAGATTAAAATTATTATGATAATGATTAGAAGCGCTTGATTAAGCCTAGGCTAAGAATCGAAATGAGATAAGCCTAAATAAAGGATTATCTTAATTTATTACCTCTTAATTGTGTAAACACATTAAAATACCTGTGCCAAAATTCCCACTGGGGGAGCCTGAGACCAAAACACCCGAATATTATTTTTGAAGTTTCTATACGATATATAATTTTTTTATTTTATTTTTAATATATATTATTGAAATACATACATTTATAAGATTTACAGAAGAAAAACATATGGTTCATAAAACTAATAAAACTAACGAAACTACCCAATTCAATTCAAAAGAAATAAACAAATAAAGCATGATAACAAGTATATAGACAACGAATTTGAATAACAAAGGCAGTTACTAAATTAGATATACAGTATAATATCGCCCATGTGATATTCACGTATTAGTAATTCGTTTATCTATATATTATAATGAAATTTCTTTCTATTGTAAAAATGACGGAGTTGGTAACAAATAAACGATTAATAGAATTTTAATTAAATTAATATAATAATAACAATGTAAACTGGTGTATATCTGCATTTTTATGGAAAAATCGACTGATTTTGTGCGAGTGATCACGTGGCCGTGTGAGTTTAAGAAGACTCTTAATAATTGTGCAAATTTTTCGCAAATAGCATCCAATAGATTACATACATTCCTTAAGTACATTTTTTTCAATATCACAAACACAACTTTTATACTAGAAAGATACATAAAATAAAAATAAAAATTAGGATGCGATTACTCTACTCTCCGGGACAAACGTAACATATAATTTTTAATTATAATGGTACCACAAAATAAGTTTGCAGTATTTAAAGAAGTATAACACATGATTGATAAATGCTACAAACTGAAAACCTTGAAGTGGTTTGTCAAGGAAAAACCACCAACTGTAATGTATCATACATATAAATAATCGGTAGACGTTGGCGTTGACATTCTTAGTTAAATGGTTGTTTTTGGTGATAATGTGACCAAGGTTCCCCTCGTAAGACCAGCTTGAATCTTTTACACGCAAATTTAGTATTTTTGTATTTTATCTCTTACTTAATTATGAATTGACTGTCATTGACATTACCAGCCAAAATAATTGGTTCGTGGACTTTTACACCTGACTGAGACATTTTTATTTTTCTATGACTTGCCAAAGGTCAGGTGTGATACTCGCGATTAAACCTGAAAGTAAATTTAGAAATGAGTGATATTATGTTTGTTTATTCTCTTAGTCCAGTATCGAAATACGTCTCGGGTATTGTTGGAACGTGGTTTGTGAGAAATGATGTGATATTGGTCGAGTTTTGAAAATATTCTCAATGTGAATTTTTTGTAATGATATAGTTACGCGTAATACTTTTCAAATCGGCAAATAGCTATAGAATGTCTTGAGATATTTGGGCATCTGCCAAAAGTTTCGCTAACCAGGTAAAGTGACACTTCGAGGTTAATGGGAAAAGTTTCCCAGAAAACCGCTACAATTCAACAACTAACTTCCTCTCTGGTCTCTAGTTTGTGTCTTGAACTGTATCACATCTCAAGTGCTCTTCTAATGCGAAATCTTTTAGTGGCCTATAAAAGACAAAGTTGGACATGGTGATAATCGTTGTTTGATGTTTTCTTTATAAATATTTAAGGAAATAGTTTTATAGGTGTTTATTATTGCTATTTTCTAGAAAATTCATAAGCATGAATTACTTTTCAGAATTAAATAAAAATAAACATGAATTACTTTTCAGAATAGATTATGTATTATTATTATAGTTATTTGAGATACGTTTCTTAAGGCTATTAGCTATTTTTTTAACCATATCACTCATCTTGTAGACAAATCGATTATTTGGGGAGTAGCGCCATTACAGTTTTAAAATGTAACATCTAATAGTATAATGTAATAATAATGGTATGAGACATAAAATAAATAACAGGGCATACAGATAACAATAAAAATATTTGTTTTTATAAATAACTTTCATAAGTTTCAGAGGATGTATCATTATTTAAACTTATATGAAATACAAAGAGTTGGAGTGAAATATATGTTACAATAAATCATTATCTAAAATGAAATGAAATTTCTGCTATTTGAAATACTCATATTTCATTTGTTATTTTAGTTTTAGTTCTTGTTAGATAGGTATCCAGTGCAAATAATTTTACGATTTCTGAATTCTCGACAAATTAGTTCAAATTTTAAAAATGGCTTTTGAAATAATTTTATGTTATAAAACACATTTATAAAGGTAGGTACTTTATCACTAGTCTGAATTCTTCACACAAACGGTTCAAATTATGAAAATGACACTTAAATTCAAAGCAAATCCGAGTTCCAGAGTTCATTCAACCAGAGTTAGACAGGACAGGCACACATTTTTGATGATTTATTATATTAATATGATTATTTTATACCAAGAAAATGATAATCCTGTTGAGATATTTAAATAGTGGTTCGCATCATTGCGATGGATATAAATCTCATTGTTTTGAAGCTGTCACTATCGGAATAGATAATATAAATTTGTGTTATGAAGTATTTTTTGTAAATTTAGAGAATAGCTGTTGGGTGGCAAGAGTTCTGATTTTAGATTGGAGATATTTCAACGGAATGAGACAAAATATTAACATCCTTAGGTTCTGTATATTACCGTTGTAATTCCGTCCTTTAAATGAATGTTATAATATTACGTAATTGCCAATTTTATGGTCTCGTTCACTTTAGCCATTTAATGTTTATATATAAACCTTTTAATTTCACACGCCATTAATTATTTTATCTCCGAAGGTATGCTGGACAGTTAAAATATTTTGGTTAAACTTTTCAAGTATTCAAGCCGTTAAATTATTTACGGGAAAACTTTAATTACAGGCAACATTAAAAAATACCCCCTTTATATCGACCCACAATTCAACCAGGGACGCTAAATTCCTTAAAGGAAAGTACATTTTTAATTTTTTTAAATAATGACACAATATTAATGACCCCTTGAATCAAAGTTAGAAGTTTATCTAAAGATAATAAAATTGTTGTCTAGGTGGTTTACCTTGCAATCCATCACCAAATTTATGAGACTTTTGAAAAATATACCGAAAACGGTAAATTTTTCGATGTGTATTTTTACTTTCTGTATTTACTTTCTGCAATAAGGAATTGACACTAATATTGCTTATTCTCTTGAGATATTGTTTTGTTTGCAAATCTCTATTACCACTTTGCATAATAAGTATCATTTTATTAAATTAATACAAAACCAAGAAAAGGTAAATAGATTAATCGATAGAATCATATCTTTTCCCCAGTCCAATTTGATTTGTCACCGAGAATTAAAATTTTCAAACGAAATTTCCCGCAGTAAAATGGATTATCTACCATTAAATGATGAAATTTTAATTTGACATAAAATTAGTTATTGCGTACACATGTAATTTTTATGTTTGATTTCAATTAGTAATCACCAGACATTCATAAATCATGGTAGATATGTTGTTATTCGAAATTAATATATCAGATGGGAAATATATTAGGCCACTCAACTAAGACTTCAATAAGTTTGAGCATTTCTTTCCCAGGAGGCATTACAAAGCACGTTTAGTTTAATCGACATATAAAAAGTACCGAAAAATTAAATTACCTATTTAGGGACCTAGTGTGAGATGAAAAAATGTATACATTCACATTTTCTCAACATTAAATCCACACAGGAGGCCCTGATGGAAATTATTGTAATTATTAAAGTTGAAGGTTCTGTGTGGAGGGTTCTTTTTGAGAGAAATATGGGTCTTGAAGAGACCCATGTTCACTCCTGTGCCGACGGGATCAATGACGCTATTTCCTCTCAGCATCGTCCATTGTATACCCGTAGAATAAGGAGAATATACTCAATTATTATTTTTTTATAATTGATAAACTAATGTTTAAGAAAAGATTTTTTACGCGTAGCACAAAGGGTAACAATTATTATAAGCAATAAAAATGTAATAAATGTAATAATAATGCAAAAAATTTAGTAAAGGCAATAAATAGTTGGGCAATACCTTTATTAACGTACTCATTTGGTATAATTAAATGGTCTAATACAGATTTAGATAGCTTAGAACGATTAATTAGAACTACGTTAACAAAGTTTAATTGTTATCATCCAAATTCAGCTATAGAACGAATCAATTTACCTAGAAATTTAGGAGGTAGAGGTATAGTCAAAATAACTTCTTTAAAACAAAATCAGGTAGAAATGTTATGAAATTTTTTCCATAGAAAAGCTAATAGCTCAGAGCTTCATAAAATAATTTGCAAGGCAGACAGAAATATTTCACCTTTAAATTTATACGACGAGAATGCCAACATTTTTATAAATACCAACCAGGAATTATTAGATTCCTGGTCAAATAAAATTATTCACGCAAAACACTTCAATTATCTCAACCAAACGTATGTTGACAAACTTTCGTCAAACAAATGGTTGAGTATTGGAGAGTTGAGCGCAGAAATAGAAGGATTTATGCTTGCTATTCAAGATAGAGTCATAAATACCAAAAATTATAGGAAGCATATTATCAAAGATCCAAATCAAGTTGATGATTTATGTAGAAAATGTATGGCTTTTCCGGAAACTATAGAACACATTATATCAGGATGTTCTATATTAGCGCCGTCTGAGTATACATTTAGGCACAATCAGGTTTTAAAAATAATTCACCAAAGTTTGGTAATTAAACATAACTTGATTGAATGTCATAATATAGTACCATATTATGAATACGAATCAAATTCATTTTTAGAAAATAATTTCTTTAAAATTTACTATGATAAAACTATACTAACAGACAGACCAATTGGTCATAATAGACCTGATATAGTTTTACATGACAAAATTAAAAAAATAACTTATATTATTGATGTAGCTATTCCAAATTCCTGTAATATTAAAAAATCGGTTTCTGAAAAAATAAGAAAATATACAGATTTAGGAAATGAAATTAAAAGAATTTGGCATTCTCAGACTATAAAAATATTACCTTTTGTTATTTCGGCTACTGGCATTATACCTAGCTCTCTTATTAAAAATTTAGGCATATTAGATTTGTCAAAGAATTTGTATATAAAAATGCAAAAATCAGTTATTTTAAATACATGTAGAATTACGAAAGATTTTTTAAATATTTATATTGAGGGATCAGTAGTATTTATCGGTCAAATTAGGAATTCCACAGAGCCGAACCCTCTGATATGAAAATATCTGGAGACGGTGAATTATATTCCCATTTAATAGTTTGGTAGATTAACGTGTTATTCTTGTATTGTTTTGTATTAATTATACTTATATAATACACTTGCATAACGTGAATTTACTAGATGATCATTTATATGGAAAAGTGTATGAAAGGGTTTAGTTTTTCATATGGGAAAAACTAAACCCGTTCCTGTAAATCTGGTGAATATTAGTAAATAAATAAAATAGTAAATACGAGTGTACAATGTCAGTATTTGGAAATTTTATTTATGTACCAGAAAGTAGTATGAAACTCTGAGTACTCTACTCCTTCATTTGAACGGATTGAACACTTTTTTAGGTATTCTGATGGATTGATGAAACCTATTGTAGATATTATAATATTGTTTCAGCGTTTTTTACGCCAAAATCAACAAACAATTTCACTCTTGAGCGATTCATTAATTTGACATAGGAACTTCTAGCATTAAGACCAAAGTATCAATATATATGTATAAAATATATAACTTATTTTGTCTGATATTATTAAACATGAAATAAAACCCCCTTACAATTAACGTGTATTTAATTTTCCACAATTGATAACAAGCATTTACTTTACATGTAGTTGTGTAAAATTTAGTCATTTGTTAGTAAGGCCAACTAGTCTCATTTTATCTACCTTTAAAGCAGCAACAATTAAATAATCAGAACAATAATTCTATTATAAAAAAGATAATAATTAAAAAATTCAAATTCCTGTAATATTGAAAAATCTGTTTTTGAAAAAATAAGAAAACATACAGATTAAGGAAATGAGATTAAAAGAATTCGGCTTTCTCAGACTATAAAAATATTACCATTTATTATTTCGGCTACTGGTATTATACCTACCTAGCTCTCTCTCATTAAAAATTTAGGCGTATTAGATTTGTCAAAGAATTTATATATAAACATGCAAAAATTAGTCATTTTAAATACATGTAGGATTACGAAAGATTTTTTAAATATTTATATTGATAGCTCAGTAGGATTTATCGGTCCAATTAGCAGTTTCACCGAGCCGAACCCTCTGATATGAAAATATCTGGAGTCGGTGAATTATTTTCCCATTTGGTACTCTGGTAGGTTAACATGTTGTTCTTGTATTGTTTTGTATTAATTATACTTATATAATACATTACATAACGTGGATTTACTAGATGATCATTTGTGGAAAAGTGTGTGAAAGGGTTTAGTTTTTCCTGTGGGGATAAATTAACTCGGACATAAAGTCTGGTGACAAAAAATAATAACAGTACCTAGGTACAAAAAATTATTGTGTTACTGTTCATTGTGATCATTGCCGGTTTTTGTTCTGGTGAAGTTACAATAATTGGGTCGCAACTTTAACTATAATTTCAAATAAAGTCGTGCACATAAGATTAAAAAATATGTAAAATTTTTAAACAAATGTGATTTTATGTAAAAAATATAATGCATTGTTTTTTTTATTATTTTTGAGTACCTACATACAGATAATTAAATATATAATACTTGTAAAATTATGAGGAAACAATTTGAAACTGCAAAACAGTTGGTAATGTTTTATCCTAATTTTGTATGCAATTGGCTTTACGGTTATTATGTTAAAACACACTGGTAAACACTCTTTTAAATAATCCAGAGATATTTCTAGAGATAAAGCCATGCTAGCTTTGCTCTTTTTTATGTAGAAGCCAACAACACTATTGCAGCAAATAACTCAACAATTAATTACTCGCACAATCACAACTTATATCTACCAAGATTTTTTTTAAACTTTGACACTTTTCATGGTTTCTTGCCAACTTTAGACTTTATAATTTATTAATTTTTTTAGCGTGATATAAAATTTTAAAAATACTTCCACTTCACTTTTCAGTAAACTTTTACAGTCAATTACAATTAATGGGTATATAATATTACTCGTACAAACCCGCTTAATCACAGGAGACCATATTTGTCCCAGCTCACATAGGTCTCACAGAAATTGTTTTTTCTCCCTTACTATCATAGTCAGAAATGTAATCTAAACGGTATTGGAAAGAAAAAACAACAAACCATATATTCAAATCTAAAAGAAAACAACAAAAAAATTAAAATTTACCCCTTTCTGAAATCAAAGTTTCCGATAGCAATAGCAAAAAAAATTATGGAACTTTGTGAATTTTTTAAGAATTTTTTTTACATGAAACGAAAAAAAGTGAGGTGACAGCAAGGTTTATAATTTATTTATCTAATGAAATAAGTATGTGTTTTATTTTTTTTCATTATCAGTAATTTTAGTTAGAAAAAAAAGTAAAGTGAGCCATTTTGAACACTTTTTAAAGTTTTCACAAAAAAAAATTATTTAAAAAAATACATAGTAATTTTTAATATAGAAATTTGATAGCCTATTTCATCATCTTTCGAAAACAATTTTTAGTTTTCGAATACGTTAACAAATGTTCCTTTATTTTGGATTTTATTGCAAAGCGGGAATATTTTTAGCCTCTGACAAAATACGCCAATTTTTTTAAGGGTTAATTAGTAAAGTTTTACAATCCGTTCACATCTCATGCGAAATTACCCAATGGTGTTCTAAGGACTTACGTAATTTTATTTATTTATTATTTATTAACGCCCTAGTAGGCTTATACGTGAAAATTGTACAAATTAAACACAGTAATTGTAAGAAAACAACACATATGAATAATAAAATTTAGTGCTAAATTAACAAAATACTAATACGATTAATCACTATAATGTAAGCCTGAAAAAGTAAGTAAAAGAAAGAACTAACTAACTAACCATGACGCCGTTTTCCGCAAAAGTAGGCAGAGAGGACAAACCGCCAAACAACTCAGTCTTGGCACACACTCCTTGCCTCATTCACATTCATACATCTTCTCATACATATTATTATTTTTTCATTGTTTTTTATTTCTTGCTAGAGCAATCCCGATGAGTTACAAAACTCATTTTAGGACAGGAGGAACTTACAATTCATAGGTAGGAGGTAGTAGTTACATGCTATTATTCTGACTCTTGACATGGCCCGACTCAAGTATCTGATTCACTTGATCGTGCCACGCCTTTCTTGGGCGTCCTCGGCTTCTTTTACCACTCACATTCGCGTCATAAATTCTCTTTACACTCCTTTCTTCATTCATTCGCTCAACATGCCCAAACCATCTCAGAATTATTTCTTAATCTTACTTATTACGCTCACATCAGCCTTGCATTCTTTTTGGATCTCCACATTCCTCACACGATCATACAGGGTTTTACCACACATACGCCTCAGGGATCTGATTTCTACAGCATTCAGTCTACCTTCATCCTTTCTCTGCCAGTTCCATGCTATATCCATAAAAGAAAGAATAAGATGAATAAGTAAGTGTGTGCGTATACTCACCATATTAATTGCGTGTGTTACAAACCAATAAAACAGAATACATTAGAATGGGTCATTTACTCGTAATAGAACATTATAGCAGAGATTTAAAAAAAAAAGTTGCATATAAAAAAAACTAATACAATTTAGCAAACACACATATATACATGTAAAATAAATAATAAGATCTGAAATAAAACAAAGTGTAATGTATAAAAGCTAGTTGGTATGTAAAGGCATACAATTATAAGTGTATATTTTAGAAAACAAGAGAAAATAATGATATAATTTACTCGTCAGGTTTATAAAAAAAATAAAAGTTAATTATTTGCCGATAGAATCGAAATTCGTTCCCTATTGAAACCTGCAAAAATGTAAACACTAAATTTATCTATTAGTTCGCAGTGTTTATTCGCAAGGCTATGAATTCTAGGAATTGAGGAACAAATAGAATAATTTTTATAACGCACCAGACTTTTTGGTCCGGGTTTAGTTTTTTCCCATAGGAAAAACTGAACCCTTTCACACACTTTTCCATATAAATGATCATCTAGTAAATCCACGCTACGCAAGTGTATTATACAAGTATAATTAATTCAAAACAATACAAGAACAACATGTTAACCTAACAGACTATTAAATGGGAAAATAATTCACCGACTCCAGATATTTTCATATCAGAGGGTTCGGCTCGGTGGAATTCCTAATTTGACCGATAAATCCTACTGATCCGTCAATATAATTATTTAAAAAATCTTTTGTAATCCTACATGTATTTAAAATGACTGTTTTTTGCTTTTTTATATACAAATTCTTTGACAAATCTAATACGCCTAAATTTTTAATGAGTGAGCTAAGTATAATGCCAGTAGCCGAAATAACAAATGGTAATATTTTTATAGTCTGAGATGCCAAATTCTTTTAATTTCATTTCCTAAATCTGTATACTTTCTTATTTTTTAGGTTATTATTAAATTTGATAGGTAATATAACCTTCTTATAATTTAATTTAATTTACACAATACATATATCCTAATTTATTGTTGTCATAATAAACAAATTATAATATTGTATGCTTATGTATGTCATAATAAACAAATGGTGCGCAAATATATGCTAATATAGTAAGACCCTTATTATTCTTTTTAAATAAATTATATGGTTTTTCTACTCGGAGTAAGTATTTTAAGATTACCAATATAAAACTCGTTTCAACACTCTGGAATCTTTCCAATGACACTTGAATACTTGCACAATTGGGATTCATTCCGTTGAAGAGGATTTCAAAGGCAATAATATAATCCCATGAAAAATGGTCAGAGGGTGTAGAAGAAATGACGGTAGCACGATTCCAATATTAAATTTCTATGGTCACCATTAAAATACTCACATCTGAAAAATCGTTTTTATCTTCACCATTTCTGGAAAAGTTGAGATTTGACATAGATTGGGATCATGAAAGCAGTGTTATGAACTGTATTACACAATTTGTGGTGAGAAATAAAACAGTTTTTGAGGGATTTCATGTTTAATTTACTGAAAAAGAGCATTGGTTTTAATGGTTTATAGTTAAGATGGTTACGGGTTTAATAATAATTAGGTTTGGATCATTTCTGTAGTGCCGTTTTCGTGAGAACATCACGTCAAGAGCTCTTTACAACTTAATTTGTTCATTTAACACATATTCTAATCCTTAAGATTGATAACTAGTGACTTACAACTATTCATATGTTTATGACCGCCATACATGACTAAACTATCGTAATACTAGAGATTTACGGTTAACATACTTATTTACATTTATAAACACATTTTCATGATTACTATCCGTGCTGTCCAATGAATGATAAGTTCTAAAAAATATTGAAAAAAAAAGTTTACGCATTACAAATTATTGTAAGATTAAAGTGGGTAGTCAAGGAGATAAATTCGGTCTTAGCAATTGCTTTGGACTGGGTATGAAATACTACTGAAAAAAATAGGTCATTACTACGAATGCGATAATTTAAAAAAAGTGAATCTTTGGTTTTGCTCTGAAATCAGGTGAGAGAGTTGTCGATTGATCGCAAATATTAGGTCATTACATATGAAATTGGTGTTTTGCCGTACTGGCAACTTTGATCTCAAATATCTTCTCTTTGGTTAAGAATTCCAAATTCAAATTTATGCAGCTATTTACTCATGTATTTGTGTTTCGAAAATTATAATTCATTTGTTTTTTCCTGAATTGTTTTTTTTCTTTGCGTCACTTAGTTTACAAAATGGAAAACTTGAAATATCGCGTTATTTACGAGTACGAGTTCCACCGTGGCACCAGTGCTGCAGAAACGGCTCGAAGGATTAATGATAAACACAGTGCGTTTTTGGTTCCAACGTTTTCGTTCTGGAAATTTCTACCTGCAGAACAAGCCCAGTGGACGGCCGGAGACGAAAGTTGATAATGAAGAATTGAAAGCTATTGTGGAAGCGTATCCATCGCAAACCAGGTCCGAGTTAGCTACAGGCTGCGGTGTTAGTGATAAAACTGTTTTAATCCACTTGTAGCACATTAGGAAGGTGAAAAAGCTTGAAAGGTGGGTACCTCACGAATTGAGTGAAGCAAATCAACAAACGCGCGTTGACTGCTGCGCTGCATTACTCAACCGGCACAATAATGAAGGGACTTTAAATCGAATCATTACCTGTGATGAAAAGTGGATCCTGTATGATAATCGGAAGCGCTCATCGCAATGGCTGAACCCTTCCGAACCAGCAAAACCATGCCACAAGCGAAAATTGACTCTAAAAAAGTTACTTGTGAGCGTTTGGTGACGCAAAGAAAAAAACAATTAAGGAAAAAACTAATGAATCATAATTTTCGAAACACAAGTACACGAGTAAATAGCTGTATAAATTAGAATTTGGAATTCCTAACCAAAGAGAAGATATTTGAGATCAAAGTTGCCAGTACGGCAAAACACCAATTTCATATGTAATGACCTAATATTAAGGGAGGTTATTCGAAGCTGTTGGGTTTGATTTACCAGGGAATTACAAAAAAAAATTGCCATGATGGATAAATTTGATTTCTCTTCTATAAATACTATTATTTGAATACCTAGTTATCCTCTTTCCTTAGGCTATCGTATTTCGGGAGCATGTTATTAACCTTTGAATTAGAAAATAATTATAATATTTTAATTAATGAAGATAATATTAGCGAAAGTCAATCGAAAATCCGAAACAGAAAAATCAGCGCAGTTGGATAGCGCGTTGGCCCGGATTGCCGGAGGACCTGGGTTCGAGTCCCAGATGTATCCGTATCTTTTTCTGATTTTTCTGTTTCGGATTTTCGATTGACTTTCGCTAATATTATCTTCATTAATTAAAATATTATAATTTGAGGTTTAACTCTTTAAGTTAAAAAGTTAAAAATAAAAATTGAAAATAATTGTTGTAAAAAAAGGATTCAAGTGAAGGTAATACTTTGCTATCATTAAAAAAAAACATTAAAACTCTGCTATTTATTGAATGGGGAATTTAGGTGGAGGGCTTCGTGGGAGGGGGGACGAAGGAGTGGGGAAGGCGGAGAAGGTGGAAGCGGAACGCAGGGGGGGTAGGTTTGCAGAAAGATGTGAGCGGGAGAGGGAAGAGTGGAGGGGGAACGCAAAGAAGGTGAAAGGCGATCGTGGAAGGGGAAGGGGACGCGGGAGGGGAAGAGGAACAGGAGGTTGAAGAGGAACGGGGACGATTGGGAAATGACACGAAGGGAGAAACCATTTATTTATTTAAGTGGCGTTGCAACGCATGCACAAGTAGATACGTGAAACACGGAGGATAAAAATCAATTATTAGTAAATACATACTAGCACATATATACATACATGTATACATATGCAAAGTACAAACGCACAAACATATCCCCGTATTATAGAGCCAATGCATTAGTAGGTGAATGATTTGCAATGCAATTTTTATTTTATAATCGAGTCATTCTTGAAGTTGGTTTGAAAAAAAAATATGTATTATATATAATAAGTATGGATCCAAAATGTTTCAAGGTTTCTTGTGAATTTAAGCCCTTGATTTTAAGATTAATTAAAGATGAATCGTAAATGTTGCATATGATTTTAAACAGAGAGATTATATCTGATATGTGTCTTCTTGAGTGAGACTTCTCTAACGTGAGTAAGTCTTTTAGCATAGTTACTTAGATTCCGATGTACTTCAAATTTGTAAGTTTGGATTCTTTTATATTTTTTTTTAACTGACTCCACTGTACTGCTTTAAATTTTAAGCGCGGAGCCGTACTCCTGTGTGGGATTCACAAATAAAATTGTAATAACTAAGTAAGGTATTACAAGGGCGGAATACTCAGAAATAATATTATTCATGAATAAACCGCATAGGAGTTAATGTTTTAAGATATTATGTTTCACGAAACTAATATGTGACCGATGGATAAACCGAGAAAAAATACAAATTCAGAACAAATTTCATAAGATTTTAAAATGTGTTACTTGAAACTAGTCCACATTTTACAACTTTAAGCGCGTTTATTTCACATAGAATGACATTTTGGGCGTAAGCCACATCTCAGATGACCGCCACAATTATAACGGTATTCGTGTTATTCTTTTCCTAGGGTATCTTTAAAAAGCGGAAAATACGTACATTTTTGGAGGCTGGTGTGGTCAAAATTGTTTCCGCTGTGGAAGGAAGCCGTGGGAAATCCAGTTTCAAATTCCATGCATTATTACCGCTTTTACAGGGCGGGATGTCAAAGGCTTGCATAGGTGCCTGCCTTTAAAGTATGTTTACTTGAAATTTTGAACCTTTGAAAGTGTTAAAGACGAAATATTAATTAAAAAAGAATACCGTTTTATGATGTATCCCAGCTCGGACAATTTTAATTGAAGCCAAAATATATTTTCTCATTCAAAATGTATAGCAAATATCTAGTAATGATGTGAGCCATTTCATTGATTTGTTTTTTAAATTCTAGACATAAAAATATGATTTTTCATGTTCTCAGAGGAAATATAGAAAAATTTTATGACTTCACAGCAATAATGAAAAATAATGTTGTCCTTTTTTTACGCACCAGATTTTCAATCTAGTAAATCCACGTTATGCAAGTGTATTATATAAGTATAATTAATACAAAACAATACAAGAACAACATGTTAACCTACCAGACTATTAAATGGGAGAATAATTCACCGACTCCAGATATTTTCATATCATAGGGTTCGGCTCTGTGGAATTCCTAATTGGACCGATAAATCCTACAGATCCCTCAATATAAATATTAAAAAAATCTTTCGTAATCCTACATGTATTTAAAATGACTGATTTTTGCATTATTATATACAAATTCTTTGACAAATCTAATAAGGCTTAATTTTTTAATGAGGGGGCCAGGTATATTGCCAGTAGCCGAAATAACAAATGGTAATATTTTTATAGTCTGAGAATGCCAAATTCTTTTAATTTCATTTCCTAAATCTGTATACTTTCTCATTTTTTCAGAAACAGATTTTTCAATATTATATTATTAATTATTATTATTATTAATTCCAATTACTTTTATAATTATTAATGGCACATTGTTGTTAGTAAAATGAAAAGGATTAAAAATTTTCCCTTTGTTTTTAATCTATTGATATAACATCGCTTTTTGCAATATGGTGGGGTGATCAAAGATACACATTTGGCATATTTAACTTTAATCCCATCGGTTGTAAAATTAATTACTATTAACATATTTAAATTTTGAAGCTTATCCGAAACAAAGTATTTCAATACATCTATTGTTTAGAATCGGGTTATCAAGAGCTCAAAGTCTCTCGAATATTTCATTACAAGTGGTATTGTCGTTAACATCAATCCAAGTTTATTATATTCCCCACTACTAATTAAAATGAGGTAGCAAATAATGAGCAAACCAACAATAGTGCCATAAATAATATGATTAAATTAATTACAAATAAAATTACTACGCGGATTATCCTCTTCTTATCGTAATTATTGCGGACTTCTTGCAAGTGAATAGTAATTTGTTTGTGACGCAAATGCTTCAGAAGACCTCAAAAATAACTTGTCTGAACTATAATCATTATCTGGTATATTGATTTGTCGTATTTTTCTGAAGTGCTTAGAAATGAAGTAGCATTTAATTTTAATGTGAATTTGGTTTTCTTCATCGAAAATATGCAGATGAAGTGGCTTGAACCTAGTTTGCTGGAAGAGCAAATCCCAGAGGAAATTGGCACCTCAGACTTACTTGGTGAAAACAGGTCGAGAGGCTGTGCGAGGAGAGACTGTGCCAGAGATGGACTGAGGCCAAATGATGTACTTGGTCGATGACTGAGGCCGCTGAAGTAGCACAGGACAGGGGTATTTGAAGGCGCCTTGTCGAAGCGATGGGTCCCCGAACCGACAAGGACAAGGGATTATATTTATTATTGATTCCAAAAAGACTAAAGCCAGAAAATTACCTCTATAATTACATTAATGTGACTGTGTCAACAACGTTTATAAACTGTCAATATAAACATATTATTATTACAAAAATTAACAAATTGCAAAACTGTCAATTTCCCATTTGTAACCTTGCCATTTTATAAGATATAGAACAAGAAAGAAGTAAGCATTTTCCGGAAACATGATATCTGTCGGTTCTATCATAGATTATTTTAAAGCGTATCATTGTTATTGGGGGATTAATTTTATTTCAGTAGTTTTCCTATAGTTTTATTATTACATAAAGATTTGATTCTACAATGATCCAATACACTTTTTGATTCGAGTGATTATGTCATCGAGAACATTATGAAAAAACCCGGATGTTAATATCATAAATCTCTTGAACAATAAATCATTGCATTTCCTGACTGTTACTTTGTGGATTTGTCGTACATATTTGAAGTTTAAATTCCATATCTGTCCGCATTTTTTCAGGCTTATTAATATGGATTTTAATTTTATTTCTAAGGCTTCCAAGTTATCCAACCGTTTTCATGCGTAACTATTATGAAAAATAGTTATCCGTGTATTTTTTCAAAACTATGATTATATGCAATGATATAAATAGCAATATCGGAAAAAAATATTATTAAATGTTCTTTGATTCTAATGTCGAAATTATGAGTTACTTTCGCGATATACTCGTAATTGAATAAATGATTTCCTTAACAATAATGGTTCCATTGTCAGTAAACAAAATTTATTAATATTAATAATAATATTGAAAAATCTGTTTCTGAATAAACAAGAAAATATACAGATTTAGGAAATGAGATTAAAAGAATTTGGTATTCTCAGACTATAAAAATATTACCAATTATTATTTCGGCTACTGGCATTATACCTCTAGCCCTCTCATTAATAATTTAGGCGTATTAGATTTATCAAAGAATTTATACATAAAAATGTAAAAATCAGTCATTTTAAATACATGTAGGATTACGAAAGATTTTTGAAATATTTATATTGAGGGATCAGTAGGATTTATCGATCCAGTTAGGAGTTCTACAGAGCCAGAACCAGAACCCTCTGATAAATTTTTTTTATTTTTTATTTTTTCTCTTACCTTTGTAATGTCACTACTCCCCAATTCAAACACGAGAAATGTTTTCTTTATTGAATTGGGTAGATTCGTTAACAAACTATTTTTATTGTAATTAGCTTTTAAGACTTATGATTTTCTTTTGTAAATATATGTACCTATTTATTTCAAATAAAAAAAATAAAAATAAAATATCTGGAGTCGGTGAATTATTTTACCATTTGGTCTCTGGTGGGCTGACGTGTTGTTCTTGTATTGTTTTGTATTTATTATACTTAAATAGCACAATTACATAGCATTGATTTACTAGATGATCATTTGTGGAAAAGTGTGTGGAAGGGTTAAGTTTTTCCAGTGGGGAAGATTTAACCCGGACATAAAATCTGGTGACAAAAATAAAATATTAATCATTTAATTAAAACACATTATATTATCATAACCTATCTGACACATTTCCCTTCACTCTTCGTTCTATCTTCTCCCCCCACTCTTCCCCAATCCATAGTCACGCCCCACTCCCATCACAACATTTATCAGTTTCGCTGGCTGTTCAGATTTGGTCGCTATCATAGCTAAAGCCTTTCAAGCAAGCATATAATATAAATTTTAGCCTATTTAGAAAATTCATATTTCTATTAGAAAAACTCTTTTTTTAACTTTTGAAGGTTATTCATTTAAAAAAAAAAATAGATTATTATTGTTATCTTCTCCTTCAATGATATATTTAGAAAATGTTGACGACGCTCAAAAAGTGACGATAACATGATTTTTTTCTGGCTATTCAGATGTGGCTAACCTACTACATCTGAAGCCTTTCGAGGAAGCCATTGCCAAATTCAATCGGTCACTAGGATAAACGAATCTTCCAATCTGGAATCAGAAATGAGGAGGTAAAGTTTCGTAAATTATTTTATTTAAAAAAAAAACCCGTAATTAAAAATGAAGTGCCGAAATCTTTGTTTACCGCTCCACCACGGAGGTCGTCATTGTAATTTACATTCTGTTTAAAATTATACTGCCATATTATATTGTCACGTTTCTTTGTGGCTTACTGAACAATGGCTTATTCTATTGGTGTTATCTGTCGGATCTGAAAGTCTAAATTGGTTTTTCGTATACAGCGAGTAACTAGTGCGGGATGCCCGGAGCGCAGAAGGGAATAGAGGAAATTCCGTCATAATTTATCACCACCGTGACACCTCCCTCGATGATCGTCTCCACTTCATTCTTTACTGCCAAATCTGAGACACCTGCGTCTGGGTAATCCCTCAACTTGACAAGCTCAGATAAATCATGTCGCAGCGCCAAACGGAGCCACCTATTGACGATAAAGTACGCAATTTGACTGTAATTTTACACACGAAAGTTTAAAACGAAAGCTAACGTTATAACGCTGAAGAAATTGTAGAACTTTGCGAGATGATTTCATCAACACGTGGTAGCATTTTAAACGTTGTATAAATAATATTTTCTACTACAAATTTCGGTAATGAAAAAAATGTTTACCACTTAAGGGGAATATTATGATGATAAAACTTTTATTGGTTTATTTTTTAGAATTAAACAACAGATTGTGAGACGCATAATCAACCAAATTATGAATAGACATACCTATATAAAGTTTGGAAATGTTGAATCGTGCGTTCCAAACGATGTTAGTACTAGTACTAGGAAAGCAACCCTTCGAACGGAATCTTCAGCAGCCTCTCAAAATCTATGCGTAATCCCAAAACCAATTTCGGAGATCGGAGTTTTGCACTAACAGCTTGGAACTAACTCCCTTGATATTTGCGAAAGATCGAAAGCTCATCTAAGTTCAAAGTTAAAGACTCACCTTTTTAAATTATCTTATCCAGAAAAAAATTATCTTATTTTTATTTGAATTTCGTAGGGAACTTTTTTTTTTTTTTTACGCACCAGACTTTTAGGTTCGGGTTTAGTTTTTCCCATAGGAAAAACTAAACCCTTTCACACACTTTTCCATATAAATGATCATGCAAGTGTACTATATAATTATACTTAATACAAAACAATACAAGAACAACATGTTAACCTACCAGACTATTAAATAGGAAAATAATTCACCGACTCCAGATATTTTCATATCAGAGGGTTCGGCTCGGTGGAATTCCTAATTTGACCGATAAATTCTACTGATCCCTCAATATAAATATTTAAATAATCTTTTGTAATCCTACATGTATTTTAAATGACTGATTTTTGCATTTTTATGTACAAATTCTTTGACAAATAATCTAATATGCCTAAATTTTTTATGAGAGACCTAGGTATAATGCCAGTAGCCGAAATAACAAAAAGTAATATTTTTATAGTCTAATTCTTAATATTTTTAATAGTCTAATTCTAATTCTTAATTAATATGACAAATTCTTTAAATTTCATTTCCCAAATCTGTATACTTTCTTATTTTCTCAGAATTAGATTTTTCAATATTACAGGAATTTGGAATAGCTACATCAATGATGTAATGAGTTATTATTACCTACATAATTATATTTGTTTTCTTTGGCTCAGTTCTGAGAGTTTGCTCTATTAAATGAGGGATGTCAGTTAGAGATTTAATAATATTTTTTACATTAATTACTAAACACTCTTCTGTATGATAGTTAAGATATTTGAAGTAAGTAGTTTAGATTCAGAAGTAAAATATGAATTAGAAGCCATATGATAGAATGGTATTATGCCTAATTTTGATTATTCTGATTGACAGTGTGTTATTATAGCCTTATTATAACTATATTCCGTGCAGTTGAACACATCTACTACTTCTGAGAAAGCATTGCTAAATGCATACAATCTAGGTACAAACTGAGTATCTAAATGACTCAGTCCTGATATTGTTGTTGCAATTAAAAAGAGTTTTGGATCGAGTAGTTCTGGAAGGTAATTAGGCTTAATACATCAGGGCTATCTATAATACTATAAACAATTTTAAAAATTAAAGTCAAGTCAGAAATAAGTCTTCTAACTCAGAGTTTTAGTAAGTTTAATTCTTTCACCAAATGATTGTAATTTATTGATTCTATAGGTAGACCGAGTTTATAGTTAATGAATCTTAGGAATTTATGCTAATTTTTTCAATGGATGTGTGGAAAATGACCGTATTTCAATACTCAGTCCAAGGGATTTACTGGATCGTTTTATCTTTCTCCTAGGCTACCCACTTCAAGGTTATGACAATTTGTTATGTGTTAATTTAAAAATATATATATAATTTTTAAAACATGCAACTGACAGCACATTTACAATATGTGTTTGTAAATGTAAATTATTAAATTAAGGCTCAGGTTTTACGGTAACATTTTGGAAATCTAGCGTTATGAAATTATTTCCTATACCATTTATCCGATTGTGATGAAACTCTGGTGAGTTGTTATGTGCACACCCGCCAATGTTTCTATAAATAATAGTGAGCTCTAGCGTCATGAAATTTGTTAAAAAATACATAAAAAATTAATGTTTCTTTGTTTGTCCCTTATTCGGTACCTAAAGCATTCATCTGAGTGCGATGAAACTTTGGCGGATTTTTCGTGTACGTGTACATGCCCTTGAAGGTTTCTATATATATTATAGTGCAAGTGAGCTCTAGCGTTATGAATTTATTTCCTGTACTATTTATCCGATTGTGATGAAACTTTTGTAAGTTGTTAAATGCACACCTTCGTAATTCCTTATACGGTACCTAAAGCATTACTCCGATTGCAAAGAAACTTTGGTGATTTGTTGTGCACATACCTTTAATGGTTTCTATATGTAGTGCTGAGCTCTGGCGTTATAAAAAAAATCCTATACCATTCATTCGATTGCGCTGAAACAATAGGTGATTTGTTGTGCACACGCCCGCGAAGGATTCTATATACATATAGTGGTGAGCTCTGACGTCATGAGATTTGTAGAAATAATTACAATATTTCCTTCTCATCCCCATTCACCTTCAGCCACACAACATACCCCAATTGGGGATGCCATAGTCTCACTGACTCCAGACGGGAGCAGGTGGGACTTTTGTAAGGTATTCATATAAAAAAAGGAGTGGCGGACGTATGAATCCATCTCTCCCACAGCGGGGCAAGGCGATGAGACGAGAGAGTCAAATAAATTTTGGGTAATTTGTACACGAGCTGCCAATAAGAAGGAACAGCCTCAGGAGCACACGTGCTTCAAGAATTATTCAGGGTCGTCTACCGCGATGGAATCCTTGTTCTACCGTTATTTCAGACATGGAAGATGCTTCAGAGAGGAACTAGCGTCATTGATCCCTTCAGCACCGGTGCAAAGTCGGGAAACACGCCAAACGCGCGCCCAACATATATACACGGCCGAAATTTCTCACATGAGAACGGGTCGCTTCTACCACTCGTTCTTGAGTTCAACAGCTCAGCTGTGAAACGATTTGCCGGCCTCTGTGTTTCCTCCTTCATACAATATGGGTCTCTTAAAGACATTTTTTCTCCGGGCCTCCTGTGCGAAGTTATATATAAAAATAAAAAAAATATTCTACTATTATTGTTGAGAGGTTTAAAAATTCCGTACGACTAACACTGTTTAACACAAGTACTAAAGATAAAATTAATATCATTCTAAAATCCACAAGTCTTGGCAATTTTTGTAGGATATTATGCTGAATATTTGCATACCAAGTTTACATTTAGTTGATTTTATATCAATTTGTATTAAATTTTGTGATTTTTCGTTTATGTGCGTCATTCTACTTTTTGTTTATCTGATCTAATATTTTGAAATATATTCTTTCTTGAGTACGAAAAAATTTGTCGAAATAAACTTTCAAAAACAAAACCACCTTTTGTCATTTCTATTGCACGTACTTAAAAATATTTGTCCCAACTTTATTTTATGATCTCCCTTTATTCACACCCATTATTTTCCGGTAATATTATAAATACATTTATTACCATTTTATAAACCATACAATCTACGTCAAAACACCATTAGATTCAAAGTCTCATTGAGTAAAAAACGGAGACGTCAAAAAAGGTTCAGGGCGTAAAAGATGTTTCTATCTATCCATTCCATTGCTAATATGTTTTTTTGTCTGTCTAGCTGTATCCATTATCTAGTAAACAAATTTAAATTTTATAGAGCAAGTGTATTTTTTATTTCGTACTTTATCAAAATGCTAAATGGTTTACCAATTTGGTGTCAATCTTACCCGAGTCTGCCCCATAGACGGCTAAAATTGTAGTTCGCTAGCGGGCCGTACAAGTACCAAAAATACCTAACTGCAGTCAAGCCGAGTTTTGATACCCCCCCTTAATCGTAAATATTTAGTTTAAGCCATGGTTGTAAGTCATATTACAGCAGAATTGTGTAAATACCCATTTGGTCATAAAACTACATATGGTTTTAAGTCACCACTAAGTCTTAGTTGTAAGTCACCGGTTATTAATCTTTTAGTTATAAGTTGTAAGTCTAAGTGATAGAGTATAGGATAAATGTATAAATTGAGCTGAATTTCTCACGTAAACGGCACTATGGAATTGATCCAAACATTATATTATTATTAAATAATAACCATTTTAAAAAATTGCAAGTATTCCCAAGAACTGACTATGCTGTGTGGGATTTTTTAAAAATTATTTTATGTACATATTATTATATTATATATGTTTTTTAAATAAAACTTTTTTCTTTCTTTCATCGATATAATTTTATT
This sequence comes from Limnephilus auricula, assembly GCA_951813805.1. Classification (NCBI taxonomy): domain Eukaryota; kingdom Metazoa; phylum Arthropoda; class Insecta; order Trichoptera; family Limnephilidae; genus Limnephilus; species Limnephilus auricula. The sequence continues at coordinate 9,806,759 of OX638393.1, forward strand.
GTTCTTTCTTTTATTTTACATTTTATATTGTTTTCGTAATATTTGTAAGTGTATATGACAAAATTCCATTAATTAAAAAAAAATTCGGGATGAGTCGGTAATGGTTGGGCCGGATAATCCGAAAAACGCACTCACGTATTTATGACCAGTGTATGAACGTGAAAAGTGTTGAGGAGAATATGTGGTCCCGTGAAAGATGGGGAACAGTGGCGCATCCGGCTCAACAAAGAACTATATCAGGCCCCCAACATCTTAGCCCATATTAGACTCCTCAGGTTGTGATGGGCTGGGCATGTACAGAGAATGCCGGACACACGCGTCCCAAAAAGAATTATGAATGGACACCCAGGTGGAAAGAGAAAAATGGGAAGACCCAGACTGAGGTGGGAAGACGAGGTAAGAGGGGATGCAGCACAGCTTCTCCAGGTAACAAACTGGAAGTCAGCTGCTGAGGATAGAAGGAGTTGGAGGCGAATGTTGCGGGAGGCCAAAGCTCGATATTGGCTGTAGCGCCATCGAAGAAGAAGAAGAAGTATGAACGTGAATGAAAGCGCTTTCTCTTAGTAGTATGTATACATAGTTTTATACAATACTTCCGAATTTAGTGCCTTTATTTTGAAGGAATATCATTCTCACTGAATTTACGTACATATAATAATCGCTAATGATTTAGCTATAATTTTTTCTTGGCTAGAATTAATTATTTGTTTGTCAAATGAGACATGTGACTATGATTTTTGTGGATATTGGTAATCCAAAATATTACGCGTTAATCTCCAAGATATCTATTGTACATTTTTACAGGCGCACTGTTATATCGGAGTATAATATTCGATGCGAACAGTGACCCAGACATATTTTTTAATCATAATTATCTTCAATTTTTTATCGGATAAACTTATCGGTTCGGATTAAAATAACGGGATGTTTATGGAATGCATAAGTTATGTTTTCTAGATTGAAAGTAATCGTATCAGGATTTTTTGGATATTCATCCTTACAAATCTTCTATCACAGTATAATGATAGATATAAAGATTAACTTGCATGTCACGAAAATAGATTTTTAGGTTAGGTACGTCATTATTTCAACAACTAGAACAAAATTAATAGTTTTTTTTTCAAGTGATTACCGCACAAGAGTACCTACTGCTCCCAACCACCTGGAGTCAGTGAGACTATTTATAGGTCGAATGTTTCATTTATAGTTGATATGTGTTGGGGTATGTTGTGAGGCTGAAGGTATGTGGGAGGGGAAGGATTTGGGGAAGAGGTAAGTGGGAAAGTACCTGGCTATTCATACCTAGTCACCAAAAACGACTAAAGCCATTAAGCAAAGTTTCAATTCTGAATGATGGTCTTACTCCAAGGCGATATTGGAAGAATCTTCCACTCTGAACGTGCCACAAATATACCTTAAATTATTTTAAAAGCTATAAATTTGTGAGAACACAAATTAAACAAATAAATATTACTTGCGTACGTTGGGATTAGAACCCGCGACCTTTGGGTCGAGAGCTTTATCCCTCGACCATGGAGGCCGTCATGTATTTTGTTTTAAGGTGACGATAATTATTCTAAAATTCGTAATAAAATATTATTTATTTTACAAACCCTATTTATGAGGACAATCTAGATATCTGGATGAACAGAAAGTGCTCTTTTTGCCTATTATACGAGTATGTACTAGAAATAAACACAATATTATAATTAAATTTTACTTTCTATTGCTCGTGATTTAGAATTCACGGAGAAATCTTAATTAGACAAAACATCAAAATAAGAGGTAACAAGTATCATTAGAATAATACTTAATATACCCATTTTAATATTCACTATTTGCCGAGGTAATTTGATCTGCTATTATCATTTATTTAATTTAGAATTATGAAATATTAAAGTAAATTTTGTAATGATAAAAGTCATGCCCACTTGAACACCATCAGGCCTCGAATACCGAAGTACCTACCAGGACAACATAACAATAGCAAGCAAATAGGAAGGACTTTGCTGCTTAGCAACGATCGGGAATGAAAGTGGATTCAAGGAGTTTGTCAAAGTGGTTGAAACTGGAGTAGGAAGTATTATATCGTGTAACATGAATAGTTGTAATGCTTGCTCATATATAACATAAACAAAGGAAGATATAGCGTGATACGACCACACTGCGTGGATTATTAAAGCGGCTGAGCCAATTATTGATGTTATGCATTTGGTGTATAGGCGGAAACAAAGGTCAGCCGGTTCGAACTAAAAATGGTTCATGGCTCATCTCCCATGTTTCTATTATCTCTGTGCCTGAAAACAACCAGGTCAGAGAGGAGCAATGGCTATCGATGAGCAGGAGGAAAGAGGGAAGTGGTGTTATAAAATTGATGTGCGTTATATGTTTTTCAGAACACCATGTAGGTACAAGATGTTCGATGATCCGATTGGGAGATTAGGGCGACGTAAATGTGAAAGATACAAAGAAAATCAAAGGATACGTATTAAAGTAGAGACAGACAGATAGTTAAGGACGAACAGCAACATTGGTAGTCAGCATGGCTGCAAAAATATTCGATAGTAAACTGCAGGCTTGGTGCTGGTTTTTAAATCGGACCATTATTAAATGTATAGGTTTTGTCGGGACGGAGGATTCCATAATGGTGACATACCATGGGATCAATTCTCCAATAGCGATCAAGAGTTATTCGTTGTACGCCATCTGAGAAGTGAAAAGTTTCCTGTCGTGCTCGACGAATTTTATCGTTGAGGAGATGCTAGTTGGCAGACCTGTGAATATTGTCTTATGTTTCTGCTGTTTTTACCGTTTCGTTTAAAATTTGAAATTATGACCGCATTTTCTTTGAAATGGTTTGTCAGTGAATTACTGAAAACTGAAAGCCCGGTAACCACCTGCGGGAAGAAATTTAATGCTGCTAACACCTGCAAAACGAAATTGCAACAGATTACTTAGGAAGTTAATTTTCACGAGAAAACAACTGCCCTCTGGCAAAACGTTCTTGTTGGACTCAAAGCATCTGCTTTAGCTTGCTCTACATTTTGCATTGCAGCCAATATTACCGGAAAGTCAGACATTAAATAGAATAATTAAAAAAAAAATACGATGTCTCGAAGAGGCACGGGAAACAATCTTAGATTAGGATAGAATGTACTAGATTTTGACAGTTTTGTCGGTGTTGACTGTTCGACCCACTAGTTGTTCGAGTGGAATGATTTTTAATGATTTTTGACGTATGGTATCTATAAGTGCCTCCGCTGACGAGGCAACTGAAAAAAAAAACTGTTTGCAACTAAACCCGTGGTGAATGGCAACGCAAGCAGTGACTCGCAACTCACCCTTCTAGTTGCTGTGGCCGGCCATTGCCAGTTTGCTCGGTTGTCATGGTTGCGCCAATTTTGTTGTCAGTTTTTAAGTTTTTTCTTGTTTTTTCAATTTGACAGCGAGAGATGACTACGGTGACAGCTGATTGTTCTTCGTCTATGGTTAAACAAGCTGGAATAATTACAGTAATCGTAAAATTGAGTAGGCCGTCATCGAAGTTTGGTTGGAAGCCATAGCAACCAGCCGGTTTTAGTTTGGTTTCAGTTTGCAACTTAAATCGCTATTCTGTGAATGTCAATATGATGGACGGCACACTACACAATTTCTCAAAAAACCCGTTGTTAATGGCAATGCAAGCAGTGACTCGCGACTCGCCATGCTTGTTGCCACGGACGGCTACTTGCCAGTTCCTGGTTGCCAAGGATACGTCAGTTTTGTTGTCAGTTTTCGAGGTGACAGCTGAAATATTTGTCGTCTATGGTGAAACAAGCTGAGATAATGATTGAAATCGTAAAATTGATACGCGCCATGAGAGAATTTTGGCTGGCAACCCAAGGCTGGTACACACTAAGGCGACCCGCTCACCGGAGGAACTGAAACCTAACTAAAACTGGTTGATTTCCTTTTTTAATTAAAATATTATTCTAGCAACATTAAAAAGATTGTAAAAATATATTTAACTTTAGTGTTTAAGTATTATTTATGAATGTACCTATGTATGTACTCATTTATGTATCTCCAACTTCTGTCTCGAGAGGTATTTCCTAGTGAGACAGGCATCCAAAGTATGAACATATATTATATTAAAAAAAGAAGTTTTGAACACAACCATACATTTAATTGTATTGAAATATGACCAATACATCACAAATACACAATCTTAAATACATAATTTTTATTATCTTTGAGCCATGTCATGAAAATGCAATTATTACAACCATGTCTGTGTTTATTCGTTTGATTTATATCAAATAAAGAAATTCCCGTATAGAATTTATTAAGATCTCTTATCATTGAAAAGATAAGGAAGGAAAACAATATCAGTGACAAGTAAGTAGCCGATGACACATATATTAGTCATTCTGACATGTAATACGTGATGTATGATGTAATCTTTGATGTCTGATGATAAGATTACGGAGATAAGATTATTCTATCAAATGCAGGAAATTAAAGAAATCTTCATTAGACTCTTGAAAAAACTTCTTATTTTCTTTCAGTTTGAATATAAATATCTTCGAGTAATGTACATCTACGAACTTTTGCAAGATCCCATAGCAAGAAAATTTATTCCGTGGTTTATTTATTCATGTGAAATTATCCTCATCGAAATTTTCCTACTGTTATTTGAGTTTAAGTATATTATTAAATTTTAGCTGGAAAATCTTGTCAAATTGTCAAATTCTATACTTCCAGAATGCTATCGTCTACACGGCCTTCAACCTTATTTGATTATCCGTCAAACCACATCTATTACTTACTGTACTGGACGCTCACGCCAGTAGCATTGACTGTAAAAATGCCGGCTTCCTCTTCGGGGTACCTAGGGTAAGGCTTTACAAAATGAAACGCAGACTTCACGAATGTCACAGGACAACTAACTGATTTAGTCACTTACATCTCTATTTATTAGCCTAAAAAGTATACAGTGCTACACGTGTTAATAGGTTAATTATTTCTTATCCAGAAAGGAATGCATGGGATTCTGGATCAAACAATACATGCATTATAGTCCGCAAATTTAACTGATAAGGTCCCACGGTTTGTCGTGAGAGTAATTCAACCCTGCAAAAGCAATATGACACGTGTACAGTAAGGTGGGTCACGAATGTATGGGGAAATTTTTTTTCTTGTTTTGATTTGTCTAATAGTGATAAAAGGGTGCTAAATGATGACGAAAAATCACGTAATTTTTTTAATAATATTTGGATATCATCTTCTTCCTCCGGATTGACTTTGAAATTTCACATATTAGAGAAAAACCCACCCGTGTTAAATCTTCAAAAAATGTTAGATAAACAAGTAAAAATGAACTATTTTTCAATAAAACGCAAAATAAGGGGAATCTTTCGAATTATTTATTAAAAACATGTATGAATATAATTCAAATTATCTCAAGGTAGTGTATTCAAATACCAGCAAAATCCTTCTTACTCTCAAATTTCGGCATTATTTTGCGAGACTCAATCTTCACCTTAATAAGACCTTCTCTTGCAGACTTCGTACATAAAGTAGTCAAGGCTTCAATAACATTCGTTACGCCTCTTTCAACTGCAACTGTATGACATGGCAGACGCAGAAGAGGCAATCTACCTTCTCCCCCATGAGCTACAATTAATTAAAGATCTTCATCCGATATATTCTTGGTTCGGTTACATTTTGCTTCCAAATAATATGTTTGGAAGTTAGAACAGCCCTGTTTTACTTAGTTTCTTACTGCATGCTTTTAGAACACGACGCGCAGCTAATTCTCGGATATGCTTGTGAGGGTCAGTCAACATTGCAAGCAATACATTTTCGGGGTGTGCGAAGTAACTGTTTCTTTCTATGACTGCATCAATTATAGTTTTTAGTTCAGCTGATAAGTATCTAGGCCCTGAGATTAACTATCACAGGTGACGTGCTCCATCTTTACAGGTGGTATGCGTTTTAATGCTGAACTTTAATACACTTTAACAACGTACGTTTCTAAAATAATAAGATTCTCTGAAGGAGCTTCCGTTGAAACATAAAGACGAAGAATTTGGTTAGCACGGGTAAGCTATTTGGCAAGAGACATTTTTCCAGGAGATTTGTGGCATAAATCTTCAGGTAATTCCCCCACCGTAACTGCAGATATTATTTTATACAAATATAACTGATCTGTATCCACGTCTTTAGTAAATAATTCATGCAACTCTCCGTCAATACTCTGAAAATGAACCATAGGCTTTTTTTCACAGTTTTCCAAAACTAGGCCTATTGTGTCTGAACATGTTTGAAGGTCCAGATGTCTTACCGTCAAGATGTGCGAACAAATGCCGAAATGGTAACTCGTTCATGTGAAGCAAGCAAATTATCCATTGCAATGGTTTATAACTTTCCACGTGCCAGAGTTTGGTGCAATAAAACCTAAATATTTATTGAATCTGGCTCTTTTATCAATCAAATATGCTCTTCAATGCGTCATTCTCTGAATTGCGTCCCCACCCTTTCCCTGATAATTAATGTTTTATCTCAACATATATTTGGGGATTTTTATAAAACTATGTGTTGTGCCTTTAATATTTCCTCTTGTTTTCTTTCGTTCTCTGCGAAGTTTACTCTTGTCAATAACTGGAATATTAGACTTGATGTCATACAGAACTGCTAAGGCAATGGCTGCCGCTGCCTTATCCGACACTCGACACTCCATATCAATCACAAGTTTTAGACAGTGTGGAATGATCAATATTGACCGCAGCCTGCTTCTGAAGCGTTTGAGGTACAACACTAGGTTTGAAAACATCTTGACAATCGGATTCGTTTGATGCAGAAGTCGTGGAAATATCGAGTAGAGAGGTAGTTGGCTTACCTGTGCTTTCCTTTTTAGACGGGTACAAGGATTTTTGCTTCAAAAGTTTCCTTTTCAACGCAGTTTTCATTTGTTTTGTTGAAGTGATATCCACCTTTCATATTATCATTTTTCGTGTAGTACGTTGGTCAGTAATGAAAATCTATTCATTTACAGGTATTTTTTGATCTCTAGGGCAGTCACACTTACTGAAATCATTGCATTTGCAAGACGAAATATCAAATAGCACTATACTTTTGCGGCGGAATCCCTCCATTTTTTTCTCCGGTTTAGTGAAAACGGTGCTCCCTTCGCCCTCACCTCACGTCTCCAATTATCAAAACCGGGACATTTTGTAAATGATTTCGTAAATATATAATACATTTGCTATGGAAGATTACAAAAGATATGGTTAAAAAGATTTATAGTAACTTTTATACACACTAGAAATAACCACTAAAATTTAAAATTTTCAAAACTTTGAAGTGAATCCGGAGGAAGAAGATCGTTTCAGAAAATTTTAAAATTTTAAACACGTCGTTTTGAACCCATTTGGCACCCTTTTGTCGCTCTTAGAATTTGGAATGAACACTTTTTTTTAAATGACCCACCTTAGTGTACAATTATAAAAATCTTATCAATAAGATTCATTGTAGAAATGGGCGACGGCACATCCATATGCTGTCCGTTACATCCCCAACGTGGAAAAGTGTTTTTCACCAAATAGTTTCCTCGGACAGTAAGGTTTCATTAGGGGTTGAACACGATAATTTTCTCAGCAGGTATCCTCGGTGTGTAAGTACTCGTTGAAGTTTCTGTCGTTGAGAGTACTGCTGCGTTATCACAAATATGTCGACTGAAATCCGTTTCTTTTTCACGCCATAAACAATCGTTAAATTAATCTTCATAAATATTCCAGTAGATTGCATTAATGAATGAATCTTTCATTACTTAACGGGCGGCCTTGTGGCACACTGACCTACTCGTATTACCGAGTTCTGTGATCACATGTCAAGTGTTTACATGTGAGCTTTTTGTTTATAATATTTCGTATAACAACAAATCTTTCATTAGTGTTTCAAGTTCATGAACCAGTTATTTTTATTACTGCCTCTCGTGTGGCTCTTTGTCGGAAGTTTATCTAAACTTTATCTGTTATCTTTTTATTTATTATTCCTTATTTCAATCTTTATTTCAATTCTTATTCTTATTACGCCTTGTGCGTTTTAATTCCTCAACTCAGAGGATGAAGCAATGCAATGAAACAACCTTTTTCTTAAATGATTTCCACTCTCGTGCCATTTTTACTACAGCGGTATTTTTGGAGACGAAGTGGAGGGAAATAATACTCTCAGTATCTGAAGTAGCGACGGTGAATTCACTTCTTCCATATTGCGCGCCAATAAACTTCGGTTTTATCACATTATATGCGAATGGTTTTTCCAGGTGATTCTCCCCTGACAGAAATAACTTTTTCTGGTCATCTGTTTTCATTTCCTCCTGGAGAAACATTTCTTTCCTGTTCGCTGCAACAGACGACTGGTTGTCGACTCCTTCCAGTGAGAGCCGTTTCGTTTCATTTACATTGTTTAGCGACAATGTATTTTCAAAATATTCTTCATTTTCATGCCGCACAAAAGTTAACGGCAACTGTGGCTTATCGACTGAGGCGAGAACGATGTCTTCAACGTATGCTCAGGCGCTGTTGTGAGGGTGGTCTTCCAGCCACCCCAATAAGTTGCACTTTGTGCTTTTCCATTTTCTTCACTGTTATGAAGCATCTGCCCAGAGGTCGGCGGTAACTGTGGAATATCCATCACAGCCGTAGACCCATCTGGCGTAAACTGCTGAGGCGAGAACGAAGTCTGCAGTTTATCCTCAGCCAACATTGTGAGGGTGGTCTTCCAGCCACGCCCATGAGTTGCACTTTGTGCATTTTCATTTTCTTCATTTTTATGAAGCATCTGCCGAGAGGTCGACGGTAACTGTGGAACTTCCATCACAGCCGTGAATTCCTCTGGCACTATCTGCTGAGGCGAGAACGATGTCTGCAGTTTTTCCTCAGCCAACATTGTAAGGGCGGACGTCCTGCCACCTTGGAAAGCTGCAACCAATGCATCCAAACACTGTGCAGTATCCTCTTCTAGTAGGCGCTGCAGGCGCCGGTCCTCTTCAAGTTGACGTTGTAAGCGCCAATTCTCTTCCCGCAATGCTCTTACGGTTTCCCAAGTAAAGCATGAGTTTCCGCTTTCCTTGGGCGCCGGCACTAATCCTCTCCTGGAAGCAGGTGCTTCGTCGCCTTTCCAGGAGCGCAGTGACGGTGTACACTCTTCTTCTCGGCTTTGTAAAGGCCGAATCTCTTCCTGTTGACATTGTAAGTGCCAACTAGAGTTGCTGCTGTCTTCGTGCGCCGGCACTAATCCTCTCATGGAAGCAGGTGCTTCATCACCTTTCCAGGAGCGCAGTGACGGTGTCATGTTTCTCAATTTCTGAGGATACATCCGGATAGAAGGACCATAAATGTACTGGACGCTCACGCCAGTAGCATTGACTATAAAAATGCCGGCTTCCTCTTCAGGGTACCTTGGGTAAGGCTTTACAAAATGAAACACAGACTTCACGAATGTCACAGGACAACTAACTGATTTAGTCACTTACATCTCTATTTATTAGCCTAAAAAGTATACAGTGCTACACGTGTTAATAGGTTAATTATTTCTTATCCAGAAAGGAATGCATGGGATTCTGGATCAAACAATACATGCATTATAGTCCGCAAATTTAACTGATAAGGTCCCACGGTTTGTCGTTAGAGTAATTCAACCCTGCAAAAGCAATATGACACGTGTACGGTCATAAAAATCTTATCAATAAGATTCATTGTAGAAATGGGCGACGGCACATCCATATGCTGTCCGTTACACTTACTATGAAAATGATATTACATTAATACCCCACCATGTATTTAAAAAAAGTATTAAAAAGTTCATATTTTTATAAGAAACCCTCTCTTTTTAACTTTTGAAGGTTATTCCCATCAATGTAATATATCATTGAAGAAGATAACAATAATTATCTAATTTTTTAAAATATGAAAATAAACAAGACACAGAAAAATAATAAAAGATAACGGTCCCAGTTGCGACCGTTATCATTTATTATTTTTCTGTGTCTTGTTCATTTTCATATTTAAAAAAATTTGATTATTATTGTTATCTTCTTCAATGATATATTATATTAAAAAGTTGTTTTATATCATAATCAGGTAACCTCTTATAATGTTTTGCAGGTTCGTGATAAATTGCTGTTTCTTAAACGAACGAAGTAAGAACCAAGGTTTTTCACAGAGTTTCAAATTAAAAATTAAAGTCCTGTTAAAGTTCTGTTATTACTTCACCTTTGACCGATTTTTTCACAATACTTGGAAAGTTACAAAACTTGAATAGAAATTGATTGTTGACTAAACTTCTGCTTTTATAATTGCGGTCAAACTTCATAATTGTAAATATATTTTACAGAACTGATAAGTTGTATTATTGTATTTAAATTTTTACACAACAAAAAATTAATAATCTTTACTTATTTCTTTATTAATTAAGTTACAAAAAACTACTTAGTACGAAATCACTTCATGATATTGTCACAAAAATATTACAAATACGTATTTTAAATCAAATTATAATAGACACTGTAAACTTTTAAAAACTGCATCGAATAACGGATTACTATTTATTAATTTTGTACTATCTTGCACCAGTTAATACTGGCAACTTTGAAACAAAGTCTGAAAAGCGTGCGCAGAATTCATAGTGAAACTTCATTAATAACACTGCTGCCAATCTTTCGGCTTTGCATAGTAAATGTATTTATACATGGGTACATGTATATTATTTGTTGGGCCCCAATACTTACCATCTTAAAAGTTACTGCCGTACATCTTTAAATCACTTTGTTGGCTGCTTGCTTGTTGAAATAAAACTTTTTGTCAGCTTATTAAGATGATACCCGGTGGTGCAGAAATAGATTTTACTAAAATATTGCTGTCACTGTTGCTCTTACTCCACCGGATATTGAGCGAAAGGGACAATGCACTGACACCTTACTAAAATTGAGGTTTTGTATTCCCCACTTTTCTCCTCCAAAAGTGGACTGATTTTCAATTTTTTTTACCAACTACATAAGAAAAAACTATTCTATGTCTGTACGTTTTGCTTTTTTTAAAAAAACATTGTCTGGTTTGTATACTGAACATATTTTGACGGCGTTTAAACCAGTCAATTTTATTGATTTTTGGAAGGTCATAACTTCTATAAAAAGTAACTTATCAAAAAAAAAAACAAAAAGTACCGACACGCTAGTAGTTGATATCTATTTTATGCAAAAACAATATTTTCTCTAGGGTTAAAATCAGGAGAGGAGAGATAAATAGGGAATACGTTTGTATGGAAAAATCACCGCCGGGTATCCTCTTAAGTATTTTAATTTCTCTAAAACCAGGAAATTACTTTAAATAATCATCATAGCTTGTTTAGTTTTATAGTTTTTTCATATTATATTGAGGGGTCTGAAAATCTTATAATGCCCAAAGAGATATTGACATGTTCCACAGTACCCTTAAATTGTTTAAATCAAATTAATTTTACAATGTAGTTAAATCAAAACTATAATTTCTGTAATTTTTCTGGGCCACTGATAATTTACAAACAAATCACTATCAAGTTTGCGCGGCTAATCCAACGAATGTGATCAGTTTTTTACTGATTGACTGGATTGTGTTGCATCGCAAAATAGTGTCAAAGGGTGGAGGGGATGCGGGGTAAGTTAGACGGGTGAAAATAAAATCTATTTTGTGACGTTTAAACTGGATTAGATGCGGTGCTTGTTTACTAACAAAATCTGAAAAAAACACACTTTTTTTGTAGAATGAAGATGAAGTAAGAATTTAATGATATTTTGTGTGCTTCACAGGGTACTACTACCAAGGCATCCATTGGTAATACAGAAAACGCGAAATTTGAAAAAAAGTTTTTTCTATCCGCCCTAATGTACCTACAGTAAAACTCGTCATCAATGATCAATTATTATCAATATTTACGAGCACGGTCAACGATTTTTAACAGATATTCCGACCGACAATTGCGACGACTCCATGGTTTCAGCTAAGTTTCGATTATCTGTCAATATACACAATATTTTTTAAATGATATCGTTTGTTATGTGAAATTATTGGCATATTTAATGGAACCAATGAAGCTCTTAAAAATTATACGCGATACATAGACAAATAAATAAATAATGCCCCTAAGACACAATCAATTTATTCCTTTCGATCTTTGAGAAACGAAAATGGTTGAAATATTACTTAAGACCTCATTAAGTATCAAAAATTAAATACAGATTGGATATGCTTGTTTAGATAGTATTTCAATGCAACATTGCCAATTTATCAATATTTTTACGTAATTGACAGAAGTTTAACGTTTCGGAATGTGAATTAGCAGGCAGATCCGCCAGTGTTGCCAGCGTATATCGATTTCTAATTTATTGCCTGTCAACATCAGTTCGACTGACAATAGTTATTGTAAAGTTATCGATTTCTCTGTGCCTGACCCCCAGATATTGAAAAATCGCTCTCATAACAACTGAACTTGGATAATTATTGTCAGTGCGTATCGCGTTTCGGTGTTTTGCAGAGGGATAAAGAATCCTTTGAACTCAGAGTTGCGTAAAATAGAACCCCCTGCTAAAATTCGATGGTAAAGCATTTTTGTTCCTAGTTAATTTTATGTTGTACTTGCTCAAGTTTTTCACGGATCCATTTTACGTTGAGGGCCGCTCTTGAATAAACAGGGTGAAAAGGAAAATATTTGCACCGAGTTTTTCTGACATCTTATTTCCCAAAGGCGCATAAATCTTGAAAAGTCGAAGGGCCAGTTTTTTTTTGGTACAAGGGGAGGTTTTGTTTGTTTACCTTACTTTGCCCTCCCAGCTTTTTTTTGCATAAATGGATGAAAAACCTTCGGAACAAAGATCGGAGTAATTGACAAAATGTTATAGCGGGTGATTGATGACATCGTGGGATTAAAGCTACGAATTTCGGACAAAGCTTGTTTGGTTGTCAACTTCGTAGGTGTGCTACGCCGAGTGACTGATGAATGAGCAATATAGATGCTTGTTTATCTTTTACAATCCTTTCAGACTTCGGCCAGATAAATCCCTAGCGTAGTTTGACTGGTAATTTGCCGAGAAATAAAAATGTCTTGGGTTTTATTTTATCAACGTCTTACTTAACAATTGATCGTTGTCGTGTTAATCTAGAATTAATTTATTAGGGTAGTTTTCACGACACGAGTAAAAGCTAAGTAACATTAAGTAAAAGGAAAGTTGATCAGTATCTTTTTTATAAACTCGTTTTTTAAAAGTGTTGGGTTTACACTCATATTTTCATCGTGGGGTTATTACTTCAACTAGGTAACTCTGAAATCAGTTTTGTTAGGAAACTGAATAATAAGATGATAAATAGTCTGATAAATCGGTTATTGTATATTTATACTGATAAGTACAGTTAAATCGTAGATTTGTGTATTGGGAACCGTAATTTTGAAATGAAAAATGGCTAATCATTTTTTTATGTAAATGAAACAAATTACTTTTGCGTGAACCACTACAATCAATATTATAATATCTACATGTTTGAAACCGATGGTTTCTTCATCAGGATAATAACATGAATAAAACAACAAATAAGTATAGACAAAAAGAACGAGAGGTGATTAATTACTTACTCTCTCTCTGTAATATTTTTGTCTATTGTTCTTTTGTGTCTATACTTATTTGTTTCTTTTTATTTATTTTTTATTTAAGTCTATTAAGGAAACATACAGTTGTGTAAAAGATCATTTAACATAAGATAGTGAACATAATATCAACCAATTAAGTTCCATTTATACATTTTGGTTGTGATTATTGATTAAGAAGTAGTTAATTACAAGTTATAAAAGTATATATTGTGAGTGAAAACATATTAAAAAGAAATAATAAACAATTCAGAGGTACAATAATATAATATAATATACAATGCATAGTTTTGATTTAAGTATATTGTAAAGTTAGTTTGACTTTAAAAGATTTAAGGGTACAATGGAAAATGTCAATATCGCTTAAGGCATTATAAGTTTTACAGATACGCCCGAGTAAGGAGTTTTGTGCGTATTTTGATTTAAAATGTTGTATATAAAATAGGGTATTCGATCTGGTATTGCGTTCAGGGCAACGAAATGCAATATTTTCTAACAAGGCTGGGGAATCAATGAGGCAGTTCACAACTTTGTAAAGAAATAGTACGTCAGAAATTTTTCTCCGTTTGTAAAGAGCAATAGGATTACACTGATGATTTTTAAAACGATACGACAGGTGTTTCAGGAATTTTGTTTGAATGTTTTCAATTCGGTTAATATAAGTTTGGTATTGAGGATTCCAAATGACAGATGAAAATTCGAGATGAGATCTTACGTATGCCATATAAAGTAGTTCAAGTGTAAAAGGTTTATTGAATGGTTTTGTGACGCGTAGAATGAAGCCCATTTGTTTGTAGGCTTTTTTTAAGATGCTTTCAATATGATCTTTAAACAGTAATTTAGAGTCAAGTAATATTCCAAGGTCTCTGATTTTTTCCACTTGGAGGGGAACATGGTTAAGATGGTAAGCATGGATGATTGGGTGACATTTACTTGAAAATGTTATCGCATTACATTTATCTATGTTTAGAAATAATTGGTTTTCTATGCAATATTCATTAATTCTATTAACATCTTCTTGTAATTTATTACAATAATCTTCTGAGCTTATGCATTTGTATATTTTCATATCGTCAGCGTAAAGAATGAAATCAGAATGATTGATGACATGTTTGATGTCATTAATATACAAAGTAAAGAGCAGGGGCCCCAAAATAGAACCTTGCGGTACCCCGAGGGAATAATTATTATCTGCGACATATAACCTTTTAGAGCAACAGCTTGACTTCTATTTCTTATGTAAGATGAGAACCATCTGAGAAGATTCCCGCTTATACCAATTTTTTCGAGTTTATTTAAGAGTGTATCATGATTCACCTTGTCGAAAGCCTTAGAAAAATCAGTGTAGATAGAATCAACCTGTTTCTTTTTATCCATAGAATTAAGAACAAAATCGGTGAACTGTCCCAAGTTTGATTCAACAGATCTGCCTTGAAAAAAACCGTGTTGTTGGGGGTTGATAATTGTGTTTTTGCATAAATTAAAAAGTTGGTCATAAACGATTTTTTCCATGATTTTACTTAGGATGCATAACTTTGATATAGGCCTGTAATTCTCAATGTTGTGTTTATCCCCCTTTTTGAAAACAGGTGTTCCAAATGCTTTTTTCCAAATTGTGGGAAATACGCCTTCTTTGATAGAAAGTGTAAACAGTAATGTCACAGGAGTAACAAGTTGTTCAGCACAATTAAAAATAAAAATTGGATGTAGTTTATCGCATCCGGCGCTTTTTTTTGTGTTGATATTTTTTAAATATTTTAATACTAAAGTTGTATTAATATTAATAGAATTCAGATGTAATGAACTTTCATTATTGTTATTGCTAATATCTACACTATTCGTAGAAATATTTTTAGATTGAGAGGGGATAAAAACAGATTGAAAATAATCGTTAAAAAGATTGCAAATTTCTTGCCCATCGCTTGATGAGAGGTTTCCATGGAACATGTTATTAGGTACATCAGACGAGGTTTGTTTCGATTTCACGAAAGTCCAAAAATATTTCACATTATTCTTTATGTTGAACTCAGCATTATTTATATAACTTGCATAACATTCTTTTTCAATTTTCTTTTGGCGAGTCCTGAGTAACGAGAATGTGTGGTAATCAGAGAGTTGTGAATATTTTTTAAATTTACGGTGAAATTTTAATTTTTCTTTGATGATTTTTATTAAGCAAGAGGTATACCAAATGGGATATTTTGGAGACAGATTAATGGTTCGTGATGGAACGTAACGGTCGATAGCTTCATAGATAATTTCATAGAATTTGTTAGTAGCTTCTTCTATGCACATTTTACTGAGAATATGTGACCAGTTAATTTCTTCTAGAAATTTATTAATCTTAGTGTAGTCAGCTGAGTTAAACAATAAGACTTGCCGTGATAAATGTTTTAAACTGGGATCCTTTTGAAGTATTATCTCGATTTGTAATGATTTGTGATGTGAGTCTTCGGTAAGAAAGAGAGAACAGCAGGGCAGTAATGCACAGTTTAAATTACTTATTACTAGATCGAGAACGCGTTTGCTTATGTTTAATATGTTGTTATATTGGTAGAAGTCACAGAGTGAAAGGAAATCTATCACATAAGTACTCGCTTCGTCGGTGGCTGGTAGTGGAGTCATTTGATTTAAGTTAATATTTGGAGTCCAGACAAGTTTTGAAATATTATAGTCTCCTATAAGTATGAAGTCATCATCGGGATTATTTAGCCGGAGGTGACTAGTGGTTTCAAAATGATTTATTAGACTGCTAGTATGTTTGGTACCGTGGGGGTGGTAAGAACAACACATGTTTAATCGTTTGTTTGGGACAGTTGAAATAATGCTTACCCATATATCTTCAGTTTCTTGTGTTGACCAAGTTGTCTGATGAGTGACATTATATTTGGATTGAACGGCAATAAGAACTCCGCCTCCCATGGTTTGGCCTGTGAGACTATAATTTCTATCCCGTCTAAAAACATTATATCTGTCATCAAAAATTTCTTGGTTACTGATATTATCGAGGAGCCATGTCTCTGTAATACATATAATATCAAAGTCATTATTTATAACGGATCTTAAGAAATCATGTGTTTTTGTTCGCAAACCTCGTACATTCTGATAATATATGTTTAAGGACGCCATTAATCAGTGGTAATTATATAGTATTTAATAACATTCAAATTCAGTGAACACAATACCGGATCGATACATAATAACCATTGTAAGTTGTTGTTATGTTATGTTATTATCATGACGAAGAAACCATCGGTTTTGAAACATGTAGATATTATAGCATTGATTATAGTGGTTTACACAAAAGTAATTTGTTTCATTTAAATAAAATGGTACCACAAATTGAGTTTGCAAAGATTGAAGAAAAACATTTTTTATGTACTTATTTACAAAAAAGAATGACCTATTGTCATTGCATTTTTAATTTCAAAATGTTTGTGTTACAACAGCTAAGTCTAGTTGCTTAATTGAAAAATGTAAAAACACTTCCGATAACTAGAGTTACCTAATACTAGAATTAAACGATATAGTTTTTTTGGAGCCGACCTTTCTGTTTGTGGCATTCAAAGACAAGGAAACAAAGTTATGATTTTAGTGTGTAACTCAAAAACACAGAGTTTTACGGATTTCGGAGTTACCTAGTTGTAATAATTACCCCACGGTATATTATGTTCGAAGAAATCCTAACATACTGATATATATTTGTTCTTTGTGTGATCACAATATATAAACAAGCTAATTTTGATAAATGATGACCATCAAAGGAAATCATTTATTTGTTATCTACTGTATGAGTATTATTGGGATAATAGTATTAAAACAGATATCATAATCCTTAATTATAATACTTAATCACAATAGGGTAATCACGTTTTAATCAATAAACATTTATTTGTCTAATGAGTTCATAATTTTGCTGTTCATTTTATTCAGATAGTACAGGGCAAAATTTCGCTTTGTTTGTAAAATAATTTTTTTTAAAATTCAATGCGATAATTAAAAACAAAAAAATATTTTTATTTTTAATTTTTTAACTTAAAGAGTTAAAACTCAAATTATAATATTTTAATCAAAGATCCAAATCAAATTTGATGATTTATGTAGAAAATGTATGGCTTTTCCGGAAACTATAGAACACATTATATCAGGATGTTCTATATTAGCGCCGTCTGAGTATACATTTAGGCACAATCAGGTTTTAAAAATAATTCACCAAAGTTTGGTAATTAAACATAACTTGATTGACTGTCATAATATAGTACCATATTATGAATACGAACCAAATTCATTTTTAGAAAATAATTTCTTTAAAATTTACTATGATAAAACTATACTAACAGACAGACCACTTGGTCATAATAATAATAATAACTGATACAGTTTTACATGACAAAATTAAAAAAATAACTTATATTATTGATGTAGCTATTCCAAATTCCTGTAATATTCAAAAATCTGTTTCTGAAAAATAAAAAAGTATACAGATTTAGGAAATGAAATTAAAAGAATTTGGCATTCTCAGACTATAAAAATATTACCTTTTGTTATTTCGGCTACTGGCATTATACCTAGCTCTCTTATTAAAAATTTAGGCATATTAGATTTGTCAAAGAATTTGTATATAAAAATGCAAAAATCAGTCATTTTAAATACATGTAGAATTACGAAAGATTTTTTAAATATTTATATTGAGGGATCAGTAGGATTTATCGGTCAAATGAGGAATTCCACAGAGCCGAACCCTCTTATATGAAAATATCTGGAGACGGTGAATTATATTCCCATTTAATAGTTTGGTAGATTAACGTGTTGTTCTTGTATTGTTTTGTATTAATTATACTTATATAATACACTTGCATAACGTGGATTTACTAGATGATCATTTATATGGAAAAGTATATGAAAGAGTTTAGTTTTTCCTATGGGAAAAACTAAACCCGTTCCTGTAAATCTGGTGAAAAAATAAATGAAGTTAATATTATCTTCATTAACAAAAAAATATGTACATTTATTTCATCAACCACTAACATACCTTTTAATTAAATCATTCGATGGGAAGATACACTTCTTTGTGAAACTTGGCAGCATGAGTTACTTATTGATGGAAAGATTTGTGACCACGGTGAATAATAACTTCATTAATTGCTAAAATATCAAGGATAAAAACCAAACAAACTATTTTAAAATAAATTATCGAAGAAAATAAACACTTTATACCAAATGAAACAAATACTTAGTTTTAAACCAGTTTATTTTTATTTACATCTGTCGACCGGTTTCGATTGCACTCAATCTTCATCATGACAATAAAATATAAACTAAATCATAATAAAGAGCAAAATATCAGGTAAACAAAGTAGAGAGAGAAAGCAATATATGGGAGAGGGAGAAAACATCATAAACTGGTTGGGGGAGGGGTAGGGGGTTAATAAAAATACTGGAGTCCAAATAATCCATAAAAATAAAATAGAAATACGCCAGAATAATTAAGAAGCTTTAGAAATTTCAAAATCAAATAAAAATAAGTGCCAAATTTTAAACAAACAGGTAGAATTAACCAGCAGTCCGATTTTAAAGTTGTTCCCTTACTACCTATGTATCCCCCACCCTTCCTTTACCCCGCCCTCTCCCCCTCCCGCAACCAGTCTACGATGTTCTATCCCTCTATATTGCTTTCTCTCTCTACTTTGTTTACCTGATATTGTGTCTCTGTATTATAATTTAGTTTATAATTTATTGTCCTGATGAAGATTGAATGCAATCGAAACCGGTCGACAGATGTAAATAAAAATAAAGTGGTTTAAAACTAAGTATTTGTTTCGTTTGGTACTTTAAAATAAGCATGAACTCTGAAAGGGTTGCACTTTAATATTATTATGATTTCAAAGATAGGTATGTAGGGTACCTACCGATTATCTAAGAGATGATTTTTTTGAAATTGGGTCACAAAAACGATATTTTTGATAAGTAGAGTAATAAACAGTAATCTTTTAATAGCACACATAAAAGTAGAATTTTATGGTCGTGCCATTCCAATTTTTTTTTCTGAAATTCGCTTCGTTTATAAGAAAGAGGGAGAGATTAGATTGGAGCTACAAGCAGTACGTCTTTATTCTTGTTTGTTGTGTCTGTTGTGTATTTGTTGTATGGTTTTGGCTTGAAATATTACGTTAATTACAACATTAAGGGGGCGTACATTAATTACGTGAGCAAAAAATAGGGGGGGGGGGGGGGGGGGTTCAGTAAAATCTCACCAAATCTCATTTTACCAGGGGGGGGGGGGGGGCAATATAAATCTTACATAAACTTTAAAAGAGTATATATTTTATGGAGATAATAAAAAAATATTGTTTTGAAGTGTCCCATTTTGCCCGCTGAAAAATGGCTATTATAAAATACATATTAAGACGATAGACTTCGCTTTTCGGCCCATACAAAAAGGACGCCCGGGAAAAAACACTTTTCTACATCGAAAATTGCACAAAATGAATATATTTTTTTTATAATGCCTTCTAGTGGGTAAAAACTATGTCGGTATGTTTTCGAATTTTTGATGCGTTTCGTATTAACGTAAACATTCACTGTCAAACATGTACGATTTATCAAAAAATATTATTTAAGGAAAAACTGCTGCTAACTCAACTCTCATAAAGAATTATAAAATTATAAAAAGCTACCGACATAGCTTCTTCTTTCTAAAATAGATATATTTTTTTTTTAAATTTCAATTTCGTGAAAGTTTCGGTGTAGAAAAGTGTATTCTCCATAAACCCCTTTTCGAGCGATTTCTGTAGGTAAATTTGAGCGCTGTCTCATTCGCACATTTCGCATTCGCATGTATTGTAAGTGTGCGTGACCTTTTTGTGAGCGGGACAGAATGACAGTCGAGGGTGTTCCGCGTGTCGTTTAAAGTCTAGCCTCTTAACATATTTCGAGAGTAAGAAAAAAATCTCACTTGCGGGGGGGGGGGGGGGGGGGATGTCTTACTAAATCTCACTTAATCTCACTTAATCTCACCAAGAGGGGGGGAGGGGTCATATTTTTTTTAAAACCACTCACGCAATAATATATGTCCCCTAACGATGTTTTTTATGTTGCGATAATACCACAGACTAACGAAAGATGGACATTAAACACCAAACATGCACTAAAGTACATATTATTTTTATATTAAGAGTTAAACCTAACATTGTTATATTTAATCATTGAAGATAATATTAACGGCTCTCTAAGATAGGAAAAAGATACGGTCGCATGTAGGAATTGAACCCAGCACCGCAGCCTTGCCGAGGCTCTGCTATAACCACTGAGTTAATTTGACCCTATTCCCTTCTGTCATTTTTAACAGTGTCCAGTAAGACTAACAACCACCAACATTATCTTAATTCTTAACGCGTATTTTTTATTGGCTTCTGTCTTTATGTATGGTAGCAAGATTCTTCCCATTAAGAATTTGCATTAAGAAAATTAAGATAGTGTTGGTGGTTGTTAGTCGAAGTATAGATAGAGTTAAATACGACCAAAGAGTATAGGGTTGAATTAACTAAGTGGTAAGGGCAGAATTCCGGCAAGGCTAAGGTCCTGGGTTCGTCGCTTATATTGTCACCAATGATTAAATTTTTCGTCCCATTTCGCAATGCTAGTACTACACGCTTAGATCTAGTTATATAGCAATGACTCTGCCATGGAGGTCGTTAATCATCCTTATCGGAGAAAATATGATCGTTATCTTGGATTGGTAATTAATTATCACTCCATAGAACTGTTTGAGATTACCAAATAATAGTGTCAATGTCGCTTGGGGTTATCGTGTTTATGGTTTAAGGGTCGGGATTATGTATAGCAAGAGGTAACAAAATGATGCTGCAATACAATATAAATTCTAATAAAACGTGTCAAATAAGTATTCTAATTCTCTATGGCAGCAACTTTCTTTGTAATAAAAATAATTGGTTCGACACAATTATTCCGCGTTTTTAAGGAATATTATAACTCACAATAATTGTAATTACCCAAAGCTATGAAAGTCATGATGAGAAGATTCCATTAACAAAAATGTTTATAGTAGTCTTATATTGTATGGAAGATACCCTCGGTACCGCCCTGAGGCCCTAGCACGCTCGCTCTATAACGATCGATACAACTGCACATCGCTAACGTACAAACAACAGTTGATGTCGAATATGTTAAGGACACTTAGTCATTGTGAACTGTCACTTATTCGTTGGCGATCTGTAGTCATGCTAGGGAACGATGAGAAGTTACCGATAGTATCCTATCGATCGTTATAGAGCGAGCGTGCTAGGGCCTCTGGTGTAAGACTGCCATTCAGAATTAGAACGTTGCTTCAAATGGCTTTAGCCATCTTTAAAGACCAGAACTGAAAAGTAAGGAACTTCTCTACCTTCCTCATCACCATGTCCTTCCCGTCCTCACTACTTTTCTTAGTATACGGTCAAAGGTTCAAAGGTCGCGGGTTCGAACCCGGCGTGCGCGAATAAATTTTATTTCATTAATTTGTATTATTTCACAATAAATCACCAAAAATAACATATACTATATTTGCGGCACGTTCCAGAGTGGAAGATACTCTCAGTATCGCCCTGGTGAAAGACCACCATTCAGAATTGAAACGTTGCTTGAAATGGCTTTAGCCGTGAATAGTGACTATATCTGAAGAGCCAGGCACTCCCCCACCTTTCTCTTCCCCATATCCACCCCTTCCCCACTTACATTTAGCCTCACAATTGGGGATGACATAGTCTCACTGACTCCAGAAGAGAGCAGTTGGGACTCTTGTGAGGTATTCTCTATAAAAACATAAAAAAACTGTACCTTTTTATTTTAGTATAAATTGTGATCTTTTTTATGAAACTATTTAAAAAAAAGTTACCCATTTATAAAAAAGTTCAGCCGCGTAATTATTTATTACGCGTGACAGCTATAATAATATATTATATAATAAATAACATAATAAATAATAACAATAACAACAATAATTATAATTACACAGCTGAATTTGTTTATAAATAAACAATTTTTTAGAAATCCGGAAACTAATTTTCCCAATCTTCATCAGGCTTTTTGTAGTAAGGATAACGAATTTCAATCCATTTAAATTGTATTCAGAGAACTTTGATACAATCGTATTTGTATGCAAATTCATTTCAAATAGAAATTGGAACCGGTGTAATAGGTACCTACATAATATTCAAAACGAAACCCTTAAAATGTTAGAATTCTATTTTGGGAAAGGAGAGAAATTAACAAAATATTTTAGTTCGATTCTATGATTCAATTTGTGAATAGGTGTACATTATTTGGTGCTTGAAGGACCAAGAAAAGTAAGTATTCACTACGGAGATCAAAAGATTGTAGGAGAGGGTCACCTTCAATTTTTTAATATTAACTCTTAGGAACTTTTTTATATTAAGAAAGGCCCTGATTAATATTAATCATATTGTCTTCTTTGAGGGTGTTGTGTGGAAAATATTTTTGGAGAAAATTAGGAGTGAACTGGGAATTCAAGAGAGAATCATTTGACTGACAAATCATTTTACAAACTAACAGTCGATCTGTTGAACAGAAGAATGAGTCGTGGAAAGGATCCGTTCTCACATGGAAAATATCAACGATGTAAAAGTGTTTGACATATTTTCCGACTGCACCCGGCACTGAACCGAAACTCGTAAATGTTATCATAATATATCCAATAAAAGGCGAAGAATGTTTATAACATGGTGTTTCATACAATTTATTAAAGAAAGCAATAAGATATCACATGTACCTACTTGATATTTCACCCACTGATAATGAGCTCTTAAATATACAAAGTAATTAAAAAAACTGGTGAAACACCCCCTTTTATTGTTTGCAATTACTTCTAATTATTGAGAAAAATGATCTAAACGGTGTTAAAAAGTTAGAAGAGAATTTTTATTTTTAAAGTTCTATATTCGAATCTCGAAATTATCCTCAGAAAATTTAAAATGTTCACTTATAAATAAATGTAAACCAATATTTCTGACTGCAATTTGGGCTAAATTTATGAAACTTTGTGATTTTATTATTTTTAATGAAACGACAAAAAAGTGAGGTGAGAGTAATGCTTATATAACGTTTGTTTAATAAAATAAGTTTGTTTTATTTTTTTATTCGTTACGAGTAATTTTAAATAGAAAAGTAAAGGTAAGGTGAGCTATTTAAAAAAAAACTAAGTTTGCTAACCAAATTTTAATATTTCTAAAATTATATGTTCCTGCATTTGTAATAATAACATAAGAAAGCGTATTTTATCAACATTAAAAAACAGTTTTTAGCTTTTGGAAACATTCAAAAATATTTAATATGTTTGGATTTTATTGTAAAGCGGACTCTTTCACACATTTTGACAGAATATCCCCGATATCTTATCTTACTATGTTACTTCTTACTTTAAACGCGAAAGTTTGTAAGGATGTATGTGTGTTTGTTACTCTTTCACGCAAAATTTACTAAATGGATTTTAATGAAACTTTACAATAATATAACTCATACATCAGAATAACATATAGGATATAATTTATAAAGCTAGCTATTTATTTTCAATATATTGTTTATTTATTGTTTATTGTTTATTGTTTCTTCTTCACATTTTAGTTTTCAGTTTACAATACAATTTTTAACCTCACTAGGACAAGCCTGTGTTGAGGTTAACAATTATTTACAAAGTAACAAAATAACACAAAAGGAAAAAGGAAACAAAGATAACACTTCAAAAAACACAATAATACTTCAAAAAACACAAATAATATAGGTAAAATAAAAATGATACTTCAAAAAACAATATTGTTACACAGATAATGGACAAGCTAAAGGCCCTTGGCAGTCATGGCACATTACAATGTAAACAAAGTAGGGTGACCATAGTTCATTTGAATTTTGAAGGACTAAGATAAATAATAAATATTTGTATATAATATATTATGCTATTAATTTAGCAATAATAATATTTTTTTAATAGAAAATGTCAAAATTGTAGAATGACATTTTGCAAAACATAGATTGTTAAATCAAAATTCTATTTTGGAAATATTTAAATTAGTGAATTTAATTGAAATACCTACTTTAAATTGAATTAAGAATTATAGATATTTTAAATGAATTTTGGTATAAACGTAGATGGGACCTAAGAAAAGAAAATAGATTACTCGAAGTATTAATCCTACGCAGACAAAGTCGGGGGCAGAAGCTAGTTTATAATAAAATAACCTTAATAACTAAGTTTCTAACAAAACCTAAATAACAAATATTAATCGTAATTTCCTAATTTTAACCCGATTCGGAAACTGCCAACATTCATTTGACTAGGCATGAAATTATCGCGCGACTGTAATATTTAACATCCGCCACTGTCACGCTCGCTCGACGTGGCTTCGATCATTCTGTCAATTATTTGGGCGGGACGGGGGTGGGAGCGGGGCCTGAGGCGGGGGTTAGGGCGGGGAACACGCGACAGCCGTCAAATCTGCATAGCGTGCTAAGCCCACGGCAGGAGAAACGTCACGCGCTGGATACAGGATTACTAGAAATTTCACCCTGTTTTATTTTATCTCGTGAAAGCGATAGATTGGGGTGATCGAGATGAATAGTCTATAAATCACTCGAGAAAACCATAGAATTTCTAAATTGAGTTGGAGTGGAACTGATGAGATTTCCCTCCAACAATCTACTACCCTAGCAACGGTAGTATTAATAATACTTCTTCATCAATATCAAGGCCGACTATTGAGAAAGACCTAGACTAGTAAGTGCGCATAAGTATAGAAGTAATAGTTAAACATTTGAGCACAAGCCCGAAATGTTACTATCGCAACAAAAGATTTTTTTATTGGCATGCTGAAGGTTGTGAGGTATACGATATATATCAGGCCCCCAACATCTCAGCCCATGTGACACTCCTCAGGTTGGGATGGGCTGGGCATGTACAGAGAATGCCGGACCCACGCGTCCCAAAAAGAATTATGACTGGAAAACCAGGTGGAAAGAGAAAAGCGGGAAGACGAGGTAAGAGGGGATGCAGCACAGCTTCTCCAGGTAACAAACTGGAAGTCAACTGCTGAGGACGGGAGGAGTTGCAGTTGAACGTTGCGGGAGGCCAAAGCTCGATATGGACTGTAGCGCCATCGAAGAAGAAGACGAAGGTTGTGAGGAGGGAAAGGATGGGAGTATTGCGACGGTGGGAATTATCTAGCTATTCAGATCTGATCAACAAATACAGCTAAAGTAATGTGAAGCAATGTTTCAATTCTGTATAGCGGTCCTACAGCAGGGCGAAACTGAGAGAATCTTCCGCTCTAGAACCTGCCGCACATATACTGCACATTATTATAAACCCGCTGACTCGGCAAGCATAAAAAATAAACTTTTTCTTCCTGCGTGGCCTTTCCCATTCGTCCCCGTTCCCCTTCAGCCTCCTCTTCTCCTCCCACGTATCCTTCCCCTCCCGCGATCCACTTATCTTCCTTCCCTCTTCTCGCGTCCCCCTTACGCATTCCCTTCCACCTTTTCCGCCTTCCCCCCTCCCTAGTCCCCCTCCCGCAACTTCCCCCTCCTTAATTCTTTTCCACCCCTCCCGGATTCCCTTCCCCGTCGCGCTTTTTTTCCCTGCCGGTAATTTCCACAAAACACACCCATTTTTCAAACTCGCGTTTGACCTACTTCAAATTTTACATGCATATTTCATAACGCCAGAGCTCGTTATTCTGCTATTCCGGATGGAGAAGAATCCAACAAATCAAAGATCATAAAAATCGATCCAGCTGTTCTTGAGTTATAAAAACTGTAACTATTCCGATTTTGTTTTATATATTAAGTTTAAAAAAATGTGAAAAAATACAATTCTTTTAAAAATTGTTATTAAGTTTAATTGCAGAACTCCATTTCAATTTTTATTTCGTTAATATATTCAATAAATTATTGAACATATAAATGAAAAAAAAATCCTTGCGCGACCGGGACTTGAACCCGCGACTCTCGGATCGCTAGTTGAGAGTCTTAAAACTATTGAGGCTGTCAAGAGATTCAACGATCAAAAAGTTTAGTTGCTAATATCTCCAAGCTGAAATTACAGTCGTGTTCCAGAAGCCTCACGAAACGTTAAATAAATGTCATGAGGGACGACACGACTTACGAATGTATGAAAAAATGATATTTGGACTGAAAACGTGACATTTGTCTTAAGTTAAGGCTCCGTCAAATAGAAGGCGTACTTACCGCGCGTCAAGGCGTCAGCGTAAAGGCTCCTTCAAACAGGCACCAACGCGCTGTAACGTCGCGTACTTTCTGTTTGAACGGCTTCGACGTGTTCAGTACAACACAACGTAGCGTTATACGTCCGGGACGTTAACACCTTGACGCGCGTAAGTACGCCCCCTGTTTGACGGAGCCTTTACAAATTGCGTTAATAAATCGTGCTCATAGGGTTCTGCGCATAGAATAATTTTAAGGATGGGAAGCAGCTAACCTAGGTCCTGAATAAACCCAAGCTGTGACAGAGAGGAATCACAAAAGTCTACAAATATTTATATTTGTCATGGAAACGAAGTGTTCTGGTGTGCTTCGGAGAACCATATATTGGAATATCAGTAGAACAATTACAGCGTTGACACCTGAAGTATAATATATTCTAAAAAGTACAATATACCCAATGAAAGAGTTGACTGTATTAATCGGATTGCTTGGTAATAATATATTTTGTTATAAAATATTCTTTATGACCTCTAAATGAATAATCGTTGTAAACTCTTGTTGTGGAGGTAACAATAACTTTGAATGACAGATGTTTGTTTTTATTTTGCTCCCGTATAAATTGATAATAAAATAAAGTGTACAAGTTGCAAAAGCCTACAAAGTGATACTTTAAAGTGAAAATTATAACTATACAGTGATTTAGCATTTGTGACTAACATTATTCAATATACTTAGTTGAGTATCGTTGAGGTTTTTGGCATTGTGGGACAGTTGCAGAACAATTATGGCCGAGAAACAAACTAGGAGCAAAGGTCTAGGACTGAATATTCCTGACACTAGTGAGACCAACATTGGAATCTTCATGAAGCAGATGGAGAATAAATTTGAGACCATGAAAAAGGAAATGTTTCAAAAAATAGACAACGAAAATAAAGATGCACGAACTTCTAGAGATTTTATCAGCAGCCAATATGACGACCTCAATACAAAAATGAATACTATTGTAAATTTAGTATCGGAGGTAGAAAACTTAAGAAAAGAATTAAATGAAAAAAACCTTATTATAAAAAATTTCGAAATTCGCCTGGCCAGCCTCGAACAGACTTCAAAGGAGGATGCATTAGAGGTCGCAGGAATACCACCATATGAAGGCGAACAACCCTCGGAGACCGTCAAGAAGCTGGCAGCGGCTGTAGGTGTAGAGATTCTTCCCCTAGATATCCTGGAAGCCAAAAGGATCCCCGACAGGCGTCCCGGAGCACCCCCGAAAATTTGTGTCAGATTCACGGATATTCGCAAAAGAAACCTACTACTAGTAAACCGAAAAAAAATTCACCATGATACCTTAAAATACTTTAACTGCGAAAAGATTTTTATAAGTGCTATTCTTAATCCTTATTTCAAAGAACTTTTATGGAAAACCAAACAAATATGCAATGAAAAAAAGTTTTCGTATGTTTGGTACAAAGACGAAAAAATTTTGGTAAAGAAATCAGCCACGGATAAAATAATATATATTAAACATTCTGATGACTTGTGTAAAATTATTTAGGATGTTGATGAGCTCTGTCACATGTCGAACATTGGCCCGATCGCTCTTACCATACAAAACCTGATCCTGACTGCTCTAAATTATTGTTGTGAAATCATTTTACAGTGATTGTTTCCAAACTGTCAGAAATCTTGTATCTTACCTATGTACTACTATCGGGTAAAGGGCGAACTCCCAGTTTTAGCCACTGTGACGGGGCTCCCAATTCAAAATATAAACTTCCATTGTAAATTGTTCTTAAAAATGGCTAGACTGATTTTTGATAATGAAAAAATTTCTTCTGATAAAATTAATAATTATGTATCTTCAGATATAAAATTTTGTAAATTACTAATGAAAGACTATACGAACCTAAAAATTTTTCACCATAATGTTCGATCCATAAATAAAAATTGGGAAGAAATACTCACTTTACTGAATAATCTAAAGGTTAAATTTGATATAATTATTAATTTTATTTATTATTAATTAATCAGAATGTTGGATTAATGAACTATATGTACCAAAACACCTTCCTGATTATACTCACTTCTCCACAAAAACACATCACAATCAGAATGACGGCATTATTATATATGTGAATAACGTACTGAATGTTCAGACTTTGGAATTAATAATCCCGGGTGCAAATTGTCTACAAATATCGTACGGTGACACATGCATATTAGCAATGTATAGATCTCCATCCTACCACAATATAACCCCATTCATACAAAGCCTAAATGAAAAATTATCACAACTTGTGCATAAAAAACACTTAATTTTAGTCGGAGACATTAACATTAACATTTTACCAAGTAATTCACACCCACAATGCCAAGATTACTTAAATCTACTTAGTTACCATGTATTGATATCTACAATAAATCACCCGACTAGGGTCACCAAAGAATCCAGCTCTTGTGTTGACCACATTATGATAAAAACGAATAATCCATATAAAACACTGGTTTTTGAATCTACTATTACTGACCACTATGCCACTATGATTTCATTAAACACACCATCAAAAAATATAAAAATGAAACACTATTATTGCATAAAACGAGTTGATTATGAGAATATAAAAAAATCTTTTTCCTGTAATTATTGGCACAACTTACTACACATACCCAACGCTGATGATGCATGGACTTACTTCATAGACAAACTACAAACTGAAATAAATAATAACACTAATTCTATAGTAAAAACAATCCCTCACAAATTTAAACCTCTAACTCCCTGGATTAATCACACCATTATAAATTGTATAAGAAAAAGAAACTTACTTCATAAAAAAACTTCATTGAATCCTTCTGACACTATACTTAACAACTTTTACAAAAGATACAGAAACATATGTACAAAAGTCATCAGGAATGCTAAGGAATTATATTATAGACATAAAATAGAAGAAAGCAAAGGTAATCCAAAAGAAATGTGGAACATATTACGTGAAGCTACTCATACTAAGCCTAACTTAAACACTGACCTAAAACAACTAAATATTGATGGACTGACCGTCGACTTCTCAAAGAATCCAGAAAAAATCCTAAACCATGCCAATGACTTTTTCACTAATGTCGGGAAAAAATTAGCAAACAAAATGTCCTCCCCGAATTCTAATACAAAACAGGAAAAAACACATATACTCCTTTCTAAACAATTTAAATTTCAAACGGTTACACATGACGATATTAAGAATACAATTAACTCATTAAAAGACACAAAGTCCGCCGGTATGGATGGCATCACCGTAAGTTTACTCAAAACACTTGTTCACGAACTATTGGAACCTCTCACTTACATAATTAACCTCAGCATATCACAGGGAATTTTCCCTAATGAATTAAAGCAAGGGCTCGTCATACCCATATACAAAAGTGGTCTAAAAGTGGACATTAACAATTATAGGCCCATAACAATACTTAACTCACTCTCGAAAGTAGTTGAAAAAATAATCAACAAACAACTGAAAAATTTTTTGGAAAGCGAGCAGCTACTCTCCGAAAATCAATTTGGTTTTCGGTCAAATAAGAGCACTGCCGATGCCATTATTGCTGTTACAGACTTTCTTGTTTCAAATTTAGATAAGGGTAAAAAATGCATTTCTATCTTCCTAGACCTCTCAAAAGCTTTTGATACCATCTCCTTTGACATCCTTATTAATAAACTAAATACCATTGGTATAAGAGGGAAAGACCTAGAATTTCTTCAAAGTTACTTAACTAATCGAACTCAAAGTGTCAAAATCGAAAACAAATTCAGCCAACCCCTCCCTATAACCTACGGAGTTCCCCAAGGAAGCGTCTTAGGCCCTACTTTGTTTCTCATATACATAAACGATCTTTGTAACCTAATGATAGATGGAAAAATTGTAAGTTTTGCTGACGATACTGTGCTACTCATTCAATCAGACACTTGGTTAGACGCATACAAAATGGCTGAGAAATCAATTAACTCTGTTAAAAAATGGCTAGATATTAATTCTCTTGCACTAAACACTACCAAAACAAAATACATTCCTTTTAGTATGAATATCGTTGGCCAACCTAATCAAGATGCTGAAATAAAAGTACATGAATGTTCTTGTATTCACGATACATTCTGTCAATGTCCTTGCCTAGATCGAACGGACCATATCAAATACCTTGGTCTTACATTTGATCAATATCTTAAGTGGAATACACATTGCCTACTTATCACGAATAAGCTTAGAAAACATGTTTATTTTTTCAAAAACATTAGAAACATACTAGATTCCAAATCTATGAAAATTGTTTATTACTCTCTTTGTCAATCAATCATTGAATATGGAATAATCGCATGGGGAGGTGCAACACTATCAGCTATAGATTCATTATCGAAGGCACAAAAATTAATTATGAAAGTTATTCTTAAAGTTCCCATAATAACAAGTACTGTAGATATATTCAACAAATTCAATGTATTAGATATTCGACAAATATACACAAAAACTATCTTAACTCATCTGTTTAAAAATAAAACACATACATTTTATAAAAATACCCAAAATATTGTAAACACGCGGCACAAAACCAAAGAACTCATACAAATACCTAAAACAAACACAACATTTGGTCAAAGAAATTTCAAATACATTGCGTCTAAAATATACAATAACCTACCTGACAAAACAAGACAATCGAATAATATTAAAAAATACAAAATCCTGATCAAACAATGGATCATCGAAAAAGGTCGTGCAATAATTAGTCACCTCACCCAAATATAATCGTATATCTCATTATTGTTACCACTACCTACCAACCTGAAAATTTTGTCAAATATTTTTGCTTTATTGAAAAATGTACTTCATATTATAATTAGAAAATATTTGTAAACTAGTCTGTCTCGACACAGGAGTTCCTAGTGAGACAGGCAAGGCCAAAAAAAAATGTAAACCTTATTATATAGATTCAATAAATAAATAAATAATAAAAAATAAAACCTCAAGGTCGCAAGTCTACCGGCACTGAATAATAATATAAATTCAATTGTGAAATTATAAAAAAATTCGCAAAGAAAGAAAGAGCAAGAATTCGCGATACGAATAAAAACATCTTTTTTTTCAAAAGCTTTTTCTTTTAAAGTTTCTTTATCTATAATATGTTACGAGAAAACGGTTATACTATATTATGCCTTCACCATTTAGATCAATTATTGAGACTCACAAAAAAATTCTATGTATATTGTGTATTTACAAATCAATACTTATATTAGAGTGAGAAAAACTATGTTTTTGAAATAAAACTTCTTCACGCACGCTTGACTTGGGGAGTAAGCCGGTGAATGCGTGACGAGAGCGTTACGAAAAGTGTAATCGGGCGAGGCGAACGATAATAAATTTAAGTAAATATTTGTAGAAAGTTAATATGTGTATATGTATATTAATTATTATTTTAAAAAGAAAGACAAACATTCCCGGGTTACCAATAACCCAACAACATTCGAAAATCTCCTACTACCACCACACTAAGCGGAAGATGTTGCTTGTATTGTGATGGAGGACTTAGCCAGCCTAGGAATCGATCACGAAACGCCTGGGTGGGACCCAAACGCGGTGCCCACTCAACCACTGTATATATTTTATACATATTTTTATTATTATTTTTTTAAATTTATTTATAAGAAAAAAAAAGTTTTACATTACAAGTGAACATTATACAAAGTTGTACAATTATTTATCATTATTCTACTACTCCATAAGTTGAGCTCTAGGAGCTCGTGTTTATGGGAGGAGTATTTACATGCAAAAAAAAATGTTTTAAATAAATATGTATTCAAAGACTTATGAAATAAATACAAACATTATTTAACATAGGTATACAATTTAGGAAAAAATATGTTTTTGAATGACAATACCAATATACTAGTATATTTAAACTTTCAACATTGATAATACAGATTAAGTAAGGGTAAACTAAGGGTACAATATATCATTATCCAATTTCAGTGTTTTAATTTGCTTTTTGAATTGGTCATATTTCAAAGTTTCAATTGGTCATATATAAACATATATGTATACTTACATATAGATGGAGCTAAAGAAGTTTTACTTCAGTCATGTGGTCTAAAGCACACTTGTTTTTTGATAAGATTGTTGTGGATGTCCTTGTACTTGTATTTGGTTTTGCATATTTTATGTGATGTTGTCCTGCGATAGAATTTAACGAACAAGTTCATTACTGTGACCGACCATACAGACTGGTGAAACATGAAATTATTGACTACATTGGTTACAAAGCCACGTTATACCGATTGGTGGTGATTGAAAAGCTGTCAATGACGTTAATGAAATAACTACGTAATAGTAGTGGCGTACAGTCCATGAAGGCTAAAATGCTGTGCCATATAAAAAACAAACCATAAAAAGAATATGTAAAAAATTTAAAAAGGCGAATTTTTTTATTTAAAGTGTATTTTTTTTTCTTCTGCGCTAATTTATTCAGTTGACTAACAATATGGGGAGGATGAGAATAAAATCGATATTACCGAATATTCAATTCACAATTATTATTAACACCTGAACATGAAAACTACATATAGCCTACCATGGTTATATAATAGAGCACGCCACTGCTTGATAGGTAGGTACGGCAGAACCAATTTGAAAAAATTATTATGATTTTTTTCACGTTAATTCTAAACTCGAGGCCCTGTGTAAACTCATTTTACTTAGCAAGGAAAGGATGAAGAGGAAGATCTGGGAAGGAAGACGGTATGAGGGGTGAGTAGGAATCTGGGGGTCAATGTGTCCAGGATTGATGGACGTATGAATCCATTCCTCCAATTGCCATGCAAGGCGAGAGAGTCCGGCAGCAGAGATCAAAGACTACCCAACGGTCTAAGGGTTAGAAAAGTGTGCCAGATTTTTATATCATTCTTTACTCTAAAAGTCACGACTCTTAAAAATGGTTAAAGGAAAAATCGGCTTTTTTTTATAGAAAGACAAACATTTCCAGGTTACGAATAACCTGACGATTTTGAAAATTTCCTACTACCACCTCAGTAAGCGGAAGATGTTGCTTGTGTTGTGATGGAGGACTTAGCCAGCCGAGGAATATAACACGCGACACCCGGGTGGGACCAAAACGCTTTGCAGATATTTCTGCAAATGACAGGTTGATTTTATTTTTCTAGTGTTAATCGATATAATGTTTGGGTTTTAGGTTTCTATATCAGGCCCCCTAGCACACTCGATCGTTAAGGATTGATATGATAACTTTCGGTAACTTCTCATCGTTTCCTGGGACAACCGCACATCGCTAACGTACAAACAATAGATGATGTTGAATATGTTAAGGATACTTAGTCATTGTGAACTGTCACTTATTCGTTGGCAATCTGTAATCATGCTAGGGAATGTGAAAAGTTGCTGATAGTTATCCTATCGAACGTTATCGATCGGGTGTGCTAGGGCCCCAGAAGACAAATATTATCAATCAGATTTTAATTTTCACAACTTCTCTATACAAGATGTTAAGCATCGTACTTGACTTAATTTAACCAGTGATTCCTGACATTATTTGAAGTAAAAAAAATGTTGGTCTCCGGTGACATTTTTGTTTTTTTTTCTCTACAAAAACATAAAAATTAGTAAGTATTGGGAAGTTAGGGGCGGGGTGAGGGGTTTGGTTGGTCACTTGACTTAGTGACCAGTGACGACATGTGGATGATTTTTTTTTTCTTTAATTTTGAAGAAAAATATTTTGAAAAAAGAGACATCTAAAAAGTCACCGGAGACCAAAATTACATTAACATTTTGTACTCCAAATAATATCAGGAATCACTGGTTAAAGTAAGTCAAGTACGTTACTTAACACCCTTTATACACAACATATTTTAAGAAAAAAATAATAACTTTTACTTGAACCGGCGGTTGATGAATGCTGTTCTCTACTATCTAATAGAGTATTTCATCTAATTCCTTTATTCCTTCCCATAATTATCCTTAGATAAATTCTCTTAAGATTAATCAGCTTAAAAAGGTTTCTGATTGGTTTCCAACTGAAATCCGGCATTATTTGGTTGATTGCAAAAATGGCTAATTGGACAACTAATTTGTTCATTCTTCCTTCCATAAAACATGGCAGGAATTGTTTACCGGAATAGTGGCAGATCCTTTTCTAAGTCTTTCGGCGAGAGTATTTGCGCGTACGTGGGGTGAACCTCTTAAGGCTTTTATCTACGTCGGGACGCGTAAATGGCAGAGTTCCCCGAAAGCCTCCGTTATCCTACATCTGGGGAGACCTCGCAGAGTGGCTGGCACACTTAGACTCGCAGACCCTTATCGGAAAACTGTTTGACCCGCGGCGTCTGACTTTTTTAACTCTCACCTGCTGGATGTTTCATTGAAGCAGCTGTCAAAAATTTCAAATGTTATTCATACGGTATTAGCACTTAAACTTTTTCAATTGAAACCATGCCTTCTTTTAAATTTATTTAATCGTCACTTAATACTTTCAAAGATATTAAGTGAACTTAAAAAAAACTGTGAATTTCAAAATACGCCATCGACGTTCGTCTTCTTCCTTCTTAAGCATCTTGTTTGAAAACGAAAAAGATAGAATAAACTAGAACGAAGGCGCCACGTTAGATCTCTCGCTGGAAATAGTTTATATTAATAAAGATGTTGTACAATCTACAAATTAGTCAAACTGAAAAAAAGATTTTCTCTTTGATTAAAATATTTCTCGTAATGAATCTATTTCCCAGTTTGACTTGTGACCCTTGGAACTAGAATACAATTATATTAATAAAGATGTTGTAGAATCTACAAATTAGTCAAACTTTAAGAAAAAGCTTTTATCTTTGATAAAAATATTTATCGCAATAAATCTTTTTCCCAGTTTGACTCGTGACCCCTTTGAAATATGTACATTAGTCTTGCCAATCTAATAAATAGTCCACGAATCGGACTAATTGTGCCCAGCATCTCAGAGATATTAATTCTGGAGATCTGGGAGTGCTATTTAATGCGGAGGGCTGTAAGCCAAGTGGAGTAAGCGAGCCTCGAGCTAGGGGAGCTTTTGACAAATGGTGTGGTGAGTCGACCATGCCTGCTAGGGTGTACTTCATCGGGGATGTTTTAATTATGCTGCCGAAACGCTACACTTTTTACACTTACATAAATCACAAACAAACACTAGTTCATTTATCATTGAAGAAGAAGATGACAATAATAATCTAAATTAAAATATGAGAATGAAAATGAACCAGACACAGAAAAATAATAAAATATAATGGTCGCAACTGGACGAATAAAATAAATACATTGGTTAGGCATAATAATATGTTTTGTTTTGTTTGTTCGAAAAATAATTCAAATATTTTTATTGTTACATAAATGGTTGTTTGACAGTCTTTGATGATAATAGATGCGCTAAATGTATTGTAGTCATTTAAAGACAGTCTCCATTTTGTGGTTTTCGAGCAAGTCGCATTTTATGATTGTGGATATATTTCCGTCGTGTAATCTTGACTTCGGAACATTTGCCGATCCAAATATTATCAAGAATTGTGCTGGTGATCTGCACGTGAATTGGAATCATTGGGAGGCCTTCCACGTTTGCAGAGAACGACATTACAAGGTTAGTGTTTCTATTTTTCAATAGGAATTGTACAGACAAATTGTTCGCGCAAATAAATTCACAATATTTTTGAGTACTGAGAGAGATCTGGGACTATTTACACGTCCCAGACTCACATATTATAATCCTTACATTAAATTAAACAACTGAACGCTGAATCGGCAGAGCCCACGTCCCTGTAAGACGAGAGATCTGGGTTCGTGTCCCAGTTGCGACCATTATCTTTTAGTATTTTTCTGTGTCTTCTTCATTTTCATATTTTAATTTAGATTATTATTGTTATCTTCTTCTTCAGCAATATATTACATTGATGGGAATAAACTTCAAAAGTTAAAAAGAGAGTTTTTCTTATTAAAAAATGGCTAGTTCATTTGTTTGCAATGCGGAATTTCTTATTTTTAAAAAGATATGTTTTTTATTTAATAACAAGTTAATACCAATAATCTAAACGATAATATGGAAAAGAACAAGACACAGATAATAAAAGATAACGGTCGCAACTGGGACTCGAACCCACAACCTCTCGTCTTACCGGGACAAACGCTATCCAGTTAGGTCATATTAGTCAGTTTCATAGTTCTCTAATCTTTGCAAAATTACTTTGTGGCGTCATTTTATTTAAATGAAACAAATAACTTTGTGTAAACAACTATAATCACATGTTATAATATCTACTTGTGATTATAGTGGTTTACACAAAGTAATTTGTTTCATTTAATATTATTTTTGACTATTTTTTTTCCATATTATTGACGGCTACCTTTTTAATCGGAAACAAGTGTTCTATGAACGTGTTTGTTACCTAGATTGTGTTTGGATAAATACATCCGATTTTATTTATTCTTGTTTCCAATGAAAAAAGGTAGCTGCCGATAATATGAAAAAAAAATCGTCGGAGTTAATATTGTTAATTCTGAAATTTGAAATGTGAGATTGACAAATATGATGTTTAAATAATTGGTGGAAGTGCCCTATTTGGAATGGCGTTTGTCCCGGTAAAACGAGGTTTTTTGTGTCTTGTTCTTGTTCACATTTTCGTTTAGATTATTAGTGTTATCTTTTTCTTCAATGATATATTATGCATTTTTTATTTTATTTATTTATTTTGATTTTCACGCTCAGCTGGGATTTTAAACGTATATTTTTTTTACACATAGAACATCTAAATGAGCATATAATCACAAGAACAAAATATTCCCCCTGCAAGATGGAAAAACAGAACACTGGGATTTGTACAATACATAAATGAAATAAGTGGGAGCGGGGCTAGACAGTTTGTTTAATTAGGGTTGTTGTTCTGCTTTCTGATATAAATTTTACTAATATGACCAGTTTGTATTTTATATATTTTTTAATGTGAGCCTCACTTGGTGCTTTACCAGTGCTGTGGTTTCCTATTTTAGTTTTACTATTTGAAGTCCTCGGCATTGCTAGGGCTTCATGCAAAGTTTTAGAAATATCACGCGGAATGTGGCCTTCATCTTATTTTGAAGGTCAAGCGTGCAAAGTTTTATCAATCACGGGATAGAAGAAAGTGTATATTTGTATGAAAATCGTATTTGTATAAGAAATGAAGTGCAATATTGTATGTATAAAAATGATAACGATAAATTAACAGTTGGATCAATGGACTAAATGAACAGTATATTGTAAAGATCAGTAAATATTAATCGTTTCATAGAGACAGAGAAGTACATGAGGTATTACAATATTATATGTCATGATTTCGTTCTTCGTGGAAGTAAAGTTTTTGGTAACCCGCGGACAATAGTAATGCTTTATTTTGCATTAGTCAGAAGGACACAGGAATATGCCTTGCCAATATGGAACCCGCAGTACATGTAGAAAATTTTAAAACAATAAATTCGAAATCCGGGGTTTTGAATAACAATATTTAAAAAACTTATACTACCATCACTATAAGCGGAAAAAATTGAGTGTGCAAAGAGTGAGAAAGCAGAGAAATCATAAGACGCCAAAATAGAAACCCGACATATTTGTTAACTCGGCTACATTACTGATATCGCGAGCTGTAAAACGGTTAAGATTTATGGGATACACTGTCAAGAATAAGGCAATTAATTAGATAGAAAATTTAAATGTCTGTAGGTATCTATATAGAATG
Source organism: Limnephilus auricula (assembly GCA_951813805.1). Classification (NCBI taxonomy): domain Eukaryota; kingdom Metazoa; phylum Arthropoda; class Insecta; order Trichoptera; family Limnephilidae; genus Limnephilus; species Limnephilus auricula. Next base: position 9,845,418 of record OX638393.1, read on the forward strand.
TAGATACGAATAAACTAATTCATACGGCCAAGTAATTAATCACGCCCGCTTGAAAGCAGTTTTGGTAATCGGTTTATTAGATTTAATTATTAAGTACAATTATGTTGGTATATATGCGCAAATAATTTTTAAAAACTCACCTTTGAATATTGTATTTGTGTACAACGACCATGTTTGAAATTTGTTCGAAATAGTTGAGAACCCCTCTTTCTTCACATGTAGTCCCACAATACAGTACAGTGTACTGAGTACACCATTACACTAACAAGAATAGCTTCGATATAACGGTTCTATGTTCAAAGTATGTTTTCTTTATTTATTTGTTTATAAGAAATACACAGTACAATAAATATAAGTTTTATGGCAAGTTAAAAAAATTACATGGGTTTGTACCTAAGAATAAAACATTGGTTGACTAATAATAAAAAAAAATTAAAGAAAAAGTTACGTTTTAAAATCAAAAATAAAAAATTATATGCTCACTAAATGTAATTGACTGTTTGAGTTATTTGATTGATAAAGGTTTAATAAAACGACAAGAAATTTAATAATTTGATTTTGGTGAAATTATTTCACCAAAAAATTAGGCATAATATGTCTCGACGCCATCTGGTGGGAAAGTTAGCACTTACATGCCTTTCCCAAATAAAAATAAAGTTGGTTGTTTGCAGGTGAAAAAGTGTAATAAGCAGTAATTGTTGAATGAAACACTAGGTATATATTGAATCATTTGGCGGGTAGGAGGTATCCCGCCGTAGCTTAATGGTAGAGCACTTGACCGGCAATCAAAAGGGTGCGGGTTCGAGTCCCGTCGGCGATGTGTATATTTTCTCGGAAGATTCTTTCAATATGGATGAGTGTTTCAGGCTAATAATTATTGCTTATAATAATTGTTACCCATTGTGCTATGCATAAAAAATCTTGTCTTAAACATTAGTTTATCAATTAAAAAATAATAATGAATATTTTTTAATTATTACTGAGAGATTATTTCGAGGTTTAATCAACTGTACTGAGTGATAGTAACGTACACCTTAATTGATCTAATTCAAGCGCCGGTTAATATGCAATCAACTACACGCACATGTTGGTGTGGTAGCCGACATATGTCCCAATTGGAAATGAGTTAATGTACACAACCAATAACTCTTAGCAATATTAAATCGAATTGCTACATAAAATTCATACTGAAGTTTAATCCTAAGTAATAAGATATACATTTATTCGACTTGTTATGGCCCAATCAAATAACAGGAAGAACGTTTAGCATGCCTAACAATTCAGTTCAGCGACATATAACTTAATAAATAAAATATTTATTTGTAAATGGGTTATTACACATTACGCATTCCTACACCATTTTGGCCTTACAACATTGACAAACAGGTAATTTATTTTTTTAAGGAACATAAACAGTCTTAGTAGAATAACATACATAAAACAAAAAACATAACAATTATTAATGTTCACAGATAGGTATTTAGAAACATAAAAATTAATTTAAACTAGAAAAAAACAGAATTAGGCAGCAATTAAAATAATAATACAAATGATAAACCCATAAAAAAAATTTAAAATTTTAATTTAAATATCAACAATAAGACTGCGAAATAGGTATTTGGGTTGGGATGGGTAAGGGGAAGAAAGGGATAAGGGAAAGTTGCCACGCAAGTAATATGATTGTATTAGGTAAATTAATTTAATCGTCCTACAAAGGAATTCTGTAGCGATAGTAACTAGCAGTGAATATGTCAGCACATGAGTCTGTATTTGCAAATTTATTGTTATAGTTGTTACATGTCCTTTGTATAAATTCATTTTGATTGGAATTGGTGTTGCATCTATCAATGTAAAAAAGGGTACTTTGTCTGCTACATCGAATCGGTGCGTCGAAATTTATTTTGTTTAGCGACTCCGGGCAGTCAACTTTTGAGTTAACAATTTTGTACAGGAGCATTATATCAGCGACCAGACTTCTGTCAAGTAGTTTCGTGATTCGAAAATGTTTTTCGATTTCGTCGTAAGAGTTGTACGTACGTTGAATGATGTGTAATTGAGGAATTTAAGAATTGCTCAGCTGCACATAATATTAGGTCCTTACACATGAAATTGGCGTTTTGTATGGGAGTAACATAAAGTCGATTTTTTTGTTATATAATATATTTATTTAATCAAAGGATGCACCATTGCTATCTATGCACTTTTGCCATCTCATAAGCAGTTCATCGATACCTTTACTAAAAAAAACCATTCGGACGGGAATAAATAAAATCTTTGAAGGCGGTTTGGACTGCCCCATCGGAGTTGAATTTTTTCCCTTGCAAGAAGTTATCCAAATATAAAAAAAATCGTAATCTGTTGGGGCAAGGTCCGGAGGGTACGGTGGATGTCTTAGACATTCCAATTGAAGCTCCTCTAACTTGGTAGCCGTCTGTTGTGCAGTGTGTGGTCTAGCGTTATCATGAAGCATCAGTGGCCTAGAGCAATTAACCAGCCTCGGTTGTTTAGCAGCGAGCTTTTCCATCATGGTTTGCAGTTGCTGACAATAGACATCTGCCGTAATCGCCTGGCCAGATTTAAGAAAGCTGTAGTGAACGACACCAGCACTAGTCCACCAAACGCTCACAAGTAACTTTTTTGGAGTCAATTTTCGCTTAGGGCATGGTTTGGCTGGTTCGGCAGAGTTCAGCCATTGCGATGAGCGCTTCCGATTATCGTACAGGATCCACTTTCATCAAGGGTAATGATTCGATTTAGAATCCCTTCATTATTGTGCCGGTTGAGTAATGCAATGCAGCAGTCAACGCGCGTTTGTTGATTTGCTTTACTCAATTCGTGAGGTACCCACCTTTCAAGCTTTTTCACCTTCCCAATTTGCTTCAAGTGGATTAAAACAGTTGTATCACTAACACCGCAGTCTGCAGCTAACTCGGACGTGGTTTGCGATGGATCCGCTTCCAAAATAGCCTTCAATTCTTCATTATCAACTTTGGTCTCCGACCGTCCACGGGGCTTGTTCTGCAGGTCGAAATTTCCAGAACGAAAACGATGGAACCAAAAACGCCCTGTGTTTTCTTTTGCGGCACCATCGATATACACATCATTAATCCTTCGAGCCGTTTCTGCAGCACTGGTGCCACGGTGGAACTCGTACTCGTAAATAACGCGATATTTCAAGTTTTCCATTTTGTTAACTAAGTGACGCAAAGAAAAAAAAAACAATTAAGGAAAAAACAAATGAATTATAATTTTCGAAACACAAATTCATGAGAAAATAAGGACCTAATATTATTGTAAAGTGCCACCTTTCTCCTATACACAGTGTTAAGGGATGTACTTGACTTACTTTATTTCACCAATACCTGACGTTATTTGGAATAAAAATTGTAAATGAAATTTTTGGTCTCCGGTAACATTTTTGATGATTGTTTTTTAAAACCAACTAAAAGCCTTACTAAAAAAAACACTCCGCGGCCGTTAAACGGTGTTTCTGTAGCACGCTGTGTAAAGTCTGTACATTTAGTTTTTCAAATTCTGGTTTTGATCTGACAACGACGCCATTTTACCAGCCTTACTAATAAACTTTCTGAAAAATTTGTACAGTGGTCAAACAATCATGTATGAAGAATCCTTACTAATTAAGAACTGACAAAAAATGTTCATGGAAAGATATGTACATTGCTTACACGGCCAAGGAGGGTAGTTTATCTGTTGTATATATTTGTTCCATTTGTAATTTTCAACGAATTTCGAATTTCTTTTTTTAATGTCCTATATATTTATTATTTTTTGAGATGTCGTAAAAACAAATACCATTTTAGAACCAAAATGTAATTATCTTTAAGATGTTCATATCTAAAATATACTTAAATATTTAAAAACTGTAGTATTTTAAGCTTGAAACATCAAGTTGAAAAAAAAACTCACTTACCCCAAACACTTTCTATTAAAACATTGAAATATTTGGAAAAATTCAAAATTCAAAAAACACAGTCCTTTTCTTTAATGATTTTGAAATAAAACTGTCACCTCACTATTTACTCTTTCACACAATAAAAAAATATAAAAAAATCTTGAAATTAGCTTTTCATTCCCAAAAATTTACAATAAAAAAACTCACGTTTGAATACATTGCTTGCACATCTTAAGGCATTAATTTCTTTGATACGTTTACTAAAATATGTATTGGACATTTTAGTCACCAAAAAACATCACTTTCAAGAATTTATAATAAAATAAAGATCTTAAAATGCAAATTATTTCTGAACATAACCTACAGAACCATTTTCTGACAGATAAATTTAGAACACACGATTTTAGTGTCACAATTTGACTTAAACTAACGAAAAACAACACAAATTAATAGTAAATATATTGCGTAAATGAATATAAGTGCGAATTAGTCAAGGATTGAAATCATTAACGAATATATAATCTTAATCACACACACACCGCGACCGACTTTTTTCTGCATTTCCGTGGCTTTTTTTTATTCAGCGGGAAAGCAATGCGCAGGCGCATCAATCACACCACCTAGCGGATTATTATGAAAACTCCAATTTGAACAAGAAAATACGGCGTTGTCAAATCAAAAGATTCACAAAAACACCGTTTAACGGCCGCGGAGTGTTTTTTTTAGTAAGGTCGTAAGTGTTAAACAGTTATGGTGAGAGTGAGAGGTTGGGCAGTTACTCGATAGAGTTGCAACTGATAACATGTGGATGGAAAAAAGTTGAGTTTTAAAGAGAAAAAAAAATTTACCTAAGCAACCCGATATCAAAAACTCATTTTTGATTCATTCAATTAATTGAAATTCAAATTTTTTACTCCAAATAATGTCACGAATGTTTAAAGTCCAGTGTGTCCATTAAAATCTTATTTCATATAAAGATTTGTATTATAAAGATTTAAATGTAAAGTTTATGAAATTGACGTAAAAACGATATGTTCGGGCTTTTTGACGTGACAGTGATAGTGTTTTTGACAGCAGAGATAACTACGCTATTCCACACTTGCATTTGCAAAAATACCCCGTTCGAATTATATGCCCAGAATCTTTACAAGAAAATAAGCCAGTACAATACCTGTCAAAATAAAGTACATATTATTTAACACCTGTCAAACCAAGCAAGCATTTTCATTTGCCACATAAATTTCTCGATAGAGTTTCGTACTTACTTACAGACCCTTAAATTCTTGAGATAGGTACGGCCTTGAAATTCCTGGCATTATATTATTTACGCCCGTGGGTTTAATATTTTTGTGGCGATATTTTATATCAGTTGCGCACAACCCTTAGCTTATTCCTAAACCCGTGATAAGCCACAGTGGAGCATGTCTTCACAAATCCCACGGGGGCTTATCGGTACACTAAATGGAAGAAATATATACGGTGCGATCTAATGAGAAGATGATAAAAACATAAATACAAAATACTATTTAATTTATCAGTATTTACTAATTTTTAAGGTTATCCTTTAGCCGCTGTTTCAGATAGGCTTGCAGCGTTCATCATCAGGACAGAGAGACAGGGCAATGTAGGACATTCTAGGCCTACGTTATCTTCGAGGATGCTGTGTGGAGGGTATTTTTAAGGAAAGGAAGGAGATGACGTTCTGGGAAGGTAAAAGGTATGAGGGTTGGGTAGGAATCTGGGGTTCAGTGTATCTAGATCATTCGCCGCCAAGACCTAGACAAACCTTACCCCATGAACCCGGGCACCCCTGCTAAGTCACCAAACGTAGCGAACCACTCGGGGTGACCTATGGTAGAGGTTTGGTTATCCAAGTGGTTGAATTGGTTTTACTAATAATTCTGTAAACAGTAGGTCTAGTAGTAGATTTTCTTTTATACCAAATAATAAAACCCAAAATTTCCTCGGAATTCCTAAGATTTGTAAGTAGGTACTTAAATACCCACCAGTAGGTACTTAATTATAAACGATATTTTTTTAAATAAACTAATTGGGTATACAATTTGTCCAAAGAAAAGTAAGCGCCTCCGCCCACTGAGGCAACTGAAAACTCTCAACTGCCAACTGTCTTTGTATGACAATGTGATGACCCGCACACTACACAAGCACTCAAACACCCGTTGTCAATAGTAACGCAAGCGGTGACTTGCAACTTGCACTGCTGATTGCCCTGGCCGGCCGTTGCTAGTTGCCAGCTGTCAGCTGATTGTTCTTCGTCTATGGTTAAACAAGCTTTTTGACCAATCAAGGCAGAGAAAACCGCCGGTTTTAGTTGGTTTTCAGTTGCCTCGTCAGCGGAGCGCCTAACTATCTCGATTACAATTCTTTTTTGAAATTTTATTCTAGCTTGTAGGTACCATAATACCGAAAAAAATCGAATAAGAAAGTACAAATACACAACGATTTCGTATTTGAGAAAATAATCTTTACTGAACCGTTAAAACGGTTACCATCTTTAACCGGAAACGCACCTTATAAACAAATTTAAAGACAGACGAAAGGCAAAACGGTCGAGTTAAAACACTCTTTCGTTGTGCTCAATCAATATTACCTAGATAAGTTTGCGATAGAAAGAAACCTCTAGATCTTAGATAATGAAATCTGCTTTTCAATAATGTGCCGATATTGCTGTCTCCCTAATAAAATAAGAAATACGGTCAAAGTTGTCTGGAGGACCATTTGTAAGATTTGTGTACGGCTTGATGAAATCGGGGAACATTTTGTGTACGACTTGATGAAATCGGGGAACATTTTGTGTACGGCTTGATGAAATCGGGGAACGTTTTGTGTACGGCTTGATGAAATCGGGGAACATTTTGTGTACGGCTTGATGAAATCGGGGAACATTTTTCTTGATGAAATGGGGCAGTAATTAATTATCATAATAATGACGGACGTTTAATGAAAATCCTGGTCAAAATTCTTCAATTTTCCAATCTCCGCATCAGTTCTAAAGTTTTCAACGATTATTTTGTGTACGGCTTGATAAAATCGGAGAACATTTTGTGTACGGTTTGATGAAATCGGGGAACATTTTTTGTACGGCTTGATCAAATCGGGGAACATTTTGTGTACGGCTGTAGGACATGCAGATATAACCATATGCAACCAGCTAGTTCATAATAATTCCTTGCGTAAGGTCTAATTATATTATCCTAACGCCATTCAAAGATAGGGCCACGTTGTTATAAATATTTTCCTTTTAAATATAATGTTCAACTAAAACAAGATTGATTGAACCTCAAAATCAGAAATCGTTAAATAGATTAAGAGAATTCGCCTTTGCAAACTTTGACACCTCAGAACACGGTAAGACGAAGTTAAAACCTTATCCAATTAAAATTACGAACTATATACAATGAATTGCAAAAACGACCAACTCGTCGCCCGAGTGCTTAATTGTCTAAACAAACAGTATTTTACAGGAGGGAGAGGTTTTCTTTCATTATTTCAATTAAGCATTATGATAGGTGTTTAAGATGAAATGGTAAAGATAAAGGTCTCATTCATATAAATAATCCTTCGTAAAGTAATTAATTATCGTTTTTGATACTTCATTTTTAATTTTAAAAAGTAGATTGAACAAAAACTAAAATAATTATTTGGACAATAAAATTAAGCACTCGGGCGACGAACAGTCAAAAATGACATTTGCAAAAGGTTCAAAGTGAAGTCAGATTCTTGTAAAATAAATGGAAGATGTAAAAACTTGACGTTAGAACTTCCTCATACAAATTTCTACGGAAATATAACACAGATGACTCCAAACCATAAAATACACCAATTTTCAAACAAACAAACATTAATTTTGTATTTAATTTTTTATTATTTATTTAAATACATGATTTATTGAAAGTGCATACAGTTTATTGTGATATTTCACCCTCCATGCTAGGGATGACCCTGTGTTATAGCGGGTGAATTTTACAGTTTGGAGATATACATTCATTAGTATTGGTTGATAATTTTCATTAATTAATACTGTGCACACAATTTTTCTACAATAAAAAAAATGATCACTGATATTTTATAAAAAATAATCACTGCTATTTTAATTTTTTGCCATTTTACGTTTGATTTTGGTTTCGTGCAAATATAATAAGTATATATATATATATATATGTTTTTTTTTTTTTTCTTTTTATAGGGTACAAATGGATACATAAATTACAAATATATATTTTTTTACAGTGATTAATTACATAATATATGTATTTGATGTAACTCCATAAATAGGCAGGGCTTGTGTGTATGAAGGGGTGTTATTACAGTGTTTTTATTTGACATGATTCAGTTCAAGTTTTTAGTATAACTTTTAAGATGAGTTTTAAATTCTTTTATGTTAGTATTCATCTTTCTATTTTTTTCTGGTAATGAATTCAAAAAATTTACTCCAAGATATTTATGATTTAACTTTCCTGTTGTTTTTCTACATTTTGGACATATTATATCTCTTCAATTATAAATTAAATCTATGTCTTATTAGATTGCCCCTCCTCAGGTTATTTATGCCCCAGCGGGTTGTTATCAGACAAAAATTGTAATGTTATTTATCAGGGTGACATCGCTCACATAGCGGAGATTTAAGGCAAAGAGCTTCCGATAAGCCTTACCTCCCAATAAGTAGATGCCAGATAGGAACCAACTTCTACGCGGTACTGACTGATAGCTTCGTAGATACTGACAGAAATAATAATTATTTCTTCGGTTACATGTAAATGAGATAAACTAGTTTAGGAAAATAATGTTTACAACTTTTTTTTACATTAGCTCTACATCTTGTCTCCAGGCAATGAGGAAAATAATTTACCTCTGTGTCCATGTAATTTGGGTGACCAGAATGTTCAGTGGAAACTTTTTAAGTGTATGAATATTGAGTACAAACTTTTCATCGGATGTTAATTCCTCATATCTCGAAGCGTCGAAAACTTATAATTGGGGTTTTTAACCTTATATTAGGTTAGGCTAGGTTAGGTTAGGTTAGGTTAGGTTATGTTAGGTTAGGTTAGGTTAGGTTAGGTTAGGTTAGGTTGGGTTAGGTTAGGTTAATGTGAGTTATGATGTGATGAATTATCATGTGAGGAAGTATCGTGTCTGAATAAATTTACTATGGGAATTCAGACGCTTAGTCTCATAGTCCGATTAGACATGGAACCGTAATTTGTACGGTTGCCGCCACCTCAGAAACGATTTATTGGATAAAAAACAGCCGGCTATAGGTCATCCGAGTGGTTCGCTACGTTTGGTGACCAGCAGGGGTGCCCGGGACTGTGGGGTGAGGTTTGTCTTGGTCTTGCGGATGCCAATGTCCATTTTGCATATTGGTTAAGAGACTTTAGACCTCTACTCTCTCTGCACATCGAGGAATGAATTCATACGTCCGTTACTCCTGGACTCAGATTCCTAACCATCCCTCATACCTTTCTACCTCCCAAAACTTCCTCTTTTTCCTTTCCATAAAAATACCCCCAATACAGCATCCCTAAAGATGACACAGGCCCTGAGGGAAATTGTTTGCCTCACGGTCTCTCCTTTGTAGAGTTAATATAAAAATAAGTCTTTGCGAGCATTTTTGGCGATGCTGCGTGGATAATATTTTGAGGAAAGGAAAGAGATGAAGTTGTGCGAAGGAAAAGGGTATGAGGGGTGGGTAGAAAGAGATAGTAGAAAAATGTAAAAAAATACATTGTATCAATTTTATGTTTTACTAAATGTGGCTACTTTTGGCCGAAATGTCGCCTGGTGACAAGTTTATATAACATAAAAAAATTGGAACTACCGAAATAATTTCCATCGGATTCTCCCTTTGCGCTAATTGTTTGGTGACCAGAGCAGAAAAGTATCCTTCCTCTGCCCTTAATATTATCTACACACCATGCTGCGAACAGCAGTTTTTGGCAGCTGGCTAAAAATCGAAGGTTGGAGGATGTCTCCCGTCTCTTTTTTTCCCATGCGAACCCGTAACACTCTGTTTCACGTTGACTGCAAATTGGAAGAAACCGTCTGCCGTTAGTACCAACCGATGAAATGAGATAGTGATATTGAATTTGTTGTGTTAATAAAAGAGACAGAAGACAACGTGAAACAGAATGTTACGGGTCCGCACGAGGAAAAGGGAGACAGGAGACAATAGCCAGCTGCTAACAGCCGGCTGTTCGCAGCACCGTGTGTAGAGCCCATTACCTTCAGCCTCAGGAGAACAGGTGCCATCGTCTCACTGACTTCAGACGGTTAGGAGCAGTTCGAACTCGTAACGGCATTCATTAAAAAAAAAATTAAAAATGTAGTCGAACTTCTAAAATTTTTTTGATAAACAAAAATATATCAGAAGAGTAAACTAAAAGTGATGACATAAAATTCAAATTTACTTCCTGTTGTGTAAAAATTCTCATTCTACTGAGTCGAATCATAAAAATGATAGATTTGTTTTCACCAAGCTGTTTAAATTGGGTATCTGAGTCTGAGGCATGTGAAATGAATTTTCCTGCTGCGGGTTTGTTTTATATATCCCAATTCATATTTATTATGGCATGAAAGTATCATTTAATGTCCGCAGTTTTGTTACAGAAAACAGACCACGTAAAGGACATTGCTTTGATTTGGGCTCCATGTTATGTCGTAAAGTGGATTCATGTCTAGTGATAATATTTATCTCGAGAGACGCGATGATACCGAAAATAATATTATTATTTGCAATGGATAATAAAAATAAGTCGCTACAATATTGTTAATATTACATTTGACGATGATGATTTGAGATTTTTACGGCCAATAAATCGATTGCTGGATGTCTGTGTTTCTATTTTATGTGTGTGTTTTTTATACTACAAACTTCTGTAGTAATTATTCCTGGGCCCCTAGCACCCTATCGATAACGATTGATAGGATAACTTTCGGTAACTTCTCATCGTTCCCTAGCATGACTGCAGACCGCTAACGAACACGTGACAGTTAACAATGATTATGTGTCCTTAATATATTCGACATCAATTGTTGTTTGTATATTAGCGATTTACAGTTGTCCTAGGGAACGCTGAAAAGTTATCGATACAATCCTTATCGATCGAGTATGCTAGGGAGCCAGGTAGCAAACAACTCACAAAAATTCCACAGATAATATTTCAAATATTGATTTTAATGTAAAAAATATTTTGTCGTGTTATTTGGAATAATTCAAAAGTACTTAAAACGTAAGATTAAAATATAAAACACCAGCGAGTACCTGGCATGCGTTGGAAAGCCACCAAAATAAAAAAGTAATATATCATTGAAGAAGAAGATAACAATAATAATCTATTTTTTTTTGTTAATATGAAAATAAACAAGACACAGAAAAATAATAAAAGATAACGGTCGCAACTGGGTTCTGGGTTCGAGTTACTTTTATTAGTACCGTTATCTTTTATTATTTTTCTGTGTCTTGTTTATTTTCATATTTACAAAAATTAGATTATTATTGTTATCTTCTTCTTCAATGATATTTTACATTGATGGGAATAACCTTCAAAAGTTAAAAAGAGAGTTTTTCTAATAAGAATATTAAAAAAAAGTGTTTGTATTTTAATAATGTTTATTGAAGTTCTTTTGGATATATGTAAAATACGTTTTTGTTTCTCTCTGGCGCGTAAACGAATATAGCAGAAAGTTTTCCGTGGCGTAAGCAGGGCACATACATACCGTGTGAGAAGCATTGAATTTCGACAATCACCCCCTTCTTCAAATCACAAAAGTTTTATCGCAATTGGATGACCGCTATAAGAAAGCATACGGGACAAACAAAGAAACATTCATTTTTATGTATTGAGATGTTAGGAATATTTTTACGCCGTTTTATACCGTTTACTCACTTTTTATTTTGAGTTGCGAATACCATTCAGCAATTTTCTTCTTAATATTTCGCCAGAAAATTACCGTAAAAAATGTGGATGCCATGTGACATTAGCTCCAACTGTTAAAACGTTTTTGCGGTATAAAGTAAAAAACCAAAACTACAACAACTCAACAATACCCCAATGATGTAAAAGGACAAGCCTGTCGAAAATGTCGATTCAAGAAGCAACAAGCCCATCATATCATAATTACTTTAAAAGAAGGTACTATTGTATAGTAGTTTGCTATAAAGCCAGTTCAGCACAACCTCTTTTTCTATAATCGTATGACCTCATTATAATATTTAAAAATAAATGTGCTAATTTTATTAGCTACTAGCTAAATCTAAATTGTTTCTCCCTGCGCGTCCTTTCATATTTGTCCCCGTTCCCATTCTGCCTCCCCTTTCCCTCCCGTGTTCCCCTTTCAACTTCCCCCCGTTCCCTCTCCCCTTTTCCCTTTCCCGCTATCCCCATTCTCGTGACCCTTCCCCGCACGCATTTCCCTTCCACCTTTACGCCTTCCCCCTCTCTCGTCCCTCCTCCCACGAACCCCCCCTCCTTCATAGCCCTCCACATAGGATTCCCCTGCCCCTCCCGCCTTTTTCCCCTGCCGCGCGTGCTGCGAGCATGTTCACAACTACTCACCAAATTTTCATCGCAATCGGATGAATAGTATAGGAAATATCACCAGAGCTCACTATCCTATAACTATCGCGGGCATGCGCACACGAAAACCTCAATGTTTCACCTCGATCTGATGAACGGTATGGCAGCGCATAAAATACGAACAAACAAATATTAACTTTTATACCAAAGAAGATAAACTAATACGACGTCATGGTAAATAGAAGTACTTGAGTTAAATTTATGTAATTGCTTTATTATGCTATCTATCATTTCTTTTCTTTCTTTCTTTTTTCTCTTTCACTGTACTGAAACATATTTTACATTGATAATCATTATTTTACAGTAACAACTAAACCTTGATTTACGCATGCTGTAAACATTTTTAAATAGAGTTTTAATATGTATGAAATCATTGTTAACACTCTGTAAACGTTTGTAAACGTTTCAAACAATAAATAAATATGAAGCCATTTATAATCTTTGAACCGTTCATAATTTGCTGCAACGTATGTTAGTGATTTGACTAACTGTGTTATATTTCCCAGCGTTCTAACGATTTTATGACGCAAAGGCGTGTTGACAAGATTAACAGTCATTTAGCTAGCTACTATGAAAACTTACACAACTGTTTAATGCATACAGTAATTATTTAATCTCTTCATTTCCTAGAAAATAATCTACAATTGACGTAAATTCCCAAAGAGCATGATTCGTCGAATCACTATTGCTAATAATTTAAACATTATTCGTCTCATCCGGTGTTACTTTAACAAAATTATTAAGTGTATGTTATTTTGCATATAATACACATAACATAACGTACGTTTTAATTAAAAAGCTGACTTTTAATGCAATTTGCTTTGTGCGATAATTCACTGAAAAATTCTTGCGTAAAAATAGTTTTTAAAATTATTTACCCCATTCTCGTTAGCAGGAAATGTGATTTCCCAAGGCATGTGTTTACATTTGCTCTCATATAAGCACAACCCTACCTTCATAGAGTTAGATTTAATTAAATATCGCGAGAAGTTGCATTAAGCATCCGACAGTATTTTTGTTAGTTTTCCAAAAAGAAGCCTTAATTAAATTGGGTACTTACTCGTGGCGTACCATTTTTAATTCGCTTAGTGTGTGGCCCGTTGCCTTTTAAAGTGACTTGACGCGTGTTCAAAGTGATTAAATAAAAGGGAGCTTTTGGTGTTTTAACTTCGTATTTCCCACATTGAGGTTGTATTTTATACCGAACAGTTCTTGGCAGTTGAACAGCCGGAGGTGGCTGGTGGCGGCCAGTATCTGCCTGAGCATCGGCGAGCTTTCAAGTTATGTTAAGTTGAGGGAGTCTTAAGTTGCCTGCTCCAATAGAAACAGGATTATATTGAATCGACAGAGTTAAACTTTGGAATACTTGATACACGTAAAATTTTATCTATTATTATTATTATCACTACCTAAGCAAAATATAAAAATAAATATATTAATATATCTTAAGTAAAACAAGTTATTATTACTTAAGTGAAACATAAAAAGGGGCTTAAGCCGCGACTGATGATTAAATACAATAATGCTCTTTTAAGGTTTAGAAAAGCTTTATTCTTGCATTTCCTCACGAATAAAAAAAAAATCAACAAGAACAAAAATAAACAAGCAGCTCAAATCAGAAGAAGGATTATTATTATATTATATATATAATAATAATCCTTCTTCAAATATAATGTACGATTATAAGAAGAAGGATTATTATTATATTATATATGATAATAAGAAGGATTATTATTATCAACTGGGAAAGTTTTTGTTTAGCGAACTACATTTTCAGCCGAAACCGAAACCCAATTTCGGCTTCTATTCTAATTTCGGCCGAAACCGAAACTTATTTAGAAATCAGTTATTTCTATTGAAAAACTTGTATGAGTATATATCATTTAATTATTAATAAAATACGCAAAGAAATAAAATATTAAATTTGTGTTGTGGCAGTTCTTTAATGTACTGTACACTACATGTACTTTAACATTACAGGATCTGCTTACTGTAGTAAACTTATCAGCCTTGTTTTTAATAGTATTTATATGAAATAACAATAGCCATACAATAACAAATAATTATAATTTAAACAAATAAACTTTCCAAAAAATATATAATTTCAAAAATTACTAATTCTTTTGACTCTGAAATTTTATCAATGGGCTTATTTAACAGCTTACATAATATTTAAGTTATTCTAAAGGCAAACAGTACACACACGCGCCCGAGTAAAGCCAAACGAGTTCCGACGCATTACGAGAGTATTACCAGAGAATACCGGAAATTAAAAAAAAAAAACTAACTAACTTGAACCAAAATATTATGTGCGTGCTTGGAAATTCAAACCAACTAAACATCACGCCGTTTTCCCGCAGGGGTAGGCAGAGAGGACGGACCGCCAAACAACTCGGTCTTGGCACACGCTCCTTGCCTCATTCACATTCATACATCTTCTCATACATACTCTTCTATTATTTTGACTCTTGACATGGCCCGACTCAAGTATCTGATTTACTTGATCGTGCCACGTCTTCCTTGGGCGTCCTCGGCTTCTTATACCGTTCACATTCGCGTCATAAATTCTCTTTACACTCCTTTCTTCATTCATTCGGTCAACATGCCCAACCCATCTAAGCGTCCCTTTCTTAATCTTACTTACTACGCTCACATCAGCCTTGCATTACCGGAAATTAGTCCCCTTTAAATCAAATTCTAGACGTATTGGCTCTTTTTAGAAAAAAACATAAATTGATTTTGTAAGATTGATATTTTATCTGGTACACGTAGTTTTAAAACTTTGAAAAGCTAAGTTTATTTTTAATATACTAAGGTTATACCGTTGGTCGTTGGCAGATTTGTTCAATTTTCAAACAACAGATTCTATTAAACAACACAAATTTCAAATCATATAATCACACAACAAAATAAATCAATTCACTGTCTAGTGAACACAGTTTTCAGAATTTTAAATTGAGTTAAATTAAAATCATTAAAAAAAAAATCCGAGAACGTGTTTTGTGACAAAAATACCTCAGTTTTTTTTATATTTATTTAAGATCTTACAAACTAAAATATTTCAAATTGTTTTTACACACTTATTTTATTTAGACATTATTGAAAAATTATAAATACTTATGATCAAAAAATACTTACAAGAAGTACACGATATTTAATAATTTATCATCGTGCGTTATAAGTATTTTTATTGCTTACTTGAATGTAGATATTATTAAAACAAGTTTTGAATTAAATTTTTAAATTAAAAATTTTGATACGGGGAATAATCGATCTTTCTCATTGGAACCTCCGTGTACAATTGCAAGCATTTTTAAACTTTTATTCTCAGCCGCTGGTCAATCGCTCTTACGAACGCAGGTTTCTGCTGACCAGAGGTTTCGGCTAATTGGCTGGCACTGGCCATAACCGAAACCGAAATCGAAACTTTGGTCTATTATTACATTAGAGGAACCTATTTGGTGGTCATTTTTCTTCAATCAATTACTATATTATATGTAAATTTCATTATCATAAATTCATTGCTGCATTAACTGTAAACCTCATTATCATAATTATTATATTATCAGTAAACGTACTTCATTACCTTAAATTTTATAATCTGCATACTTCACCCGCCATAAGACAGGGACATCCCTACCATGGCGGGCGAAATAACACAATATGTACACTATGTATAAAATTCTTTAATAAATAAATAAATAAATCATAGCTGCAGTTCTGCCGTTATAGCCCAATGTATTAATTGTATTGTATTGGAGCCTAGTGTATACATTGTATTGTATTGGATATTGTGTTGGTATTAACTATTACAATTTTCTTTTACATTTAATAATTTCTTAACTACTACCAAATAATTATTGTGATTATTTTGTCGAAATATAACTCCGGTTTCACAACAAGCATGGTGTCATTTAAATGAGTGGTGTCATTGAAATGTCTACTTAAGTAGACAATAATACTCAATATTATGGTGACGACAGTATGGACAGTCAGAATTCCAGTGTCCGGTCTCTTGTAATGTTAAACCATGAAACAGGCAGTCGCCTAGTATGGTGTATCACATACATCTAAATGTTTCAATGTGTATAATCATGTATTTTATAAATAAATAAAAAATAAAATCTCTCTGACTAAGTTCATATGCTATAACCAACTGAAGAAATAGCAAACTACTTTATCGACTAGTTACTTACTCTGTTACCAGAGACATAGCAAACAATCAACAATAATATCATTAGTTACAAAAATACAAGGTTCTTTCCATTACATCAACACCTAAATGTTTCAAAGTATAATGTTATAGAAAATAATATCTTCCCACTTGAAAAACGTTGGTCTAATGCTCATTAAAGGTTGTTTACATTGACAACATTTTTCTTTGAAATCGCCCTGATCCTACGAAAGCCTTTTTACTGCAGATAAGTACGCAGCTTAAAGGTAGGATACTAAGCATTGATATAAACTAACAAAGATAAGTACGACATTTCTAAACAAATGGATAAAGAACGAATAATCCCTATGAGCTTTTCGTCACATCGAGAAATACATAGCTGCAGGACTTTACTAGAAACTTACCTTTGTAAGTGGTCTTGCCTTGTCAAACTGGTAAGAGACTCCCAGTGTAATAGAGGATATCAGTTCAAAACCCTCTGTTTGAGTAAGGTACCAGGACATATTGGCTAAATTAAAGGGAAATAGCACTATTACCATAATCGTACCTGCGATGTACTGCCCATATTACTCACTCCTCAAGCGCCACACTATATCCTGAATTTAATTTGGGAACCAAAGCATTTCAAGGAAGAGAGTGGTAAAACCGATTAATTATTCATTTTTTTTATTTGAGAATATTCTATGTATTTGATTGTAACGTTAAACTCCGGACATGTTGTCACAGACCAAGCTACTATACTATAAATTAGACAGCTGCTCTTGGAGTACCTTAAATCTTTCTACTCAATGATCGATGGATGCAGATGATGCGATGACTTTCCCGATGGACGGTCATTTAATTTTAATATTATTTAATTTTATTTATTTGTATTATGATGTTTTTATTTCGTGTTATTATTAATTTTATGTTAAATTTATTATCCCATTTATGAATTTGTTGTATGTATAAGAGACATATTTGACTTATTTTAACCAATAATTCCTGACATTATTTTGAGTAAAAATACAAAGTAATGAAATTTTAGTCTCCGGTTTAAATGTTTTTTTTTCTTCAAAACTAAACCCAAAAAAAACTTCAACATATTATCACTGGTCACTCAAATCAGTGGCCACCTAACCCTTTACCCCAAATCTAACCGTCAAATACTTACTGACTTAACGTAAGTTTAAAAAAAAAAGAAATTCACCGGAGACCAAAATTTTCTATGATTTTTCTTATTTCAAATAATGTCAGGAATCACTGGTTAAAGTAAATAAAGTACGTATATCTCATGCGTGTAATATGGCAGACTGGAATTGCACTATCCTCCTAGCCTTGTTGGATAAACAATTTTAAAAAAGGAGTTCATAGCCTGGCTCTCCTACTCTAACATTCACCGTTTGAAAGATGTTGTCAATCATAAACAAAATATTGAAAAAGGAAAATAACCATCAATAACTTCTAAAACAATAACGGCAGGTGCTATTGAAAGTTTTGAGTTTGTCATAGTGTTTTACTACCATCTCACAGAAAGCATTATGAGACTGAAACAGCAAACGCTCTCGATCGAACACCGCTAGCTTCATGAAATTTGAACCACTGTTTCTCTCTGAATACATTTTCAACAAACATGCATTTTTTTCATTCAAATACTAAAAAAAAATCTTTTGATAATTATTAAATCTTTATTTTAATTATTTCAACAACCATTTGTGCATTTTAAAAAAATATTTTATTTTAGTAAAAACAACAGTCTACAATACGGTTATTTTATGCTTGTACAACCTACTTAACTGAGGAACCAGTTAACCGCTTGGACACATAAGCTTGTTTTCACGATACTTTAACGTAGGTAGACATAGGAATGACGTAAGTCCCGTACCTGAGTTATAAAGAAATGCTTATTTTTGAGTTAATTATTGCCTTTAACAAAACAATTTATTCAAATAATTAACTGATATGATTATATTTATATGATTTATATTTATATATGATTATATTTGTAGATTTATATGATTATATATATACAAATTCCGACTACAATAAAGCGGACATGGGTCTAGTATGGTAATGTTTTTTTTTTTAAAAGTATTTTCCTTATATTAAACAAAACGAACCATGTTGTCAGTTTCATACTAAAAATCCTGAACTTAATTAGCTGACCGATGAGGTGTCCTTTGCGACAACAAAAACCGTCCTTGTGCATTGTATATCAATGATACCAATGTAATAACGCTTTTCCGAAACAATTTTCCTTTGACGTATCTAGTTCCATAGCCTTGCGTAGACTGGGCATTTCACTAAAGCTCTGAATGAGTTCCCCTTCATCATTCTATCTTAGTTGGAGACGTCGCATTATATCGAAGTCCCTCAGAAACTTTATTCCTAAGTCTTGTCATTTACAATCGTGGATTTGAATATTCTTTTTGGTGACGATTCAAAGAAATTTCCCATTTGATATTTTCCCTAATGAAAGCCATTTTATGGACATTTTGACTTTATAATATACCACGTTACATTTTAAAATAAAACCTTTGAAGATATTTTCTCAAAATGTAGGTATAAAATCGACGTAACACAATCACAAGCCCAGAAAAATCAACATTCGTGTGTGTAAAATTTAAAAATCTGTTACTACTCACCACATTTTTTCTAGCATTGGAAGAAGGAGATGATGAATTGTCACAGATCTCTACAGATAATTTATAGATAATTCATGTATAGTTTTATTATTTTACGAAGTGAAGATGGTGCGAAATTAACTTAAGGGCAAAATCTAACGCCTTTAAAATGGTTATGATTGCCTTTAATGTGTGAAGGCAAAACATTAATTAAGACTAAATTTAATAATTAATTTACTAACTCTGATCAGCAATTAATAATTCTGAACTACCGCAATCTAAACCAAAACAATCAATCTGCATTTGCGATTTTCCTTATTTACAATTATTTAAACATCGTCTTCGGTTGGATGCTTCCGTTAAAATAAACAATTCTAAATATTCTTCAAAGAACAGCTGTTGAAAGATAAAACGGCTAACAAAATACGGAAAACACGATAATACATAAGAATATTGGAAATATTGCATTTCACGATGAGTATAAAGAACAACAATTTTTATTTACTTGTCACAATAATTGAAACACGTCAAAATACCATCAGGATATTTATTTGTTCTTTAGACTATTTTAACAATTTGCGGAAAATAAGCATTACGTGATGTTGATATGTTTATTTATTCGATTGCGTTTGGTTAAAACAGATATTTTCTGTTGAGACATCACTATTTTCATCAATATATTTATCTTACAAAAATACTTATATGACACGACAATGTGGACGCTGTTTTCATTTTATTGCGTCATTTTTAAATTTTAATTCAAAATGCTACATCATTTTCCATTTTTGAGGACGTAGAACAAATTATTTATCTAAATAGAATAAACCGATACTATTATTTTTTTTTAGACAAATCTAAGTATTAGTGTATATTATATATATTTTGTTCTTCTTCTACAATGTTCCAGACAAATGACTATGACAATGTCATTTGTCAAAAAGGAAGTGGAACAAACCAATACGAAAGACAACCCGGAATGGCAAATTTTTGGCGAATTGTTAGTTTTGCTTAGTTCTACATCCCGATATGGAACAAACCTATATAATTTAATGATTTTTTTTTTGTGGATTTGAAACAAAAAAAACTCTTAAGAGCGATTGACCAGCAGCTGAGAGTAAAAGTTTAAAAATGCTTGTAACTAACTGTACAAGAAGGTTCCAATGGGAAAGATAGATTATTCCCCGTAGGTATCAATTTTTTTAAATAAAAAATTTAATATCGATTTATTTAATTCAAAACTTGCTTAAATATATACCTACATTCAATTAAGCAATTAAAATGCTCAAAACGCACGAAGATTAATTATTAAATATGGTGTACTTTTTGTAAGTATTTTTTGATTATAAGTATATATGATTTTTCAATAATGTCTAAATCAAATATGTGTGTAATTTTTTTTTAAATATTTTAGTTTGTAAGACCTTACATATATAGAAAAAGTGAGGTATTTTTGTCACAAAACACCTTCTCGGATTTATTTTTTTATGATTTTAATTTAACTAAAATTAAAATTCTGTAATCCGTGTTTACTAGATTATGTTTTGATTTATTTTGTTGTGTGATTATATGATTTGAAAATTGAACAAATCTGCCAATAACCAACGGTATAGTATATTAAAAATACACTTTGTTTTAAAAAAATTTAAAACTGCGTGTAACAGTAAAATAACAATCTTTCAAAATCAATTTATGTATTTTTTTTTTTAAAAAGAGTCAATACGTCTAGAATTTGATTTAAAAAGGACTAATTTCCGGTATTCTCTGGTAATACCCTTTTAAAGGATAATAAATAAAACAATCGGTACTAAACATTACAATTATATTACGAAAAAGTTAATTTCGTTAAAAATAGTCTGTAGAATAAACCAATATTCGGCTAACGATAAACACTGTTTACAATCATAGAATTTGTTGCTTCTGCTGGGAATATCGTCATTAGCAATGGTTATTTATCAGCTCTGACCTTGGAACTTCGAAGGTCAACGTTGTTTGCTGCGGACAAGCATGTCATCCGATATGGCTCCAGTAATCGGGGAACAGTCATGCAGTGGCGTTTAATTAGGCCAGACTTCGTTGAATAGTTCTAGGTTAATTGGTGGAAATGCTAAACTCACAGTGTGCTAATTATCACCAGTTTCCGGAAAACAAACAGTAGGTATTTAATGTATTGCGTACACCGAAAAGGTTTTTTAATAAAATTGATATGATTGGAGATTTTTCACGAACACAAGTAATATCTTGATTAGTAGCGTGTAAATTACAGCGTTAAAGAAACTAATGTTTAAAATCTCCAAATCTCATGATGGAAAGGCCATTTTGAAATGAAAGTAACTGAGTTTTTCATAGAAATTATGAAAAAACTGTTATATTACAAATACAGAGATTTTTTTTACATAGACAGATTTAAGAGGAACGGCTGCGCTGCATTTTCAATGCAAACTTAAATTTGGATTTGTGGCTAAAAGACTTGATCAAACTGATTAATTCTTTTTTAATCAAACATATATAACAAATGTCTAGGAGGGTATTATGCTAATTTCTTTTTTGTATTTTAAATTATAAAATATAAAGCCAAAATACTTTAACTTTTCATGTTTTTTGAGGCAGCTTTGACAATTTTTCGTAAGTTATTAGCAAATATTGAAAATCCTTTTTGTAACCTACCTTGCAAATATAATGAATAATATATTATACATCAAAAAGATCGAAATTTTAAATTTAATTACATACGGCAATGTGAATTAGACGCCTGCAATGTTTCAGCGTTTTAAAATTCTTTTTAAAATTATATATTTGTACTTACATAGCAGTTAAGGCAAAGTTTTTTATTGTGTAATTATTATAAACTAAAAAAATAAATACCTCTGTTGCCTCTAAAATCACGAATAATCGTTTTCTTTAATAGTCTATATTCAATAATCCGAAAAAAAAATACATAATGTAAAACATATGCGTACAAGATATTTGCAACAAATTTTCATTACAAAAATAATTATCATTCTGGACACGTATTTTGTTTTATATGAAAATTTAAGTTTTATATGAAAAAGGACGCCCAGCCATTCCCCTTAAAGTTAAGACTCCGTCGTCAGTATTAATTTTTTTTTAACTGACAAAATGACAACCCCCCGTTATTTTTTATGATAGCAATGAAAAGTAGAGCTTAAAGCTCGAACCCAACAACCAACTCCCGTAAGGGTATTGTAGCTACTCTTTACTTTCTAAAAACTACCTAGCATGATATTTTTACACTAAAAATACATATCCCGAGCTTTAAAAGGTTCGGTTTATACCTACAGCGATGTTTTGATTTGTTTTACGGGACCACACGTGGGAAATTCAGACATTCAAATATAATTTATTTCTGAGAATTACAGGTTTATTTTATATTCCGTAGACCTTAAAACCGCGGCAGGTTCTTTGTCCTGTACAGCCGAAACTGTTGCCTAAAAAAATATTTTTAAAGCGTAACTTTTTGGGTTACCCAATGCATTAACTGAACCTTCTATAATTTCACGGCCGTTTTAATTGTATTGATGTGGGTAACATTTTTATTGGACAAAACAGGATTAAAATGGTATTATTTTCGAGGGAAACAATTTAAAATGTAAAAACGTTGTATTTTCTACCAAAATGTTATTTTACGAAAGCAAGTGAGTCGTAATAAATAATTCGTATCGTGTCGAGAAGTTATCAATAGCACAATAAAAATGTTTGCTACCTTTAATAAAAGGTTTGCTAGCTTTATTAAATTTGAACGTCAAGGAGATAACTAATGATGACTTCTTTCGGATTTGTATTTTCGATTTCTATAGAAGGTATTTCCTTATTAAGATGTATAGTACGATACATCCTTTTAAGGAGAAGAGGCACTGAACAGAAATTTCCAAGAAGTGTGGCTTATGTAGAGGATCCAAAAGATTGCAAATTTATATATATATATATTTTTTTTACATTAGCTTCACACAGGAGGCTCTGAAGGAAAAATTCCCTCAGGGCCTATGTCATCTTTGAAGATGCTGTGTGGAGGGTTTTTTAAGGGAAAGGAAGGAGAGGAAGTCCTGGGAAGGAAAAATGTTTGAGGGGTGGGTAGGAATCTGGGGATAAATATGTCCAGGAGTGATGGACGCGTGAAGCCATAGCTCCCACTCCAAGGCCCCCAAGTCCCGGACAAACCTAACGCATGAACCCGGGCACCCCTGCTAAGTCACCAAACGTAGCAAACCACTTGGGGTGACCTGTGGCAGAGGTGTGGGTCGTCCGATAAATGGTTCCCGGGGCGGCGGTACCCATAGCCGCCTCCCAAAAAATATATATATTACAGTTCGACTCCTAGACCTAAACAGGTTAATGGAAATCTAAATGGATTTTAGATTTTTCGCAATGAAGTGTGGGAAAATAGAACTCAGTAGAGCTCGTCATGAGTGAACTTGAAAAGAACATTCACAGATATTGAATTTTCAATTTGAAATTTAATGAGTTGTTCGAATTCTGTGAAACAAACCATCCTTAGATTTTAAGTCCTTCCGAACACACTTAACACCTCAGGTTAATTTGTTCGCTTTTGGGAACATCTCATATAAATCAAATAGAAATCGTTGTGTTTCCCTCAATGTCAGGTGAAAAATATGATCTAAACCACAGAATCTCAAACTTATTTGGATACCGACCACTTTGAAATTTTAAAGAAATCTAGTGCCCCCCATACTTTTTGCATCACCATCTATTGCATATCATAAAATCAGTTATTGCAAATATATATTTTTTAACATGCATTGTTAAATGGATAAGGTAGGTAGGGTTTGACCCATTTCCTATTTCTGAGATCAAAGAATGTTTCAATGAGTAGAAATAAAACTCATACTTAATCATATTTAGAAGTATTTTTATTAACATTAAAAGAAGGCTTTAATTCTAAAACTTATCTAAAGTGAAGAGTTTGTTAATATCAGACTCACTACTCAAGAATTTCGGATAGTAATGGAATTGCAGCACACAATAGAACATTTTTGTATACAAAAATAATCGGAAATCATGGACAATTTTATTTAGACATGACATATAAAGCTGCATCCATATTATTACGTGCGTAAGCGACTCTAATTTAACCGTCTGTACGGGACTACAAGCTTTCGAGTAGTAAATCGCATCTCAAGTGGTGTCGTATCTATATTCCATAGATTTTTATACATAGAATTTGACTGCCTTCGCCCCTCTAGATTTCCTTAGCGCCCCCTATGTTTCTTTGGTTTTCTTCTGCCCCCGTGAAAGCCTCCCGTGCTCACAAGGAAGCGTTATCACACATTTTGAAAAACTCTGAAACAGTGTTAAAATTAGAAAACATCACGCTTTATATTCAAATCATAAAGTTAACCATAGAAAAATGAAAAAATGTATATCTCTATAAAACCAAAACTAATTTTACAGAAACGCCAAATAAGTTAGATGATAATAACATTAATAATAGGTACATTTGTCTTAAACATGTGTGTGTATTTTTTTTTCATTATCATCAGTAATTTTAGTTAGAAAAAACCTAAAATGAGCCATTTTTAAAACTTTTTACGTTTGCACTCAAAATTTGTGTGTATCAAAAAGTATAGGTTTAATTCTAGTAATATAATTTGAACGCGAATTTGATAACCTTTCAAAAACATTTGTCAGTTTTCGGGTTCGTTCAGAAATATTTCATTTATTTGTTGACCTGACAGAATAAGCCCGAGGCTTTAGGGGTTATAAATGTAAAGTAACATTTTCTACCAAAATCATTTCAAACCAACAACAACGCTGTTGACAATAAATACTTTGTAAATAACATTATTTTCCAGTGTACAGTACGTAATACCCCCTCAAACCAACTATTTCACAACCCACGCTAAAAAAATAACAACACACAACTTTTATTCTTCCAGAAGAACGTACATAAAATGCAACAATAT
Source organism: Limnephilus auricula (assembly GCA_951813805.1). Taxonomy (NCBI): domain Eukaryota; kingdom Metazoa; phylum Arthropoda; class Insecta; order Trichoptera; family Limnephilidae; genus Limnephilus; species Limnephilus auricula. The sequence goes on from OX638393.1 coordinate 9,870,644, forward strand.
CTTTTTAGATTCTTATATTTTAATAATATAATAAAACAAATATATAACTTATTTGCACTTTAATTCGTTTGACCGTAACCGGTTTCAGCTTGTTAAGTCATCTTCAGACTGGTACAAATTATTCTTAACCTACCGTTTATATACACAACATACGAGGGTAGGAAAAGAGGGGTGGTCTACAAGGATTTTATTCAATTATATGGGTTTTCTTAGATTTGTTGCCAAGTCTTAATTCAGTACCTAGGTTTAATTACCTGGGGTTGGTAGCTTACTTAGTTTTATTTGGGGAATACCTTACAAGTAATGTGAATTATTAACAAACTAATTTTATTGTTGTTATGTCTATTCTTAATTAAAATCGTTATTAAATTTATGAAGATATGGCATTTTTGATTAATCGATGATATTTTACATTCATCCTTGGGTCAATTTACTAAACCAACACCAGAAAAAATTAAAAGGTTCATTACGAACTCCCTTGCTGTGTAAGATATTTTCATTCTTTATTTTATAAATATTTTATCATTTTGTTAAAATTACTTTATAATGTATGTATTAATGTATGTTTTTACTTTCATCTACATATATGGATGATTATACCTAATATTTTATACTTAATCTAGACTACCATTATACGGGCATTTGTCTAGCTTGGTAGTCAAAAAGCCATGTAACATAAACCTGTAACAAAGAAAATGACAAAAAACTAAAACTAAAAAAAAATTATTTAGTTTAATGTTACCATATAAATTTTGTTCATTACCTGTTTTTTTGAATGGCAAAATGCATGTATTTGATGCGGAAACTTCACTGGTTTGTGCTACCCAGTTAAAACGTTTTTTTTGTGAAATATATTTATTGTACTATTTATTACTCTGTATTTATTACTCAAATAAATAAATTAAATATTATTTTTTGTTGACAAAGAACTCCACAGTTTGCTTTCACGATTCTATATAAATTAAATAATAAGGGCTGTTATGTTTTTGTGGTTTCCCACATTTTAACGAGCATGATTATGATAAAAAGTGCTTTTGGGGCCTTACGCTTATTACACCATTTACCACCAATATTCATCCAAGTTTCTCTAAACTGCTTGAACCCTTGTAAACGTATTGACAATTTAAATGAAATTTTTGAAAGCTTGTAAGGTACTCACTACTCAACGATTTTTAATTTTCGTGTTTAAACTTCTATTAAAAGCTTCCCAAGATTAATAACAAGTGCGTACCGTGAATATATTACAGCATTAAATATTTTTTAAAATACGAAAATATTCAATGCTACACTATAATACTTGAATCACAAAATATTCAATGCTACACTATAATCTCACGGGTAAGACAACAGAACAATCTACATCCCGCACTTATCCTAGCCCCAACATACACTAAAGAAATTGTTGACACAATACTCTCTATAAAAACGAATAGTGCTGCAGGTATTGATAAAATTTCACCTTACATATTAAAACACGTAGCTCACTTTATTACCAAACCATTAAAGCATATTGTAAATCTTAGTTTCAAAAGCGGCACCTTCCCTCACCAACTAAAACATGCAACGGTTATCCCAATCTATAAGGGTGGCGACAAAACAAATATCGAAAACTATAGACCTATTTCTTTGCTAAGTGTCTTATCCAAAATCATTGAAAAAATTGTTAAAAGCAGACTTATCTCCCATTTGGAAACCCAGAAGATTCTCTCGCCCAATCAGTTTGGCTTCCAAAAAAAAATTAGTACGGAATCTGCAATCTTAGATTTGACTGAGAATATCACAAACAGCCTGGACGAAGGCGATTCCTGCCTAGCCATATTCCTGGACTTATCCAAAGCATTCGACACGGTTTCCCACCCCATACTTCTAGATAGGCTATCTCAAATAGGCATCCGGGACTCAACTCTCAACTGGTTCTCCTCATACCTAACTGATAGATCACAAACTGTGAAAATTAACAACATAGCTGTAAGTAACCCTTTACCAATCCAATTCGGAGTCCCACAAGGAAGTGTTCTAGGCCCTATTTTGTTCCTCATATACATCAATAAACTCTGTAACCTACCCATAATTGGAAAACTAATATCCTTTGCAGATGACACTGTGCTTATAGCTCGACATAAAAATTGGAAAGGAGCATTCGACATAGCTCAACACGACATAGGCCTTGTGAAGAATTGGTTAGATGACAATCTCCTCACCCTCAATGCTGGTAAAACCAAATTCTTAACCTTCAGTCTAACTGCTGCAACCCAACCTACTGATAATCAGAAATTAACAATTCACTCTTGTCCAAGACCATACTCTTCCTGTACTTGCCCAAACTTGGAAAAAGTATCCCATATAAAATACCTGGGGGTCATAATTGATCATCATCTTCGTTGGAATCAGCACTTAGCCACCCTAACTCCCTGAATTCGCAAGCTCTCTTATGTCTTTCGAACACTACGAAATATCCTTACTCCTACAATACTGAAAACAGTTTACTATGCTCTCTGCCAATCCCAATTAGTATATGGCATCATAATTTGGGGCGGATGTGCTCGTAATTTTATTGATCCTCTACAAAAAGCCCAAAAAACGATAATACGTGCAATCAACAAGCGACCGACAAGATACTCCTCCACTCGACTCTTCTCTGAATACAACGTCTTAAACATACGGCAACTCCATCTAAAATTTACACTAACTCATTTCTTGTTTAAATATACGAAAAAAACCCTCTTACAACACAATTATACCACCAGAACAATAACAAACCGAAACTACAATGTACCTACACTACATACCACGTCAGCTCGAAGACACTTCATGTACCTAGCTCCAAAAATATTTAACCTTCTCCCCGACAACTTAAAAACTGAAACCCAACCCCATAACTTTAAAAAACAATTATCTCTATGGATCGTCACACTTAGGAACTATGATATATAATCTTTTTTTACTTAAATTAATTTGTATAACTCTAATATCTATCAATATTATAATTAACCTATTATTATGAATTATTATTATCAAAATATTTAGAAACCTCGATGTATATTATTTGTAATTTAATTTAATTTAATTTGTATAATTTAGTAAATTATAATTCAATTTATCAACCATCATACTATGTAACTTATAAATAAATTATTATTTATCTGTAACCCACATTTCCATAAATTCATTGTCATATTATCTGTAAAACTACACTATCATCAATTATTTTATTGTCTGTAACTTCGTTAGCATAAATTCAATGTTATATTATCTGTAAATTTCATCTATCAATTATTATTTTATCTGTAAATTTCATTGTCATAAATTCCTTGTTATATGTATTACCTGTAAACATCATTATCTATCTTATCATCAATTACTATATTATAAGTAAATTTCATTATCATAAATTCATTGCTGCATTAACTGTAAACCTCATTATCATAATTATTATATAATCAGTAAATGTACTTCATATAATCTGCATACTTCACCCGCCATAACACAGGGACATCCCTAGCATGGCGGGCGAAATAACACAATATGTACACTATGTATAAAATTCTTTAATAAATAAATAAATAAATAAATAAATAAATAAATAAATAAATTTCGTAGGGTGTAGCAAAATTGATTTTCAATTTGACTCGAATCGCTACACTTGCTAACAAGCTAGGAGCATGCATTACAAATCCATAGACATAGACTTCGCTTTCCACTTTATTATGGCCCCGATACTATTCGATTTTCGCACGGCGAATAAAAAATAAACGGAAACGCAATCAAACGCCGCGACGCGAACTTGGATTCTTATTTTAAATATAAACATCCAGCCAATAGACGACGCCTTGCGAAACGCAGATGCCCGCCGGCAAAAACTATATTTAGTCCAGTTTAGTCGATAACCCACAAAACGAATACAAATAACATAAAGGAAGTAATATTTATTTGTTGTGAGATGAGTTCTAAGCGTTTATTTTGTGCTTTTTGTTGAAGTTCCCCCTCGCTGAAATTGTCGGTGCAATATATACATGTACCTAAGAGCTTTCAAATTTCGCAGCTTTCAGTTTGTCAGTGAACGTCGGGGTAGGACGACGTCCTTTTTCATTCGTTTTCCGCGTTCGTGCTTTTCAATATACGACTCGTCAAATCATCCGCTGACACTTGGGATGTTTGGACATCCTCGATAGTTTGTTTATTGAGTTCTCCTCAAACGGAGCGTGTACTTTAGTGGATGTGATATTTATATGATTTGAAAGGTTGTGCGTTGTTGAGTGTGGTTATTTTATCGTGTGTGAAGACATTGATAGGCCCATTATTTTGGAAAGGAAATCCCTTGTTTATTTGTAACTGGATTGTCTAAAACACAAGGTATGTATTTTTAACAAATGCTTTACTTATTCGATGATTTTGTGATCCAAACATTAATATATATTTTGTAAATTATCGTATAATCAAAAAATTAAAAACAGATTTTTTTGTGCACTCCGCAAATGACTTTCGACAAACATTCTAAATAAAAAGATGGAAAATAATTTAAGACCAAGCCGTTTTATTGCATTGTTTAAGCAAATAAACACACTCAACATTTGAAGACTCATCGTGCGTACCAACATGATGATTAATGCTTCGTAGGATTTTTTTAATGCCAACAAAATAATAAGAAATGAGTTAAATATATCAGGGCATATCCGAAATAAGACGAGACCAAAATTGATAAGAAGTTGTTTATTTCACTTAATTCTGTGATAATAAAATAACCGAACAAAGGGAATATTCTACTGGAATACTAATTTATCGTCGGTCGGCCCTTGACCTATATTAACGCCACTGTTGATAAAACGCCTTTTAAGATACCACGAAAAAATAGTTTAAGGTCGTGAGACGTATGTTTGCGTCGGCCTTGACCGTCTGTCATATAACCAACATGCAACAGTTTAAATAAAAAAATGGAATCTCTGTCACACCAGATTAATTATTCAAACGTCTTCGTCGGTCTCTTGTTTTAAAAATCAAAATGGATGTAAACTTCTATTTATTGTATTATACTCTACGAAAATGGTTTCCACAAAATCATTTAAAAAAAGGTACATTTATACATTTCTTCAATAATTGCTAAAAGTCAGCTTATGGCGTCATTTAGAAACAAGTCACTTTCTGTACACCACTTGTTTGATCAAAATTATCAACACGTTTCAAAATCAATGTTTGTTGCCAAAATGAAAATGCAACCTCTGGAATTTCGAAGAATGAAGCCAAGCATTTTCATCCCCTTATTATTGATTGTGTTTATATGGGATTTAAAGTTTAATTTAGGGTCGAAAGTTATGCCCAGATCATTAATTTCTTCATTGTATTGCAATGTCATTGTAATAACTCCATGATAACTCAGAATCAAGTCAACTCAACACCTCTTTGAAAAGTCATTAAAAGCTATGAAAAAAAAAATTGAAAAATAGCCCTTAACCTAATTTAACGTAACCTATTTAACCAATTTTTTATATAGTTTTTTCATCACTTTTAATGATTTTTCATCCGGTCAGCCATTGTAATGCCTACGAGTTTACCTGCATTAGATTTTGTTTTAATATCTAATTTACGCATCACCTACATACACAGCGAAATGTGTAGGTATATTAAATAACCTAAGTGAATGTATGATCTTATGTAATATAATTTAAGATCTTATAAACATTTACATTTTTCATTCTTAAATCTTCGCATACTACGCATCGTGTTGCAATTTTTTACATAATATGTATATTGCCATGTCATTGTTATGTACCTATAGGCAATTTCCTTGGTTGGACGGCTAAAGCTATTTCAAGCTATGTTTCAATTGTGAAAAGTTCTTACCCCAGGGCAATTTTTTAGATTATCTTCATCTCTAGAATATGCCGCAAATATACCTTATATTATTTTAACTGATTAAATTGTGAATAATCGTAATTCAATCAAATAAACGTTACTTGCGAACTCCGGGATTTGAACCCACGATCTTCCGAATACTAGTGAAGAGACTTACCCTTGGACCGCGGCAGCCGTAAATTTTTAGATAAAGGAATCTTTGACTGAGTAGGTCAAGCTGATGCATCTGACCCGCTGGCGAAAAAATATGGAGAAGGAATTTGGTCCATATTTTTTAATTTACCTGCCATAATGTTTAAATATAAAACTGTTTTAAGAATGTTAAGAATAATCTTCCATCGGCAAGTACACCGTTTGGTTAAAATTAAATAAATATAATCAAACAATTGTGTTTTTTAAATTTACTCTCAATTTCTCAAGAGCCATCTTGGCTTTAAACGGCCACAGCGCCATCAACGGTTGGCTACTACTATTAAGTCTCATACTGTTATAACATGTAATTAATATCATTGTTCGTCATGTATTGTCAGATTAAGAAATTAAAGTTGAAAAACGAGCCGAGTCACGCGGGCTGTTTGAACGAAAACGTGATATAACATGTGGACAAAAATTACACAGATTTGTTTGTAAATTTATCGCAGCGTTTTAAGATAAGAAGGTCAAACATAATTCATCAAAGTAGGTGCTTAGATATAATGTGATTATTTTATTGAAACGTGGGCTAAAAAGTTAATAATTAAATTGAATGATTAAAAGTAATGACAATTTTTCATATCCGTTGTACAGAACAGAACACACTACGTTGATGAAAACTTTTTTCTTTATATTAAAAAAAGAAAGTCAAGCACTCCCAGGTTAGGAATAACTTTACAATATTTGAAATCCTCTGACTACCGTGATTATGGGCAGAAAATGTGGCCAGTGTAATGATCGAGGACTCTTAAGGCTTGTTATATAGTTTAGTCGAGTGGCGAGTAACTTGGTACTCGACTGACGAAAAAGCGTTCATATTACGGTCGAGTAGAGATTAGTAAATGGTGCATTGGAAGATGGACGGGCTGCAACGCAACAAAGTAAATGAGCTAATTATTAAGCCAATTGAAATCGATATTTTAGAAGGTATGGAAGAAGAAATTAGTTACGCGAAAGTAAAGAAACTATGAAAACGAAAATAGATTAATAGAAGAAACAATAAAGTAATTTTAGAGACCATATTTCTGCGGCTACAATTGATATCTTTAGTGAGTAAAAAAAATAGTAGGTTAGCCAGTGAGCAGTAACACATGGTAGGGGCACTGCTCGTCCAGAAAAAACAAAATTGATTGACTCTACTAAACCACTGACGAAACTACTATGGGGTTCGGACACGTTTAGTTACTAAATTACTAGCTACTCGATTAAATGGGTAACCTATTCCGAACGCGCCTTTAGCTAGGTAGCAAATAATTGAACCCAGGATGCCTGGGTTGGAACATGACGCTTTTGTCCACTCAGCTATCAACCGGTCACGTTTTTGAAGTGGTTTGTGCAAAGGCTTTAAGATTCGGAATATCCCAACTATCTCCTTCACCTTTTGAATCGATTTTTATTTTCAAGTATTGTTTACTTTAAATGTAAAAGACAAGGAGTTAAAAAAAACTCTTTATTTGTATGGTGTTCCATAATGTAGAAAACTACATTATAGATACACAGGAATAGAGAATGGTGTTTACAATATTTAGTTGTGATCTTACGGACTTTAGACCAGTCAGATGCGACGTTAATAAAGAAAGAGATGCGAAAGATATAAATGTTCCACCTAATAGCGCTAAATAGTTATCACAGAAATTAAGACATTCGACTTTAACAAAACACACGATATTACTGTAGTGAAAAGAATATAGTTATATTTGAACCAAAATATTATGTGCGTGCTTGGAAATTTAAACCAACTAAACATCACGCCGTTCCCCCGCAGGGGTAGGTAGTGAGGACGGACTGCCAAATAACTCGTTCTTGGCAAACACTCTCTGCCTCAATCGCATTCATACATCGTCTCGTACATGCTCTTCTATTATTCCGACTCTTGACAGAGCCCGACTCAAGCATCTGGTTCACTCGATCGTACCACGTCTTCCTCGGGCATCCACGACTTTTTCTACCATTCACATTCGCCTCATATATTCTCCTTACACTCCAGACTGCGTTCATTCATTCTATATGCCCAATCCATCTGAGGGTCCCTTTCTTAATCTTACTCATCACGCTTACATCAACCTTGCATTCTTTACGGATATCCACATTTTTCACACGATCGTACATGATTTTACTACGCATACGCTATAGGGATCTCATTTCTACAGCATTTAATCTACCTTTATCCTTCCTCTGACACTTTCATGCCTCGCTGCCATACATCAGGGTAGGTACCAGCACTCCATTGTGGACTGCTAGCTTCGCTTCTTTGGACAGTGTTTTGTTGATGGACGTATGTCATTCAGTCCTCCGTTAATGCTTCCACTTTCGTTAAATAAAGTTTATTTCAATATAATGGGACTTGAACGACTTTAGAAAAAAAAAAAGATTTGTTGACCCGCCATTTTGGTAATTAATTTCGATTTTTGTTTTATAACGCCTATTAGAAGTTTTAATTTTATTATTAAGTATCTACCTGGTACGTATTTTCTTTACGTCGAATATTTCTTCTGACGAAAGGAAATAATTTTAAAAGATCATTAAAAAAAAAACCGATTCATTTTATCTTTTGTCCTGATGAGAAAAGGGTTCTTCGGAAGTCGGTTTACAGTTCAAATATTTATTACATTGTTCAAAACGAATATTGATTTCATCTTGCTTTGTCCAGCAAAAACGTACCAACCTTCTTCAAAAATAGAATAAGGGAGTATTTCACAATCTTTGACTAATCTAACGATTAGCGCTACTTATCGAGTAACCTTTAAGTATATATAAGATTTTTTTAAAAATAGTTAATCCTTTGAGTTAAGGTACTTGATGAGTAGTATCAACAATATCAACTCAATATCGTTTACTCAGGGATTGTGAAATAACCCCGTATAAATCCATACGTCCATCACACCTACACATATGATTCCTACCCACCCATCATACCTTTTCCTTCCCAGAACTTCCTCTCCTTCATTTCTGCAGGGTATTAGTTTCGGATCTTGCCGAGTGTCGGCGGAGATACCCGAAGGTTTTAATATAACCGAGCAGTCCCGAGTGCGGAGCGACACTTCTTCGGCAGTTCGCAGTCAGCCTTAAATACTAGAAATAGTTGTATCTGTATTATTATTATCTAACAATAAATGTGTTAAGTGTACGAAGTACCTACGAGTCTATTATTAAAGTACTAAAAGGATTCTAAGAAGATAATGGAGATATTGGCCCCCTTATCAAGGAGTAAACAAAAGGATTATCCTGATCAGAGGCCCTAGCACGCTCGCTTTATAACGGTCGGATAACTATCGGTAACTTCTCATCGTTCCGTAGCATGACTACAGATCGCCAACGAATAAGTGACAGTTCACAATGACTAAGTGTCCTTAAAATATTCGACATCAACTGTTGTTTGTACGTTAGCTATGTGCAGTTGTCCTAGGGAACGATGAGAAGTTACCGATAGTTATCCTACCGATCGTTATAGAGCGAGCGTGCTAGGGCCTCTGTACTAATGCTAAAAAATACTTACACGAAATAATGTTCGTGATTATAGTAAATGCGATGTTTTAACAATTAAAGCTTTTCGTCCTCTAAAATATTTTGTCGATCAAGTTAACTATTCTGTTCTGTTTTTCTCAGTCTATAAATAACATCATATTCCCTTACAATATTTAGATTATAATCCAAAAACGGGAATAATGATGTTGATAAATTTCCAGCAGCAGCTCTTTAGTAGCCTTTTGAAAGTGAATTCTGGCGGAAGACGCTTATTATATTGTCTTTTTCTTTTCATAAAATTTAATAACGACCTCCTTCGTCGCTTGCAGTTCGCGGTAGGACATGCTGAGCATTTCAAATCCCCCTTTACAGCTTATTAAAGGGTCTTTAGAAGCGGTCCAGTTTCAACCCGCGCCTTTCTGATTTTATTTTGATTTGTTGCAAAAGACTTAATTAAACCTAGATTAATTAAACCTGAAAATGCCGTTTTGACGACCTTTACAGGAAAATTATTACAGTTTTACCTTTAAATTACTGGGGGTGCACAATTACAATAACGCACCGGGTAAAATACCGTCCTGAAAGAAAGGGGATGATTTAACACTCCACACGGAGAAAAATGTATTCTAAAATACAATCATTTTATTCGTAAAAACGGTTAAAAATGGGACTGAAGTTCTTACGAACAAATTAACAGGGTTTAAATTTTTATTGGCGGGAACATGTAAGAATAATTTGTTGGTATACTCAATTTCGTACGTATACCAACAAATTATTCTTACATTTTCCCGCCAATAAACATTGAAACACTCATAATTTGTTCTTCAAAATATTAAATTAAAATGGTCGTATTTTAGAAAAACATTTTTTTTCGTGCAAAATTTAATACAAAGCACATACAAAATACCTATATCTATCTAGGCATAACTTATTTTACCAACCTCCCATTATATCTAAAAAATATCGAAAATAATTTTTCTGTTGTTAATTTCTAGATACTAATACAAATCATGGTGTTTTTCTTAATAAAACTCTTTAGATGATATTTCTCACCATGTCAGTAAGGGAGATTCAATGATTTCTTTGAGACTTATATGAGCTGTTCCGAAAAGCGAATACATTACCCTCAGGGGTAAAGTTTTTTTCAATTTATTTCAGAAAAAAAAAGTGTTTTTAACCCTTTAGTGACTTTCTATATCAAATTTTCACTTTTGCCAGCAACGGCGGCGGGTTGTTACTTTATCTAATGTTCCAAAACCAAAGCTTTGCATCATTTGGGAGGAAGGAATGGGTACCGCCGCCCCGGGAACCATTTATTGGATAACCAACACCTCTGCCATAGGTCACCCCAAGTGGTTCGCTACGTTTGTTGACTTAGCAGGTGTGCCCGGGTTTATGGGGTGAGGTTTGTCTGGGTCTTGGCGGCGGATGATCTGGACACACTGAACCCCCAGATTCCTACACAACCCTTATACCATTTTCCTTCCCAGAACTTCCTTTCCTTAAAAACACCCTCCACACAGCATCCCCAAAGATGATATAGACCCTGAGGGAAATTATTTTACTCAGGGCCTCCTGTGTGGAGCTTATGTAAATAAAATAAAAAATTTAGGGTGGTCTTAACAATGCATTATCATGTATTAACTTTTACAAGACATTATCCTTTACATTTATAAATAATGTTAACAACGTAGCCTTTGCCAACATTGTAAGGGCATTGCTGGAGATGGAATGTACTGTTGTGTTTACATTATATTACAATAAAACAATTAAATAAAAAGCAATCGCCGAATTTATTCGGTTCGAACAATTTTCTAGAACAACGAGTCGGAAAATATAAAGCGGTCTCGGCAGTATATTGTGTTTTTACGATAACAGTTTTTATCGTCCCATTTATGTGAGGCTTACTCGTCAATTTTTTAATATATGTCAGAATCGAGAAGCAATTTTTCGCGATATTGAAAAGGGTAGGTTATGATTGATGACGCAGTGGATAAAAGAAATGGGGAATAAATATATCGCATTTAGAAAACCTGTGTAGCCTTTGTACGGCATTTCAGAAATTTATTGTAATGCTGAGTTATTTTCCAAAAATATATAAATTTTGTGATATTTGTCTTATAAATATAGAAATGATCTTGTAACATTATTTAATAAGAATTAAATATGTTTTTTACATTCATATCAATTTGTTATTTTTAAAATTAATCCTTTGCGACAATACAAGTTTTTTTTTTACAAAGCGTATCCTTTTTGATATATATAGTCTTCGTAATCGGAATCCTCTTTCATTGGCGGTTTTTTCTTTCACCAAGAATGAAAAATATTTTAAAATATTATTTTATTGTGAACACCGCAAAAGATTTCCAACTGCTACCAACTGCCTGGAGCCAGTTAGACTATGTTATCCCCAAATGGAGTATGTTGTGAGGATAAGGGAAATGGGGAGGGGAAGGAGATGGGGAAGTACTTGGCTATTCAGATCTAGTCATCAAACACGACTAAAGCCAATAAAAGCAACTTTTCAATTCTGATTGGTGGTTTTACAGCAGGGGGATACTGTGATTATCTTCCACTATAAATTCTGCCGTAGATATATCTACCTTATATTATTTTTAAATGATTAAATTGTAAAATAACACAAATCAATCAAATAAATTTTGATTGAAGAAGAAGACAACAATAATAATCTAAATTAAAATATGTTAATGAACCAGACACACAAATGGTAGCTGCCAATAAATATGAGAAAAAAAAACATTAGCCGAAGATAATATTGTTATTTTTGAAACTTGAAAGATGAAGTTGACAAATACGACAGTCTCGTAATAGATCGCAATGACTGAACTGCCCGTCCCGGTAAGACGTGAGATGTGACAGTTGTGACCATTATGTTTTATTATTTTTCTGTGGTTTGTTCATTTTAATATTTTAATTTAGATTATTATTGTTGTCTTCTTCTTCAATGATATATTACATTGATGGGAATAACCTTCAACAGTTAAAAAGATAGTTTTTCTTGTAAAAAAAAATAATTATTTGCTCACCCCGGGATTTGAACCCGCGACCTCCGGATCTCTAGTCGATCGATAGCTAGTCGCTAGTCGAGATCCTATCCCTTGGACCACGGGTACCGTTGGTCTACGGACATTCACAATTTTTTTTTAAACTTATTATATATATATATATATATATATATATATATATTTATAGAAAGCAGAGTACGTAGATTAAAGAAAACAATTCTTTGGATACATCACTAGGTAGATTATTGTGATATGTGTTGTGACGTAGATATCGCCTAATGAAACTCACATACTTGAAATTAACAACTGCCGTTAAGAACATTGACAGTCTCATTCAAGTATATTAATGTTAGCGAACTACAAGCCGGAGCAAATAACACGAACTAATTTAGTTTCTATTGCAACTCTATGTTCAGTCATGTAAAATTAACGACGTTTTCCGATTAGTAATAAGACACTTCACCAGTAGGCATTATTAAGATCCACCAGCATTCAATTTAATTTAAAGTATATAATGGGTATACATTTTAATGACATTCTATTAAAATGATACAAAATGTGGTACACAAATTTTAATGACTATTAAATAAAATAACGATCGTGCAGCCTGACTCATTATTTGTGAAGTAGGTTCTTTTACTGCCCACCAGGGTTGGTACTTCTAGGGAAATTTCCCTACATTTAGGGAAATCAGCATAATTCTAGAGAAATTTCGATTTCTGGCAAAACTTTTTTTACATATGACAATATTACTGAGATTGCTACTGCATTACTGCATAAAAAAAGCTATTTCTTGTTTCTGAAAAGTAAATAATTACCTGTTCTTTGTACTCTAACGTCTATTTATTTATTTGTCCGTCTGAAATGTACTTAATTTTATTGATGGATATAACGTAGCCAAAATACATCATTACGGTCATTTGACAATAGCTGCGTAGTGCCAAAAACTAAAATTCAGAGTAATAGAGCAAGAAATGAGACGACAATGGAGGATATCCACCACTTACCCGCCCTGGTATAAGTAACAGATGGTTACTCCTTCAAAGCTCTCGCAAGGAATCTATTTTTTATTTATTTAACGAAGCCACATTTAGTTATAAACGAATCTAGACCTCCAGTATCCCTGCATGCATTGTTAATAAGCAGTACGCAAGTGCTTAACAAGAAATACATGATGCAATAAGTGTTGTATGACAAGATATAAACAAAGCAATCGGAAGACAAAAGTAACGGTAAGCGAGGCGGCATGTTCTGTATAATTGCATCCAGCGTATCCTGCAAGCACCTGTGTAGGAAGAAGATAGAGTATAAAAAGGGTATATCACTGGATACTTCAAACGATTTGCAGTACCAGCAAGAATGTGTATGGCGTCAGACGTCAGTATAATTATCATCTCATTATTCTGTATGTATATATTTGATTCTGTGACAGATGCAGAACTGTCAGATTAGATGTGTTAGTGTTGCCATATAACGAAAGATAATAAAAACGACGACCACGTACTTGCAGATAATTATAGTTGGCGAATAATTTGACTGCTTACAATGTTAATCTGTTAATTTTTAGGCATAAAGTCATAAACAACCAAATGCCAAAATATTTTAAGGATGAAATTGAAATCAAAAGTGTAAATAGAATTAGATTGCCACATATGAAAAAATCCAAATCACAGAACTGCCTAATGTACAAAGGATAATAAATAATAAAAAATAGAGAAATTTGGGGAAATTTCGTCTCGAAATCTAGGGAAATTATTTTTTTGGACATACCAACCCTGCTGCCCATACCAGTGGCGGCTGTTTGCTCTCAGGATTATTATGCACGATTCTTTCATGAAAGTTAAATGTGAATTAACTGAAAACACTACCCCACGCCCGGGGGTGTAGTTTGTAATTATAATGTTACCGTACCGAGCGATGCAAGTCATTATACAGAGCTTTCAGCGGTGTCCGCTAATGCACATTTTCATTTTACCGATGTTAGCGCCTGAAAGTCTGTGTTCGGAAGAGTAATAATATTTTATATTAACATTGTGAGTGTTTTGAAGTGCTTGGAGAGGGTTACTGTTAAACAATAACCATTTAATAATAATGTTCCAGGTGGTTTGCAGGGGTATTGCAACGCAAATTATCTGAGGTATTTATTAACCTTATAACAAGTACAAATGCCTAATATGGTAGTAAAGAAGCATGTAATGCACAACTGCTAGCCCTGTTCAAATTGCAAGTACGCCCCACGGTTGAATTTGGCAGATATCTCTGGTCAGGAGCCCCAATGTACCTGAAAAAAACCCTCGACTCTGTGCAGAAACGAGCGGTCAGCTTGGTAGATTTTCCCGTCTTAACAAACGGATTGCAATCTTTAGAGCATAGTCGTCGGGTGGGAATGCTATCCTTGTTCTACCGGTATTTCAATAGAAAATGCTCCGAGGAACTAGCGTCATTGATCCCCTCGGCACCGGTGCATAGTCGGGAAACACGCCAAACGCGCGCCCAACATATGTACACGGTTGATATTTGTCACAAGAGAACGGGATGCTTCTACGACTCGTTCTTGTGCTCAACAGCTCGGTTGTGGAACGATTTGCCGGCCTCTGTGTTTCCTCCTTCCTAGAACATGGGTCTCTTCAAGACCCACGTTCACTGCTTCCTCTCCTCAAAAAGACCCTCCTCACAGCATCTTCAAAGATAACATAGGCCCTGAGGGAAATTATTTTCCTCAGGGCCTCCTGTGTGGAGGTAATGTAAAAAAAAAACTGCAACTCTCTCTCTGCAATGGCGCTACAGCCCATATCGAGCTTTTTCCTCCTGCAACGTTCGCCTCCAACTCCTTCTGTCCTCAGCGGCTGACTTCCATTTTGTTACCTGGAGAAGCTGTGCTGCATTCCCTCTTACCTCATCCTCCCACCTCAGTTTGGGTCTTCCCACTTTTCTCCTTCCACTTGGGTGTCTACTCATAATTATTTTTGGGACGCGTGTGTTTGGGACGCGGCATTCTCTGTACATAGCCAGCCCAATTCAACTTGAGGAGTCTCATACAGGCTAAGATGTTGGGGGCCTGATATATATCATACAGTTCTATTCCCTTTTCACGGGTCCAAGATTTGTATGCAGTAAAAAAACTGCATACAAATCTTTTTAAGAATAAAGAAAAAAGCCAGCTGAAATGCCGAGCAGCCCACCATGCGCTGGCTGACAGTATTTTTGTAATAACTTACTTGTTTTTTGAAGAATGATTTATTTGTACATTGTACCTCTTACTAGATAATATTATTCAATTATGGAAGAGAGTAAGGGTTCCGCTCCACCGCGCCACCGCGAGAACCATTTTTGGATAACCACAACACCTGCCATAGTAACCCCCAGTGGTTCGCTAAGTTTGATGACTTGGAAGGGGTGCTACGGTTCATTGGGTGAGATCTGTCTAGGTATTGGCGGCGGTTGCATATGCCCACCTACTGACTGGCTGAGGGAGATATTTTGATCTCTCCAGCTGGACTCTCTGGACCCATCGCCCTGCACCTGTGGGAGGGATTAACATGCCCTTTATTTCTGGACCATTGACCCTCAGATTTCTACCCACTCCTGATACCATTTTCCTTCCCAGAACTTCGTCTCCTTTTTTCCCTAAAATGATCCTCCACACAGCATCCCCAAAGATGACAACCCCAAAGATCAAAAACCGGGCATATATATCCTGTGTATTTTCTCGAGGTTAGCTACTTTTTCAGATAAATGTTGTCTTGTTTTGGAATAGTCTGTTTACCCACAATAAATTATTGTGATGTGCAGAAAAACAATATGCAAAATGCTTCGAACAGTATTCTTTGATTTTTATGCTGATAAAATTTGATAACTTTAGTAGGCAAAGTTCATATTCGAGAGCATTCTATTGCCGAGCATGAAATTTTGCTTTTAGTAAAAATAATACGTTATTGCAAACGGATAGCAACGACGAATGATTCGCGAATTTGAATACGCCGCTGTGTCCATTAATTTGATGAGAGTTATAACTCATTCATATTTATGTAACTTTGATCTGCAAGCAAAGCAGATTCCGACTAGAAAATAAAATTTTGATTTAAAATTGCTTTTGACAAAATGCATACAAATTTTAATGAATAAACTTATATTTTCATAAATATCGAAAACGAGTTCATCGAAAACGAGTTCATCGAAAACGAGTTCATCGAAAACGAGTTCAACCTAACCTAACCTCTCGTTGTCGATAAATTTGCTTTCGATGAATTGATTTTCGACGAACTCGTCAGTTACCAATACAATAAACAACAATACGTGATATTTGGACCAGTTCTGCATTATACAGGCGTCACGTCTGCGGACGTTAACCAATTACGCAGTTAATAATTTTGTTAAAAACACGACATTTTAAACAATATTTATCAAACAGGGTAATGAAATTCTTTTGATTACACAAACAAACTAATATAATGGGTGTTTTCAATTTGAGTTTGGGAGGAACTCATGATAAAGATATATACAAAGAAAACATGTTTATTTCTTCAAAAACATTAGAAACATACTAAATTCCAAATCTATGAAAATTGTTTATTACTCTCTTTGTCAATCAATCATTGAATATGAAATAATCGCGTGGGGAGGTGCAACACTATCAGCTATAGATTCATTATCGAAGGCACAAAAAATAATTATGAAAGTTATTCTTAAAGTTCCCATAATAACAAGTACTGTAGATATATTCAACAAATTCCATGTATTAGATATTCGACAAATTTACACAAAAACTTTCTTAACTCATCTGTTTAAAAATAAAACACATACATTTTATAAAAATACCCAAAATATTGTAAACACGCGGCACAAAACCAAAGAACTCATACAAATACCTAAAACAAACACAACATTTGGTCAAAGAAATTTCAAATACATCGCGTCTAAAATATACAATAACCTACCTGACAAAACAAGACAATCGAATAATATTAAAAAATACAAAATCCTGATCAAACAATGGATCATCGAAAAAGGTCGTGCAATAATTAGTCACCTCACCCAAATATAATCGTATATCTCATTATTGTTACCACTACCTACCAACCTGAAAATTTTATTGAAGAATGTACTTTATATAATAATTAAAAAATATTTGTAAACTAGTCTGTCTCGACACAGGAGTTCCTAGTGAGACAGGCAAGGCGAAAAAAAAAGGAAACCTTATGATATAGATTCAATAAAAAAAAAAAAAAAACGATATAGACAGAGATAGGTTGTTACAGATGTTAGACAAACCTTTCAAACGACAATCACGATCGTCCATTTACTCATCAAATAAATGTTACTCACTTAATTTGATATTTTACTTATTGAATAACATTAAATATTATGGATCCTTTAATTGAATGAAACCAGTTTATATTTGGCATGTTGTTATTCCATTTGAAGAAATTGTTTAATCTTCTAAAGGTCCTCGATGAAATAATTTTTTCTCCATTGTTAATTTTAGAATGTAAGATTCAATATTCTGCCATATAATATAACGCGGGTATATCCAGTTTATTACACGAAATTCCAAACAGATTTTTAGCTTCATTGATCTCTACTCTACCTACATTTATTCATAACTTCTGCTTAATATTGTTATACCGTATCCATATGAAAAGTTTTGTCAAAAGGATAGTCAATATTGTGGTTTATTCTAATGTAGCTTTAAAAGATTTTAGTTGATAGTAATAAACTAGAGCAAATTAAGTTTCTAATTAGCTTTGAGGTTTTTCGTCTTGGCGGATCCTTCAAAGAAAATTCTTCACACTAAAGTTGACGTGGGTAGTAGTAGTTTGCACTGATGGTTTCTTCCGCTCATGTTTGCACCGTTAATCCACTTTCCTACACTTTTATTTTTGTATTTTGTATTTCACGCCCTGCTGGGCTTTTACATGTTAATTTTTTTATTAACAAAATACATCTAAATCAACATTACAAACAATTCACACAAAAGCAAAAAATAAAATAAAAAAGCAAAGTACATCTAAATAAGCTTTTACAAACAATTCAAACAAAAGCAAAAACTAAAATTAAAAAGCAGAATTTAAATCAAAATCCAAAACAAAATCATAAACAAAATCAGAGTTAAAATCAAAGTTAAAATCAAAAACAAAATCAACAACATAATTAAAAACAAAATCAAATACGAGTTAGATAAAAGCAGGATACCCTGCCAAGCAAGATAGAGAAACAACAGAGTGGGATAAGTACAATTCTTAGATTGAGCCAAGGAGAACTATGTGATATATTCAATTAAATATTATTGATCTTTTTTCCGATAAACATCTTACTATGAGGTGTTACTTAATAAATGATGTGTCAAACATATCCGCAGCGTACTTTTCAAGCTTATACCATAAGCATACCTCAAATTAATAAACACCTAGAATTTGTCTTTGACAAAGGTACAAAGTACACATCACATCTTGGAAAAAAAATCTTTAATCTAATATGAATTCATATTTGCAAAACAAAATTTTAATTTAAAAAAATCTCTTTAAAGTAAAAACAAAAAGTGTGCCTCCGGCACTTAATTCTACACACGTCCCTTTTAATAATTGTGTAATTACCATGCTTTTTAAAAAGTGTATTTCCTTCCTGGAACGTGCTTTGGCATATAATTTAATAGTATAAATATAATGGTTATGCCATTCGGGAGAGGAGTCTTGTTGTTGAACAGAATTAATTCGGATATCGACATATTTAGTGTTAGCGAAGCTGCCTTTAAAAGGCAAGCTCTACTAATGCTTGTGTAGTATGTATCTTTACCTGTAGTGTTTAATTATGTACCCTCTTACAATTGTATTTTAAAAACGCATTAAGATGTTAAAGTTTTTGAGAGAATACACTAAAACTGTTAGCAAAATAAATAGATGATAATAAAACAGCTTTATGTTTTTTCTAGGTTCAATGACAACATTTTTGAAGAGGAAAATAAAGTTTTGTTCTGAATAAACATGTATTTTTTTGCGAAATGTTTAGACCATATCGCAATACTTAAATCCTTAGATCCAGGTTTACGAAAATGAAATAGGTCCAAACAATAGAATTCTGTATCAACACTTACGAGTATGTCTCCCCGCTGACCGAAAAGGACATTTTAGCCGAGAACCCTACCGCTAGGAACCCTATATGTACCACATAATATTATGTAATTGTATGTATACATGTAGGATTTGCAAGACCCATTGATATACAAAACACAAACATAGCTTTCCTCGAACACTTCGGGAAACATATCGAGATTGGGGTTTCGTATGTTTTAAAGGGCTTATTAAAACAGAGATGTACCTGTAAATTGTCGTACTAAATACAAACCTATATACATTCATTCAATTTGAACTTAGCGGTACACGTGATACATTTTTAAACTACCTGCGCGATTTAATATTTTTTTACCAAAAAAGGCTATCAACCATTTGCCCACAAAGTTTCGTAGGATAGATGGGACACGTTGGTCGCTAAGTTGAGAACTTGAACCTGGATCAGCTCATGGCCACTGGCGTAGTGGAGCAAATTAATGTTAATGCGTTGTGGAACCCAAATCGGCAGAAGAATTAATGAAGGTGTGGAAGTAGTGGACACTGTCGGTTGAAAAGAAAAAATGGTTGAGTAGGAGGAAGACAATAAAAAAAGGATTTTTGTAATTGTCAATATTATTTATCTAATATTAACACAATTTCTCATCTCTTATATTTCTACATTATATATTTTTATTTAGGTTATAATTATAACCTCTGAGTAGTATAGCAAAGTTACAAAATGAAACAAATACTTTGTTTTAAACCAATTTATTTTAATTTATATTCGTCGACCGGTTTCGGTTAAACTCAACCTTCTTCAGAACAATAATATATAAACTAAACATTTTAGTTTATATAGATATTATCATATGTAAACTAAACAGTTTAGTTAATATATTATTGTCCCGAAGAAGGTTGAGTAAGAAGGTATATTATCATATATAAACTAGAGAGTTTAGTTTAAATATTATTTTCCTGAAGAAGGTTGAGCTCAACCGAAACCGGTCGAGGAATATAAATTAAAATAAAATGTTCAATTTTTTTAAAAGAAAAAGTCTCTTTTTAACTTTTGAAGGTTATTCCCGACAGTATAATATACCACTTAAGAAGAAGATAATAAAAATAATATAATTTTTAAAATACGAAAATGAACAAATACACAGAAAAATAATAAAAGATAATAGTCGCAAATGGGACTCGAACCCAGAACCTCACGTCTTGCCGGGACATACGCTTTATCCAATTCAGCCATTGCGATCTATTATGAGACTTCTTCGACTAATGTTTTTTTTATACGTTTATTGTTAATAGGTACTAATGTTTTATTTACATACGCTTTATCCAATTCAGCAATGGCTGAATTGGATAAAGCTAGTTAAAGTCCCGGTTAGACGTGAAGTTCTAGGTTCGAGTCCCAGTTACGACCAATATCTTTTATTATTTTTCTGTGTCTTGTTTATTCCCATATTTTAAAAATTAGATTATTATTGTTAACTTCTTCTTCAATGATAAAATAAAATGGTTTAAAATAAAGTATTTGTTTAATTTTTTATAATGTCAAGCCACAAAGTGTTTTTTTTCTTTGATAATTTATAAACGATTTGAAAAAACCGTGTCATTATTGTCATAGATGCTCTGAAATTTTCCTTAAATCTTATTTCAAAGTTTCTAGTAGTTTTTTCAAAATTATAGTAATTATTTTCATTAAATTTGAATTTAATAAATTTAACCCAGAAAGGTTAAATTTGTTAAAACCAAAATAAATCGTAGTCATTTGAAAAATATTGAGAAAGTTGGTCAAACCAAGAAAAATAATGCTGGACTACTTTAGGTAATGCAATATTTCTTTAACAAATTGTAAGTTTCTAATCCAGCGAATTTTATATCAACGGTTAGTACCATGTCGTATGGTCCAGTATAGATGGTCGGTGGACACCTTTGGGAATATCGGGTTTTCACCGACTGTAGCAGCACTTATGGGTATATACAGGCAGCATCGTATTAAGAAGAAAATCTCTCCGTTAGGTCCCCAAGGCTCGGGTACAAATGAATGTCCGAGGGGTATTTACGACTTAGGGGAAATGTTTATATGGTTTTGCTGGAATTTGTTTGGGAAGCTCTGTAATTTATTCCCAATATTGACCCATTGTTACAAACCACACGGTTTAGTTATGTAAAAGGCGTTAAAGGGTGCTCACTGAATACTTAAAAATAACATTTACAATGTAATGCAGTCAATAAAACCGATTTCTTTAAATAAATCTATTTTTTATTTATTTTGACGGCGGCGTAGTCCAGAGGCAAGGCTTTGGACTCCCATTCCGAAAGTCACGGGATAGCACCCGGCGTGCGCAATTAATTTTTTAAATTTTATAAATTATAATAAATTTTAAAAAGAAAGGCAAACATTCCCGGGTTACGAATAACCCAACAACATTTGAAAATCTCCTACTTCCACCACACTAAGCGGAAGATGTTGCTTGTGTTGTGATGGAGTATTTAGCCAGCAGAGGAATCGAACACGGAACGCCTGGGTGGGACCCAAACGCTATGCCCACTCAACCACTGACCGTTCTATTTTATTTGATTAATTTATGTTTTTTCGCAATTAATTAATTGATTAAAAATAATATATACCTACTGTATTTGCGGCACGTTCCAGAGTGGAAGATACTCTCAGTATCGCCCTGGTGTAAGACCACCAGCCAGGTACATCTCCACCTTCCTCTCTCTCCATCTCCTTCCCTTCCCCGCTTACCTTTAGCTCACAACATACCCCAATTGGAGATGCCATAGCCTCACTGGCTCCATACGCGAGCAGTAGGGACTCTTGTGAGGTGTTCAGAAAATACCTAATAGTGCGAACCGTACACGCCGTATTAATTTTATATTTTTACCAAAAAAGTACCCCTAAAAGTTGGAATTTCGAAAAAAGTTATTTATCTTTTTTACTTACACTATCATGTAGAATCACCTCCCGAAGTTAATACACTTTACCCCTGGACATCCCCGGACACCCTTTACATTGGAAAATCTCATCATTTTATAAATAACAATCATTCAAAGTTTTTAGCGCAGAATAATATTATGTCGCTATTTTTTCTGCTCTTCTTTTTACCCTTCGGTATAATTTTCCTTATTAGTTAGTCCTTTGCTCTTTTCAAATTACTATGCTCCGTACACTACTCGACGATCCTTTCAATACTTCGTTTCCAATTAAGCTCGTTTTACGCCTGTCTCCTTAATGCGTCTCCCCGTTATGTCTGCTTCAATGTTGTTTGCTTTTAATGCCTCCTAGACAGCGGTTTTATGAGGCTTCCGCCAATATTGTATTTCTTTAGCTTGAACCAGTAGAGAAGAAGTTTCCCACAAGGAAGACGATAAAACAAAATTCTTGTGTATAATTTTATAACAAGCTAAAATAATATTAATAAGCAAGGCTTTGGTGTTATTTATTCAATCCAGTTCTTGAGATTATTCCTATTAATTAATCGTAAAAGTCTTCCTACGTGGGAAGTTATACAATTTTCAAATATTTTTTTCAAATATTTATAGACTCAGAAATTGTATTATTAAATAGATTAACGAAAATCAAACTATATGATTGATGAAAACTGTTAAATATTAATCCGTAACGAATAATTTTTGAAATAGAAATTAATACTGATGAATGAATAAGGTTATTTTACATTAGCTCCACACATGAGACTTGAAAAAAATAATTTCCCTCATGGCCTATGGCATCTTTGGGGGGATGCTGTGTGAAGGATCTTTTTAAGAAAAGGGAGGAGATGAAGTTCTAAGAAGGAAAAAGGTACGAGAAGTGAGTAGGAATCTGGCATCAGTGTGTCAAAGAGTTATATATTATTATGTTCCGTTATTATATTATCAGGCAGTTAGTGCAGGGCGATCGGAATGAGTCAAAAAAGTCTTGCGGGAGATGTCAAAAGGTCTCCCTCAATTAATCTCTTCCGATCCGGCAGGGTGAACGCACCCGCCGCCAGGACCTAGTCAAATCACACCGGTGGGCATTCCTTCCAAGTCACCCATCGAAGCGAACCACTTGGGGCAGAGGTGCTGGTAATCAAATGAATGATTCCCAGGGCGGCGGTAACCATACTCGCCTCCCAAATTGTATAAATCAAAGGTTTATTGTGGAAAAAAAAATCATTTTTAAACAAATGTGAGATTCTTCTAATGAATATATAAATAAACAAAGTAGAGAAATCGTCCATCATAATTGCTGTTTTTAAATATTTATATTGCCAATTTATATCTTCCTGTAGAAATGACAATCCAATTATGTCTCTTTATCAACAATATTTCTCTTAAAAAGATATTTCATATCAAGGTTGTAGGAATCGTATTTGATGAAAATGTTCGTTTCACACATTATTTAATAAGTTACATTTAAAATTCTCTTCACTTAGTAAGAAGTAATTTAGAATACAATTCCACTATTTGGTCCCCGTACTATGAGCCACAACAAATAAAAATTGAGAGAGTTTAGCATGCATTTTAAAGGTTCATTAATTTAAAACTCTCCATACCCATTGAACAAATCTTAATTTACTAACTTATCTTGTAGAAGAACCAAGATCGATCTGGTATTTTTATTCAAATTAGTTACTGGCTCAATTAATGCACCGGACTTAGTAAAACTAATAACATTCCGAGTACCGAATCACGACTGAGCTGTTCTTTGTTTATCCGGCGAAAACTAAAAAACGTCTAAAACTTGGAAACAAATTCAGTTCCGCTAATATTTACATTTATTCATTACAAAAATTTATATCAGAAATTTCTAAAATTCTGCTTTCCTTCTATTATTTTAAAGGAGGAGAAACAATAATATAAAACTAGTAATACACACATTTTAATTAGGTCCGGGTTTAGTTTTCCCCATAGGAAAAACTAAACCCCTTCACACACTTTTCCACAAAAACGATCATCTGGTAAATCCACGCTATTCAAGTGTATCATGTAAGTATAATCAATACAAAAAAGTACAAGAACAACATGTTAACCTACCAGACTATTAAATGGAAAAATAATTCACCGACTCCAGATATGTTCATATCAGAGGGTTCAGCTAGGTGGAATTCCTAATTTGACCGATAAATCCTACTGATCCCTCAATATAAATATTTAAAAAATCTTTCGTAACTCTACATGTATTTAAAATTATTGATTTTTGCATTTTCATATACAAATTCTTTGACAAATCTAAAATGACTAAATTTTTAATGAGAGCGCTAGGTATAACACCAGTAGCCGAAATAATAAATGGTAATATTTTTATAGTCTGAGAATGCCAAATTCTTTTAATGTCATCAATATAAAATCAATCAATCAATACAAAAAAAAGGTACAGGAACAACATGTTAACCTACCAGACTATTAAATGGAAAAATAATTCACCGACTCCAGACATTTTCATATCAGAGGGTTCGGCTCGGTGGAATTCCTAATTTGACCGATAAATCCTACTGATCCCTCAATATAAATATTTTAAAAATCTTTCGTAACTCTACATGCATTTAAAATGATTGATTTTTGCATTTTCATATACCAATTCTTTGACAAATATAATATGCCTAAATTTTTAATAAGAGAGCTAGGTATAATGCCAGTAGCCGAAATAATAAACGGTAATATTTTTACAGTCTGAGAATGCCAAATTCTTTTAATTTCATTTCCTAAATCTGTATACTTTCTTATTATTATTTTTTTATTGTATTAAATATATATTTTATGTAATAAAATATTATATTTGTATTTCATTATTGTTTCTATTTCTATTATTATTATTTAATGAGATTGATGTAAAAGCCCCAAGGGCGTAAATAAATAAACAAATGATCTCTTCAATATTTGCAAAATTACTTTGTGGCATCATTTTAATACGATAAAATAAATTACTTTGTGTAAACCACTAATCACATGTTATAATATCTACACGTTTCAAATCCGATGGTATCTTCGTCAGGATAATTTTAATATTTAATAATTTTAATTTAATTTTGAAACATGTGATAAGTGGTTTACACAAAGTAATTTGTTTTATTTAAACAAATTATTTATATCGGTGACCGTTATCAATCTCAAGATATCATTAGATTGGTGTCACTTTGATTTTTTTGGAATAAAAGAATCGCAAGAACTGTATACTAAAATGCTAAATATTTTTTGATGTGAATCACGTGGAGTCATATTTATGTAACCTTTGAACTTGCAAGATTATTCAAATGTTTGTCTTCATTAATAACACGAATAACGAGATTATAATGAGGAATAATTCATTTTAATTATTGGGGACAAGCTTACTTTGAAATATTATAATAATATTATTGACGGTAATACATGACAACTAAAGTTCGATAATAATTTTAATGTGAAGCTTATGAATGAATGATTTTATAAATAATAAATATGGCGTTCCTTTATTACTGACACGCATTTTCATTATCGTTTTGATATTTGGATTTCACAAAAAATATATATAAATAAAAGTCACTAGGCTCTAGGCTCCACAGCAAGGGTGATAAGATCCCTCCCTGTGGACACCCTCGTGTCATCAGTACTCTGATGTTCACCTCACCCCTTGTCTCCGTAAGTATCCGACCTAAGAGAGCTTGTCCTTCAGCCACCTTCTGGTGGTTTTGTCGAGTCCATGTCTTTTTGCCGCTTCATCGATGGATTTAATAGTAGTGCAATTGAATGCTACCTCTATATCCAGGAATAGTCCTACCGCCTGTTTCCTAGTCGCCTGCTCGTTTGTACACCAAGCTGTGCAGTGCCGTGTCGACCGATTTTCCTGGTTGATACGCAAATTGTAATTCATGGAGGGGTTTTTTGCTCAGTGCCCCGTCCCTTATGTGTCTATCCATTAGCCTCTCCATTGTCTTCAGAAGGATGAAAGTGAGACTAATTGGGCGGAATTTTATTAATTTTATTTTTGTAAAGGGGCGAACCTGTATTCCACAAGTACTAGTAGCTTCGATAGTGCATAATGAAGTTTAGAGCCGGTTCATCGCCCCAACAAACCATTTTAAAATATCAAATCCCTAAAATGAAACAAAACAGCGCTTGCACGTGTTCACTCTGCAATATACTGGCAGAGCATGTTCAGACATGCTGCGCTTCCCCCTCCACTACCGCCATCGCACACCAACGTGCGAATTACTAGAAGCGACATGATACACTTGCCACTGGCACGCGAACGACCGCTACTGGCATGCTTTTGAGCGAGCTCCTAGCAAACCAAAAGTAGTTAAGGTAAATGAAAGCTTAAATATGTATTAATGTGTGAACTTTATGTTGGTTATTTTAATGATTTTTTTCAATAAATCAATTTGAAAAATTATTGATAAATTAATTTGATTAAATACTGGTTTGACTACGGTCAAAGACATTTACAGCAATGTTCAAATTTGATTGGACATGCATTTATAAAACTCCACCAAACGAGTTGCTTCCTTACTGTTAGGGGAACTTGAAAAACAGAATGAATAAAAACATGTTACCTATCTGAAATGTTGTATCGTATTATTACCATCGAAATTGCATCATGCGCTCGTACGTCTTCATGAGAGAAGATTTCCGAGGGTCGGATAAAAGTATAATATATTATTCAAATCAAATCTCCCGAACACACCCACAAAGGCAAACATGATCCCAGATTTCCCGTGGCGTACCTGATAGAAGGATTCCGCGCTGATCCGGGATGATAGGGGTAGTCCTGAAGTCAAATGTTCTAACGGATCCCATGGAACATGTAGGGATTAATCAAACTCGAAGAATCCATGAAATTCTCGATAAACTTGGGACCGTCGTCGTGCATACTAACGTCTACGGTGCTCTCTCATACTCATAATCTAGACGTATTTTTGAAGCGAGTAGAAAATATATTTTCTTTTAATATTATATTTGGATCTGGTGCTAGAGGCAAACTGTATTAAAAATAAATCAAAAGAACGCAGTCCTTGTAATTCGGAAAATCTAAAGGAAAAACTTTAAGTAAGAATTGTAAATGACCCCCAAACGTAAATTTTTTCATGTAGGCATACATTTATTTATATGATTTTGGAACATTTACGGAGTATTAATATAAAAAAAATGTATAGGATTAACATTGTAAAGAGCGTCAACGTTAATAATTCACTTTAAAATGTTAAAATAATGCATAGATTACAATAATTAGATCGAGTAAAGTATAAATAAAAATAGAGAGAGAGAGAAATAAAAAAATTGTTTATGTAAAAAGAGAAAATAACAACGATTGACATTCGAGTTAAAATGCTGTTTTCGGTTTTCCATGACATATCATGGTAGTAGATTTTTTATTTGCTTTTTAGATAAAGCAATACTGTTTCCATAAATAATTGTATATTCACATTCAATAGTATTAAACAGACGATACATTCGAGACAGTGGATTGAAAAATGCAATATTTTTATTAAATATTTCAAGTGGGTTTATATTATGACTCCTTACATGTAGGAATTTTATTATGATTATTGCTCAGACAATGAGTGGTAGGGAATGGAGTACTAGCAATAAGGATATATGTAAGGGGTACCTGAAGTCTTTTTAATAAACTGTAATATGTACGGAGTCAATACCTACAGAGGCGAGCCTGTTTGCATAATTCTGAAATGTCCTTTGGAATAATGAAAATGAGATCAAATAATCTGTTTCAGCTAGCACAGATAAATTCATAACGAGCTATTTGACATTTGAAATAACCATTTCATATCCAATATCAAGACAAAGTCTGTTATATTATTTGTGCAAAATACATAAAAATACAGAGTTTAAATATAGTATAAAGCATGTTGGCAAGTATCTGTTAATTTTTTAAAAACTTTTAAATGAAAAATTTAACAAAACATGCATATTCAAGTGATTGTTTAGCTTTTTAATAATATGTCCACTCGAACGCTTTTTGCCACAATATGGCACTATTTCCAAAGCCTCGGATTGCTTTGCAGCCACAATATGGCAAATATTCCCCGGATTATTTAAAAGATTAATGTTTACGATTTTATAATTTTTTTTTTAAATCTTACGAATATATGATAATTATCAAAAGATAGGGGAATTCATTGCTATATAGATCTATAATCAGTTTGTATATCTGCATATTTAAATTCGGAGGTATGATTTTCTTAATGTGGACGGAATAATTTGACGATGATCACAAAATCTTGAGCAATCCAAAAAATAAGTTTTAAATTGCTCTGTCGCTCCAGTGGTTATAGAAAAGTTGTCTCTAAACTTTCCGAAGCTGTCATGTGCAAATATGAATGAACCGAGAAGAAAATAAGAAAAGGTTTTTGAATGAATTATTTTTATCTATTACGACGGTAATAATTTTGCAAAAAAATCTGTAACAATAAATAAATATATTTTGGTGACTCAAAAATAAACTCTGACTTATGGAAATAATCTAACCTTGGAATTCAGCAAGAAAATTATTAACCCGTTAAATGAAAATTCTGTCTATTAATATTAAGTCCCAATGAAATTAATATGTATTTGAACAGCTGGGTAAATTAATTTCAGTCAAAGAGTTATCATTTATCCGTAACGTATTGGAGTAGAAGATGAGGTACTTGCTTGGTTATCTTACATCATCTTAATCATTTACGCCATTGATTTTGCTAATATTAAGCTTTTATTCGACCAATTATGACCAAATAATTGAATTTATTGATATTGCCTCAGTCCACGATATCGAATTGGATATCTTTGGGAGTAAGGTATCAGTAGCTAAGGACCAGTTTTTCCATGGAATTTCAAATGTAATATTATCATCAAATGAATTTTTTTTTTCAAAAATGAAAATTACCCCTTAACCCCGATTCCGGGTAAGTTTCAGCTTGTATAACATTGTAAAAAGCTGGTAAGCTTAAAAACATTATAGTTGTCCTCTTCTGCTAATCATAATTTGTTCAAAAGCTGGAACGGGGACCTTTCAACTGTATAAAAAACGAATGTCGCTGATTTGCCATTTGATAGCAATGTTAATCTTACTAACATTATAAACGCGAAAGTTTGTATGGATGTATGTATGTTTGTTACTCTTTCACACAAAAAC
Organism: Limnephilus auricula; assembly: GCA_951813805.1. Classification (NCBI taxonomy): domain Eukaryota; kingdom Metazoa; phylum Arthropoda; class Insecta; order Trichoptera; family Limnephilidae; genus Limnephilus; species Limnephilus auricula. Next base: position 9,900,325 of record OX638393.1, read on the forward strand.
TATGAATGGATTCTAATGAAACTTTACAATAATATAGCTCTTACATCAGAATAACATATAGGCTATAATTTATAAAGCTCGCCATTAATTTTAAATATTTTGAAAATAATAATTATTGTTTAATAGAAAATGTCAAAATTTGATAATGACAGTTTTCAAAACAATGATTGTAAAATCAAAATTCTATTTTAGAAAATATTTAATTTAGTGAATTTATTTGGAAGTACCTACTCGCCTAATACATTGAATAGAATCAAGAATTATAGATATTTTAAATAAATAGGTTAAGAATTTTGGTATAAACGTAGATGGGGCCTAGGAAAAGAAAATAGATTACTCGAAGTACTATTCCTACCCAGACGAAGTCGCGGGCAGAAGCTAGTTTAGAATATATGTGGAACAACCCGCCCCGAGTCATCGAAGATTATTATTCAACTGCAACTTTAGTTTGTATGTAAACTAGTAAGATAAAATGCATTTAAGGTACAAAAAAGTGAGCAATAAAGTCTTTGGGTCCCACAGATATCCAGATGCTATGGGATCCTGGTCTGAAACTTTGGTGTGAAACTACGTTAAAAAAATGTGTCGGAGGTGATAATTTAGTTGAATTATGTATTTTTTCGTTCATCGTTCAATAGCTCGAGTAAAACTTATTTTTTGACATTGGAAGACGTGTCCTTCATGTACAAGGGCAAAATTTACTGAAATATATAAATAATTCTGGGCCTAGAGACGTTTTAAAGCCGTTGAAAAACACCTTTCAATTTACAGGTCTGTTTTTCATATAAAAAGTATTGTAGGTATCATTACAAAGAATGTAGAGTTTGATCATTTTTACTTTGATGTTGGAAAAAAGATAATCCAACACACAAATGAGCTGTCGAAAAATAGTTTTCTTTTTACGTATAAATGATACATTGACAGCATGAGTTTTGTTTTACAAAAATATCTATTTCAGACACGTTGAAATGCGAGGAAACCCAACAAATGGAATATTTCGAACTTTCCACGTGAATTTAAAAGTACAGCTTCATTATAATTTATAATGTTCCTAGTTCGCGAAGTTTCTATTTTATCTAGGTCGTATCTTTTGAGAAGACGGACGACCATATTACGACATCGAAGAAATAAAATGTCCTAACGTCGTGCAATTTCATTGCGATTCAGAGCGTGAAAAGTACCTTAATAGAACCTTTGGTATAGCTAAATGGCTTTGTAATATTATCATCTGTTATTGCACTACAAATACTTACATATAATACTAACAGGACTCTCAGACATTGCAGTGCATTTGGGATGTTTGTTAGAGCCCATATTAACAGCTTCGGGCAAAGATGAGGGAGCCCATATTTCGAGCATCAAGTATTAATGTCGGCCTTAATTTACAACATATCGATTTACATTTTTAAAACTAAATATTCAATATTTATAAATTTATTTAAGAATCAAAAGCGCGTATGACACATACCACATAATAATCATGCTGAAATTTTTATTTTATTTATATGAACATTTTTGTTTATGAGATTATTACGCATTAATTCCACAATCCATAGGCCCTTAGGAAAATAATTTCATTCAGGACTTACGTCATCCTCAAAGGTGATTGGTCTTAAACCCAGACCCAGACTCTAAGGAAGTAGGAAAGACAGAAACCGGAAAAAAAATTACAATTTACGGCACAAATAGGTACTAAAAGACAACATTTAATTTAGTTATATTTTAAAACCCTTTAACCACTCAATCGCTTTTTGCCAAATTATGGCACTATTTCCAAAGCCTCGGATTGATTTGCTGCCATAATGTGGCAAATGTTCTCTAGACTTTTTAAGAAGTTTTAAAGTTAACGATTTCATAATATTTTTTTAAATCCTACTAATATGTTATATGACAAAAGATAGTTGAATTCAGTAGCTATATATAACAATAATCAGTTTGTATGTCTCCATATCCAAATTCGGAGGTATGATATTTTAATATGGGCAGAAAAATTTCCTTTAGCAATCCGAGAAAAAAAATTCAATTCGCTCTGTCAATGTTGATGTGGTTATATGGTCAACATTTTTAACCACGTGTAAAATATATAAATAATTTTAAAATGTTTTTTTACTGCTAAAATATTAATATTTTTAAAGAGGTCCACAGACTCTGTCCAACACGAATCGCTAAAATATAATTCCCCGTTGTGTTTCTCACTTTGAGAAGGGTCGGATATTTAATTATCAATTACACCCCCTTTGCACTAACCAACCCCCCTCCCCCAAACCACCACCGTTTGTTGTTTTAATATTTCAACCAAGTTCCAGAGACTCAGTGTCTGAACAGTCGGGACCAATGTTGACATCAGTTGCTAAGCACACCCAGGTTAAATTATTTCTGCCCTGTCCTCGGATTACATCTTATATGGTTACCTCCGTAGGTATGTACCTTACAGTCCATATTATACAGTGCAGTAAGCCTCAGACATATTATAGGAGTGTTTGGCAAATGGGTTGCAGTCTTATTGAGATATTATAGAGACGAAAGAACTTCATAGTTATCTTGGTGTTTTAGTATTAAAGTGTGGAGAATGTATGTGGAATATGATAAGATACTTGCATACATATTTTTACATTAGCTTCACACAACAGGCCCTGAGGAAAATATTTCTCCCCCAGGGCCCAGATCAGCGAGCAAAAAGTGATTATCGAATCAAACCTTTGAATGCAGAACTGTTTTATTTTATTTATATAATGTGTACATTTATTTATAACAATTACAGGCAATATAGCCTAAGACGTTCATTTATGCAGTATATATGCAATGCCAAAAATCTCACAAATGCGCTATAGGACACAAAAAATAAATCTAATTTTTTATCCACCGCATTCAAAAAGCACGTAGCTCTCCCCACAGATGAGTTCATAAATAAATTAGTGCGGCTTGCTCTACTATATAGAAGATTGTGATGACGTCCTCGAGAGCGAGACTCTGGTACAAAAAAAATTAATTGGGCCAGTATCTCATTATTAGATAAGTGACAACGTAGTGTCTATGATTTCCTTGTTTGGCCAAAGTAATTTATCTACATTATTAAAAAAAACTTTTTCCGTAGATTAAATATTTCCAGGTATAAAGCTGAATCGACACCGCGAGATGCGTAAATTTATTTTTTGTTTTAACGAGAACCATTAAAGCGATGGCGGAGTATCCAGCCATTCTTATCTGGCATACCGTAAAAGCTTTGTTGTGTTTTTATTTTAATATCTTTAAATAAAACACTCCTCTGTGATAAGACCCGCGCTTCACGAAACCTTGTTTATGAATTTGCCGTGAAGGAATTTATTGCGGCAGCTATATCAGTGGTAGGAAAATTCTTGCGTTGTTTTGATAGAGTTTAAATTAAATCAATTTTATGAAATGTATCAATCGGAAATACTTAACCCTTAAGAGGGTATTACCATAGATTTGAGAAAAAAAATAATTTTTAATAAGTTTTTATAGACGACAAAATGTGAGGTAACAATAACGTTTTTATAAAACATTTATCTAATGAAACATGTGTTTTTCCGTTGTAATTTTAGTTAGTTAAAACGCCAATAGTGTTTTTTATGTTTGCATTAAAAAATTATATATTTATTTCTATGAACAACGTTTTAAATCGTGTTTTATCACGTTTCGAAAACAGTTTTTCGTTATAGGATACATTTAGCAATACAATTACTTGCATTTTATTGTAGGGCTGAAATTTTCTGACCTATTGAAAGAATATACCCGAGGTCTGACAGGTTAAGGGATATTTCTATACAATCTGGCAAAACTTGAAGCTTCTCTAAGTCGCCTTTGGTTTCCTTAACTTTCCTTTACAATTACAGAAGTCAGAGGTTAAATCTTATTACGATGAGCGGGCCTTCATTCAACCAAAGTTATATTACTAACAAGTGGCCTAACGAATGAAACGTAAGTTTTGCAGAACTTTGGACTTGGCACCGAAAACCTGTTCATTATAGCAATATTGTTTTGATTTGTATGAAAACCAAACAACCGGGACAACTTAGACATTTAATTATTTTATGGAAATCAATAGTTCGGGGCAGCGTTGGTTGATTTTTTTACAATTCGCTGTCCTAGTGCTTGTATGTTCAATAGACCATTTGCAAATTTTACAGGGGACGTTTTTTTTTTGTTTTTTACAAGCAAATTCTAAATAATTATCGACTTTAGTCATTTCTTTTTATACATTTCTATTGAATACGGTATAAACCGAAATGACTAAAGTCGAGATTTATTTAGAATTTGCCTGTAAAAAAACAAAAAAAAACGTCCCCTGTAAAATTTGCAAAATGGTCTATTGAACATACAAGCACTAGGGCAGCGAGTTTTACAGTTTTATTCCGAGATTGATGAAATTTATTTTGCATACTTGACCTTCAAAACTGGAGAAATGTCACTTGTCTACGTCTAATTTCGAAAAACTTTGCATATATAAATAATATTTTCCTCATTGTATATTATCCACTCTAGGGTTTTTTGCCACATTATGGCACTATTTCCAAAACCTCGGATTGCGGAAAATTATGTTTTTTTATTTATTAAAACGACCATAAAATATATCGTACATTCAAAATATAAGGAAAAAATATTCTATATATTCTTTAAATTGTTTTAAGGTTAAAGATTTAATTATATTTTTTTTATAAATCCTACCAAAATATGTGATAATAGACAAAAGATAGGGGAATTCATTAGCTACATAGAACTATAATCAGTTTGTAAGTCGTCATATTCAAATTCGGAGGTATGATTTTTTTAATGTGGGCGGAAAAATTTCCTGTAGCAATCCGAGAAAAAATATTTTAATTCCTCTGTGGCTTTAGTGGTTATGTCGATGATGAAAATATATTTTCTTCTTTTTTACGCACTAGATTTTCAGGTCCGGATTTAGTTTTTCCCATAGGAAAAACTAAACCCTTTCATACACTTTTCCATATAAATAATCTTCTAGTAAATCAACGTTATGCAAGTGTATTATATAAGTATAATTAACACAAAACAATACAAGAACAACATGTTAATCTACCAAACTATTAAATGGGAAAATAATTCAACGACTCCAGATATTTTCATATCAGAGGGTTTGGCTCGGTGGAATTCCTAATTTGACCGATAAATCCTACATATCCCTCACTATAAATATTTAAAAAATCTTTCGCAATCCTACATGTATTTAAAATGACTGAATTTTGCATTTTTATATACAAATTCTTTGACAAATCTAATATGCCTAAATTTTTAATGAGAGAGCTAGGTATAATTCCAGGAATTGGGAATAGCTACATCAATGATATAATTTAGTTTTTTAGTTATTATTTTAATTTTGTTATTATTATTTTTTCTTCAATAATTGCAAATTTACTTTGTGGCATAATTTTAATTTAATTGGCCCGGAAAGCCGAAGGATCTGGGTTCGAGTCCCAGATGAATCCGTATCTTTTTCAGATTTTTTTTTTCAGATTTTCGATTGAGTTTCTCTAATATTACCTTCATAAATTAAAATATTATGAAAGTAAATCACTGCGTTTGCTTCACTAATTTACATAAAATTATCAACATGTTTAGAAACCAGTTTTTTTTTTTGCAAATTGAAAAATGAAAATTAACGTTTGGTAATAATATACCTAATATTATTCATTTACACGAAACGCAAGAGGTTTCATTTTAACAATTTGAATATGAGAAAAAAGCAATTAAAACAAAAATGGTTTAAAAGCTTGCCTAACATTATTCTCGACTAGCGTTTTTATTTTGTAGTAAGATTTTACGCCAACAAATAGACAAAACGAAGCACAACTTGTCCTCACATAGATATCAGTGGGGGAAGAGCTTTCCATCCGCTCCGGAATGGCTCCAGGTGATGTATATCACTGAAACTTGTTTCTTTGTCTTGTTCCTTCCACATTTCTTAAGAAGTTACGAGCACATCGTAGGGTGATATCATAGCATCACTTGAATGTGCGCCTTCAGACATACGAAGTTTGTCTATGAATTTATGTAGACATGATTTTTTTAGATGTAATCAATGAAGCACTGGAAGGACTTTATGCTAGGGCTGTAGAGTGTCTTCAAGCACTGGCACAATATTTTTGAACTGCTAATGAGCAACATTAAGAAGGTGACATTCATATGGTTATGATAAACCAAAGAATGTGTGCTAAGGGAAAATACGAAGCAAATGTGACTGTTAGAACACAAGACATGACATTATTAAGTGAATAGCAGAAAAATATGTACTAGATGATTTATAAATGCAAATGAACCAAGAAACCTATGCTAGGACTAAGTTGTGTGGCGGTCCATTCTCTTTGCTCATCTTTGTCGTTGAAAATCCGATGAACTTACATATTTCATAGCTAATATATATTATATTTAACGCAGATGTGGCGGATATATTTAACTGCACGGAAAGTAGGTTCAAGAGGGTTGTGCTATCATTGATTTTCAATCAATGTTAATTTAATCTAAGTTTATCTTATTTGTACTATAAAATTTGTATGTACTTGTATCTCTTGCTCATATCCCAGATGTCATTTCACAATCAATTTTTATTCTCTCTTTTTTTAATTATTCCTAATATTTTATTTTGGTTTTTAATGTGACATGTATATATTGTTTATGGTATGTGTATACCGTTGAAATTAAATTAATTAATTAAATAAATAATTAAATATTACTACTCTCAGTAAGCGGGAAAAAATACTCACGTGAAATGTGCATGTGCATGATAATTATTTCGTTATTAAAATTGTACTAATGAATAGAAGTACCAAAAGATAGCGCTAAATGCAATATAAATAATAAATGTGATTTTTATCGAAAGCCTTTATTTAAACTGACACAAGCGAAAAGTCTATTGAATGAGACAACATTTAAATATGACACGTGCGGCATTCTGCATTATTCTATTTCAGCCTTTTTGATACCAAAAAATAGTGCAGTCGGAGTTAAGTGTAAAATAATTAATTTTAATCATTTTATAAATTTGAGTTATAATGCGATTAATGGACACATATATATTGACCTGCCGACACCCCTTCCCAACGGAAGATATTTATAGTGCTTTATGTATTTCCATTAGAAAATTTAAGATACAATAGTTTTAGAACTCTGTATAATTTTGTAAACTCGTCAAGTAATCTATTTGGTCGCGTGTCGCACAGCGCCAAGTGAGTAGTGTGGGGAGGTAAACAGGGGTTGACAAGAGGCGGGGAAGTCTTCGCAGAAGGGAATTGAGTGGTTATTCGGGGAAATCTTGATATTTACCAACATATGTATGGGACAAGATACCAACTTTCCGCTACTTACTGAATTCCAGATAATGAGGGTAGCTATTTTAGCAATCTGAGCGTGTAATAATTTGGGTCTGAACTGAACTGAAGGAGTCCACTTATAGAATTTTATTCAGAAAAATGTACACGTAAAATTTATGATGTTGCAGTAAATGAGAGTTGCAGCGAAGAGAAGGAGAATAAAAAGGTTGTTCAGCACCTACCTGGCTTTTCCATTGTGGTTGTTATATAGAAAAATTACAAATTCATCGTCTTTGGCAAATCTTTTGATCACATTGTGATCTGCAGAAGAGGACAACAATCATTTGTTAAACTAATTACAATTTGATAGAAATCTAAAACGCATCCAGAACTGGCATTTAACGGGAATCTTTCAAATTTCAAAAAACAAAATGGCACTGAATGAGCTTTGATAACCACCTTACATTTGAATTTCTGTTAAACAAACCAACCTAAAGATACATTGTTTCACAGAATTTTGAATAATTAATCAAATTTCGAAGTTAAAAATCAAGTTTTTGATAGTTTCATTTAAGTTCTGTTTTTAATTCATTATGGGCTGGTTGTTTCGTTTGGATAGTAACAGAACGTCAATAGGGCTTTTACAGAACTTGAATATTAACTTAGAAATTTCAACCCTTTGGAATAAAAAGGTTCCATCTGTTGCTTTAACGTCATGCTATAATGAACTCTAAGGTAGCTTACCAAAGATCGTATAACCGCGTGACGCTTCCGCAACAGATGGAACCTTGTTATTCCAAAGGGTCGATTTAGTGAATTGTTCAAATTCTAGAGATAGAGGGTCGCCGAGGGCCTGGTAGGAGACAAATCTCTTGGCTGCCAAATGTACGAGAGTGTAAAGAAGCTATTCCGGGAAGCGCAAGAAAGATATATATTTACCAGAGTGATCGCCAACGTCGGAGGGACCTGAGAGGGCACACAAAGAAGAAGTTCAAATTCTGCGAACCAATTCTTCGTTTAATTTTTCTTACTCTGGAACGAGGTTTGCACATAAAATAGTTACGTAAATTTCCTAATCAAATGGCCCGTCCGGATATAATAATTAATATGTGCCCATACGTCTCTCACATAATATGCTTACGTATTAAATTCATAAAATATTCATATGCCTTTATTTAGTTACTTCACATGACCCATTGTTGCAAAGATATAACAAAGAAATGAGAATCCATGAATAACAAAGTTTTAGAAAACAGCTTGGTAAGAGAACATAAAATATTTATGTATCCCAAAATTAAAAACTCATTTCCACACCACATTTTACTGCCGTCATAAATTTGTTACAATTTTTTTGACTTGTTATTTTTTAAAATTTTGCACAAGTACCATATTTTAGCCCCCTTGCTTAATCTTAATAAATAAAAGTTTTAAAATGAGCACCTAAGCAGTACTTTTTATAGCTTTTGGATAAGAATAAAGTTTAAAAATAATAAACAGCCTTGAACAAATTTATTATCATATTCCTTTTTCTCAATAAAAGATTCCGTTCTTATTTGTGCGCCTGGAGCAAACTTCAAATGTACTGGCAATATTTGTATTTTAGTTTTAGTATTTCTTTATCTCTTGAGATTTTTTATTGTGTTTTCCGTTTGCAAATAATGGCACAGCAAATAAAATGAAACAAGAGATACATAGTTTGCACACGTATCCATGTACGATTGTGTTCAAATACATTTTTTTAAATAACTGGATTATACGTAAAATATTTGGCATCTGTTTGGTTCGTTTAAAAGTGGAAAATGCATTCAGTATAAAACGTTGTTTCTTTTAATGCAATTTGAAAATTTCTTACTAACCATCAAGCCATTTCTCCGCAGGGATAAGCAGAATCAACCCGGTCTTGGCACACACTCTTTGCCTCATTCATATTCATACGTCGTCTCATATATACTCTTCTATTTATCTGACTCTTGTCATGGCCCGACTCAAGTATATATATATATATTTTTTTTTTCTTTTTTTTTTTTAAAAGAAAGACAAACATTTCCGGGTTACGAATAACCCAACAACATTTGAAAATCTCCTACTACCACCACACTAAGCGGAAGATGTTGCTTGTGTTGTGATGGAGGACTTAGCCAGCGGAGGAATCGAACACGGAACGCTTGGGTGGGACCCAAACGCGATGCCCACACAACCACTGACCGGTCTGATTCACTTGATCGTGCCATGTTTTCCTCGGACGTCCCCTACTTCTTATACCATTGACACTTGCGTTATATATTCTCCTTGCGCTCCTTTTATCGTTAATTCGCTCTACATGCCCAAACCATCTGAAGGTTCCCTTTCTTAATTTTACTCATTACGCTAACATCAGCCTTGCATTCTTTGCGGATCTCCACATTTCTCACATGATCATACATGGTTTTACCACACATACTCCTCAGGGATCTCATTTCGACAGCATTCAGTCTACTTCCATCATCTGAAAATTAAAAAATATATATATTATTATTTTTATTTTTAAAATTTCATATTTGAAAGTGATTTTTTTACGTTTAGTGAATTAGCAGGTCTTGGCGGTGGACATTTTTAATCTCTCCAGCTAGACTTTCTCGAACCATCACTTTGCATCGCGATGGGGAGGATGAATTCATATGTGCATCATTCCTGCACCCACGGACCAACAGATTCCTACTTACCCCTCAGACCTTTTTCCTTCCCAGAATTTTCTCCCCTTCCTTAAAAAAACTCTCCATCTAGCATTCCCAAAGATGACATGGGCCCTGAGGGAAATTATTTTGACTTGCTATGTGGTGAGGAGTTAATTAAAAAAAATATATATTTAGTCCGAAATACCAGAATTGTTTTAATTTGTTTGATTGTTTTCGTTGGGAGTCGAGAGTCTTACCTCTCGACCTCAGAGGCCGTCAACCCAACGTTAACTCAGCTGAGAAACGCGACAATAATAATGCATTCCAGTCATAGAGATCAATGATTCCAGTGTCCAGTGTAATTCGCTGGACTTGAAACATGAATACTAACATGAGTTCAAAAATTGATGTAAAATAAGGTACCTACCAATATGACCACGCACATATAGATTTTCATCATAATAATAATCCTTTCTATTATAATAATAATCTTTTCTTTTTTGCTTGCTCTGTACTACTTACTTTGATTTTATATATTTTATGATTTACATACTTTTTATATTCTCTCATGTACTTAAATGCTTTTTATGTTCTATACTTTACATAATATTTCATATTGTACTATTTTCCTTCATACTGTTTTATATTACTCTATAGACATTTACATACTTTTATATTCTTTAATATTATATTATTTTATATATATTTTTATATTTTGTATATTCTCTCACATTCTTTATTTCGCATATTATGTTAAAATGTGTAGAATATAGAATATAATATGTACCTATGTGTAAAATCCTCAAACTGCTTCGTCTCGCAGAATTAACTTACTTCTACGTTACCTGTTTGTGCTTATACTAACAGAGTTTTGTTTGTTATTTGGTTTTAATGTTATCACTGTTAACAGTGACTATCCTGGCAAAAACCAAAATACGTAATTTTAAATATAAGTAACTATGTTAGTTGTGAATCTCTAACTTTAAGTCACAGGTGTAAATATAAATGTAAGTCACTAGTAAAGTCAGTAGTTATAAGTCTTGGTCGTAAGTCACTAGCTATAAATAAGTCTTACATGAAAGTCACTAGTTATAATTATAAAACTTAGTTTATTTGTACAGCGCCCTTGAGGTGATTTTTCATGAAAACGGCGCTATTTAAATTAGCCAAATATTATTATTGTTAATGTACTGTATATAAAATCGACCACCATAACACGGGCATGTCCTAGCATGGTGGTCGAAAAATCCTCATTTAATGTAACAAACAATTCAATGAATAAAAAAAAAAAAAAAAAAAAAATTGAGATAAAATATTCTAAAGCACACTCGTTTTTTTTAAAGAATGTTACTAGAAAATCTTATACCTTACTTAGATTAGCCGTAAAATTGATTACCTACATACAATTGAATATAGGTCGTAATGGCCCAGTAAAAGAATTCTTATAGTTTTATTGGAACCTTTTTTCCGTTTTTACTGAAAAAGATCCAATCGATAAAGTCCTTTTTTCTTTTATTTCAAATGCCCCGTAGTGTGTTTTTTTTTATTTTGTAAAAAAGTGGCTCGCGAATATCAACAGAAATGAAAAGTATTCAGATTAATAAACGGATATAATACACTGGCTACGTTTGGATTTCAATAAAAATATATGATATTCCGGTATTCATTTTGCGGTGCAGTTTGTGTTTGAAAATCTGGTCGATGGGGTAATAGTAGGTGGTATAGCCGAGGGGGTAAAAAGAGGTAGCAGAGGTTATAAATTGACAAAAACAACGGTAAAAAGAAGATGCACAGCACCTTTCAGTGGCCTAAAAAGAGAAGCAGGGGTTATCAAATAAGGAATCTGGGTTGAAAAGGGGTGGACTCAGGGGACAGTGACAAACAAATGGGCTGAGTGGATATTGGCCGATGAAATGCTCCCTGAATACGACCCTGGCATTATTTATCACAGAGGGAATTTTCCGTTTATTCCGCAGAATAATACGAATCCCATCAATTTATGTCATGGCGGTGAAAGATGGTGAATGGAACTAGATTTTTTCACTGTAGGCCTGCAGGCAGTCCGATCACGTAACCATAATATGGATTTATGCGTTTAAAAATGTACATATGAAATTTATTACGGTCGCAACGATTTTTTTCCTTAGGCAATAAAGTGAATTGTCCCCGGGATTCTGCTATTCATTTATTGAGTTCGAATTCAAAGTAGGTACTCAGGTGGGTAAAAAAATCATGAATTGTTTGCTCAATTTGCACTATGTTCTACTTTTATGGTAGTCTGTTCAATCACAGGAGACCAAATTTGTCCCAGCTCATATAAATCATTGTACCTCCCTTACAGTCATGGCAAGAAGTATAATCTAAACATTAGCGCCTCCGCCCACTCAGGCAACTGAAAACTCTCAACTGCCAACTGTCTTTGTATGACAATGTGATGGCCCGCACACTACACAATCACACAAAACCCCGTTGTCAATGGTAACGCAAGCGGTGACTTGCGACCATCTTGCGACTGTCACGCCTGATTGCCCTGGGCGGCCGTTGCTGAGTCGAGCTGTCAGCTGATTGTTCTTCTTCTATGGTTAAACAAGCTTTTTGAAAAAACAAGACAGAGAAAACAGCCGGTTTTAGTTGGTTTTCAGTTGCCTTAGTGGGCGGAGCGCCTAAACGGTATTAGACAGAAAAACACTACGCTTTATATTCAAATTTAGAATTTAACCATAGAAAAATGTATATGTGCTATGAAACCAAAGTTTCCAATAGCGATTCGAGAAAAATGTATTAAATTTCGAGAATTGTTTATTAATTATATTTTTATAAAGCAACAAAAACGCGAATAATCAAACAGTTTATAATATATTGCACCATGTGTGTTTATCTTTTATTCGCTATCTGTAATTTTGGGTAGAAAAAAGGAAGGTGAAACATTTTTAAAAGTTTTAATGTATGTATTATTTTTTTAATTATATTTCTTAAATTATATATCTATTTGTAATAATAACATTTAAAATCGAATTCTACGATCTTTCAAAAACAATTTTTACTTTTCGGATACCTTTAGATATTCCATTTACTAAGATTTTACTACAAAGCGAAAATTTTCTGAGCTTCTGACAGAATTTGCCCGAGACCTGAGGGGTTAGAAGAGATTTTGATACACCTACCAAAATAAACACATTTGCCTTATAAACCTAGAAGTTTTTGCAAAATATACGTTTAATTTTTTTTTCATATAATAGATACGTATCTTACAAGTGTTTGCAAAATGATATATTTTTTTTGAAAATTCTTATTAAATAAAAATAAAACTTTTCGTTTTTCCATCAGAATTTTTGTAAAATTCCCTCTTGAGCCAAAATAAACACTGGCTGTTTAATAAAGGTAAAAATGATTTTGAGACCGTAGCCCTAATTGAAATTCAAAAATTGAAGATTAACTTCCGTTGGCTTTATTTGTTTAGGTTTAATAAAAATTCCGCGAACTTTGCTGGTGAATTGAATGGAGAGTTTATAAGGGTATTTTTTTGCTATCGATTGATAAGCTTTCGGGACTTCCTCCCGGCTTTTCCCTTCTGCTTCTATTAGGGGTTCGCTTTGAGAATCATACGCATCGGTACATCCTCAATATGAAAAATGTGAGGGGCGTCAACAGTATCCAACAACTATTAATATTATTAATGGGTGAATTTTCCTGCATGATAGTTGCTTGAGCATACACTTCGACAGCTAAAAGCTTTCATCCATTTCTGTGGGTATCTACAAATAAAAAATGTATGACCTGCAACTCTGCAGCGAAGAATTTGTAACACTGTCAACACCATTTTTCATTCTCTTATGTATTTTTTGTGGTGAGAATGGAATCTGCAAGAGTAGGAATAGTTTTTTTTATATGTTGTTGTAAAATTTTATAAGTAATCCTTACTGTTGGAAAAGATTTACTTATGCAAGTCTTATTTTACCGGCTTGGGTCGAAAAAGGAACAAAGACTAATGCTACCGAGCTTATTTCAAATCCGTGCCGCCTTCAACACGAACGAGTAAGAATAATGAATTTTTCTAGAAGCACCTGACAACCGTGAACGGATTTTATAGCTAAACTACATTGTACGTAGGGTATCTAACTGGAGCACAGGTACATAGGTATAAATGTTACTAGTTGCTCCAAGCACGTTACATTGAAATAGCTGTAAAGCAGAACCTGTAAAACTAAGAGGTTGACAAATCAACGATTGTTCAAAAACTGATTGATGATTTTGCTTTTAAAAATGTAATGCGAATATATTCCATTGAGGTAATGAAATTTCAAATTCAACGTAATTAAAATTATTAGCTGTTGTGTTTCTTAATTTCGATTAATAAGACAACTTAAGATTTGTTGGATATCATCCAATTAAGTTATTTGTTCGACTGATTACTAGTTGGTTTATTTAGTTATCGTAAATATTTACAATTAATATTGACAGACGTCCTTACTGGGCTAGGCTCTACATAAGTAGTTCTGTTGTTGCGGCGAGCGCACCGTAGAAGCCTGATGCTTTTGGCCATCATCGTAACGTTTGTACCTACGACACGAACGGCAATAAACGGTACTCTTCTGATATCCTACTCAACTGCCATCTGTTAGGATGTAGCAGAATTTCGTATTACAAACTAAGCTGCACTACGTAAGCAAGACATCTTTACCGTTATATAAAATGAAATAAGCCTTTTTCCGTGTCTCAAGGTTTTCAAGATTACTAAATATCATGTAAACATTTACAAACATAAGTAAAGATCATCGCTTAGTAAAGTGATTTTAGGAATTAAACCAAAATTATAAATTTGCTAACTTATTTCGGTAATCGCGAATATAAGTAAGTACCCCAGTTCACTAGCTTAAAAATCTATGTAATCTTGCGATTTAAGTTTTTGTTTGTAAAGTTCTCTAAAATATAAAAGTAATTTTTTAAACCACTCGTTAGACAAATTCACGATAATGGTAAAATTATCCTTTCAAAATGATGTTGAAATAAGTACAAATTTTAGGATTACGGAGAGTACACATGAATAAAACTTGAAAATATAGATAAATAAATTGTAAGTAGAGTAGTTTCGGGTATTATGGCCTAGTGGGCCAATATGGCCAGTATTGTTTTTTCCGACACCATCCAACACTAGCGGTTTATATATCCGTCATATTGTCAAACCCTTTCCCTCGACCCCCTCAGTCGATCCC
Source organism: Limnephilus auricula (assembly GCA_951813805.1). Taxonomy (NCBI): domain Eukaryota; kingdom Metazoa; phylum Arthropoda; class Insecta; order Trichoptera; family Limnephilidae; genus Limnephilus; species Limnephilus auricula. The sequence continues at coordinate 9,915,478 of OX638393.1, forward strand.
TGCGTTGCGTTGAGTGTGTATGTGTGCAGCGCGTGCGACGATCGAAAATTATCTGATTTGATGTTATTTTTTGGTTAAGTTTCACACATTCCTGTTCCTCAAATAATCATTGTTTTTATATTGCTAATGCACATTTTTGTAGGTAAACTTTTATTTAATAGTGTGGTGACATTTTTTAAGGACATCGTTTACTAGTTTTTAGCTGAGACTTTTTATTTGTCACAAACGTCTTTACGGCCAATATGGCTCACTAGGTAGGTGGCCAATATGGTCTACCGGGCCATATTGGCCTCACATAGAGTAAATCTTTCTAACATGTTAATATTTTTTTCCTACTGGGAAATGGCTCCACGAAAACCAATTTCACAAAGAAACCGCCAAACTTGTTGCTATGATAAAATCGAAAAGGCTATGCATTAAAGCAAAAAACGAAAGGGCAAAGGTAAAAAGACAAAGTCAAAACCTAAAAGCCCCAATACACTACTCGCGAAGTTGACCGAAGTTAATGAAGAAGTGAGCCAAGTAGTGTAGTGAGACGCATCTTGTTCGGACTTCGAAACGCTTCGAGTCCTTTGACTCGGCGCAAAAACCGACAACGATCGGAAATCGGACGAAGCGAGGTGAGGTTGCACGAAGCGAAGTGAAGTTCGTTTCTACACTATCGTATTCGATTAACCTCGATCAACTTCATGAGTACTGTATAGAGGCCTTTAGGAGGTACAAATGCCTAGCTCGGAGGAAGAAAACGAACCATTGTACGAAGACAGTTCTGACGAAAGTCCAGATAGGAGCAATGTTTATGATGCCAAGTGTTTGTATTGCGACGATCTCTATTCTATGAATTATAGAGGTGAAATATAGGTTCAATACCTATGTTATGGGCTCACGAAGAATGCTCAGGAGTGGAAACGGACGTTTTATTCTGCGAATTTTGTTCTGCAAAGTAACACAAAGTTTATTTCTTTTGATTTTTTATTTTATTTGTTACGGTGGGCAATATGGCACACTTCATTTGTGGCCAATATGGCCCTGGGCCATATTGCCCTACCACATTTATTTTTTAAGATTATTCAAGATTAAGAAAAAAATTATTTTAGTTATGTTTCGAAGCCAATATAACCATAAATTTATATATTTTTAACACTATTAAGTTCAAAGGACTGATTTAACCAATAAAAGCTAATTAATCTCAAAAATTTCGTATTTTATTTCCAAAAAGGCTTACGGTGTGCCATATTACCCGAACTTACTCTAAGTGTACATTTTAGTGCAATACTGTCCTGTGCCACCCCTGCATAGAAAAAGCAGGTGGTCCCCTTTCACCTGCGATGGGGTAATTTCTCAGCCTGACGTGCACAGCGAAACGTTTCACATATGCACCATCCGAACAGAAGACAGAGGAAAAGCGAGAACAAGAACACGACACCTGAAATATGAGCTAAAATACACAGAGGAGCAGATGGCCTGACCTGAATTTTTATTCATAAAGTCTTTTTAAAAATGTTTTCCTTGTAAAGTGAACAAATCTGTACTTATCGTTATTTTTTGCAGAGTTCTCTTTGAATTTTATTTGACTTTGGGTATTTTCAACGTAATATTTCACAGATAAAGGGGAGGGAGGCAGGCTTTATTTAGAAAAACAACATCATAACTACGCATTTTCTTTTCATGTGTAATAAAACTCGGAGGAAGGCAAATCTTTCCTAATCGACAAACATTTGGAATTATTAGAAAAATACTATAGACTTAGATTCATTTCATAATGTTTTATTGCTCTGTAGTAAAACTCGGTTGGCTCTAGAGTCGCGAAATTCTCACAACTTTTTCTGTCAGGATATTTTAGGCCAAAGAAATAATTTCAGGGGGCAAAGAAACTCATTTTTAGAGCTACGAAGCTTCGAAACTATCATTCACGCTGAACAAGTTAAACTATATTTGGTTCATTGTATTTAAACACGGAGTTGTCAACCATATTTCTTGGGTAAATTCGCAGTGGAGAGAAGTTCACTGGAAATCCAATTTCGTGTTCTTCCGATTTCATTGTCTTATCCTACTGCAGATATATATAATGCTTTCTCTGAACTGGAGTCCACCGTTATCTTAAATATTACGATGCATTAAATCTGGGTGCAGAATCTATGGAGCAGTATATTCGTAAGCTCAATATTTTTCAATTTTACAGTTCAAAAGGGTGTTGAATTCTTGCGAAAGATATAATAACTAGTCCCGTTGAAATTAAATAAGTGTTGATATTTAGTTATTTTGTCGAAGAGTTGGAGTCGAAGTCGCAAAAGAAAAACTTACAACTTAAGGTTAGAACACAATATGCATTTTTAATGAAGATAAATGTATTATGAACAATAATGGGTATTGACTCCTAAACAAAGCCGGATATAATTTTGTTTTTATAAAGCGGTAAAAGTACCGTGGCTATCAATTCCATTATTGATTACTACTCGTACTATAAAAGAGAATGGAATATTTGAATGAAACCCCACCCCGAATTTTATTAAGATAAATTCACATACGAGCCATTATGTGGCGATTCGGGAAATGCATAACAGGCATAGTAAATGTTAGCTGGAAACGTTCTACATATGCCGAGAAAGAAACTTTGTGATTAATAATTTATTACCTTGCTGAGAAAAGGGGTCAGGTAATTGAAGTTGATCGAATGGGTGTACGCGAAATTGAAAATATTTCACATCATTTTCTACCCGTTTTTAGAACAGATTGCCCAGACATTGTCCAGATTGGTTTCAAAGTTTTTTATCCAGCACATTATATGCAATAATATAAGAGTAATTTGATGATTACAGAGCCGTTTTCGTGAAGAAATCACACCAACGGAGCTTTTTTTATTTTATTTATTTAAACCACCACTTATTGGATAAATTTTATGATATTAACCCTTTAGATCTCGGGTGTATTCTGTCACAAAATTTCCGCTTTGAAATAACATTTAATTAATGGATCCAAAAACTAAAAACTGTTTTTGAAAGTTGAAGGAATATGCTCTCAAATATTATTATTGGAATTAAAATATATAATTTCTCAAATATAATTTTTTTTTTGTATAGACAATATGAAGTTTTAAAATTGTCGCATAGCGTTTGTTCAATATAAAATTACTGATAATGAAAAAAAGAACAACACACATATATTTTAGTAGGCAAACGTGTTATGAATGTTATTATCACCTCAGATATTGGACGTTTCGTAAAAAAATCTATAATATAAAAATTAAAGTTTGTTTGTTTGTTTGTACCTTAGACGCGGCCATACCGTTCATCCGATTGCGATGAAACTTTGGGAATATGATGTGCGCATACCCGGCATGGTTATAGGATAGTGAGCTCTGGCGTTATGAAATTATTTCCTATACTATTCATACGATTGCGTTTGAAATTTCATCCGATGCTATTAATTTTTTTGAATTGTTATGAACATCCCGTGAATACTTCTATATCTATACTAGTGAGCTATGGCATTATGAAATTTGCCAAAAAAATTAAATAGTGTTGTAAGTTGTTGCGCGAGTAGTTGAAAAAATGGGTGTATTTTATGGAGTTAGGCGGCAGGGAAAAAAGGCTGGGGGAGGGGTATGCGGGAGGGTCGGTTGGGGAATTAAGGAGGGGGGCTTCGCGGGAGAGGGGTCGAGGGAGAGGGGAAGGCGAAGAAGGTGGAAGTGGAATGCGTGAGGGGGGGCGTCGCGAGAAAGGGGTGAGCGGAAGAGGGGAAAAGGAACGAGGAGGACGAGGGAGGGGAAGAGGAAGAGTAGTCGAAGGGGAACGAGGACGAATGAGAAATGACACGAAGGGAGAAACAATCATCAGGGAGGTATCAGCTAGTAATGAATAAAATATTCTTCGAATTTTATAAATTTTTTTCAAATTACTATCGGAAACATTGATTTCATAGAGATTTACATTTAAACTTTTCAATGGGTAATTCCTGATTTGATTATAAAGCGTGGAGTTTTTTTCTTTCTGATCCCGCAAAATCATATTTCTCACCATGACCGTAAGGGAGGTGCAACGATTTACATGAGACCTATGTGGCTACGGGACAAATTTGGTCTTCTCTTACTAAACGGGTTAAGCGTAATTGATAATACAAATATACTCTACAGTCGTACAGTTTTATTTATTTCTAAGCTTATTGAATAGATATTCGATATATTTCTTAAACCAAAAACCCTTGTTTTCATTAATCCATCCGGGACATGAATCCGCAAGCTGCTTGCTGTCCCAGGGTCAAGGATCTTACCACTGGTTGGTTTTGAGGTTGGTTGTTTGTATGTGTATTTGAAACATTTTGAATAAAGCCTTCAAAAAGCTTAGGATCCTACATTTCTTCAGTACATTTTGAGTGAAAATAATTCCAGAAAATATAAATAATGATGCCATTATGCTGGGACTCTTCAAGCTTGGTTTAATTTTTCATTTCTTTCTTCACTCAAACGTGATTCTTTAACTTTTTTTGTATTTGAATGTAAGGTCAAGACAAAATAATAAAAAAAAAATCTCATTGAAACGACTCAGACACTTAGAATAATATCTGCTTTTTAGGTACTTTTAAATGTCTTTCTATAAAAAGTATAATTTGTATTGTCTGTGCTTTTTAGTTGAATAAAATAATATTTTCTGTATTTTTCGCTTCGTAAAAATAAATCATTGACTAGACTATTATAATCTGGGAACAGTGAATTTATTCAAGCAATAAAACCTTTTGATTAAATATGCCTTTTTAATGTTTCTTTCAATTCTGAGATTGAGGTAGATGTAAATAGTTAACATAGGTTTCTCATGGCGTCATGGCGTTAAATGTGTTCATTTAAGAACAATCCCGAGTAATTCAGTTAAGTAACTGTGCAATGAAATGTTAATTGTGGTTGATATCTTATATTTTGATATTTCTATTTTTGAAACTGATAATTCGTGTTGGAAAACTAGAATTCCATAATGATAATGTAATAAAAAAATTTAAAACTTTTCTCACTTTCCACTTAAGTCATCTTGAGACTAGTCACATCACCAGTCTGAAGATGGCTTTGACAAGCTGATACCGGTTACGGTCAATAAATTAAAAGTGGAAATAGTTATACATTTTTTATTTATGTTATTATATTTTGAAATCAATAATTTCAAAAAATCTTGCTGTCTAAAGTGAATAACAAATATATTTTTGGTGAGCATTTTCACTTATCGGTATAACATTTTAAATTTAATGGCAATTAATTGAGTTTTTTTTAAATTAGCTCTACACCAGAGGCCCTGTCATTTTCGGGGATGCTGTGTGGAGGGTCTTTTTATTGAAAGGAAGGAATGAAAGTTCAGGGGAGGAAAAATATATGAGGGGTGAGTAGGAAACTGGGAATTAATGTGTCCAAGAGTGACGGACGTATGAATTTATTCCCTCGACTGCGATTCAAGGTGATGGATCGAAAGAATTCGACTTGAGAGATCTTGGTCAGGTCTCCCTCAACCAGTCTCTCCCGATCCGGCCCGCCAAAGTGGATGAATAAAAGCAGTGGCCGCCAAGATCTGGATAAACCTCACTCTATAAACCTGGGCACCCCTGCCATGTCACCAAATGTAGCGAACCGCTTGGGGAGTTGGTTATCCTCCTCCCAAAATCTTAAAAATTCTGGAGTATGTAGTATAATGCATGTATTTGTTTTTTTTATATTGCATGTCATAACTCAGATTCTATGTCTTAGATGATTTTTTTTTGTATTGCGCAGTTACTGCTAAAGTAAATATACGAGGATAATATTATGCTCGTCGTGAAACACGTGATTAATATTTCGACGATTATAATTTTAAATTTGAATGATCCTCCTTAATCCAGCTAGCGGTAAGACTTATTACTAAGCGGCTTACACCGTGGAAAAGATAATGTCAAAGTTTCCCTAAACAAATGAGAAAATGATGTAAATCGCTTCAATTTCTTCACCAACGACTCGAAAAAGCTAAGATTACGTAATTGTAAAGGAAGCAACACAAAGTAAAAGCTCGTTAACCGAAAGGCCAAGCTTTCTAAAGAAAATGTCTTTTATCTCATACTTATGTACATAATATTAATATCCTAACCCCCTTAGAGCTAAATATAGGAGTCACTAATTCGTAACCAAAGGAGGAGGACATTTCGTACGTATACCAACAAATTATTTTTACATTTTCCCGCCAATAAACATTGAAACACTGTTAATTTGGTCGTAAGAACTTCAGTCCCGTTTTTACGAATAAAATGATCGTATTTTAGAATAATATTTTTCTCCGTGTATATATAAAAATTAATGATTGATGATGTGTGTTACTTTTATTAAATTGTGAAATTATTAACCCCAATATAGGCGAACCCTCGTGGGGTTAATAAATAATGCTAAACAATGTATTTTAATTGTAAAGAAATAATAAATAAATAAATAAAAATAATTTTTTTGTTTGTTTATTTGTTCCTATTTTATGCCCTCCCATACCGTTCATACGATTTGTAGATTTGATGTGCGCATGCCCGCGATGGTTATAAGATAGTGAGTTCTGGCGTTATGAAATTATTTCCTGTAGATACTCTATTTCATACTATTCATTTTACTGCGATGAAAATTTGGAGAGTTGTTGTAAACATGCCCGCGAAGGTTACTATATAGCGAAATTTATATATTGGTGTGTTCTGGCGTTATGAAATTTGAAATAAAAAAATAATAGGTCACAAGCGAGTTGTTTGAAAATGGGTGTAGTTTATGGAGTTTAGCCGCAGGTAAAAAATTCGGAAGGGGGGAGAGGAATTAAGGAGGAGGGGGTTCGCGGGGTGGGGACAAGAGAGGGGGCAAGGCGTAGAAGGTGGAAGAGGATGCGTGGAACGGGGAAGAATGGGAAAGGACACGCAGGGAGGATAAAAATGTTTATTTAAATTACCATGCAATGCATGCCGGGTGTCAGCTAGTAAAGACGTAAAAATTGATTTAAAAAAAACTATGTTACATAGGTAAGATTATGGGCTATATGGTATATAACTTTTAATGACTTTATATCAATTTTCAAAGATGTGTTAAAGTGCCATTTTATTGAGTTGTTATATTTAAGAGCGATTGACCAGCAGCTGAGAATGAAAGTTTAAAAATGCTTGCAACTGTACAGGGAGATTCCAATGAGAAAGATAGATTATTGCCCGCATCAATTTTTTAAAATTAAAAGTTTATATCGATTTATTTCATTAAAAACTTGCTTTAATATGTACCTACATTTAAGTAAGCAATAAAAATGTTCTAAATGCACGATGATAAATTATTAAATATCGTGTACTTCTTGTAATATTTTTTGATCATACGTATTTATGATTTCAATAATGTCAAAATTTTAAAACTGCGTGTACCAGATAAAATAACAATATTTCAAAATCAATTAAAAAAACAGTCAATACGTCTAGAAGGTATTTATCTGACCCAGAATATTTGTATTATTAACAGCTCTACCTTACTGTTACAAGAGACATCTGTGACATGAAGTGACATCATCTGTCTAACGTCAAACCTTTTACCTAGGATACCACCATCTATTTTTATAATCTGCTATAAATCTTCCAATCTGTACATTTTGGACCGCAAAAGGGATTTAATTGGGAGAAAAGAACACCACTGCTCTAAAGTTACTTAGTCTTTTAAGAAAATGGAAACGCATTTGTTTAAGCGTGAGAAAATTATAGCTCTCGTTCAGGTTTCAGTAAGCTTTGGGATAATGATTCAGTTATTTCCATCTCCGCCTCTCTGTCTCACAAGTGAAAAATTTTATATCTTAGTTTAGTACCGTGAGTAATTGAACTGTCATAGTCTTCAAATTTTCTCGTATACGATAAATTGATTTTGTTTGAGGCAAAAGCTATGATTAAGTGGTTTTTTAACAATAAAAACCATCCATCTTCTTAAGGTTTTGACAGATTTTTATAGCCTTTTTTTGTTAGTTTTTCAGAAAAATAATGATATTAAGCCCCCATACAGAACACTTCGTATCTGATTTTAACTTCAAGATCGATCAAATGATGTAATTTTTGTAATACAAACTCACTATATCACCATTTGTTACAATGTTCAAATCCAGGTAAACTACTCATTATATTCAAAGAAAATTTTAATGAATCAATCCAGTGACCCTTGAACTCAAGAGTCAAATACGTAGACCGCTACGATACCACATGAATATGTAGAGTAATACAGCGAGGTTTCAATAATTTTATTTTGTAACTTTCTGCCACACTATTTAATAATTAAATTTTCGACTCCAACTTTTATATAAATATGAAATCACGAATCTATAATACAAAAATTAATGTTTGTTTGTTTGTTCGTACCTTGTGCGCTGCCATACCGTTCATCCGATTGCGATGAAACTTTGGAAATATGATGTGCGCATACCCGGTATGGTTATAGGAGAGTGAGCTCTGGCGTTATGAAATTGTTTTCTATTGTTGTGAACATGCCCGTGAATACTTCTATATATATATTCTAATGAGCTCTGGCATTATGAAATTAGCATAAAAAGAGGGAGAGAAAGAGTGGAAGGCGAAGAAGCTGGAAGCGGAATGCGTGAGGGGGGGTTCGCGAAAAAGGGGAGAGCGGGAGAGGGGAGGGAAACGCGGGAAGGTGAAAAGGGAACGCGGGTGGGGAAGAGGACGCGGGAGGGGAAGAGTAGTCGGAAGGGGAACGGGGACGAATGGGAAATGACACGAAGGGAGAAACAATTTATTTATTTAATTGACATTGCAACGCTTGCCGGATATCAGCTAGTGCTAAATATTAAAACCTGGAATTTGGAACAATAAAATTCAAATAGCTGTCATGTGAACGGTATTCCTTTTTCTTTTTTTTAATATGAATACTGCACAAAAGACCCAATTCCAACCGCTTGAAATTGGGTCTTGACAATATGGCATCCCCAATTGAGGAATGTTTATGCAACTTTTTTTTGTTTATGCAAAAAATATGGTGGCCACCCTAGTCTGATCCACGTCTTTGGCTTAAAATGTCTTGTGCATACTTTGAATTTTTTGAAAAAATTCATGGTCGTTAGTGAATGCGCGAGATTTTGTATTTTTAAATTTTTTTTAAATATGTTTGTTTTGTCTCGTCTGCATTATCTATCTTTGAAGACTTTTGAAAATAGATTATTAGGTTTAAAAAAATATAGTGTTTTAATTTTGTTTATTGAAGTGCTTTGGATTAATAGTTTCGTACTCCGCCTACTGGTTAATACGGAATATTTTTTATTCAAACAGATTTTGCTTTATTATTAAGAAAATTGAGTATTTATGTCGGGGGAGACGAGATTTTGTATTTTATATTTCAATTTTTGCATTTTATATTTCAATTTTATAAGATTTTTTTCACTTACGAAGTGTTTGACAGCCACGTTTGGCCAAGTGAAACTGGACTTATACAACATAAATTACTACAATATACTTACGTGCACAAAATAGGTTATTAGATTCTTAGGCTGGGTAAACTAAGTAATTCATGCTTACTTAGATTAAAAAAAAAATTGCAAATATCAAATCCAAAGAAATGGCGGTAAAGGAAATGTTCCGCTCCGTATTATCCGAGCGTATCCGTGTATCGAACTTCGAATTCCGTATTATCCGGTAAGCGGAGCAGTAAACATTTAAGTGCTTTGGATATACAGGAATATTTTTTGTTTTATACTTTGACTAAAAACTAACAACTTAATCTTCATTTTCTTAACGCAAATAATCTTTTTCTGATTTTCGATTCTCGTTATTAATTAAATGCTACAATTTTAGGTTTTACTGATTAAGTTAAAAATATTTTTTTTTCTGTCTGTTGCGTACACGAATAAATCAGAAGTTTTGCCGAAGCGCGAACAGGCCACAAACAGATGACCGTGTGAGAAGCATGTATTTTACAAATTTACCCACTGCTAGCTCCTACTCTGCCCCTCTCCCGTCCTCCAACTCTCCGCCCCCCTCCCCTTTAGTTCTTTCCCATGCTTTCCCGTTCCCCTCCTGCATTTTCTTTCTACCTTAGCAGCCTTCCCCTCACCCGCGTATCCCCTATTTCTTAGTCGCCTCCACTTCACCAATATATATTGAAACTGACGCGGGTGTGCGCCCAACGACTCACCAAAGTTTCACTGCAAACGGAATAATGGTAAAGGAAATCATTTCATAACGCCAGAGCTCACCATTATATGCAGAAAAATCACCACAGTTTCATCGCAATCAGATGAATGGTTTAAGAACGCATAAATGAAACATTCTTTTTTTTACATTAAGATAGAATTAACCCAAATGATTTTATGGGAACTCCCAATTTATGTTCCATGCATGATAAACGTTATTTATCCATAAAATGACAACATCCATTAATCTAAATAATCAACTCAATTAAAATTTTGATAAAATGACATCCCGGAAAATTGGATTTTGCCCATCAATTATGAAGGAAAAGGAAAAGCCATCATTTTTCCCGGCTCGATTCGTTTAATATTACCATGATTGAATTCCGCCCGCTTGCTCTACTTTCAAACTAAATTGCTATTTTTGGAATAAAAAATTAATAACAGGTGTCCTCAAATGGAATGGAAATCTCGTGTGGCTTGATAATAATTATAAAAAACGTATATTTAATTTCCCTTGACAAAGAACAAAGAAAGACAAAAAACCTTATTTTCATTTATAAATATGTAGTTTTTTATTTTTTTCTTAATTTAAAACAAATGTATTACTAAAAAAATTAATATTTTTAACCCGTTTAATTACAGGAGACCATATTTGTCCCAGCTCACATAGGTCTCACAGAAATCGTTGTTTTTCCCTTACTATAGTCAGAAATGTGATCTAAACGGTATTGGAAAGAGAATAGGTACAACAAACTATATATTCAAATCTAAAAGAAAACCAAAAAAAAAAATATTTACCCCTTTCTGAAACCAAAGTTTTCGATAGCATTTGAAAAAAAATTATGGAACTTTGTGAATTTTTTAAGAATTTTTTTTACATGAAATGAAAAAAATTGAGGTGACAGTAAGGTTAATAATTCATTTATCTAATGAAATAAGTATGTGTTTTATTTTTTTTCATTATCAGTAATTTTAGTTAGAAAAAAAAGTAAAGTGAGCCATTTTTAAACTTTTGAAAGTTATCGCAAAATAATTTATATTTAAAAAAAAACATAGTAATTTTTAATATAGAAGTTTGAAAGCCTATTTCATTCACCTTTTGAAAACAGTTTTTAGTTTTCGAATACGTTAACAAATGTTCAATTTATTTGGATTTTATTACAAAGCTGGAATATTTTTAGCCTCTGACAAAATACGCCAATTTTTTTGGCTCTAATTAAAATATTAATATATATATTAATTTTAATATTGAAATAAAAGAGCTTAAATTGATTAAATAATTTGTTTTATTGTCAAAGAGCAATAAATTAAAAAAAAAGATGAACTATTGGTAACACGTTTCGAAAAATCGTTAGTTGAAAATCACGATGCGTGAGACCGGCGCCGCGCCGCGGCGTTACCATTGATCAAAGTCAAATTTGCGTCACAATTGGCGGGTTAACACAGTAAGAAGGAGAAATCAATGGAAAGTAATATGCTCACCCACACAAAGGTGTCCATCTACTTATGTTTTTTTTGTGAGGATCTCGGAGGTCCTGAAAAAAAATCAGCAGTAAGTATTTCATAATCAAATTTCTTTAATCCCCTGGGCCTAGATAAATTAATATCACATCATCAAAATATTCCCGCTTGACATTCAAATTCAAATAAATTCATTCTTAGCGTGGAGTGTGGAATTTACAATGAACTATTTTTAACTAATTTACAATGAATTATTATTGTGAACATCCTGTAATTTGAAAGTTGTATTTTTAATTGCACCGTCAAAAAATCGGAATAAGCTTTCAATTCTGAAATTCTGTTAAAAATAATGCCCAAAAAATCATTTTATTATAAATACTAGACTGTACATTAAATATAAATTTTACTGTTTTTGAAAGCAGATGGAAAGAGTCTTTCAGATTTTGATTTAACGAATAGCTATTTGTTTTTAAAATAGCTTATGATTTTTTTAAAATCTGTATTTACCGCTTATCTACGAAATTTAATAACATATTTAATTGGACAAACGTATGACGGCCGTCCGTGGTCGAGTGGTAAGACACTTGACTTCCAATCGGAAGGTCGCGGGTTCGAACCCGGCGTGTGCAAATAAATTTTATTTGATTAATTTGTGTCATTTTACAATTAATTAATAAAAATAATATATATACAGTATCGCCCTGGTGTAAGACCACCATTAAGAATTGAAAGGTTGCTTTAATGGCTTTAGCCGTGTTTAGTGACTAGATCTGAATAGCCAGGTACTTTCCCACCTTCCTCTTCCCCATCTCCTTCCCTTCCCCACTTACCTTCAGCCTCATAACATACCCCAATTGGGGATGCTATAGTCTCATTGGCTCCAGACGGGAGCAGTTGGGACTCTTGTGAGGTATTCTCTATAATAAAAAATAATAAAATAATAATAATAATAATAAAAAATAAAAAAAAAACAAAATTACAAAAAGTATTATAAGTTCCGTTTTTAGAATAACATTTTTCTTCGTCCATATTGTGTATACTTAAATGTATATGTGTATGTTGTCGTCACAAAATAATTATTTAAAAATTGATGGGTACTAAATCTGTAGGTAAAATTTACGGTGAACTTTTGAATGCAAAAAGAAAGCTAGTACCTTCCTACTTCTGTTTATATTATATGTCCGATAATAATACAAAAATAAACATATCGTTTTGTGACGACGCGACGTATCATTTGGTGACAGATATAAGTACTACGTGACCGAGTGGCTAACAGCTAGCCATTTAAAATTTTAAACATCCACCAAACTTAAAATCCACAACAATGCACTTGAATCTGGCAGCTACCACATATTGAAGAAAAATGATAACATTTGTCGAGAATAATATCGACTATTCGAGTACTCTATCAATATATTTCGACTACGGAGGTTGCCTCGAAATATATTGAACTCTAAAATAAAAATTTCACGATGACTTAGGTACTCGTTCATTTTATATGCAATGTGAAGATTGTTTGCTGGCACATTTTGATCCGTAGTGTAGTACCTTATGATACGCAAAATCACTAGGTATTTAGATTTATCTTTACTACGAATCGGTTTACATTATGCATATGAAAAAATATGTTATTGATAAGTACATTAAAGCTTTTCCTACTTTTTTATTTGAATGGAATAAAAATAAAATTATTAATTACGTTACAAAAAATATAAGGGCCAAGTATTAAATAATTTGTTTTTTCATTAGATAAATATGAAGTCATATAAGAAACAACTTTTTTTAAATACCCCTTTATGGCTAAAAGTATTTTTGACTCGATTCATTGACTAACTTTTTTTTAATTCTAAAATTTAAATTTTTCATAAAAAAAATATTTCATAAAAAAAATAAAAACAACTTTGGCGCTACTTTTCTCGTGCAGATAACACCAAAAATAAGCGGAGTTTTAAAGGGGTAAGAAGTCAAATATTTTTGGCGTTTGGCATTAGATGACATATTAACGAGATAATGTTTACTTAACATATTTATTTTATTTTTTTGCTTCATTCCACTTTTCTCTCTTTCCAACCGTACCGCTACATTTATAAACGCTTACATCAAAAGCAAACGCCGATAACCAAATCAATTTTATTTATTTGTTAGAAACAATTTTTTTACATACAAATTTGACTGTCCAACTAGAAAAGTTTCCCCAGTTTTAGGACAGTCAAATTACCCGGTTTAGTTCACATTTGTACACGCTGTTATTATGAATTACATTTATACACATATATATAATAAAAGTTTTGAAATATAATAAAATGCTACTGAGAGTACTAAGTTAAAAAATAAATAAATTTGATGATAGTAAATTAAAAACATTATAAAAAAAAGTATTTATAACCTTGTACCACTGAAAAATAAAAACTTTCTAAGATATATTTGTACACCCGAATATTAGTCTGAGTTTTTATAAAAATACATGATGTATATTATCAAGGTACGTGTAATATAATATGCATAATTAAGGAATTAAACTAATTATTATACTAAACTATCTAAAAGGTTTAAGGTGCGCAGAACGGTATCATAAAAAGACACTTCACCACAATTTACAAATCTGTCCTGATGATGGACACTAAAACGCTGTCAGAAACGTCGGAAAATGCATAATAATAATAATCCAAAAGAAAATAACGATAATTAGTGGGTAAATTTTTGTTTTAAACAATAGAATTTATTGATATGTAAGTACTTACTATATTTATATACAATACCAATTAAATTTGAGGTTTGTATACTATTATACTTGGGAATAAAATATTATTTTTTATTGTGGTCTTCCCATACTAGTTGCCATTGCTCCTTACTTTAAGATGATACCCGGTGGTGCAGAAATAGATTTTACTAAAATATTGCTGTCACTGTTGCTCTTACTCCACCGGATATTGAGCGAAAGGGACAATGCACTGACACCTAACTAAAATAGAGGTTTTGTATTCCCCACTTTTCTCCTCCAAAAGTGGACTGATTTTCAATTTTTTTTTACCAACTACATAAGAAAAAACTATTCTATGTCTGTACGTTTTGCTTTTTTTAAAAAAACATTGTCTGGTTTGTTTACTGAACATCTTTTGACGGCGTTTAAACCAGTCAATTTTATTGATTTTTGGAAGGTCAAAACTTCTATAAAAAGTAACTTATCAAAAAAAACAAAAAGTACCGACACGCTAGTAGTTGATATCTATTTTATACAAAAACAATATTTTCTCTAGGGTTAAAATCCAGAGAGATAAATAGGGAATACGTTTGTATGGAAAAATCACCGCCGGGTATCCTCTTAAGTTTAGTAATAACAGTTGAAAAAAGTGCTATTTTAAAATGGTATCATTTTTGACATTTTTTATAAGAAAATAATTAATGGGATTCGGGTACCCTTCATTTTTCGATTTCAAGCGCCGAGGTACTCAAAAGAAAATGGTGTCTTATGTAAATGCTCGTACATAATATTATGAGCTAATGGTCTAATGCGGACCCATGTTTTTGTTTTTGTGGTGCCCAGAGTATAGTGCAATCAGACCTTTTGGCTGGGTCATGTCAGCCATTCCAGGGTCTCGAGGGCCCCAAATGCCATTACCTTAAACATGCTCTTTACAGTACGAAAACCACACACAAATTATATTCAGACACACAAAAAAGCCTCAATGGAATAACCACAGCGAGAGTTATTCGAATAATGTATCAAAGTAGTTTAAGCTTTTCCAGTAACTTAGCATTTGACCTTGTTTTGTAGTGCTTCACAAACCTATATAACGCGATTATTTGTCGATAGGAAACTTTTATGTTTTCGCTGTTCAGAGCCCAGAAACGGCTTTGCAAAAACGCCTATTTGAAAACTTGTAAAACAAACAACACGATTTCTTAAGAACTTCAGAACAACTTGAATGAAGCAATGGAGTTTTGCCGTTAATATTATAAGCAATAGAAATATTAACGTCATTGAATATTCAGTCAAGGTTTATTTGCTTCTCTTTGCATACCTACACATCTGCAAGTTTAAGTATGAAAGTTCTATGTTTTGAGGTTATTTACACAATAAACACGCAGAACCCTTAAGAGGAATGGCTGCGCGGTATTTTTAATAGAAAATTAATTTTGAATTTTAGGTCAAAACACGCAATCAAATTGATCAATAATGTAATTAATCGATAGATAAAGCAAATTTTTAGCACGGATATGTGCTACTTTATTTATTTGTGTTTGAAATTATAAAATAAAGGCCATTAAATACTTCAATTGGACACGGAGAAAAAAGTTATTCTAAAATACGATCATTATATTCGTAAAACGGTTAAAAACGGGAGTGAAGTTCTTACGAACAAATTAACAGGGTTTCAATTGGCGGGAAAATGTAAGAATAAATTATTATTATTAATTATTAGAACAAATTTCGTACGTATACCAACAAATTATTCTTACATTTTCCCGTCAATAAACATTGAAACCCTGTTAATTTGTTCGTAAGAACTTCAGTCCCGTTTTTAACAAATTTACGAATAAAATGATCGTATTTTAGAATAACATTTTTCTCCGTGTGCATGATTATAATCGTAAGTTTGGTATTTTTTTGTTAATCATAATCTAACATATAAAAAAATTATGTGTGTTTGTTCGTATTTTATGCGCTGCTATACCGCTCATCCGATTGCGATAAAAGTTGATAACGGGATGGTTAGAGCTCTGGCCTTAAGAAATTATTTCCTATACTATTCATCCGATTGCGATGAAAATTTGGTGAGTTTTATAGGTCACATATTTTATAGGTGTTGATATTTTATGGTTTGTACCGGCAGGGAAAAAAGGCGGGTGATGAAAGAGAATCCAGGAGGGGTGGAGTGGAATTAAGGAGGGGGGTTGCGGGAGGGAGGAATATGGAGGGGGGAAGGCGGAGAAGTTGGAATAGGATTGCGTGAGGGGTGGGGGTCGCGAGAAGGGGAGAGGGAAGAGGAGGCAGAAAGGAAACGGGGACGAATGAGAAAAGACACGCAGGGAGAAACAATTTCCTTATTTATGTTGAACTGCAACGCATGCCGGGTATCAGCTGGTTCTTTATAAAATAATCTTGCCCTGCATAAATATAAGACTAATTGATATTCCAACGTAAATCCATCATTTGTAAATTAATAAGGCCATCAAATTGCTTTTTGTAGTGTCCTAATTAATACAGCAAATTATTTTTGTAGTGGGTAAGTGTAATTAACTCACAAATAATTGGGAAAGATGCCTCTGAAATAGTGAAAAATTGATTTATTTATTGGCTTGAATTTTATAATTTAAAACACAATAACGAAAGTAGCACATTTCCGTACATGATATTTTCTATACTGCTTAAAAAAATAATTATTCAATTTGTTTGGGTATTTTGGCGTCCAATTCAAAATTAGGTTTCTTATGAAAATGGTCGCGCAGCCGTTCCCTTAACAGAGTAATTAATTACATGGACTTATTTAAGGTTAATTGAGGAAACAGGGTTTTATTTGGGTTGTAAATCAAGTTTATTAGGCCACTATGCTTTATAGAGGATTTATATAGAGTAATAGAAAACACGTGGGGACACTAAATAATTTGTAGGCTTTGTGGTGGGTTTTTATTACTACGGTAACAAAATAAACCACATGTATGTTTTTCAAGCGCTTACATACCAAAGTTTTCAGCAAAATTTTACTTTTAGTTTGTTCACAAAATAACCATGTTTTAAAGTAGGTGAAAATATTTGATGCGACCAAGAATATTTCTTTAGTTTTATGGGGCGTCATCATAAAAGTGAAAAAGTTCTATTTTACAAGTTCGCCAACTAGTTTTCATGTTATTAAAAATTTATCACGAGACCGCACGGTAGTTCCCTTAAAGGAAACTAGCTAGACAAAAAGATTTTAACGATGTTTTTATTTAGGTTCAAATTTATACTCACAGCATTGAAAACAGTCCATAGTATTATGTTCTCATTGATAAAAAAATTAAAACAATACCCACTATACGTGGCAACGTCCTCAACACGACACTTTGGCTGTGCCAGTCGGCCGCCCAGCGGCCAGTCTCTTTCGGGTGCTCACGTTGCTCGGTCCCTAGTGGTGTTATTTGAAATCGGAGAGAAATTATGTACAGTTAAAAATTGAAGTACATAGTATGTTCTTTCAAATGTATTTAAGCATTTAATAATTGGCTTATTAAACATTACTTTTATTATTAATTGAAAAATGATGATACTAGTGATAATATTTACAATTATTTGCCTAACTTTGATTAAACTTTCAATTAATTGTACCAAATTGTGCCTCCGAACGAAATTATTTTCATATAAAACCATTCTTTATCTATATTTTCTTATATAATTTGTCTGCACATACTTGCACTTTTGTCTTTTACAGAGCCTGTTCCAACGATCTATCGTTTAGATATTTTGGACCTGTTAGAAGAGCGAAGCACTTCAATGATGAATTGTGTTGCAACAAGGGAGTGTATTTATGAAGATATAAAAATTTTACTAAAGAAAAAAATTTCACTTGTTTCGAAGATAAAATATTAAAGAAAAAAATCGCTTCATTTCCGTTAATACTTCGCAAAAAATGGATTGATGTCGAAAGAAGTACGCTCAAATTCAATTCAAAAAACGCAAAATGGCTTAAGGCAGCTTTTGTTCTTCCTGTGTTGATGTGTGACGAGGGGCCACGTGGTAGACCAGAAAAATAATTTAATTTATATTCTTCGAAAAGTAAAACCAGAAAAATTAAATGTCTTCCGAATTTTCGAAGTCCACAAGAGCTCTCTCATGCAGCTCAAATCAGCTTGAGGTTACATGGAAAGCGGGATGTTGCCAAAATTATTCATCAGGCAACAAACTTTTCACCCAAATGAGCTACAAAGATTAAACACATTATGAAGAATAACAATTTAAAACCAATCCTGTATTCACCCCAGGAAGATTTAGCTTTCATAATTAACAATAAATTCACCAAGCAGCAATATTTTAAGTAGTGTCAGCAAGTGTCCATAAAATTTTGGTTCACGGGGGAGACCATATTAGTTCCTGTATTCTTCCGATTGGACAAATGTCAGAAGAAGCTCAAGAATGACGAAAAGACTTAAAAAATCAGGGAGTTTCATACTCGAAAATCATCGCAAGTTCACACGAATGAATATTTGTTTCATACGCTAATTATAAGTTAAGATCCTATAATATCTAGAATATCTACAATACCAAAGAAACATCCCGATGTCTTACCGAGTGATGTATTAAAATTATTATCGATATCTATATATATACAGTGCCAGCGAAGGAACTTCAGACGTCTGTCAACAGTGCCACTATAGGTGAATTATCATTTAATAGTAATGACGATAGTGACGATACTGATGATAGTGACTCGAGTAGTTCATAAAAAAGTAGTCTTATGCAGGTTATAAAATGTTTTTTTAAGTTATTGCTTAAAATAAGCACATTGTCGTAACTCTTTTGTACCATAAACTTTTTATTAATATTTTATTTTATTTGAAAATTCTGTAACAACGGTTAAAATATATGTAAATTTTTTAAAGTATTTTTTTAATTATATTGTGACCCTTTTGCATCATATACTATGGAAAAATATTTTTGTCTAGCTAGATTGGGATTTGGGACCACTGTGGACCGTGGCGTCGCGCAGAGCGCAGGGTATCAGGGTATCGCTGGTCATTTTGCCGTGGGAATGACCATAAATTTGTTCGTATTGCTTGACCCGCGCGATACCAATAAAACTGTGTCGTGCTTGGTGTAACAAATTCAATTTTCATGGAAGCAAAATTTAATTCAGCGCCAACTGAAATGGCGCGAACTCTCATTACCAATGATTCAGTGGCGGCCACTATTGGCCACTGCACAAAGGTCCGAAATGCAACTGAAGGTAGCCAAAAGCCATATTTGACCACACTTAAATCTTATCAAAATCATTAGATCTTAATAAATTACAGACCTAAATAAATTTATTTGCTAACCAGAAATATCAGTACCGCAAATACGCTACTTTATCTATTTTTAAATTTTTTATTATGAGTACCTCTCAAGCGTCCCAAATGCTCCCGTCTGGAGCCAGTGAGACTATGGCATCCCCAATTGGGGTATGTGAGGCTGAAGGTAAGTGGGAAAGGGAAGGAGACGAGGAAGAGGAAGGTGGGCAAGTGCCTGGCTATTCAGATCTAGTTACTAAACACGACTGAAGCCATTTCAAGCGACGATTCAATTATGAATGGTGGTCTTACACCAGGGCGATACAAAGAGTATCTTCCACTCTGGAACATGCCGCAAATATACTATATATTATTTTTAAATAATTAATTGTGAAATAATACAAATCAATTAAATAAAATTTATTTGCGCAAGCCGGGTTCGAACCCGCGACCTTCGGAATGGCAGTCCAATGCCCTACCGCTGGACTACGCCTGCCCGTTAGTTGATCCCATATATTAAAGATGATAATCTGAAAAAACCGCTTACGTTTTGGTCCATTTTGAGTGGACAGTTGGACGTTTTTGTATGAAATGAGTTGAAATGTTTTTTAAAAACCGATTACATGAATAACGACCGTTACATGAATAATTTTTTCAGAACTGTTAAAAAGCAAAAGTAACAGTTTATCCCATCAAACATTTAAATCGTTTTGAAATAATACCAATGCATAATAACTATATTTTGTTGAGGTAAAGATGTTTCTTTCTGAATCCCAATGGTAAAAGTGTTATGGTTTCAAGATTGTTTACGTAAATGTTGTTGAAAGTCACCCTAAGAAGTAATTTTTAATATGAACACAATAATATTTTATTTTTTAACACCTCGGGCCTATTTTGTCGGAAGGTGAAAATATTTCCGCTTTACAATAAATTTCAAATAAGTTGAATATTTCTTGACGAAAGATTTTATTTTAAAAACCTAAAAATAATAATTTTGAAATACGAAATAAATATACAATTTTTGAAATATAAAAGTTTTTTTTGTAAATATAAAAAAGTTTTAAAAATTGTTCACCTTACGTTTTTACAAACTAAAATTACCGATAACGAAAAAAAAAAAAATTTTTAGGCAAATTTATTATAAAAGTAATTGTCAATTTAATTTAATATTGTCATTTCATGTCAAAATAATTAAAATTAAATTCCCAAATATTCAACAAGTGTGCATTTTAAATTATTTTCGATAATATTTTTGGCTAGCCAAACTTATGATTTGGACCTCTGTGCACTGGTAGCCATTGTTTCCACACGTACCCGGTGAGCGGGTGATAAAGGCCAGTGGCAATTTACGGCCATTTATGGTTATAGCTTATTGTGTAAATATTATGTTCCTTTATGCGTGAGTTCAACCCCCACAAATCGACAAAGTATCCAATAACGCTTTTTTTGCCAACACAAACAAATACTACGAAACATTCCTGTTGGAATTTTACAATCATTGTTATATTATTTCAACAATATTAACGGCTTTACCTAATTGGATCTACAGGGGGTGAAAAAAGTTTATGAAATCGAATGTTATGTTGTCCAACCAAATTAAGTAAAAACCAAATAATGTTTAAAAAAATTACACACAAAAAGAGAATTTGTATTCATTTTATATTACTTGTCAAATCGTTAAGAGGCTAGACTTTAAACCATGCGCAGAACGTTTAGGTATTTCATTATATATCATTCTGTCCCGCTCAAAATAAGCTCACACACACTTACGATACATGCGGATGCAAAAGGTGCGAATAAGACAACTGCCGTAAACTCTCATATTTACCTACAGAAATCGCTCGAAAAAGGGTTTCGGGAGAAAACATTTTTCTACACCCACACTTTCACGAAATTGTAATTTAAAAACCAATATATGTTTTCAAAAGAAGAAGCTATGTAATTATGTTTTTATAATTTTGTAATTCTTTGTGAGAATTTAGTTAGCCGAACTTTTTCCTTAAGTAATATTTCCCGATAAATTATACATGTTTGACAGTGAATGTTTACGTTAATACGAAACGCATCGAAAATTTAAAAAAACACAGACAAAGCTTTTACCTTCTAAAAGACAATACAAACAAATATTAATTATAAAAACGAAAAGCGAAGTCTGTCTAAGGGACAGGCATGGATTATTTTTATCAACTTTTATTTGATTAGAAATGATTACAGTGTGTATAAGATGTTAAAAAATAGTCGCAGTACTCATAAGAAAACCAAAATTATGTTATATGATAAAATTTAGTGCAAAATATTATAACGATGATAAAAATTGAATAATAATATTAATAAAATATTCGACAGAAGCCTGAAATAGTTAAAAAAATGAAAAAATATGAAAGCAAGTGTTTGCTTGCTTACAATATTATTTTTTTGTTTGTTAAAAACCCTTAAAACTAAATAAATGAGAATTCAATTTATTTCTAAAAAAAAAATACAAGTTAAAATTTGTCCAAAAAAAAAAAAATTATAAGTTACCAAAAAAAAAAATTAAATAATAAAACCAGATATAAAACAATTTGGAAAGAAAAATAAAAGCTAGTACTTAGGTATACAATATGTATGCTTACAAATAAAATGAAAAATATTGATATGATGTACACGTAAGGTTTAGAACATTAAAAGAAAAGATTTTGTAAAAATAAGAAGAAAAAAAAGTTTATTATTAGCAGATAGAATAGACAATAGTTGCCTTTTGATACTTGCATAATTGTCAACATTAATGTTTTTACGACATAACCAGACTAAAGTACAATGTGTTCCTCGGGCGTCCCTGACTTCTTGAAATCCGTTAGCATTGACCTGGGTATCTAGCATGGTCGATCGATAATGGTACTGACACACATGCTCATAAGCAGCATGCTCATTTCCCCTTCCACCCGCAAAGCTACCTAGTAGCATGTGTCTTACGCCCAAAAGAACATGCTCCTGCTCACAAATCAAAAGCCATTTGATTTGTGAGCATGTTCATTCATTCGGGGAAATGAGCATGCTACTAATGAGCATGTGTGCCGGTACCATACAGGATTTATCAATAACATCGATAACTTGTTATCGTTCAGATCGCTAACGTACAGACAACAGTTAACGCCGAATAAATTAATAACACTTAGTCATTGTTTCTTCTTTAGAGATCTCCAGTCATGTTCAGAACGATGACAAGTTACCGTCAATATCGACAAAACCTCAGTACGTCTAGGTCTAGAACATAAATATACATTTATATTCAATTTTTATAAGAAAAAATCTCTTTTTATAACTTTTGAAGGCTATTCTCACCAATGTAATATATCATTAAAGAAGAAGATAACATAATAATCTACATTAAAATTTTTAAATAAACAAAACACAAAAATAAGAGATAGCGGTCGCAACTGGGACTCAAACCCAGAATCTCTCGTCTTACCGGAACGGGCGCCTATACCAATTCGGCTATTGCCACCTATTATAAAACCATCATATTTCAAATTTCAGAACTAACAATATTATCTTAGACTATTTTTTTTTCATATTACCGGCAGCTACCTTTTTCATTGGAAACAAGTGTTCAAAGAACCAATTAAATTTATATTTCTGTGTCTTGTTCTTTTTCGTATTTTAATTTTTTACTTTCTACATTCTACGTACATCCATTGTATTCTTTGACTTCCACATTTACTACATCATATTATATTGAACTCAAGGAAGGATAACTTAAACACTCGAACCGAGTATATTCGAGTTGGTAAGAGTAACCACCCAATGAAATATAGTGCGTGTGTATGACAAGTTCATTGTTCGATATCAGCCTCGAGAGCAATAATAATCTTATTGTATTGTCGTGTATTGTGTTATGAGGGATTTGTGGAAGAATGCTAGACATTAAATGAATTCCCGGGATCTGGGGAACTCTCAGAAAGCTTAACAGGAAAACAGCATAATTATATGAGAATCTTTTGTGAATTAGACAAAATGAGTTAGGAGGAATTCAACAATTTTGTTTTGTTCGGAATTCTGGTGGATGAAGAGATAAAAATAATAATATTATGTTGTTAACTTGATTGACAAAGGATTTATTTGGAATTTCATCAACAAAACACGTGTAGAAAAAAAGATTTTATATAAAAAAAAAAAAATAATAATTTGATTTCTTTGAATTTTTTTTGAGTGGATTTAAAGAGCGATTTTAAATGATATTACATATAAATTGTGAACATTTTTTTATTACTTTTTTATATCGTGATGTGACGGTACAAATAATGCTACAATAAATAAAATAATTCGACGTCCTCCGTGGCCGAGGGGTGATGCTCGCGACTAGTGATCCCAATGTCGCGGGTTCAAATCCACAAGGAGATAAATGTTAATCGAAAAAACGATCATTTTAATAGTAAAAACGGGACTGAAGTTCTTACGAACAAATTAACCAGGTATCAATGTTTATTGGCGGGAAAATGTAAGAATAATTTGTTGGTATACGTACAAAATTACGTAAACCAACACATTATTCTTACATGTTTCCGCCAGTAAACATTGAAACCCTGTTGATTTGTTCGTAAGAACTTCAGTCCCGTTTTTAACCGTTTTTACTATTAAAATCATTGTTTTTTCGAATAACATTTTTCTCAATGCAGGTTTGCGTATGTGATGTTGATTTGAATAATTTGTGTTGTTTCGCAATTAATTAAATAAAAAATAATATGTGTTATGATACGTTTTTAGATTTTCACGGCCAAAAGCATTTTCGTTGTTTGTTTTTGGGGTGTTATGCCGTGTTGTGCTACCTCCTTCTTTAGCAGACGTTTCGGACAGCGTTGCAGTGTCCATCATTAGGGCAGATCCGGAAGATCCGTCGATGATCTTCCGGATCTGCCCTGATGATGGACACTGCAACGCTGTCCGAAACGTCGGCTAAAGAAGGAGGTAGCACAACACGGCATAACACCCCAAAAACAATCAACGAAAATATGTGGTATATTTGGGGAACGTCCCAAAGTGAAAGATACTCTCAGTAAAGTAAGGTAAGGTGTAAGACCAGTTTTCACAATTGAAGCTTGGCTTGAAATCGCTATATCCGTATTTGGTTACCAGATCCGAATGGAATTGTACTTCCCCACCTTGCTCTACCTCATTTCTTTCCCTATATCCTTCCTCTTCCCACTGCCTTCATACTCACAACATAAACCATTTTGGGGTGCCATAGTCTTACTAGATTCAGACGGCAAGACATAAAAAAATGTGTCTTTATTATTTAGGAACTCAAACAAATGAAAAAATATTTTTGAAATCAACTAAAAATAAGATAATAATTAGTGATCCGCGGCAATGATGGCTTTGTACAACTGCATTATAAGGTCTAAAATTGAATACGCCTCTGCTGTATGGGCCCCACGCCAACAAAAATAAATTGACAAATTAGGACAGATCCAAATTTTTTTTTTGAGATGCTTACGTATTTGAGAATGCACGGAGAGAATGAAACGCGCTATTAAAGTGTCGAGGAGGAGTGGAGCCCTTGCAGTAACGGCGTATAAAATCATTAATAATTTAATAGATAGCTCATACCTTCTGGAATGCTATAAGTTGTTCGTACCGAACAACTACAGCCAGGGACGGCACCATGATTTGCTGTGTATCCCACGTGGCAGAACGGACGTACTGGCTCGTCATATCATGACACGAGGTATGGCGCTGTTAAAGAACGCTTCGAAGATTCGATATTTTTAACCGATATTATGGCCACTACACATGGTACTGCGAACAGCCGGCTTTTTGCAGATGGCTAGAAATCGCATCGTTAGTAGGCAAAACCGGCTGCCGAATTGTTATTATTCGTCTGCCGTATTATTATTTCTTTACTGCCGGAGCGATTGTTTCCACTTTCTGCCGCATTTGCGCGCAGAGTATTATTATTTTACTACTGCGGCGTCCGAATTGGTGCTGCCGCAGACGGATTCTGGCTGTTTGCAGCCAGAACGTCATGGTCCGTACACGTGATCACAGCGCCCGAGAAATCAACTTACTCAGTGGCGTTTCTTCACAAGGGGACCATGGGGACAGTCCCTACTTATAAACGTTTAATGTTAATGGTATATTTATACCGTAGAAATGAAATAAATAAACTACTATTACATATACTCTACACTATTCCTGAAACCTAACAAGAAAAAAATTGACAATTCTTTGTGTTCACAAAAATAATGAATGCAATCTGAACATAAAAGTAATTGCAGAAATATAATCTAAAAAATTACTTCGGTTAAGTAATTTTTAATTTCTCTCCTTCCTTCCTTGTAGCATAATAATAATTTATTGCATATGACGTTTTAGTAAAATAATAATATTGATATCGATTGATCGGATTATTTCTATAGCGCCGTTCTCGTGGTTAAAACACCTCAAACCGAAGTACAATTTGTCTTGTGCTATTTTTATTAAACTTCATATTTACATAATTGTAGAAAGCAATCACTTTGTGGTTTGACATATATAAATAAAACACTTGTTTTGTTTAAACCACGAGTTTTTGGTTGTGAACAAGTGTTTATTTTTATTTAAACTTAATATTTATTTACGCACCCTATTTGATGGTTCTGGTTAGGTGCGTGACTTATCTTCGTACCTCATAAAATTTTCTGTAAGAAATTATATTATTACTATTTGGGTATACCTATATTTGTATTGAGTCTCGTATCGTTACTTTCTGGCAGTGAGACGTCAGTATCTACACATAAAAATGACGGTCCCCGCCATCGAAAATGTGCTCGACCCGCCACTGATCTTACTGCAAATAGCATGGTCTAGTGGCAACCACCAATCTGCAGAACTTCTGTAGCACATTAAGCCGGGTCTTTTGCTTCAACAAAGGTTAATAAAGTAATAACAAAGCGTGATAAAGGTTTATAATTTATAAACAAACTTTACAAAAACTATTCGTGTTTATCGTTGAAATATTTTAACGACGTATATACTGTTATTCATATTTTAATTTGATTATAATTAGATGCTCTGTTATGTTATATTATCGAACTCGTATGTTCTTTCCGTAATAGTATGTACCTTATCTGACATTATTTTTTTAAACCTGAAATGTTCCATGGTAGCAGTATCAAGTATTTTGTCTTCTGAAATTGACTTCTTTTAGCAGAAATTCTGACGATAGTGTAATTGGTCAAAATGGAATCTCTTTTAATATTAATTTTAGTGCGTATTATACCTAACCGAACCCACATATTATATCGACCCATAATCGGCAGAACAGCGTAAGCGACAAACAGCAAAGTGTTCAGGAGAAGGTTTTTTTTTAAATAACTTTCTTAGTTGATTCAAAAAATGATTTTGGTTAATTACGATTATTGATATTTGGTTACTGCCTGTATAGAACTGATAATGCAATTATCTGAATGCCTTCAGTAGTGGAGATAGTGGCGGTTACGCTGTTTTGCCTATCACCCTGACAGATATTTTCCCTTAGAAATGTCGCTTACGCTCTTTGGAGTACATGGTTTTTTTATATTTATTTATTTACACATATACTGCACAACATGTGCCATTAACATAATTGACATACAATATAAATAGTACAACAACATGAAGAATGACTAACAGTATATTTGTAAGTTAAATATAAGGAAAAAAAAATGTAAAAAGTAAGTAGTAAGATTATAAGTAGTAGGTTAAGGGTAAAATATAAATGTAAAGTGAAAAATATGGTATAACGTATAAGTATAAGTATAAAGTACAAGCTTTAAATTATTAAGCAAAAATAAAAAAAGTTAAAAGTGAGAATAAAATAATAATAATAAAAAAAGTAGAAATATAAGATATCTTTAAAAGGTACAATGATTTAAATATAAAATATAAAGTAAAAAGTCCTCATAGGAGCAATGAAAAATAAAAATAAAATAGAATAGTTAAGAGGTCGATATTATGGATTATAAATATTAACCGATATGATGAATTTTACAAGTACCTATGATTTCTAATGAATTAATGTTTTGCAAGTACTGGTAAGCATATTATGTTTACATGATCATTATGTTTACATGGTACTAGAAGACAAATTTTGTTTAATGCATCTTTTGTATGATGCCAGATTACCGGCGTGATCGATATTAGCATATTTATTGCCAAAAGTGTGTAAGCGATTTATTGTTGCATTTTGTTCTGCGGTGGTCCCAGAGTTATTACAATAAAAAGGTGTTTGGAGTCGAGTAGGTCTAAAAGGAAAATTAGCGGTGGCAAATATTTTTCTCAATGGATTAAAGAATGAATATTGTTTAATTATTTTTGCTGTTATGAATTTATTCCCATAATTAATTAGGTATGTGTGGTCGATTAACGATTAACCATTGTCGATTTCGATTAACAATTAGTTTTATTTTCACTGAAATAAAAACTTATTTAAAAAAAGTCGCAGGAGGCGACAATGTTGAAGCAAGAGACCCGGCTTAAGCATTTCGCAAATTCATTTCGAAAGTGACCGAGTTCGGGAGCGCTGTGAATACGTGTTCACAGAGCAAAAGAAACCAACTTACTGCAAAAAGCATCGTCTGGAGGCAACCTCCAACCTGCGATTTTTAGCCAGCTGCTAAAAGCTGCTAAATGTCGGGCTGTTCGCAGTATAGTGTGTAGACCACTTAAGCCTTGAAGGATCCTAGAGGCATGTAAATACCAATAATTGTATCACTAAAAAAATGTATATGTAGTTATTGTTACATATGTATTGCAAATGGACGCACAGTTTGTAATACACAAAAAAATCTCCGATGCAGAGTGGTGTGTTTTTTTTTGCTTTAGTCCTAGGGGTCCCGGACTCAAATTATTTATAGGAAAATAATTTTTACGTGCAGAAATCAAATAAGATTTAAAATGGTACTGCTTTCAGAAAGCAAAATACCTTCAGAATGCCCTGGTGAGAGACCTCAAGATCTAAAGGTCGCATAAAATGGCTTAATCTATATTTCCTGACCAAATCAGAACAGCAAGATTTCAACCTATCCCTTCTTGGTATCATTCCTTTTAATATAATGAATATTTTATATTTGTTTCAGATTGTGCATGTGACGGATAAGTGGACTGTTTGAACCAAGTCATCGTGAATCAGGTAAAGACATTTTACGTTTATATCTGTATCTTATTTCAGTCGAAAGGACTTATGGGCTCTACACACGGTGCTGCGAACAGCCGACTGTTAGCAGCTGGTTATTGTCTCCTGTCTCCCTTTACCTCGTGCGAACCCGTAACATTCTGTTTCACGTTGTCTTCTGTCTCTTTTATTAACACAACAAATTCAATATCACCATCTCATTTCCTCGGTTGGTACTAACGGCAGACGGTTTATTCCAATTTGCAGTCAACGTGAAACAGAGTGTTACGGGTTCGCATGGGAAAAAAAGAGACGGGAGACATTCTCCAACCTTCGATTTTTAGCCAGCTGCCAAAAGCTGCTGTTCGCAGCATGGTGTGTGGATAGTATTAATGTATTTACAATTATTTACTCAGCTCTAAAATTATATGTAAATATTTAACAAGCAGGTGTAATAAAGTCCTGGTAAGGCTATGCTATCATATCCGCAGGGTTATTACAGGCCGATATCATTATCTGCCCCTGACAATGTCTGGTAAGAATTATTATTGGCAGGTGTACTGTCAGATAGCGCCACATGTCACAATAACTGTCACGTTGATCGATGTATTCAATTCCGACTCGGAAGAGAAGTATCTCCAATAATTGATACTCATTTTTTGTTTCTGTACGTTATCTATAGTAATTATATTAATATGTTATAGGTATCTTCTGTAACAACTAGTAAGCAAACCTTTTTTTGTTGATTTATTATCTATTGTTGAGAAATCAATAGACCTAATATAACACTAATTAATAAGGAATAAAATTTAGTAATTTATTAAGTAAGGAATAAAATTTACCCCGCTTACCAGTATGTTGACATTCCATTCCTCGACTGCCTAAGTCCTCCTTCATGACACAAGCAACATTTTTCGCTTACTGTGGTGGTTCTACGAGATTTTTAAACATTATCAGATTATTCGAAACCCGAGAATATTTGTCTTTATTAAAAAAAAATCATTTAAAAAACCCTCCTCACAGCATCCCCAAAAGTGATATAGGCCATGAGGGAAATTATTTTCTTCAAGGCCTGCTGTGTGGAGCTATTGTAACAAAAAAAGTTGTGAAATGAAATTCGGATGAAGCCGGTGAGTAAATACTCTGGAGTAAATACCACTGGAGCGACAGAGCAATTCAAAACTTTTTTCTCGGATTGCTAAAGATTTTTTTTCTGCCCACATTATTAAAAAAGCATGCCTCCGATTTTTAATACATGGAGACACACAATCTAATTATATTTCAATATAGTTAATGAACTCACCTATCTTTTGTCAATTATAACATATTCGTAGGATTTATCATTATCCTTACTACACATTTAAAAAATATATGTTTTTCGAATTGTTTTTCGCTGCTCCACCTTTTTTACACGAGCATTGCTCAAAAAAAAGGTGAATCACGATATTTAAAAAATGTATTAAAAATATATATATATACAATGTATAACAACTGTATTTGTAAAAAAAAAATTAAATAAAAAAAAAAAATTATAAAAAAAAAATTATAAAATCGTTAACTTTAAAACTGTTTAAAGAATCTTGAGAATATCTGCTATACTTTGGCAGCAAAGCAATCCTTGGTTTTGGAAATAGTGCCATATTGTGGTTATATAAAAAAAACAGTATGAATAAAATACACTTAGTCAATATCACCTTAGTCCATTCCAAGAGATCCTGTTAATTTTCGTTAGATAGTTTCAATATCAGTTATTTGATATTCTCAATTGAATAAAAACTAGCAAATAATCAATCAATCAGAAAGGGTCCGGGAGAATTTCATCTAAAATGTTTGATAACCGTGAAGCAGCGATGCAAGCTATGCAATTTAAACGGCTTACAAAGCATTTCCTCGCTGCACTGAGGCCCCGGGGTTGTTAAATCAGCCATTATATGCATTTCAATTTGTGTGCACCCCGTAACCTTAGCAACCACTGTGCATTGTGCATCCGCAGATAGGCGGAGGAAAAACAATGGATCCGGAACTCAACTGATGTGATTTCAGTGCTTGGAATTTTAGATGAAGCTTCTATGACCGGAAATTAAATTTACGCCGAGTTGAGCTGGTGCTTCAATTATCTCAAATTAAAATAAAAACTCTTGCCTTTTTTTGGTAAAGACATTAGTATTATTTCTCGATAATTTATTTACCAAAAAGCGATTAAACAAATCGATGGCAATAAGGACATCTGATAAATCAATGATTTTAAATAATGGCGTTTTTTGAAAATTTTAACTGAAATTTAGCACTAAATATTTAAAATTTAATAATTAAAGAGATAATGAAATCATGGCGTACTTAAGACTCTCGTATAAATAAAAAAATATAATTAACACTATTTTAACTTATTTACATACATGTTTGTTCCCGTACATCATATAATGATCCATTTGCCAACACGATGGACTCCGTGGTCAAGGGGTAATGTTCTCGATTAGCAATCCGAAGAAATTTGAATAATTTATGTTATTTCACAGTTAATTGATTAAAAATTATTTATTGTATATTTACGGCACGTTCTCGAGCGGAAGATACTTTCAGTAACGCCCTGGTGTATGACCATCATTTGGAATTGAAACGCTACTTGAAATGGCTTTAGCCGCGCTTCGTGACCAGATCTGAATAGCCAGGTCCTCGCCCACCTTCCTCTTCCACATTTTCTTCACCGCCCCACTACCTTCAGTCTCCCAACATCCCGATCGGGATGCAATAATCTCAATAGCTTTAAACCCTCCACAAAGCATCCCTAAAAATGATTTTTTAAACTTTTTTTCTCTGGACCTCCTATGTGGAGCTAATGTAAAAAAAACGGGAGCTGTTGGAACTCTTATTCCCACAAAAATACCATATAATAGGTATAATTCTATTGAGACAGGAGCAGAGCATAATAAATAATAATAAAATAATTAGGTTAGGTTAGGTTAGATTTCAAATCAGCAGCTTTTGACCTGCCCTCAGAAACAAGCCATCGAAATCATCATACACTCTTTTAGATACCTATTTGTTTCTTATCGAATAATAATTTCCGAATATGAAGCACTGATGTTTTGTCTATTTCTTTCTACAATTTTTATCGATTTTGGCTGTACCTACATTTGTATGTTCTATAAAATTGACAAACTAGACATTCCAGACACCTTTCATAAGATGTTTACTGCATCGGCACAATACAAAGCGTGGAAATACAATGGTGGAATATTTTGTAGTCATAAAACACGTCTTTATGAAATGACTTCCGTTTATTAAACCTAATAGTCTAGTAAGTGTAGATTAGATTACGATTTTCGATAATAATGGACCTTAAAATACAATATAAACAATAGATGTTATTGCGCAACAAAATGATGATTTTATTTATTTTGGAAAATGTGTATAAAAAACAGATATCTATTTGATATAGGGACGCGGTTTATTGAGAAACTATAAAAAGTACATTTATTTTTATTTTACTGCTCGTTTTTGTAAGTTATGCTA
Source organism: Limnephilus auricula (assembly GCA_951813805.1). Classification (NCBI taxonomy): domain Eukaryota; kingdom Metazoa; phylum Arthropoda; class Insecta; order Trichoptera; family Limnephilidae; genus Limnephilus; species Limnephilus auricula. The sequence goes on from OX638393.1 coordinate 9,947,662, forward strand.
AAACGTCGAAGCATAGAGATGAGTTGTTAAGTTAATTTTAGACATTCTCTCGCCGTACATCATAAATAATTGTTTCATACTTGACAATAACATTTCGTAATATGTTTTTATGCAAAGAAGAGAAAACAGAGTGGTAATGAAAATTATGCTGACGCAGAAACTGTATATGAGTCTGTATAAACATATTGAATATATATTTTTAATTTACTCTAATTAATAAAAATAATATTGTAAACGTTACACATCTAAATAAAAAAATCGAAATAAGTGTAAATATTTTAAGGCAGTATAATTAGTGGATTGTCTACATAACACTATGTGGAATTTTCTGGAACATTATTTGATACAAATGCGTTGATTATTGTGTATCATGCGTGTTTTGGGAGAAAATGAATTACATTCAAAGGGAGATAGTTGTAATAAAATGCAAGAGAACCCAGAGTTCAAAAGTTTTCAACTATTTATTCAGACATAAACACAAAAATGCAAAATAATTCCACAATTTCTTCCACGGTTTTCCACTATTCTTCCCTTAGGTACATTTCGGTGAATGTGTGTTTAGAACCACAAACAAAAAACATTTTTTTACCCTCACTGGAAAACGTAGATATATTTTCCAAATATTCCGAAATTCCGGCCTGCCTTTTCAGTGGATATTCGTCATAATTGAATACTATATCGATTCCAGCAGAGTGCACGCTATTCCAACAGTACTCCTTTATGGAGCTTTGGGTTCAAAGCGGAGAGCTTTTACCAGAAACCTTTGAAGTCTTGTGCTGATTACCGCTTGAGTGACAGAAAGAGCTGGCGGCAAGGGTTGATCCTCTGCTTCGCAAAATGGAAAAGCTACAAGGATTCTTATAGACTGTGATGTTTGAAATGGATTTTTTTCGCTCCCTCTCAATTCTAGAAATTTTCGAATTTCTCACATTTTAGGCATTTCTCGCACTTCCTTAACGCTGTAAGTGAAATTGCTTTAATCACGGTGACAGTGTCTTCTGAGCGTACAAACATCAAATAAGAGCTTTTTTTTAGGAACTTGATAAAGGTTCACTTCAAATCACTTACTAAAAAGCGAAATCCGACATACAAGTTTCTTATGAATGTTATGTTGGAGATTTAGTTAGTAGGTATATAATATTAATCACATACCTACTGCAAACTGTCCGTAAGGCTAATATTTTTAAGGAGATTCTTTTTTTTTAAATTGAAGGTTATCATCTTTATTATATCTTTAAAGTTTTTCGCTCTTTTTCATCAAAAAAACAGAATAAAAAAAAAAATACTGAAAACTTTCAAAAACAGACAAATTATTATAAGAATATTCTGATAATATGGAGTGACACACTGAACTCAGAAGGAATGAAAAATCTATTTTTAGTACAACAACCACGTCTTCGAGAAAACACATAATATATTGGGTGATATAGTATATACTATATTATAAAGGTATCGCTTATATTCGTATTTTCCTACTGAAGAAACCATCTTCCATACGTTTTTTTGGAAATCTACTGTTCACAGAACTACTAGTGTAATCGGTCTACACCAGTTTTCTCTGAAATTGATACAGATTACATTTTTGGGATTATTTGTTCAGCGGTAAAATGACATTCACAAATAAAAACCGTAATATAATAAAAAAAAGTGAATAAAGAATACATTTTTTGACGATTATCAATAAATTAAATAAATAACACCTTCCTCCCGTAAACATAAGCATAGCTTTTTAAAGAAAAAATATAGATATACACTTACGAAAATGAAATGTTTCACATAAATATTATGAAAGAAAAAATTTGAAAAATTCCATAATATTCATAATTAACAAATATCATATTTATAAATATGATATTTATAAATACCACCTATGGACAAAGACATTACCGTAATCTGGCTCCAAAACTTTCAAATTTAATTGAAAAAGACATTAAAGACATTCACCTGATAAAAAGCGTAAATCTAAAACACAAAATACATACATGGATTGTAAACAAGGGCATTATATACTGCGGACATATGATAACTTCTTCAATATAATAGCTACCTGTATTAAATTTTATCTCTCTTTTTTTTTTTCAAATAATTTAGGTTCTTTATATCATCTCTTCTCCATTTTTTCTTTTATTTTCTATTTCTCTTTTTAATTTTCATTTTATGTTTATTTTTCAAAGTTCTATTTATTAATTAATAATTTATTTTATTCTTTCTTTTGAAAATTATATAAAAAATATTAAATCACTGCCACCTCGGAACAGGCTCAGCCTAGTGAGGTGGCATATACCTAAAAGAATGTACATAACATGTATTTTTTGGTTAATAAATAATTAAAAAAAAAAATTAAAAAAAAAAAAAATTATTCTAAAAGGTTTAGGGACGTTTTAAGATAACTCTTCTAAGATGAAGAGAAGCAATCAATTTTCGTAAGTACATACTTAGAAGTGATCTCCTAACCTTTATTTTAGTCCCTCACATATTTCCCCCGGGCGAAACACAAAACAGCCCATCAATTACAAGGGACAGCCTTTCTTCTCCTTCTACAAAAGGACTACGTAATATTTACTTTGAAGGCAATACGAAATATGAAACACTTAGTGAAAGGGATGCCTTGAGAAACAAACAAGGTAAAGTCCTTTCAAAATTGAATAAACAAAATTTATTTCATGTATGTTTTGACAGATATGTTTCATACTGGTATTTAAATTAGTTTATGATGTCCTTAGAGGGTATATCTTTCCTCTCTCCTTAACTTCAAACCAATATATGTTAATCTTTTGGATTGTTGAATTTGGGACCGGTAAAGAATTTAACAAGGCCTTATTTAACCCTAGATCACATACCTTCGTCGAATCGACGACGCAGGATTAAAAAAACCGCGATAACTTTAACCGTGGTAATTCTTTTATACTCTGGCTAACCTCAGTCGGCCCATTGCCTCTGCGGCAGTTGGTAGTGTGGACGGTGTTTCGACACTTGGTAATTCGGCAACCATGGCTCGTCACATCGACGAAGGTTAGTGATAACGTGACTTTTTATATGTTTTTAATATGTGTGTTTTGCGTTATTTTTTATTTTGTAGACTTGTTTTATTTATATTCAATGTAATTTATGCGGTTGATGTACCTACTGTCCAAAAAAAGGATAAGAAATAATATAAATAAACTCTATTTATTACTAATAAAAAAGAAATATATACACATTTTGTTTGAATAAAACCCTTTAACCCCCTTTATTAAGTACCGTAGTCGAAACGACGAAGGTTTGTGGTAAGCGTCGAAAAATAAGGTCTGTGATCTAGGGTTAAATTTGTATTTATATTTATAGCAGAAATCATGCAAGAAGAGATAACGTAATATCTTTGTGAAAGGCTTTAAACACCATTAGATCAATTAGATGAATGTGTCATAAAATATAGTCTCCGTGTAGTGAATTAACTTTAACCAAATCAAATTATGCTCAGGTTGCCTAAAGCAACCAAGAGAGCCCCTATGAGTTCTTACTAAATTGATTCGAACATATTGATTGCTGTACAAAGGTCGGCCCGTTGATAATTTATTTATTTAAAATACAATCTATAGAGCAACCAGCGTAAAATAACGACCTGAGGCCCTAGCATACTCGATCGATAACGATCGATAGGATAACTATCGGTAACTTCTCATCGTTCCCTAGGACAACTGCACATCGCTAACGTACATCAACAATTGATGTCGAATATATTAAGGACACTTAGTCATTGTGAATTGTCACTTATTCGTTGGCGATCTGTAGTCATGCTAGGGAACGATGAGAAGTTACCGACAGTTATCTTATCGATCGTTATAGAGCGAGCGTGCTAGGGCCTCTGGTCAAGCAATCTCGGGGTGATTTTATCAATGAATATTTATATATCGGAAATATCAAACACAATCTTGAAATATTTATACATTTCTTATAAAGTTTTACAAAGCTGATTAGTTATAGTCAGTTTGTAAGAGTAGAAAGTTTCCTTTTAATTCTTAAAATCTCTTTACAAGAATAATATTATAGCTGCTAAACTATTTCTTGTTTTTATTAATTTTCTTTTCATAAAAAATATAATAAAAAAACGTTTCTGAAAAGTTATCCAAACTTGACAGCGATATGAATACCTTTCCTAGAATATTTTTATCACATTCTTTACCTAAAATATTATTTTCCACCAGTATCTCGTTTTCCTTAAATTTAATATTATAATACTTATTTGTAACAGTCACAAACTTTTCCCATCAGCTGAAAAAATTCAGGTGTCTCAAATAAAAGTTTTTTCACAAGTAACAAAAAATGGGCTTTTGCCTCTGGCGAGGCAGATTATCGGCGTACACAAACGTAATTTATGTACGTTCTGGTACTCCAACGCGCTTACCAAAATATATTATAAAAACTTACATGGCATACGAGTTTTTACATCAAGCATGACATTTCATTCCGTAGGATGTTAGCGGGGAGAAAGATAACGCAATTTGCCAGACTGTTTGTTAGCCGTTTCCACGATCAAAACGGTGTCATTTTTAAGTTCAAATATTTTTACGTGCAATGAAATAAATTGTCGTAAACATTAATCAACTCGAGTTCATTGCGCAAGCGTTTAATTTTCGGATACACGAATAGCCTAATGGTGGAAATTGTGTATTTACTCTATAGATTCTATAAACCTGGGCAACCAATTTAATGAACCGTATAGGGTAAAAGATACATTTGGTTAAATTATTTTTTTCAATATTTAAGACAAACTAATTTTGTTTCTAGAGACTGACCAGCAACCGTCAACTAAGGGGTTTTCGTTTTGAGTGAAAATTAGCCATTTTTAGAGGAGTCTACGTATATTAAAATATGAAATGCTTAGGCTTTCGATTTCTAACATGTTTGTAAAATGCAGAAGTGAAATAATCGTTTTATTTTTATTTTTAACTTTTTAACTTAAAGAGTTAAACCTCAAATTATAATATTTTAATTAATGAAGATAATATTGGCCCAGATTGCCAGAGGTACTGGGTTCGAGTCCCAGATGTATCCGTATCTTTTTCTGATTTTTCTGTTTTGGATTTTCGATTGACTTTCGCTTATATTATCTTTATTAATTAAAATATTAAATAATCGTTTTCGTTATCAATTAATAATTTATTTATTTATTTATTGACGCCCTATTGGGCTTTTACATATCGAATACAAATTTTATTTATAACATAAGTATAACATATATTTAAAAAGGATTACAAAGTATATAAATAAAGCATAAACACAATGTGATAAATTAATAAGAATATATCTAAAGCTAAATCCACATGGATGACTTCAGAATAAAAACAAACAAAAAAAAGATAAGAAAAGAAAGGAAAGAATAGGAACAAAAGAAAATCGAAATAAAATTAATAAATTCTATGATTAATAATCTATAATTAAAATAAAATGTTCTATGTTTGCACGTTCCGTAGTGGAAGATATCTCCGTATCACCCTGGTGTAGGACCACCATTCAGAATTTAAACGTTGCTTGAAATGGCTGTTTAGTGACTATATCTGAATAGCCAGGTACTTCCCCACCTTCCTATTCCCAATCTCCTTATCTTCCCCACTTACTTTTAGCCTCACAACATACCCCAATAGGAGATGCCATAGTCTCACTGGCTCCAGACGTGAGCAGTTGGGACTCTTGTGAGGTATTCACTATAAAAATAAAAATATTTTTTTGGAGGCGGGTATGGGTACCGCCGCCCGGGAACCATTTATTGCATAACCAACACCTCTACCATAAGTCACCCCAAGTTGTTCGATGTATTCGGTGACTTTGCAAGGGTGCCCGGGTTCATTAAGCGAAGTCTGTCCTGGTCTTGGCGGCGGATGCGTCTACCCACTAGCTGCATGGCAGGCTGTTTTTGGGAGACCATTTGACCTCTTCAGCTGGTCATCGCCTTGCATCGCAGCGGGAGAGATGGATTCATACGTCCGTCACTCTTGGATACACTGACACCTTGATTCTTATACACCACTCATTTCCCAGAAGGTCCTCTGCTTCCCTTCCTCAAAAAGACCTCCTATACAGCATATTCAAAGACGATAAAGGCCCTGAGGGAAATTATTTTCCTCATAGCCTATGTTTTATATCGTCAGTGTATCTCGACATTACTATATTGCTTTTCATGTCTATTGACTTTTGTGCGAAAATAATGTATTGAAAACAGAAATCCGTTGAATTTTTTTGAGAAAAATGTGAGAAATTTGCACTTTGCTGTCCGTCTAGACATGAATCGTCACAAATGAGATCAGACAGATTGAAAGCATATTTTGCAATAGTCACTATCACAAAATAATCACACATAAATATCACAAATCACAAAATAAATAGTTTTAAAAATCTGATGAAGCCGGATGAGTACGGTACTAGTAATTTTATAAAGTTCGATGAACACTTTTTTAATCCTCCGCTCCAATGCAGCTCATATTTCGTGAACATTTCTACTAGGAAATAAGGGAAAAAATGATTACGAGAAAGAATTTTCAAATCCATTGCGAGAAGCCTTACAAGATTTCCAGCACATTACTCAAATAGCCTGCAAATTACTCGCGATATTTCCTGGGAAATCGAATGGATTTTCTTTTGTAGGCGACGAATTGTTCCTTAGAATATTAATACAAGCAAACACTAAATTTTACTAGAATTAAATGATTTGTCGTGCCGTTGACCGGTACTGACCTGTAAAATTTTTCCCAGAAATAATCCTCCAGCATTTTTTTCAATTATTATTGTATATTGTATAACTAAGTCGACTACATTATGAACATTAGTCTTTCAGAGAAAAGACGGCTTTATTTAGTGTACAAAATATGTATAATTTTTACAACCATTCAACAGATAGTTTGATCGTTTTGAATGAACACTTTCACACAACAATTTTAAATACAACGTAACTAAAGCAGTAACTAAAACTTCCAACAACAATAAAAAAAGATATTAAGAGGCTAGACTTTGAACCACACGCGGAACACCCGCGTCTGTCATTCTGTCCCGCTCACAATAAGTTCACGCACACTTACAATACATGCGAATGCGAAATGTGCGAATGCGACAACGCTCAAATTTACCTACAGAAATCGCTCGAAAAGGGGTTTATGGAGAATACACTTTTCTACACCGAAACTTTCACGAAATTGAAATTTTAAAAAATACATATTTTTTAGAAAGAAGAAGCTACGTCGGTAGCTTTTTATAATTTTATAATTCTTTATGAGAGTTGAGTTAGCAGCACTTTTTCCTTAAATAATATTTTTTGATAAATTGTACATGTTTGACAGTGAATGTTTACGTTAATACGAAACGCATCGAAAATTCGAAAACATACCGACATAGTTTTCACCCTCTAAAAGGCATTATAAAAAAAATATATTCATTTTGTGCAATTTTCGATGTAGAAAAGTGTTTTTTCCCGGGCGTCCTTTTTGTATGGGCCGAAAAGCGAAGTCTATCATCTTAAAGTAAATTTTCTCACCACCTTTATTAACCAGTGACACAAACCTTATTTGGAACTCTCTAACTTTTGTATATTGTATAAAAAAACTTTAATTATTTGTGTCCAGTGTCTAGTCGGTTTTAAAAACTTTGTACGCTTCACTGAACTCACTGAACTGAGTTCGTATTCCAGAGAAAAAATACGTTTATTTTGATTGTTTAATAATAATAATAATAATAATAATGTTTTATTCCAGGATGTGAGGAGGATAGTGCAATCCCACACGTCCCATATAGTTATAAATACAGTTAAATTATAAAGTAGAAAAATTATAAGTAGTACAAAGTTATACATAGGTAATCAATTTCTGCGTTGTCTTGAGTGAGCTCGGGCCCAGCGCTCGCTCAGGAGTGGCGCTTGGTGCTGGAAGGCTGCGTTCACCACTGAGTTGTCAGAGGCCATTAGCCACTTCCTGGCTCCAGTGACCCGGTGTCTCATCAGGCCGGCGAATCCATTAAGTCCTAGTTCCGTAAACATTGTTGAAGCGCTGGTGTATCTCCTGTATCCAAATATAATTCTGCAGGCGTTATTATATTGGATCCGGAGTCGTTCCATTGAACTGATTTGGTATTGACACCATGTTTCACATATAAGCTCACATATAAGCTGGTACAAAATGTTTAATGTTGTCCTTCCTTAATGGAATAATAATAATTATTATTATTATTATGTAATGAGCAGGCAGTATTCTGCTGATGCGCTCATATCTAATGTCACAATGAGTTTGACAGTAATTGAGTTGTTTTAAGTTTAAACTAAGTTAATAGTGAAACACATATTATTGTCATGGTTTAGTAATTAATTATCATTAAATAAAGAAACATGTATTTTATTTCTTTTTACATACCGTATTTTAAATCCGAATTTTGATCGTAATGTATGCTCGCGCAAATTGTTATTGTTGCAATTTTATGTTTTGTCAACTATCGATTGTGCCTTCTGCCTTTACATCAATCAGTTGAGTTTAATCCGCCGCAATGAGCAGTTGCTCCACCGCTATCCGCATAAAAGTTGAGTTTAATCCGCCGCAATGAGCAGTTGCTCCACCGCTATCAGCATAAAAGTTGAGTTTGAATTCGCTACCGTTTAAAAATACCGCAATTGAATTACGCCGCGACTATCGCGCTAAACAGATACGATAATATCACCATTCCCTTTCCCAACCATGTCCAATTACTAACAAAACCTTCCGGTGTTAAAATCAGTGAATTGGTGGGTGCCCCGACGTCTATCGGTAAGTAAAAATTATACATAATTGTGCAACACATTACAGTCCGCTCAGGCCGTTTGTTCACTTATAGACATTATAGGTTGAACATTGGCCCAACGCCGCACCATTTGGTCCTTTTTGAGCCGGATCCATTTGGTCATTTGCGAGCCGGATCCATTTGGTATTTCAAGCCGCATTTTATTCGACTATGAACCAGCATTTAGCAATATTCATTCACATACATTTTATATGTATTTAATTATATGATTAAATAACTCGAAATTTAATTATATGATTAAATAACTTGTCCACTGTAATTTATCGGAACATAAAATTGTCTAGTGCACTTTTGATTCTTGTGCATTATTTTATAAACAATTAAAAACTTTTTGTTGGCGAATACTTGTAAAATTGGAAGACAAATTAAAAAGACAATTAGTTTTACTAAAAAGTAAAAGAGACATTATTCTAAAAAGAGTTCAAAATTTAGTTTCGCTTGCAAAAAAATTACCCATTACCTACGAATCATCGCGCTCGATTGAAGCTTTTATGACGGAGTCTGAAAGCATAGTAGAAATTAAAAATAAATTTGAATTAATTATTGATCAAATTAACGAGAATATTGTTACGTCAAACCCGAATTCTGAACCAGATTATTCAAGCTGGGAACAATTTGAAGATTTCTACACGCGCATAATACGCACACGAAACAATATAAAAGCAAATTTAGCTACGGAATCGAAAACGTCTACAAGTACGAGTGCTGTTAATAACAACAATTTTATTAAATTACCCGCGATAGAATTACCCACATTTGACGGGCGTATGGAAAATTGGCACCTATTTTATGAAACATTTAAAACAAATGTTCATTTAAATCCACAACTATCTGATTCGCAACGCGTACAATATTTAATTGGAAAATTAACTGGAACCGCAAAAAATGTTACATCAGGTTTAGTGCCAACTGGAGACACATACAAAATAATCTGGGATACTCTTGTAAATAAATATCAAGATAAAAGATCTCTTGCCACTTACTACCTGAATAACATATTTCATTCAAAAACCGTAGCGCACAACGCAAACAATTTAACAGTTTTTATAGAAAAATATTCAGCATCTATCGCCGCGCTAAAACAATTGGGAATTGAGGATCTTTCAGATTTTATACTACTGCAATGCGCCTTGCAAAAGCTAGAATCGCAAACCGCACAAGCATTTGAGCTCTCAGTTCGAGAAATTGAGATTCCAACCTGCAAGCAATTGGTGTCGTTTGTGCAAGATCAGGTCAAAATTCTGCAACGAACTTCCACTCGTGGACCTAACACTGCCAACATAAATACAACCAGTTCCGGTGGAACCGTACGCACAACTCAAACCCGCACACATCATACTAACACAAGTACGCAACTAAAATGCCCCTTTTGTCAAAATGAGAGCCATACGCAACTGTACACTTGTACACAATTTTTGAAATTATCACCAAAGGAAAGGTTTTCCTTCGCAAAGGAAAAATCTTTGTGTTTCAATTGCTTGAGCCCGCAACATACATCTACAAGATGTAAGTCAAAAGGCACTTGTCATAAATGTCATGGCAAACACCATACGTTTCTTCATTTTGAGAAACCTAGTCACGCAAACGCCTCCACATCCAGTGCAGAAACTCAACCTAATGAATCAGAACCGTCGGTATGCACCATGTCAGCAACCACGCGACAAGGGGCGACTACTGAAGTTCTTGCTACCGCCAAGGTTCACACTTTTGATCGTTACGGTGAAGAAAATACCGTTCGCTGTCTTTTAGACCCAGGCTCACAAAAGCATTGTATAACATCACAATGTTGTGAAAAATTAGGCCTGGCAGTCAGTCCAGGAGCGCGCTTCGCAGTCCAGGGTTTAGGTGGCAAAACGCAATCAATAAGAGGAAGTGTTTCTTTGACAATCCAATCTAGGATTGATCCCTACTTCAAATACTCCATAACCGCTCTAGTTTTAGATAAAATTACCGCTCATTTACCTACGTGTAAAGTGGACTTGACGTCATACAAATTCATAAATATTCCGCTGGCAGACGACACCTGGGCAATGCCAGGTCCAATCGATTTGCTAATTGGCGTCAGTCTATTCTCTCAACTGTTGCTACCAAATATGATTATCACCCCCGGTTTTCCAGTCGCGATTCAAACCACATTAGGGTATGTCTTCATGGGTGACGCTCCAGTAAATTCTCAATCAAACACAACTTTAACTTTCTGCGCTACGCACGAAATTGAGAATTTAATTAAAAAATTCTGGGAAATCGAAGATATCGGTTCGGAACCAGTTCACAGCCTTGAAGAAAAAGAAGCTGAGAACATTTTTCAAAGCACCACAACTCGCCTCGGGGACGGTTCTTATGAAGTGGCTCTGCCGTTCAAAAGCAACCCACGTAACTTAGGTGATTCATTGCAAGCTGCGCAAAATCGGTTTTATGCACTAGAGAGAAAATTTAAGCTTCTGCCAGAATTAAAACCACTCTACGATGAAGTGATCACAGAACATATTCACAAGGGTTATTTGTCCCAGGTGGAAGCTTTACCGTCAGAAAACGCGTACTACATTCCGCATCACGCAGTTAGGCGTGAAGATAAAATTACAACGAAAGTGAGAGTGGTTCTGGACGCAAGCGCAAAAACAAAAAATGGTTTATCTTTGAATGACATTTTACACACGGGACAAAGCCTACAGAATGATTTATTTTGCATCCTTCTGAATTTACGCCTTTTTCCTATCGCAATTTCCGCCGACGTTCGTCAAATGTATTTATGTATAAATGTTCGCGAAGAAGATCGTCGTTATCAACGAATTTTATATAGATTCGACCCGCAAAAGCCGCTTCAGGTTTACCAATACAATCGCGTAGCATTCGGTCTTAAGTGTAGTCCGTTTTTAGCCCTTCGAGCAATCAAACAGTTAACGTTAGATGAAGGCGCTCGCTTCCCTCTGGCAAGGGATATTATCAATCGTGATGTTTATGTAGACGACATCGCTAGCTCTGCTTTAAATGAGCAAGAAGCTATCCACGCGACTGAAGAGTTAATTGAGCTCTTTCAATCTGGAGGATTCCAACTCGCTAAGTGGGCATCCAATTCCAGCATGGTTTTAGAAAACGTTCCATTGAAACTTCGCTTGTCGCAAACTGTAACTTTAAGTTGGATTCATTCATCACCTCACCGCTGGCAAACCTTTGTTGCCAATCGTGTCGCAAAAATACACGAACATTTGGACAGTAGTCATTTTTATCATATCGCAGGTGTTGATAACCCTAGTGACTGTCTGTCAAGAGGTATGCTACCATCACAATTGATGGCAAATGAAATTTGGTGGAATGGTCCAAAATGGCTTTGCCAGCCGCATTCCGACTGGCCTATTGCGCCATTTAAGCACGCAAATTCAGAACAGTTACCAGAAATGAAACCCAATCAGTATGAACAGCCAATAACTTTTGGCTTGTGCTCTCGCATAGCTGATCCACCCGAAATAAAACCTAAAACCGGTAACTGCCTCAAGACCATCGTATCACCTTTATCATGCATACTGGCTTCTCGCATTCATTCTTGGCCAAAATTGATTCGCATTGTCATTTGCGTTTTTCGCTTCAAACGCAAACGCAAACGCAATCGCAAACACAAACGCAATCGCAATCGCAAACGCAATCGCAATCTCAATCGCAATCGCAATCGCAAACTCAAACGTAACCGCAACTACAAACGCAACCGCAAGCGCAATCGCAAGTGCAACTGCAAATACTACCGCAAACGCAAACACTTGCGCATTTTAACACTTACGCCGTTAAAATCTTTACCCGCTGCTGATTTGTCAGACGCGCCGGTAAATTTGCTTCAACGAAAGCATCTTGTCGATCATCTCGTCCAGACTTTCTGGAACCGATGGCGAATGGAGTATCTGAAAATGTTGCAATCGCGTCAGAAATGGAATACCAATGCAAATCCTATAACGAAAGGCACAGTGGTAATAATTAAGAGTGACAATATCGCACCACTTCAATGGCCTATTGGCGTAGTGGTAAACGTCCACCCTGGCGCAGATGGGGTGATCCGCGTTGCGGACGTTAAGACTAACTCCGGAACGTATCGCAGGGCAATCGTTAAACTCTGTCCCCTGCCTTCACAATAATTTTAACGTTATCTTAGATTTAGTAAGTTAGTTTAGATCTACCACAGGTTCAGTATTGTTCATTGACTCCTTTCATATTGTGTTTCTTTTGTTGTATTAATTACTTTGACCACTTGGTCAAGGCGGGGGGGGCATGCTCGCGCAAATTGTTATTGTTGCAATTTTATGTTTTGTCAACTATCGATTGTGCCTTCTGCCTTTACATCAATCAGTTGAGTTTAATCCGCCGCAATGAGCAGTTGCTCCACCGCTATCCGCATAAAAGTTGAGTTTAATCCGCCGCAATGAGCAGTTGCTCCACCGCTATCCGCATAAAAGTTGAGTTTGAATTCGCTACCGTTTAAAAATACCGCAATTGAATTACGCCGCGACTATCGCGCTAAACAGATACGATAATATCACCATTCCCTTTCCCAACCATGTCCAATTACTAACAAAACCTTCCGGTGTTAAAATCAGTGAATTGGTAGGTGCCCCGACGTCTATCGGTAAGTAAAAATTATACATAATAGTGCAACACATTACAGTCCGCTCAGGCCGTTTGTTCACTTATAGACATTATAGGTTGAACATTGGCCCAACGCCGCACCAATGTATTTCACATTAGATAACTTCGTCCATTATAGTAAGCGACGCAGTAATTACTTTAATAGCTAATGAAGAATTTAATAGCTAAGTAATAGTTTTAATAAATCAAGTCATTACAGACAATTGGTTTGTTACGATGAAAACAAAAAGTGAATATTATTAATACAGAAATTTTTACATAACCAAAATCGCAATAAACAGCGACAAAGTGGTGGATTGTTCCAATATAATGCAATATTAACTGTAATGCCTTATGCCTTTCCCCGGATGTCGCCATAAGTTACACATTTCCATTGTAAAAAATGAATAAACATTATTTATTTATAATATTCATAGAACAGAATTCCGATTTGACGATATCAAAAAAGGAACAATTAAAAATGTTAGTTTTTCTATCTCCGATATTGAGTACAAAGTTATTATTTTTTCTGACAACGATCTTTAACTAACCGTAAAAAAGTGACTAATTTGATTTCAAGGGTTCTGATTCTGGATTCTTTTGTTCCCAATTAAAACTCGCCTAAATTCGGGTCGACTTTTCTGCCTTTTGGGCTCGGGTACGAATTACCATAAAGGAACGTGACAATAATTTATCAGTGTTGGCGGTTTTTGGACCCAGAACGTAATTAGCAGAATAAAAAAACAACAAAAGAAAATTAGGGATTCCTACGTTTGCATTGTGTGTACGCTGCTTTGTTTTGTCAAATATTCGCTACATTCAGAAATAAAGAACGGATTTATAGCGTTAATTAAAATGCGAATTCTTTACCTGTTAAATAATTCCAATAGATTCCATAGATTCAACGTCTGAAGTTCGAAAAGTAGAGTGGCCAATTCAACTAATAAGGTAATTCGTAAGGCGCTCCGCTGACGAGGCAACTGAAAACCAACTAAAACCGGCTGTTTTCTCTGCCTTGATTGGTCAAAAAGCTTGTTTAACCATAGACGAAGAACAATCAGTTGACAGCTGGCAACTAGCAACGGCCGCCCAGGGCAATCAGCGGTGCAAGTCGCAAGTCACCGCTTGCGTTACCATTGACAACGGGTGTTTGAGTGATTGTGTAGTGTGCGGGCCATCACATTGTCATACAAAGACAGTTGGCAGTTGAGAGTTTTCAGTTGCTTCAGTGGGTGGAGGCTTAATCTTCACCGTAATAAAGAAATGATAAATACACTTGTTTAATGTTTTCACTGTTCTCATTGTTTATTTTTATTTTGTTATTATTTAAATTATTGTACCTAAATACATCGACTAAATATCGGTGAGTACTTCCATTGTTTATATGTTTATGCATCTTTAGATAATTAATTGAACTTAATTTGTTTGTCATAATATGTTTACCGTAAGATATCGTAGTACGTAGGGCCAGCTGTTTCACAGAATTTGAACATCTCATAAATATTCAAATTATATTTAAGTCCTTTTTTTATTTCAGTTCTTAAAATCTACTGGCTCAAAGTGAAAAATGAACAGAACGTGAATAAAACTTTTTGAATATTTAACTTCGAAATTTGATTCTTCTTCTTCTTATGGTGGGGTGTCCGACGGGAACGTCTACGTCTGCGAGCCAGTCTAAGGCCTCAGGCGTCGCCCTGTGGACCTCATCAATCCCGCCGGAGAATGAATGGAGCGGGCATACGTTGACCACATGTTCGATAGTCTGCACCACACCGTATTCACACATTGCCGACTCTTTAAGACCCCATCTGTGGTTCATATGGGCACAATGGCTATCCCATTTGTTTGCGAGGTCCGGACCGGAGTGTGCGAGGCAATGAGAACCAGGCTGTCTCTCTGTGTAGTCTTGTGCGAGATGGGCATTTTCCACGATGGCCGATTACCACTTAAGTTTTCACCTATCTTCTGGGGTGAGAGGTGATCGGAGGAGTCTCTCTCTAGAAGGGTTTTTGGGACTTTAAGCGGCATGCCGGGTGAAGTACGACATATTCCTGGAAAGGCATTGCGTTTTTTGCAGCGCCTCCTTGTATTCCCTCAGTATTGCAATATTTTGCCCGATGTTAGGCAGGTATGTTTGCAAGTACGTTGAGCCAAATGAGTGGAGTAGATTTTAAAGTTCCGCTGATGGTTCACATTGTGGCATTAAGCTGAACATCCACCATGGAAGTGTGGGTGCTTCTAACCCATACCGGAGCACAGTATTCAGCTGTTAAGAAAGCCAGGGCAATATATGCCGTTCTGAGCATGTTGGCGTCACATCCTCAGCTAGTTCCAGCTAGCTTACTGACTAGTCTTTTCCTGTTTTTTTTTGCCCGCTGTTTTTATGTGTTGCAGGAGGTTCAGGCTCCTGTCGAAAGTATCTCCAATATAGCGGGATGGGCGTCACGGCAAATATTTTTTTTCATAAAACTGAACACAGAGTTTGGCGTTTGCCTGTGAATTGCTAAGATGGAAAGCTGTCACAACTGTTTTCGACCCATTTGGCTTTAGTCGCCAATCGAGGAAATATTCTTTCATAGCTTTAAGGTCAGAATTTAAGATCTCTTAAGCCGCTTTAAGGGCTTTGGTTTGGGCTGCAAAATTATGTGAAACTTGTCCTTTAAATAACTGTTTGATCCCGAAACATAATAGAATAAAAAAAATAATGTAAGTTCCAACTAGGTAAATACTCAATTTCAGCTTTTGCGAAATCAAGTTCTTGGTTCTTTGATCCTCGAATATTTATTTTATTGATAATATCACAATCAGTTGCCCCTCAATAAAAAAATACTTCAAATGATATTATTTTTATTGGGAATAATATCAAGACTGGCTTTTTTAATCGGTTTCAAGTATAATCATCTGAAAAGAAAATAAAACAAATAGGTTGTACTTTTTTTGGTGAAAATCTAAAAAACCTCTTAAAAATATATACTTAAGAGAATTACTATTTTTCCAATTTTTTCGTATAAACATAATTTATCGCTATCAGGATTGATTCATGTAGTTATTACTGAACGATTTTTTTTATTTTGCCATTGGAAAAACCGTAAACCTTCCATTCGTTTTGCAAAATAAATTGCCAAACGGATAGCTTTTTAGATTTTAATTGAACGCATTTATTTTACTGAAGTTCTCCAAGGATTTATTGCCAGTACAAAAAAGCTGAAATTGCTTTCCATCTTCGATTCAACCATTTAATAAAAATACAAAATTGAATTCGTAATAAAAAAATAACCCTTCGAATTGCGAAAGCTAAAAGTCAATACTTACCTTTACTCAAGAATTCAACATTGCTTTTTATTAATTTTTTTTTTTTTTTTAAATCCCTTGAAAATTACGAAACAAAGAATAAGTCGTCTTTGTCTGATTTTATTCTCCATAAAATATAAGGATTCACATTGAAATGACGTTGTCAGTTGAAAATATGATCTTGAAATTTCACAGACCAAAATCAATGCGATTTCCGGAACTGAGTTCCCAAAAAAACATTTTAGATTTAAAAAACTCATAATTGAGGTTAATTTGACACTGAATCGTTTTATTTCATTTCAGAATTTGGTTCTAATTGTAAGTTATCTCGACAAATATTGTAAAAAGTATATACGTAAGCAATATATTTTTTACTACAAAACTTTTTTATTTTCATTGTAAAATTTTACTTTTTTTCCACCTTTTCTTCTCGCAATTTTGTTCCAGTTATTAATTCTTGTAGCACCTGCTTTACGTGTTAACTTCTGAATTATTAACATATGCTGCCTGGAATTATTTCATCTTTAGAGTCCATATCCTAAACTTTGTTTCAGAGGTACACAATCCAGCCGGGGTTCCAATGCTCGTATAGTTTCAGTAAGGCGAAGATTTATCAAGAGTTTTGGAGGCAGATGTTTTGCTCCAGGGTTGAACAACTGCTGTTCTTCTGGAACTTTCGAAGTTCGACTTGAATCCGATTTTTTTTAATGTTTTAGCTTTGGATGTTCAAATGATTAATCTATTAATGTCCTGATCGTTGTGTAAGTTAAACCGTTTTTTTACCAACATCACATTGAAGATGTATAATAGGATATTGCCTTTACTATACACAACATTTAAAAAAAAATATTTGTAACTAGATTGAATGCAGTTGGCAATACTTTTGCAGAAATATTAGATGTGTTCAACTGCACAGATTTTGTTATAAGAAGGCTATAATAATATGCCTCATAAATAAATATTTATATTCGCTTTTGTTATTGTTTTGCATGTGTACTATTTAAAATTTTCTTTAATGCCGTTCAATTCAATTATTGTTTTATTGTTTATTGTTTCTTCTTCACATTTTAGGTATAACAGTTTACAATACAATTTTTAACCTCACTAGGACAAGCCTGTGTTGAGGTTAACAATTTTTTTACTTAAAGTAACAAAATAACACAAAAGGAAAAACAAAAATAATACTTCAAAAAACACAAAATAATATAGGTAAAATAATATTATATTATTATATAATATTATACATCACTTGTTTGTAAAAGCCATATGGGCAATGATGTAAATAAATAAATATGTATTATGATATCGCCCAAGGGTTTCACCTGCTTGGATACTAATAAATAGGATAGCTGATAAAAGCCCGGCTGCTAAAATGTGTTAACTAAACAAAACTAAAGCCATTTCAAGCAACGATTCAAATCTGAACGAAACTTTGTCAAGTGGGAAAGATTCAACACCTTATTTTAAAGAAATGTACCCTATCTATATACCGGAATTGAACAATAATCTGAAAATAGTAGCTTTTTCGTATGTATATACTTTCGGATTTTGACAAAAGCATATAGCCTATTTTGGTGTATCCATAGCATTTAAAAGGCAAAGTTGTATATTATTGAACTATCTGTAACTAAATCGATAGAATATGTACACTGTACACTTTCGATGTCATTAGTCGGAATTTTATTTCACTTTCAATTTAATTGTGTGTAGGTACTTAAAAAATCGTAGAATTCACACCTAGTTTTATCTGGTAAAGCACTTTCGATTATTGGACTAGTCTTGAACTTAGGAATTCAAATTTCAAACATTTTTGTTTAAGTCACCACATAAAAAAAATGGAAAAATAGTTCATAACCTTTCTATTTAATGTTGGATAGAAAATCTACTTTTGATAAAGAGTCTTTAATTTGTTTGGCAACTTGAATTGTGAGGACGATTTTTCAATCTCGTTTCAACTTATGAATGGGTCGGCCCACTTATTGGGCTAGCAGCCAATTGTCGTTAAGCCACGGAGATGAATATACAATGGAGAAAGCAGATGTAGATAAAGGTAGGTAGATAAACTTTTCACAGATAAGGACGGTGCAATAAGATATTTTAAAGACCATTGACAATTCAATGGGCCAGCACAGGGTCGTAACTAAATTTGTATCATTTTCTGACATTTTCAACATCAATTACAGCAGTTTAGCTACTATCTTTTGACACCAGATTCCAACCTATCCTCAAAATGGTAGGAAAGTATGGTACCCCGGAAACCATTTATTGGATAACCAAAACCTCTGACGTAGGTTACCCCAAGTAGTTCGCTACGTTTGGTGACTTAGCAGGGGTGCCCGGGTTCATGGGGTGAGATTTGTCCGGGACTTGGTGGCGGATGCGTCTGACAACCAATTGCGTGGCGGTCTAGATCGGGAGAGACTGGTTGAGGGAGTCCTTTTGACTTCTCCAGCAGGACTCTCTCGGAACATCACCTTGCACTGTAGTGGGGGGGATGGAATTACTGGACACACTGACCTTTAGATTCATCCCCACCCCTCATACCTTTTTCTTTCCCAGAACATCTTCTCTTTATCTTAAAAAGAACCCTCCATACAGCATCCTAAAGATGTCGTAGACCTTAAGGGGAATTATTTTCTTCAGGGCCTCCTGTGTAAAGCGATTGTAAAAAAAAAACTTTTTTTTCTTCCCAGAACTTCCTCTCCTTCTTTTCCCCAAAAAGACCTAATTACAGCTTTCCCAAAGATAACGCAAGCCCCGAGGAAATTTTTTTTTATAAGGGCTTTTCATGTGGGGAGCTAACTTATATTAAAATAAGGTTTTTTTAGGTTTTTCTCACAATAAACTAAGGTAAATTTTAAAATTTTCACTAAGCGATGTCCATATTTTATTGGTCTTGAATTAAACGAAGGAATGCCGCTCGTCGTCCAAGAAATTGTTTTCCTTTTTAACTTGTGCGAATTTAATGCGCAAAATATTATGTCTCCGTATTGAATGATTCTTTATTTAGGTTTTGAAACAAATATTTGTATTGCTGTAGGTATCGGTATCCCGGATATGCGTTGATTAGATATTAAGTATATGAAATGTATTTAATAAATCTTATGTTTACAGCAGAAAGTTATGATTTTATTTATTTATTTATATTAATATACACATTATACACCTATACGGGCAATTTAAAAACATGTGATACACAATAAGATTTTTGTGGAACAGTAATATTTTTTTTATTATTTTTTTTTACATTAGCTCCACCCAGGAAGCTCTGAGTAAAATAATTTTCCTCAGGGCCTATTTCATCTTTGGGGATGCTGTGTGGAGGGTGTTTTTAAGGAAAGGAAGTTCTGGGAAGGAAAATGGTATAGGGGTTGGGTAGGAATCTGGGGTTCAGTGTGTCCAGATCGTACGCCGCCAAGACCTAGACAAACCTCACCCCATAAACCCGGGAACCCCTGCTAAGTCACCAAACGTAGCGAACCACTTGGGGTGACCTATGGCAGAGCTGTTGGTTATCCAATAAATGGTTCCAGGGGCGGCGGTACCCATTCCCGCCTCCCAAATGAAAATTATGTAGAATCCTTGCAAAAGAAGATTAGAGTATAGTGAAATAAGTATAATGATAACATTGATTTATTGAGGTACATTATTGTAGCCTGTTTGTAACTATCACATCTACAAAAAATTCTTTAAAGGGTAAAATCTCCTGCGATTCAACCGTGTGAATTCTAAACAACACTATTTTTATTGTCACACTACTGCAACTTTTTACTTCAATATATAGAATTCACAAGAATCAGAGAGAAAAAGGGTTAATATTCATCAAAAGTTTCAATTAAATTATAATCATATAATAATCAACAAAACATAACAAAAACCTGTTGAACTTACCTTGTAAACAAAAATAAACGGGTGACGTCTGACGTTTGAGTTTGCTTTTTCTTTGACGTTTTGTTATTCGTTGCTAGACTTTGGACTCAGGTTGCTATACCTACGACGTCAATATAATGAAATACAAATCGAACGTCATTTCCGTAAATGTTACTTCCGTCCATAAAAGATTTGAGTTACCCGTCGTAACGCCCCTAAAGTTGTCTTACTTAAAAATATAATTGTTTTAGTTGTCGAAAATAGGCGTACTCGTCGTAAATTTACCCCTTCTTTCGTTCGTAGGTAGCCACCGTAATTCGCAGAGGCCGGAAAGCGCATTGCCAATCAGTCATTAGGTTACAGTTGGTCAAACAGATTTCGCATTTAGCGATCCAGTAGCGGCAGATTACCACAAGAGTCCAGTGTAGGATGTTGCAGGCCCGGTATATCAATTGATTTTAAGCTCGGCTTAGTTGGATTGTTAAGCTTAGCACGATTTGGAATATAATCCGTATATTTTTATTTATTTATTAATTATATTTTATTTGTTTGAACATTAAAGTTAACACTCAAATTGCTAATTAATTATTACATTACATATTGCATACTATATTTCTTCCAAGTTGATGGAGCTTCTACAATATATCTTGAACCTTTCAACTTGTGCGGACTTTAAACCTTCTGGTAGCGTGTTACAAAATATATCACCAGTATTATTAGGATTATCTATGATTTTAAAATAGGGTCGTGTTTCTTTTTCTTTGAAAAACCATACTACTGTCTACAATGATTGCTATATCTATGCTTTCTACTGTCACTGGGAGATCGCGATTTTTGAAAATATTAACGACGGCAGTTTGTATCATAAAACTCAAATATTTTTAGGCGGGTTGTTTTTTGACAAAGTTCCCATCTTCAATCAGCATGGGGAAGCCCGCGAGGATTTCAATTTTACATAGAATTTGTGTGCCGGAGTGGTGCAATATTCACGAAATTAACCGCTTTAAAAACAAACTGTCCTGATGTTGAAATTTTAAAAGATCTTATCAGATTTTTGAGATTGATTAGTAAATAATAATATCGACTTTCCTCATCGCTAGATGTCTATAATAGTCCGTACCTATAAAATTAGGCAATTTACGTAAATTTCTGTGATGTGGAAGTAATCATTATTTACATATGATGTGTGACTACTAGCGCCCGGTTCGCGCCAGCATTTAAAAAAGGAACTATTCTCCGGCTTATCGGGGTTCGAGCTGCAGATTTATCCGCTTAAATTTGAACGAGGATACATAGCGAGGAAAAGTACTTGCTTGTGTACTGGTTCATAACATTTACGACAAAGGATCGGTTACACAAATTGTTAATTTAGTGTAAAATATATTTATATTTGGTATTTAAAAAATAATAATTTGGCGTTAACCAAATTACAGTTCATCATACCACTCGGTGCATGGGTATTTGGTAAATTCGCTCGTGTTATTGTAGTTTAATATTGTTAATATGCTAATAGGGAAATGTGTTTGCAGCATATCAAACCGCAGTAATACTCGAATCATAATTATGTTGACAAAATCATTGAACTTTGCCGATGCATTGCAGTTGCCGTTGAGCATGGGAAATTATTGTGCTTGGTAATAACAATAATATTATTCATTAGTTGCGCTGAAGTTTATATTAAATGCATCGAGCCTGGTTAGTGGTTTGACTGACAGCGTGAGATGCACAAATATATTTATTGAGTATAAAGTATTACACAAAATGAACATCATAGATTTAAAAAACAAACTTATTTTTAATATTTATAATACATTAATTTTTATTACTTAATTTTTGTCAGTGGTGCGCTGTCGATTCATCTTATTAACACTAAAACTCGGATGTTCGGAAAATTTCAATTATACTTCGGTTTTCTAGTTTGCTCGTCTTGTTTATTATCGTACTTAACGTCCGTTCTAAAGGATGCTCTGCGATAAACTGAAGCGGAGAACCGCTCACTGAGGGTGCCAGTCTCTAGTTCGGATATGATCGGCTATCTTCGAAACCGTTCGTGTTAGACCCAAAAGTCCAACAGTTGCTTCTATCCTGTAGTTACTACCAATAATACTAAATTACCTAATAGTACACAACTGCTCACCCTGTACAAATCGCAGGTGCACCCCACAGTTAAATTTGGCAGCCACCTCTGGTCTTGAGCCCCACAATACTTAAAAAAAACCCTCCACTCTGTGCTGAAACGGGCGATCCGTTTGATAGATTCTCCCGTCTTAACAAACGGGTTGCAATCTTTAGAGCACAGGCGTCGGGTGGGAATGCTGTCCTTGTTCTACCGGTATTTCAATGGGAGATGCTCTGAGGAACTAGCATCATTGATCCCCTCGGCACCGGTGCATAGTCGGGAAACACACCAAACGCGCGCCCAACATATGTACACGTTTGACAATTGTCACATGAGAACGGGTCGTTTCTAAGACTCAGGTCTCTTCAAGGCCCATGTTCACTCCTTCCTCTTCTCAAATAGACCCTCCACATAGCATCTTCACAGATGGCATAGGCCCTGAGGGAGATTTTTTTCCTTAGGGCCTCCTGTGTGGAGTTAATCTAAAAAAAAGGACATATATTGAGCACCTTAAAAGAACACATAACTACATATACTAACGACATCTATTGAGATACATTGAAATTACAAACATATTTATCGCAATCGAACGGTACGATCTAGTTGCGCCTTCATTTTATCTAATTCAGAATGAGTGCTACCAAAATAGAATGTACTGTCATCTACACCGAGTCTATTTGCCGAGTTGCAGCTCGTTGGGATCTCAGGTAGTGTGTTAATTTCCTCTTCCGAGATTTGAATTAATTCATTCATTCATTCATGGAAACCAAATCGAAATCAAAATATATGTACGATAAATAATAAGTTCAAGTTGAACTAGAACTATCAAAAATTAAAGAAATCCTGAATAAGAAACTTAAGCTCATTATAATTAATACATTTTTATACTAAACCAATAATAAAATCAGAAATAATATCAGAGAATCACTTTTTTTAAAGTTTTTTATGAATGTCAAAAGATGCAATCAAATTATTCGATTGCTGTAACCCATTTTAGTTTTTTTTAGTAATAATATCTTTCCTTTGCACACGCAGAGGCTTAAGATGATACCCGGTGGTGGAGAAATTTGAAAAATAGATTTTACTAAATTGTTGCTGTCACTGTCGCTCGCACTCCACCGGATATTGAGCGAAAGGGACAATGCACCTCGGGCTACTAATACCTAACTAAAATCGAGGTTTTGTATTCCCCACTTTTCTCCTCCAAAAGTGGACTGATTTTCATTTTTTTTACCAACTACATAAAGAAAAAAACTATACTATGTCTGTACGTTTAGCTTTTTTTAAAACAACATTGTCTAGTTTGTATACTAAACGACTTTTCACGGCGTTTAAACCAGTCAATTTTATTGATTTTTGGAAGGTCATAACTTCTATAAAAAGTAACTTATCAAAAAAAAACAAAAAAGCTAGTAGTTGATATCTATTTTATTTAAGAACAATATTTTCTCTAGGGTTAAAATCCAGAGAAATAAATAGGGAATACGTTTGTATGGAAAAATCACCGCCGGGTATCTCCTTAATATGTACATAAATAAATCAAATAAAACGATGTTGTGTTAGATTTTCATTTTGTGATCGGAAAATCGAGAGGTCTATTACGCTCATGAATAAATAAAGCATTGGAAGTTGATTACATTTCCATGGAACCTATTATCCGTCCGTATCTCTAGTCGAACGTAGTCTAAATCCACTCACCACTCACCGTGGTAGAAGTTCGGTGGAGCGAAAGCTCCAATCAACTACGCATTAGGAATCTCTAGACAAAAGCTCTCTAATTTTTACGATCTCCTCCATCACAGGGTGAGTTGCTCCGTCAATTGATTGGATGAGCAAAGTGAGGGTTTTAACCACTTTTGAATATATTTTTATATCTACGAATTAACAAAACAGAAACCGACCTTTTAATGACATAAACAATTACTTTAATATATTAATACCGTTTATGTACACATTTTTTTTACATTAACTTAAACCCTGGAGGCCCTAAGGAAAATAATTTTCCTCAAGGTCTAGTCATCTTTGAAGATGCTGGAGGAGGGTTTTTTCAGGAGTGGAAGGAAGAGATCTATGTTGTCGGAGGGAGGAAACACAGAGTGCGGCAAATGGTTCCACAGCCGAGCTGTTGATCTTAAGAACGAGTCGTAAAAACGAGTGAAGAAGAGTGAGTGGAGTGGAGTGAAACAAAATATACAGGGTATCAAGGGACGCCGGGCGTGGTCGAAGGGTAAAGCTTTCCACTCCCAATCCAAAGGTCGCGAGTTCGAAACCAATTTGTGTTATTTCACAATTATGGGGCCAACAGACCTAGCTATAAAAGTTCAAGCGTTATTTCGTTTGGCGTATTTCGGCATATCGCTTGCCGTACATTCTCAATGGGAATGTATGACGAGCGATATGCTGAAGTGGGCCAAGCCAAATAACGCTTGAGCTTTTATAGCTAGGTCTGTTGGCCCCATTAATTAATTAAAAAATAATATATAGTATATTTGCGGCACGTTCCAGAGTTGAAGATACTCTCAGCATCGTTGTTGTAGTTGTTGTTGTAACACCACCATTCTTGAAATTGCTTTAGCCGTGCTTGGTGACCAGATCCGAATAGCCAGGTTCTTCACCGCCTTCCTCATCCCCATCTCCTTACCCTCCCTACTAAGTTCAGCCTCAAACATACCCCAATTGGGGATTTCATAGTCTCACTGGCACCAGATAATACCAGTTGGACTCTTGTGGGGTATTTATATTGAAAAAAATATTGGATTACTTCAACCAGTCATTTCTGGCATTATGAAGAAAACGTTGAAAAAAAATTAGAACGTAAAAAAACGTAACCGAAGATCAAAGTTTATTAGCATTTTTTACTCCAAATAATGTCAGGAATCAGTGGTCAAAGTAAGTAAAGAACCAAAGTCCCTTAACACCCTGTATTAGAATAAAGGAATAGCATCAAATTAAAATATGACATGGTAACAGAGAGAAAGAGACAGACATTGTACCCATAATGGGTGAGCATACCATATTGAAAGAGACAAAACGTGATTTAGGGGATAATAGGAATCTTTTTTATTTATCAAAAGCAGTTTACAAGAGTCTCGACTGATCCTAACTATCTTGAGGCAATGGGACTATGGTATCCCCAATCGGAGTATGTTTGTGAAGCTGATAGAAGTGGGAAAGTAAAGGATGAGAAAGAATAATGTTGGGAAGTAGCTACCTGAATATTCAGATCTGGTCACCAAAGAACGTTGAAGAAAATTACACTAATAATCTAAATTAAAATATGAAAATGAACAAGACACAGAAAAATAATAAAAGATAACGGTCGCAACTGGGATTCGAACCCAGATCTCTTCAAAACAAGTAAATTACAGTGTTGCCAGATGAAAACCATTTTTTTTTTGGTAAGAATTTGTACAAAATGTACAGACTTTACACAACGTGCAACAGAAACACCGTTTAACGGTTGTTTGAATTGGTAGACGCACGTCCCGGTAAGACGAGAGCTCTGGGTTTGCGTCCCAGTTGCGACCGTTATCTTTTTTTATTTTATGTGTCTTGTTCATATTCATATTTGAATTTAGATTATTAGTTTTATCTTCTTCTTCGATGATATGTTGCATTGATGGGAATAACCTTCAAAAGTTAAAAAGAGAGTTTTTCTTATAAAGAATTGAAGGTTAAAGTAATTTTAAGCAACGTTTTGAATATAAATGGCGTCCTTTCACCAGGGAGATAGTGAGAGTATGTATCTACCAGTCTATAACCTAAACATATGTAAGATATTATTTCATAAACTGCAAACTTGGCACACACTCTTGCTACATACACTTTCTCAAACATATTCTACTTATATTTTGAGCGTTGAAATAACTTGACATTTGGTTTACTTAATCGTATCGAGTCTTCCTGGGACTTTATCGATCCTAAAATCCATTTGCATGTCATGTGTATGTATACTCCCGACATAATTTAGTTCTAGCATTCGATGTATGTAAACCTTATAAAACCTCTTTCTGATACTTTAAATTTTTACATTGTTCCTTCATGGTTTCAAAATAATTTCACCAGTTATCTCAACCCACTCAAGAATTCTTGTAAATCAACATTTTGAGGTTTGTTCGGATCTTTGAGGCGGATGCGTCTGCCCAGCTACTGCGAGACAGGATCGGGAGATATTAGTTGAGGGAGACCTTTTGACCTTTCCAGCAGGACTGTCTCGGAACATCACCATGGAAGGGATAGATTCATACGTCCGTCACTCTTGGATGTATAGATCTCAGATTCCTACCCACCCCTCTTACCTTTTTACTTCTCAGAACTTCCTCTCCTTACTTTCCTAAAAATAACCTTTATACAGTATCCCCAAAGATGGAGGGAATTATTTTCATGGGGGCCTCCTATGTGGAGCTACACAAAGTAAAAAGAAACTCTTCATTTCTGGACATTAAAGACACTAATAACAATTGATATGTAAAAAAAAGACAAGCACAAATACAAAATGTTCTATTAATTTTATTTGGAATCTACCTACTCCTTCAGTCAGTCATTATTTAAAAATCACGTTTTATTGACACGCTAAGTTTTATCGAATATCAAACAATAAAATAAATCAAGCCATTAATCAAAGAAGGCATGGAAATTTCTCAGCGCGCCTCCCCCTGAGATATCCCTTTGGTCGCATTAGTCCTTTCCCCAATGGCACAATCGGGCGGAATCTCTCCGCACCGTGTCTCCGGTATTATTGATGACTACTCATGACCCAGTGACTCTTGGCAGGGTTGCCAACTGAACTATGTAATTGTATAAACTATAATATAATACCGACTGTCTAGGGATGGACTGGTATTCAAACCGGTTTCAGAAAAATATGAAATTCGTACAACGTAAGCATGCTTATTTTTTTTAATCTATGCACTTTTATCCTTCAATTAAGGTACAAGAATTTATTTTTACCTTACTAACCACAGATTATAACAATAATATATGTTTTACTTCATTCAATTTTATTAATTCTACTGCAATTGGTGTTGCTGCAATCTCACTAGGAATTCCTGTGTTGAGAGCAGACTCAGTTTATAACAATATCAATACGTTTAAAATAAAAGACAACCATCTTCATACCATTGAAAATGAATACCATAACTTGGTTTTGATAATTTCTTTGATGTTAGAATCTGTCTAGACTAACGATCCAAGACTTGGTGTCTAATTTATATTTTTAATAATTTTTCTTCTGTCTAATGCACGCTTAACTCATTTCATTTCGGCGATTCTTTTGAATTTGCAGAAGAAAATAATACAGTTTGATTAACCGTAGTAAAATATACGCGCATTTTACATTATAGATGGTTTCGCCTATTATATTAGTAAATTATAATTGCTGATTAAATTTTAATTTATTGTTAAAGTACATGTGCATTGTAAGTAGCGCCACGTGTCTTGATTATAAATCATATAATTTTCTTTACTTCTTAATGTTTCTTTTTTTTCGGAGTTGAGAAAACATCGTGATCTGAGAATAATTATTTAGAAATTGTATGTAATTCATACATTTTCTCTACTGGCATTACTAACAGCGGTCGCTCAGATCAAACCGTGACTAGTGAATTATTCTAGTTTCAACGTTCAAGGCAGTTGCCTATTTTCCCCTCCGGTTGTTACGCTTTTAATTAATTGTTAAAATACGTATTCCTGTAAATATATTTGACTTATATATATACTCAAGTGATTTCATTGATAAATAACCAACACACGCAGCCTAGTTTACAGGCATGGTAAAGTCTAAAATCCCATCCAGGATTAATCATTACAAAGCAAGTGTACACACACACTCTACCAAAATATGTGTTCATCTTACATGATGTCCATTTATTTCTACTCACATGTAAGATAATTCCACCATTACTAGCGGTCTGTTTAAGAAAATGGGATACCACGTCCTGAGGGAGGATGATAATTTATTACTGGTCGGACTTGGAAAAGATAGGGACATTTACATGGCCAAGGTTAATGAATTCATTTATTTTTAAATGAATGAAAAAAAATAAAATCATCAAATTTTATGAGAAGCACAACCATTGAATAATAATGATACTGTTGTAATAAAATAAATTTAAAAAATTGGCTCAAGTCAAAAAAAAAGAAGACTGGAAAATAAGAAATACCTTAACGCATTTGCATGAATCAAAAACACAGCCCAACTAACAGAAGCAACTCACTTTGGTTACTTTTATATTAGAAGTTCAAATCACTAAAGAATAATCTAAAACAAAAATAATTATAATATCACAGACGGTGTAACAACACGTACCCGATGGATTGCAGCTAGCGATTCCTGTGCATATTTAGAGTTAAAAAGTTCATGTCATTTTGCTTAAAAAAAACTTTTTTTATTAAATTTAATCACTATGGCGTATTGTCTTATTTTTTATACTTAAATCAAAAAATTAATTAAATTTATAATTAGTCAAAAACTGTTATGTTAATATGTATTTTATTACCATACTTATACCAGTTGTGCATTACCCAAAAAATATTCAGATTTGGGTAAGCTGTTCAAATTTATAACGCTCGATTTTACCGTTTTAGAGCTCTTGCTGCTTCATGAAACAGATTTTCTGGTTTGCAGTCTAGATGCTATTGCTAATAACCGTCTACAATAATATTTTTTCGGTGATTTTTCAGATTTCAGGCTCGCAATGTTTGTCCGCTTTGAGATCTGTGTGATCTGTATTGTTATTTGCACTGTGTTATTCAGGGTGCCGTGTTAGGTGAGTAATGAGTTGTGATGTGTGTTCACTAATGTTCATTGATTCATCCTCCACTTCGGGCCATGCGAGGTATATTGGATTTCTTGGTTGGCGCCAGCCCTGCGGAATGCGGAACTAATGCACTTACAACTGATTTTAGAGGATATAATAAGATAAAATATCTCTAGCAACGATGTATGAATATGAATGGGTGTAGAAATATTCCAACGAGTGAATTTTTGAACTTACTAAGTAAAGATATCGTAGATTTATTCCACAGAACTTACTAGACCAAAGGGACCGAAATTTCATTTACATTTTCACTCTAAATATTGTCACGAATTACTGGTTAAAGTAAGTCTGTCCCTTACTACCCTATATAAACGATAATATTTATAAAAAGTAATTTATTATTTAAAAAAAAAATATAGGTGAATGCAATGTTTCTGAATCTCTGACAAAACAAAATATCTCATTTTACCCACTGAATAGGAACGCCGATGGGTTCCCTTTTTCTTGACTTTTCTGTATTTCTGTAAAAAGGTTTATTTTATCTTTCTTTCGGTGAAATAGGTGAAGAATTTTTATTTTTTCTCTTTCTAAAACATTCTTTCTTAAGCATGTAATCATGCCTGTCTGGGGCCTAGGAGTCAAATGGTCTTAGCAATGGCTATTTTCGAAATTAGCAATATTAGTTTTTTAACGCCTCGCGCCTTGGAAGGTTATTACTAGCCACAAACATCATACTCCAATAGAACCTCCGAAGGAAAGATCACCATAAAAGTATTTTTGTCTTTTTTTCTAAAAATCGGAGATTTGTGATTTGTTTGTCGTTAAAAAGAAAAATAATTATTGTTCTCAGATTGTTTGAAATATGTTTACTTGATTCTGTAAATATATTTTTTTTTTAAATGCCGAAGTGTGATACTGATAACAAATTAGCAGAATGTTTTTTTTGAAATCTGAATATAAATTATTTATTTATTATTTAAAATTTTTTAAATTGATAAACGGCGGCATGTATTTTTTCTCGGTTTTTTTTTTAATGTGGATGTTTCAGGCTAATAATAGTTGAGTGATTTTTTTAATCGCAAATTATTTTGATTGTATATTACTTAACAAACTTTATTCATACCATAATTTAATACAAATTATCCACAATACAAATAATACAAATTATCCACTGGTGATAGAAACAAAGTTTGTTTTTGTATACAATTTAAATGACGTCACACAGTGATTCAGCTATTATTAAAGAGTTTATTGTTCAATTTATAAACATGTATTGTAAGATAAAGTGATTGTTCTTGAAGGCAATAACCCTTAAAAAAATTGGCGTATTTTGTCAAAGGCTAAAAATATTCCCGCTTTGCAATAAAATCCAAATAAATGGAACATTTGTTAACGTATTCGAAAACTAAAAACTGTTTTCGAAAGATGATGAAATAGGCTTTCAAATTTCTGTATTAAAAATTGCTATGTATTTTTTTAAATAAAATTTTTTTTTGCGAAAACTTTAAAGTGTTCAAAATGGCTCACTTTACTTTTTTTTCTAACTAAAATTACTGATAATGAAAAAAAAAAATAAAACACATACTTATTTCATTAGTTAAATGAATTATAAACCTTACTGCCACCTCACTTTTTTTCGTTTCATTTAAAAAAAAATCTTAAAAAATTCACAAAGTTCGATAATTTTTTTTCAAATTGCTATCGGAAACTTTGGTTTCAGAAAGGGGTAAATTTTAATTTTTTTGTGGTTTTCTTTTAGATTTGAATATATAGTTTGTTGTATTCTCTTTCCAATACCGTTTAGATCACATTTCTGACTATGATAGTAAGGGAGAAACAACGATTTCTGTGAGACCTATGTGAGATGGGACAAATATGGTCTCCTGTGATTAAACGGGATAAACGTCATACCTTTTTATTTGTTACGATGTAATATTATGTATGGTTGAATAATATCGATCTGAAAAATAATTGTCAAGCCTACTAAATGATACTAAATGACTATGAAAAAGTATATTTTTGATATTTTGTACAAAAACTAAAATAATTCAACCACCAAATTTATGAAGGAGCTTTGGGAAAGAACATTCACCAAAAACCAAAACTAAATAGAAGCGGAGAGTAAAATAAAAAGCCGAAAGTTGCGCAAACTGCAGTGCTTTGGATTTAATGGGAAACTAAAGCACCCAACACTTCAGCTCAAAATGTAGGGAAAAATATTCCGCAAAAAAGTGAAGGCAGTAAACGAACTGCATGACAGAAGAATCTCTAGGCGGTTTCCACACAGTATTCTGCTTTGGACTGCAGTGGCAAGATTCCAGTTAACCACTGGAGTGACAGAGCAATTAAAATATTTTTTCTCGGATTGCTAAAGGAAATTTTCCCGCCAGCATTAAAAAAATCATACCTCCGAATTCTAATATGGAGACATACAAAATGATTATAGTTCTACATAGCCAATGAATTCCACTATCTTTTGTTTATTATGATATATTTGTAGGATTTATAAAAAAAATATAATTAAATCTTTAACCTTATTTGCAAATTTTAAAGTATGCAATGCAAAACAATAATCGTTACTTCCTCTTTTGGCCACCTGCGCAGATAATTTGTGACTTCCTTGTGTAGGTGGAGGTTTTTTATTTCTTTCACTTCACGAATACAAATATAATTCAGAATCATGCAACTTCAACACTTCATTTGAAAAATCACTAAAAGTGATCATAAGTCAAAAAAAGGTAAATAAATTATATAAGTTTAGGTTATGGGTTATTTTTTTATTTTATAACTTTTAATGAATTTTTGAAGGGGTGTTAAAATGCCACTTTGTTGAGTTGTCGTGAAATCCAAATATGTATACGCACCGGTAATAATTTCTCCACTTTTATATGTATTTTTTTGTTTGCTCGTAGGTAGTAAAAGTCAGTGTTATATAATTACTTTTAATGGACAAAGCATAATTAAAAGAAACGGCCCAAAATTTAAAATTGTTTCTCCCGTTGGCATAAGTTATTTTTATTATCGAAACATAGTTTTAACAACGGTATTCAACATTTATTTATCATGCAAAAAATGTACAATAACTTAATAAACATATTAGCATGTTAGTGAGCTGGTCAAAATTGCTGTGATGTTTTAATAGGAAATTTTGAATTTAATGAGGTGTTGATATAATGTGATTCATTCGATGTAAAATTTAGCATCATGAGTTATATGGTCAGCTCGTATTGTGGTTCGGCGAACCATTTAACATGCGTGATTGATTCGGGGAAGGTTTTAGTGGTATATTGGAATAATTAACATTATAATAACAAAATGACGTTGTAAATTCATCGAATGTTGTTGAAATTTATAAAAAAACAGTCAAGCTGATTCTCAAATATTCTGTTTAGGTTAAAATATTAATACATATATTTTTTAAATATAATTATCTATTTTAGCCTATTAAACACTACCCATATGGATACTTTTGATGTTTAAATACCAAAAATTGGAACAATACAAAGGAAAAAAAGACAAGACTACAAACCATGACTCAATGTTTTTTGCTCTACACAGGAGGCTCTGAGGAAAATAATTTGAATTTAAAAGAAGGCATCGTTGGGAATGCTGTGTGGAGGGTTTTTTGGAAGGAAGGAAAGAAAGATCTGTCTGTGAAAGAGGGGTGGGTAGTAATCTGGGAATCAGTGTCTCCAGGAGTGATGGACTGAGTGAGAGGGTCGAGAAAGTGTTGCTGGAGAGGTACAAAGGTGTCTCTCAAACAGTCCTTCCAAGACAGTGTAGGTGGGCAGACCCACTTCACACAATGAACCCGGGCACGCCTGCTAAGTCACCAAACGTAGCGAACCACTTGGGGTGATCTGTGACAGAGGTGTTGGTTATCCAATAATTTGTTCCCGGGACGGAGGTACTCACACCCGACTACTAAAGTGACTTAACACGTCACGTTTATTAAAATTCTATTTTCAACTATTTTTCATTTAATTACGGGTTAGTAGTGAAGAAATCACCTGGGAATGATGTTCTTGTTTCTTTAGAAAAAAATAATGGTTATATTCGTAGACATGTCATAATATTCGTTCACCCTATGGAATAACAAGGTACCATCTGTTGCGGTAACGTCATGCGATAATGAACTCTAAAGTAGCTTACTATAGATCCCATTATTGCACGACGTTACCAGGGCAGATGTAACCTTATTATTCCAAGGGATCGACATTGCAATATATTGTACTCGCTTCGGCAGTACATATACTAAAATAATGGTTATAATCATAGTTGTTGTTGCGGTAACGTCATGCGATAATGAACTCTAAAGTAGCTTACTATAGATCTCATTATTGCACGACGTTACCAAGGCAGATGGAACCTTGTTATTCCAAGGGGTCGACATTGCAATATATTGTAATTTTTTTCCTTTGTGCAAAATAACTATTAGCAATTATTTATACATAATTTTACTTAATTAACCATATTTATCAAACTTATTTGTCGTGTTTGTGCCATGCCGCATTTGAAGCGCTTAAAAAACTCCAAACAGTGACAAAGTTTATGTTCAGATACAAGTTATTATACATTGCTCAAAAAATGTATTACTATGTATCCTATTACCTGTACCTAGTACGTATCTACGTGTTTGTGGGTAGGTAATATGCTACTATGGTCGAATGTTCATGGTGAAATAAACATATCGCATTACTGCGCAGCTTAAAAAAATATTTGCATTTCCACTAACTCTGCGTATAAATTCTCTACGTGAATTTTTATCAAATACGTTCACCACACAACATTTCATGCGGCCTTTGCCATCAGGATTATGTTGGTTTTATGCCGGGGATAATGTTCCAATTATTGAGCTAGCAATCCCCCACAGCGTTCTCTCCAATGGAAAGTAAATTGAATTTGGGAAAAGCGTGCTCAATCCGGTGCCTCTACGCACGAACGAAATGATCCTAGTTTTTTTTATCACTTTGAGTGCGGCCGAGTGTCAGCGTATCGATATTTTGGATGCTCCGGGCTACCATGCTTTGTTGAAGGTGCAGATTTTGGATAGCAGCATCAGGTATTATCGTCAAATGAACTGTGATATTCAGAAGTATTAACCCCAAAATATGTTGGCATCTCAATTTTATTCTAATAATTCCTCTCCAGCGGATTTATTACTCTGCGTTGTTTTATGGTAGCATTATGTTAGGGCACAAATTCTCGCATGAAGTTATAGCCTATAGTATTAAAATACAAGTATTTGAAAGTTTTATTTTACGAATGGATATTTTTCTGTCAAAATGGACGAAATATTTTCTACTTTGACAATTACATTCCATCCGGCAACTTTTCTGTCAAAACGTGTATTCTTTGATCCAGTTTGACATTATAAATTTCCGAATATTTATTCCAACTTGACAATTTTATTCTTTTGGGATTTTTCTGTCAAATTTGGTATAATTTTGTATCCTAAAATAATGTGAATCAAAAAAAAATCGTATCGTACAGGATCGTAAAAGTGTATTCTGCTAAAACGTTATGAGAAAAAATGTGAATTATGTTATGGAAATATTGTAATGAAACGTACCAAATACGTCAAATGACTTTATATATTTAAGAGAGGAATGGATACCATTTTTTGGATTACCAGTACCCCTGCCATAGGTCACCCCAAGTGGTTCGCTACGTTTGGCGACTGAGCAGTGGTGCCCGGTTTCATGGTTTGCCCACCTGACCCCCAATTTTTTTTATCGCACATATTATTTAGGTTATTGGATAAAATTATACCATTTTAACAGAAAAACCCCGATCGTGATATAAAATTATCAAGCTGGAAAAAATTCGGTTTTGGCAAAAATTGTTTGATTGGAAATTTACATGGTCAAAATGGACGTTACACACCCTGTTTAATCACGTTTTACGGTGTTTTACCATTATCTACCCTGTTAAATTATGTTTTATTGTGTTTTACAGGTTTTCTTGTGTTTTACTGTGTTTTATTGTGTTTTACTGTGTTTTACTGTGTTTTACTGTGTTTTACTGTGTTTTACTATGTTTTATTATGTTTTATTCTGTTTTACTGTGTTTTACTGTGTTTTACTGTGTTTTACTGAGTTTTACTGTGTTTTACTGTGTTTTACTGTGTTTTACTGTGTTTTACTCTGTTTTACTGTGTTTTACTGTGTTTTATTATGTTTTATTCTGTTTTACTGTGTTTTACTGTGTTTTACTGTGTTTTACTCTGTTTTACTGTGTTTTGCTGTGTTTTACTATGTTTTACAATGTTTTATTGTGTTTTACTGTGTTTAACTGTGTTTTACTGAGTTTTACAGTGTTTTACCGTATTCACCATGTTAAAATTTATTTTACATTATTTTTCAATATTTTACCGTGTTTTATGAATTTTTAAACCCCCTTTATGTAACCATGTTTTACTGTGTTTTACCAAGTAACATAAAATTTTGCAAAATGTTTGGTTTTTATCGGTGTGCAATCTTACGGAATTTCTCGGTATTCCATAGAATTTCAAAGTGGTAATTAATAATATCAATATGTGCCAGGCCTGACTATTATTTTTTAGGGAATTTTATTGTTTATATCAAACATAACTGAACATTAAACCAGTCTTTGATGAACATGCTGGTAAATACACGAAAATACATCCGTAAATAACTGTTCCCCTTGCTAAATTAAGCCGGTGAAACGGAGAAAGAAAATTTAACACCTTCTATTACTTTATATCTATTCGCGGAAGATTAACGGTCGGCTGGTTATTAATGGGCCAGGCAGCAAAATAACGGCCGCGATAATCAGGGTTGATTTTACCCTCGGCCTAGTTTCTACCCCATCTCTACTGTCTTCTACTATAAAGGTTTGGATTATTTTATTGCCCATCTCTTTAGAGACTTATCGTGAGGATGTGAAATACAGTAGCAGTCAGATTACTGACGCTAGAATAACTTGACATATTGGCTTATATTATTCGCACACTGAAATTTATGGCAAAACTTTAAATTTGTATTTATGTACTGATTTTATGCTTAAGGTCTTCCAAGTTGTACTACTGGCAAAGCGAATGATCACCGATTCCTATTGGCTTCTCACACGCCGATAGCGACCACTTAACATTTGCACAGAGTCACCGTCTACAAAATTACTATCAAAATTTGATACGGGGAATAATCGATCTTTCTTATCGGAACCTCTCTGTACAGTTGCAAGCATTTTTAAACTTTTATTCCCAGCCGCTGGTCAATGGCTCTTAACCATCCGTTATCTTTCCCGGTATGATTGGGGATTCGACTTGGTGGATTTCATAAGATCTTAATTTTATATCGTTTTCAATAATCGTATTTTTTTCCATTATGTCAATTTCAGAAGTGCAATCAAATCATTTAAAAAACAAACGTATTTATGCACACCGAAAAAATCGAAAGTTTCGATGGAACTAGTTTGGTTAACCTGCCTGCTGTCTCCTTTTAACACGAAAGTGTCCAAAGTTACTGACTGGTTGCCTAGCGACTTTTCTCAACATTTAAGCCCTCCACTCATGGAAAAACTAAAACAAAACTAAAACTGGTGGGTTGCTATGGTTTACAACCAAACTGCAATCACGGCGCTTCTGAATTTTACGTTTTCAGTATTTTTCTAAGCTTGTTTAA
The DNA here is from genome assembly GCA_951813805.1 of Limnephilus auricula. Lineage (NCBI taxonomy): Eukaryota > Metazoa > Arthropoda > Insecta > Trichoptera > Limnephilidae > Limnephilus > Limnephilus auricula. The sequence continues at coordinate 9,984,747 of OX638393.1, forward strand.
CCATAGATAAGGAACACTTCAGCTGTCATATTGGAGCTGGAGTAAAAAACAAACAAAAAACTAGAAAACTGACAACAAAACTGGCGTATCCATGGCAACTAGGACCTGGCGCGTCGCCGTCCGTGGCAACTAGCACGGCGAGTTGCGATTGACAACGGTTTTTTGAAAAGTCGTGCGGTGTGCGGACCCACATATTTACATACACAGGATACCGAATTGAGTTGCAAACTGGATTTTTTCCAGTGTCCAGTTTTCCAGTTGTCCGTGGTCCTGTTGTGAGCGGAAGCACTGATTTTGTTATTTTTTTCCTTATTTAATTAGCGTTGCGAAGTTCTGTTTTAACTCCACCGTTTTGCAAAACTTCTATCTGTTTATTTGTTTACAAATTCTGTTTCCGGTTCAAGATGGTTGCCGTTATAATGGTTCTGTTGAGATTCATTTTTCAAATGTGAAGTCGTTGTGTTTATTTGCATTTTTTCTATATTATGGTACTTACCCGCGTGAAGAGAGTTTGATGAAATAATTGTCGTTGCGATAGTAACGTTTTTTTGGCTAATTTGTATAATTATTTATATGAAACGAAAAAAAATGTTACACATTAAATAAAAAACACGGTTTATAATAAAGTAGGTAGATATTTATGTAGACACCTACTACTTACAAATCTTATGGTTTTAGAGAAAAAAATTATTTTAGATTTATTAAATAAGAGAAAAATAGAAAGGTTTTCCGCGGCGAGGTCAAATCTACTCTTAAATTACAACTAATATTATTTTTTTTATGTCGCACAGTATATGCTAACATTAAATACAATATTCATTGAACAAATATTATAACCTGATGTTTTCTTTGGTTTTAGAATAGCCACAACCATCTAGTAAAAATAACACAAACAACTTGACTAGTGCAGTGCTAATAAAAGTTCCCATCTTTATGAATATAACTCACCTGGAAGTTTCCGAGGTGAAAGGCGGTATGAAGAAGATGGAAGAGCTATGCGGTTCCTTTCTTTTTATCTGTAATACCTTCCTTTGATAAATCACCTGAGACCGAGATGATAAGTACCTACCACTGATAAATTGCCTGGCTTCCAGATTTCTTTTAACTTTTTCCTATTATTTTGCCTGACAGCCTTCCTCTTTCGAAGTCTGTTTTCAAAATTGCAAAATTATTTATTACTTTAATTTGTGTAAGTACATTAAAATTTCTCCTGAAAATACTAGTAGATACTTTAAATGCTTTACAAAAGTAACATATTCCCAGAAATGTTCGCTCTGACTAATGACTTAAAACATGACAAAATTTTATTTTTTACGTCCCTTGCTGGTAAAATATTGATATTCCGAAATATGTTTATATATGCATGTGTTGTATGTGACTATATTATATAAAAATTAAAACCTTATTCATGCTATTAGGTAAATATCAAGAAAAACTCAGGAACTGATCGTTTTAAAATTCTTTATTTTCGGTTTCACGTTACTTTCATGATGGTATTTAAATTTAAATGGCAAAACAAATTCAAAATTAGGATTTCGCCATATTTTCAATCTTTATAATATAAAAATTAATTTCTTCTAACACAGCAAACTTATTTTGTGGCACCATTTTAATTCAAATTAATAAAATACTTAGTTTTTACCAGTTTTATTGTTTATAAAAACCAACATGTTTCGTGAGCAATGCTCACTTCTTCAGGGTTTTAATAATACTAATTATAAATAATAGACATAGACAATAGTGTCAATGGAAAAATAATATACATAGATAATGGTAACAATAGAAATATGAGAATGGGTAGGGGGAAGAGGGGCAATATGGAACAATTTACAAAGGGAACAGGTTTGATATTGGGCTATTTAAAAACAATTTTTGATTATTAATGATATTTAAATTCGCATTCACACTCTTTCTGATCTCTAAAATTTCTAGTTTATCCAACTGAATGCCATTGACATTACAATTTATTAATTCTAATCCACTATTGAAGTTAAAGGTGAGACTAGTTTCCAACAAATGGTTGGCAAACTCCGAGAAACTAAACAATAACAGTTTCCCAAAAATTGTTTTTAAACACCCAATAGTAAAACTATTCCCTTTGTAAATTGTTCCATATTGCCCCTCTTCCCCCTACCCATTCTCATATTTCTATTGTTACCATTGTCTATGTTTAATATTTTTGCATTGACACTATTGTCTATGTCTATTGTTTATAATTAGTATTATTAAAACCCTGAAGAAGTGAGCGTTGCTCACGAAACATGTTGGTTTTTATAAACAATAAAAATGGTAAAAACTAAGTATTTTATTCATTTGATATAAAAAATGAATGTTTCTTTGTTTGTCCCGTATGCATTACTACACCATTCATCCGATTGCGATGAAACTTTTCCTGCTCATACTTCGGAAAACCTTCTGATTTATTCGTGTACGATGGGAAAACAAAAAAAATAGTTTGTATCCAAAAGCACTTCAATAAACAGAATTAAAATATCAACACTTTCTTTCTTTTACTGGCATTACATTCATTACATTACATCTTACATCCCGTGTAAATAAAATTATAAAAACCATTTTTGTTAAAATAGATTGAAAGCACTGGAGTAACTAGTTACCTACTTCATTATTGAAATGAAAAAGGGAATAGTCTTACTTGGACGAAATAGGGTAATAACTACTTGTTAAGAGAAATGAAATTGGATACAGTTCTCAACATCCCTTTGTGATATTTTTTATTACTGCCTGATATCAAAAACTCATATTATTATTTATTTATTCAGGTCTAATTGGATTTTATTGCTCTGCTTTCCCCCAATGACGCCCCTTTGACAGATGATCACCGAAATGAAAACACGGCCAAGTGCGGGCCATTTGTTTCACTTAACGGCTAGTTCCCAGAATATTTTCCCCAGACGCCTCCAGTGATAAATTGCCACAGTTCTACTGTAGTTCATAACAAATGACATTACTTTTGTACGAAACGAAGAAAAAAACAATTTATCGGATGTTTCTTTAAATACTTGAGTAATTTTGCGCTCAGTCCAGATAACTTACTGTAATAATTGGGTTCTGTGTTATTGTGTGTTTAACCTACTTTTTTGCATAATGAAGTCAGAAAATGATGTGTTTAGTAAATACCTACATCCTCATACTGTTCATAATTTTTTTTATTTAGATAAACTTGTGTGCTTTCTTCCGAATTAGTTCCACTCAATTCAGAGCACGTAATTATTAACCTAGCAAAGTTGTAGCGCAAACATATTTTTAAAACATACAATTTTTTTTTTTTTCGTTGTTTGTTTTTGGGGTGTTATGCCGTGTTGTGCTACCTCCTTCTTTAGCCGACATTTCGGACAGCGTTGCAGTGTCCATCATCAGGGCAGATCCGGCAAATCCGTCGATGTGAATTTGTTGTGTTAAGTGTGTGCTTATTTACTTGGGCATAACACCCCAAAAACAAACAACGAAAATGCTTTTGGCCGTGAAAATCTAAAAAACGTATCATACAAAAAAATGTTTAGAATAGCTTCCCTGTGGGTATTTTAAATGTTCACGAGTATAAAAATATCGCTAACGCAGATATTATTTTTTTGTAGGTTGCGTAGGGAATTTTAAGTGTAGGTTTTCCACCTTATTTATAAAGTAACAATAATGTCTTTTCCAATAAGGAAGTTGAGTCCTTTTTTTTTTCTTTTTTTTATCAATGTTCACAAACAAACTTAAATACCAGTACTTTTTTTTTAAAAGTTCGTTTTCATAATTAAATTAATTCTTCCAGTTTGAATTTTATTAAGCCCGCGAAAACGGCGGCAAGAGCATAATACCGTGCTGGCAGAGAAATATAAGGGAAAATATTTACAAAAACCGGGACACGCTTAATATGGACGAAAAAAATAAATTAAAAAGTTGTAGTAGTTAGATATTTACTAGTACTAATCAAGTCAGTTATTGGAATTTCGAAAAAGTGCATTTTAATGGTTATTTTTTAAATTTAAAAACATGAAATGTCATTTTTCAACGAAACTTATAACAGTTCCTAACATAGCGGAGCGGCTTTAATAAAATGCAAACTTGTAGAATTAATTTAATTATGAAAACGAACTTAAAAAAAAAAATACTTGTATTTAAGTTTGAATGTCATCTACATGAACATATTTTTTATAAGTCAAAATATTTTTCACTCATCTTCCCTATTATAATGACTGACTGGGGTTCTATTAAAATTCTTTGCTTCATACGAACAAAAAAAAATTCTTAGTCTTTTGTGCAAATTTGTGTTCCACACAATACATATGACAATACATGAGACAAAACAGTACCGAGTCGAGAGTTGTCTCGAGACTAAACTCTCAAATGGATATGGGCCTGAGAGCGCTCTCCGATACTAGCCGGTGCCGGCCTCGGAGAATGCTCCGAGACAGTACGTGTCACACAAGTGGACGTGTTTATTCCTTCTTTCGCGATTTTGTCTCGAGTTTTCTGGCATTGTTGGAAGAGTTTCGACTTTTGATTGAGACTTCTGATCAAAAAGCTAGTTTTTTTTTGTCTGTTTGTACTTCATCTTTTCATAAATAAATATTTTTTTGTGCTTATTTATTTAGACAATAATTAAAAATGAGAGACTGGGCGGACGAAGAAATTGTTTAATTAATTAATCTGTACGAGGTTCATTTTTATGGAACGTAAAACATTAGTTATACAAAAATCCAGAGAAAAAAACCAAAAATAAAAAGAATTTGCGACAAAATTAGAAAAATAAAATAAAATAAAAATTTTAACATTAAATAAAAAAAAAAAATTAAAACTATAAAACTAAATAATTTATTATTTAATATTATTAATTTTACGCACCAGACTTTTAGGTTAACTTTTCACACACTTTTCCACAAATAATGATCATCTAGTAAATCCACACTATGCAAGTGTATTATATAAGTATAATTAATACAAAATAATTTAAGAACAATATATTAACCTACCAGACTATTAAACGTACGTTGATATACGAAAAAAAGGCCAATATAATGTATTCCAAACTTAAGCTTACAGACACATAATAAGCGAAAAACTGAGTAATACCTCTAAAGCAAAAGATACTATAATGTCACAAAAATCGCCCAGGACGACGACAGGGGGAAGATAAAGCGAAGATTGGATGAAATCAGGAGTGGTTTTTTTTCCATCCAAGCACTCAAAAAGATTTATCTCGGTGGGTATTAAATATTACTCTTTATAGGTGCCATTAATGTATGCAAAGCCATAAAATATGAACCCCCCCGTCACCGCTGAAGAGAGCGATAAAGAAAGTTTATTTTCAATCATCTCAAAATAATACTTATATCGTCGCCTTCTCGGGCTTGTTAGGGCTAATAATTTTTATAGAGCCATGAAAAACATGAACGGATAAGACGTCTTATTTTTCTTCATTGCGCACCCCTTAATGGGAGGTTGATAACAGGGTGGTACAGGGGGCGGGGAGAGGCGTATCATCGTAAAAGCGAACAGAACCGTCCACATAAAATGCAACCAATTACTTGGCCCGCGTGAGGCACCTAATTTGTAATATGTTCGTAAGAATGTCCGCTTTCCCGGGGTAGAAACATGCAAGCCATTCCATAAATGAGATTGGTAGTTGGTTTTTATTTTCGAAGATTAAATTTAAGCTGTGTGGTAGAATATTGGTTTGTATGTAATGCTAATAACTCGGGAACGGTGACCTGAGATATCGCTAAGAATAACACAATTGGTAATTATTGGATTTAAAAAAAATAAATTATAACTAGTTTCTGCCCGCGACTTCGTCTGCGTAGGATTAGTACTTCGAGTAATCTATTTTCTTTTCCTAAGTCCCATCGACGTTTAAACCAAAACTATTAACCTATTTATTAAAAATATCTATAATTCTTGATTCGATTCAAAGTGATATGTGAGTACTTCAAATAACTTAACTAATTTAAATATTTTCTAAAACAGAATTTTGATTTAACTATCATTGTTTTGCAAAATGTCATTCTCAAATTTGGACACTTTCTATTAAACAATTATTATTATTTTCAATATATTTAAAATTAATAGCTAGCTTTATAAATTACAGCCTATATGCTATTCTGATTTATGAGCTATTTTATTGTAAAGTTTCAATAAAATCCATTCAGTAAATTTTGGTGAAAGAGTAACAAACACACATACATGCATACAAACTTTTACGTTTATAATATTAGTAAGAAAGATTAATTCATCACCTCAGGAAAGTTCCCCCAATCATGGAAAATATTGAGAGTCACCCCAATTCCAAAAATAAAATACAAAACACGTGAAGAGTATAATAGACCAGTAAATACACTCGCTAAGAATAAACGTATACTCCAATATGTAATATAAACAATTTGCTGATTTTATAGAAAAATGGGAGTCATTATGTGAATAACAAAGTGAATTTAGAAATAAACAATCGTGTGAAATGGCTCTCAATCTAGTTCTGGTGGACTGGAAACAAGATTCGGATAAAAGCAAATATGTTCTAGCGGTTTTCGTTTAAACTTTAAGAAAGTTTTTAAAACCATAGACAGAGAAAGAAACTATCAAAAGCTATCCAAAAATGTAATGAAAGGAAAACCATTGAATTGTTTCAAAGATTATATAACTAATAGGCGCCAAACCAAGAAAGTGGGTGAGATAGTTTCGAGCCAATGATTATTATCTTGGGAGGACCAAAATAGTCCATTTTCGAATTTTATTTTTTGTATAAAGTACATTAATATTATGGAAAAAGTATTCGAATATTCAAAAATAAATTATTTGCAGACAAAACATTGATATACACTGCATTTCAAAGATTATCTAACTAATAGGCACCAAACCAATAAAGTGGGTGAGATAGTTTCGAGCCAATGATTATTATCTTGGGAGGACCAAAGGGTCCATTCTCGAACCTATTTTTTGTATAAAGTACATTAATGTTATGGCAAAAGTATTAAAATATTCAAAAATAAATTATTTGCCGACAAAGCATTGATATACACTCCATTTCAAAGAATATCTAACTAATAGGCACCAAACCAAAAAAGTGGGTGAGATGGTTTCCGAGCCAATCTTGGGAGGACAAAGGGTCATTCTTTTTTTTTTGTATAAAGTACATTAATGTTATGGTAAAAGTATTGGAATATTTGAAAAAAAAAATTGCAGACAAAGCATTGATATACATTGCAGGAGAAGACTATGAACTCACAATGAATCAATCAAAAGCAGACTTACATAGTACATCAATATGCCTGAAGAAAAATATACCATAACTCCAAATAAATAAAACAAAAAATGAGTAACATCAACAAAAAGAAAAATATTGATAGACGGTGAAACTTTGAAAGAATTGGATACGTTTTTAGATTTTCACGGCCAAAAGCATTTTCGTTGTTTGTTTTTGGGGTGTTATGCCGTGTTGTGCTACCTCCTTCTTTAGCCGACGTTTCGGACAGCGTTGCAGTGTCCATCATCAGTGCAGATCCGTCGATCGATAAAAAAAAAATACCGAACTCCAAACTTACTTTATCTCAAAACAAAATAAAAATTATTTAAAAAAAAATTGCCAAACATTTTCATTTTTCGGAAGAACAATATGATCCTAAATACGGCGTCAGTACTTATTTTTTTGATTATTTTTTAAATTTTGATGTATACATGCACAAAAATCTCAACTTCTCGGAGCAAAGGGACCAGCTCCCAATTAGGGTATGAAAAGGGGAAAAAGTTCTTCCATCCATAAAGCCTTAAAAAATGCAATTAATTTAAGATGCTACAAAAATACTCTATGTGAATCGTTCCAGTTTGAACGAAGAAACCCTAACTGGGTCAACATAAAATGGAACAAATGTTCCTGTAAGAAATATTAGAATGGGACCAGACGGTAATAGCGGAACTCTTTGTTCATAACTATGGGGTAGCAGCTTTCACTCGTAAGTTAATTTTTTTTTTTTTATGGCTGTGGACACATTTTTTTCCTAGACATACATCCATTGTACTTCCTTAATCTGATCTGGCCGGAGCAGTGGGACTACCTTAATTATTATTATACTAGTGAAAAATCATGAAAAATCACTGGATGACATATTTCCAATTTTCAAAATACAACTAAAATATTATATTAGGGGTAGGTACCTACTTTAAAGCTTGTTGCAAAATAATATTTAAATTCATGGCAAATTTAAGTTCATTGAACGAAAAAAGGTTAGGCAAATTTGTATTTTTGGTGATTAGTCCATTTTAAATGTATAGCTATATGAGCATTTTTTCCCGAATAGTAACATAATAATGTAACTTGAGTTGCATTCATTTAAGAAATAATTTTCGTTAGAGAATTCCGAGTCCATAGATATTGGTACTCTTAACAATTTGTTATCCACAGAATCGTTTGAAATTTGTTCTGGGTTATTTAATGTGGCGATGAATTACGGAGGCAGTAATGTTACTCGCAATCGGGGCAAAACGAATGGTCTAGAAATACTTGGCTCTGGTTCCTCGTTGTGTTCTATTACCCCACATTCAACTACCCCTTTACACTCTGCACAGCTTAGAAAATCCCCCGTAGCTTCGAGATTGGTTCAACAATCGTACATATTCATTCTCTTTGCCTTAATGTCATCTGTGTCGCCGGGGGAAGACTATACCAATTATTTATTAAAGCCCTTTAATGCAGTTAAAAAGGTTTCTCTGAGATTAAACTCATACTGCAAGTAAGAAGATTGGATCCTGTTTTAATCTAATTATTGTACCTACTGGTCTGAACTTTGTTCTGTTAGAATATTGGATTTACAAAAATGCAAATTCAATTATGATAGTACCACTTTTGAAAATGACTTGCGCTGGTAACTTAAACTTATGTGGATTTGCAAATATCATCGCCTTTTTTATACTAACTGTCCCCCAACATAGTCCCCCGTCTTTGGTGATGCTTTATTTAGGGTCGATTCTTTAATCAAAGTGAATAAGAGAACGTTCTGGGAAGGAAAAAGGTATGAAGGATTTGTAGAAATCTGAGGTTCGGTGAAACCAGGAGTGATATGGATACATCTCTTTGTATGCAGTGTATGGCGATAGGTCGAGAGAGTTCGATCCGGCCGCGGCCGCCACTGGTGGAGAGTAGATGCATCCGCCGCCAAAATCTCGACGAATCTCACTCCAAGAACCCGAGTATCCTGCTAAGTGACGAAACGCCGCGAACTACTTGTGGTGTCCTATTATGTCAGAGGTCTTGATTATCCGTTGAATTTGGCGGCGCGCCGGCGTACCCACAATCGCCTCACAAATAGGCAAGTCTTGCAAAAAACTCTGAATTTCGGAAAAACCATAGAATTTTTTGTTCTAAAATGCGGTGCTTTACCGGATTAGTCTTGTACGATTAATTAAATATTAACCGAAACATTATTTAATTAGTAAGCATTTCTCATTCAAATGAAAAGTATTACTTTGTGATTGCGGGTAAAGCTAAACTGTTTGACAACAGTATTATTACATTTTGATTAAACAATAAACAACGAAAAGGCCCCTAGCATTAAAGATATTAAATACCACAAAAATAACTTAACTTAAATAACACAAAAAAAGGCAACTAAATTGCTAATTATTCATACTGTTCTTTATTTATTTATACAATAAGAAACCGGATTAATGTAGCAGCTAAAACACTTGAGAGGTCTGTTTTTAAGTTTAAAGCTCTTTTTGAAATTCCTATATAAAGGTACCTATTTATCAGTTCGCGGAATCATTTCTATCATGAGTATTTAAGAGATTTGAAATGGGTCAAGAAATCCCACGTACATAACTCAATATGTCGGCAAAAGAATTTATTCGTAGTTTTGGTGTAATTAAATGTATCAATTTGTGATTGTTTAGAGAAACTATTATTCAGAGAATCTTCTGGAATATTTCAAAGTTGGTATTTATTTGACAAGGCTACAAAATAATTTCGACGGATTATTCTAAACATAAAAAGTAGATGTTATATTATTGATGGTCCTAATACAAAAAGTATATAAAATTATTTTTTTAAATAATGTTACAAAGTTTAATTAGAATGAAGTTCCGTTAAACCGATAGATAGAAGTTTTTCAACGGATTTCTTATTAGCAATTTTCTTTATATTTTTGTATCTAACATTCAGGGTGTTAAGGGACGTAGGTACTTGTCTCACTTTAACCAGTGATTTGTAACATTATTTGGAGTAATCAATGTAAATCGAAATTTTTGGTCTCCGGTGAATTTTCTTGTTTTTTTTCACATTTTAAATATTTTATTGAAAATAAAATAAAAAAATGTTTAACATCTAAGATAGCCATTAGCGCTTGTGTGAATTCTTTAAACAATTAGTTTCAATTTTGAAAATTGCACAAACCAAACATGAGTTCGTCGAATTAAATTTAACATGGGACAAATTCACTTAGGACAAATGGACGGCTATGCACAGAAAACGTAAATTAGTAAGTTAAAAAATGTATGTTACTTGATGTAATATCGAATGTATTTAATAAATTGCAAACGAATTACTATTAAAATTAAAATTGTTTAAATATTAGTTATCAATGTTTTTTCTTACCTGCGGTGGTACCTGAATAATATATAATTAATTACAAATTTAAACCTAATCAAATACCACAGACTTTGATCATAAGAAATTTAAAGCAAACAAATTAAAAACTTCGAAAATTGTGTAACTCAAAGAGAAGCTGTTTTAATTTTAAATTAGTGCGTAAGTATTTCAATTCGAGAAAAAGTTAAGGGTTGCTAGTTCCACCCCGAGGCCTACCAACTCTTACCAGATGAGGAATGGTATAGTACTTGAAAGGCAGGGGCGGTATGTGATTCGTTTATTTACTTTAAATGTACTATACCATTGTAGTATAGTGGGTTATCCAGTGATTAGGATTCCAATTGGAGATTGGGAGTTTTTAATACCACTTCGGTTCGTCAAGATTACGAGTTTCTTTATTATCGTTATCGTGTTTTCAATGAATAACTAATTGGACTCAAACGTCCGATCTAAGCGGTGATCTGTATTGATCTACGATGCGGACCGCTGCTTAGTGAACTGCTCGCCTGTTCAATGGGATATGGTCGGATATCTTCGTAATCGTTCGGTCTTGGGATCCGATTGGGCGACAGTTGTCTCTTTCGCTAGTACTAATGCTGACCTCTGTTGAGACTTAAAACTACATTTAACTATCTACATTTAAAATCTATTCTAACGTTACCTGTTTGAGAGACATTGAAATTACATTAATATTGAGGGAGGTTGAAATTTCGGATTTATATATTTACAAACATAGAACTATATTCCCTATTTAAAAAAAAGTGTTATATAAAAAAATAATATAGTTTATAATTACGTAGGTGCTCAGGTAGGTATTTAAGTACCTACTTACAAATCTCATGATTTCAGGGAAAATTTTGGTTTTGATTTATTTAATAAGATAAAATTAAAAACATATTTTTTATCAAAAAGTTCACAGAACTATTAATTAGTGTATAGTAAGGAGTATCAGTTAACACGGTACAAGTAATGTAATAATGTGACTACTACTAAAAAAAGTATCTTTGGTTAGTTATAATTTAATTTGTTATCCTCTATTACCTAGTTAAAACGAAGTTACTTATAATGCCAGGTGCGATGCAACATCACTCGCTGTTCCACTCATCCCCCTGACCGGTACGAGTGCACTCATGCACATACTTTATATGCATGAGAAATGGAGCTCAATTCTCCAATCGAGGCCGCTTGCAATCGTCGTCGAAAGACAACGAGTGGGTCGACACTTTGTAACCCAATCTAAGATCATTTCTCGCACGCTCTTCAAAAGACAGGCATCGTATATTTAGTTGATTTAAGGTTCCATATATTGGCTAATTTACCGGCGATGTTGGCTGCAATACATAATGTAGAGTAACTGACGCAGATGCTTTGAGATCAATAAAAGTACCCTTTTGCCGGAAAGTAAATAGTTTTGTGAGTGGTGCAAATGGGTAGCTAGTTGTTTTTTTTAGTTTTGAGTATTGTACCTGCCAGCCATTTCGAAGAAAGCGTGGTCGCAATTTAAAATTGACTCCATTGAAATGTTAAACACATAAAAAAACATAGCTCACATGGCTGCCAAAATAATCATCTATCAACCTTTAAATGAAACAAATTACTAAAAATAAAAATAAAACACTTTTTTGTTTTAAAACCACGATATTTATTAATTTACTTTACCGACCGGTATCGCTTTACTCAAGCATCTTCAGGGTACAAATGAATACTAAACTAGAAAATGTGTGCTTATTTATACATATAGAGAGGGACAACAATATATACATATAGAAAGAGACAACAATTTAAAATTATTACAAACAGTGGGGATACATTAATACCAATGAATTAGGAAAAAACCAACATATAATTATAGACTAATGGGTTATCAAAAGTGACAAATTACTTTTCTGTACACAATAACAAATGTTATAATATCTAGATATTTCAAAAACCGATGGTTTCTTCGTCAGGAATAATAACATGAATAAAAATAACAAAAGAAACAAACAAGTATAGTCAAAAAGAACATTAGACAAAAATAATACAGAGAGAAGTGATTAATTACTTTAAAATATTATAAAAACAATTATATAAAATGAAATTATACAATTATATAAATTGTTTTTATGATATTTTTAAGTAATTAATCACCTCTCTCTGTAATATTTTTGTCTACTTTGATTCTATTGTTATTTTTATTCATTTTATTATCCTGACGACGAAACCATCGGTTTTGAAACATGTAGTGGTTTACACAAAAGTAATTTGTTTCATTTAATAACTCAGGTACTCATACGTCATTCCTATGTCTACCTACGGAATTTGCAAAGATTGAAGAAATCTATTCAGCTCTTCAACATTTAACAATATGTAATAAATAAAACATTCGAGAATGCGCATAATCATGCACTATTGGAGAATTGAGCCCCTGGAGCTTGTTTCGCAAGAGAGAAAATGCAAAATATTTGTAAAAGATGCCTTTGAAGGTGTCAAAAACAATAAAAATTCGTTTTCAGTGCCTGTTTAAAGTGCCAGGACCTGTATTTCATCATCAAATGATATTATTTCCATCCTGGGAGTTAACCTGTCGCCACTGCTAGTTAGGTTGGTTATAAGTTTTAATGTATATTATGGATAAAGCATAACGGCTGTTTCATTTCCTTTAATAAAAATTTATGACCCAGTCAGGTGAGGCGCAAAGCTTTTAACTCATTAGATTTATTATTAAGAATTATGTCTGAACTTAATGCGACCCCTGGGGTTTGGCTATGAGAGGGTTTAACCGCGTTCTTAATGTACAGGATTTCCTGGCACCATAGGGCGTATCTCTTACGACACGTCCGGAAGTTTTTGCGGGGAAAAATTGTAAATTTACATATTAAAGAGCTGGTGGGGCCTCCTTAGCGCTTTGGGTTATGGTTAAGGTGAACTCATTAGACTTGAAAGGTTACAGGTTTGATTGATGAGACACAAATAATAGTGTGAGGGCTCTTCTAGTTGAAGCTATAATATTGCCTGCAATAGATTTTTTTACATTAACTCCACACAGAAGGCCCTGGGGAAGATAATTCCCCCCAAGGTTTAAATCACTTTCGAGGATACTGTGTGGAGAGTCTTTTTAGAAAAGTAAGGAGAGCTCGTTCTGGGAAGGAAAAAAGGCATGACGAGTAGATAGGAATACAGGGGTTAGTGTATCCAGGAGTAACGGACGTATGAATCAACCCTCCCACTGTGGTGCAAGACAGTCTGTGAGAGTCTTGCTGGAGACATCAAAAGATCTCTCTCAACCAGTCTCTTCCAACCTGGCCTGTCACGCAGTTCGTGAATAAACGAATCCGATGCAAGACCCGGACAAACCTCACCCCATGAACCCGGGTACCAATAAGTCTCCAAACATAGCGAAACATTTGTGTGGCTTGCGGCAGAGGTGTTTGTTACCCAATAAATGTTTTTTGGAACGGCGGAACCCATACATGCCTCTCAAATTGAGAGTTTTCTCTAAAACCATGGTTCCTATAAATATGTACTATAAATGTTATTATTATAAAAAAAATTAGGAAGGGTACATACTTATTGTATAAATGATTATTTCAATAAATAAAGTGTTTTAAGCTATGTGAGACTTCCACAGATTAAAAAAAACCAAATTTGCATAAACCGTATTTATATAGTGGTCTTCATAGAGGTTGTTATTTTAATTTCATTAAAATGACGTCCAGCAGTGATTTTGCTATTATTGAAGAAATAAAATATATTGTTTGGAAATAATTTCTCTGTTTTGAGGTTCCTGGATACTCGTATTTCATAGAAATAACAGGCGTTATTCTCTGATTTTTTTCAATATTTTGTAAAATACCTATATAGTAGTACATGGTTAGACTTGGTACTTGAAAAGGTTTGGAGCAGGACATGAAGAACATAGAACTGGAATTGAGTGGCCAGAGACCGGAGCCAGTTAGTATATTTTATTTATTTTACATTAACGTTTTATATAGACACATCTCATTCTAGCTATAAATTGCATTCCCCAATACAACGATTACATAGCCTTGGTAACCAATATTTAAACAATATTGATGTATTTGACAATAATTTGAATTTGGCAAACTTTAAACGCCGTATGTGCGAACTATTTCTACTTTTTATTTTTTTTATTTAAAGAAACATTTAAAACAAAGAATAATACATACATAACAAAATAAAAACATAATACAAAAACAGAGAAAAAGTCCCAACAAACTACTTTTAAGTAGTTTGTCAATGGGTTCTTTTAACTTAATGTAAAGAGGTGTAACATGACATAAAAAAAAAAAAATATATATATATATATATATATATATATAAAAAGTGTATGAAGTTAGAAATTGTTTGTCTTAGAATCTAATACATAAACTATTGTAAATACCAATTTTATACATTTTTATTAATAGCTATTATTATTGATTTGGAGGATATTGGCAGGCTATCTATTTTTACTTTATTTATATTCTGTATTACCTACATTTTGTCAACTCATATTTTATCTAACCTATATTATGTGTCTTTATATTTTCTGTTACTTACCTGTATTTTATTCACTTCTAACTCTTCACTGTAATTAATCAAAACATGTATTGCTTTATGTATGTAAAAGCCCTATGGGCGTTTAAATATAAATAAATAAAATATAAAAAATGTTAATGTAAAAAGGACGACCACCCTACTGGTGATAGGAGCTGCCCGGCCCAGGTTGCAGCCATCAGTGCGCAAGTTAAGATGACCGACTATGGCGAACGAAAGTAGTCTCATCGTGGGCCAAATTAATCTCCAAAGGTCTGCCTTGGAGGTGCAACGAGTCATGTCCAAAGAGGAGACCAAAACCTTCCCACGTGATAAACAAATATAAATATATATATGCGTACTATGTACTATGTACATGTACTATATTAAGATTACCTACCCAGAACCTCCATAGAATGAATCTACATGCGTGCATAAAAGAGATGATAAATATAAGGTTATATATATATAAAAAAAAACTCATTTTGAGATATGTACCATATGTGTAAAAACTACCTTGACTTCAATCCAAAAACCAGACATCAATAACTTTAGTTTGATTATTTGGCGTCTGGCTCGAAATAAAATGGACATCTCTTGTTTCCAAAGCGAACAACATCACTAAATCATATTTATTTTCCCTTTCAGAATACCCCCCCAGGGGTTTTGATACCCAGTTGAACTTCAAATATGTTCTGGCGTGAATGTAGTTTTAATTTATGTATAAACTCCCAGAACGACTTAACGACAATGATAATAGACTCCAATCCACGAAGACACGTGCAAAATGAGAACTAAAAAAAAATTCGGAAAACTTTTACTTATTTGTGATTGATGATACTAAAATGATTAAGTTAAATAATGTGTACCCGAAATCAGAATCATTACTATTTTTTTTACATGTTTATTAAAAAAAACTGTTTATTTAAAAAAAGGATGAAATTGAAAATATTTAAATTGTTTATTTTTATATTTCTGGTAATAAAATTTATTCCAAGATATTTATAATTGAATAGCCCCATTGTTTTTTTTTTACATTTTGGGGTTGGGAGAATTAATGTCTGAGATTTCCATTATTTTGAAATGGTGCAGTTTTATTTAGAAAATTATCTTAGAAAATTTTTAACTGTAAATTCTTTAAATAAAAGTTCTGATGAATATGTATATGGTTTAAGTAAAATTGTTTTCAATATTATAATATAATATAATAATGCTATATAAAGCGGTTATGTATATTTTTGTAAGTTCCACCCCATCCTATAATACCATATTGAATTTTTGATTGGTGGAAGGCAAGGCATTAAATCCTTATTTTGGATAATTTAGACATGTTGTTATGCACTAATTTTCATATAATTATCGTCTATGGTCTCTCTCTTAATCATGTAAATGATGCCAAGTCGTAATATATAAAGTCTGTATTATAAAATATTAAACAGTATTTTCCATAAGTCATTAATAATAAATACATAATGAAACATATGTTTGTTTCCTTACTCTGTCTATTGGTATGTTTATGTGTGTGGACCCTTTGGTATTGGTCTACTGTGATGCCAAAATATTAACATAATTTAACTAAATTTTCCCACCCTTTTTTAAAAAGTTTAATCATTACATTACTTAAATGTATTTATTTCTTCAAGTGGCAGATATTTTCAAGGATCTAAAAGCCATGAAAAACGATGATAGAAAAAAATTAAAACTGTGGTTTTATTAAATTTTCCTGTGGACTTATTGACACACCTTGCCTTAATGATTTTAATAAAATGCTCCATAACTTTAGAACTTCGTACATATTTATAAGGCCAACATTTTGAAGTAATTATTGTTACACAAATTACTTTTAGCTAGAGAGGCTTTTTCAATTTCGTTTGCAATAAGCCCCCATAGGGATGTTGCACGGCCAAATTGGTAAACACCGTTTGGTTGAGCAGGGTATGTCGCCTGGCCTAATAACGGCTCGTGCCAAGCGAGATCACTTTATTCAATTAGCCGGGCATAGGCTAGACGGGAGATCGCCAACTGGCTGCACTCGTTTTGACACATGAAAATATGGAAATAGAAAACATGTTTTACCTAAATGATATTCTTATACCTTTTAGATGAATGAAGATTTATCTCAGATGTTCAGTGTTATAAATACCCCTGTTATATCGAATCGACTCCACCACCTTTTCCACTGTAACAACAATATAACCAACTACAATCATCTAACATTCAATCAACTAACCACTAGCGCGATTTCACCGAACTGAAAATAATACAAATTACAGATTTTATCGATATAGTTCGATATAAATCTATTCCAACCCTATTCTTAAACCTTCGGTTGTCTCCTGATTGAATTGATCACTGTATTTAAAAAAAAAAGATTCTAGTGTTTTTTTATTTTATTTCAGGAATGTATTTTTAATAATAATGATATATTATACCCTTAATTTACCCTTACTTAATCTGTACTTAAAAGTATAAATATACTCGTATATTGGTATTGTCTTTCAATAACATATTTTTTCCTAAATTGTATACCTATGTTAAATAATGTTTGTATTTATTTCATAAGTCTTTGATTATTGTTTACATATATTTGCCAAGAATATTATTTTTTGCATGTAAATACTCCTCCCATAAACACGAGCTCCTAGAGCTCAACTTAGGGAGTAGTAGAATAATAATGAATAATCGTATTACTTTGCATAATGTAATCACTAGTAATGTAAAAAAAAATCTTATAAATAAATAAATTAATAATATAATATTTTACGACCGACGTAGTCCAGGGACAAGGATCCCATTCTGGATGTCGCGGGTTCAAACCCAGCATGCACAAATAATGTTTATTTGATTAATTTGTGTTATTTCACAATTAATTAATTTTAATAATATATACTATATTTGCGGCACGTTCCAGAGTGGAAGATACTCTCAGTATCGCCCTGGTGTAAGACCATAATTCAGAATTGAAACGTTGCTTGAAATGGCTTTAGCCATGTTTACTGACTAGACCTGAATAGCCAGGTACTTCCCCACCTTCCTCTTCCCCATCTACTTCCGTTCCCCACTTACATTCAGCCTCACAACATACCCCAATTGGGGATTTCATAGTCTCACTGGCTCCAGACGGCAGCAGTTGGGACTCTTGTGAGGTATTTCTCTCTATTTTTTTTTTAAATTACAGTAATTTTATTTTTATTTTCCCATGTTCAAAATGAATTATCATGTTCAAATTCAAAATAAAGTATCATAAAATACAATTAATCACTTAACAAAGAATTATTTAAACTAATCAGACCTTTACCTTAAGGAAATAGCCTCATCTTAAACACTTTTCGTAATGTTTTATTAAAATAATGAAAGACAACCTCTGAATCTCTTCCTCCTGGAAAATTTGCTAAAGACAATATACAATTTTTGGACAATAGGGTTTTTCCACGTTTCTTATTGCTTAAAAAAATTCAGCAAAAATTTAAGATTATTATGGCATTTTTATTTTATTTTTAGGTTGACGAATAAATTTTCTACAGCGAGTCTAAGTTTCCCATTTTTGTAATACCGCCAAAATGATATTTTTATCGTGTGATGTCATAAGCGTTGGCCGGCTTTGAAAAAATTCTGACTAGTATATTGTTGTTTGTTGACGTGCGTATTTGGCGCCGTTGCCAACCGCGGGCCGTTTTGATTTTATCGGTTTTTGATTGTTTTTAAAATGAATGAATTTGAATAAAAATATAAAAAAACGATTTTTTAGTAGGATGATTAAAATCAGAAAAATGATCTATAAATATTCCATACATTTTTAACAGAATCCCACGTTTGTGAAAATACCCTATTAAGAACTAAGGCGACGCGATGTGTAATATATGTAGGTACTGATATATATATATATATATTGCATTTCGGTATTACGTAAAATTTCGACTTGTATTACATTCATAAAAGCCCTACGGATGTTCAATACGTAAATTAAAAAAATGTATACTTAGAGAAATTAAGAACACAAGGAACGTACTTAAAAATATGCCCACGTACAGAGAATAAGTACATTGGGAATATACGCAGAAACATGCCTACGTAGAGAAAATTAGATCATTAGTCGACACTCTTGCTTAGTTATTAGCATTTTGAACATAATTTACATGGAAAATGTTGACTTCCAGCCTAAGTTAATTTAAGAGCGCGATCATTTTTCTAAGGGGGGTTTTACATTTTTTCATGTAAATACCACATAAGAGGCCGAACTGATCTCGTCTGGAGCCGATAAGACTACGGCATCCCCAATTAAGGTTTGTTGTGAGGTTGAAGGTAGTGGAAAGAGGAAGAAGATGAGGATGAGGAAAGTGGAGAAGTACCTACAAATTCAGATCTGGTCATCAACCATTTCAAGCAAAGTTTCAATTTTGAAAGATGGTCGTACACCAGGGCAAAACTGAGAGTGTCTATGATTACATTTTCAATCTGGAAAATGCCGCAAATAGCTGTACATTATTTTAATTGAATCAAATTAATAAATAAAACAAAATAATCCACTTTTTTTTATTTATTATTTTGTGTTATTTGATTGCTAGATTAGATCTTCATCTCGGAAAAATGAAATATCTATACCCACGGATATTTTTTAATTGACTAGGTATTATACGTTTTAATTTCTTTCCATTTAAAAATATTATCACTAACTCATTTATTAAAAAAACAAAAAGTAGCGAACACCGAGTTGAAAAAATTCCTCACCACCACCCACCTTCCGTTTGCACCCCCTCCCTTACTAGCCTCCAGCCTTGGATTCTCAATAAAACTTCCCCTCCCCAGATGTTATTTTCATCTGCTGCGCGGGTTGCCATGACGACGATAATTGAATGGTTAATTTTGAAAATGTTTTCGTTTGTTTTACGACTGTACACGGAGCCGGGTGATTGGTTTATGGAAGACGTAAACCTATTGATTAAGCCTAGTTTCATGTTGACTCGTATAATATAAGGTTACACTTCATACGCAAAGAAAATAATCAAATATACAAATGGAGTCACAAAAGATCTTTCGGGAAAAATGAAATCAAATTCCCGAAAGAATTACTACTCATACAAACTTTGTACAAGGGGTGTTTGGCATCTGTTTAAATAAAAATTGAATATATTTCTCACCAAAAAATTATCCTATTTTAAAGAGAGAGAGAAAAAATTCGGGTCCAGTACATTAAGAGGGTATTACCAGAGTTAGTCCTTTTTAAATCAAATTCTAGACGTATTGACTCTTTTTTACAAAAAACATAAATTGATTTTGCAAGATTGTTCTTTTATCTGGTACACTCAGTTTTAAAATTTTGAAAAACTTAAGTTAATTTTTAATATACTAAGGTTATACCGTTGGTCGTTGGAAGCTTTGTTCAATTTTCAAACGATAGATTCTATTAAACAACACAAATTTCATATCATATCATATAATCATACAACAAAATAAATCAATGCATAATCTAGTAAACACAGTTTTCAGAATTTTAATTTTAGTTCAATTAAAATCATTAAAAAATAAATCCTAGAACGTGTTTTGTGACAAATATACCTCAGTTTTTCTATTTATTTAAGGTCTTACATACTAAAATATTTCAGATTTTTTTCACGCACTTATTTTGTTTAGGCATTATCATCCCTAATGTGAGGCTGAAGGTAGTGGGAAGGGGAAGAAAATGACGGAAGATGAAGGTGGGGAAAAACCTGGCTATTCAGATCTTGTCACCAAATACGGCTCAAGCCATTTCAAGCAACATTTCAATTCTGAATGATGGTGTTACACCAGGGCGATACTGTAAGCACCTTGAACTCTGGAACGTGCCGCAAATGTACTATAAATAATGTTTATATGATGATAATGTGAAATAACAAAAAATTATTTGTGCACGCCGGTTTCGAACCCGCAACCTTCGGATTGGGAATCGAGAGTCTAGCCCCTCGACCCTGCTGGCCGTCGAATTACTGTATATTTTAACACAATACATATTTTACAAATAGGCAACTTTTGAAATTTGCTTCAAAACAAACTACATTGAGTTTTATGTGCTTTGTAAGCTGAACCGATATTGAAACAAATTAAATGTAAAAATTTCACACCCCGTGGCAGAGTTCCAACAAAATGGCAGCATCCAACTCGTTACACGGTACATGTAATACTGAAGCAAACAAAATACAAAATAGACGACGCCATGTAACTCCCATTCCAGTGCACTCCGTTCGATCGGTAAGGGATGAGGAAATAATACTCGACGGTCGAGGTGTAGTGTATACGACGTTATTAGTATAATATTACCGAGTTATGTCGGAAATAAAACTGCATAACCACTGGGGCGACAAAGCAATTTAAATATTTTTTCTCGCATTGCTAAAGGAATTTTTTCCGCCCACATTAATAAAATCATACCTCTGAATTTAGATATGGAGATATACAAACAGATTATAGTTCTATGTAGCTAATGAATTCCCCTATCTTTTGTCTATTATCATATAATTGTAGGACTAATAAAAAAGAATCAATTAAATCTTTAACTTTAAAATATTTTAAAGAACGTAGAGAATAGTCATTTTGTTATATTTTGAATGTACAAACAGGAAGGCTTGAGAAAAATCCTATGCCATCCTATGCCATCTTTGGGGAAGCTGTGTGGAGGGTCTTTATCAAGAAAGGAGGGTGAGGAAGAGGCTGAGGAATGAGGGTGAGAAATGAGGGTGAGGAATGATGGTAAGGAATGGGGATGAGGAATGAGGGTGAGGAATGATGGGTGAGGATTGAAGGCGAGGAATTAATTCTGTGAAGGAAAAAGATTTGAGGGTAATCTGGAATCAATGTATCCAGGAGTGACAGACGGATAAATCCATCTTTCCAAATGCAGTGCAAGGTGATGGGCCTAGAGAGTCCGGCTGTAGAGGTCTAGTAGTAGGCCGCCAAGACCTAGACAATCCTTGCACTTTGAGGGTCCTCTGGAAAGGGTGTTGGTTATCCAATAAATGGTTTGTGTGATGGTGGTACCCATACCCGCCTCCCAATTTGAAAAACATTTATTATATTGTATTTCAGCGTTTTGCGATATGAAGTCAGTTTATCCCCATTGTTATTGACGTAATATTGCATATTGTACAACAGTCCCAACTGCTCCCGTCTGGTGCCAGTGAGGTTATGGCATCCCCAATTGGGGTATGTTGTGAGGCTGAAGGTAAGCGGGGAAGGGAAGGAGACGGGGAATAGGAAAATGGGGAAGTACCTGTCTATTCAGATCTAGTAACTAAACAAGGCAAAAGCCATTTCAAGCAACGTTTCAATTCTGGATGGTGGTCTTACACCAGGGCGATACTAAGAGTATCTTCCACTATATTCAAATAACAAATACAACATGTAGGTACTAAATACCTAGTATTTTTAGCGTAGAATCGAAAAACATTGTATTATAAATTTAATAAAGATTTATGAACATTTTATAATGTTTAATTATTTTTTGGAGGTAGTACTCGTAAAAGTTAACTATTACTAGGAAAAAAATGTTTCAAAATGATTATAATAACAGTTTTTGTTGCTTTGAACAAAAAAGGTAAACGTAATAAAATTTAGGCCATAACCATAACAAAGCTAATAAATATGTTTTCAAGAATTTACGAAAATGTAATGAAAGTAAAATAAATACGAATATTACATTACGTAATTAACAAGTTATCCCAAAAATGAAACGAGATTCAATATTTTTTTTTTTTTTTTGAAAATGTGAGAGAATACTAAAAATGAATAGTTATGGACCCTACCAAACCAAAAAAATGTAACTGTTGGAATGAAATGAAAGCATTGCAGTCGTCTGTTTTGAAATCCAATGAATAATGATTTGTTCCAAATAATTGATTAATAACAGACTGCACGACAGAATATTTTGTGTTAGCTGCAAAAATCTGGTTGATAGAGGCTTTTTAAAACTAACTAGGTCTTTCACTGAATTGTGATTTTAATTATCTTTTTTGATACCAGAAGTTAAATGCTTTTTGAGCCAATCATGCTATTTAACCACTGGAAATTTTTCCGCACACATTAAAAAAATCATACCTCTGATTTGAATATGGAGACATACAAACTGGTTATAGTTTTATGTGGCCAATGAATACCCCTATCTTTTGTCTATTATCACATATTTGTAGGATTTATAAAAAATATATAATTAAATTTTTAACCTTAAAACATTTTAAAGAAACTAGAGAATATTTATTTTGCTATATTTTGAATGTACAATATATTAAATAGTCGTTTTAATAAAATAAAAATTGGAAAATTTGCCTCATTTTGGCAACAAAGCAATCCAAGGTTTTTGAAATAGTTCCATTATGTGGCAAAAAGCGCTCTAGTGGTTAAGGCATTTTCAATAAAGCATACTACAAGATTGTTAAGTCAGCATAGGATTTTCATATTAATTATGATTATTTTCTTACGTTGTATTGATTTTAGCTAAAATGTCTCCTTAAAGCCTCATAAATAACGAAATTTGTTTATTCTGAAATATTATTATGGATTATTAATGTTCTGCCTGACACACGAGTTCCAGTTATAGTGTACACGTGTGAACAAAACTTGAGGCGGGTCCGTGAATATCACGATGAAAACTTTCGTTGCGGTTTCAGCCTTCTCCCAAAGCTCAAGCAATTAAGCTTCCTAGGTAATTATTGTTTGACCCCTTACACGGAGAAAAATGTAATTCTAAAATACGATCATTTTATTCGTAAAAATGCTTAAAAACGGGACTGAAGTTCTTACGAACAAATTAACGGGGTTTCAATATTTATTGGCGGGAACATGTAAGAATATTTGTTGGTATACGTAATTTCGTACGTATTCCAACAAATAATTCATAAATCCTGCCAATAAACATTAAAACACTGTTAATTCATTCGTAAGAACTTAAGTCCCGTTTTTAACCATTTTTACGAATAAAATGATCGTATTTTAGAATAACATTTTTTCCGTGCACCTTCTTTAATATTCACCATATCGTATTAGTTACTTATTTCATCAGCGTATAATTCTAATCAAATCGTAAACAATATGATTTTATTTGAAATTGAGTAAATTTACCACAATGTTGAACAGGATACTTTTTAATGGTTTATTAATGACATGTAAGCTGTATGTATTTTATAATCTCTAAAAGGGTTATCAATGAGAATAATTTTCAAGGAAAAATATAAGGTGTGATATACTGTGGCTTTTTCTGATGCACAATATATCTCAGATGATCGGGAGTTTTAATGATAATCGGTTCGGAAGGTTACGAGTCGTGTTCACAATGAATATTAAACTGGGCCAAACGGCCTTTCTAACGGACGCTCTGTGTGTTTCTGAAGCAAGGGAACAGGGCACTGAAGGTGTCGGGATCATAGAAAAGCAATTTAAATCAACACAATTTTTTTTAAATTCGACTGCTGTAACCACTATCCTATTTAATGTTTTACACCAATATTTTGCTGTGTCTATTTAAGGTTTATTTTTTACTATTACCCTTGTGCTTTGCGGAAATATCCCATTTCTCCCAATTATTTTCAATACCCAAAATAAGTGAAAACCCACCGTTCAGAATCGAATATCTTTATTAATATTTAGTAACTAGATCTCAGTAGCAAGGAACTCCTCACCACAGCCTTCCTGATTTCTACTTCCTACAAGGATATACTAGGATAAATAAGGATATATTTACGATAAAAGGGATTTCATACTTTCACATTCTAGGGGCAGTTGATATTCTGTTAATCACTAGAAAATTCTAACATATTATTATTGCTTTGTTCCAGTACTCCTCCAAGCATGCGCGGTAGTTGGGGCGGGGTCCCCGGACCCCTGGCCTGGTTGCTGCTGCTGGGGGCGGCGCCCTGGCTGCCACCTTTAGGGGCTATGCGCTGTGATCGTACGCCAGAGGGCCGTATGGGCGGACGGACGCCCATCGACTTGCGCTACTTTATCAAGGTGTCGGGCAATGCGGATAGTTATGTGCCCAACACGGTCTATACAGGTGAGATTTTTATACGTAAAATACATTAAAATGAAAACAAAATACCTTCGTACAAAATAACCTTTAAAAATTTACGTTAAATTAGTTTGTACGAACTGAGAAAATAGCATAAGGGTGTTTATGAAAAAAAGGCGTATTTCGTGATCCAATTTATTGGCCCAATTTTAATTTCGGCCTAAATACCCATATAAAAATGCTTTTCATCGTGATTACGATATTCGAATGGAATGGTAATATCCAA
This sequence comes from Limnephilus auricula, assembly GCA_951813805.1. Lineage (NCBI taxonomy): Eukaryota > Metazoa > Arthropoda > Insecta > Trichoptera > Limnephilidae > Limnephilus > Limnephilus auricula. The sequence goes on from OX638393.1 coordinate 10,010,109, forward strand.
TTTTAAGGCAAGTATAAAAGAGATGGACCTTTGGTTAAATGGTCAAGGACCAAAAGGTACGTCAGTGACACACTTGTATACATTCAAATTTGTACTAATGGAATTTCCAGTGTTTTTTATTCTATGTCTCTTGACTTTCGCTGTGGGGAAACGGAGTGATGGATAGTAAGTTAGTTAGATAAAATATCAATTTTTCAGTTTATTGAAACCACAGCGAAAGTTTGCATCGTGGTATTCACGGACTCGCCTCAAGTTTTTCGCACCTGTACGTGAACATTAATAATCCATAATAATATTTCAGAATAAACCTTTTTTGTTATTTGTGAGACTTTAAAATCTTCTAAAATCAATACATACAACATAAGAAAATCACGATCATGTTTAATATGAAAATCCTGTGCCGACCTAACAAACATCTAGTATGTTTTATTGAAAGTGTTCAAAAAGCATTTAACTTTCTGGTATCAAAAAAAGAGAATTAAAATCACCTTTCAGTGAAAGACCTAGTTAGTTTTAATAAAATGTCTCCATCAACCATTTGCAGCTAACAAAAAATATTTTGTCGTGCAGTTATTATTAAATTTTTTGGAATATAAATCTTTCAAAAGCACTTTTAAATGGCGTCACCCATCCCGGTACGCATTTTCCATTAAAGACATCCAACCCCATTCCATTTTTCACTTTACTGTACGACTTTTTTGTATTAACTTTGAATCTTCATAAATTTGTGTGTTTGCCAGGGCGTAACATGTAAACGCGAACGCTAAACGCTTTATGTGCATGATATACCGCTTTAAAAGCAGATTTAGATCCCCTAGGAGATTCCTGAGATACCGCGTTGTTTAGGTTACTTTTGTAAACGCAGTTTGTATCTTGTGGGAAAGATTAACACTGACAAATCGGAACTTTCCCCGTTAATCTGTCCCTTGGCAGGTTAATTCTCAAAACCGTCTACTTACTCTTCGTTACGCGTACACACAATCATGTATTCAGGTCTAACTAATTAACCATGGTAAAATTCCAGTTCAGGAAATAATGCCCTTAGCGTACTCACATAAAGGCAAAACCTCTTCACTCCTCGGTAATGGTTACTTATTCATCAAAAATTTATAATTGAACGCCGTTCTGTTGAAAAAAGCTAATGAATTTTAAAGTTAAACAGATGTACGAATACGAGCATAGCGTTGTTTAACTTCTGAGTTATTAAAACATTTTTACCTTATTCTTGAATGACGTTTTAGAATAACCTTACAGTATGCCTTGATGATGAACAAACCATTAATTTAAATCACTATTTATATTAATCTTTACTGCAAACCAGTTCACATTATAGGTATACACAAAAAAATAATTATGTTAAATTTAACCGCATTCGGTAGTTTCCGGTCGTTTGGCGTTAGACAACAAATATATTCGCTTTATGTCTCATCTAAATAAGATGATAGTAAGTATTCTCGACAAATTTAATCATTTCCAATTTTTGAAATAGCAATTACAATATTTCTCTGCGAAAAAATTAATGTTATAGAAACATTTTTTTATTTAATTTTTATTTATATTAATAATTCAAAAAAGATACATAAGTTACAAATACATTTTATACACTAATTAATTATATAATATATATGTTTGATGTACCCCCATAAAAAAGCAGGGCTTGTGTGTATGGGGGGGAGGGGGGAGGGATGTTTTTGAGTGTGCTTTTTAAGGTGAGTTTTAAATTCTTTTATATTGGTATTCATGTTTCTAATATTTTCTGGTAATGAATTATAGAATTTTACTCCGAGATATTTATGATTTAATTGTCCTATTGTTTTTATACATTTTGGAGTAGGAAGTGTTGATGTTTATCTAAGATTTTTGTTATTTTTAAAGGGTGCAGTTTTATTTTGAATATTATCTTTATAAATTTGTAATGTTGCATGGTAAAAGTATAATTCACTTAATTTTCTGACTTTAAATTCTTCGAATAAGAGTTTTTACGAATATGAATAGGGTTTTTTTTTAAAATGTTTTTTATTATTAGTTTTTTAACATAGAAAGGTACTTTAATTCTCCAAACACGAACTTTAAATATCGAAAATTAAACGAAGGGTTCAATGAACTAGAGTTGCAGAGGGAGCCGAAACCGAAAATAATAATTTTTATCATTATCGGCAATCATTTTACTCGTATGTTTAGATTAACCTTGTCATAAAATCCCCCTCGTAAGGGGACTGTTACATATTTTATCGTATGTTTATTTTAAAAAATATTTTTGCAGAGAAAATGTTTTAGGTTCATATGTAACACACCAAATCGGAGGAATTTTACAGACGTAAAAGTAATAAGAATAAAGAGCGTCGATAGGGTGATACAATTTTGACGATAACAAATAACTAACTATGGTTAGTTATATTCGAGGACTGTTTCTTTAAAAAGACGTAGTGTTATATATTTTTTTTATAGATGTTGACTGAAAACAGAAACAGACTTTTCATACATTTATGAATGTGGTGTTATGCGTTAAAAATGTTTAAAGCCCTTAAACATGTGAACGTTTACATTCAACAATAGTTCCTACATTTAGGCAACAAAGTAAATTTAGTTTGCTTCCAACGATGTTACTATAATAACCATTGTAGCTTAATGATATTGTCCACTGCTCAAAAGCTGTATAAAATAAGACAAAATATTTATGTAATGTTATCTTTTATTCCAAATGAAACAAATACTTAGTTTTAAACCACTATATTTGTATTTATATTTGTCGACCGGTTTCGATTGCACTCAAACTTAGTTTATATTTTATTGTCCTGATGAAGATTGAGTGCAATCGTAACCGGTCGACAAATATAAATAAAAATAAAGTGGTTTAAAACTAATTATTTGTTTAATTTGGTATAATGTTAAGCCACAAAGTGTTTGCTTTCTTCGATAATAATCTTTTATTAATTCTGGATAACAATGATTACTAACTTTAGTAATATTGGTAAAAAATTAATAAATTAAAGATTGATTAATCGTATAATAAGTCGTAGATGGAAAATAGCTCGATTCATTGGCTCCTAAAATACATATTTATTTCCATATTAAACATTCAGTGAACTCTTAGAAAAACCATATGATGTGCTACAATCTATATCTTTGACATAATGCAATGACTTGAAAAGTATAACAAAAATATTCGAATGCGATCGAGTCTCAACATATGTGCTGTTACCTAGCATAAAGAAATATATAGTTTTCTTCAGTTTGTTATCCTTTCAGGATTTCAGGCTGTGTATTGGTGGGTTTTCCGCACTTCAAATATCGAGGGCTTCTCAAAGACGCGACGCCAACTTTGTATGGCTTCACCGACGCTCGCGTGTTTGCACGCTACTCGTCGCCCGAGTACTTAAATGTGATCATTTTAGTTTTTGTTCAATCTCCATTTCAAAAGTTAAAAAAGTTTCAAAAACGAAAATTTATCACTTTACTAAGAATTATTTACACTAATAAGACCTTTACCTACTCTACGGAAATAGTACCCTAAACACCTGTAATATGTTTCATAGAAATAATAAAATAAAATTTCCTCCTCCTGTAAAAATTTCTAATGGTCGTTTGGACAATTAAACACTCGGAGAACGTACTGTATTGTGTTTAGTCACAACTCAGAACGGTTGCTGTTAGAGTGCAAGAAGTTTTGGTGACGATAAACTTCTCATAACTAGTGTGCAAATAAACAACCAACAGTTTATTAAGCTTTGTCAAATAGTTGATATTCTAAAACGTATGTTCTAAAGCTCTGCAGCTTATTATGAAAGTTTCTTTATGAGCTGAATATGATTGCATTTACAGACAAAACAGTGCTAATTTCGTGATGTTAAAGTTCTCCAAATCGACCTTTTGGAATAACAAGGTTCCATCTGAGGCGGAAACGTCATGCGACAATGAACTCTAAAGAAGCTTACTATAGAAAACCAGAACTAAGGAGCGAATACGTAATAATAAATATGAAATTAAAACAAAATTAATAAAATCATTATTACATAATGCATTAACGGGAAATATGTATTGGGTTTGCGAAAGGAAGGAGAAGGATGAGAGGATGTAGCCGCGCAATTAAAATCAAAATAAAAGGGACAATTAATTTAATCATAGTGAAATTGTGTTAATTTCACAATGTGACATAATGACATTTTGTAACGCTGAAGTGGATGTGTTAGCATATGTTGTCTATGTTTAAAGTTGATTTTTGTAGCAATTTCAGGTCCTTTTCATAAATTCATTTTGATTGGAGTTGGTGTTGCATCTATCAATGTAGAAAATGTATTCTGTCTGCTTGTCTGCTATATCGAAGTGGTGCGCAGTGCAGTGAAATTAATTTTGTTTATCAAGTCCAGCCAGTTAACTTTTGAGAGAATAATTTTGTACAAGAGCAGGATTATAGCATATTACCTACGTAAATAGATAAACGTAATACTAAAAATCCATATTTGGCATGTTTATAAATTTCTAAATAAAGGACAATAACAATATCAAATATTGCTAATGTTGTATGGTTATCTTTCCCAGTGTGCACCCAAGAACAAATAAAAATTATTTTATGATGGTGACCCTTATCTGAAAAAAGCTTTTGGTTATTTTGGCGTATTATTGCCCATCTGCAAAAATAATAAAGACTTAACACAAAGCCGATATGTTACAACTTTTCGGTAATATTTGGCTCAAATCGCCACATAAAGCTTTTCAAATACACACAATCCAAGTTTTGTAAAGGCTTCTTTTTCCTTTCAATAATTAGGTACGTAGATAAGTGTGTACCCAATTCACGTAATGTAGGACTGTATGCATACGATAGGTCTCGTCTCATACTTTTATCATAGGTAATGTTCCTCTCTTCACATTACTGCCTTCGTACTGATTGCTTGTAGGAAACGACTTATGTTACAATGCTTTTGACGACATTTGCTAACCCATAACTCGGGAACTTCATAGAAATATTTGTGGTTTTTTGGTAATAGACTCTCAGGTGACTTGAATCTTAACTTTTAATCAATAATTTTAATGAAATTAATTTATATATATATATATATATTAATTTCTCTAAAATTCATATCCATAATATTGAAAAAATTCAAAGAAAATTTCGAAGATTTGTGAATTTTAAACATAACATCCCTTTAGAGCACATAAATAACCTATCATTAAAGAATATTTCAAATATTCCAACTTTAGAAAACAGCCGAAAAATAACCGACCTAACATTTTTATTAAAATTATTAAACTCTAAATTTGATTGCTGTGAACATTTGCATTTAATAAATCTACATGTACCTACACGAACTACTAGACAAACATTAACATTTTATATACACACATCTCATTCTAACTATCAATTGCATTCCCCAATAAAACGATTACATTTTAACAATATTGATGTATTTGACAATAATTTGAATTTGGCAAACTTCAAACGCCGTATGTGCGAACTATTTCTACTTAATTCATAAAGTATTGTAAATACCAATTTTATACATTTTTATTAATATCTATTATTGTTGATTTGGAGGATATTGGCAGGCTATTTTTATTTTTTATATTTTTACTTTATTTATATTCTGTATTACCCCCATTTTGTTAACTCATATTTTATAACATAAAGACACATAATAACATATATTATGTGTCTTTATATTTTCTGTTACTTACCTGTATTTTATTCACTTCTAACTCTTTACTGTAATTAATCAAAACATGTATTGCTTTATGTATGTAAAAGCCCTATAAGCGTTTAAATAAAAATAAAATAAATATATAAATAAATAGAATTGCATAATGAGTTGTTTAAATGACAAAAAAGTGAGGAAAAAAAATTAAATACCTCTTATTCCCGAAAATATTTCATAGAATTATTTTTCAGGGCACAATCCTTCCCACATCTAAAAGAGCAAAATAAAGACGCTTGTAATATCGATAAAAAAAGTATTCCGCGTGAGTAAATAAAGAAGTAGTTATTTTTCTGCAGTAAAATTTCGAATGTAACAAACATTTATAACATTTTTTTACTCGCTTCGTAAAAAAACATTTTTCACTGCCTACGAAAATATAAATATAAAGGGTGGCTTTATTAAATTTCCCCGGTCGAATGGAATATTTTTTTCTGAAAAATGCCTCCAGGTGTAGCTTTATGCTTTACACATTATGAGAAGGTAAAAGGATGTATATTTTTCATTAGCTACTTACGTAATGCATTGGGGGAGGTGGAAGGACACCATCTATGGGGCTTAGGGGTTTGGGGTTGGGGGTGTATGGCTTGTAGCCCACCCTAGCTATAATGGTGAACTAATTTCTGCCGCTACGCACTTCGTGCACAGAATATAAGATTGGCGTTGACTAATGTTTATGCATAACAATAACTTTGTTACCTTGCTGGGATTTGTGACATCGTTAAAGTCAACGGCTTGTCACAGATATCAAATTTGTAGATAATGGTAGAGAGAGACAATGAGAGATGATGTGAAGTAGTATATATTATTATTATGGAGACAGTAGTAGCAGTGTGTATGTATCATGTAAGTCACAACATGGCGGGATGTGGATCGCGGTGCGGAGATTTAATGATGATGGTGTGGTTAACTGGCGGTGAAGATCGCGGATCTTCCTGGTCCTTGATGCTTGATACCATCGTTGGTGGAGATGATGTGGCAAATTCCTCCATGGTGGATTGTCACCGTAGCCAATTCAGTAACTAGACTGACTGGAAGCGCATATTTGGAGGTTAATATGAGATTTATTGGATGTTTATATAGTCGCGCGCCTTGGTGGAGCCGCCCGAGTGTTCTATCAGCAGCTGGTAGACCGGCGCCTTTCGGAGCTTCTAGGCTGTTATAGTATAGTACAATCATTTGGTAGTTTTACCTGGAAAGATTTCCGGGAGTTTTGAAAATTGGTAATATTATACATTTCGATGTGCACTTTCCGAATTTAAACATTGCCACCTCGTATCTTTGCCGCTCGCGCCGCCATTTTGGAAAAATGGCGCCCAATAGCAGTTTTTTGACAATACCTCCTTTCCGACTTATCTTACGATAAAAACAAGTTATCAAAAAATAAACTAGATAAAATTTCCAACAATTTGAATATTAACATTTTTTTGTAAAATTAACAGTTTTGGTGTACGAGCGCCGCAAAGTATACTTCAATATGCGATATGGCATAAAACACTAATTTCCACACCACCTTGAGGTAGAGTTAGCGGTGCGTTTTTTTATGTAGTGTCTGTCCCCTGTAGACTTAACCCACATGTAATGCACAATTTTTAAATTAAGCACAATCTTCTTCGCTTTGCTGTTCCTGATGGACCAGGCGTTGTGAGTCCGTCTTCGGTACCGATCGAGACGTCACATACCGAAATTTCATCCGCATCATCTGTGATGGGATTATCAGATTCATCACAAGCCGTTTTATTTTCGTTTCCATCATATTCCAGTAAAGTTTTTTTTGTACATACTGTTTTTATCGTAAAATCAGTCAGAAAGGAGATATTGAAGCTTGTTTTCACGATAATTTAACGTAGGTGGACATAGGAATGATGTCTACCTACGTTAAATTATCGTGAAAACAAGCTTATGTGTCCAAGCGGTTAAAAAACTTCCGAGCTGAAAAGATACGAGGTGGCAAAGTTGAAATTCGGAAAGAGAACATAAAAATCTATAATATTACCAATTTTAAAAAATCCCGGAAAACTTTCCAGGTAACCCCTTTTTATCGTCTCAAATGACTGTACTAATAGCACGCGCGGCGCGTGTAGAAATGGTGAAGGTTCTAGGTTTTGCTGCGGATGACTCGAATTATTATAGTAGTGCGTCGCTACAAGTTTAGCATTTAAACATAAATCTGCTTACATAATAAATTAAGCAATTCGCGTTCATATTTTCATCCGAAAGTCTAAATTCGAGAACTCTCCCCTTTTATTAGTCAACTTTGTATTTCACCTTACGTGCAAATTTATATGAATGACATGTATATTATTTCGTAAACGAGTTCTGATTTTTATATTGGTTCTATGTTACATATTGTAAATTCTCGTAAATAACGTATCTAAAATATTTTACAAAATGTACAGTAGATTAATTTTATGTCACGAATTGAATGCATTTATTATAACTGTACTAAACTCTCAAATAAAATAAATGAAGAAGGAAAATCTTGAATCTGTTATAATGTCGCGAATATTGGAAAGCGGAGATGTAGCGATGATTTAAAAAGGTAAGGCTTTGCTGAAAACAGGAAACATTTGCAAGACAGGAAGGAGGCTTTTACCTACCAACAGGAAAAACGCGGTTAACCTCTTGAAGGCCAGCATAGGAAAAATATATTTTTTTATTACGACGTAAAATATGTGACATTTCTTACGAACAAAATTTTTATAATATTTCTTTTATTTTCATAAAATTACCTGAAAATAATGTAGATAAAACGATCTTCCTGATAATATCTCAAATCTATTCTTTCCGCAATGGATTTATATTAAAAAAAAACAATGAAAGAATATAGAGTTTCTAAACGAACTGCGTTCATATTATCACACGGCGGCCATTTTTATTGCCCGCCGCGTCATCGATAATTTATTAAAATTATTCCGAGAGGCTAGACGCTATGCATTATTTTTTTACGTCGAAAACGAGAATGGCCCAAGCGATTCTGACCTTGTTCATGATACAATTTCTTTATACATAAGGGACAAAATCGCTTCCAAATTCGATGATACACCGGAGTACGTACGGCTTATTAAAAGAAGATGAAGAAATGTTATATTCCAGGCCGCTTAGTGTCTCATCGAAAAAACCAAATTACACTAAGAGTTATTTACCAAACACAAAAATAAAAATAATTACAAAGAGCTTCATAATTAAACGGAATCCTTAAATGAAATCTTGTAACTGATCTCATTCCATTGAAAAATAATAGTTTGAAAAGAGACAAACTCTTCTTACCAGATAGAACACGAGCTGAAAAGAATATGTTTGAAAAGTTGTACATTTTCTTGTTAGTTACAGGACATACGTGTGTTGCTCGTGAACCACAATAAAAAAGCAAGAAATATTACATCGAAAACAATCTAAAGAAACACAGATCGTTATTATGATACCCAGAACACAATAAGTAGGAGTTTTATCTCCTAGCTGAAAGACTTGATTGTTTCTTTTGTATTTGCGTAAGAATAAAGTGGCCTCCATTATATAAAATGCCCAGAAAAAAATGTAGGAGGTCTTATTGCTGCGCCAAATGCCGCAAGTAACACAGCCATCTTTATTATCATAACGAGAGTAATCTATCTAAGAGGAGAAATGGATCCGGATGTGTATGTGGATGGAGCCTATTGCCCCCTGTGGCCAGGAAAAGGAACTACCTGTTTTTGCGGCATCCTGCAAATATAATAGATGACCCTCGGATTAAGGTGGTACTTATCTAACGGGTTGGATGATCTTTTTGTATCTAAAGGTCATTTATTTAAAATGAATATTGGTTTTAGGACTAAGCTAGCTATATGACTCAAATACCATTTAAATGTAAATACACATTCGTACATACCCAGTAACGTATGTATAAGAGCAGAGTGTAAGTAATAATAAGCATATATCAGAAAAAAAACGGTTCCAAAACAACTCAACAAAGTGGCATTTCAACACCTTTTGAATAATTTTTAAAAGTTACGGAAAAAATTAAAAATAGTGTGAAACCTAACCTAACGTTACCGATTTAACCATTGTTTTATTTTTGTTCAACACTTTTAACGACTTTTCAGAGGAGGTGATGGACAAAAATGATGTAGTTGCATGTTGTTGTATTTTCCGAATTTCATTAATTCGACAAAGCTTTTATTTATCGTAGCTTTCACTCCGTTAAAAGTAAACACAATTATCAAAAAAATATTTTCACATTGTTTTCATCAATGAATTATTTCCAAATTATAAAATTTTAAAATTTCTACAAAAAGGCTCCTTACAATATTGTAAAATTAACAATTATTATAAGCAATAATTATCAGTCTGAAACAATCATCCACATTGAAAAATCTTCCGTGAAAATATACATGCCGCTGACGGGACTCGAACCAGTATCCTTCTGATGTCCGGTCAGGTGCTCTGACCCACTGAGCTACGGCGGGTTACCTCTTATCCACCAAATCATTTAATTTATATTAGTGTTTCATTTAACAACTACCGCTTATTACATATTTTTCCACCTGCAAACAACCAACTTTATGTTTATGTGAGAAAGGCATTGTAAGTGCTAAGTTTCCCACTAGGTGGCGTCGAGAAATATCGTCGAGAGAAGTAGTTTAACTCGTAAATATTGCAAGAGCAAGGCTGACAATCATTGCTTATAATTGTTAAATAATAATTGTTACCCTTTGTGCTATGCATAAAAATCTTGTCTTAAACATACGTTTATCAATTAAAAATAATCAATATTTGACGAGTTAAAGTACTTCACCAAAAATGTAGACATGATTGTGTCCTATTGGGAAACTTAGCACTTACAATTTTTTGTAATAATTTTTTTCTTTCTCATATAAACATAAAGTTGGTTGTTTGCAGGTGGAAAAAAATGTAATAAGCGGTAGTTGTTGAATGAAACACTAGTATATATTGAATCATTTGGCGGGTAAAAGGTAATCCGCCGTAGATCAATAGATCAGAGCACCTAACCAGACTACAGAAAGACACGGGTTCAAGTCCCGTCGGCGGCATGTATCTTTTCTCAAAAGATTTTTAAATGTGGATGAGTGTTTCAGGCTGATAGTTATTGCTTATAATAATTGTTACCCTTTGTGCTATGCATACAAATCTTGTCTTAAACATTAGTTAATCAATTAAAATTAATTACAAATATTTAATATAGTTTTAAATAATGTTTAATTTATTAAGAAAATTGAAATGACAATCTATTACAAAAGTGTAAAAGTTATCTTAACATATTTCGTCAAACAAACAACCTTATTTATCATTCACCCATAAATTAGCGTTCACTTGTCCCACAAAGTTCTTTGTAAATAATTAATAAATTTTCTTCGATGAAGACATGCGCGGCATATTATAAGTTTTCAAAAGACAAAAGTTAGTAAAGCTTAGTTTACAATCTCTTCATCAATAATTTCCCTTCTCTTTATTGTATACTCTCGGTTTTCTCAAATTAGGAATATAACTTTTAAACTTCCGTAAAAACATTTTGGAATTTAACGTAGTGGAACATGTAATATTGGAAGAAGTCGAAATAGGATCGTAAGCATCAAAACAGCTTCAACTTTTATGGTATTTTTTTGCTCACCTGTCACTTTTTATCCATTTGAAATAACGACCCGCTATATTTCCGACGTATAAGCCACTGACAGCATAAACCTTTCTTCCACATTCCACGTAATGGTGAGGGAAGAGTTTCAAATAGCCTCCCATCCTACATAACTGGCGTATCTACGGGTGGTAAAGGCTTCCAGGAAAACCTACGCATATACCCAAAGACAATCATCTGATTCATATAAGTTAGGACAAAACAGCTTCGACATGGCTTCAGCAGTATTAAGTTTTGGCAGTATGACTTTTACACTGACTAGAGTTTTTAACTAGAGTTACAGCCCATCAGATTTTTTGTAATGGCTTAATTTAAAAATTAAATTTTTATTGTTTTAAAAAATTGCAGTTTTATCTTATCTATCGTCTATTAGTGGAGATGATATTATGCGCTACAAACAGGCGCCTAGATCGGAAAATCACAATTTTTAGATAACTATGTTTCATTAAGCCATTTCTTACCGCCCTAAAGTATCGCTGATTTAGTTTCTGTTTACCATTTTAGAAAGCATTCCTGGCTGACCAAAATGCAATTACAAAAGATGATGGATCTATTCATGAAGCGTGATAGTGTCAAAGTAGAAAGTTTCTCAGGGAGAAACGACCGGTAATGGCTTATCAGAAGAAGGGAGCAGAGCTGTTTTAAACTTGCTTGTTTTCTAATTTTGATTTGTACAAGTTTATGATTTGACTAAAAAAACATCAAAATATATCACGTTTTGGAACCTACCGAAAATTCGTGGTGGAATTCTGTTATAAGTAATGATATTTTAAAACAATTTAAAATTTTAAGCAATTCTTATATTTATAATAAACATAATAATACTCTGTTTTAATTCCACTTTATTATATAAAAATATATTTTTTATTCATCCCTGAGAAAGGTTCAGGCTGAACCGAAACCGGTTGGATAAAGAAATAATAAAGTGGAATTATAACAAAGATTAAAACAAAGTATTATTGTGTTTATTATAATTATGTATCCCCACAAAGTGTTTGCTACATGTGAAAATCTTATATTAATAACTGTGCTCAAATTCAGAGTTCAACAAACAATCTTCATTCTGGTACAATTTTTGTATATACGATGGTATGTGCACAAGTTTTGGGATATCAATAATTATTTTAGGGTAAAAATTGCATATTTACCATAGTTACAGGAAAAATGATTCAAGTCTGATGATGGCCATAGTGAATATCTGAAGCCGTTAGCAGTGATAAATAAAAATAAGCTAAAAAAGTTTTATATTAATTATTTTTTTAAATTGATAAACTAATGTTTAGTACAATATTTTTTATGCATAGCACAAAGGGTAACAATTATTATAAGCAATAATTATTAGCTTGAACACTCATCCATACTGAAAAAATCTTCCGAGAAAAGATAGTAGATATATAGATATATATAGAAAAGATATCGTAGATTAATAGTAGAGCTCTTGACCGGCAATCAAAGGGGTGCGGGTTCGAATCCCGTCAGCGATATGTATCTTTTCTCGGAAGATTTTTTCAATATGGATTTTTTTCGGGCTAATAATTATTGCTTATAATAAGTTTTATATTATTTTATTAACACATCAAAAGGCACGTTTTGTGGTGCGGCTATTTCGTCGGAGTGGTTTTGTTGGACGGCCCAACTCGTACCGGGTGTAGTGTGCAAACAGGGCTGACGGTACAGCTGACAAATACTAAAGGGTCGATCTTCGTGAAACTGAAACACGGACGAAATAAGGCCCCGGATATTTGACCGTTACATTAAAGCCAACGCGGCCCATTCGGGAGCTCGTTACCCGCCCCGGCCCAACTGAATGCCGTCGTTATTTTGATTTTGGTCATTTGCTTTATGTACTTTGGCCAAAGTAATTCCGTATGGGAAAACAAATGCGGCCTCTTTAAAATAAAGTGCGGTGATTACGCATTTGATGTTTGACGGATACCCTTAACGATTTCTGTTTTTTTTTTTTTGGTTTATATATTACAAAACTCATTCACATAAATTGTAAAGCTGGGCTACATTAAGCGTAAAAAGCACAGCTAGTTTTTAAGAAATTAGTTATTATTTATTTATTTACACTATTAAGGCTTTTACATACATATAACATTTTTTACAAAATTGTACAAATATATAGAGCAGGGAAAAGAAAGGAAAGCACTTGCACAAAAATAAATAGGAAGTAAAAATATTATTGAATTTGATCCGCAGAGTACGTAGGTACCTATAAAATATAAACATAAAAATATCCAAAACATTTGTTTTAGCTTTCAGCCGACAAAATGTGTGTTATTAGTAAATTAAAATAGTTTTATCAAATTATTCCCATACTTGGTGAAAAAAACTTCAATAAGGTATGCTTATATATTAAAATTGATGTACTAAATATGTCAACAACATCGGAGTATTTATTTCCTAACTGTTGAATCCGTCGCATAGGAGTGTAATATTGGGACGTTGATGTAGAATTGCCAAAATAATATGGTAGGTACTGTCTTGTAACTGACCTGCCTGAAGTATGAAAAGAGATTTCATATAATAAATCAGGGGTATCAAACATTGAATTAATGATTTTATACAAACAGCTTAAATCGGAAATGATTCTATGATCAGATAATTTTATTAAATTTAATGAACAAAGTACGTTATCGTAATTTCGGCATTCTCTAGGAATGCCCATTTTAAAATTTTCATTTCTTAAAAAATTATTTTGGATTCTTTCAATCGCATGTGAATGAACCTCATAATTTGGGGACCAAACTGTGGAATTGTATTCTATATGACTCCTTACTAGTGACATATATAATTTTTTTACAGTGTTGACATTATTTAAATCACTAGATACCCTTAAAATAAATCCCAACATTTTAAAAACTTTATTGGTGCATATTATTTGCAGTTTAAAGACGATGTGACAGTACATTCGTATGCTAAGTTTTAAACCTCTCATAATGCACGAATTAAAAGCCATAACTTGCTAGTTATTATCAAAATCATAAAAATAAAATCTTGGGGTACTTACTATAACTAGCGAACTCTGAAATCAGCGTTTTTGAGTTACACACTAACAGCGTCACTTTACTTCCTCGTATGTGAATGCCATAAACAGAACAGTCGTAACGCATTGGAATCAAAAAGTTATTTGAATATGTTATTATATTGATTATCATCTAACTAAGCTGATTTCAGAATTACCTAGTTGTAGTAATTCTACTTTGACTTTCTGCTTCACAGTTATTTTTAAATTTAATTAAATTTTATTTTTACTTTATTTATTTGAGACACAAATAGGATATTTGTAGAACATTATTGAGGGAAATATAAAACAAATTAAAATACAATTATAAATATCCCTTGACTGATTTGTCTGCAGTGATCATATTTGCATATTCACAGAAGCAAACAATCGTGGAGAAAATCGTCGTGATATTTCTTGAAACAATTTGTATTATTTACAAAAATATTTATGATAGTGAGTGTTTTAGTAAGATCGTTGTATGATCTAGGCATTCTAGAAATAGGATTAAAATATCCAGTATTATTGGTAAAAATTTCGGTCCAAAATATGTTTCTGGTAGATTTGGGCCTGGCGTATAAATTGATTTAATTGACTAAGTTACTATCTACTCGATAATTCTAAATTTTAGAAAGCATTAAGACGTCCTTTATGTTTCGTCTTTTAACTAGACTCTCTAATTTGAAATATTTTAGTCATTAAAACACAAATGATATTTGTTGAGCATTCGTCTTTTAACTAGACTCTCTAATTTGTAATATGTTAGTCTTTAAAACAAACAAATGATAGTCGTTAAAGCACACAAATGATATTTGTTGAGCATTGGTACCTATTTGTATTGCGAAGATATAAATTCCTTCAACTTTGAGATTAAAAAAAAAACATAGAAAAAAGTACAGAAAATTTCATTCTTGACAGAACTGGCTTATCTTGTCACGCTGACTGTCAGGTCTCTGTCAATATTAAGCGAGAAGATGACATGGCTTTATTACGTTATAAAAAATATGTTTGTTTTATTCAATGGATCCAATCGCTTGGCTGAAATGTTGCAACAACAATTATTTGTACTAATGGTTGCCAATTTCATTAGATTGGAGTCGTTAGTAACAAAAAGAAAACACACATCTGACTTTATCTTGTCACCGAAAAGTGTTTTTATATAGTACAAGTTAATCAATAGAGGTTGAGATAAATTAAAGCATAGCTACGAGCATCTAAGTAATTAATCATTTTATTGTTTTGGGACGTGACTTGCCTCCTACACGCGACGTAATTTTTTGTTTATTTCAGACGGTTTGAAACGAGTAGTGTTTTATGTGCTCCGTGGATGGGATACAAGATTTATCACTTTTGTTTTAACTATTTATAGAGTTGATCAATATTTTGATTTGATTTTGTTGGAAGAGTTTTACAAATACCTACCCTGAATCATCGATAAATAAACTATTTAAAAAAATTGGTGCTGTTTGTCAAACTTAATACTTTAACGCAAACGTATTTTTTTTTTTTTTTACATTAACTCCACACAGGTCATATGTCATCTTTGAAGATGCTGTGAGGAGGGTCTTTTTGAGGAGAGGAAGGAGTGAACGTGGGTCTTGAAGAGACCCATGTTATAGGAAGGAGGAAACACAGAGGCCGGCAAATCGTTCCACAGCCGAGCTGTTGAACACATGTTGGGCGCGCGTTTGGTGTGTTTCCCGACTATGCACCGGTGCCGAGGGGATCAATGACGCTAGCTCCTCGGAGCATCTTCCATTGAAATACCGGTAGAATAAGGATAGCATTCCCACCCGACGCCTGTGCTCTAAAGATTGCAATCCTTTTGTTAAGACAGGAGAATCTATCAAGCGGACCGCCCGTTTCTGCACAGAGTCGAGGGTGTTTTTCAGGTACATCGGGGCTCCAGACCAGAGATGGCTGCCAAATTCAACAGTGGGGCGCACTTGCGATTTGTACAGGGTTATCAGTTGTGTATTATAACGTATACAACTTTTTATGAGTAAAAAGTATAAATATCCCTGCAGAGTTTTTATATGAAATATGCCTCTTTGGGGATACAGTGTGGACGGAACACCCCTGCCATACCTAAAGTTCGTTACGTTTGGTGACTTAACAGGTGTGCCCGGGTTCAAGGGGTGAGGTTTGTCCAAGTCATTTGCCCACCTATTGCATAGCGGACCATTTCGGAAAAGACTGGTTGAGGGAGACCTTTTGACCTGTTTGTCGGATTCTCCCGACGCATTGCCGTGCACCGCAGTGCGAGGGATGAATTCATACGTGCATCACTCCTGAACAATTTAACCCTGGATTCGTACCCACCCCTCATACATTTACCCTCCCAGAACTTTCCTCCATTCCCTTTCTTAAAAAAACCCTCCACACAGCATCCCCAAAGATGGTATAGGCCCTGAGGGAAATTATTCTCCCAGGGTCTCCTGTATGGAAAAAAAACCCAAATTTTTTTTTTTTTTTTTTAAGAAATAGATTTAGGTTCACAAGTGGGTTCTGCCACCACCATAACTCTTATAAATATTAATTTCTACATGTTCTTCCAATATTCTCAAGATTCACACTTGCAGTGTAGATGGGTATTATTATTTAGAGTCAATCTGTTTCACCATTCCGACCCAAATACCCTCTCAATTCTACATGAGCCAAACACTCCGAGCATCTCATGTTTTATTTCTTCTCCGCTGCGCCTCTGGCTTGCTTTGTATTCCATTGTCTTATCTTCAATTCCAATTCTGCCATACATTGCCCGGGCAGATACTCGTAGCTCTGGGGGAATTTCATCATTGCATTCAATCTGTTTTAACCTTGCTATTTCTTACACGTACTCTAACCCTTTTTATCAGATTAAATTGGACTTTATGTTACACTAGCGCAGACCTGTAAAAATGACTGGATACAACTAAAAAATAATTGAGTAAAAATAAATATTAAAAATTATTTACAACAAAAAATTGCCACGGTCGAAAATTAAACCCCAATCAATTGCTTGGAAGGCAGCTATGCTCATATTTGCACAACTAATTATTGTAAGAACGGCGCGGCGGCATACATTCATTGTATGTACGTATACTGAAATTAATCAAATAAAAGATTTTTTTATTTTATTTGAGAACGCTACTTTTTCAAATCACATCATAAACAAAATTATAATGTTGTTTAACTAGGGCAGACCAATCAAAAATCACGGAATAAAAAAAAATTTAATACATATTTAGGAATGTTAATAAATTCTAACCATTACATTTACTGATAATAAGAAAAAATGTGTTTTTATTTTTATAATTTTACATTAGCTCCATACAGGAGACCTAGGGGAAAACATTTTCCAGCGTCAAAGTCATCTTTGGGGACGCTGCGTAGAAGTTCTTTTGAAGGAAAGGAAGAAGAGGAAGTTTTGGGAAGGAAAATATATGAGAGGTTGGTAGGAGTCTGAGGTTTAATGTCCACGAGTGACGGACTTATGAGTCATTCATCCCTCCCACTGTAAGGTGATGGGTCGAGCGAGTCCGGCTGAAGAGGTCAAAAGTTCTCCCATAACCAGTCTCCCCCGATCCGGCTAGCCACGCAGTAGGAGAGCAAGCGCATCTGCCGCCAAGATGCGTTTGCTCTCTGACTAGAACTAAAAAGCATGTAGCAGTAACTGTATCGACATTATTATTATGTTCAAGTACAGAAGTTTGGGAGGCTAGTATGGTTACTGCCGCCTCGGGAACCATTTATGGGATAACCAACATCTCTGCCATAGGTCATCCCAAATGGTTCGCTACGTTTGGTGACTTAGTAAGGGTGCCAGGTTCATTAGGGTGAGGTTTGTCTGGGTCTTGGCGGTGTATGCATCGGCCCGCCAGCTGCGTGGCAGGCCGGATCAGGAGAGACCGGTTGACGGAAACCTTTTGATCTTTTCAGCCGGACTCTCAGATACCTTTTCCTTCCCAGAACTTCCTCTCCTTCTTTTCCTCAAAATACCCACCACATAACATCCCCAAATATGACAAAGGCCCTGAGGGAAATTATTTTCCCCAGGACCTCCTAAAAACTAAAAATAAATTAATACACAAGTAAAAATAAAAAGTTTAACTCTAAAAACACAAAATATATTCTGCTTGTTATTATAAAATATCAAAACATGCAATTTGGCGTTTGACAGCGAGCAAAAGCCTCGATTTCGTGGAATCACGTGCTTCCGGTCAGGTTTTCGTATTCTCAATGTTAGACGAAGCGCAAATCACTTCCACATCATACGCTTCCCGCCAATACAGGGAATCTTATTATTTTATCACCTCCACCTCCACCCCCTGTGTAGTCCTACCAACAAGACTATATTTATGTTTTAATTTAAAACCATTTTACTCTTGTTAGCTTCTTTACCTCACTTTATCTGAAAACAAAACGATTTCTCTTCAAAGAATAAACTAGCGCTATATCTGCGGTACCGCTGTAAAAAGGACGCTCTTCCTTCCCTTCTCTGCAACGTTGTATACATGCGAACTTTGGGCAAAATACAAAAAGAGTACTATAGAAAGACTTCGGGTCCAGTACAATAACGCCTTCCGCATAATGTTTGGCCTCCCAAGAAATTGCAGCGCTTCACAGATGTTCACGGAGGGGCGAGTTCCCGGTTATGCAGCCCTTATTAGATCCAGGGTGGCAGAAATAAGAAAAAGGATAAGCAGTTCTGAAAATATCTTCATCATGGAAGCCCGCCTTAGTCTGTCCTACAGCCTTGATGCACACTGGAGAAAAATACTAGCTCCATTATTATTTATTTTACAATTGTTGTATCTACTTATTACGTGCTTTTTCTTTGGGATGTGTGGGACTGCACTAACCTCCCCACATACTGGAATAAACACATTATTATTATTATTGTTAAATAGTTTTTCTGCAAGTTCTACCATAATATTGTGGGGTAATTACTACAACTAGGTAACATCGAAATTATCGTTTTTGAGTTACACACTAAAAGCATAACTCTATTTCTTCGTCAATTAAAGCTTCAAACAGAAAAGTCGTAACCCATTGTAATCAAGTTATTTGATAATCTTTTTGTGGGTATCTCTATGTCTTTGTAGGTAACTCTAGAGTCACTAGAGTATTTTTCCATGTTTATTTTTCCAACAACTAGATAAGTCATTTCGTGTTTGTAAATAATGACTAAAAACTGATTTTCTCATTAATTAAATATAACTATTACTGTTCTCAATTCCTTAATATACGATTTAGCAAAAACTTTTACTATTATTACACAACAACCAATTTATCGATTGATGACCATCTTTCTGGAGTAAAAACCATTATTATTATTATTCAATTTCCCAATAAAGCTGATTTCAGAGTTACCTAGTTGTAGGCATTTCCCAACGATATATTGTTTGCGTATTTAAGTAGGCAACTAACGAAAATACGTATAATATGGTATGTTAATCTGTGAGCGCAGTTCAAAGTAAACTGTGATGCAAAATCATGAGCTTTGCTTTGATAATTAAATCGTTTAGAATTTTTTTACATGCTTTAATTAAATACTGCGAGTAGAACGTATATCATTGGCCTTTAAAATTATCAAATATTTATTTGATAATTGTTTTTATAAACCCCCCAAAAAATAAAATATCAGGCCTATAAAAACTGCTTTAATGTTCAAAAGCTACTAATTAAGAAATTTAGAAAATTATCCTTAAATATTTATTTTTGCCTGAACTTTGCAAAGTAAAATCAAACACACTTTTTGGGGATGTTTTTTTTTCTTGCATAAATCAAAACAAGAGCTGGTGTTGCGGGAATTTAAAACTTATCACCACCTACATGAGGAGTGTTATTACAATTGCTATACGACGTGGTGCCTCGCTTTAAAAATACTTTTGTTTCTAAAGAAATGTCGCAAAGAGCTATAAGAAATAAACGAATAAATGAAGTCCCTACGAAACTCTCATAATAAACGTGTTCCAATCATCATCGGTCGGAATGAAGTGTACTTTCCTAGTAGTTCCGTCCACTTTTTATTTATTTATTTATAAACTTTTTGGAGTTGTTGCAGTTACGCAACGCAACGCACAAAGGAATTTGGATGTGCTTAAATAGTAGAAGGTCGATTAAAGTGGTGGTTTAGCCCCAGTATATCAGTTGCACATACCGACCTTATACCAACGAGCTTATCCGGGCTTGGGACATAATTCGTATACCGTTTGCAAACCTACATAGATTTTACCAGTAATACACGGATTGCTTACGATTGTAATAGAGAAACGTGTTTCTTTTTCTTCGAAAGACTACTATTTACATGAGAAAATATTGTTGACGGCAAATTGTTTGGGTCAGGGGTTGAGTGGGCATCGTGTTTGGGTCCTACTCAGGTGTCATCTTCCGCTTAGTGTAGTGGTAGTAGGAGATTTTTAAATATTGTCAGGTTATTCGTAACCCGGGAATTTTTGTCTTTCATTAAAAAAAATATATATATTTCATCCTCTCGTAGACCGCAGTCCCCCCGGCGGGTCCGGATGTTTGAAGCGATTTTGCACCTTATGTATAAAGAAATTGTATGAAGAACAAGGTCAGAATCGCTTGGGCCATTCTCGTTCTTGACAGAATTACTGGATAAATTCATATTAATTGCTAAAGATGCGCCGGGCACCAAAGATGGCGGACAAAATGGCTGCCGCTTGCTAATATGATAGCTGTCACATTCGAAGTCTATATTTATTCATTGTTTTTGATATAAATCCATTGTGGAAAGCATGGATTTGAGTGATTATTAGGAAGTTCGTTTTATCTACATTATTTTGATGTCTTCTTCTTCTTCTTCTTCTTCCTTGCACTGTCCCAACTCATTGCCTAGGTAGGCTGTTGGGGTCGGCTCTCCTCGTTCTCAGGTTGTAGCTTCTTCGGTTCTGGGTATCGCTCTCTTCCAGGCCGTTTCTACTTAGAATTTTAGAGCATTGAGTCATCCAGGAGTTCTTTGGTCTTCCTCTGGATGACTGTCAATGAAGCTCCATAGACATTGCCTGCTTCACTGTGTGGTCTGGTGATCTCCGTTTTATGTGACCATACCATCTCAACTGTCGTTCCTCTAGCTTATTGTTTATGTCTGTGACACCCAGGCTACCACGAATGCGTGAACTTTTAATTTTATCTTTTAGTGACACTCCTGCCGACCATCTAAGCATTCGCATTTCTGCTGATTCAAGCTGCCTGGTGTAGGAGTTGTACATGGTCCAGCATTCGGAGCCATACATTATCGCGGGTCTAACAATAGTCTGGTATACCTTTCCTTTTAGTTTTATAGGCATTTTTGTGTCACACAGGATTCCTGTTACGGATCTAAATTTACTCCATCCCACACCTATTCTGTGGTTAACATCTGCTGCACATCCTCCATCTTTGTGGATGAGTGAGCCGAGATACTTAAATGTGTCACAGTTAGCTAATGTTACTCCATCCAGTTGCATCGAAGGAGTTACAGCATTTGTGTTTTCAAATGGCAAGTACAAATATTCGGTCTTTTTCCTGCTAATTTTTAGGCCATTATCCTCTAGGATTTTTCTCCACCTTTCCAGGCTATTTTGTAAGTCACAATGATTATCTGCTATCAGTACTACATCATCTGCAAAAATCATAGTCTTGAGAATATTGTTGTTCATTTCTTGGATTGTTAGATAATTCATGACCATTATGAATAGCAGTGGGCTGAGGACAGATCCTTGGTGTACCCCCACTTTAATTGGAAATGTTGGTGATGTCCCTGATGTGCATCTTACTTGTGTTTCTACGTTTGTATACATATCTTGTATGGAGAGCACATATCTTTCTGGTACGTTATGAGATCTCAATGCCGCCCATATCAGGCTTCGGGGAACCCTGTCAAATGCTTTTTCCAAGTCTATAAATACCATGTGTAAGTCTTTTTTTGCATCTCGATATTTTTCTACTATGATTCTGACTGTTTGAATAGCATCTATTGTTGATTTCCCTGATACAAAGCCGCATTGATCGTCATGTATTTTTATAATATTCCTGATTCGTGTGTTTTTTTGATGTAATTTTTGTAATATATCACAAAATAAATGTTATAAAAATTGAATTCGTAAGAAAGGTGAGAACTGTCAAATATTTTACGTCGTATTGAAAAAATATATTTTTTGTGTGCCGGCCTTCAACAAAATCTAAAATATTTTTGGGCGAGTTGATTTTTTATAAAGTTACCAACTTCAATTAGTATTGTGCTGTATGCGAGCATACCATTTTTAAATTGAATTTGTTTGCCAGAATCCTGCAGTATTCAAGAAATTAACTGCTTAAAATAAACTGTCCTGAAGTTGAATCTTTTAAAATCCCTTTCCCGATTATTTTAGATTCATGAATTTAACAGTCCACGCTTATATAAATATGAAGTTTAGGTTTATTTTGGTGACATGGAAGTATATGTCAGATTTAACATATGCCTACTAATGCCTCGGTCTAAAGAAGGAACTAAGCGGCTTATCAAGGCTTGAGCGGCAGATTTAGCCCGCTTAAATTTGAGCGACGAATTTCGTACCTAGCAAGGATACCGACTGGCTGATATACCTGGCCATAGAGTTGGATTTTCACTACATCTAACTAAGTGGAATCACTTTTTCCACTACGTATCTTGTCACTGGCAGAATCTATTATAAGATATGGATTAACAATATGGGGAAATACTACTATAACCAATCTGAAACAAGTCCAAGTGGTACAAAATGCAATTGTAAAATTATTAGTTGTCCCTAATATTTTCAAACAGAGACATAATACACCGTTGTTGTTTCAGAGTGCCAAAATATTACCCATTAAGGCTATACTATGGCACAGAATAATAATTCAGCATATATTTACCCCGCAGCATAAAGAGAAATTAGAACATAAATACAGCACTAGATTCACGCGCAACGACGAGTTAATAGTTCCGAAATTTAATAATAAGTACGGACAGAGAACGTTTGAATACAACATACCGAAGATATTTAATTTATTACCTGACACTATAAAACAATGTAATTCTATGAATAAGGTTAAATATATGGTGAAAAATTGGCTATCGGAAAAAATATATTTATATTGTGTATGAAAAAATGTTATCTGTAGATATAAGATGTAAATTATGTATATGTTACTAAATTATAAGCACCTGCTGACAAGCCAATTCAATTGGCTTAGCGGGACTTGTTTGTTGATTTATTTATTATAACTATGGTTTCCAATAATAAAAAAAATCTAATTATATACTTTCATCTCTGCATATATTTTGAGACTTACCATGGCTTTTAAAAAAAATTTCGTGTTTTGATAGGATCAATTTCAGATCGGCCACCATAACACTCGCATGTGCCTAGCATAGTGGTTGTAAGATTTTATAATTACTAAAGAATAAAGAAAATTAAAAAAAAAAATCTGATTGCCGGTTGCAGAGACCTTTCAAGATGGATATGAAATTAAAAATGATTTTTACGAGGCTAGTAGTTTTATGAGTTGAAAAAACTAAATATGGAAGAAATTTCCAAAGCCGTAGACGTCGTATTAGTAAATACCAGTCATTGTCAAGCAGCAAATATCATCCGTGTACGGCTGCTGTGCGTCTTCTGACTGAACCGGCGTTGAAGAATTTAATGTAGTGTAAGTAAAACAGATTTACACTACATTAAATGATGTGTTTAGCAATTGTCATGACATGTGTAAGTTGTAAAATCAACCTCATTGTTTTCCAGGTGCCTTTTTATTTATTCTTTCTAACCCCAACCAGATAAAAATGAAATGTTTAAAAGGGACAGAAGATTGTGCTTTAAATTCTGTGACCAGATTTTATGTCCGGGTTAAATCTTCCCCACATGAAAAACTTAACTCTTTCACACAATTTTCCACAAATAATCATCTAGTCAATCCATGCTATGTAATTGTACTATTTAAGTATAATAAATACAAAAAAATAAAACAAGTCAACCCACCAGAGACCAAATGGGAAAATAATTTACCGACTTCAGATATTTTCATATCAGAGGGTTCGGCTCGGTAGAACTCCTAACTGGACCAATAAATCCTACTGATCCCTCAATATAAATATTTTAAAAATCTTTCGTAATCCTACATGTATTTAAAATGTCTGATTTGTGCATTTTTATGTATAAATTCTTTGGCAAATCTAATACGCCTAAATTTTTAATGACAGAGATAGGTTAATGCCAGTAGCCGAAATAATAAATGGTAATATTTGTATAGTCTGAGAATGCCAAATTCTTTTAATCTCATTTCCTAAATCTGTATATTTTCTTATTTTTACAACAGGAATTTGGAATAGCTACTACATCAATGATATAAGTTATTTTTTTTAATTTTGTCATGTAAAACTATATCGGGTCTATTATCACTAATTTTTCTGTCTGTTAGTATAGTTTTGTTTTCTAAAAATAAATTTGGTTCGTATTCATAATATGGTACTATATTATGGCAGTCAATCAAGCTATGTTTGATTACCAAACTTTGGTGAATTATTAATTATTAATATTAATATTAACATGTTAATATTCCGGCTACAATAAGTATTCGTCACACCATCTGTCGCTGGCAGAACTTAACATGTTTCATCCCCATTTCTGCCACATTCTATGCCACCCTTCTGGCACGGACGCCCTGCAACCTCCTTCAGCCCAGCTCAAACAAAGTTTCTACACGTGACAGATTACGACGCGTTACGTACACACGAGTTCCTTGTACAAAATAAAATAAGTGGACAAATCAATAGATATTGTATGGCTACGAAAACTCAGTTTGTTGAGCAACAATAAATTGGGAGAGGAAAAAGACCCAAACAGGTCAAAATTGGAGTACGGCCACTTTCTGACTTGTGACGTCAAAAGCAAACATTTATTGAATTTTGGACTATTTTAAAATATGTCTGAATACGCATAACGTGAAAGTTCTGTGTAGATTTTGAATATTTTTATTTTGTGACTATGGACTAAGCTGACCCAATGAAGTTAATTTTATTTTCCATAAATTGTTTTTTTTTTTTACATTAGGTCCACGCAGGAGGCCTTGATGAAAATAATTTCCCTCAGGGCCTGTGTCATCTTTGGGGATGCTGTGTGGAGGGTATTTTTAAGGAAATGAAGGAGAGGAAGTTCTGGAAAGGAAAAATGTATGATGGTTCGCTAGGAATCTGGCGTTCAGTCTGTCTAGATCATCCGCCGCCAAGACCTAGACAATGAACCCGAACGTAGCGAACCACTTAGGGTGACCTATGGCAGAGGTGTTGGTTATCCAATAAATGGTTCCTGGGGCGGCGGTACCCATTCCCGCCTCCCAAATTGAATTGATTAATCATCTTTTCAACATTTTACAAATGAACATTTAATGAACGCCTATTAGACTTATATGTAAGTAGTTTTAATAATGAATGAATAGTAATTCGTGTTTTTAATTAGATAATTAATCCATTCAATACACGACATTGATAGTCATCGAAAGCCATAGAAAATCACAGACATTTGACAGCCGATAACGTACGACGGACGGCTTCCGATATCCGACGGATATTGCCTTTTTGTCTTAAATGTCTCATAGCGCCGACTTAAAGCAAAAGATAACACAAAAGGTTCTTGTCGGGGAATGCAGACGTCTGCTCTTTGAAAGCTATCTCGATGTTGAATGAAGCATTCCTCAATTACCAAGGCATTCCAGCTGATAAATACCATTCTAATAATTAATTTAATTTTTTGAATTCGTTTCAAAAGTGTACATTATAGACGCCAATGGAAATGTATCCATAAATATAAATAACGACAACTGGAAAAAAGTTGACAGTTTTTTGCACTTGATTATACCCATGTTTGATGGCTGACCAATTCAATCATTATATTTGAAATGGGCAGTTAAGGCTATTGGCTGCACGGCCGGTTTCATACAAAACGTAGTTTTGGATTTGATGCCAAAATACTCAACCAAACTGAAAAATTATTTTTGTAATCAAAAGGTATGTTAAATGTCTACACCGGAAACGAGCTACTTTATTTATTTTTGCTTTAAATTATAAAATAAAGGCCATTAAAGATTTTAATATTTAATATTATATTTTATGATTTTAGAGATAACTTGGACAATTATTTCTCTGTCAAATGTCTACGTTGTCTACGATGGAAGTTGAAACTCAGACGAAGCCATACCTAATTTCTAGATGTATTAAAAATATTCTTATGTAAATGATGTTTTTTTACGCTGCATAGAATTTTAACTGTTAAATAAAATTACTTCATAGAATATCATTTTTCATAATAAAAATTAATTGAAAGATCAATATAATTCATGTAATTAAAACATTTCAAAACGATTTCTGGTATTATGACCACTGCTACTATTTTTGACGAAGCTCATTCTGAGCCTCTACTATTTGCGTCACTATATTGAGTTCATCACGAATACGAAATCAAGTTACCGCGAAATTTTGATTTAATTGCCGCCGAATTACACAAAAAGCAATCGAGCTGAAAACAAATCTTGCCCTGATAAATATCATCCATATTTTCAAACCAAAAATTCGATAATCGAGTATCGCTCTCTACTGACGGTAAAGTGAACCACTACCGATTTTTAAAAATAAATATGGGCCAATGATGCCACTAGCATGTAAAACGCATCAAACGGTTCATTTTTGTTGATTCAAAATTCTTTGGCGACCAGTCTGGATTATTCTCACTCCTTATGTATCAATTTTGCTTTTTAAAAACCCGTTAACCCCTAAGGCTAATTTGTTCGCTTTTCGGAACAACTTATAAAGATCTCATATAAATTTGTTTCTTGTTTCTCTTACTATCATAGTCCGAAATATTATGTAAACGGCATTGTAAAGAGAAAACATTTTGCTGTATATTTGTAGCGTTCAGGATACTAGATTGGGATTCTGACTTCAATCTAATCTACAGTACTACACACTGATTGCTTGTAAATAATAGAATACTGGTTCGTTATACGAGAACGTCGTTTATTGAATAGATATTAATGGTTACAAAGTAAATGTCCCGCCCAGCTGGCGGTAAGATTAATAATAAATACCCGGAGCGCTGCTCGCTAGAGCGCTCGCTTGAAATGACCCACTTCGGGCCCCAACTCCGTCATCATTCGGGTCGTTGCTCGGCAGTAGAGCCCGCCCATCTCCCATAGAGACGAAGCAGTGTTGCAAACATCACAATATTCAAATCTTAAAATTAACCATAAAGTAATGAAAATGTACACTTTTATGAAACCAAAGATTCCGATTGCAATTTGAAAAAAAATAAATTTTTACTAATTATTTTTACATGAAACGACAAAAAATTGAGGTGATAATAACGTTTATAATAATTTTCCGAATAAAATTTATGTTTGTTTTAATTTTTTTTTAGTTACATTTTTAGTTAAATAATTTGATAATTTCTAATAATAAAATTTGATAGTATATACCTTTAAAAAACGGTTTTAACTTTTTGAATACATTCACAAATATACTTTATTTATTTGGATTTTATTGCCCAGCAGAAATATTCTGACCGACAGAATATGGTTGAGGCCTGAGGGGTTTTTCAAAAGCAAGCCTCATCATTGAACTCAATTTTGCTATATACTAACAATATAAATTGTGCGAATCAACGACCGGATTCCAAATTAAACTTGGGTGATTTGGCATTGTGGTTCAAATTCGACGACCGTCCGTGGTCGAGTGGTAAGACACTTGACTCCCACTCGGAAGATCGCGGGTTCGAACCCGGCGTGCGCAAATAATTTTTATTTGATTAATTTGTGTTATTTCACAATTAATTAATAAAAATAATATACGTTATATTTGCGGCACGTTCCAGAGTGGAAGATACTCTCAGTATCGCCCTGGTGTAAGACCACCATTCAGAATTGTAACGTTGCTTAATAATGGCTTTAGCCGTGTTTAGTGACTAGATCTGAATAGCCAGGTACTTTCCCACCTTCCTCTTCCCCATCTCCTTCCCTTCCCCACTTACCTTCAGCCTCACAACATACTTCAATTGGGGATGCCATCGTCTCACTGGCTCCAGAA
This sequence comes from Limnephilus auricula, assembly GCA_951813805.1. NCBI lineage: Eukaryota > Metazoa > Arthropoda > Insecta > Trichoptera > Limnephilidae > Limnephilus > Limnephilus auricula. The sequence goes on from OX638393.1 coordinate 10,038,503, forward strand.
GGGAGCAGTTGGGACTCTTGTGAGGTTTCTCTATTAAAAAAAAAATGTGAGTCTGTTATCAATTATGATTATTTACCACACTATACTGATCATAAATGTCAAAAAGTGAGGGCAGTGTGTTAGCTCGGTTTGATCAAAAGAACTTGTTCGTAGGATAATTAATATTTTCGATAAATTTATATATAAAATTCGAGTTTCCCGTTATTTATTTATTATAAGTGGTAGTTATTTAGACAGCTTATCGTTAAGTTTTAACTAAACTAAACAAAAACACTCATCACCAATGGATAAATGAATAAATTCTATTAGAATATCCTCCTTCGGTTGGAAAACAACCATTTTACGCCTACTTAAGACGTGATTTGGGTTTTATCATTTCCCTATTTCAATTGTGAAATTAAATTCAAAGCAAGGTTGTATTGTGAATTCACTGCGTATAGTACTAATGCGCCAGTTATGTGGGTTGGCGTAACCCACACAAGAATCACTTTGTAGGTAAATCATTTATGCTTCCATCGTAAATAGTGGTATTTTGCGATAAACTAAGTTTCCAGCTCCCACTTTATCTGTCTTTCAGCGAATGAAATCCAGAAGTTTCTTAATTAACCTGCCAGACGCTTTCCTCGTGGTTCTTTATCCGCCGCTCTTTACTTTGAAGCTGGATTGATCCGAAATAATCTCCTTCTCCTGAAAAGTTTCCAAATCAAAGGCATATAAGTCGTTTTTTAAAAGAATCTGCTTTATCCTTTAGAGCGCTCTGATTGGTTTTATTCAGCCGCGAGGCGATCGCTTTTTAAAATTTTTGATTGATAGGCTTAGTCAAACCTAACCTAAAGTTTGAGTTTAGACTTACGGAATTCAATAAGATTATCCTTTTTTCTGGTACAGCAGCTTTGGTAAGAATAATTTAATAAGAAACACAGGGGGTAACAGCACATATCCGAAAGATTTTAACCAGCGATCGCTGAGCGTATTTGGAGTAAAAAGGTAGATATCACGCTGTTTCGTATGTTACCGTGCTGCTGGAACGAGAAAGAGCACTTATCACGTGGTCCGCTAGGCTATACCTGACTACTAGTTGCGACGTGTGATGGATTTTTTTAAAATTGTTTTTATGTCAGTAAAAAATAATTCGGGAACTCTGTTATACCTACCATACCCACATATCCGAAAGATTTTAACTAGCGATCGCTGAGCGTATTTGGTGTAAAAAGGTAGATATCACGCTGTTTCGTATGTTACCGTGCTGCTGGAACGAGAAAGAGCACTTATCACGTGGTCCACTAGGCTATTTGCGACGTGTGATGGATTTTTTAAAAATTGTTTTTATATGACTAAGAAATAATTCGGGAACTCTGTTATACCTACCATAACCACATATCCGAAAGATTTTAACCAGCGATTGCTGAGAGTATTTGGGGTAAAAAAGTAGATGTCATGTTGTTTCGTATGTTACCGTGCTGCTGGTACGAGAAAGAGCATTTATCACGTGGTCCACTAGGCTATACCTGACTACTAGTTGCGACGTGTGATGGAATACTTTTAAAATTGTTTTTATATGACAAAAAAATACTTTGGGATACTCTGTTATACCTATCTCATTATACACAAACGTGCAAAGTGCAATGTAATCGGCAGCTATATTGACGTAAAATACAATCGAAAAAAACTGTTAATTTTTGACCTAATTATAATATTATCGAGCCAAACCCTCTGATATGAAAATATCAGGAATCAATGAATTATTTTCCCATTTGGTACTCTGTTAACATATTGTTTTTTGGTTAACATATTGTTCTTGTATTGTTTTATATTAATTATACTTATATAATACGCTTGCATAGCGTGGATTTACTGGATTATCATTTTTGTGGAAAAGTGTGTGAAAGGGTTTAGTTTTTCAAATAGGGAAAATTAAACCCAGACCTAAAAGTTCTTGTACCTACCCTGATGTATGGCAGTGAGGCATGGAACTGGCAGAGGAAGGATGAAAGTAGACTGAATGCTGTTGAAATGAGATCCCTGAGGCGTATGTGTGGTAAAACCATGTATGATCGTGTGAGAAATGTGGAGATTCGAAAAGAATGCAAGGCTGATGTAAGCGTAATGAGTAAAATTAAGAAAGGAACCCTCAGATGGTTTGGGCATGTAGAGCGAATGAACGAAGAAAGGAGCGTAAGGAGAATATATGATGCAAGTGTGAATACTTTAAGAAGTAGGGGACGTTCGAGGAAGACATGGCACGATCAAGTGAATCAGATACTTGAGTCGGGCCATCTCAAGAGTCAGAAAAATAGAAGAATATGTATGAGACGATGTATGAATGTGAATGAGGCAAAGAATGTGTGCCAAGACCGAGGTGTTTAGCGGTCCGTCCTCTCTGCCTATCCCTGCGGGGAAACGGCGTGATGGTTAGTTAGTTAGTTAGTTAGCTAAAAGTCTGGTGCGTAAAAGAAAAGAGCGAGAATAACTAAATGGGTTAAAATGAATCACAAAACAATCCTGAGCACGTCGATGCAGTCAACCAAAAACTACTTTAATAAAATTTTAATACCATGTAGGTACCAAAAAAAAGATAATGTGATTATTACTGAAGTAAATATTTCAACAAACAAACAGAGAAATATACTTAGGGCGTTCGCGTTTCAACAAATTTTGAAAGAGTTTTCGCTGTAAGTTTAAGTAAGTTTTATAATGTAAAGACAATAAAAATAAACACTTTTTCCTCCGTCCTGGAGGAATGCTTCTTCTTGTCTGGTGTTGTGGGTTGAACAAGATTAAATGAGAAGTTTTTCTTAAATGCGAAGGAAACTTCTTAGATTCTTCAGCGCTTTTTATTTCACTTAAATTCTTCACTTACTTTAATTGAAATTAAAAAAAAAGAATTTTTAAAGTTATTCAATTTTGTTTCGAAAATGCTTAAACGACAAAATCATCTGTACGGATGGTTTAACTTTAAATGGGTTTATTACGCGATTGTCGCAAGGGAGGTTTTGACATTATTTAGTCATTGAAAGGTCGTTGAACAAGATTAAGAAAACAGATTTTGATTAAAGCCTTAATTATTGGATAATTAAATACCTACCAGTAATTCCTGGAAATTAATATAGCGAGTTAGATAGATTTGTCACTTGACATTAAGTTTTATTTTTTTTTAATTAGGTATATCGGGTATTTTTCGAGTCCTTCATGAAATCGATTTGGAAAAATATATATTTTTTTATGAACTGCTTATAATACATATATACGTAGTACCTGTTCGTGTCCTAGATTCTCAAAAACATGAAATCTTGTATTAATTTTTTATTTATTTTGTCGAATATTTTAAAGCTTGATCGCTCATAATGGAACTGATGATTCAACCTAAAAAAAGTTGCCTCCAAGACTGTGTAAATTTCATGATGCCAGAGCTCATACGAATTAGTAATGGCTGCGAAAGAAAATTAATATTCTGCATAGCTGAAAGATCCTTCTTTTTGTGTATTTTTTATATCTTTTTATTACTTGCTTGGTTTATGAAAAATATAGAAAGAGGTTACCAAGGAGCTTCAGAGGTTTTAATGTAAGCGCTCTGAACAGGGAATAAAAGTACGTACTTGACCTACTTTAACGAGTGATTCCCGACATTATTTGAAGTTAAAAATGTCAATTAAATTTTACTTTCCGGTGACTTTTTTTAACTCTTTTTTTTTTAATTTTTCACCGGAGATCAAAATTACATTTGTTCTCAAAATATAAGGAATTACTCATTAAAGTAAGTTAATTATGTCCCTTAACACCCTGGAGGTATAGAAAAAAAATTAATAGACTAATACGAGTATGTTATTTTTGTTTTGTTGGAATTCAGTAATAATATCAAATAGAAATCCGCCAACGAAGTTAACTGAACTCCATGTTCTGAAAACTTTCAAATGAGAAGTTTAGCCAAATGGGATAATTGAAATACTTACTGAAACGTCATGACTTTCCCAAATTCGGGATCGTAATATAATTCCCAGAAATGCCGGTTATTTCAAACTGAATATAGTTTACGACTTGGAATTCAATTGCATTGTTTGAATACACCAAGTTTAATTATTTACAAAATACTTCAATTGCTTCTTCTGGGAGAAATAGGGTAGATAGCACGATCGATCAATAAAGGATTATCGAAATGTAAAAACAGGATCGATGATATCGATAACATTTCATCGTTTCCAACACACAACAACATTGCACGTCACAAACGTTGTTTGAAATGGCTTTCTTTATTTGTAAGAGACAAACATCTAACACATAAAATATAGACATAAATATACATATACATTGTTAAAGAAGTCCAGCCAAAAAAAGTCTCATATATTAAAGTTTATTGGAGATGTATTTTGATTATATATTAAAAATAATTTTAGTTGAGGAGGGGAGGAAGAGTATTGTATTAATTTTGAATTAATTTCATATTGATTAACTTTATATTGATTTAAACTCTCTTTAGCCGTATATGGTGACTTTATCTCGTTCATTTTCCCACTACCTTTAGCCTTACAACATATTTTTATTATTCTATTAGCATATTCGATTCCGGGTCGAAGAGCAGATATTTATATTTAACTGATACCCGGCATGCGTTGCAATGCTACTTAAATAAAAAAATTGTTTCTCCCTTCATGTCATTTCCCATTCTTCCCGTTCCCCTTCCGCCTTCTCTTCTTTTTCCCCTCCCGCGTCCCCTTCCCCTTCCGCGTTCCCTTTTCACCTTCCCCGCGACCCCCCTCCCCTCCCCCGCCCACTTTTTTCTCGCGAACCCCCCTCCTCACGCATTCTGCTTTCACCTTGTCCGCCTTCCTTTCTTCCTCGTCTTCCCTCCCGCAAAGCCCCCCTCCTTTATTCCTCTTCCAACCCTCCCGCATACCCCTCCCCCAGCCCTTTTCCCTGCCGCATAACTCCATAAAATACACCAATTTTTCCAACAACTCCCTTTAGCTATTTTTTTTTATATGCAAATTACATTATGCTGTAGCTCACTAGTATATATATAGTATTCACGGACATGTTCACAACAATTCAAAAAAATTTAATAGCATAACATACGAACACACAAACAAACAAACAAACACACATAAATTACTTTTATATTATAGATTTATTATATTTCAATTTTATATAAAAAACGAAAAAATCCCAACCACGACTTCTGAACATACAACTGGCCGCTTTTCCACAAAGGTCGTGTAATTACATAGTATATACCATAAAGTCTACTTATTTTTTTCAACAATAAGCGCCGAAACGAAAAAAAAATTCTGGTTTCTGTTTTTCTTTTCTGGTTTTCTATGGAAGTAATGATTATTAGTTGAACTTCATATAAAATAAAAGTGTTAAATTCTCCCCTCAACACCGCGTTTATTTCTCAAAGTTTTTTTTCAATGTTATCCGTCAGTTCGGGATGGCTGCACATTTTCTATATCCCATTTTAAGTTCATGGGAATACAAACTCCGAAGTTCGCTAAGTCCCATTTTACGAGAAAAGTTGTCGGACTCCGCCATATTTTTTCGTTTAAACTTTCTTTCTCACGTTACATTAGAAACTAATGTCTGAAAGAAATTTACTTTTAACGTCGGCAAAGTCTCTTTGCCTGTTTGTTCTAAACACTCTGAATGAAAAAGTATGGCCCGACCTACACTCCCTTCATACAATAGACTCAGTGCAATCTTCAAAGTTAGGCGAAGAACTTTTGGCGTCCTTCTTTGTAATACAGAGCTTGTACGAACTCACTGTCTGTTTAATTAAGACTTGATTAGGAATCCTATCTACCATCTTAACCTTTTCGTACCGGAAAAAAAAATCACACGTGATCCGAAGAAGGTCACTCTGGGTCCCAATTTGTTTTGCTTATTAATGGGTGTTAATGACAAAAGTTTATGTAATTTTTTTTTGTAATAATTAAAGAAAAGTATATTCAACACATTCTAGTAATAATTATGTAAATCGTTCGATAAATAAAGTTATCCTTAACATTCTAATGAATATAGACCATAACGCATATTTTTTCATAGAAAATAGAGAAGGCGGGCCGGGATAGTGAGCATCACTCCTTATTTACGATTCTCGACTAACGATTGGCGATTACAGCGTCCGCGAACGTGGCTAGTTTGTTGCGCAAACTGGTAAGACAAAATGGCAAAAGCGATAATAAGGAAGCTAGCGTGACGAGACATTACGACACAGCCCTTTCTATTAAAATGCAACATTTACCGATCGGCCACAAGCGCGGGTTAGTTACTTGAAGTTCGGTATATGGTGGGGATACGGGCGGGGAAATTTCTCGCGATCCCACAATATGAGGTGGGGCGGGGGAATTAAATATTTCGCCAGAATTCGATGTAATTTATTTAATATCTAAAAAAGTAATACTGTTATATACATTTTTAAATGCAGATCGATAACTGAATAGTGTTTCTAAGATTACCTAAATTATTGAGTACGTGGTTTAAAAAATCACTCAGATACAGGGTAACTCTAGTTAGTGTAGATGTGTAACCCCGGTCCGGTGTGGAAGTGTTAATAGGCTTGGTGAAAGGGTACTACAGTTCTCAGATAAGTCAATATCATACTGAAATCTGATATAAACGGTAACAAGTTTTCAAAAATTCGTTAAGAGTGACATATGCCATTAAGTATTTCATGAAGTAAAACTTTAGCTACCTACATTTTTTTATATACTGCTAGCTTCTGCCCGCGACTTTGTCTGCGTAGGATTAGTACTTCGAGTAATCTATTTTCATTTCCTGGGTCCCATCTATGTTTATACCAAAATTATTAACCTATTTATTTAAAATACGTATAATTCTTGATTCGATTCAAAGTATTAGGCGAGTACTTCAAATAAATTCACTAATTTAAATATTTTCTAAAATAGAATTTTTATTTAACAATCATTGTTTTGCAAAATGTCATTCTCAAATTAGACATTTTCTATTAAACAATAATTACTATTTTCAATTTATTGAAAATAAATAGCTAGCTTTTTAAATTATATCCTATATGTTATTCTGATGTATGAGCTATATTATTGTAATGTTTCATTAAAATCCATTCAGTAGTTTTTGCGTGAAAGAGTAACAAACATACATACATCCATATAAACTTTCGCATTTATAATATTAGTAAGAAAGATACTATAATGATCGTTCTTATATTTCACCAAATTCAACAAAACGACAAGTTCAGAAATATATTTTTATTCTAAAGAACCCTAATTCTCATCGGTTGGAAGTTGGAAGTGATGTTAAAAACTAAGTTAAATAATAATAACAGTTAGCAATCGTTAAACAGTGTTTTAGTTACACATTGAATAAATACTGTAAAAGTACAGATTCAATTTAGTACTAATAAAAAATATCTTTATTTGGACTCTGAAAGAGTTGGCAACGTTGCATTTTAGCAGACTGCAGCGCGATTCTTTTGTCTCGCAAAAGTGGACTATTATTGACTACGAATTATTACAACAATTTTTTAGTTATTTTTTATTCTATAAACGCGATAAAAAGTGAGATGTTTGTTCCAATTGTTTTATTTTTTATTTATTTATTTTTTATTCTTTATTTGAACACCCGCTAAACTGCCAAAGCAGTTTGTCAGCAGGTCAATTTAACAATAATTATAATATAATGATTAAGTACACATATTACAAGAAACCATAATATGCAAAATAAGTACAGAAGAATAACTTATGATATAATAACAATACAAAGGCACATGCAAAAAACATACAGAGGATTAACTTTTAAGTAACTACAAAATAACGGCATAAAATATTCAGACAGACAGTTTTAACACCGGCAGATTACTCATATTTATATTTATACATAAGATAAGATTACAAAAAACTATCAATATAAAAAATATTGATCTATTAACCATTTTTTAATTTTGGTTTTTAGTTCGGTGGCGCAATTTGAATTTAAGTTTTTAATTTTTTTAGTTAAGAATTAAAATATTCTAATTTAAAAATATTTAAGTATATTTCGAATATTAAAATCTAAAAGGTAATTTTATCAAGCTTGGAAAAATAGTATTTGTATTCACATCTTCCATAAGAAGAAACGTGGAGCGCATTCAATTTACCTTGGAAATGTTCCGAAATTCGATAAGAAATTTCAAGTTTATACATCAGTTAAATAACCCTCTTTGGCTGTGTATACAATGCTTATATCTTTCCTTGAACTATTTTCTGCCAGTTTCTATTTCACGTTTCTATTAGTAAGGTTTTCACAAATACAGTTGTTTATTAATTATATAAATTTTTCACCACGTTAAGGCTGCTAGATAAACTATGCTACTATTTATTTTGTTGTGTGTCGGTAACCAGCGAAATAAAATTAAATAATTGAACAAGTAGAAGCAAAGAACAAAATTGTTATAACTTTATTTTCTTCCACCATTTCCTTCAATTGTCTTGAGAAAGTTAAAGAAACCTAACGCTCAGAAAATTAATATTAGATATTACGGGCATCCAAGTTTTCGAATTGACCTTCTGCTAATTAATAAACCATTTTTAATGAAGCACCCAATCAAGATAGAATGATAATTAACTTAAGTTATAAAAACTTTTTGGTTTTCAGACAATTTTTACTTCTGAATAGAATTTAAGTAAAAAAAAACTAAAATTTAGTTGAATATCATTTTTCTTGAAATTATAAATATCGACAAAATCGTCCTGACTACTTGTGTATATACGTTTTGGGAGTATTGTGTTAATCTAACAATGATATTTGAAAAAAAAAACAAAAATATAGATATTTTGATACTTAGATAAGGTTAGATATTTCTGTGTGAAAATCCTTTTTTCTATCGAAAAATACTATTTGTATCTACACTTTTTAAATATCAACGGTCATATTTATACATTATGAATTCTTTTTTTTTGTTATTTGTTTTTGGAGTATTATGCCGTGTTGCGCTTCCTCCTTCTTTAGCCCTCATCAGGGTGTCTATCATCAGGGCAGATGTGAGTGACACCGTTACACTGTCCATCATCAGGGCAGATGTGAGTGACACCGTTACAGTGTCCATCATCAGGGCAGATGTGCAGACTCACATCTGTTCTGATGATGGACAGTGTAACGGTGTCACTCACATCTGCCCTGATGATAGACACCCTGATGATGGCTAAAGAAGGAGGAAGCGCAAACATAAAGTTGTCCGAAACATTGGCTAAAGAAGGAGTTAGCGCAACATGGCATAATACCCCAATAATAAATAACTAAAATACTCTTGGCTATTTGGGGTATAAATATATAAAATGAGGTATTTGAGAGGAGTGGCAGGGGTTGAATAGGATTGAAATGGGATCATCTAAGAAACTCTGCGATCCGAGATGATCTAAGCATTGAACCATTGCTACTCTTCATAGAAAAATCGCAACTGAGGTGGCTTGGGCATGTACCTTGCATGTACCTTGCATTGCCTACTAAGAATGTCTGATGACCGAATTCCGAGGAAAATACTGAGTGCCATTCCAGAGGGTAGACGTCCAGTGGGCCGCCCCAGACACAGTTTGGCGAGGCAACTCCAGAAACTGTGTGAGGAGAGGATGGGTCTGCCATGGATGGAGGCCGAACAATCGGTGCAAGACAGGGACGTATGGAACAGCCTTATCGATGCAGGGGAAGAAGAAGAAATTTTGGCTGTGAAAATCTAAAACCATATATTATGAATTATATTCAAGATTCCAACTTAGTAACTACGAGTATACCTTCGATTTTAATGTTTTCTACACCGTACCGTTAGTAGAAAGATATCTGTTTTCATGTACAATCAATAAGACCTCAATTGTATTTTGTTTGCTTCATTTTCAATTTTCATGTTTTTTTTTATATTTCAATAAAAAAAAATAAAAAAGAAAGACAAAACTCGTTTAAGTGAGATATTTAAGTCTTATTTCTCGGCTTTCAGAGGGTTCAATACCTTATAGTAACAGATTCTTTGATCGCCAGGTGTCATACTTTCCAAGAGGATAAGTTCTGTTTTACTTTTCACTCGCTAGTTAGTTCCTTTTCACTACACAAGTTGCTTCGGGAGAGTTCAAATTTCGGGATCAATGGAACCCAACATACGAGTCAACTCTGCTTGGGGCAATTCATTTAAACACTTTTCAGGTTGAGTGACGGTTCATTGCTCTCGTAAAATTATAATATTAATAATCCAAACTAACTTATAAAAGAAAGGGATATCTACTGTAATATGAATTTTAAACTTTGTTTCAATCGAAAACTTCAAAACTGTATAATTTGTTTACTCCGATTTCAGGGGAAGTTTACGTAAAATGATCAAGTTTTTAAGTGGAAATTCGCAACGTTGCTGGATATATCTATCGCGCTAGATGGTAAAGAGCACAAGTATTTTTTTAAGTAAAACTTCTTTACGCACGCTTGACTTGGGGAGTAAACTGGCGAATGCGTAACGAAAGCGTTACGAAAATTGTAATCGGACGAGGCGAACGATAATAAATTTAAATAAATATTTGTAGAAAATTAATATATGTATATGTATATGCTAAAGAAATTTTTCTTCACTCGTGTGGTCTAAAACAAACTAGTTTTTTTTTAAATTAACGTTTCGTTTTTAATATTTTTCGTAAAACGTAAACATCTTTTAGATCAATTAAATTCGTCGTAAATTGCTATTATAGTAACACACATTCTTCAAACCTCATAAAGATCATCCTTGATACATCACAAAAAATTTATCGCGGAGATTTTTTTAATACTTTTTATCTAAATTTTAAATCAATAAAATTATATTACAATAAAAAAATGTTTTAGATAAATTTTGTATTTTGTAAGTTTTGTAATTCAAGTTAAGGTAAAGAAATATGGGAAAAGGTTTTTGTAATATTGCAAAAGATTAACATTTTTACAGAATCTGTTGGACTTGACCTTAGGGAGTATTGTGAGGTTGGCGGAAGTAAGCAAGGGAAAGAAAAGAGGATGGTCTAATTTTTTACAATCGCTAAAGTCACTAAAGTTGCCCTGGCTTTTTCGCAGAGTTTTTCTAAATCACATGTAAATAGTGACCTTTATTTTGATTGTGCTAAATTCCATTTATCTCAGAATATTCATGTATTAAAAAAAAAAAAAATCCACATCGCCCGACATAAGGATCCTTCTTTGTATTTGACTTTTTTACCTAACCTAGAGCCATTGGGTTGGGAGTACGCTCTACCACAGATGTCTTCCCATAATAAAGAATGCTACTATTTGTACCTACCGTATATAAAGTAAGAATTATGTAAATAACAAGTCTAATTTGCCAAAGCAGTAACTTAAGCGAAGAAATAAAAAAAAAGATTAATTAAAAAAAGAGCCACCCTTTTCTCATTTTATGACAACCTTTCTGAAATATTGACTTTTACCTCGGTTCCTCAAAAAAATTAGAGCAGAAACATTGTTAGAACACCTCCCTTGCATAAATTATTACGCTCTTCCCGTCATCTGAATCACCCCAATTTTAACCCAAATTAGAGAAGTCCGTAGCAGAAGAAGGAGTCTCCCTTACAAGGCAGAAGTTTATTACATTTCTCGACATTTAATGGGATATGAAGGGTAATATTTCACTCCGAAGATAAACATAGGAACATAACGTGGATGGGTTTGGGGAAAATCAAATAAGGGAAACAAAGTGAGATTAAGCGGTATTTTTCACTATCAACTTTTTGAGACTTCCTTAGATTATTAATATTTTGTGAAAATGCAGATGACTAGGTAAAATATCTCATTGTTCCATATATCTATAATATAAAAATTTATGTTTGTTTGTTTGTTCGTACCTTATGCGCGGCTTTACCGTTCATCCGATTGCGATGAAACTTTGGGAATATGATGTGCACCTACCCGGGATGGTTTTAAGATAGTGAGCTCTGGCGTTATGAAATTATTTCCTATACTATTCATACGATTTTATTTCATCCGATTGCTGTTAATTTTTTTCGAATTGTTGTGAACATGCCCGTGAATACTTCTAAATCTATACTGGTGAGCTCTAACATTATGAAATTTGCATAAAATAATTAAATAGGTACGAGAGTTGTTGTAAAAATGGGTGTATTTTATGGAGTTAGGCGGCAGGGATAAAGGCTGGGGGGGAGGGGTATGCGGGAAGGTCGGTTGCGGAAATAAGGAGGGGGGATTCGCGGGAGGGGGGATTCGCGGGAGGGGGGACGAGGCAGAGGGGAAGGCGAAGAAGATGGAAGCGAAATGCGTGAGGGGGGGGGGGGGGGAGTTGCAAGAAAGGGAAGAGCGGGAGAGGGGAGGGTGAACGCGGGAAGGGGAAAAGGCAGCGCTGGAAGGGGAGGGGTCGCGGGAGGGGAATAGGAAGAGGAGTTGGAAGGGGAACGGGACGATTGGGAAATGACACGAAGGGAGAAACAATTTATTCATTTAATTAGATTCCCAACGCATGCCGGGTATCAGCTAGTGTTTAATAATTCTAACTAGACCGGGTGTCCTTCAAAGTAAAAGAGTGAGTACATACTAATAATCTGCAATCTTGCAATGCCCTTACAAATATTGATATTTTCCACTGTACCCTTAAAACATTTACTAAGTAACATTTGAATGCAATTGAAATAAAACTATATTTTCATTATTGTTCACTAATTTAATTATAAAGTTTTTACTAATAATGGGTAATGTTATAACTTTTAATATCTAACTATAAGTACTTGCTTCCTAATCTGTAAACTTAAGAAAAAATATCATAAATGGAACCGGTTTATATAATATTCACTATTAAATGTAAAATGAATTTATATACACACATGTTCAAGTGGAAAGAAATAAGAAGTTAAGTAGATACACTGAATAAATTAAAAAAATTCATTTGCTCGAAAATAGGTGATTCATATTGTATATGTAGATACCTTTAACTAAACTATCTGCTTTGTGTAGATTTAAGTATTTAGTTAGATACATAACCCACAAAAAGAAAAGTTTTTTAAACTACCATTTTAATGTGATTTACAATAAGTTGAACTGCGTCACAATTTAAAATATTACTTAGAGTTGGGATGGAAATTCTTGAATACTAACATTGACTTAAATCAACGTTACAAAACAAATATGAACTTACAAATTTACGAAAATATCGTACAACATGATAATAATAACTGAGATGTGTGTGAGATTAGACACTTCATGATAAACAAAGGCAAAACATTCGTTACAAACCAAGACACCGCAAGCTTGTGAGTTAATCAACATTGATTAATTTATTATACTCTGTCTTATTTACCGACATCATGCCGCTAAATATACAATGGTGTTTAATGAATAATGAAATCAATTTTGTTTCCTTATTCATATCCAAGACGTGTGTAGGTAAATCTTCTATACGTAACAAATTATCATCCCTACAAAACGTTCTTACCGCATCAAAGTATCTTCATTTAAATCATCCAAGACAATTTTGAAGGTTTTGCTATGAGCATATAGATGTGCATTTCGATATATTGCGGTTTAATGAAAACATTAAGGAACCATAATGTGGTCTCTTCGTCAATAGTCACAAATTTACATTTTAATTTTGTATAGGTACACCATACTTCAATCAAAATAATCGATTTTTTTCGAAACCAATAATTTTTGTCAGTATAATATATGTTTATCCAGAAGAAGAAACAATTGGTTACGTAACATGTCGATTATTGTGGTGCAAAAAGTGATTTATTTTCATAAAAAAAAAATATATATATAGTCTATTTGATTGATCCTTTAATCTCCATTTTGTTTTCAGCTGTTTTCTAATGGCGTAGATATCAACCATTTTGTTTTTATTTATACCTGCAATATTATAAAAATACGAATTCTGACCCGCTTACGAGAGTAACATTTTTTTTAATCACAGTTGCATTTTTTCGAATGAAAAATATTCAAATATAATAAAATTACTGATACGTGGTTTAAACCAATCTTTCCCCCCAAAAGCATATAATAGAAATTCATCACTGTACGTATCAAAATGTGTTTAAAACTCTCTCAAACCCGATATTGTTTTATAACTATAGCTATATTGGTACTTGGGTAATACTTGTGTAGAAGTTAAGTTCATACAAATCATCTAGATATTAGAGCAGTTAGCGGATCAGTGAACTTCCTTACATTTGAACCTGTTAGATAGTCTCACGATCGATTTAATCTCCACTTTATTGCCCAAGATTACATTAGCCAGCTACCTGAATTCAATGTACATAAATCCTAGATCCGCTGAAATTCTATGCGCAAGTTGTAACTTTGCGTATTTACCAGCAGCACACCTTATCAGTATTGTTGATCTAGGATTCATCGTTGAATCTGTGGAACACAGGAATTGGAGGTACTATAAAGTAATTCGAGATATACATGGCATTATATTTGAATTCCTCAAAGATGAGAGCATTCATTATGAATGCTGGATACATAGATTCCATCATTCGTTCTAAATACGAGGCAGATATCTGATTTTATTCTGAAAGCAGAGTACGTAAATATTGACACAATTTGTGCAATAAATATGGAAAACTGCATTTACTATGAATGCAGGTTTTATGGAAACATTTTTTAATTAGAGATAGTACGTAGCTACTGATGAACCATATTCTGAATACCAGATTGATACTAACTCTCCAACAAACCCTGGGACAGCCAGTGCTGTAGTGATTATGCAATAAACCCGCAAAATTTACGATGACTATTTGAAAATCATTTTATTAACGGCAAAATTTCAATTTTTCCGCCCTTACTGGATAGTTTTATTTTTCGCATAGCCAACATTCGAAATTTGTATGTGGATAGAGGGAGAAAAACAAAACAGACTGAACCAGGTGAGATAGGATAATATATACGATGTTTCTATATAAATTCTACGTCGAATAGTGGGAAAGTTTTTTTGTATTTTTATTTATGACTATTCAAAAATACAAAGTATATTCATAGTCCTCACTCATTTGATTTATTAGGAGAGTGATTGAAATATTTTATGCTATTATGTAGTAAATATTGAACACTAAACACGTTGCAAATAAAAAAAAATATATCATCGTGATTTCCTCTTTTTCGTGTATGTTGATTTCCACAAAATAAAATGAACTTTGTTAAAGTGTTGGTGTTAGTTCATAATTTGAATGATTTCCTGTTCTTCATGTTTAGTTAGCCATATTTTTATTTTGTTTTTAAGGTTCACTCAAAGTACTTAAATAGTTAGGGGTTTATTGTTTTCAATCACAGTAGATTTTTTTTGTGAGTTGCTATTAGTCAAGCTGTCCGATTGTGTTTAGTTTTCAACTCAAAACTGTTGGTCAAACTCCTTACGCTCCTTTCTTCGTTACATGCCCAAACCATCTGAGGTTCCCTTTCTTAATTTTACTCATAACGCTTACATCAGCATTGCATTCTTTTCGGATTTACCACACATACGCTTCAGGGATCTCATTTCAACAGCATTCAGTCTACTTTCATTCTTCCTCTGCCAGTTCCATGCTTCACTGCCATACATCTGGTAGGTACAAGCACTCCAGTATGGACTGCTTACTTTGCTTCTTTGGACAGCTTTTTGTTAGCGCCAATGAATCCAATCCTCCATTAATGGAGTTACCTGCATTTACCCTTCTTTCAATATCTCTATCAGCATTCCCATCTCTCGTAAACATACTACTACCCAGATACACAAACTCATCCACCAGCTCATAGTATTCATTGTTCACAACTATATTGCACACTTTAGTTGATTGTTTTTGGGGTGTTATGCCGTGTTGTGCTACCTCCTTCTTTAGCCGACGTTTCGGACAGCGTTGCAGTGTCCATCATCAAGGCAGATCCGGCAGATCCGATCACATCGACGGATCTGCCGGATCTGCCCTGATGATGGACACTGCACCGCTGTCCGAAACGTCGGCTAAAGAAGGAGGTAGCACAACACAGCATAACACCCCAAAAACAAACAACGAAAATGCTTTTGGCCGTGAAAATCTAAAAAACGTATATTGCACACTCTTTTCGTACTCTCTCTTTTAAACACCTACGGCCTTACTAAAAAAAAAACACTCCGCGGTCGTTAAACGGTGTTTTACATGTGGCAACGCTGGAAATTTTACTTGTAAATTGGAGTTTTCATAATAAAGATTTTTGTCTGATTAATATGATCTTTTAGTTAATTATTTCAATCTTTATGACTAATTCGCACTTATATTTATGTATTCAATATATTTGCTATTAATTTGTGTTGTTTTTTGTTAGTTTAAGTCAAATTGTGGCACTAAAATCATGTGTTCTAAATTAAGCTGTCAGAAAATGGTTCATAGGTTATGTTCAGAAATAATTTGCATTTTAAGATCTTTATTTTATTATAAATTCTTGAAAGTGATTTTTTTTGGTGACTAAAATGTCTAATACATATTTTAGTAAACGTATCAAAGAAATTAATGCCTTAAGATGTGCAAGCAACGTATTCAAACGTGAGTTTTTTTATTGTAAATTTTTGGATATGAAAAGCGAATTTCAAGATTTTTTAATATTTTTTTATTGTTTGAAGGAGTAAAAAGTGAGGTGACAGATTTATTTTAAAATCATTAAATAAAAGGACTGTGTTTTTTGAATTTTGAATTTTTCCAAATATTTCAATGTTTTAATAGAAAGTGTTTGGGGTAAGTGAGTTTTTTTTTCCAACTTGATGTTTGAATCTTAAAATACTACAGTTTTTAAACATTTAAGTATATTTTAGATATGAAAATCTTAAAGGTAATTAAATTTTGGTTCTAAAATGGTATTTGTTTTTACGACATCTCAAAAAATAATAAATATATAGGACATTAAAAAAAAAAATCGAAATTCGTTGAAAATTACAAATGGAACAAATATATACAACAGATAAACTACCCTCCTTGGCCGTGTAAGCAATGTACATATCTTTCCATGAACAATTTTTTGTCAGTTCTTAATTAGTAAGGATTCTTCATACATGGTTGTTTGACCATTGTACAAATTTTTCAGAAAGTTTATTAGTAAGGCTGGTAAAATGGCGACGTTGTCAGATCAAAACCATATATTTTGTTTAGTAAGAATTTGAAAAACGAAATGTACAGACTTTACACAACGTGCTACAGAAACACTGTTTAACGGCCGCGGAGTGTTTTTTTTTAGTAAGGCCGCATGACTTTAGACTTACTTACATTCATCATTTACTCATTCTTCATTCATACTTCGTTCATCACAGATACGAGCGACTGTAGATCTTCCATACATTTAAAAATCAGTACCGCATCATCAGCATCAAACATACAACAGGCAACATACTTTCAGATTACTCAATTTCACGCCTAACCCTACCTCTTTCAATTATTGCATACAATTATCCACGTATAGATTGAATAACTACGGTGACATTACGCAGCCTTGCTTAACCCCTTTTGTGATGTCAAACCACCCCGTAAAACCACCTTTCACCCTCACACATGCAACGCTTCCCTCATATAGAGACGCAATTGCACGTGTAAGATTTGTAATCACTCCATACTTGGACAACACCTTCCATAGCTTTTTCATGTCAACTCGGTCTTATGCTTTTTGTAGTCTCCTAAGACCCCGCGTACAAAATTATGTACAAAATAAACAACCTTTGACAGACCCAGCTTCGTAAAAAGTTTATACTATCTAAAAATAACCTAAAATACAAATCTTTGTACAAATTCTTTGAGCTGCTTTAAGTTTTTCAAATTTTCCCGCGATTAATCTCACATGTCAAAATTACTTGATTAGTCTATATTCTCTAGGTCATCAATGCTGCCAACCAAAAAATAAGTGAACTGTCAAAACCAGCTGTAAAAATACTCTCAAAACCCTAAAAGACCTTGCTTCAAATTAATAAAGTTTTATGTCTCTGGGTCTGACAGCAATAAATCAATTTGTGCATAATTTTGTACTGTGGATCTTTATGGCTATCTTGTTATTTAAAGTCTGGGTCTTATGAGGGTAGATCTACAAAGGTACATCTGGTTTTTTACCAGAAACTTCTCAGTGAAAATCTGGTCCATGCACCCCCTTCACTCCTAAACGCACCTTGCACAACCCATATTTTATCATTTGTTTTAATACTTGGCCTTTCAATCAATATTGTACCATACAGCTTGCCTACTGAACTTAGAAGGCTAATAGCCCTATGGTTCCCTCATTCCATACCTTTACCTTTGTATAGCGGCGTGATTACAGCTCTTCTCCAATCTTATGGCTAGTAACACTGGTTAAAAAGTTTGCACGACCATGTGAGTATAATATGGTTATCTCCTTTAAAGTATACGGCAGCAATATTGTCGAAACCAACAGCCTTAACATTCTTCATACATTTAATCGACCTTTCCTTCTTCATTTATTATATAAATATTCATTAATTTCTGTGGAAGTACACATGAATAAAAATGTATTTTGATATTGTGTAATATTAATAGATAAAATGTTTATTCCATTAAGAACATGATATCTAGTTTAGTTTTTTTCCTCCAAACAGTACGCGCACAAAGTATTTATTATCAGCACATAAATATTAATAAGTTTTTTCATTTAGAATTTTTCCAGTCTTGCTACTAGTGGGCATGAAAATAAAATTTTATAAATCTAATATTCAAAAAGTTCACCTTCGCTTGGTGCCCGAAATTTTCTTCATAATTTATTTCTCTTTATAATTTAGTCCTCTGTGTATTCTACCATACTATTTATTCATTTTTCATTCTTGACAGTTTTTCCCTAAACACTTAAACACCTCACAGCACGACAGGCCTTGACATCTGTAAACATATAAAATGTTTTTTTGTATGTTATTTGCTTATTTAAATCTATTTACGAAAGTTGTTTTTATGTACATGAAGATTTTAAAAAGAAACGATGGGTGTAGTAGTGACTCGTTTTTAAAACCTTTTAACTGTATAAATCATCCATATCTTCACATAAATTGATATCAGTCATGGTGCGAACGTAATATGTTTTTATCGACATTTTTTATCAAGAAATGAAATAAAATAAATTACTTTGCTTGCTAGCTTTGCTTGTTGAAAGAAATTGTGATAAATTATACCGCATGGTTTTTTTTAAATTTTAAACTAAAGCTTTTTTTATGTGAATACTGCACAAAAATCCTAGCTGATCTCAACCGTTTGAATCTAGTAAGATCCCCATGTTGTGAGGCTGAAGGTAGTAGGGACGGGAAGGAGATGCGGTAGAGGAAGGTAGGAAAGTACCTAGCTATTAAAACACCAAACAAGGATATTTTTTTTGTATTTAAAAAGAAAGACAAACATTCCCGGGTTACGAATAACCCAACAACATTTGAAAATCTCCTACTACCACCACACTAAGCGGAAGATGTTGCTTGTGTTGTGATGGAGGACTTAGCCAGCCGAGGAATCGAACACGGAACGCCTAGGTGGGACCCAAACGCTATGCCCACTCAACCACTGACCGGTCTAATATGGTCTAAATATGGTGGTCTTATACTCGGGCGACACTGAGAGTTTCTTCCACTCTGGAATCACAATTATAAATTGTGAAATAATACCGTAATTTGATCTGATTTGAAAATTAAATTCCTTGTCGAAAGCCTTACCCCTCGACAACGGAGGCCGTTGCTCTATTACATTGCTTATTAGTTATTGCCTCCAGATATCACCCACATTCTGTCTCGTTTGTAGATTTTTTTAACGTAAAAATCAAACAAAAAACAAAAGCTACACAGCTCATGATTACAATAATGTTATATACTGAAAGGTTACTCGGAAAAACATTACATTAAGAAAGCCTTGACAAAATGTCATTTTTCTACTCAACAACAATACAACTACTCTATACGGTAACCGTATTTCAGAAGACGTGGTGTTTTTTTTGTTCAAAAGTTGATGCTACAATATACCAGTCCCAGCCGGAGGTCGTACGTGACATCATCATTCTATTATCTACTATCTTTTTCATTTCACAAATACGCACCAAATTATTTTTAATAAATACGTGGTCGGGGGGAAAGGCTCATGTCTAGCAATCCAGAGGACGAAGGTTCAAATCCCAACGAGCAACAAAATAAAAGATTAATTTGTGGTATATCACGATTTTATTTATTTAAAATAATACACCTTTGCGGTCCTCTCAGTATCTCTCATTATCGCCCTGGTGTAATACCTCCATTAAGAAACGAAACGTAACTTAATACGGCTTTAATCGTGTTTGGTGACCAGATCAGCAAAGTACCTCCCCATATTCCTCTTTCTCCACTCTTTCCTCTCCCTAATATCTTCAGTCTCACAAAATACCCCAATCGCGGACGCTATAGTCTCACTGGTCGGAAGCAGTAGGTACTCTTGTGAGTTGTTGACATAAAAATGGCTAAAAATTTGTCGCAATGGGAACGAGATACTGAAATTCTGGATCACAGCGAGGCAGATCAATTTGTTACTAAATCCGAGACGAACAACACGGATTCCAAGAAACGATAGTAGGTGCATAGTCCTATTGAAAATGCCAAGTATTGCGGTGCGAGTTATTTTGTTTTCCATTGTAAATCTTGGCAGAGCACTTTTCGAGCGAAGCACTTTCTCACTGTTCAGCGATCTTTTGTAACCCTTCGAGCACTATCCGGCGAGCAGTTAAGAGCCGTTTTAAATTTACAAACACCATTGAACTTTCTGACATCGCCCCGTGAAGTATTGCCTCTTAACCTCGCGTGGGGACGCGATCTGAGTGCATTGGTGACGGGGGTTGAGTAATCGGGTGATTGATTGATTCAGCCTATTTTGAGCTAAGAAATCTTCGAAGCACGGCAAGGTAAAAAACTTCCAGATTTTTTTTGACGTAAGAAAAAATATATACCTAAGGAAAAAAAAAGTATAACTGCTTACTTTAAAAGTTTTCCATGTGGGCACATAATATTATATTTTGTTGCTCACTGCATTTAAAATACAAAACACATACTGGATTACTATGATTATTTACTTTCGATTTAGATTCATATATTAACCTCTAATTAGCCGTATGATCACCGGTTTTGGAAGCGATTTTGTCCCTTATGTATAAATAAATTGTATCAAGAACAAGGTCAGAATCGCTTGGGCCATTCTCGTTCTCGACGTAACGAAATATAGCCTCTCGGAGTAATTTTAATAATTTGTCGATGACACAGCGGGCAAGAAAGATGGCCAACAAAATGGCCGCCGTGTCAAAATATGGACGGAGTTTTTTTCGTTGTTTGTTTTTGGGGTGTTATGCCGTGTTGCGCTACCTCCTTCTTTAGCCGACGTTTCGGACGAAGTTGGTTTAGAAACCTTATGTTCTTTCATTGTTTTTTATATAACTTAATTGTGGAAAGACTAGATTTCAGGTATTATCAGAAAGATCATTTTATCTACATTATTTTCATTTAATTTTTATAATATATCACAAAAGAAATGTAAGAAATATTGGATTCGTATGAAATGTCAAATTTCTTACGTCGTAATGAAGAAATATATTTTTCCTATGCAGGCCTTCAAAAGGTTAATATTACTTTTGCAGGGTTTGAGCAAATAAACGTTGTAATAACGTAAGCGGTATTTTGCAGAAGTTAGGTACGTTTTTCATATTTCGCATATCATAATTTTATAGGAGAGCGGAAAACAAATGATGATTGAAGAAACAAGCGGTCCCGTCAAAAAAAAAACTAGTGACATCTCGCAAAGATAGAGTGATATAATTTAAATACTGTTGTCGTGGGGCATAGATAATCACAATCACTTTGATATACAGAGATAAAAATAAAATTTTATGAAACAGAAATGTTTTATTTACGACCCTTTTCTATGGGATGTGCGATATAGTATTCAATCAATATCTGGTAACATTACAAAATTTCCTTGAATGTAGAAATGATTAACTGAAATTGATTGGTCGCTAAATAATAATTTAATAGTTAAGCATCAAAAATATTTTTTTAGGTTATTATTATGTAGTAGTGGCGTGCCGTAAAATTTTTCAATAATTTACGTAATATTTATTGCTGAGTTCAGAAAAATCCTTTTTTTTTTTTTTTTTTTTTTTATTGAAAAATTTTTGATACAATGGTACATAAAATAATAAAAGGTATATAACATACTTAAATATAATATTGTATGAACAAAAAAATCCCACAAAGGCAAATGCCTGAGCGTGGGTATAATATTGAATTTATTATAATTTTATGGTTAATAGGAGATTTAAGAATTTAGTTTATTTTTAGGTTATATTAAAATAAAACAATTTTTTTTGCATTATAGATGTATTTAAATAATGCTATATTTTTTTTTATCGATTCACAGTATTTATTTAATATTTTTGCCATCAAACCGAAAATTGCACAGATACGGTTAAACATACACAATTTATTTTTTATTTTTAAGTAATATTATTATGTTCCTGACTGGATCTTTAATTTGTGTTTCAGTTAATGTGCTAATACCACTCTAAAACATATAGATCGTTTACTCGGCAATGAGGCCGATCCAATTTAAGTGCCGGTGTTCAACTACTCGTCTATTTCGCGATTAAATTTCACGATTATTTAGTGCCCGCAATCTACAATGCGGTCTTATTAGACACGTTTTGTTACGATGTCAAACGTTTACGGTTGACGTAAGTAACGCGATCCAACCCGTAAGAGGATTTCCGCTGATTAAGACCGTCATGTAACAGCAATAAAATGGTTACAATGTCGCATCGTAAAACAATATATCTTTAAATTAAGCATTTCAAGTAGTTAATGTGTTTTATGGTTTTTCGCTACTGTCATTGTTGTACTATTATCAAAATGGTATATAAAGATTATCCATGCAAAGTCAACAATATAATCATAATATGTACCATCATAATCCCTTTAAAAGACGTTAAGCCTTTGTTTGTAGGTACCTACATCAAACTAAGGAAATAACAACAATGAAATAATCAAGGTACTTAACTATTTTTCTATTTTCTATTTTTCTTCGAAGTCGGTTCCTCATTGCTGGACCCGTACACTAATATACATGGAAAACAATCTGTACCGGACGTCGGGGTAGTCTCTCTAGCGCATTGGTAACTTCCTCTGCTTTTTCTGCCTTCCACTTTGCCAGTCACTATGAATTACTCCAAGTTTAAGTCCTTGGTTTGGCAAGCAACGTGTCCAAAATATCTTTAAAAACGTTGTAGGCAGACAGTTAGAAGCCTACTTACTCTAGAACTTCCAGAAAAGACACATTTGTGCTTCTGCCTGTCCATGGAATTCCGTGAATTTTTCCGGCACTACTCCTCCATTTGGTTTATTTTGCTGAAGTGTTCATGTTTCTACACCTTCTAAAAATATAGGTAAAATCAATGCCCGGATGAGTCTCATCTTGGTGGTTTTCTTTATGTCTCTCTAAGAGCCATTGACCAGCGGCTGAGAATAAAAGTTTAAAAATGTTTGCAACTGTACAGGGAGGTTCCGATGAGAAAGATCGATTATTCTCCGTATCAATCATTTTTAATTAAAAATTTAATATCGATTTATTTCATTCAAAACTTGCATTAAATATCGTGTATTTCTTGTAAGAATTTTTTGATCATAAGTATTTATGATTTTTCAATAATGTCTAAAGAAAATAAGTTTGTAAAAAATACTGAAATATTTTAGTTTGTAAGACCTTAAATAAATAGAAAAACGAAGGTATTTTCGTCATAAAATACGTTCTCGGATTTATTTTTTAATGATTTTAATTTAACTAAAATGAAAATTCTGATAAATTGCTTTACTAGATTATGTATTGATTTATTTAAATGTATGATTATATTTTTCGAAATGTGTGTTGTATAATACAATATTTCGTTTGAAAATTGAACAAATCTGCCAACGACCAACGGTATAACCTTACTATATTAAAAATAAATAAAGTTTAAAAAAATTTTAAACATAACTTTACCAGATAAAATAACATCTTTCAAAATAAATTTATGTTTTTTTGTAAAAAAGAGTCAATACGTCTAGAATTTGATGTAAGGGTGACTAATTTCCGGTATTCTCTAATAATACCCTCTAAACTCCACACATTTCGCATTTTACATTTATCATTGCGCTTCTGTTTCACTCCCTCCTTCGTCGCTTATAGACGAGTCTAGATATATAAAGTCGTTTACCATTTCTAAGTCTGTGAGAGCATTATTTTTTCTTACAATTGTGTTGTGTTGGTGCCCTGTCGATCACCATTAGTTTTGTTTTGATTTTGTTGATCTGTTGATCTAGATTATGACTTTCTTCCACTATTTTAGCATCTCAGTGAACTAAAAATACGATCGTAGTGATTTTATCCTGTAAGCAGTAGAGAAAAAAAAAAAACAGTCTCTGTCATGCCACAAAAATATTATTACTTATTACAAAAGATTCTCTATTTTCGTCCTGGCAAAAACATGAAAATAAAGCAACGTTACAGTGTATTCACACTAAATAACGTATGTTTTTTCAACCTAACAGACAAGGAAACCAAAATTGAGTCAATATTATTTAATCCCGGATACGGCGTAACTTAATCCTTGTTCGCCCAACCGTCCTTGATTATCCTATCTTGTGTATTATTGTGTCTTGTGAAAATCTGAAATTGACCTAGGAATTAAGGCACGAAACCCGAGATTTCCTAAAAGTAGAAGTTAAGCAGAAACAAGGAAATTTACCAGAGTTTTATTAATTGAGTCTGGAGGAATCGTCTATTTATATACACTGGACCTGTATGGAATTGTGTTAGCTAATTTTCCACAGTACAAAATCTTTGTACAATTTTCATTATACCTTAATCCTTTCGTACCATGTGTATATTTGAAAATACATGGATTTAAGATTTTTTCCTCCCTATCTAGTTTTATATCTTCTTCCTCCTCAGTTATTTCTTCCCTTTAAAAACTGGCGGTTTTCATTTATCAATTCCTGGTATAACTGATTATTTACGTTTTAAAAAATAAAAAATATTAGATTTTAGCTACTAGTTTAGGCAGTAGCCATTTTTTTTTTTTGAAATTCAAAAGTCGTGTTCAATATCAACCGAATTTTATTTTCTTGTTTTTTTTAATGTATCTTTTGAATGTATTTTTTCAAGTTTCATATAATTTTTTTTTTCTTTAAGTAAGGAAAATGTTATATTTTTTTTCAGATAAAATCAGCAATAACTTTTAAACTATTGAAAAAATGAGAGAAAAATATTGAAAATCTTCAAATGACTGTACCAATGATTGGTAACAGTTTTTGTTACCAATTATCAAAAATGTTTTACTACCGCCAGTTTTATTTTAAGTGTAAAAGTAAAGATGTGATTTAAACTGTTGAAGACGATCCATGTTTTAATGCTGTACTTTTAAATTGTTGCCTAATGCACGGTAAACTTGTACAAAATTCTGATAATATGTTTTTGGTGTAGTTTATAACCGAATGCTAAAACACACGTTAAAGAGCATTTAACTTTTTTTTTAAATAATGTCTGCTTGGATCATAAAACAAATAAGAATTAACACAATTACATATTTTATCTTCATTATTTACTTCAACGGGTTATTTTTGAGTGCGTAACATAAAACTTTATTGCAGTAATTACTATTGCCTTCAGTTATGTTTTACGCTAAGTGCCGATTGTTAAAATCTTCACATGAATGGGGAATAAATGTATGCAGTATCGATCATAAGCATTACAAGTAGCCAATTAAACTTCATAAGTGTGTTATAATGGTCCATGTGATAATAAATGATATCCGTCATTTTCCTATGCTTTGTGCACCGGACAGACCGACGACGCGCATCGTTTCAATATCAAGGGTCTTCCGGCAGTCGACTATTCTGCCGAAGCTCTCAGTGTAATAAATTGAACCTGAATTATTGTTGGATGAGTCCATAATACCCATAATACCTGCTGGTCGCAGGCGGAAGTGGTGCCACCTGTACTATTCCGAGAGAATCATTGAACTATTCATATTATCCAATTACACTTTATGTTTGGTTTTAGACACTTTCCAGTGAGTTGTTTGACTTACGGGACCAGTTGAAGTTGTTTCAGTACCCCAGTATACCATGCGTTTTGGGTGATGGTGGCTTCAGACAATTTTAAACGTACAAGCAGACTTCTGCAAATTTGTTCAAATCACACATTTGAAAGAACGTATCGCTTTTGTTAGACAGTAGATCTAAAACAAAAACAGAGAGATCAGAGAACTACAGACATAGAAATAATAAGATGTGTGAATAGGATACGTTCGAAGGTAAACCGTATTCTACATTTTTACTAAAATATGTTGACCTATATGTCTAAACCTTTACTTAAAAAACTACTTTTTTTACCTGCATTTATTAATATAATATAGCATTTTTGTTTATTTTACCCGCACATAGGCAGTGCCTTAGTGTGTTCCCATTACCTACTTTTGTCTATTATATAGAAACGTGACTGTTCATCTCTGAATCATATACTTACTTATTGCTAAATTTTACATTACTTGTACCTTATTTTCTATATCTTACTGTGTTTATAAATTAAGTACAATTACTTTTGAAATGTATATTGATATAATGGAAAAAAAAATTAAAAAAAGGTAAATGAGTCCAATGCGCACTTTTCCGAACCATCTCGTGTCGGTATTATTAATGTAATACATTGAAATTCTTCTATAATGAATGTGGGAAGGTAGGAAATTCTTTTTGAAAATAAGGCAAACCATAGGAAGAATATATTTTACCATAATGTTAATACCACGTATTCATTCTAAAAAATGGCCAATATGAAACATGATCGGCTTTTTAGTCTTGATCCTTGGTAAATATGACATCGTGAGCTGTGGAGATCAAAATATACATTTATCCCAAAAAATTAAACAAGGCCCAATTTTGATCGTTCATTGAATCAATTGAAAAAAGTATTTTGAAAGAGAGGAAATACTTAAAATATATATAAAAGTTTCAATTTTGTTGTTTTTGGATAAGTATAATATATTAATTATTATATACATTTTTCCCTTTCTACAATTAACCTAACGATAATTACCCTTTTTATAATTAACCTTACGATAATTACCCTTTTTATAATTAATCTTACGATAATTAACCTTTTTATAATTAATAAACAGTCACGTTTAAAATCAAATACATGAATAAAATACTAATTACACTTAGCTTCATTAAAAAAATGTAGTTTTGAAGCTGTTTTAAGGAAATAAATAAAAAAATAATTCTACAAAATGTTCCACTCTCATTACAATAATAGTACTCGTCTTTTCCTGGGTATTAACAATGTTTCTTCTTTAACAATTATCGTAAAATATAAAACAGAGTGTCTTTTTTAGAAATGCGTACATTTTAAAGCTTCGTGACTCTAACATTCTGAGCAAAAAAGACTTACTTAAACATTTAATTCCAAATCAACTTTTAAGCATTTCATGATGATAGTTGTGTGCTGACCGTTGGAGAGCTTTTGCTCTTTAAGCGAACAAATTTTTCTCTTAATTTTAAAAATTAAAAAAAAAAATCAGTGAAAAAATATTGGATGCCTGTCTGTATCTATACACCGTGGTTTCTATCTATCAAAGGTACTAGTCCCTCCCCGATGGAAAAAGGCCAAACCCAATGAAGAGTTACACCTATAGAAGTGTGTTTTGGGGGTGTCTGTGTGCCCGAAATATTGTCATTTTTTAACTTCTGATGAAATTCACCAAACATATTACACTATTTACAAATAACCTATTTTGAACGTTATTCCCCATTATTACAGTAATACATAAACATGTTTATGTTGACGTGTTGTGTTGTTAGTTACATTGTTTTCCTGGCAATGGAACGATGCCTACGAAACCGGTCTCAAGTTTAAACAACTTGAATCGTTAAACATGGTTATTTCCTTTTTCGTTGTTTGTTTTTGGGGTGTTATGCCATGTTGCGCTACCCCCTTCTTTAGCCGACGTTTCGGACAGCGTTGCAGTGTCCATCATCAGGGCAGATCCGGCAGATCCGACGATGTGTAGTTGTCAGTGTATCTTAACACTGACAACTACACATCGTCGGATCTGCCGGATCTGCCCTGATGATGGACACTGTAATGCTGTCCGAAACGTCGGATAAAGAAAGAGGTAGCGCAGCACGGCATAACACCCGAAAAACAAACAACGAAAATGCTTTTGGCCGTGAAAATATAAAAACGTGTATGGTTATTTCCGTTTCCAAATTTTAAAAATAAGTAATGTAGCTAATCAAAAAATAAAAATCACTAACGATTTTCAACATAAACATTCATTTTCAATAGTATTACATTATTAATATCAACTTTGGGGTGCGCACATTTATTTGAATATTGTTTGTTTAAGAATTTTGGATCATTCCAGAAAGATAGTTTTGGCATAATGCCACAAAAACGTCACAGGGTGTGTTATCCCTAGTATAACTTGCAGGTGAAATAATGAGATCTTATTTTGTTTAGTTAAAAAAAATATTCTTGATTCCAACCAGTTTAATTATTGGTGAATTGCAAAACTTGGAAAAATAACCGTAAGCGATGAAAAACGTTGAAACGGGCGACGATCGAATTCAACCACAGCCGATCATTCGTATTTCACCTGATGACGTAGATGTCGCCCTCATTGCAACAAAGGCCGGGAAAGCGGCTGGATGTGACGGGGTTGTTTGGGGTGACTTTCTTATACATGCTGAACACATAGGCGACTCGACGAGCCTTTGCTACATGCATTCCGCGCTGGAGTTGACGAGAGCCCGCAGGGGGCTGGGACTAGTTCATGTAACTATGTATTCAATTATGACGCTCTCTCGTGTGTAACCTTAGTGCTTATGTATGGGTAATATACGGACGAACATTAATTAGTGAAATATGTCATTAATTTGACAGTTATTGGAAATATATTATTGATGTGCTATTTGATGTTGGCATAAGTTTAGCAAACTATGATGGCAAATTGACGGTTTTGACAAAACGCATACGAGTATATTAGGGTGCTTCAAATACATAGGAAAAAGGTTTTTTTTTGTATTTTCTATGTGGCACGCTTTTATGTGTTTCCAGATTTCTAAAAAATTCCCCAGTTTTTTTTTTCAGATTTTTTAATAGGGTTTTTGGGGCGTACCAGCTGTGAAAATTTATGGGGTTTGACCAAATGAGTATATTAATATTTATAGTGAGAAATTATTTGAAGCAAATTTTTACAAAATTTAGTTTAACACATGATTAAAATCAATGAAATTATTAAATGTTATATTTTATGTCACTATTGTAAATTAAGTCTAAGAACAAAAAGTTTAAATTAATCAAAGGCGATAGTAACACCTCCTATTGTTTACAATATTGCCAGGGTCGGTAGAGGCTGTGTTTGACATATCTGGGTCATATTTAATTCTGTGGAATTAAATATGACCCAGTAAAATAAATAAATATGTAGTAATTTGTGTAGAATATTGTTAGACTTCATTACGGATTTATTTAAAATAGAAAATTTCAATGACAAGCCGTCATTTGTTTGCAAGTTGTGTTGATATTTGGTTGCAATATTGTATTGATATTTGTTCAAATGTGTTCATATTATTTGTTTACATATGTTAATATTTGTTTGCGTCATTCGGACAGCAAAATTTCATGTGATGATTAGTTCATATGTGATGAATATCATTTGACAAAAGTTGTTACTTTCACCAATTATGTTTTGGTGCATTAATAAATAAATAAAAATAAGAGAGAAAGATTTTTGACGGTTTTAGATGTCTCGACTACGGAAAATTTTTATTAAATTTGAAGCGAGTGTAGGTACCGCTTCCTCGGGAACTCCTCTACACAGCATCCTCAAAGATGGCCTTAAGGGAAACTATTTTATTCAGGGCCTCCTGTGTGCAGCTAATATAAAAATAATCTTTTCAAATTCGAACGGATTAACAGAAAAACATGTAGCGAATCTCTAGGCTTTCTAGATTTGGTAGATTGCTAATTCTGCTTACTTTGTCTAGGTAATTCAGAGAAAACAAATCGAGTTACGAATTACATCCATTCATTAGTGAAATGTACGTGACCGAAATATTTGTGTGTCTGTGTTCAGCATACGTTCATCGTGTTTGTATTATTAATCACATTTTGAACATATTATGTCAAATTTGCAAAATGTGATTTTGAACATATTATGTCAAATTTGCAAAATGTCTTGAGCGGTTGCTTGCCATAATGTGCCAAATTTATCCTACTTTAAAATTTAGGATTAGCAGTGAAATCTCGGTGAATTCATTAGCTATAAACTGATTAACAGCCAGAGTAGTCCAGGGCAAGGCTTTGGACTCCCATTCCGAAGGTCGCGGGTTCAAACCCGGCGTCCGCAAATACATTTTGAAGCTCGTGCGATTTTGAACATATTATGTCCAATTTGCAAAATGTCTTGAGCGAATGCTAGCCATAATGTGCCAACTTTATAGAACTTAAAAATATGGGATTAACAGTGAAATCTTCATTTGCTTTAAACTGATCGACGGCCGGCGTAATCCAGGGGCAAGGCTTTGGACCTCCATTCCGAAGGTCGCGGGTTCGAACCCGGCGTGCTCAAATAAATTTTATTTGATTAAATTGTGTTATCTCACAATTAATTAATTAACAATAATATATACTATATTTGCGGCAGGTTTCAGAGTGAAAGCTATATATGGAGTCGGTGCTATATATATAAATATTTTGTATTCTTTATTCATTAAACTGCTAGTTACATGTTTTGAGAATTTTACGACCACCACGCTAGGCACAATATGCCCGTGTTGTGGTGGTCAATTATCTATAGAGTGCATTAACATATGAAATATAAAGGAACGTTTATAAATAGAAAGAAAGAAATATAAATTAACATAATGTGAAAGAATACAAAATAATATAAAATAATGTAAATGGCTATAAAGTAATATAAAAGAGTATGAAAAAATATATAATAGATTACAAAAAGTATAGAACATAAAAAGCATATATTTATATATGAAAGAATATAAAAAGTATGCAATTAAAAAATATATAATAAAATCAAAGTATAATAGAGTGAGCAGAAAATAAAGGATTATTATTACTGACGTCGATTAATTACTACTATAGATAATGATATTTTATATTTGCATATTACACGAAGAAAAATGTTATTCTAAAATACGATCATTTTATTCGTCAAAACGGTTAAAAACGGGACTGAAGTTCTTACGAACAAATTAACAGTGTTGGAATGTTTATTGGCGGGAAAATGTAAGAATAATTTGTTGGTGTACGTACGAAATTACGTATACCAACAAATTATTCTAACGTGTTCCCGCCAATAACATTAAAACCCTGTTAATTTGTTGGTAAGAACTTCAGTACCGTTTTTAACCGTTTTCACGAATAAAATGATCGTATTTTAGAATAAAAAAATTTCCGTGTTAAGTGACGCACTTAACACTGACTTAAACAATTTATTTCTAACATTGTTTGGACTAAAAAATGTTAATGAAATTTTAGTATAGTATGTCGAGTAGGTCTTCTCATACCCTATATATTTTTCTCAACTTTTTATACTAAAAATTAGTACCTATCAAATTAAATTTGAGATCTACGAAATAAAACACTAACAATAAATTCAAAAAGTACCTTACGTATCTTTAAATGTATTATGAGTTTTTGCTAATGTGATAATTTAATTAAACGCCTTAAGAAATGATGTGGTCCTTTAATCTTTCGAAGAATTCATACAACCCAATGAAAAATTTCATAGGACGAAATCAGGGAAAATACTTTTAAAGCGAGGCATAAAATAAATGAAGATGTGGAAAACCTAAATCGAATCAATTAATCATAAAGACTTTCTTTTGATATCCTATATTTTTTTATCAAAGGAAATTAATACCGGTTCGTAGAAAAAAAATAATAAATAAAAGCCAGCTTTTTTCATCCGAGAACTCAATTGAGACTAATTGACTTTGGAGAACATACACAATACTGTTTTCTGTAATTCTGTTTTTAAGATCCTGAATTAAATATTCAATTCGCGATAAAATACTGTTTCAAATTTGCCAACAAAGACAAATCTGAAATATAAATTTAAATTGCCGCCACATACAATTATATTTTTGTAGTTCTTTGATGTGGATGCACAATCGCAATCAGTGAAATCCTATGTTAAATTAATATATTCTATATTAAAATGTCCTATCTCAGCAGGACTAATCACTTGCTTCCGGTCTTAATGAACACTACCGGGAATAGGGATGCACCCGGCACACATTCTCCACAATATATTGAGGCAAAATAACTATTAAACTTTAACCCCTTAACTCCAGAACTAATTTGGGGATAGTGACCCGTTAATATGCAAAGTTCGAATGGGCAAAGTAGTATTTTACTAAATGTATTTTAGAACAAAGTTGACTGAAGTTAGGGGAGAGAAATTATCGTTTTCCGGTTAAATAAGTGTTTGCCACTTTTCAATATTACTACCAAACTTGTTAAAATTGTTTCAGGGTTATTTTAGCACCAAAGTGATTTATAAGATGGGTTTAATTTCAACTATAACCAATATTTAATCGTCTATTATTACAATTTCTGTTAACTTAAGTACTGGGTCAAATTTTCAACACTTCTTTTTTGTGTCATCTTCTAGTTCATAACAAATGGCTATATTAAATGCTTCTCTGCATTTTTTATATATAAAAAATAAGGCATAATCCACTTGGTTCAATTCCACAGTCACAGCAAGTATTGACTTACGATTACAAACAAACGTTCCACTTTTTTTTAAAGAATTTAGAATACCTCACCTCACAACTGCCAGTGAGACTACGGCATCCCCAATTGGGTATGTTGTGAAGCTGAAGGTAAGTGGGTGTGGGAAGGAGATGGGGGAGAGGAAAGTGGGGAAGTACCCGGCTATTCAGATCTAGTCACTATACACGGCTAAAGCCATTTCAAGCAACGTTTAAATTCTGAATGGTGGTCTTACACCAGGGCAATATTGAGAGTATCTTTCACTCTGGAACGTGCCGCAAATATAGCATATATTATTATTAATTAATTAATTGTGAAATAACATAAATTCATCAAATAAAATGTGTTTGCGCACGCCGGTTCGAACCCGCGGCCTTACCGCTGGATTGCGTCGGCCGTATATAAGTTGGGATAAAAAAATAATTTTTCTAATAAATGAGCCAAGGAAATATCAGTATACAATTGAAAATTATTCAATATTGACACAAATATAATAATAATATTGACGGTTCATATTTTAGTATCCCAGCTACGTTACTGTACGAACATGTACATATAATGGATGTAACATCCTTCCGATAGCGAACACAATATAATAGTTTATTAGTACGTTCAATACAAAAATCAAAATACTCCAGATTTAAACATCCACAACACTGTTGCGTCCTACAATCTGTATCAATCTACATCATGATAAAAATTAACATAAACCAAAAGTAGAACCAAACATGGGTGTAGTAACAAGATGTACTGTATGGAAGCAAGCGACTTTAATCCAACTAGCGATACCTAGGTAGGTACTACACGATTCTGTAAATGAAGAATTCGAACAATAATGGTAGGTTCAGACTGGACGACGTACGTACGCATCGCTACTCAAACAATGCTTAGAAACCCATACATTTTCTATGAAAATGGCCACAGAAATCGCACGTCGCGATGCGTGTGGCCAATGTGATTCTAAAACATAAATTTTCATTGAAAATCTATGGTTGCTAAGCAGTCCAGATATTGTTAGGCGTAGCGATGGGCACGTACGTCGACCCAGTCTGAATCTACCATAAGCTTTCAACATAAACAAAGAGAAGAAATAAATGGTGAAGAGAAAAACATTTTAAGGTTATCATGATTTTGTAGTGAATGTAATGTACGGAATAAACTTACCCTGTGCATAAAATACAAAGCATCTCTAGGTACGGATATTCACAAATTACACAGAGTAAAGTTTCCACAAAACAATAGCCGTTGCTTCGGAAATCATACATTCTGGCTTTCAAAATAGAATATTAGGCCGGGTTTACAAGGCGCACGTGTTTGCGTGCCGGTTTGCTGCGATGTAAACCGTTTTCTCAAATGTTTCGACAAATTTAATCTTCAAATTCATTTTTAAAAAACATGTGTTTGATCTCACCGAGCCCTTTTGATTGTATCCGGCAGTTTCAGGAAATTTTTCATCAAATTTGGAAGATAACAAATGCACTAATTAGAATGCATTAGTTTTGGAAAAATGTCTTTAATAAATGCGGTACCTACCATTTTGCATTCGATACAAAGCGTGCGGTCTAAAAGAGTTGCTAACAAAATTGATACATGATGACATAAATAAAACAAAGCAAATATATCAGCGCGATTTCTACTTTGATATGCTATGATTAAATTTACAAAACATAAATTGTTGTGTCGAAAACAGGCCAAATAATTAAAAGTTTCACGCAGAATTGTTGCATCGAAATTTGAATGACATACATCACATTTGTTTCTATAAGTTTTAATGGGTTAAAGTTATTTCACGAAAGTCTGCATACGTAATAAATATATCCCGCAGAGAGGATAGATATATCCCATTATTTATAAACATGTTCTGCTTTATAATTATTATTACGCGTTACAACTGGTATAATCAAACTGTGATTAGGCCACTTACAGGCATTAAAGTATTATATATATATTATATTTACACTTACGTTATTATTTATTATTTCTAAATAGGCTGGTACTAACAATGAAAAGCTTATTGCTTTCATTTGAATTACTTATGCCCTTATTGATCTCCGAATAAAATGGTGGAAATTATTAATGGTTATTAGTTATTACCGTTTTAAAGTTTCCCCAAATACTGCATTGTTTAAATTTGACTAAAAATGTCGAGAATGAGTTATTCTCAATTTGGGAGGCGGGTATGAGTACCGCCGCTCTGGGAACCATTTATTGGACGACCAACACCTCTGCCACAGGTCACCCCAAGTGGTTCGCTACGTTTGGTGACTTAGCAAGGGTGCCCGGGTTCATGGGGTTAGGTTTGTCTGGGACTTGGGGGCCGATGCGTCTGCCGACTATCTGCGTGGCAGGCCGGATCGGGAGAGACTGGTTGAGGGAGACCTTTTGATCTCTCCAGCCGGACCCTCTCTACCCATCGCCTTACACCGCAGTGGTAGTTATGGCTTCACGCGTCCATCACTCCTGGATATAATTATCCCCCGATTCCTAGCCACCCCTCAAACCTTTTTCCTTCCCAGGACTTCCTCTCCTTCCTTTCCCTTAAAAAACCCTCCACACAGCATCTTCAAAGATGACATAGGCCCTGAGGGAATTTTTCCCTTAGGACCTCCTGAAAGGAGCTAATGTAAAAAAAAAAAAAAATTCTCAAAAAATGACTCAGGAGTTTGTTTTACTAGCATAATTAAGTATTTTTATGGTTTCTATTATTCGAACTTAGCTTAAACATATCTAACGCCGTTCTTCCATGGAGCTACCTTCAAGCGACGCGATCGCCGCTCGTCTGTGTTTTCCATAGTATTATTAGTGTTTGAAAACGCCGCTAGGTGCTCCACTAGCAAATTTGTTTGACAGGTAGCGGTAGCGTCGCTTGTGAATAGCTACGTGGAAGAACGGCGTAAGAGTGGCGAGCGAATTATATTTTTGTTTACAAGAAAAACTCTCTTTTTAACTTTTGAAGGTTATTCACATCACTGTAATATATCATTGAAGAAGAAGATAACAATAATAATATAATTTTTTAAAATATGAAAATGAACAAGACACTGAAAAATAATAAAATATAATTGCTGCAACTGGGACTCGAACCCAGAACCTCACGTCTAACCGGGACATACGCATTAACCCTTTTTGCTAATGCACCCTATTATTAGACTGTCGTATTTGTCAACTTCATATTTCAAATTTCATTTACAGCCATTATATTTTATTATTTTTCAGTGTCTTGTTCATTTTCATATTTAAAAAAAATAGATTATGATTGTTATCTTCTTCTTCAATGGTCAGATTATCAGAATTTTTGTTAATTTCCAACTGCTCTAAAACGAAGTTTGCTTGTTATTATCACCAAGTCAGTGATTTTAATCTAGGAGATGTTTGGCAAATTGTGATTGTATTTTATTATTATTTTGAAACTAGTATTATAGGACCGGCCAGTTGTCCAATATAAACAGCATTGCATTCCTCACACTAGATATTCACAAATTATTCACGCCCTAGTTCGGAAACGTGCATTTTGACTTCACAATAATGCTGGAATATAAGGCACAAATAATCCCACATGCGTGCAAGCTCTGTGCGACACAAGCCACGGAAACCACTTGTATAAAAGTTTCCTTGTATTTTCTCGCAAACTTGTGAATTTGCTGTTTGGTGCGACCTCGTAGACACGCTGTTACTGCTGGAAGTTCATTGTTTTCCCAATGAGATTGGGTCGCTGGATTTATATGACTGGGTTGTTTAAACGCAAACGACAATTTGTTTGGCCAACTACGAGATTTAATGTAATGGAAACCAGCATACAACTTCTTAACTTGGTATTGTGTTGGGAAATGATGTTTTCTTATTATTAGTTATGGGGTGATTTGCGGTTAGTTTGCATTATTGTTTAAATTAATGTCAACTATCCAAATAAACGTTTCCTTCCAGTAGATGTAATCATCAGGAATGGTTACGAATTAAATCAAAACATTAAATTTATTTGATCAACTTTTGAGTGCGTTTTAACTTGAAAAGCTTAAAACTTTTAAACTAGGTGCCAATGTTAAAGTGAGTTTTTTGAATAGTGGTAGGAAAAAAATATTTCGATTGATTAAAAATTATCAATAATAATATATTACATTAATATTTATAAAAGTATATTAATAATAATCGTAAATATTGCTTCCTTGTTTTAATGACTGTGTTATTACATAATTTTTAAAAAAATTTCTAGAAGTGTGAAAATTTCACTTTTTTACATCAACTCCACAATAGGGGCCTGAGGAAAATAATTTCCCTCAGAGACTATTTCATCTTTGGGAATGCTGTGTGGAGGGTACTTTTGAAGAATATGAGGATTCAATGATTCGTAGAAATAACCTATTCTCATGTGACAAATGTCAACTGTATACATATTTTGGGCGCGCATTTGGCGTGTTTCTCGACTGTGCATCGAAGAAAAAAATGTCGTTAGTTCCTCGGAGCATCTTCCATCAAAATACCAGTAGAACAAGGACGGCATTCCCATCCGACATTGGTGCTCTACAGAGACGCAATGGACCGTCCGTTTCTGCACAGAGTCGAGAGTTTTTTTTAGGTATTTTGGAGCTCCAGAACAGAGGTGGCAACCAAATTCAACCGTAGGGCCCACTTGCGATTTGAGGCTTTGAGATTCTGAGTAACTTATATCTACTCAAAACTGCAAAAAAATTGCAAAAGCATGAAATGAAGGCAGTAAAACATTTAAAAAAACTAATTGTAAACCAATGCTAATAATGTATATATAAAACACGGTAGGTACCAATAGAAAATATATACCATCGTTTACGTAGATAGGATTTTGTTTAAAAATTCAATTCAAAAGTAGTAAAAGCATGTACCCAGATAAATCAGAATAAGTAGATTCATGCTAAACAACAGTTCGCAACCACTAAGTGTTCGTAACAGTTAACAAATGGAAGTGCTCTAATTTTTTTTGATTCGAGCTGTTATTTGTCCGTTGGTGATCTGCAGTAATGCTTGGGGACGATGACAAGATAACTTCACCGCCGATCATTCTATCATCGATCGACCGTGCTAGGCACCCTGAGAAAGGAAGGGTTGTTCAGTACTGGATCGATGAAAGAACGCTTCGCTAACAATATCTGGACTACTTAGCAAAAGAGAAGCTTCAGAATCACACTGACAACATCGCAACGTGTGGCTACTGTAATTCTGAAACATTTATTTTCATAGAAAATGTATGGTTTTTAAGTATTCCAGGCCCCCTAGCACACTCGATCGATAAATATATATTGGATAATTGTCGGTAACTTCTCATCGTTCCCCAGGACAAACAACAGTTGATGTCGAATATATTAAGGACACTTAGACATTGTGAACTGTCACTTATTCGTTGGCCATCTGTAGTCATGCTAGGGAACGACGAGAAGTTACCGATTATCCTATCGATCATATTGTTAGGTGTAGCGTAGCGTACGTCCTTTAGTGTATCGTAAATTTTGAGGAACGGTAAGAAGGGGCTGCCGGCGGATTTTTCAAACTAGTTCAAAGCAGATATGATTTGAGATCACATTACAGTGTCAGTGTGCACACACTGCCCTGAAGATGGACACTGCAACGCTGTCCGAAACGTTAGCTAAACGTTTGCGTAATGTCCTCAAAAATAAATGACGATGGTTCGAACTAGTTTGAAATAGGGATGTTACGAATGTGATATATTTCACATTCGCGAATGCGAATGCGAATGTTCAGAGTGCGAATGTGCGAATGCGAATGCGAATGTTAAGGAATCACATAAAAAAAAATTTTAGTCAACATTAATCATCGTTTTAATAAATAAATAAAAACAATAAATCAATTCTTATACTGTGAGTTATACTCGTAATTAAGCAATTTAATAATCGAAGTTCAAAAAATGCATATTATATTTCAGAAAAAGCAATTTTGCAGCCTTTTCTCCCATGAGGCGATTTCTAAGGGGCTCGTATATAAGGCCGGCTGCACTGAACAATTGTTCACTCGGAATTCTGGCTGGTGGAGCGGTCAGATATTTACGAGCCAGATCTGTCAATTTGTCGTATTTCAATTTAGTCTTCCACCAGTCCAAGGGGTTTTCATCAAGAGAGGCTCGTTTTTTTAAAGATATGCCTTCATTGAGCTTTGATTTCACAGCTCATATTGTCTCCAGATTCTGCACCGTCGGAGTTTTCGCTATCACTTGAGAAATCTAGGATTCCTGCCAGATTGCTTATAAGAGTTTTAACAGAACTTGTCGAAGGCTTATTAATGTTGCTTGTTGAAGTCCTCAACCTTTTAGAACCTGAAGCTGAATGCCGTTTACCATCCTGGTTACTCAGCTTAGACAGACATAGACTGCTTAGACAGAAAACAAAAGACACGCGGACAGTGGGCGAGTCACGACATCTCCATTCAACTTTAACATAAGAGACTTTTTTGGCTTGACTTCATTTAACAATGTATTTATCTTTATATTTTATGTATAAGCTGTTTGTCTCTTACCAATAAATAAATAAATAAATAAATGATCTGCACACATTCGCATTCGCTAAACATTCGCATCGATTGTTGCGAATGCGAATGTCGATGCGAATTATTCGCATATGCGAATGCGAATGCGAATGTTCGCAACATCCCTAGTTTGAACCACTATCAATCAGTTTGCGCAAAACATTCAAACGTGCGCTCTAATGATTTGCCTGTGGATCTAATTTTATCAAAATTAGATTTTTCATTCGGTAACTAGATAGATAATCTAGGTACATACATTATACTACTAGCGTAGAAATAGAATTGCTTTGCTTTGTGTTCCGAAAAACCGACAACATCTAACACGGGTCTTGTGGCGCAACGGATAACGCGTCTGACTACGGATCA
Organism: Limnephilus auricula; assembly: GCA_951813805.1. Classification (NCBI taxonomy): domain Eukaryota; kingdom Metazoa; phylum Arthropoda; class Insecta; order Trichoptera; family Limnephilidae; genus Limnephilus; species Limnephilus auricula. The sequence continues at coordinate 10,078,108 of OX638393.1, forward strand.
GAAGATTCCAGGTTCGAATCCTGGCAAGATCGAAATCGTTTTTGTCGTTTTATTTTTTATTTAATGATTATTTTTTTTGTAAATAATAAAATTCTAATAAAAGTAGTATACTATTTAAAAAACCTAAAAAAAATGTAGGTACTTAAATTTTTTCGAGATGTTTCGTCTGTGTTGCTGGATCCAAAATTATAATCGCATTGGTCTTTACATAAAACTAACAGTTGTTTTTTTTATTAGATTATTTTAGATATTCTGACGATTTTTGTAGATTTTGTCATCTTTTGACGTTTTTGTGTTTTGACAATTTTTTGACATTCCAATGATTTTTATTTTTTTTTTATGAGAAAAATTTTACAGAATAAAATGATGGTTTCAGATGTACAACTTTATATTATATTATAATATCGTGGGGTTATTACTATACTAGTACAACTAGGTAACTCCAAAATAAGCTTTAGTGAGCTATACACTAAAAGCATATTTTATTTAACATTTCTTTATTTTGAAACTGATAATTCGTGGTAGAATTCCACTGTAATAGTATAATAAAACAAATTTAAAACTTTTTCCACTTTTAATTTAATTAAATATCTAGTATCATATTGTATTTCCTATTATATATGCTAAAAAAAGAATAGTTGTAACATATTGAAATACTCGGGTTATATTTTTTGAATATATTTTTTTGTGGGTGTATCCAAAAAATTGTGTCGAATAATCATATACTCGGAATTAGGAAACTCTAGTTACCACATGTGTTTTCCCATGATTATGTGAGATAACTAGACTTAACTAGACTTAACTTAGAATTGTTTAATTTGTATTTTTTTACGTTACAACTAGGTCAGTCATTCCATTATTAGGTCAACTAGGTCAGTCATTCCATTACTAGGTCAACTAGGTCAGTCATTCCATTATTAGATCAACTAGGTCAGTCATTCCATTATTAGATCAACTAGGTCAGTCATTCCATTATGAGGTCAACTAGGTCAGTCATTCCATTATTAGATCAACTAGGTCAGTCATTCCATTATGAGGTCAACTAGGTCAGTCATTCCATTATTAGATCAACTAGGTCAGTCATTCCATTATGAGGTCAACTAGGTCAGTCATTCCATTATTAGATCAACTAGGTCAGTCATTCCATTATTAGATCAACTAGGTCAGTCATTCCATTATTAGATCAACTAGGTCAGTCATTCCATTATTAGGTCAACTAGGTCAGTCATTCCATTATTAGATCAACTAGGTCAGTCATTCCATTATTAGATCAACTAGGTCAGTCATTCCATTATTAGATCAACTAGGTCAGTCATTCCATTATTAGGTCAACTAGGTCAGTCATTCCATTATTAGATCAACTAGGTCAGTCATTCCATTATTAGATCAACTAGGTCAGTCATTCCATTATTAGATCAACTAGGTCAGTCATTCCATTATTAGATCAACTAGGTCAGTCATTCCATTATTAGATCAACTAGGTCAGTCATTCCATTATTAGATCAACTAGGTCAGTCATTCCATTATTAGATCAACTAGGTCAGTCATTCCATTATTAGGTCAACTAGGTCAGTCATTCCATTATTAGATCAACTAGGTCAGTCATTCCATTATTAGATCAACTAGGTCAGTCATTCCATTATTAGATCAACTAGGTCAGTCATTCCATTATTAGATCAACTAGGTCAGTCATTCCATTATTAGATCAACTAGGTCAGTCATTCCATTATTAGGTCAACTAGGTCAGTCATTCCATTATTAGGTCAACTAGGTCAGTCATTCCATTATTAGATCAACTAGGTCAGTCATTCCATTATTAGGTCAACTAGGTCAGTCATTCCATTATTAGATCAACTAGGTCAGTCATTCCATTATTAGGTCAACTAGGTCAGTCATTCCATTATTAGATCAACTAGGTCAGTCATTCCATTATTAGATCAACTAGGTCAGTCATTCCATTATTAGATCAACTAGGTCAGTCATTCCATTATTAGATCAACTAGGTCAGTCATTCCATTATTAGATCAACTAGGTCAGTCATTCCATTATTAGGTCAACTAGGTCAGTCATTCCATTATTAGATCAACTAGGTCAGTCATTCCATTATTAGATCAACTAGGTCAGTCATTCCATTATTAGATCAACTAGGTCAGTCATTCCATTATTAGATCAACTAGGTCAGTCATTCCATTATTAGATCAACTAGGTCAGTCATTCCATTATTAGGTCAACTAGGTCAGTCATTCCATTATTAGGTCAACTAGGTCAGTCATTCCATTATTAGATCAACTAGGTCAGTCATTCCATTATTAGGTCAACTAGGTCAGTCATTCCATTATTAGATCAACTAGGTCAGTCATTCCATTATTAGGTCAACTAGGTCAGTCATTCCATTATTGTAAATAAATACCTAAATTGTATGATAATAAATTATAACCGATAATAATAACCATATTCCCCGTTGTTTAAATATTAGTCCCTAATACGGTTTCCAATACACAAATCGATTTAACCAAACTTATCGGTATAAATTTACAATAATCGATTTATCCGATTGATTACCGTCTTATAATTCAATCAACAAAGCAGATTTCAGACTGACCTGGTTGTAGTAATTACCCCACGATATTATGTAAGAAGGATCTTAGTTCGGACAAAATTATATATCGCTCTCATCACTATGATATTGGACGATTCGTAGATACTTAATATTTATTTAATTCTTTGTAATTTTAATGTTAACCTTTTATCTATAAAGAATAAAATAATATAAAGATTAGCCGTTGTATTGCACGTTTTTAACTAAACTTAATTTGTTATTCATTTGTCTCATTAATGATTTCATTTATATAAAAGTTTAGGTAAAAAGAAGCCAGGCAATAATGTCATGGGCATGTGACGTTGAGCTAAGAGGTAAGCATCTTCGAATTAGGGGGTACTAAACCAATTACTTGTGGTGGCCCGGCCAACGTTCAGTCCATTCGCTGCGGTGGGATGGGATTTATGGTTAAAGGATGAAAGCACCGTGAATGGGTCATCTTCAGTTTGAAACAATATATAAATATATGGGAGGTTGGAACCGTTTATAAGTTAACCAACACCTCTGCCGTAGGTCACCCCAAGTGGTTTGCTACGTTTGGTCTCTCACCAGGGGTGACCTGGTACATGGGGTAAGGTTTTTCTAAGTGGATGCATCTGCCCAAATTTTAAGCAGGGCTGGCCAGATCAATAGAGATTGGTTTGGGAGAGAGGCGTTTTGACCTCTATAGCTGGATGCTCTTGTGAGCGATAGACTCATACGTCCGTTACTCTCGGACATACAGTTCTTCTCCCACACAGTTCTTCTCCCACACAGTTCTTCTCCTAGACAGTTCTTCTCCCACACAGTTCTTCTCCCACCTCTCATACCCTTTTCCTTCCCAGTACTTCCTCTCCTTCCCTTCCTTAAAAAGATTTCCACTATCATCCCAAAAGATGTCATAGGCCATGAAGGAAATTATTTTCCTTAGGACCTCCTGTGTGGAGCTAATGTAGAAATATGTTAACTAAAATACTTGTTCATGTATTTATCTTTTTCAGGTTGCACATTTGAAATCTTAAAATTATTTTAGCTGTGTTATGGGTGGAATAAAAAACAGCTTTATATTTATCATATTACTTTGTACAGCTATGCTTTATCATAGAGAAACACAGGACTTCTTTGTTATATGGATAGATTAAAAAAAATCATTTTAGAAACACGTGTCGAGAATCACAAGACATCTGTAACAACGCTAAGGAACCTATGAGTAAATTTGCCATTGAGCAAAATGTTGACGTTCCTAAATCTAGAAATGTTTCACCTACTCGAAGTCTATGTAACTTAATATAATAGGTAAAACATATCCCATATACAAAATGATAACAAGACAATGGTGTGTCATGTTAAGAATACTCGACTAACAAAACGTGAAGGGTATTAATTAGTTTATTTAAATTAAATGAATGATACCAGCAAACCCTGGTGTCATTCGTGTTGTAATAACTATTCTGTAACTATTCTGAATAATAACTATTCTGAATTCGCCAATCATTTGATAGAGATAGGCCATAGCTTGAACAAGGAAAAAACCAAATTTAAACATATAAATATAAATTCATACTTTAACTTGTGCGCTTTAGAAACTTTAGAAATAAACAAAAAAATTAAATCAAAAATTAATTTAGTTAACAAAATAATAGCACCTTTTGACTATGTTCCCATGTGATATTGACCCCGCCCACTGTTCTCCCTCTCCCCCAAAAGCACCCCTCCCACTACCCCCACCTAATAACATCTAATTCATTTCTGTACTTGTTTTAAATTTTAAGTTTAGTTTTAAGTTTAGATGTGTCGAAACCGGTAGCAGAAAAAATAAAATATAAGTTACGATAGTACATTGAAAATTCAAACTCTTCAAAACAAAATGAGTTATAATATTATCAGAAAAATGTTGGTCAATGTAAAAAGTTTTAGAGTCTTCTTTTTTGATAAGCGTGTTTAATTCAAATAATTTACTTTAACTCATATAGGACTCACGATAATTTTTTTTGTCAAATATCTTGTAATTCTAGCAATGAAATCCGTGCCAATTTTATCTGCACCAGTATCACCACGCCATCCCAGCTGACGACAAATTACTTGATGTGGGTTAACTAGTAGATTTCTTATGGGATTAAGTAGGAAATAGAATTGTATGAAATGTATCCTTGTCAATGTCTAATGCCTTCACCCCTTCACTTCAACGTCAATAAGTAATTAGGACTACATAGCTATTTGCTGGTAAGCCAGATTTACTGACAACATTCCCTCTCTCGAGGATTACAATTGTATATAGGTGGGATATCTTAAATTCCCACAGTGCCATGTTGTCAGGTCCCTAACATCGGTATGTTGCACAATATGCCGCTGCCACAAACATTCATTATGCTACTAACTCTAACCCATATTGCAAATAATAAATAATTTCGTCGTTGTTGGGTAACTAATATCTAAAGGTGAATTACGCTGTGATAATCGACTAACTTATAATATGTCGGTGAAATTTAGTGGAGAAATTAAGGTACCTCTCGGTGGCAATTCGACTATTACGATCCTAGCCACTTTGATTATTTTATTTAAATTCGCATTATTCATTGCGATTTGCTCTCACCAATTATTTCCTTCCATCTTCAGAAAAATGTTATTCTAATATACGATCATTTTATTCGTAAAAACGGTTAAAAACAGGACTGAAGTTCTTACGAACTAATTAACAGGGTTTCAATTGTTATTATTATTATATTGTTGTTATTACTTATTGGCGTTATTACTTACTTATCATTGAAACACTGTTAATTTGTTCTTAAGAACTTCAGTCCCGTTTTTAACCGTTTTTACGAATAAAATGATCGTATTTTAGAATAACATTTTTCTCTGTGGTATGGGTTGGTAAGTACGTTGTCCACCTAGCTTTATCTTGATCTGTATGTGTTATACTAGCTGATTTGACTTATCCAATGATAATAAGTTCCGGCCAATATTGATTGTTTTGCAATTTGTTCACTTCTGAAGAGACTAATGTATTCAGGAATATTAGATTACATGATGAGCAGTCACATTAATTTGACAATTGTGTTTGTAAAACAAATTTTCCGGTAAATTAAAAAAAAGAGCAAAAAATCTCTACACAAACATTACTTAAAATAGAAGCTTTGTGTTATGGGTGTTATGTATTTTGAATATTATGTGTGTCTCGCGAAGATTAAACTCAGCAGACTTAAAGTTATAAAGCTTTCGTGCTCGGATGATCCGAAGACATCAGTGGGGGTGTGATGTATTTAGCTATCCACCCATCCGTCGTAAGGCTTCAGTTTAGAGTTCGGGAAGTCTCTCAAATCGAATGATTTTCTCCAACTTTCTATGGCTTTGTTCGGCGGATTGATATGTAATTGGAAACGAATCGACTTTCCGAAGGATTTATATAAGTACATATTTCGTTTTGCCTCGAGTGTTGGGAAATCTTTTATATTAAAGTCTAAAGAAAATCTTTTGTCGGAGGTAGATAAAGTTTCAAAGCCACTTAGTTTTTGACGGATTCTACAACTCAGATTAAAACTCAAAGTAAAATTAAAACTAAAAACAAACTTGGTCGAAGGTAGATAGATCTACAAGTTGTTTACTGACATAAACGAGAATTGACATTAAATTAGTTAGAGGGAAACAATAAATGGTACGACGCAAGTAGAGGTACAAATTTATTTTAAAATACAAAAAAAAATCACTACAAAATTCTCACGCATTATTTAAGTTTGACCAACCTAACGTAAATACAAGATGTAAAATCTAAAAATATAATCAATAGTCTAAAGACAATTATTATAAGCAATAATTATCAGCCTGAAACACACTCATCCACATTGAAACAATCTTCCGAGAAAAGATACATGCCGCCGACGGGACGGAAAAAAAGGTTTTTTAAATCCGCTTTCGGATTTCAGTATTGCAGTGGCATTCTCCCCGTATACGGAACCAAAATTTCTAGTGGATTCAATGTCTTCCACTGGAGCGTTTTTGACACATTTTGACCAATTTGCAAACGCCCGCTGGCCCCGCGTTGGAATCTTGGATAATCGAACGGCTAACAATAATTATTAGTTTCACAGTTTAATAAGCGCCCTTGACGTGATTTCTTACAAAAACGGCGCTCTACAAATAATCCAATTTTTTTTTTCTATGATTATTAATAAAAGATATCCCACATCTCTTATTAATGATTTGTTATTGACATTCTGCGAACCGAAATTATTTAAATATTTTTTCTTAGTGATCATTGACCATGTGTTTATAAATTAAAAAAATGCTAGAGGATTTTAATTTATTTTTGTGATTATCAAATTTTTTTTTATGTGAATACCTCACAAGAGTTCCAAGTGCTCCCGTCTAATTAATAATAATCAATCTTATCAATAGCGTAGAATCTTGTACATCAATATTTTTTCTTTAAAAAGCATAAAAAATCCCGCATCAGACTTCAAACCATATATTTTTTACATTTTACACGAAAGTATAGGTAAACTTTTAATGAACGGTAAAGACAAAGAAGATAGCTTGGGCCATTCTGGTATTTATTCAATTCAATATAACGATTGCCCTGTATTTTACGCAAAGAACACCTACGATGTTTACACAGTAACGGCTTTTCAGAATTTGCGAACCATCTTTTAGAAACAGACCATAAATTTAATAAAAATACAGGCGTAACGTTATTGCATAAAAACGGAATAGGTATCAGATTAGATAACTTAGAAGCACTAGAGCTAAGGAAAACCGAAAACATTAATAGCAAAGTAATTAACAACCAAATAAATTTAAATGAAAGTTCCATACTTAGGTTGTTCCCCATTGATAAAGAACAATCACTTCCCAATCCTCAGTCCTTTACTCCAATTACGTCATCTACTGGCGGAAGCCATCCCATTTTTTCAATCCACTAAATATATTACAAATTATAACACATGTTAGACGTTAGTGGAGATTATACTGCCCCGAAGAAGATACGGTAACAGCGAAACCCGGTCGGCATAAAGTATTAAAAATATAAGTGGTGTTTACAAAATAGTTATTATTATAATTAGAGTATAATAACCACTCATCAGTCAGTCGCTCGGATACCGGTTTCCGGGTGACAGATGACAGGTTAAAAAATAAAATGCGATTTTAACCCTTATGTATAAAGAAACTGTACAAGGACAAGATCAGAATCGCTTGCGCCAATATCATTCCAGACGTTCCTTTTTTATTTTAGAATTGTAGCTCCTCGGAATTCTTTGTAATTAATTTTCTATGGTGTGTATTATCGTGTAGGCAAATACCATCTGACATTCAAGAGGTTAAACATATAAATAAATATTCATCCTAGACTTGCAGAAAAGTCAATAGATGTCGCATATTAAATAAAATAGAAAAATTTATCCTGAAACTAACTAGATGGCATTTGGTTCGAGTTGAATCTTGCAATCATCAATAAAAATTTGCGTTAAGAAAATGAAGATAATTTTAATAGTTCCCAGTCACAGTTAAATATGTCCGAAATGGATAGGGACACATTAGCTCAGTGGTCAGAGCAGCAGCCCGGAAAGCCGAAGATCTTGGGTTCGAGTCTTAAATGTGACCCGATCTTTTTCTGATTTTTCTGTTTCAGATTTTCGATTGAGTTTTGCTAATATTGTCTTCATTAATTAAAATAGAAAGATTAAAAATTTCCTAAAGCTTAAATTAATCGTATTACGGAACACTCTAGTGGATTAAAGGTAGATTCAGACTGGACGACGTACGAACGCATCGCTACGCCAAACAATGCTTAGCAACCCATACATTTTCTATGAAAATGGCCACAGACATCGCACGTCGCGATGCGTGTGGCTAATGTGATTCTAAAACATTAATTTTCATTGAAAATCTATGGTTGCTAAGTAGCCCAGATATTGTTAGGCGTAGCGATGCATACGTACGTCGACCCAGTCTGAATCTACCATTACTCGGTTAATCTCACATAATTATTTATTTTATTCGGATCTTTCGTCGGCCAACATTCAGCGCAAATTTATTCGTTCGAATAATAAATTCAAACAATGCCATGGCATTAAATAGAAACTAAAATAATATTACAGAAAAAAAAAACACATCGGCTGCTTGGAAACCAAAAACCCTAAGGCGATCCGCTCATTGAAGCAACTGAAAACTGTCAACTGGCAACTGTCTTTGTATGACAATGTAATGGCCCGCACACTTCCAATCACACAAAACCCGTTGTCAATGGTAACGCAAGCGGTGAATCGCGACTCGTACTGCTGATTGCCGTGGCCTAGTTGCTAGTTTTTTTTATTTTATAGAGAATACCTCACAAGAGTCCCAACTGCTCCCGTCTGGAGCCAGTGAGACTATGGCATCCCCAATTGGGGTATGTTGTGAGGCTGAAGGTAAGTGGGGAAGGGAAGGAGATGGAGAAGAGGAAGGTGGGGAAGTACCTGGCTCTTCAGATCTAGTCACTAAACACGGCTAAAGCCATTATTAAGCAACGTTTCAATTCTGAATGGTGGTCTTACACCAGGGCGATACTGATAGTATGTTTTTTATTAATTATTTGTGAAATAACACAAATTAATCAAATAAAATATTTGCGCACGCCGGGTTCGAACCCATGACCTTCCGATTGGGAGTCAAGTGTCTTACCACTACCACGGACGGTCGTCAAGTTGCCAGCTGGCAGCTGATTGTTCTTCTTCTATGTGTAAACAAGCGTTTTGACCAATCAAGACATAGAAACCAGCTGTTTTAGTTTGTTTTCAGTTGCCTCGTCAGCGGAACGCCAAGAAACTTAAAAATCAACCCACACTGTATTCATAAAAGTTAAAAATAATGACGGAGCAGTGTATTTTTAATGCTTTAATACTGTTAATGAATGAAGAACTTCTCGCAAAGCGCTGATTCGTTAATTATAGCGCATTCAAATGTAACTGTGAAAACCTCCTCTAAAAACTTAAGTCTCGCGTAGTTCTTGGCGTATAATGTTTCTCTTATTACAATTTCGTCTAGGAGGTTTCTGCAGCAAAGCTCCTCGGTCTCCGACAAACGGCAATCAAATAAAGTTTCTGGGAATAATGAATGTGCAGTACTGCCTCTTCCCACGCGGTGGTAATGATTCTCAGGAAGAGAAGATGCCTTTATACAATAATGTCTTTACTATTTCACCGTGAATGCGTAATATTAAATATTGAGTTTGCCATGTTATATGTTACTAACGTTTGTTAAAATAATTGTTACCCTTTGTGCTATGCATAAAAAATCTTGTCTTAAACATTAGTTTATCAATTAAAAAGTAATAAGTAATAAATACATTCAGTTTTTGATCAAACAGATTTGATAGAAAATTGGTATGTTTAATTGACTCCAAGGTTCCAGAAAGGCGAATGAAATTGATTGCTTAATGGATATATTTTTTATAAAATAATTAAAAACCTAATTTTAATTCTACTTGAGCGAAACGATAGATAAAGCTTAAATTTATTAAATGCATATTTACATAACCTCAACCGATTCATGGTAAAGGTTAATCGAAATATAGAAAAATCACATTAAGCTGCGCTTGGAATTGCGAAAGAAATTTTCTTGAATTTCATTTTGAAGTTGAAGAAATAGAATTACTTTTAATGTTATATTATTATAATAAAACAAATTTAAAACTTTTTCCACTTTAATTTAATGACCGTAACCGGTTTCAGCTTGTCAAAGCCATCTTCAGACTGGTGAAAAATATTCTTAACCTAGGGATTTTATACAAAACATATTAGGGAGGGGGAGGAGGGGGCGGGGGGAGGGAGGGGTGGTCTACAGGGATTTTATTCAACAACAAATGTAATAAAATCCATAATTGAATAAAATCCCTGTAGACCACCCCTCCCTCCCCCCGCCCCCTCCTCCCCCTCCCTAATATGTTTTGTATAAAATCCCTAGGTTAAGAATATTTTTCACCAGTCTGAAGATGGCTTTGACAAGCTGAAACCGGTTACGGTCATTAAATTAAAGTGGAAAAAGTTTTAAATTTGTTTTATTATAATATTATAATGGAATTCCACCACGAATTATCAGTTTCAAAAATAGAAAAACTTTTAATGTTGTTTTTCACGCTTGATAAAAAGAAGCAGTTAACATGGGGTGGATGTGTCTGACAGTAAGAATGCCCGGAAAATAAAAGAGGAAAGTTTACGGCTGTTTGAGCTGTTTGATGTGAAATATTTGAAGTAAATTCAGTCTCTGTGCAGTGCGAGATTTACGGAGAGATAAGCAGAAAAAGGTGTGTCGTGGGCGTGTCTTTTTACAAGGGTAAGCACAATTATACCTTACCTATATTGAGTGAAGTTAGTAAAGGTTTTTAAATAACAATAAAAAAAAATTTAATGCCCTACGCAAGAGTTACCAATACTTCCAATTATTCGGAGCCAGTGAGACTAAGACATCCCCGATTGGCATAAATTGTCATATTGCAGGGGTGGATCAAAGACGGAGATCGGGCTATCTTCTTTTTACATTAGCTCCACACAGGAAGCCCTGAGGAAAAAAATGCTGTCAGACCCTCTGTCATCTTTTGAGATGCTGTGTGGAGGGTCTTTTTACGGAAAGGTATGAGGGGCGGGTTGGAATATGATGGTCAATGCGGTCAGGAGGGACGGACGTATAAATTAAGAGGATACCCGGCGGTGATTTTTCCATACAAACGTATTCCCTATTTATCTCTCTGGATTTTATCCCTAGAGAAAATATTGTTTTTGCATAAAATAGATATCAACTACTAGCGTGTCGGTACTTTTTGTTTTTTTTGATAAGTTACTTTTTATAGAAGTTATGACCTTCCAAAAATCAATAAAATTGACTGGTTTAAACGCTGTCAAAAGATGTTCAGTATACAAACCAGACAATGTTTTTTTTAAAAAAAGCAAAACGTACAGACATAGAATAGTTTTTTCTTATGTAGTTGGTAAAAAAAATTGAAAATCAGTCCACTTTTGGAGGAGAAAAGTGGGGAATACAAAACCTCCATTTTAGTTAGGTGTCAGTGCATTGTCCCTTTCGCTCAATATCCGGTGGAGTAAGAGCAACAGTGACAGCAATATTTTAGTAAAATCTATTTCTGCACCACCGGGTATCACCTTAATGCCACCCACTGCGGTGCAAGCCAATGGGTCGAGAAAGTCCGACTGGAGAGGTCTGTGTTAGGTCTCCCTCTACCAGTCACGCCCGATCCAGCCGCTACTCAGTAGGTGGTCAAACGCACTCAGTGTCAAGACCTAGACAAACCTCCACCCATGTACTCGGGCACCCGTGCTAAATCACTAATCATATAAATCGCAAGACCGATGGCAGGGTGTCGGTTATCCAATAATGATTCCTGGGGTGGCGTTACCAATATCCGCCTCCCAAATTGAGGTTAGAAGAACCTAGTTATTCAGACTTGGTCATTAAACATAGTTGAAGTCATTTCAAGCAACATTTCGATTCTAAATAGAGGTATTCCAGCTGGACGAAAATCAGGGTATCTTCCACTTTGGAACTTGCCACAAATACATTATATTATGAATAATCATTCATTTTCCCTTCCGATCGGTACAGATCACACTTCTAGGAGTAATTTGCTCAGTGTCTTTGGCATACGGGAGTATATATGTCCATAAACATACGGGAGTGTTTTCCGAAAAAATATTCGATTGTATAATTTACGAGCACAGGCGTATTTTGCGGTTTATTTATTCCTCGGCACTGTATGATAAACGCGAAAAATGTATTTCCAGGTCTGCTTTTTCCGGGTCGCATTTTTCCAGGTCGGGATTTTCCTGGTCGGAATTATCAAATGCGAAAAGTTTGGTGACTTGGTCCGCGGCTATTCCCTACTTTTTGCATACATCACAAACGGAATAAAAACATTGTTTTTATTACTTTATATTTATTCTGTTTAAACTTTTTTTGTTGCTTTAATAACATAAAAACATTTTTTTCACGTTGTTAAGCATATACACACGTTTAGGGTGAAGATTTTATATTTACACCTTCGTGGATTATAATAAACATTATCGTTCATGAAATGATATTTCACATTTACCGAAATATGAAGGTTTTTTAGTCATAATTTTTTTGTTTTTCTTTTAATCAAAATCCTTAATAATGCTCAACATTATTAATAAATTCATTTTTATCTTTGAAGATGAAGTACAAGTCGTTAATAAGACATTGTCACAATTTTTTTGTACGAACATATTAAATTGACCGGTGAATGGCTGAGTTGGCATCAAGTCCGGTTTTCACCCAGGCGTCATGCGTCGTGAGTTCAATTCCTCGGCTGACTACGTCGTCCATCATAACACAAGCAGCATTTTACGCTTACTGTTCTACTTACTGTGCGCTAATGTTTGTATTTCTTTAAAAAATATATAATTTATTATCATTTCTTTCGGACATTATACAAGTAATTTAAGAAAAAATTAAGATAATTTCAGACTTTGCTGTCGTAGCATCAAAGCAAACCGAAAAATTGAAAGAACTGTTTTTTCTCAGAATTTCAAAGCATGCACTCTAGTGATTTTTAGTTTATTTTGAGGGACCTGTTCCAAAGGTATCTGAAAGAAAAACCTGTACAACAGTTTGCATTTAAAGTGAAGTTCACGCCGTAATTGACCTTATTGGTGTGAAATATAGGAAAATGTGAGTCAAATTCGAACCATTTGAATTACGACGATTGTTGAAGTTGATGGCCAAATTCTGTATTTGAAATACAACGAACAAAATAACGACCAGACTTTTGGATCAAATCACATTTCTAAAGCTCTTCTTTATTTTGATGGACGATCCAATGATATTATTTAGCGCCTCCGCCCACTCAGGCAACTGAAAACTCTCAACTGCCAACTGTCTTTGTATGACAATGTGATAACCCGCACACTACACAATCACACAAAACCCCGTTGTCAATGGTAACGCAAGCGGTGACTTGCGACCATCTTGCGACCATCTTGCGACTGTCACGGCTGATTACCCCGGGCGGTTGCGAGCTGTCAGCTGATTGTTCTTCATCTATGGTTAAACAAGCTTTTTGACCAATCAAGACAGAGAAAACAGCCGGTTTTAGTTGGTTTTCAGTTGCCTCAGTGGGCGGAGCGCCCTATTTTTAATTTTGTTTAATTTTTGTTGAATTATATTTTATGATTATTTATTTATGTTTCTATTTGTTTTCATTTTATGTTTTAATTAGGTACCTACCTAATATGTTATCTGATTTTATTTCTTCTTTTATTTTATTATTTGAATTTACTCTGTAGTTATTGTATATGGCAGACTGGGATTGGAGTATCTTCCCAGTCCTGCTGGAATAAAAATTTAAATAAAATATTCTATGCCTGATGGAGTAAAAAAGTGTACTTCGGCTAATTTATGCTACATCGGTATTCAAACAACCGTTTTTTTCTTTCAATTATAAAATCGCATTATTCACGCCTCTAAGGGTCAAAGAACGCGCTTTCATTTTGAAAATTAAACCTATTTTCTGACTTTTAATTTCCTAGGAAGATCATTACCGGAAACCGTAACGCGAAAGGTGAAAATGAACAGGAATTTATAACGCAAAAAGGTGTTTGAACTGTAAAAATTGCGCGGTTGACCCGAGGATTTTACTTTTGCTTTAAAATTTCTTTTACCTTCATTCAATGGTTTGTGGCGGTGGAAATTGCCTATAAATTCGGTTTAATTTACACCCTGCCAAAGCTCTCGCATTTTGATTCCTTTGTTTGCAAGGAAATGGTGATGTCGTATTTCGCAGAGATTCTACGAACTGATAGCTAACGTTAAATTGGAGATTCGTGCAAGTTGCCAGTTAAGGAAGCTTATTTATACCGTAGCGCGCAGGTCGATTACCAAACACGAAAGGTCAAATTTAACCATCAAATTAAAATTTTCTAAGAAAGATGGCGAAATGTCAGGACCGTACAATTTTGTATGTCGGCTGGTGATAAGCGATAAACGAAAAAGGTTTTCGTAGGGTTCGTGTCTGGAAGCCGTTCTACATTTATAGGATACCAAAAACGGGCGATGAATTTCCACAGGAGAAAAAATGTATTGCTAATTTATTAGAATTCAATTTTTTATTAAATTGAAAACATTTTATCATGACGATGCAGCGCGTATGTACGAAAATCCCAATAATCTTGTTGAACAACAGAGTATCAAAATTAAATGCAATATTATGTTTAAAAAAAAAAAAATAAAACCATGTCACGAAATTGTACGAATAAATTCTTAATATTCAAATATTGTATATATACGACGTTTTTATAATATAATATTTTTCTTTGTATAGTCTTGATATATTATAGAGGCAAATCGATAAAACATCCTTTAAATTGTGGTTTTATTAATCGTAAGGATCGTTTTCTCCCCGTGCATGGGTATTTTTGTAATATAATTGGTAATGCATTCTTCCTTATGGTTTAATGGTTTCAAAAACCCCCTGAAACATTTTATGTCTGCCATGTAATATTAATTTGTTCACACCAAGGAAATAGTAGCGAATATATAACAAGCGCTAATTTTCACGCGCGCTGCAGCCAATTGTGGCAGCGGGATTTACATTATTAGCGTTAATAATTGTAGACGAGGCGCTAGAGATGAGGTGCCATGCAATGCTTCCCCCCTTTAAACATCCTACTAAAAACAAGTGTGCCCATACCTTAGTCGAACATTCATAATACAATGAATGAGAACTTTTTGTAGCTTATTGTATACTTAATAAGCTACAAAAAGCTTGAAATGCTGTAAAGGAAAGTAAATCCATAAATGAGTTAAATATAGAATTATTGGATGGGGAGGTGCATATAAAAAAATTGTAAACCCTGTAAATGTGGTTCAAAAACTAATTATTAAAGTAATTTTAAAAAAACAACCTACATTCCCTTCTGCAACATTGTTCAAAATTTTCGAAGTTCCAAAAATTGAAGATCTCTACAAAAAAGACTCAATATTACAAATATTCAAAGATAAGACATTAAAAAATAATAAAGTTAACTCATCGTTAAGTTGTAAATATAATATCCAAATTCCATTATTTTCTACTCAACAAATGCAAAATAATTATGTATACAAAGGGATAACTTACTTCAATAGCCTTCCCGAAGAAGTAAAAAAAATAAGAGATTTAGCATTATTCCAGAAAAAGATTAAACTATTCTTAAAAAAATGTATGCAATAAAATCATGTAACCGTAATCCTGTAAATCAAACCATCAAATATTGTATAATGTCTTCCTTAATCTAGTCCTTAAGATATTATATTAATTATGGACTAAAAATTGTATATTCTTACATAACTCCTACACCAAGCTCAAGAGCCAGTTCTCTTAATTGGTGTAGAAACCAAAAAAAAATGATGTTTTCACCTTTTTGTTATACCTTTTTATTATATTATTGTTTTTATTTAGTTATTCTATTGTTAAACAATGATTAAAATTTGTAAAATTGTTGTGTGTAAGAGGTGAAATAAATTGAAATAAATAAATAAAAAAATAATAATAAAAAATAAAAAATGTAATAATAAATAAATAATATTTTTTTCTTTCCGAAAATAAGTTCTTTTGCCACGAGCATTTTATTTTTAGTGAATAATTAAAAATAAATTAAATACTTTTATTAGAGAAATTTACAAAAATGTTAAGTAACTAATCTGAAAAAAATCTGTTCAGGGTTATTTTATAATAAAAAAAAAAAAATTATTAGAGTACATGTTAATCTTTAGAATGATTATAGTTATTTGTAATGATGGTACACGGCGTATTATAAAGTTGGTTTATTGTAACAACGAGTATTTACAGTGTATTGAGTCTATACTGCTAGCTGGGAACAGAGGGCGTTAATGGTCAGTTACAAGGCTTATATAGACACTCTGTCTCTCTTCATCTTCCGTCTCTGTCAACTACTACGGAAGTCAAGGTGAATCCTATCTCACATCACACAAACAGAAGATATTATGATTTATAAAAAAATAAATAAAAAACTTTCTTTTCGCTTCTTTTTACAGCATTTAAAATTTCGGCGATCGATATAATATATGTTTCTTGAAGTAAATGTATACCTCCCTAATTGAGAATACATCGTTTTTATAATAAATCAGTACTTGTATTTCTCCTCGAGATAAAATTACATTTAGTTTGAAAATATTAAATTTCCATATCTTTTGTCTGTTTATTCTCTTGCCTGTTTCTTAGCGATACAATAGGACGATTCCTAACGTAAAATTTAATTTCCCAGAAGATTTGAAAACATCCGTGTCCTATTGTATGCAGTTGGCATACACTAATTTGATGGAGAATTAAACTCTGGGAGTTTCTGCCATAATATAATATAATGAACAACTTATTCCTTCACAAGAAAGTTTCATTTTAAGACATGTTTGAGTTGTTAGTGTCTATTTGATCGTAAGTTTACACTGGGACGTCAAGTCTCTACTACAGCGACCAGACCGGGCCAGATCCGGCCCAGAAGGGAGAGTCCCTGAACGAATGATTATTCCTTCCTACCATATTTGGCGCACAATTATATATTTGCATATCTAAGTCCTGTAGAATAAGAAAACGTAAATGTGAGTTTTGAGAACCCCCAGCGCCCGAGTGGGATATACTACTACCACTCTGCTAATTTATTGGTTGAGATATTTCAAAACACGTATATAGTAACTTACTTCTATATACAACTAACGCCAGAATGTTGAAAATCCACGCTCTTCCATCATTATAAGCGGAAATGTGGCTTGTTGAATGATGGAGGACTAAACCGGTAGGTGATCGACCTGCAACGCCCGTGTGATAACCAATAACTGTAACCGGTAGCGTGATAGTCAACCGGTTAGTCGTGATATTTTAAAACATGTAGTTATCAATAGCTATACGATGCCGCAAGGCACGACACAAAGAACAATGAAGATGGGTGATCAGACGGGCTGTCACAAGTGCACCAACTGGGCAGGCTCCCATGCGAACGAGCTACGTTGATGAACAAAAAAAATCGTATTCATACGGCCCGCCACCAAAACTAACCGCCGACCGCTGCTCTAAGATATACCGAGTTCTTGAAATTATATCACGTAATGGAATGTACTTCGCAAAAGCTCTCTAAATCTACGCTTGAATATTCGTTATGTATTCAAGATAAATTTGTTTTAATGGTATACAACGTACGAGAATAATAATAAAGCAAATTGAACGAGCCAAATTAATATTCTCCGCTGTCTTGTTATCTACAACATCATTTATGTAATATTTCACTCTGATATTTTTATTTTTGAATTTGGGTATATTTCCAAAACATAATAATAAAGAAAAACGGAATAATCATTGAACCAATTACTCCACAAAAAAACTTAGATATAAATAAGCTTCTCAAACCAAACAAATGAATGAAAACATGTCTTATAGTTCAATAATAAAAGAACTTATGAATACATGGTTAGTTCCAAGGGGTTCGATACGTTTGGTGATTTGACAGGGGTGCCCGGGTTCATGTGGTGAGCTTTGTCTAGGTCTTAAAACATTAAGTTTAGGAAGAAAAGCTAGCATCCTGAATAATATACATATTTTTACCGCGGTACAGGATAATTAAAAAAATGGGGGCAATTTTTTTCTGGATAACGTCATCATTGTTTTTAATTCATTAGTTGGTGGACGATAAAGTGGGATGCTGAAATTATTCAGCCACTCGACGCCATCGGAAGTCACTTGTTTCAGCACAGGTGTACCCCAAGGGCTTTATGTGCCCTATATAAATATTAACCTTTGGTGATATGGATTTTATAAGGAATTATTTTTTTGGAAGCTAGAAAATTAGAGTGTGATTGGTCGAATCGTTGTATGTATATCTTCGGTTGGAATTTATTAATCATTGTAGACCGTGCTCTCAAATATTGATAACTGAACGTAGATGACGGATTTGGTAAATTTCGTATTGATATAGGGTTTTATCAATCGATCGTGCTAGACCTCCAGAAGTTACTGCTTCGTATTATCGTGGGCTGGATTTATATTAAAGAGTACATTATTATTTTTCTCTAAGAGCTTACCATAGTAATTATTTTTTTCTTTTTCAGTGTCTCTCCAGGGTCAGCGAAATACCCAGGTGCCCAATAAGTTCACCGGCTTCCTGCTGGTGGCGGAGCCCGTATCCCGGGACTCAGTGTCGGACGCCAACCAGAAAGGCAGTGACGCGGGCACCTTCCAGACCCTGGGCGACTCGCTGACCAAATACAGCGAGAAGTGTCCCAACGCGGTGGCGCATTCGAGCTCGATTCCAAAGAGCGAGATTCAGGTAACCACGTACATATTACAAACACTCGTAGATATTATATTTATCTTTGGCTTTCTTATAAAAACACCCAGGTCGGTTAAAAAGAACTAAAAGAACCTATTTGAGAAAAATAAAACACCTTGATAAACAATTTTTTCGCAGTATTGTAAAAAGTATATTTTCCATTGCTAAACTATCACTGCGTTATTTATTTCACACAAATAAAATAATATATCCGTTTAAGATATTACTTGTTTTTCAATTTGGGAAGCGGGTATGGGTACCGCCGTCCCGGAAACCATTTTTTGGATAACTAATACCCCTGCCATAAATTACTTCAAGTGGTTAGCATTGTTTGGTGACTTAGCAGGTATTCCTGGATTCATGGGGTGAGGTATGTCTAGGACTTGGCTACGGATGCGTTTTGCCCACCAATGGCGTGGCGGGCCGGATCAGGAAAGACTGGTTGACGCTCTCGAACCATCGCCTTTCACCGCAGTGGGTTCCTTTCACCACAGTTTTTAACTGTGGATTTATGCGCCTTTCACTCCTGGACACATTGACTCCAGATCTTACCCATCCTCATAGCTTTTTCCCACCCAGAACTTCCTCTCCTTCTTTTCCCAAAAAATACCCTCCAAACAGTATCCCCAAAGATGGCGTAGGGATTTTTTTTCCTCAAGGCCTCCTGTGTGGGGCTACTATATTTTTTTTAAACAATCTTCTAGGATGTTTATAATTATGTAGTTATTCTAAAGTAAGCAAAACAATTTATTTATCCGAACAGTGTTTTTTAATAATGTTATTGACTTCATAATATGTACATTTCTCTAATTCCCCAAAATCATATTTATAGAAAAACCGAAATTAAAAATAGTTATGCAACTTTGTTGAATTCTCCCAACAAACACTACCAATTATGAATATAAGACTTAAATTCAAAGCAAAAGTTGTGGAGTTCTTTGAACCCGAGTTACAGAAATACTACTGAAATCAATATTGTTTTATAAAAACATTTAAATTATGGTAAAAGCTTTTTTTGGGAATTTCATTTGTTGAGTAGATACCTATTTTGTTATTCAAATGTGAATAAAAAACTTTACATAATATATATTATGTAAATAAGAAATCATTAATTTTAATTGAAAGACAAATTACGAAGAAACAAACGAAACAAAAGACGATACAAATTTCGAGATTTTAACAGGAATATTGTGTGATAACCATAGACATGAGATACAGTAAACAAAAAGATGTGGGAGCCATCCTTTCAATGCTGGTTAAGAAGGTATTACCAGAGAATACCGGAAATTCGTCCTTTGTAAATCAAATTCTAAACGTATTGACTCTTTTTTACAAAAAAACATAAATTGATTTTGAAAAATTGTTATTTTTTTTTTTTTTTTCTTCAAACTTCGCCAAATCATTTTGTGACATCATTTTGAATTAAATTAAACAAATAACTTTGTATTAAACTACTATTATATAATTACAATTACTTACATGTTTCGAAACCGACATTGTATGACATTGATTGTTATTTTATTTGGTAAGGTTGTGTTTTAAATTTTGAAAAATTTAATTTATTTTTAATATAGTAAGGTTATTGTTGGCCGTTGGCAGATTTGTTCATTTTTCAAACGAATTATTGTATTATACAACACACATTTCTAAAAATATAATCATATAGTAAAATAAATCAATATATAATCTAAGTGGAGTTATTTTTCAGAATTTTAATTTTAGTTAATCATCAAATTTAGTTATCATTAAATATAAATCCGAGAACGTGTTTTGTGACGAAAATACCTAAGTTTTTCTATTTATTTAAAGTCTTGAAAAAACTAAAATATTTCGGACTTTTTACATGCTTACTTTGTTTAGACATTATTAAAAAATCATAAATACTTATGTTAAAAAAATACTTACAAGAAGTACACTATATTTAATAATTTATCATCGTCCGTTTTGAGCATTTTTATTGCTTACTTGAATGTAGGTATATATTAACCGCTTGGGCACATAAGCTTGTTTTCACAATAATTTAACGTAGGTAGACATAGGAATGACGTATGCCCCGGACCTGAGTTATTAAAGCAAGTTTTTGATGAAATAAATCGATATTAAATTTGTTATTTTAAAAATTTGATACGGGGAATAATTGATCTTTCACATAGGAACTAAATAAAAGTTTAAAGGCATTTTTACATAAAATATACACATTACATTATTGTTTTTATTATTATCTATGCTCATTTCACGTATTATTTATTATCTATGCTCATTTCTACCACATGGTCTGTGGTACATACACCCTTCCTGTCATTACTTGTATAAACTGATTGTGCGGTTGACTGGTTTAGTAAATCAGATTCCAAATACAAACCTGTTGTAATATCCACCACAATACAACAATCAAATGTATCTACATATATTTTTACATTAATTTAAAAATCAATTTTCAAGCAGAGATAATAAAAGGAAGAAAAAAATATGAGTGCGTCTAACCTTTACGCGCGGTTAAAGTAAAACTTCTTTAACTAAAAACTAAAAAAACCTTTATTTTTCAGGCGGCGGAACATGATTAGGTTGTTAATTTTTTTGTTTATAGAAAGGGTAAAATTTTCCTGCGATACAGCCATTTGAATTCTAAACAACACTATTTTTATTGTCACCTTGTAGCAGTTTAGATTTACCCCTCCCAAACTTCTACACACTACTTCCACGTGTTACTAAAATAACTAGAATTCACATGAATCAAAGAGAAAAAAGGGTTAATATTAATCAAAATCTTTAGTTAAATCATATAATAATCAACAAAACATAACATAAACCTGCTGAACTTACCTTATACATTAGTAAATAAAAATAAACGTCCGGTGACGTCTGACGTTTAAGGTTGCTTTGACGTTTTGTTATTCGTTGCTAGGCTTCGGACTCATGGTTGCCGTACGTACAACGTTAATATTATGATGAAATATAAATCGAACGTCATTTCCGTTAGCGCCTCTGCCCACTCAGGCAACTGAAAACTCTCAACTGCCAACTGTCTTTGTATGACCATGTGATGGCCCGCACACTTCACAATCACACAAAACCCCGTTGTCAATGGTAATGCAAGCGGTGACTTGCGACTTGCTCTGCTGGTTGCCCTGGGCGGCCATTGATAGTTGCCAGCTGTCAGCTGATTGTTCTTCGTCTATGGTTAACCAAGCTTTTTGACCAATCAAGACAGAGAAAACAGCCGGTTTTAGTTGGTTTTCAGTTGACTCAGTGGGCGGAGCGCCTTAATGTTTCTTCCGTCCAAAAAAGATTTGAGTTACACGTCGTAATGCCCCTAAAGAAGTCTTACTTCAAAAATATAATAATAATTGAAAAAAACATTAAAAATGAAAGAAAAACAGAGATTAGTACAAAAATAAATCTTTCACATTAAAATCACAAGACTTCGAGAATAAAATCAGCTTACGAATCACTAGTTTGTTTTTACTATTGAATTGATAGCAGCAGTAATAAACGTTAATGCAAACACCAAAACCGAATACCGAAAGACTCCCAATTGATCCCGTCTG
The DNA here is from genome assembly GCA_951813805.1 of Limnephilus auricula. NCBI lineage: Eukaryota > Metazoa > Arthropoda > Insecta > Trichoptera > Limnephilidae > Limnephilus > Limnephilus auricula. Next base: position 10,100,550 of record OX638393.1, read on the forward strand.
AAGCTAGTGAGACCATGGCATCCCCAATTGAAGTATGTTGTGAGACTGAAGGTAGTTTTGAGGAGAAGGAGATGGGGAAGAGGAAGGCGGAAAGTACCTGAATATTTAGCTCTCGTCACCAAACACTGCTAAACCCATTTCAAGCAAAGTTTCAATTCGGAATGATGGTCTAATACAAGGACGATACTGAGAGGATGTTCTACACTGGATTGTGCTGCAAATATACTGTATCTAATTTTAAATGAATTTATTGTGAAATAACACAAACCAATAAATTACAATATTTATATTTCAATTTGGTAGGCGGGTATGGGCACCGCCGTCCCAGGAACCATTTATTGGATAACCAAAACTTATGCCATAGGTTACCCAAAGTGGTTGGCTGCGTTTTGTGATTTAGTCAAATATAAATTAATTAATTTATGTATTTATGTATTTTGAACAGGCCTTCGAAAAAGTTATATTTCTTTAAGGGTACAATAATTTCACCGTGAATAAATATAATAATATTGAAATTAAGCAACATAAAAATTAATTTACTTAATTTACCCTTACTTAATCTGTATTATTAATGTTAAAAGTTTAAATATACTAGTATATTGGTATTGTCATTCAAAAACATATTTTTTCCTAAATTGTATACCTATGTTAAATAATGTTTTTATTTATTTCATAAGTCTTAGATTATTGTTTAAATATTTAATTAGAACATTATTTTTTTGCGTGTAAATACTCCTCCCATAAACATGAGCTCCTAGAGCTCAACTTATGGAGTAGTAGAATAATAATTAATAATTGTAAAACTTTGTATAATGTAATCACTTGTAATGTAATTTTTTTTTCTTATAAATAAAAAAAAAAATAAAAAAAAAAAATATATATATATATATATATATATATATAAAGTCACGGAGGAATATACATAACGTTTCCAAAGCAAAAGAAATAATTGTCTTTCTTTTTATGTCACATTCGTAATTATTTAGATAGATAGGATCTTTGTATTTTTGTATCGCTACGCAACCAATATGTTTTAGTCGGCTCGGTTAGAAACGTAAAAGAAGAGGCGAATTTTACTTTTCTGTGGAAGATTTCGATAATTCAATTTTCGCTCGCCGCCGGTTAATGTACATTCGTTGTCGTCGTTTATTCAAGACATGCCCCAACTCTCCTGGTTCCAAAATGATTGTCACGTGGTTTGTCTCCAACTGGTCGAACTTATACCCGGATTTCACGTAAGGCCAAGAATGTATCTCTTGTGACGTCAGTGGCGATAGAATTTTTTTTTTTTTAAAGAAAGACAAACATTCCCAGGTTACGAATAACCCAACAACATTTAAAAATCTCCTACTACCACCACACTAAGCGGAAGATGTTGCTTGTGTTGTGATGGAGGACTTAGCCAGCCGAGGAATCGAACACGGAACGCCTGGGTGGGACCCAAACGCGATGCGCACTGAACATTTGATTAGTAATATTTATTTTAGGGATAATATTTATATCAATGGCATAAATAAATATATTACCAATGACATTAACATAAATTACGTGACTTTATTCCTTATTTTCAAAGTAGAGTAACGTTGTATTCTCACTGAAATGAACTCTATTCTACCTGTATATTTATTATCATGCCGTAAAGTGATTGCTTCCAACAAATAGCATACGATATTTCTGGTTTAAAAATTGTGTTATGTGAATTCAATAAACCAAAGTTTTGTACCAACAAGTTTCCCCAATAGCCTCTGCCTCCCCGACTGGCAAAGGGGGAAATGCGGAACAGATATTCGCAGTATCTCGTACTCCCGCTGTATTATTAAAGGGTTAAAACCCTAATGCGAGTACCTATGTACCTACATGTCCGCTCGTATCGTCAGGTCTAAATAATAATGAAATTTATCGCTGTACTCGGAGCGGACAACCGTACATGGCGAGCAGTAAAATAAACATATTATCGGAAAACGTTATGATCCGTGTTTATTTTGCGGTCTCCCGCGGTACATCAATTTTGAATTTAGATGATTCGAAACAAGAGAATGATCCCACCGCTAAAACTGAACAGATCACTCCACTTTGGGTATTGTTTGTTTTCGGATCTCAACTATATTGTTACACGGATATCGGTTTCCAGTAAAGGGCTGTGGAAATAATATCTATGCAAATGTGTTGTCGATCCGGACGTTTGCCTAATGTCGGCAACATTTCAGGGTTCTGTATTCAGACGTATCCGGCGATAAATTGATTTGGCAAACGAGTATTATTCGCCCCGGAGCGGGTGCAGAAATAGCTCGCTAAAACAATTATTTACTTTCGAGGTGGCTCCAAATTAATGACGGTTCCAAAACTTACGAAGAAACCTGTTTAAATCTCCCGTCTAGTGTGAATGGTTAATATGTAGGATGTTTACGCGGCTAAGTCAGGCGTGGTATACATAAAATTAAAGCTTTCGAGATAATTTAAATAGCACCAAGCTGGGCGAGATACACTAAACCTCCAAAGTACTGCCTCATCTATGAAAAGTTCAGATTTCATTTCTTGCGAGGTTTGGCAAAATTCATTTTTATGCTATAGCATTGTTATTAATGTTAATACATTAATGCAACATTTACAGTGATTCTGGATAAACGTATGAAAAATCAAGCAAGCTAAACAAAAATTAGGTATGTAAAGATACAGTTCTTGAATAATACTCACGTAATGCAATGCATTTACCTTAGTTATTATTGAACAAATACACAAAACATAACGCAAGAAAAATAATGTTCTAAAATCATTTCACACACAAATCGTTAGCCAGCTATGCGAAAACTTATAAAAATTTACTTTAAACGCCTCGACAATTCACTGGAATGGAAATTTAAGATCGTTTAGGCAAGCCGACAGAGAAGTTATATGCTTTCTAGCCAGACCGACGGGGTTTTTTCCCTACCGTCTGTTTTATGACTGGGAACACGGCTGGGTGACGGAGACATGTGACGTGTTACCCCCACTTAATGATGACGGGTATAAATCTGAAGCATTTATTCAAATGTTACGCCCGCATACACTTATACAGTGCCCGTTCTGTGCTCAGCCGTTTATACTCACGCGTGTTATCTGCGCATGAGAAATACCTCCCAAATGGCCACATTTTTCACGAATGTTTTTCACGCGACGCTTTTGCCGCCACCGCTCGCGCCCCTATGCTCGTACGTCTGTACCGCTTCGTGCGCTTTGTTTGGTGATTTTTTGGCACTTTTATCTACGTGGTAAATTGCTACTCATCAATAACCGTGACGTTCAAGCGACTGGTTTTTAACAAGGAAGGTGTTTATTAACACGAAAGTAATGAAATCATTGATCATGTGATTAATATGCCTTCTAATGTTGTGTTTGATGAAGAAACTTCGGTTCGCAATGTAGGCATATTAATAATTGTGGCGAAGAAAGTATTTATGGCTTTTTTATATGAATACCAACTGCTCCCGTCTGGAGCCAGTGAGACTTTGTCACCCCCAATTGGGGTATATTGTGAGGCTGAAGGAAATGGGGAAGAGGAAGGCGGGGAAGTATCTGGCTATTCAGATCTGGTCACCAAACACGGCTAAAGCCATTTCAGATACTGAAAGTATCTGAAACGTGCCATAAATCTACTATATATTATTTTTTTAAATAATTAATTATGAAATAACACAAATTATACAAATAAATTTTATTTGATTAATTTGTGTTATTTCACACACTGCGTTTTAGGTTCGAACACGCGACTTTTGGATGAGGAGTCAAGAACGTACCCCTCGTCCATTCCGGCCGTTGTGTGTGGCTTATTATTTGTGGCTTATCGGAAATACTATATAAAACAACATAAATTTGTTGGAAACCACTTAATTTTAATAATTATTGTTACTCTACCGGTTTCCAAGGGACCTGGCCTCCTAAAACACTCGATCGATAACGATTAATATGATAACTTTCTGTAACTTCTCATCGTTCCCTAGCACGACTGCAGATCGCCAACGAATAAGTGACAGTTCACAATGACTAAGTGTTCTTAATTTATTTGACATCAACTGTTGTCTGTACATTAGCGATGTGCAGTTGTCCTAGGGAACGATAAGAAGTTACCGATAGTTATTATATCAATCCTTATCAATCGAGTATGCTAGGGGGCCTAGTGAAATCAAATTACAAACCGCTACGCAATAGATAAATATACATTTGTAGGTTAAATAGATTTTTATTGAAAATCGGACGTGACACGTAATTTTATAATTTTTGAAAATGGATTGTTCGTTAATGGGTTTCCATTATAGAGCAATCGTGCATGATATTGCACGTTTGAAAATGTTTTTCAGCGATCATTATAATGAGCTTTGCACTGAAATAATGAATTTAAATGATATAATATCATAATTATTTTCTCATCGGGGAAACAAAACATTTGCCACGATTTGTCAGTGTGTTTTCAATTTCCCGGCTCGCGAATTCTGATTATTTCATTAGTTTTGGCGCGATACGTAAATATCAGTAATATGTCGATTGTTTATGGGCATTAATTGGCAGGCTTGGTTGCGGAGTATCGTTAAATTTTGATAACTGAAACACAATGATTTATAACATGATTTAATTACAATAAAAATTTCCATTTAAACAAAGCCCAGCATCCAAATTCCTTTGATTTGATTTGCTTCTTTATGACAATATTCAACAATAATATTTGCTTAAATCAAATATATGTTCATACCATAAATTGTACAATAAAAAAATACATGCAGTCATTTAAAAGGATTATAATAATTAATAGATTCCGATGAAATAAACATTTCAAGGTCAAAATATTGATGTGATAGAAATTCCTAACAAATCAAGCAATTTCCGTTACGGCGGACTTCAGAGTTCTGATACAGCAAACAGGTTTTCTCTATATACTTAAGATTGTTGCTATTTTCTTTTTTTTTTTTTTTAACGCACAAGATTTTTAGGTCCGGGTTTAGTTTTTCCCATAGGAAAAACTAAACCCTTTCATACACTTTTCCATATAAATGATCATCTAGTAAATCCACGTTATGCAAGTGTATTATATAAGTATAATTAATACAAAACACTACAAGAACAACACGTTAATCTACCAAACTAAATGGGAATATAATTCACCGTCTCCAGATATTTTCATATCAGAGGGTTCGGCTCTGTGGAATTCCTAATTTGACTAAAATCCTACTGATCCCTCAATATAAATATTTAAAAAATCTTTCGTAATTCTACATGTATTTAAAATGACTGATTTTTGCATTTTTATACACAAATTCTTTGACAAATCTAATATGCCTAAATTTTTAATGAGAGAGCTAGCTATAATGCCATTAGCCAAAATAACAAAAGGTAATAACTTAAGGTTGTTGCTATTTTCTTTATTAAAAGCTTTATAAATTTGGGAGTACGGTTACCGCCACCCCGGGAATCTTTTATTGGATAACCAACATTCCTGCCATAGGTAACCCCAAGTGGTTCGCTACGTTTGGTGATTTAGCAGGGTTATTTAGTTCATGGTGTAGGGTTTATCTAGGGCTTGGCGGGGAATGCGTTTTCCCACCCATAGCATGGCGGGTCGGATCGGGAGAGATTTGTTGAGGGAGGCCTAACCTATACCTCTACAGCCGGACTTTTTTCGACTCAACGTCTTACACCTCAGCGGTACGGATGGATTCGTACTTCCGTAAATCCTGGACAAGTAGACACCTAGATTCCTACCCAACCCTCATACCTAATAAAGACGCTAAAAACTATATAGAAGACAAACAAATTATAATTAAATAACTTTAGTCCGCCTCGGCACAGGACTCCCTAGTGAGGAGGACTAAGAAATACAACATCTATACCAAAATTCACCTTTATATTTTATATGTAAAAACACAGGCAGCACCTAATTGCATAAACACGGAATAGGTATCAGATTGGATAACTTAGAAACACTAGAGTTAAGAAAAGCCATAAACATTAAGAGAAAAGTGATTTCTTCAATATTTACACAAAGGAATTTTTTTAATTTTATTTAAGTAAAGTAATTAACAACCAAGTTAATCTTAATAAATGTCCAATACTTGGGTTGTTCTCCATTGACAAAGAACCTCCACTTCCCAATACTTATTCTACCCTTACTCAAATTACTTTCTACACTGGCCGAGCCCATCCCATTTTTTTCCAATTCACTGTGAAAACAAAATATTATAACACATATTACTAAAATGTTACCCATTAGTAGAGTTTATACTGTCCTGAAGAAGCTACGTTGGTAGCGAAATCCGGTCGGTACAAAGTATATAAATAATAAAAGTGGTTTCTTCAAACTTCGCAAAATCACTTTGTGGCGTCATTTTGAATTAAATTAAACAAATAACTTTGTATCAACCACTATATAATAGTGGTTGATACAAAGTTATTTGTTTAATTTAATAAAAGTGGTGTTTACAGAGTTATTGATATTAGAGTTATTTACAGTATTTAAATTATAATTTTTATGATTATTATGATTTTTATGCCATCTGCAATTTAAAAACTGGTTCCAGTTTAATTTATTTTTACTTTTTCTCTTTTATTATAATATAATATTTTTTACTTACTTTTATACCTACCATTTTTATAATGTTAATTGCTATAAGTTTATATTTCTTATTTAAACATTATTATCACTGTATTATATATATATTACATATATATCACTGTATTATATACTTACTATGTAAAAGCCCTTCAGGGCGTTGAAAATTAATAATAAATAAATAAATAAATAATGTCACATCACTAAGTAACTGCTTCATATGAACAAATAATACTAATACGCAATAAATGGTTATAAACGATATAACTGTATAATCGGCATATTTTTAAATTACATAATTTTTCAGGCTCTTCGGACAAATGAAATTATTTTCTAAGCACTTCATTCAAAAGCTTTTACTATTATGTAATTACAAAAAAATGAGTCCCGTAGAACTATTTATTTCATTACAGAAATCTCTCTCTTTTTCTAACTTTTGAAGGTTATTCCCATCAATATAATATATCATTAAATAAGAAGATAACACTAATAATCTATATTAAAGTATTAAAAATGAATGACCCAGTTGCGACCGCTATCTTTATTTTTCTGTGTCTTGTTCATTTTCATATTATAATTTAGATTATTAGTGTTATCTTCTTCTTCAACGATATTTATTTACAGTTTATTTAACCGGTTACACAATAAAAATGTTAATACACCTTATAATATTATGTATTAGTAAAGAATAAAACGGAGTTAAATTTGTAGGAACTCCGTTTTATTCTTTACTAAGAACTTTTTATTCTTTTATTAGTAAAGAATAAAAGGGAATTCCTATAAATTTAATTTGTTTTCTTCATGATGCTAATGAATTTTTCATGCTGTTAGTATTAATGACGTTCATTTCCTAGCTCATCAGATGGATGACAAGATTCTTCTAGCTTTTTTCATTAGGAGCTAGAAGAATCACGTCATCGAAGTATTTTTCAGGCTCTTTGAACTAATAGTTTGATTTTCCAGGTTCTTTGAACTAATGAATGGTATTGATTTCCAAGCTAATCGGATTAATAGTAATTTTCTAGCCTTTTAGCCTTTTTTATACTAATACCGAGAGTTTTTCAAGAGTCCCAACAGCTCCCGTCTGGAGCCAGTGAGACGATGTCATCCCCACATGGGGTATGTTGTGAGGCTGGAGGTAGTGGGGAGGGGAAGGAGATGGGGAAGCGGAAGGTGGGGAAGTACCTGGCTTTTCACATTTGGTCACCAAACACGGCTAAAGCCATTTCAAGCAACGTTTCAATTCTGAATGGTGGCCTTACACCAGGGCGATACCATGTATCAGAGTATCTTTGACTCTGGATATGCCGCAAATATGATATACACATTATTTATAATTAATTGTGAAATAACACCATTTTTTTTGCGCCCGCACACTTTTGACATTGTTTTTCAAACTCATTCAACTAGTGACATGATTTTCCAGAATCATTACTAATGACTCTAATGAGGTACCTACATGACATCAATTTTTTTACTGATGACGTGAATTTTAAGGTTCTAATGACGTGCATTTATTTCCAAGGTGATGAACTAATGTGTTTAATATCAAGGTGTTAATGTCAAGGTGTTTGAACTAATGAAGTAACCTTTTTAGGCTCTCTGGACCGCTCCGCCTGCAGGCAGCGGCTGTGTGACCATCAAGGCCACGGTCGTTGAGCACCATGACATCTGGTACATGGACGATGGTCCCCTCAGCAAGACGATGTGCGAGAACGTGCAGGAGTCCTTCGACATGCAGCCGCCTATCGTATCCAAGTGCTGCGCCTGTGATGAGGCCAAATATGAGGTAATTGATAATAATCTAATACGTCAATATTTTCAACAAAATCTTTGACAGATTTCCACCCCATTAATAATTTATATTTAAGATGATTATTCTATAATGATTAATGATTAATCTATGATTAATCTACAACTTATGAAATAATATTTTTTTAAATGTGGTTTGGTTCGTTGCGTGAACTATTTGTGTTGGTTGAAATTTGCTCAAAGGAATAGGACACAACACGCAATGAAAAGATATTTTTTTTACCCATTTCATACAGTACAGTGAGCCTAATCTTATTGATGCAGGTCTGACGTTGCCATTTTAGAAACGGGAAATACATTTAAACCCTTTCTTAACATTGTGTAAAAATAACTCTTTTCAGAAAGAGTTTTTTATGAGGATTTTCCTCATGATATTTGGAATATAAGAATCATAAACAGCTGTGTAAAACAAAACAACTAAACCACAAACTTTCTGGCCTTGAAAATGATAGATCATTGGTGATGATGACACGTTACTTTAAAGTTATTCTACCAAATGTATAAAAGTATATTTAAAAATTATTAACTTGTTTTTTTTAATTTTTTTTTAAATTTATTTATCAAAAATACATTTGTACAAAATAAGGGTAGTCCCAAAAAGCTGTCATATGGCAGCTTGTCTGTAGGTTCTACAATTTATCACTCTTAATATTATACATAAGGAAATATTTGTTAATACATATTATATAGTTTTAAGGACACATTAGGATAGATCACATAATAATATTAGATTATTTGAATTACATCTATAAGATATTTCAATGTACATGCCTAATAATAAGATATATAGGCAGTTCATTAAGATAATCAATTCAACATATTTAAGGATACATGGAGTTTTCGTTAATTAATAGTTAAGTCATATTTTTCAAATTTTAAGTTTTTATTTATTTTATTGAAAATCACTGGTATTTGGTATTCAAGAGTACGGCTTCCATATTTATTTAATATTCGAGGAGTTTTTAGGCCCTTTCCTTCTTTAAATCTTGTGGTATGTTTATGTACCAGTGGGTGTTTATATGAGCTTTCCCTCGCGTTATCCATAATATTAATGAACCAAAGGAGACCTTTTGTTGTAAGTATGCTCTCTGAGCCATATAATAGTTTTAAATTATTTCTCTCTCTGATATTGATTAAAAACCGATTGTTTCTTCGTCAGAATAAACGTATAATGACCAAGAAGTACCTACAGTATAATTCATCATCATCATCTTCTTTCCGTTGTCCTATTCGGGTCGGGGACCCACTGCATCGATAAGGCTCCTCCATACGTCCCTGTCCTGTGCTGATTGTTCAGCCTCCGTCCATGGCAGACCCATCCTCTCCTCACACAGTTTCTGGAGTTGCCTCGCCCATCTGTGTCTGGGACGCCTACCCTTTGGAATTGCACTAGGTATCTTCCTCGGAATTCGATCATCAGACATTCTTAGTACACGACCAAGCCACCTCAGTTGTGATTTTTCTATGAAGAGTAGCAGTGGTTCAATGTTTAGATAATATAGTATTATTAAATTAAATAATAATAAAATACATTAACAAAGTTATTGGCAAACATATATAAGTCATCAGTTTATTATTTTTTATTTATGTATGTATTACAAACCTTGTATTCATGATTGTGGCAGATATAATATTCTACATATTTTTAAAAACTGAACATGTTTTCTGTCACAGAAATTTCTTTCAAATTTAATTATACAAATGTATGGCTAGGTAGATAGATGAGTTTGTGTTGGATTTTTTCCCGGTTGGTAGTCTAATTGTTGTTTTTCTTGTTGCTGTCACGTAAAGTTATCTCCATATTTAATGCTGGACATTTAAACTAAAAAAATGGTCTCAATTTTTTTTAGCATACAATTTCATAACGAGAATAAATAGAATAATAGTTTTACTCTACTCATGTTTCGCAGAATATAACATGAGGAAGAAAAATACTCATTTTAATGGTTTTTGTTGTTGACAGTTTGACGTTTGTACGAAAAGAATGTTGGCCCTTAACGATGTACATTATTTCCATCTTAAAAAATTCTTAACATATTTTGTGAAAAATAAAATAACATTTTTTACCCTCATAACGCTTTTCATTATATTCGGGCTAGCCATCGGAACACCCGAAGCATTTTTTAATTAACAAGTGGTGGAGGGATGTTACGCGTTTTAAATTTGTTTTGGTTTTATCTCCACGACTTTGGGGTCTTTAAAATAGAGTTTGCGGAGTAATTTACATAATTACGAAAATAAATGCAGAAAAAATATGTTTCAGTTTTATCTCAACTGATTACGAAACGATTGTTGGATTTTCGAAAAGAAGCAGATTTTTTTTTTGATTTCTAATAATTTTTGTATTTTAAACAATGTAGAAGTATTGTTCTCAAATGTATAAGAAAATTATTTTTTTTAAGTGGTTTTATAAATGCAGGGCTCCAGACCCCTATTTTTCACTTTGCCTTTGGTTATTATCTCTACTGGGTTAGTTACAAAAGACAAAAATAAAAATAAAACACTTTTTCAAGAATGGTATTGGTTTGCGTTCAGAACCAATAAGAAACGTAATAATAATTTGGAAACATGTTTTGGAAAGAAAGTTGGTTCCTCGTTGTTGAGCATCGTGACCCCTACTCTAATTACCAGGTTCCTCCACTCCTCGCGGTCCTGCGCTGCGTGGAGAACTGTGGTCACCGACATACTGGAAGTGATATTTGGTTACTCCAGCGCATTAGTGACCGTCCTATCCTTCTTCTACTGCCTTCCACTTTGCCAGTGACTATGATTTTCTCCAAGTCGGAGTCCTCAGTTTGGAAAGAAACGTGACCAAAGTATCTTAGATTAATTAGCAAATGAGAAATGAAAAAAAATGTTTTTAGTTTTTAGATTTTTTATCATGGTAGGTACTTTGGTTGGTAAAGAAATTTCGTCACTAATTGATAGTTTCATTTAACGTTTTATGCAGTTATGCATATTTGTAGCATTTGTGTAGTCTGCATTTATAATATGGGATAATATCCCAACGGGAGATTCTTCTTCTTCTTCTCGTGCCCTGTCCGTTCAACGGACGTTGGTTATCATGTTGGCCATGCGGGCTTTGTTTACTGCGGCCCGGAACAGCTTTACAGTAGACTGGCCAAACCACTGTCTCATGTTTTTCAGCCACGATGTTCTCCTTCTTCCAGGGCCCCGTCTTCCGGCAATCTTTCCCTGCATTATGAGATGAGAGATCTCGTACTTCTCCGGATGTCTCATCACGTGTCCTAGATATTGAAGTTTTCGTATTTTTATTGTTTTAATAACTTATTTTTCTTTATTCCTTAAAGGGAGGTTATTGATTCCATATTGTGATAAATCACGACTCCGGTAAAAGCGTTTTTTAAGTACTATTTTATATCTTCTGTCGTTCTCTCTCTTGTTGGATGTTGGTATTACTAGGGTAATCGTCACCCTGTCACCACCGCCAAGACCTATACGAACCTCACCCCATGAACTTGGGCACCCATGCTAAGTCACCAAACGAAGCGAACCATTTGAGGTGACCTATGGCAGAGGTGTTGGCTATCCAATAAATGGTTCCCGGGGCAGTGGTGCCCATTCCCTCCTTCCAAATTGAAGTAAAAATGTAATGCATAATATTATCGTGTATAAATTTATTGAAGAATCAACATTAACAACAAATTACGAGTAAAAAAGAAATTGTTCGTAAATCAAATTTTATAATATTATTAGGTATTAAGTTCTGCAAATATTTTAGTTTCTTTATTAACTTGACTTAAATGAATTACGCTTACGGAATCATATAAATAAGTCATCTCAAAGTGGTCGAAGTGGCCACAGTTTGAAAATGGCTTTGTAAACCGAAACAGCTGTCTCAATAATAAAGTAAATAAAATACTTTACACAATATTCAACCTCAAAATCAGAAATCGGTTAATAGATTATGAGAAATGGTCTTTGCAAACTTTGACACCTAATACTCAGAACAAGGTAAAGTGAAGTCAGAACCCTTACCAACTAAAGTGACGCAATTCCGATCATCGAGTCTATTCTACTTCCTCAAGGGACTATATTTATTTATTTATTTATTAAAAGAATTTTGTACATTGTATAGATATTGAGTTATTTCATCCGCCATACTAGGGATGTCCCTGTATTATGGCGGGTGAAGTTTACAGATAATATAATTTATGGTAATGATGTATACTGAAAATATGATAATTGATGATATTAAAGTTTACAGTTAACGCAGCAATGAATTTATGATAATTAAGTTTACATATAATATGATAGTTGATGATAATGAAGTTTACAGATAATATAACAATGAATTTATGACAATGAAGTTTACAGATAAAATAATAATTGATAGTTATAAAGTTTACAGATAAAATAATAATTGATATTATTGAAGTTTTCAAATAATACAACAATGAATTTATGATAACGAAGTTTATAGATAATATAATAATTGATGATAATGAAGTTTACAGATAATATAATAATTGTTGATAATGAAGTTTACAATTAAAGCAGCAATGAATTTATGATAATTAAGTTTACATATAATATAATAATTTATGATAATGAAGTTTACAGATAAAATAATAATTGATAGTAATGAAGTTTACAGATAATATAACAACGAATGTATGTTAACGAAGTTTACGGATAATATAATAATTGATGATAATGAAGTTTACGGATAATATAACAATGAATTTATGGAAATGTAGGTTACAGATAAATAATAATTTATTTAAAAGTTACATAGTATGGTTGATAAATTGGATTATAATTTACTAAATTATACAAATTAAATGAAATTACTAAATTATACAAATGAAATTAAATTACAAATAATATACATCGGGGGTTTCTAAATGTTTTAATAAAAATAATTTATAATAATAGGTTAATTATAATATTGATAGATATTAGAGTTATACAAATCAATTTAAGTAAAAAAAAAGATTATATATCATGGTTCCTAAATGTAACGATCCATTGTGATAATTTTTTTTAAATGTACGAATGAATGGTATGGTATATAAAATCATTATGAAAAAAAAACTAACGATTTTTTATTTTATTTAGGTCACCTTCGAAGGTTTGTGGTCTCGCCATACCCACCCCAAAGACTTCCCCTCAAATGGGTGGTTGACCCGATTCAGTGACGTCATCGGAGCCTCGCACGCGGCAGACTACAGGTTTTGGGACTACGGCAGACACGCCAGTGAGGGCCTCAAACAACTCGCGGAACATGGGGCTACCAGGGTGCTGGAAAGCGAACTGAAGGCTGAGGTAACTAACCTACCAACAATCTAACAGCTTTAAGATGACTTTTGTTTATAGAGTTTGGGATGAAATACAGAAAAGTAATTTCAGGAATTGACTGAAAGTTCACTGGTGATTCGTTTACAGCGATGGGACGTGTTGTCCCTTCACTCATCAACAGTGGGACTTTTTATCCTTTTTAGTCTTGATATATACACGCAGGTATATGGAATGTGCCAAAAGAAAAAAAAAACATGTTTATTTTAATGAAACTTTACAATAATATAGCTCATACATCAGAATAACGTATAACATATAGGCTATAATCTATAAAGCTAGCTATTTTCAATATTATATTATAAATAATAATTATTGTTTATTAGAAAATGTCAAAATTTCAGGATGACATTTTGGATAAGCGCCTCCGCCCACTCAGGCAACTGAAAACTCTCAACTGCCAACTGTCTTTGTATGACAATGTGGTGGCCCGCACACTACACAATCACACAAAACCCCGTTGTCAATGGTAACGCAAGCGGTGACTTGCGACCATCTTGCGACTGTCACGGCTGACTACCCTGGGCGGCTGTTGCTAGTTGCGAGCTGTCAGCTGATTGTTCTTCATCTATGGTTAAACAAGCTTTTTGACCAATCAAGACAGAGAAAACAGCCGGTTTTAGTTGGTTTTCAGTTGCCTCAGTGGGCGGAGCGCCTAACAATGATTGTGAAATCAAAATTCTATTTTAGAAAATATTTAAATGAACACATTTATTTGAAGTACTCGCATAATACTTCGAACCAAGAATTATAGATATTTTAAATAAATAGGTTAAGAATTTTGGTATAAACATAGATGGGACCTAGGAAAAAAAAATAGGCTAATAGAAGTACTAATCCTGCGTAGAAGTCGTGGGAAGAAGCTGGTTTATAATAACGCTTTGTTGTTGTTTTTTTTACTTAAATATCCCGTTTGCAAAGAAAGCACTCTTCAAATGAGTTTATTAAGAACGAATTTTTATTCAGAAAAAAATATTAACGAAATGAAAATTCTGTCTTTTCAAAGTAAAATAACTCTGTTTATAATTAAAATTTATTTATATCCTTCCTACATTTAGCAATCAGCATAAGCTGAATGAAATTGAGAATTGCAATCTGGTTAGGCAGGCTCACTGTAATCGAGTTGTGCTATGCTTGTATAGAAACAGAGCCGGAAAGATGATAAGCCTTTAATGCGATTAGCTTTAATAAAATTAGACTTCTTCAGGGGAAGATTCAATAATATAAACAAGTAAAGTAATATAAACGGGGAGAATATAAACAAGTAAGAACGGCAGGGCGAAGTTACCACCCATCCAAAATTACCAACACAATAGTTTCCTTCAGCGGTAAAACTTAAGGCATCTGCTTTGAAAACTTTTAAAACACCATATACATAAATTATACATACCTCTTGAACGAAAACGACGGGTCTGAATAAACAGTGATAAAAGTCCCGAGTTCAAAATTTTAGTCGGGACGTTCTTCAGCACCCGGCGATGGGTACCGCACTCAAAAGAAGATTCATTCTGTTTCCGATTGCCGCTGATCTAACAACTCGCGTGCTAAAAGTGCTTCGTGTTCGCTCTCCATTTTTCGATAAATAATTTTGTAAAAAATACAAATTATGGTGCCGAATTATTTTATTTTTATTTATTTTATTTGATTTTTCAGAAACAAACAGTACATAAGAACTAATACACGGAAGAAAATAGTTACAAAGTTATAGAAAATAATACAATAATAGGTACCAATGTCATGTTGCTGTTATATATAAGATATATTATACATTATACCTAAATTAAGTTAGTATATTATGGAAGGAGAGAGGGAATAGTGTTTGTGTGTGAGTGTGTGTGTGTGTGTGTGTGTGTGTGTGTGTGTGTGTGTGTGTGTGTGTGTGTGTGTGTGTGTGTGTGTGTGTGTGTGTGTGTGTGTGTGTGTGTGTGTGTGTGTGTGTGTGTGTGTGTGTGTGTGTGTGTGTGTGTGTGTGTGTGTGTGTGTTTGTGTGTGTGTGTGTGTGTGCGTGTGGATGTGTGTGTTATGTGTGCGAATTCAGTATGCTAGAAAAGTTTTTCAAAATATATATCGGTATTTGTGCTTGTTTGAATTGTGTCGAATGTTTGAAGGATGCGGGAAATTAGGGAGTTGCCTGCAGCGTTTGTTTTATTACTAGCTATGTATAAAAGGTTGGTGTGTCGAGTTCTTTTAAATGGGATGTTAAAATTTATTTGGGATGGAAGTTCTGGGCAGTCTATCTCGTTGTGTATTATTTTATGGAGTACTGTCATGTCGCGCTACCGTTCGCCTGGATTTAAGGAATTGGAGAGTGCAGATATAATTATTGTTGTATTTATAACCAAGATACTTAATAAATTTATTTTGTATGCGCTCTATATTATTAAAGTATTGGGAATATATGTTATCGTTGAATAAACCTGTAAGTACAGAACATTGCTTATTTAATTTACATACACGATACGCATTTAATACACGGAACGGAAATAACTTTTTTCTTAAGTGTTTTTGTAACATGTAAATACGTTTATTTTTTCACTTTCATAAAACGGTTGTATAGAAGATTTTATTATAAATTTAAGGTACATATGAGTATAAAAAGGACGCGGGGCAGTTTTACTATTTTGTGGCATGCGTAAAAGATAGTTGATACACTGTCGGTTGTGCCAGAGCATTCGCTAGTATTTCAAGCCAGGATAACAAGCTAGTATGCTGGCGTCCTTACTACCCTGGCTTGGCAAAAAACCAGATTGGTTTCCACGATGCTAGGAAATTTTAAGTCAGAATCATTGCAGTGACATCAGTAACCACAAATCCAAGTCTGTTTGTAGGGAAAAATTAACAGCTTACATAGAAGAAATATTAAACTTCAAAGGTAAATATTATGCAGATTTTAATTAATTCGGTTCATTTTTTGTAATGCAGAATTACGCATAGACTTCCCTTTATAATATAGAATACTGGCGTTCCACAGAATTTTTTTATCGCGATACAATTGTACAAACTGTAAATTAATCTCGTTACTGTGTTTTGGCATTTTTAGAATTTTAGCGTGCGTCAGAAAAAAACAGCGCATGGTCACCATGCAATAATCGATAATTTACTAACTTTGGGCGGCCACACCAAGCTAAACCACACCATGATCAAAAGTAAAGACAGGGCCTTTACCAGTGCACTCACCCAAATACGACATTATTAATGCAACCAACCTATTGAGTGAATACACATTAATACAAGTGTAGGTTTGTTCGTTTGTATTACAAATTAATTTACAATATTACTGCTTCAGTTCAGGCTAGTCTAGTGAGGAGGGTTATGAGATGAGGAACCTCAATTTATATCTATAAATCTCTTTTCTTTAAGTATTACCTACTGTCCATAGATATATTTCTTGTCTGTTTTCCATAATTTGTAAAACAAACTTAGTGGTAAATGTTACAAATTTCTCTCAATAAAAAAAAACAGAATGCTAGGTTGGAAACTTCCGGTTGTGAGGGCGCTCAAATAATAGAACCATATCTTATTGAACTATCTTGTCTTGAGATGCTAGCTTATCAGCTTACCAGCTTCCTCTCTAGCTTACTAGGTTAAAACAAAGCTAGTTCTACTTACATGTGGCTCGAGTTACTAGCTTAATAGGTTTCTGGAAATAACCTGCTATTCTGGCTTAAAGTACTAGCCTCATGTGCCTCGGGCATAAATTCCGATGGTCAAGGGCTGGTAGTACCCGCCCAAAAAGAAGAAGAAGGAGAGATACGATAGTACGAATGTTGGAGGGAGTGCGCTAATATTAAAAACGATAAAATTGAAGTTAAAATTGGGAAAATGCTTAAAAAAAACCCACCTCGTTTACAATAGAGCAAAAATCTCTGTTCGACACCTTAAATAGCATTTAGAGAAACGCTGTGAATTTTTTCTTATGATGTATAAAATAACAGGATCCATTTGTGTGTTTTTAAATTTTCGGAGCTTACTTTGCGATTTTTTTCTATCGAGGGAATTTTATGTAATTAACGTTTCGGCTCTACAAATCTTCAGAAATTATCTTAAAAAAATAACATTAATTTTTTTAAGCACTTAAAAACTTAAAGTGTTCAAGGGACATATGTTATATATATTATAAGAATTGTCTGAGTGTACGCAGAAAATTCTTGTTGAGTTTATATTTTATAAAGCAATGTTGCTATATAAAATCATGAATAACATTGCCGACAATCCCGAATTATTAAACATAATTGATTTATAAGTACCTACACGGCACCCACGTTCGTGTAATCTATTTAAAGAAAAACACTGTAAAAGAAATTCAGATAAAGCGCTTGTCTTATTGAATACTTTCAACATAATATAATAACGTTCTCTCTGATGTAGATATCTTCAATTGCAACCAAAATAAATATAAAAAACTCTACTAAAAATATATTATGTAAAGACATATATTGTGTAGTATCTACTGTTATAATAATCTCTCTCTTGTTAAAATAATGTAATATTTTTTAGTTGTTGTAAGTATAGTGTTAAATTTAGTATTGAATGTTTAATTTTTAGATACATAATGAAATAGTGCAATGAGAAAACCTATAATTGGTTTCTCAGTTAGGTAAATTACGCATGTATAAATAAACCACTTTGTAAACTGTTGATTTCCCTAAAACAAAATAAATAAATAAAATATTGGTTAAAAGTCAAAATTTCGGAGTTGAATCACTCTGACGATATTTGACCTAAAGCTAAAACTACTAATGTCCAATGGAAAATGAGTTACCAATGTCAACGGTGACTGTTTTTATTGTAGTAATAATATGGCAATGTATCTGAAAATTTGCTTTTTTGTATTTACATGATTTGAGTGTGAACAAGAAAGTACGGAATTTGATACTTTTCGGAAAGGATGTGTTTGCCTATTCCTAATAGTAACACTATACAGGGTGTTAAGGTACGTATTTGAGTTACTTTAACCAGTGATTCCTGAAATTATTTGGAGTAAAAAATGTAAATAAAATTTTGGTCTCCGGTGACATTTTTGATGTTTTTTTTTTTTTTTTTTCTACAAAAACATAAAAAAGAGTAGGTATTGGGTAGTTGGGGGCGGGCTAAGTGGTGGGTGACCAATAAAGTCATGTGAAAGATTTTTTTTTTGTTTGATTTTGAACAAAAAAAAATTTGAAAAAAAAAAAAAATTGTCATGAAAAAAGTCACCGGAGACCAAAAGTTCATTTACATTTTTTACTCCAAATAATGTCAGGAATCACTGGTTAAAGTAACTCAAGCACGTTCCTTAACACCCTGTATAATAAAATAAAATCGAATTATGTATATTTAGTATTAAGCCATAGAAGTTGTTAATATTAGGATAATTGATTTTGTTTGAAAATGTAATTAACTCTGTGTGGAACATATTGTAAATGTATTGCCTCCCTAACTCTCTGCGTAACTCGACTGGGAAATGCATTCGATTGAATTTTCACTAAGTAAGCGAAACCTTATACTTCCGCCTGCGGCATTCATTCCCATACTCACCTTAATTGGTAGCACGATGAGAGTATTCCAGTTTCATACAGTTAATCCAACTAATCTCGCTCCGCAGTTGACTTTGGGGAATACGTATTTGCCAGGCTTACGACACGTAATACTAGCAAAACTTTGAATTAGGCGGTAAACACTCATTTTTATCACTTCCTTTGTGCACTGCTTATACTCACATTAGTTGGGAATTGATAGGTCCGGTTAGAAGCTTTTCACGGGCCATTTGTTGCTTGTGAAAGGATTTGTCAAATAAATCGGATCTAATAACTTATATTAGATAATGGTTTTGGAAAGAGGGTAGGTAATAATTTTATATTATTTAAGCTTACATCGGTGTTTGTATAAAGGTCGTAAACCGGAAAAAATAAACATTACAGCGAAATTATGTCTTTTTTATGGTTTTTAACGCCATTACTATTTTCCAATTTTTTTGTAATGATTAATGACCTTCTCGTCATAAAATGAAACCGGTCGGGTCAAAAATATAGAGACAGGAATAAAATTTAAAATTTAAAAACATAATACCTATCGTCGCCCGAGTCCTTAATTGTCCAAACGACTTTTTTAGTTTTTGTTCAATCTCCATTTTAAAACTAAAAATAAAGTATCAAAAACGATAATTAATCACTTTACTAAGAATTATTTAAACTAATGAGACCTTTATCTTTACGGAAATAACTTCATCTTAAACACCATAATGTTTAATTGAAATAATAAAAGAAAACCTCCTCCTCTTTTAAAATTTGCTAACGTTCGTTTGGACAATAAAACACTTAAATAATAATAAAAAGTAAGATTAAAACATACGCAAAAGTGTTTTTTAATCTTGCTCCCATTTGAAAGAAGTCAAAATCTCAGAACTCATTACAACTGTATTGAGCGGAGAAGAACTTGCAAGAAATACCGTCCAATACAAAAGAAGACTAAAATGTATTAAAAAATGATAATAATAAAAATTAAATATTAAAAAAGTTTACGATAGGATTGGGTTTTGCATACCGAATTTCCTTATAAAACATTACCGTAAAGATAGCGAAATTATTCTCAAATCTCTCCGTGTGACTAACCCTTTGAATATATTTCCTGTTTGTTGAACTATGACCTCCAAGCCGCCTCGTGTGAGTTCTAATGGGGACTTATTTCGCCTTTCATTAATTCACTCATAAATATAACGGCTGAGAGTTGAACTCTTGGGACATCAAAGGTCTCGGTATTACACGTAAAATGGAGGAAACATTCTCTTTGTTTCACCATTGATATTTTTTTAGAGACGTGGTGGTTTCAAGAGATGTAGTGATACATGAAGCAAACTAATAATTTAATTCAAAATTTACTTTATCGGGCAGAAGAAGCACCAAGAGACAGAAAAGCCAGAAAGGGGCAAGAAGAACCAAGAGTAGCCGAGAAGAGACTAGACAATCCAAGAAGAGGTGAGAAGAGACAAGAAGGGCCAAGAAGAGAAGAGAAGAACCAAGAAGAAGAAATAAGAGCAAAGGAGTCACAAGAAGAGACAAGAAGATCCAAGAAGAGGCAAGAAGAGCCAAGAACAACCAGAAATATACAGGAAGATCCAAGAAGAGACGAGAAGAGGAAAACAGAGCAAAGAACAGCCAGAAATAGACAAGTAGATCTAAGAAGAAGGAAGGTTCACAACAACAAAAAATAAATTATTCCTTTATTCGAGCCCGTCCTAAATTGCAATATTGGCTTACTGGATTCCACGTATAACGGTGGATAAAACTCCAATCTCAGAGCACGTATAAGTCCTAACAAATCAGTGCCCCCTGGCGTGCCGGTCTCACCGGGGCAGGGGTGTTTCTGGTTGGGGTGGTATAATCGAATCGTATATATTACTCTTTGTTTATCGGGCAATACTGAACATTTTTATACCCATATGTTACTTATAAAACGTACATAAACCAATTTCCAAGAGTTTTATTTAAAATATGTTACGTGGGTAAAAGAGGAAGTGAATGCAGTTTATAGATGATGGAAAACTGTGCATGCTGTAAGAAAAGAAGGGAGGATCTAAATTATTTTTCTTTTTATTTTCTCTCGGGGTATGCAAAGCTAAACAGCCCCCCACGGACTGCACTTCCGTGATGGGAAGCATTCTTTTTACAATATTATACACCAGCGTATAACCGTGAAAAATCATGGGATATTAGATATTATTATTGTAGGAATTTGTGAAGCAAAAAGTATTAACAAAAAATTACTCGTGATCAAAAACATACATTTTCAATTTATGAGACCATGAAAAAATCACTTTCGAATATACACCGTTAGTAAATTAAAAAAATGAAGTCACTAAAAAAAGACTTGTGAAAAAAAGTCTTATCAAAAAAACTCTTGTCAAAAAACACAGTAGAAATATTATATTCCATTTTAGTAGGCGCATATGGGTACCGCCGTCTCGAAAACCATTTATTAGATTACAAAGTGGTTCTCTACGTTTGGTAAATTAGCAGGGAGGCAAGGGTTTCTTCTCGTGAGTGAGGTTTCTTCGGTGTGAGGTTTGTGAGGTAGCATCTGCCCATCAATTGCGTGGCAGGCCAGATCAAGAGAGTCTGGTCGATGAAGACTTTTTGACCTCTCCAGCAGGACTCTCTCGGAATATCGCCTCCTCAGTGAGAGGGATAGATTCATACGCCCATCACTCCTTGATACACTTATTACAATAAGATTCCACCTCTCGTACCTTTTACTTCCACACAGCATCCCGAATGATTTGTCCTCAGTAGCGAAATTAATTAAAAAAACGATTTCCTGTGTGGAGCGAATATTAAAAAAATGTATATATATTGTACCTACTTTATTGCCCCTCTGAATAGGGTATTTTCACAAACGGGGGATTGTGTTAAAAATATATGGAATATTTGAAGATCATTTCCTACGAAAAATTATTGTTTTTTATGATTTTATTTGTTGTAAAAACCGACAAAACCAAAACGGCCCGTGGTTGGCAATGCACGTCAATAAACAACAATGTACTACTTAAAGTAATATTATTTTTTTAAAACGGGCCAACGCTTATGACGTCACACGATAAAAATATCGTTTTGGCGGTATTACAAAAATGGGAAACTTACACTCGCTGTAAAAAAATTATGCTTCAAATAAAAATGCCATAATAAGTAATAAAAATACCTGTAAATACCCTTTGTCATAATCAGTTCCAATTTAGAAAATGACAATAATTAATGATATTTTTAAATTAGAACATAATACGCATATAATGATTACATTCGATTTGAATATGGTGTAAGCAGAGAGGATGGACCACAACACAAGTCTGCCTTGTGTACATACACCTTACTTTATTTACATTCGTACATCGACACATACACAGTTACACAGTGTCCAAAAAGTATAAAATAAAATAAAAATATTGGTGCCTAGATGCTGACTCTCGCGCTGCTGGCACTCCACTCTCTGTCTAATTATGTCCCTTTGCAACATTCTTTCTCCCCCTGTCTCTCAACCTTTATATAACCAACAACTCTGTTTTAGTATTTTGTTATTATTATATCCTTATGAAGCTTGGTTGAAGCGAAACCGGTTGATATATAAAATAATAAATTTTCGTGGTTAAATACTAAGTGTTTGTTTTATTTAAAAAATATAAATTAACCGTTTTGGTAATAGGTTCGCACGCAAAAAGCAAGATGTTTCCCCGGGTATAAATCCATTAATTAGTGCACAACGCTATCCATTCCTCGCATCCCCGAACCACTCATTTATGACGTAACAAAAAAAACAAAACCCGCTATCCGATTTGGACACCCAGTAGGTATAATTTCTAATATTCTGACTCTTAATGTTAATTACTTGACTTCTTCTACCCTTTGCGTTTGCGTCATAAACTTTAAACTCTTTAATTGTCAGATAACTGCCAGTTGAATTTTAACAAATAAAATAAAATTATTGTATACATTGATTTTATTTGTTACAGAGCAATCACATCCGCACCATCATAAAAGCTAGGGGCATCTCCTACCCCAACCTGACCGGGAAAACCTTCGCAGTGTTTCGTGTGGACAACCGTCACCACCTCATGTCCCTGGTCTCCATGCTGGACCCGTCTCCTGACTGGATAGTCGGAGTATCAGGCCTGGAGCTGTGCCAACCTAACTGCTCCTGGGTTGAGTCCAAAGTCTTGAACCTTTACCCTTGGGATGCTGGGACTGATGGAGGGCCTACCTATATCGTAAGTATCAATGGCTGGGTGGGGATATCTTAGGCATTAATTAAAAAATATATATTTAAATTAAATTTAATAATGTTTAAGTTAAGTTAAGTTCTGCAAGTGTTTTAAATTTTTTATTATTGTGACAGATTTTTCGACTTACAAGGCCATTTTCATTAGGTCTTAAGCTTAGGAAAAATATAATAAAATAAGGAAAGGTTAACAAATTTGACTATTTGGTAAAAAAACTTAAACATTCAATAGCTTTAACATATCACTTTCAACATTTGATCACGGTTGACATTACATCACATTTTAGTTTAACCGTGTGCGCACTAAGATTTCCTGAAAATCTTCATACAAAAACCGACATTTCTAAAAAAATAATATTCTTTTCGGCTACAACAATTCCAATAATGCCATTTTTTTAAATATTAGTACTCTAGCACACCAAAATTCACGAGCCGCCACTGCTCTTGAGATCCAAAGAAAACAGCTCGGCCTTGGAACGATTTGCCGCCCTCTGTGTTTCATTACTCCTACACGGAGAAAAATGTTGTTCGAAAAAACGATGATTTTAATAGTAAAAAACGGTTAAAAACGGGACTAAAGTTCTTACGAATTAACAGGGTTTCAATGTTAATTGGCAGGAAGATGTAAGAATAAACATTGCAACACTGTTAATTTGTTCGTAAGAACTTCAGTCCCACTTTTAATCGTTTTTACTATTAAAATGATAGTTTTTTTCGAATAACATTTTTCTCCGTGTACAATGTTCATTCCTTCCCAATTGAACCTTAAAAAGACCATCCACACACCATATCAAAAGATGTCATAGGCCTTAAGGGAAATAAGTTACCATATGGAGTTAATGTAACAAAAAAAAACATTACGTTGATACAGTTTTCATTTGTTACACCCTTTGTTCATTTTGTACAAAAAAACTTTTCCTTGGTTTCAAAATGTAACATTATCCCACGCAACCCGTATAAACGCAACATTGACTTTTTCCTCACATAGACCTTTTCACAAACAGAATTAATTTTACCTTCTGATTTGCATATGTATTTTCCTCAGTCGCCTGACCAGCCGACCAACCCGCGTGACGTCATAAGGCGGATCAGGCCCAACTTCCCGAACGACCCTCGCTCCCCGTTCTACGACCCGTCGGGTGCCGAAATGAAGCCTCTGGCAAGGCTGTACCTGTCGAGACAAAGGTTGTACGAGAAGAGCTGTGACAGTAACGGAATCACAGGCGCCGGTAAGTGAATCTTTTCTTACTATAGAATACCACTTTGAGCATTTCTAGTATAATTAAATGAAACAACATAACTTTATCATTGAAGAAGAAGATTTTTGAAGTAAAACTTCTTTAGGCGCGATATAACGAGTAATTCAGATGTTTTTCGAACGGAAATAACGTTTTCAAACAATCGGTACAATTACTGCCATCTGTGTTTGTTTTTATTTTTTTAAAGGGTTCTCGCCTTCGCTAAAATATTTTCATTATTTTCCGAAACTCGGATGTAAAATGAAGAGCGATATTCATGTCTACAGATGAATGATACACAGCTACTCCACCGGCTCTTGAGTTTGGTCGCTTGTATTGAGAAATGCTATAAAAATTATGATTATTCGCTCTTTATATTTCATCCAATTTTCGGAAAATAATCAAAATATTGTAGCGAAGGCGAGAACCCTATAAAAATAAAAACAAACACAGATTGCAATAATTGTACCGTTTTAGTAATACCTGCCACAACAGTCAAATAAGTTTTTCTTCGTCCGCGCGTAATTAAAAAAAATATCATATTTTTTAATAAATCTAATAATAATAATCTACACGAAAATAAGAAAAAGAACAAGACACAGAATAATAAAAAGCTAACGGTTGCAACTGGGACTCGAACCCAACATCTCTCGTCTTATCGGGAGAAGCGCCTTGACCAATTCGGCTACCGAGACTTCTTATGTTTAGGTCATCTTTGTCAATCTCACCCTACAATTTCAAAATTAACAATTATTATCTTCGAATATTTTTTTTTCCCTATTTTTGGTAGCTACCTTTTTAAATTATAATAATTCGGCCGCCGTCGTCCAGGGGCAGAGCTCTTGACTAGATATCCGGAGGTCGCGGGCTCAAATCCCGGCGTGCGCAGATAAATTTTATTTGATTGATTTGACATTTCTGAAAGTAATCATCTCAATCACATCTCCTTCAGCCTCACACCGCACTCCAATTGGGGGTGCCATAATCTCACTGGCTCCAGACGGGAACAGTTGGGACTCTTGTGAAGTACATGGAGAAAAATTTTATTCTAAAATACGATCATTTTATTCGCAAAAACGGTTAAAAACGGGACTGAAATTCTTACGAATAAATTAACAGGGTTTCAATGTTTATTGGCGGGAACATGTAAGAATAATTTGTTGGTTTTGTAATTTCGTACGTATACCAACAAATTATTCTTACTTTTTCCCGCCAATAAACATTGAAACACTGTTAAATTCTTCGTAAGAACTTCGGTCCCGTGTTTAACCGTTGTTACGAATAAAATGATCGTATTTAAGAATAACATTTTTCTCCGTGTATATAAATTTTAAAAACTTGTTTGTAACCTAAGAAATATATCGGATAAAAATATCAGGTTTTTATTTATATGAGTCACCTATTGACCTTTTTCTAAATGAATATTCATTTTTTACTTTCATAACTTTTGAAGGTTTATTCCGATCCATTAAATACTTATGGGATAAAATAAAATTAGTCGAAGATAATAATGTTAAATCTGAATTTGAAACTTGATTCACTAGTATTATATTGATGTGATATATTAAATTGATAGGAATAACCTTCAAAATTATTATTAAAGTGAGATTCTAATACAAAATTCAACAAAACTTTGTTTAAACTACTACATTTTTTTATTAACGCCGATTAGTTTCGGAACAACCATTCCTTCCCAAGGGCAATATATATACAAACTTAACATGAATTATACTACAAAATTATGGGTGAATATTATTCTGTGTTGAAGTGGGGATGGAGGCGTGAGTAGGGATTAGTGAAGAGTGGGGGGAGGTGATAGGACTGGCGGTGAATGGGTACACATATTATGGACGTGCGTATTCTTTTGTTGTTCGGATATTAGACATCATCCTTAAATTTATTGGAAGGTAAAAAATAACACATTAATACCATAACTGAGCCTAACTTAATCTAACTTATTAATTTATCCGGTTGATCCATCAAATCAGCACCATCAAATAATTAAGATATTTAAATATTGATGGTATTGGAATTAGTAACTTTAACGCATTGTTTGAATATTTTATTGTTTGTATTATGCATTTTCTTTAATTAATACTTTATGGACAACTTTATAATATGTCATTCATAAATACCCTGTGATTCGTTAAATGCATCAACAATCGATGTTTATTTATTTATTTTCGTTTTTCCTTTGATATGACTATGAAATCTCAATCATTCGCAATCATCCTTTTCTAGGCCTATGTCGTCTTTGGGGATGCTGTGTAGATGGTGTTTATAGTAGATGAAGTAGCGGAAGTTCTGGGAACAAAAATAATTTAGGGGTGGTAGGAATCTGGGGGTCAGTGTGCCCACAAGTGACGGGCGTACGAATCCATCCCTCCCACTGCGGTGCTAGGTGATATTCAAAGAGAGTCCTGCTATGGAGGTCAAAAGGTCTCCCTCACCAAGTGTCTCCCGATTTGGTCTGCCACGCAATAGGTGGACGAATCTGCCGCAAAGATCCGGACAATCCTTACCCCATAAACCCGGACACCCTGTTAGGTCACCAAACACAGCGAACCACTCGGGGTGACCTATGGCAGAGGTGTTGGTTATCCAATGAATAGTTCTCGGGGTGGCTGTACCCATACCTGCCTCCCAGATTGAACTTACATCTTAACAGAGGACATTTAGTACATTTATTTCATATGATCTTTACTTTAAACAATAAGTTGCACACTATGCTGGTACAATATTTATGGGTGTTACTGTTCCCTCGGTCATTTTACAATATATTTTCTGCCACCGCATGTGAAGCTTATCGCGCTGACTACGCCGATACAAGATTACCACCAACACCCAACACTGGCAATGGTTCCCCGGAAACAAGAGATAGTCAAAAATATCCTCCATACACGACTATTGCATAATTCCGAATTTTTTTATCGCTTCTTTTCTATTTTATTTTGTGTGTTTTAATCGTATTTTTACTGTGAATTATTGAATGTTTTGCACTACCCGCGCATACTTTCTGGAATAAATAAATTAGTAGATACTATTACCCCCTTACTTATAATTGCGGTATCGGTCAACTCATCTTTGGTTTTGTAAAGTTGGCCTTAAACCTGGTTACAAGCCGTTTAAACCATACACACGCAGTCAAGTCAAGTTTTTTACTGTTACGACGTAATACGACGCGTATTAGTTATACTACGTTTATAAGTAAGGGGGGTAGTATATAAAACAAAGTAAGCTCTTAGATATAATACGGACGGCCGGCCCAGCTCAGTGGTAAGCTTTTGGACTCCCATTCCGAAGGTCGCAGGTTCGAACCCGGCGTGCGCAAATAATTTTTTTTTTATTGATTTATTATTTCACAATTAATTGTGCGAATCAACGACCGGATTCCAAATTAAACTTGGGTGATTTGGCAGTGTGGTTCAAATTCGACGACCGTCCGTGGTCGAATGGTAAGGTCGAGCGGTCGTGTGTCGTGTTCTCTGCGCCGGTCCGACAAATAACATTTTAAATAGTGAAATAATCGAAGCGGGAGTGAGAGCACAATAGCAGAGAGTGAGAGTACAATAACAAACCGCGCAAGCGGTTTCTAGCTTAACTCATTATGGACGTGCTGTCCATTATTGAGATTATAAAAAGTGAAATAGCTAGTATATCAACTAAACAAGATGCAAAAGCTAAAATAAATCTGGAAGCAAATATAAAAACTCTTGAAGAAAAATGGACGAAAGAAAAAACAGAATTAACAAATAAGATATCTTCTCTACAATCCAAACTGATTGATAAGCTTGAAAAAAAAATCGAATATTCGAGCAGTATGGGAGGAAAAACTTATGCAAGCCAATTAAAAGAAATCCCGGAATCTAAATATTCACTAATTATAAAAAGTGAAAATGAAAACATGACTGCAGACGCTATAAAAGAACAAATAGTCAAAAAAATTAAAATTGCTAATTTGGGAATCGCTGTAAACGGTGTACGTAAAGCCGCACAAAATAAACTAATAATATCCTGCCAAACAAAAAATCACGCTGAAAAATTGACAGAAGAAATCAACAAAACACTCAAAAAACAGATGATCGCGGAGGAATTAATAAAGAAAAAACCAAAAATTTTCGTTAGAAACTTACAAGCAGATTTATCTGAAATAGATATAATTGAAGCCTTAAAATCACAAAATGAGGGTATAAATGATATCTTGGAAAATGACCCAAAAAACACGATAAAATTAATCAAAATGTTCAAACCAAAAAACCAAAATGGACTGACAAACTACATACTGGAAACAAGCGGACAACTAAGGACGCACCTCATCGAAAGGGGAAAAATAAATATCGGATTCAACAGAGTACGTGTAGAAGATGCAAACCCTATAACACAATGTTTTCATTGTCTGAAGTTTGGCCACACTGCCATCAAATGCTTTAACAAAGAAAAAAGTGCAACGTGTTTGCACTGCGCAGAAGACCACGATTGGAAGGAATGCCCAAACAAAAACGAAGAAGAAAAGTGCAGCAATTGTATCTTTCAAAACAAAAACTTCAAGATGAACCTAAATACAAACCACAAAGCAAATAATTCAACCTGTACCTACTTCAAAAAGATGATGAATATAGCCCAGAGTCGTATAGATTACGACTAGGTACATATAATCTATAATAACACATATATCTAAAATACTTTACATAAAATCTATTATAATGTTAGTAACAAAAATTTTATATTACTACTTTTTATCACCTTTTCATAAAACTAACAATATCTGTATTTTACTTCTCAAGTACAAACATTTCATATCCATGCGTAAATCACCGTTAAACATATATTTAAATGTATTGTCCTATTACCAAAGTGTTAACAAGAGCATACCGAAATTTATTCAGGGGCTCCCATGTACTTATTTACTCATATATGTAGAGGGTATTATAGTAAACTTTAACATGTGCCAATTATTAATTCTACCTTATTTTGGAATAAAACGTCAACAATGCATACTAGAAAGGCGCACTACTATAATACTATCTACTTATATTTTATGTTTATTTAAATCCTTACACATATTTTTAAATTACGGCTGCAATTTAAAATATTATTCAATATGGCGATTTAAACGGTGAATTTGACATGTCTGAAATTGACTATGAACGCACGCGAAGTTTTGATAAATGGATTAACAAAAAACATGTATCAGGAAATAATAATTTAACTGCAATCAACTTAAATATTCGATCATTATCAAAATATTGGGATACGTTTCTTCTCGTTATCTCTAGTTCTCTGAGTAATATTGATATAATTACGCTTTGCGAAACGTCCATAAATCAAAATGATATAAATCTATACACAATAGTGGGATTTAGTTCTCATTACTTTTGTCGAAAAAACAGATCGGGTGGCGGGATTATTATATTTGTAAAAGATCACCTTACATTTGATGTAATTAACATATTGCCAACAAATTTTGAATGCGTTTACGGAACTATTTCTGTCAATAAACATAAACGTCTACATATACTGGCAATATACAGACCACCAAATTCTAATAAAAAAATATTTCTCGAAGAGCTGGAAGTTATATTGGGAAATATCGGAATTAAAGAATCTGTTATGGTACTCGGGGATACAAACATAAATTTATTAAATTATCAGGAATCAATTGTAATGCAATATGAAAACCTAATGGCCAAATTTGGACTTTTAAAATGTATTTATGATGTGACCCGTGAAGCCGTAATGATTAACTATGTAACGGCTACATGTCTAGATCATATCTATGTAAGAGTGAGAGAGACAAATGAAATCTGCTCGTGCGTCTGTGAAACCAAAATAGCGGACCACTACCTTATTGCAACCACGATTCGTTTCTCTACGTATGAGACAGGTACCTCCAGTAAATCGCACCATGCGACATATACTGTAATATCGGAAAAAAAATTGGATCTACTGATTGAAATCACTGATTGGAATGAAATACTAAACATAATGGAACCTAACTTAATATATGAAGAAATAAAATCTAAATTTAAATATATTTACGAAAAAAGTACCATAACAAAATCAAATACAAACAAAAATCGTAATAACAAAAAAGACTGGATAAATTATAACCTAATTGAAAATATAAAAATACGAGACACACTATGGAGAAAATGGAAAAACACACCTAACAATAAAACATATGAAATCGAATACAAAAAATACAGAAATAAACTAAATAAAAAAATATTAAACACAAAAAAAATATACTATAATAATAAATTTAATCATTGCTTCAAGGACATTAAAAAAACATGGAATGAAGTAAATCAAATATTGGGAAGGAAAAATAAATCTGATTGTGATGAAATCATATCTAAATATTTCTTAAATTCTCAAACTTCGGATGTGGTATTAGAAAACTTTGTAAATTTCTTTGACGAGGGCGTAAATCAGTTATTGCACGAATGTAACGTTCGAGCGTCTGAGTGGAAGCATGAACATTTGCAACATTCAATGTACCTACCAAGAGCTAATACAAAACAAACTGAATGCATTCTCGGAAGAATGAAAAATTCTAAGACACCGGGCATGGATCTAATTCGCATGTATGATCTAAAAAAACATGTAAAATTATTTAGTCCTATAATTACACATTTAATTAACAGAATTGTTGACACAAGCATCATTCCAGCTGAACTAAAATGCAGCATCATAAGGCCGATTTATAAAAATGGAGATCACACAGTTATAAATAATTATAGACCTATTTCATTATTACCTGCATTAGAAAAAATCTTAGAAAAATATATATCAATAAATTTGGATAAATATTTAAATAAATTGGGCATTATTGATAAATGTCAGTATGGATTCCAAAAAAATAAAAACTGTGATAAATTGCTCGAAAAATTTTCTAATTATATAAACTCTCAGCTTAACTCTAGAAAACATGTACTAGTATTATTTATCGATTTCTCAAAAGCTTTCGATACACTTAGCCATACACAATTAATCAAGGTACTTGAAATCATAGGAATCCGCGGTAAACTCCTATCATTTTTCAAAAACTATTTAACAAATAGAAAAATGTATGTAAAGATTTTAAATAAATTAAGTAATTTTAGATTTATCAAATCAGGAGTACCTCAAGGGTCAATTTTAGGCCCTAAATTATACATTATATATGTTATTGCCTTGTCTAAACTTTTTAAAATAGCCCGTAGATTCATTTTTGCAGATGATACTGCACTAGTTGTATCAAATGAAAACCCAGAAACAGCTATTATAGAATTACAAAGAGACTTCAACGAGCTACTCAAATGGTCTCATGATGTAGGACTAATTATTAATGTCAAAAAAACTAAATGTATGTATATAAGATCACCGAGTTTGAAAATGTGGAATTTACCTAAAATAACTGCACATAATTTTGAATGTATACATAGAAAAATTGATAATATTTGCTACTGTGAAAAAATTGATTTTATAAATGAATATACCTACCTTGGCATAATCGTAGATAATAACTTTAAATGGGATAAACAAGTGATCAAAATTTGTAACCAGCTCCGATGTTTGGCGAGTAATTTTTATAAATTAAAATTTGTTTTGCCTCGATGTACTCTCAAACTTATATATTATTCTATGGTCGAATCCATACTTAGATATGGAATTCGAACCTGGGGACACTCGAGCATAATTAATATCAAATACATTCAAAACTTACAAATTGCCATAATTAAAAAAATTGTCAAACCTAGCATATATAAACAAAGAAACAACTTAAAATTACTGTATGGGTCTGAGGGCATACTTCCAATTAAAGGGCTACTCTGGTACATAATAATTATGGATAATTCAGGAGAAAGCGCGTATAAAAAGTTATTGGTGCATAGTCACACAACAAGATTTACCGAAAACGAAGGCTTAAAAATACCACGAATATCAAATAAGTATGGTAGCAGAACGCTCGAATATATGATACCTTTAATATACAACATATTTCATAAAAACATTAAATTAAAAAAAAATGAGAAACCCTGCCCTAAACTGACAAAAAAGTGGCTAATAAATGAAGAACAAATTTATCTTTCCTAAATCTTATATTGGGTATAAATATTGTAACAAGCTAAATTGTATTGTGTAATAATATTAAATGGTAGAACCTACAGACAAGCTGATCTTTCACAGCTTTGTGGGACTACCCATATTTTATACTGTATTACATGTAATTATATGCAAATTTAATAAATAAATATTAAAAAAAAAAAAAAAAAAAAATTCTCAATTATTGTTTTATAATGGTGTATATTTTATTTAGCTTAGTTTTTAGATTTTAATATAAATCGTGGTGTTTTCTCTATATCACACCATTTAGATCATATTTCTCACTAGTAAGGGAAACGATTTTTACGAGACCTATACGAGGTATTCCGAAAAGCAAACAAATTAACCGTTTCTCTGTAGGCAAATAGTATAATCCACCATACATCACTCCTTGTCATTCATGTGCATACATTGTCTCACACATGCTCTTCTGTTATTTCTGACCTATAACATGACCCGACTCAAGTAGTTGATTCACCTAATTTCCTCGTAATATTATGTTATATTCTCCACACACTACCTTTATTTAGATATCTTTATTTAAATAAATATACGTATCCGGAAGTTGGTTTCTCGATGGAATAAACATCGTACAAATGTTTGCAAAGATATTAATTCGGAGAAATTTTATTAAAAATTCCAAACAAGATTTATTTAGGTTTCCCAATTATTTGTCCCAGCGCCCCCTTAAGTAATGGTACCTCCCACAGCCCATTGGGATTACAGACCTAAATAATGAACTTATGGTGAAAGCAATTTATGGTTTTACGTTCTCAGAACCAGAGTTCTAGTTCTTCCATTTAAGTGCCTTTTCAAATTGAAAGATGTTTATCTTGAAGTGCAATTTTGCTGAGGGAACTACAAAGACTTCATTCGAAATCCATTTGAATATATTAAACTGTGAACATTGAACCTAGCGTCCAAAAAGCATGTTTTCAATTTTCTCTTATTTATTTAATCAAACAAAAATTTCTCCTCAAATCTTGAGATTTGTCAGTTGGTAGGTACTTAAATACCTGCCTATTTAATTTAAAACCATATATTTATGTACTTTAAATTTTCGAATATGTAATTATATACTTTGTCCTAAAACGTCACTATCTGAATGACAATAGTTTTTTTTTTTTTAATTTCCTTTAGACAAGTAGGTTTAATTGTAATATTGAATAAGTTAGAATAAGAAAGTCTAAATAAATACATTGATTAATTTTAAAATGAAAAAATTGAATGATCCAGTTGTATTATATTTTCTCAGCTATGGAATTATTTCCACCCATTTCTCACGGTACCCTGCAAAATTATTAATATAAAATACGTAAAAAATATAAATACTAGATTATTTATTAATCTAAAATAAGATTAATTATTTCTTTTGTATTAAGATTAAAAACTATTTTTTTTTTACAAAATATTTAAAATCAGAGGTAACTTCCATAGTAACTTATTTCGTAAATTATGTATTCTCCCATTAATGTGGGGAAACCAAAACGATTTTTTAGTGGCCACACTGAACCTAAATTATAGTATTCAATATTTTATTTTAATTTTTACGTTTTTTAGTTTAATATGAAAATGTTAACAACAAACTTACGCATGGAAAGTAATTCCGATTGATTTGTTATGTATTCCTGACTTTGAATCCCATTCTTTCACAATGCATTTACCCATTTAGGGGATCGTTTTGATCGCATGTCGTTCAGTCCAACTCAGCTGGCGTCACCTTGAGCACTGAACTGACGTTAGCCGGGAAGGTGCCCGTGGTCAAATGTCCAGTGGCAAAGCTTTGACGCGGAAATTATCGATCAATAAGTATATATCAATGAATAAATATCATTATTTTACATTTGAAAAATTATCTTTACATAAACATTAACTAACTTAATCATAATAAATCACAGCGACGTGTCAATGGTACCAATTATTGTATAAATTTCTATGACATTGTAACTATTTAGTTATACTCTACGTAATTAATAGTTTGTTCCTTCAAAAAAAATTAAAACGGCCGCCATCTTGAAACAGAAATGTAATGTAGAAACACATTTGCAGACAGACGAAATGCAAAATGGTCGAGTTAAAACAGGACGTCCCTACGCTCAGCCGATGAGAATTTTTAATATTGTCATGCTGTTCAAACATGGGAACGTCTATCTTTTTTGCAATAAATGCACAGTGTCAAGTGTAAATTTTTTTTTTACCGGCTACCTCGTAGAGCCGATTGAAATAAGATTTTCCTTTTATACATATTTACCGAAATTAAAAGATCTTAGAATTCATATTTCTTTTCTTTTGTAACTCCGGGTTGTCGCAAAAACTCATAAAAACAGTTTGAATTTTTTTGATCGTATTAAATTGAGCTCGGATGGCTTATTAGCAAGCGGTAGGAATGATTATGGAACCTGGCCTTGAGGTTGCAATAGTATTTATCTAAGTCTCAATACCTGCAATATCGACATCTTTATTTGTTATCAGTGCCATCTACATGTATGATCTTAAACTACTATATAGGATATCACACTTTCTAAGAATTTTATACTCTCGAAACTTTTTTCCTTTATGAAAGCTGTTATTGTTAATGTACTTTGTTTAACGTACAATTTAATCGAAGCCACCGTTCGTACATTAAAATCTTTTAACATCAAATAATTCGTTTCCTATTTCGTTGATTGATCCTCAAAATCTGTTAATAATTCAAATTAGTTATGTTCGGATGTATTTTTCTGCTAACTTATCGCCACTTCCATAACGTCATTTATATATTTCAACTAATACTGATTGTCGAGTATTTTGATATGCCTCCTAACTACTTAAATGGTTTATTTTTATAAAAAAGTTAATTTAAAATACAATGATTTAGGTTTATTGACAAGTATTTTTCAAATGAAACCGTCTACTCCCCATTAATAACTCCAGCCAAAAGAAATTACCTATGTGGGTTGTGCAGGGATTATTACAAAAAAAATTGACGTGGGTTCTTACTTTATTAAATTAATCTTTCAGTTTTTTTTTGTTTTCAAAGAATCAGGTTTAATAAGAAGTAATGAATATTCAATCATATTATACATTCAAAACTTGATACTATCAGTTCGTTGAAAATCATTCAATTGGTAATAATTTATTGGTTACTCGCGAAGAACCAAACATTTTTTACACATAAGTTTAGTATTGAATAGACTATTTACTTTCTAAATTTCGTTTGCCGTGTCAATATTCCGAGAATACCTAATGTTTAGAGAGGATGTTTGATCTCTTTGAACATTACTCGTACATGCAGAAAATCAGCAAAGCAAACGGCAAATAAAGTGGTAAGAACTAACGATTAAATTCCTGTCTTTAGACAGAGTAAGCACCACATGTGACATCTAGTTCGAGAACATTGCTCTATTTCTACGACGACATCTTTAAAGAAAATCCCACCATATTCTCGTCAGAGCCGAGGTGGATGAGGTGGATAAAAGGGATGAGGTGGATAAAGGGGATGAGGTGAGTTCAGATCTCATCCATTTACATCCCTTTGTCTGAAATGTCAAATGTTAAGAGGGGAATCGCTTACTTCAGATGTAGGGCACATTTCCCGCGCTGTCAGCTATTTGCGGTGTTGCCATTCTATTTTGACATAATGTAGGTAGATATACTACCATTAAAATGTGCACTCGCTTTAGTGCAAGATTTTCGCTGAATGGAGCCTTTTAGAATATCATTTCCGGGCTTGAATTCGCAGCAGAATGGAAAGATAAATACAGTTTTAGCTTTATGAATGCATTATTTTGCATGTATTCTCAGCGTATAATAAAATCTAAACTAAAGCATAGTAGTATAAGTTATATTATATACTAGCCGACGTGAATTTATGATGATAGATTAGATAGAGAAAAATCATATAAATTTGACGTGTTTTCATCTACTTTGTCTCACAGATATTTTTTTTATCTAAGTCGTAAATCAAAATACAAAGGTTTTGTTTTTCGAGATTATATTTGGGTAACGTTGCAATCAGAAAGGTTAAGAGAGAAAAAAACTGTTTAAAATACAATTATATTCTACAGGTTCAATTTCTTTTTCTATTTTGAATGGAAATATGATTATATATGAATTATTTTCAAATTCAGTATTTCCATCAATGTGATTTCGAGGAATTTGAGATGAGTATTAGAAGTCAACAACATTATTAAAAAACTGTGTTCGGATAAGGAAATTGTTTTTCTTTGGTATATAATTGTAATTCCTATAACAATAATTTTCCCAGAACGATGGATATGTTTCGAAAATTGTAATTTTTTTACATTATCTCCACAAGGAGAAAAATCGATTTTGACCCTCACGATAATTTATCAGGCCATATTCATAAAACATTCGTTTAGAAATGTTTTATCTAGTTGCCCTGATGATAGAAAATGACGATATAACGAAAAAATACGTTGTACTAACAATGTATACATACAAAAATGTGTTCTAATAATTAAAATAATAATTTATTCTTACATTTTCCCGACAATAAACATTGAAACCTGTTAATTTGTAAGAACTTCAGTCCCGTTTTTAACAGTTTTACGAATAAAATGATCGTATTTTAGAATAACATTTTTTCCGTACGCACAGACGGCCCTGAGGAAAATAATGTGTCATCTTTGAGCGAAGGGTATTTTCAGGGAAACGAAGGAGAGGAAGATCTGGAGAGGTTATATTGTGTGAGGGGTTCGTAGGAATCAGGAGTGGCGAACGAATGAATCCATACCTCTCACCGTGGTGCACTTCAATGGTTCAAGAGAGTCCGGCTGAAGAGGTGAATAGCTTGTCGAACAGTTCACCTCAGGTAAGAGGCAAGATAGTCAGCGACTTATGTACGTATAATGCTTCTATTGCTCCTCAATACCTACATTATATAATGCGTAATATGTAAATCTAATGCCTACAATCTGAAGGAAACTAAGGCAATTATTTTATTATTTGTACGTTTAAAGATTATTCATTGATTTCATTTCAAAATTTAATTTAAAAAAAAAAAAACTTTTTTTGTGTGTTATTTGTTTCTAGTAGAATATTTATTACAGTTGACCCCCGCAAACTTATAAACAAAATGCAGTACGTTTAGGAAAAATACGGTAAACCTACTTTCATGAAATATATTTAAGTGTTCTCGAAGGGGTGGGCAGAGAGGTTTTACCGCCGAATAATAAAAGTTTAAAACATATTTTTACTGAAATGCATTAAGGATAATGGGGCCAACATACCTAGCTATAAAAGCTCAAGCGTTATTTAGCTTGGCCTACTTCAGCATATCGCTCGTCATACATTCCCATTGGGAATGTACGGCAACCGATTTTCCGGAATACGCCAAACCAAATAACGCTCGAGCTTTTATAGCTAGATACATAACAGCGTATAAGTACAAACAATCGACAATGTAAATAAATTGGTTTGCTATCCACACCCATTATCCATATAATTTTTTAAGTAGATTTGAAATTGGAAAATAATGCAAAAAATTATAATTTTATAATTATCGGGGGCAATGGTCGGGTCACCAAAATAATAATATCTAATAATAATTTATTTATTTGAGACACAAACAGGATATTTATAGAACATTATTGTTGGTAATATAAAACAAATTAAAATACAAATATAAATATCCCTAGACTATTGTTTCTGCAGCAACCCAATCAATATTTTTCGGCTCTTTTAGGGTGTTTTACGAGAAATGCCTACTTAAGAGGATACCCGGCGGTGATTTTTCCATACAAACGTATTCCCTATTTATCTCTCTGGATTTTAACCCTAGAGAAAATATTGTTTTTGCATAAAATAGATATCAACTACTAGCGTGTCGGTACTTTTTGTTTTTTTTTGATAAGTTACTTTTTATAGAAGTTATGACCTTCCAAAAATCAATAAAATTGACTGGTTTAAACGCCGTCAAAAGATGTTCAGTATACAAACCAGACAATGTTTTTTTAAAAAAAGCAAAACGTACAGACATAGAATAGTTTATTCTTATGTAGTTGGTAAAAAAAAATTGAAAATCAGTCCACTTTTGGAGGAGAAAAAAGGGGAATACAAAACCTCCATTTTAGTTAGGTGTCAGTGCATTGTCCCTTTCGCTCAATATCCGGTGGAGTAAGAGCAACAGTGACAGCAATATTTTAGTAAAATCTATTTCTGCACCACCGGGTATCATCTTAAGCTTAAATGCTGGGGTGCGATTACAATCATAAAACAATACAATATAAACTTGTTTTATTGTTTCTATTTCTATTAGAGTACCATGACGAATCTTATCAAAATGACTATAATTACAAATAATATTACACTCCTTGCATGTGCGCTCAGTGTGAAACATAAATAAGGACAGCGAAAAAAAACTAATTGTAAATAATAATTATTTTATCTTCTCAAATTGCAAATGTTTATTTGATTAAATCATAAAACATATTCTTTCTTTCCATTTTGTTTTGTTAGATCGTACATACGTTCATCCGAAATATCACGTTGAATATAAATTTTGTACGTTTTCTAAAATGTTCCTCCTTGATCTTGAAGATCTCAAATATATATTTATTTTTATCAATTTGGCAAAGGGTCATTCCCCAGACGCAACTGATACCAACAGTAGATGAAATTTCCGGGTGGTTTCACTTTACTTTTTGGGATGATTGCTTGAGACCATTTCCAAGTTTATTTTGCCGGAGAATATTTTACTGTATTTAGTTTACAGAGAATTAAGAGGAACGGCTGAGCGGTCGGTTTTACACATAATTTTGAAAAAAAACATAATTTTGGATTTCATCGCAAATTATATTCAAAGGTCGCATAGCTGTTCTTCTGGATGTCTTAAAACAAATCGGTTACGTAAGTTCAATTAATTGCATCAGTTACGCAGTTCAATTAATTTTACAGGTTTTTTTTAAATATGAATACTGCACAAGAGCCCTAATTGTTCCCGTCTGGAGCCAATGAGAGTATGGCATCCCCAATTGGGGTATTTTGTGTGGCTGAAGGTAGTGGATAGGGAAAGGAGATCTGATAGAGGAAGGTAGGGAAGTACCTGACTATTCAGATCTGGTTACTTAATACGACTTAAGCCATTTCAAGCAATGTTTAAATTCTGAATGATGGTCTTACACCAGGGCCATACTGAGAGTATCTTCCACTCTGGAACGTGCAGCAAATATACTATATATAATTTTTATGAATTAATTGTGAAATAATACACATTAATCACATCAAATTTTTTTGCGCACGCCGGGCTCGAGCCCGCGACCTTCGGATTGGGAGCCGAGAGTCTTGCCCATCGACCACGCCGGCCGTCAGTTCAATTATTTTCGTCAGGTACGTCAGTTCAAATAATTTCGTCAGGTACGTCAGTGCAATTAATTTCATCATTTACGTCGGTTCAATTAGCTTCATCAGTTCCATCAGTCAGACGTTTTCCATCAGTTCTATTAATTCCTTTGTCCTTCTACGCCGTCTTACACAGTGATTTCTTAGTTTACCTAATTGGTTTAGTTTTTAAACGTCGGAAGTGTCACTTTTATTTTTATAAGCCGGTTAAAATAATGATTTTTCCTCATAAACAACCACAAAAACTTATTCATTTTTTTTATTAAAACCACACTGTAATATATTGTACATTCAAAATATAACAAAATAAATATTCTCTAGATTCTTTAAAATGTTGTACGGTTAAAGATTTAATTATATTTTTTTTATAAATCCTACAAATATTTGATAATAAACAAAAGATAGGGGAATTCAT
Organism: Limnephilus auricula; assembly: GCA_951813805.1. NCBI lineage: Eukaryota > Metazoa > Arthropoda > Insecta > Trichoptera > Limnephilidae > Limnephilus > Limnephilus auricula. The sequence goes on from OX638393.1 coordinate 10,141,084, forward strand.
TGGCTATATTTATTTATTTATTTATTTGTTTATAAGATTTACACAGTACATTAAATATAAGTTGTAAGGTATTTTAAATAAATTACATGGTTTTGTACCTATTACGTAAATCTGTAAAATATCAATAGGTAATTTCGCCTGGGTTTTAAAACTATATTATGATGAAACTAATGAAAAGAATCAAACATTGGTTGACTAATAAAACATAAATGAAAGAGTATGGTGGAGAAAATTTTACATTTTAAAATCAAAAATTATTTGCTCACTAAAGTTTAATAAAATGATAAGAAATTTAATAATTTAGTTTTGTATGTTCGCAATGAATCGTGAAAAATGTCTAATTGTAATAATTTTTCATAATGGGATATATATAGAACTATAATCTGTTTGTATGTCTCCATATTCAAATTCGGAGGTATGATTTTTTTTAATGTGGGCGGAAAAATTTCCTCTGGCGAGAAAAAATATTTAAATTGCTCTGTCGCTCCAGAGGATAACACAATAAAATATAAACGTTTCACATTGTTTCTATTGCTATTAGGCGATCCGCTCACTGAGGCAACTGAAAACTGTCAACAGGCAACTGTCTTTGTATGACAATGTGATGGCCCGCACACTACACAATCACTCAAAAACCCGTTGTCAATGGTAACGCAAGCGGTGACTCGCGACTCGGACTGCTGATTGCCGTGGCCGGCCATTGCTAGTTGCCAGCTGTCAGCTGATTGTTCTTCGTCTGTGGTTAAACACGCTTTTTGACCAATCAAGTCATAGAAACCAGCCGATTTTAGTTTGGTTTCAGTTGCCTCGTCAGCGGAGCGCCTTAGAGTACCATGGCTGCGGCTAACTTAAGAAATACTGAAAAACAATTTTTTTAATTAGTTAAAATAAACTTATCATCAAATTTATCTAACTTTGATGCGAATGAAGTTATAATTACTTTATTAATGTACTAAAATACTTATCATTTTGGGTGTTTTAATACAATCACAATGTGAAAAGAAAAACTCGGTTTTAATCTAAACGAAAATCTGCTGATAAACAGAAGTTGGCCATTGCTTATTTTTAATGGCGCATAAAATGCCGCCATAAAATGGAACACCCTTAAAAGGGAACGATTCCGAAGGCTAGAATTTCCTGGAGGGGGAAATCCTAATATATTTGCACATCGATAAATAAACGCGACCGTAAAGAACCTTACAGAACCCTTGCAGGAGGCTTTATATTAAAGGTTTCCGGTTTCATATGCAGTAATTTAATATGTCTAATATAAACTCGGAAATAGCACGCGCAGTGTTTCAAGGACTATACAACCTAGTTTTTGTGGCCACTTTATTAATTACAGGCTCGAAGCAAATAAATCCAGCGTTTGTACGAGTTGTTGCAAAATACGAGGAAACGCCTAACAATGCTTGTTAGTGCACGTGTTTCACAAGTTTCTGAAAAACTGAGAGATTGAAAAAAAAAAATTTTTTTTAGGTTATTAGTTTTTAATTAACCATTTACATAAGGTTTTTTTACGGTCTTTTTTTTCAATGAAGGATACTCAAAAATATATCCGTTATAGTGCATAATCTCATAAACAAATTTTGTTGCTTTGAATATTGTTCTAAAGTCTATCTGCTATTATCACGTTTCCTCCATATTAATTATTATTTCTTTTATATACCTATTCAATAATTTTGTTTTTCGTTTAATAAAAACAGTTTATTTTTAAACTAGTTCTGATATGTAATTATTATTACGCGTGACAGCTGTTTCGCCTTCTGAAGGCAAAATGGCCTTCACAAAAAATGTAATAATCCAAAAGCTATTTTGATAAATTAACAAACAAATATAATTCGTTCATGTTCAAGCCTAGTGTAAATATGCCTTTAAAAAACCCTTGAGTCATCATTTGGGAATAACTAACACAACGATCTTCAGTCAAATTTAAACAATACGTGGGGAAACTTTACTTAAAAGGTAATCACCATAATAATTTCGAATATTTTACTCGGAAACCAATAAGGGCATCAGTAATAAAAATATCTAACTAGAAGTAGTATAAATGTATCACCTGTAAGTAGGCTACCCACAGGTTTGATAATGCTTTCAGAAGGCGAAACAGCTGTCACGCATAATAATAATTACGTAGCAGAACTTGTTTAAAAATAGTTTATACAAATTAGTCGATTTTCGAGTCTCAGAAAGGGGGTATACGATCATGAATAATATGAATGTGGATGATGTAGGGAGTTCATTGCACTCGTGCATGACATTCATTTCCTTTTGCTGACCCTTACGGGGAAATGTGATATGATAATATGTGCTAAGTTTAATTGGTTGAAAGAGGGCTTCATTCGCATAGGGAAAAGTTAAATTGGTTTGAGAAGCTTTTAATAAGATAGCCACTTTGTTACGTAACCGAGCACTGAACCTTTCTCTGAGGTGGCGAAGGTTTTAATACTGCATTTTTAGAGGCTAGTATTCGAGACTTCAGCATTGAAAGCATGAATAATAAAGAGGATCGAAGCTTTAGATATGTGGTTGTACAGGAGATTACCGAAGATACCATGTTGAGCATGGGTCGCAATCGACCTGATCCTCAAATCCCCCGGGAAAATAGATAATTTCTGAAAGTATACATAAATAAAGTAGAGTGGCTTATTTATCTAATGCAATATGCGTAGGTACATAATATGTAGATACTACATATGCTAACGAGTGACCTATATATATATTGCATATATAACAATAATTTTTATAATGTGTATTACAGATTGATGCAATCATAACACAATATACACGGCATATATGTACGCAACTTTGAATAAAAGATATTTAAAAAAAAAAGATTTTTTTACAGTTATATATTCTAGAGTTCTTGCCTAAGATGACTCTTAAAATCTTGGAGGCCAATGTTGATAATGTAAAGAGACCTAGAGATTTCATCTAGCAGCACCATACTGTGTCATGCTATGCTGGGCCAGAGCATTTGTTCTGCCGTGTGTAATACAGAGTACATAAATCAAGGTGACGACCCTAGCGGTAGTTGTTCGGTACATGTATACACTACCTACTAGAAATTATCATAGAAGGAGTAGTAGAAGATTGAAAGGGTGTTGAAGTTGGGAGATGAAGTTTATTGCGGATGAATAAATTATAATTTTATAATTATCTACTCGTTTCCAATTGTATTTTTTTTCTTCAAACTCCACACATGAGACCTTGAGGAAAATATTTTTTTTCAGGGCTTACATCATCTTTAGAGATGTTACATGGAGGACCTTTTTGAGGAAAGGAAATAGTGAACCTTAAGAGATAATACCCATGTTATAGGAGGGCCTATATCTTAGCTTTGGAGATGCTCTTTTTTAGGAAAGTAAAGGGTGGACCTTCGAGATAAGAGACCTTTGTTATAGGAGGGATGTAACACAGAGACCGAAAACTCAATTAATTAATCGATAAAAAATACATGAGGCTGATAACGTAATTCATTTAATAAAACATCACAATAATTTTAAACCAATTTCTATATATTATACTAAATATTATACTTAACTGCTTAACGATTCTGCATTGACCATCGACATTTTCAATGTCACTTACAGACAGTTCAGCAACTATCTTTTAACTCATGTCACAAAATAGTAAAACTGCCCTTGTGTACTTTGTAATTTATAATCTTCTCCATGTTATATTGGTGTATAATGTATAATATTTTACGGAGAACATGAGAAAATAAATAAATGAATAAATATTCTTCTTGGTGTGTAAGTACTAACAATAAGCATCAAACATAATATTTAAATTATCGTCAAAGTTTTTATTTTACCCTTAACGCTAACTCAAATTTGCATGCCATAGCTGAAATGTTTTCCGGTGAAATCATATTCACAAACCCTCGCACGTGTCATCCAAAACTTTTATATAAGTTTTAGACGTCGCAAACGGACTGGTCAACATATATTATAAATATACAAATTTATTTTATGTGATAACCACATAAGCGTCACAAGAGTACAATAATATTCCCAAGGAAAGTCTCAGACCATTCATCCAAAGTTTTCACATATTTTGCTTGCAAACTCGGAATTGACATTGTGTGCAGAAGCATTATGAGAAAAAAAATCGTAAATAAATTATTCTTCACGATTCTTATCAAATCTGCAGCATATCTCTTATGCTTTTTTATAAATCATACGCAATAGGTTTTTAAAATAATAGCTCTAGTACACGGAGAAAATGTTATTTGCAAAAACGATCATTTTAATAGAAAAAACGAACATTTTAATAGAAAAAACGATCATTTTAATAGTAAAAACGGTTAAAAACGGGACTGAAGTTCTTACGAACAAATTAACAGGGTTTCAATGTTTATTGGCGGGAACAGTAAGAATAATTTTTGGTATACGTAATTTCGTACGTATTTTACCGCCAATAAACATTAAATCACTGTTAATTTGTTTGTAAGAACTTCAGTCCCGTTTTTAACAGTTCATTTTTCTCCGTTTATATGTATTTAGTAGATGTAATTAACATACTTCGCTGTTTAAGTAATCGGTACAGTAGGTATTAAATTGATAGCAAAGTGATACAATAGCTAATATTTTCAATAAATCAAGGACTGGGATTAAAGCGATAGTTCGCTGTCCGAACGTGATGCATTTCTGTTCTGTTCTGCCTGTCTCCCGCTAAACAGGGTGTTACGGCACAAAGAGAACTACTGAATTACTGTCATGTCCGCTTTCTAGTCTGCGGGTTCATCGACCCCGTAATCCACGGTAGGGGTTGCAAACATCCTGTTTGTCTATCATTTAAAAAAAATCTTAAACAAACTAGTTGAAACTGAATTTTATTTGATAAGGTGATTTGAGAATGTTTGAATGAATATGAAAAAAATTTAATATATTTTTTCGCAAATAGTATATTATGATTATTATCGGAATAATTAAGCCCAGTTGTTTTGCAGAAATTCACGTGTGACAAAGTCATTTAGTGACTATTCAGCACCATTTTGATTTTTTTAGAGTTGATAGGTTCCCGTTAAACGCCGATTTTCGGTTTTTAAACTAATTGTGAACAGCAGAAGAAGATGACTATCATATTGTTAATCTTGTATATTTATTACAATTTGATTTAAATCTGAAACGCACCTTGAATTGGCGTTTAACGAGAACATTTAAAATGTCAAAAAATACAAAATGGCGCTGAAAGTCTAGTTAATGGCAATGTTACATTTGATTTCTGCGAAACAATTGGGCCTTAGAAACTCTATCAGATTTACGCCAGGCTGATAATAACCCCGGTGTATCTGAAAAATTATGATATTAGAAAAGGAAAGACAATGTTAGACTGAATTCAGAAGAAGTGAGATATATATGGTATACATACGTATGTATTTTAAAACTATTTGAATGAAATACGAAGGAAATGTTCAGATTGAAATAAATGCCTGAAATTAACTAAATTATGCGGAGTTTAATAGAGTTAAATGGCTTGAAACATAAGCACTGATACATGGATAAAAAAAATTAATCGCAAATGAAAATATAGCACAGAAGTCATAGAATAAAGAAGAACATAAGAACATAGAGGAAAGAATAACACAAGAAGTGATTTAGGGTTGTGTTTTGTGATTCAAATATTTGCGTAATCGTAGGCTTAAACTGTGCTTTCGGAATTCAAGTGGGATGGATATCAACGATGTCAGGCGAGTGTAGTTCTTAGATAGATTATTGGGCTAAATGGAACAAAATATCTTTCTTTCCCTTCTAATTTGTATGGAAGGCACTTCTAGTTTTCTTCTTTATTCTGTGGATGTGGGCGTGTTTCAAGATCAGATCGGGCTGTTCTGGTCTTAAATTTCCAACACGTAACTTTGTGTTATCATCATTATGAAATTCTGTTGGGATGGCGATAAAAGATGTCAGGTTAGTGTAAAAGAGACAGTGCTGAGTGGGCTAGAATAAAAATGTATTAAGACTATGACGACATTGGTTTCAATTTAAATCTGCATGGCAGGAATTTCTAGTGTATTATCTCTTTAGTGGCAAAAATGAATAAATATGGCAAATTTTAACGAATGACAAGAGAAAGAATAACATAATAGATTTGTCATCCTTGCTCTCGGTGTTGTTGACTACCAACTGTAACTTGATTAAAATAAAAAAAATAAAAAAAACAAGACATGTAAAAGTCTATAAAATTAAAAAAAAACAAGACATGTAAGTCTATAAAATATAAAAAAACAAGACATGTAAAAGTCTATAAAAAATAAAAAAACAAGACATGTAAAAGTCTATGAAATTTTAAAAAAACAAGGCATGTAAAAGTATATCGTGTTTTTCGGTTTGCAAAATAACTTCACAACAACAAGTATTTTCCGCTATCAATATATTTTTTTAATTTATTCATATTTGTGAGTGGCGTCAACCCTATTTTGCGGGTACTTTTAGTGGCATAACGACGCCGACGCCCGGGTGGAATGAACCTACCGAGTGATCGACAATTCCGCCTTCACTTTGTTTCTATCGCGCTTATCCGAAGTTTAATTTTGGTTGCCTTATCGTCGAGGAAATGTCAACCTTTCGCTTGCACTGCGGGAGTTTAACAAAAAACGACGTTTTTCTTAAAATTCTCCGCAAAAGAGGTCTTCCAGATTAATATTCAAATTGATGTAATTAAAAAGGGACTCTCGCGAAAATAAGTTTTTACTGAGGGTTCGCCTACCACGAAAACCTTTTTCATTTAAATAATAATCAGATTATTTTTATAGCGATATTTTTTATTTACTGTGTTGTTGGTTCTTTTTTGATGGAGTGAATTCATATAAAATTCAAATTTGTTTAACTTTGACCAGAATTAAAAGATTTAACATTTTTTTCCGAAAACTCAGGAGTAGGTCAAAACAGTAAAATTTCACTCGTAAATTTGCGCAAGTTCTTCAAAATCGTGGACAAACATCTTTTTATGGCTCTGGTGTGTTTTTCAAGATCCTCATGTGAATAGATTTACGATTACGTAATCTCTTTTGGAACAATTTTTTATATTTCTTAAAACAAACGTAACAAAAGAATTTGTTCCTAAAAATGATTCCTAAGTATGAAAAAAAATCAGTCTTGATGTGTTGATTGACGTTGGTCGTTGTATTACTATTTAGTACTATGAATTGGCCGATAAGGGACGAAACCAAACACACAATGTTTTCAAAGCATGAAGAAACCAACGTGTCAGAATAACTAACAAAGTATGCAACGTAGATTCATCCTTCTACGAGTGTGCATTATTAACTCATTTTGGGCGCAAAAAATTCGCAGCAGTCGAAATCATTTATGGGTTAAATATTCTGTTTTACATAATACATTTTTGAATAGAAATAAAATAATTAAACAAGATTTAGAAGATTTAGATTGGTGAAGAAATTATGCTTTATATTGTGACATGTATGTCGATGTTAAAGGAAGAAATCGGCCCAGATAGGCACGGTACGATCTCGTGAATCAGTTACTTGAGAATTCACTCATCAAGAGTCGGTAAAACTAAGAATAGTTATGTATAAATGTGAACAAAGCTAGGTGATTTGCCAAAAACGTACGCTCTTCTGTATCCTCCTATAGGGAGTAGGAGAAGGTGATACACAATTATAGAAAGTCAGAGTAATAAAAAATACTTTGCTAATTTTAATAGCGCCATAGGTGCTCAGAATAACTTAATGTAACCAAAAAAATGTTATTTTCAATGCATGTTAGGTTAAGTTATTGGAGATTATCCACCACTTACCCGCCCTGATAAAAGTAAAAGATGGTTACTCCTTCAGGGCTCTCGCAAAGACTCTAATTTTTTTGATTGAAAGAACCTACATTTATTTTTAAACGAATCTGGACCTCTAGTGTCCCGGCATACGCTGTTAGTAAGTAGTATGCAAGTGCTTAACAGGAAGGTTAGGTTAGTTTAACTATTACCAATAATTGTGCAGTAATGCATAAATTTGAACGAAACATACCTGTCATAAATTGGGAGGCGGGTATGGGTACCGCCGCCCCGGGAGCCATTTGTTGGATAACGAACGCCATAGGTCACCCCAAGTAGTTCTCTAGTTTTGGTGACTTAGTAGGAGTGCCCGGGTTCATGGGGTTAGGTTTGTCAAGGTCATGGCGGCGGATGCTTTTGCGGATTGGGAGAAGACTGGTTGGGGGAAACCTTTTGACCTCTCCACCTGGACTCTCTCGACCTATTGCCTTGCACCGCAGTGCGAGGGGTGGGCATCCGTTACTTCTGGATACATTTACTCCCAGATTCCCCACCCGCCCTTCTTCTTTATTTTCCTTAAAAAGACCCTCCACAAGGCATCCCCAACGATAACATAGGCTCCGAGGGATTTTTTCCTCATGGCCACCTGCGTGGGGCTAATGTAAAAACAAAAATAATTTCCGAAATGATCAAAAGAGGTTATTTCTCACTCACAGCCATAAAGCATGTTTTCCATTACTTTATGCTATGCAGCGATATCCCATCGGGCTGCGGCGTGAAACGGGGATGGTAAGTTTCCCATTTGCATATTTATTTGGGATACAGCGGGACTTTGTTTATTTTCAATTAAAACTTTTACTTATCCAACAATTCAGAATAAGATTCTGAATAAGTTTACCCAATGCGCCAGAGTGGCGCTTATCTCTCCTATAATTGTAAATAAATTCTGCTTATAAAACCTTTCTTCGCGAAACGTAAACAAAAACAGAAGAAAAAAAAATTCTACCCTTGTTTCGCCTTTATTTACATTGTGCAAACAGATTACGAATAATCCGATTCCATTCACATTCTTAATATTATGTTTAATAATTTATATAGAAATTTTCGTTTTTACGTTCTAAATCGACATACATATATAATATTCTAGCAAATCATTTAATTATTGATCAGTTCTTCGATCTCAAATACTTTCCGTTTCCTGCATCGCTTCGCATTTTACTAATTAGGGGCGAGGGATGCTATTGGTTAGATTTTTCATCACGCCACTAAGGCTAATTAAAACTATTTTTTTAATAATTTTTCACAGCACCAAAAATACAACCAATTATAGATTCCTCATTCACAACATAAATAATAAATAATTCAACAATTTATAATAATTTTACACAGGACCAAAAAAAGAACCAATTATAGATTCCTCCTTGAGTAAAGAGGGTATTACCAGAGAATACCGGAAATTAGTCCTTTTTAAATCAAATTCTAGACTTATTGGCCCTTTTTTACAAATAACCATAAATTGATTTTGAAAGATTGTCATTTTATCTGGTATACGCTGTTTTAAAATTTTGAAATACTAAATCTGTTTTTAAGATACTAAGGTTGTCACGTTGGTCGTTGGCAGATTTGTTCATTATTCAAACGATAGATTTTATTACAAATTTCAAATCGTATAATCATACAACAAAATAAATCAATACAAAATCTAGTCAACACAGTTTTGAGAATATTAATTTTAGTTAAATTAAAATCGTTGAAAAATAAATCCGAAAACTGACAAAAATACCTCACACTTTCTATTTATTTAAGATCTTACAAACTAAACTTAATATTTAAAATTTTTTTACACACTTATTGTTTAGATATTATTGAAAAATCATAAACACTTATGATCAAAAAATACTTACAAGTAGTACACGATATTTAATAACTTAACATCGTGCTTTTTGAGCATTTTTGTTGCTTAATTGAATGTAGTTATATGTTAAAGTAAGTTTTTAATGAAATAAATCAATGTAAAATTTTTAATTAAATAAAATTGATACGGGGAATAATCGATCTTTCTCATTGGAACCTCCCTATACAGTTACAAGCATTTTTAAACTTTTATTCTCAGCCGCTGGTCAATCACTCATAAGAAATGAACGTAATGAACAGAATAAAATTATTTTATTAAAAAAAAAAACATTCCATTATAATACAATATAAAAGAGGTGAAGACAATAGAAATTAAATTCATTAGAGAATATTGTGGAGTTTTTTTTAATTTTTCAGCTTGGAAGTGAAAATATCCACATTTTATATTACGTTATAGTAATTATTACTTAGTTCGTTCTTACGTTATTATATTACGTTATTGTAATTACTACAATTTGTTTACAGTTGTTTTTGCATTTTGCACTTTGAATACGACGAAAGAGCGCGTGATGCGCGCAGGTACATTAAATTAATTCTTATTTAGCACTCTGGGCATTTAATATTATCTAATTGTTATAGGAATAACACATCTTTATGAATCTTTCGTACACTCGATAATAGATTAATAAATAGGCATTTCGCCAAAATTGTACTCTGCCAATTTTTTTTCTCCAAGTGTTAAATTACGGTTAATGGTTAGAGTAAGTCAAGTACAACCCTTAACACCCATATAAAATATTATTATTATACTGAAGCAATTATTACGAAAAGTTTATATTTTTATTTGACACTTTGATTTATGTAAAGCCAACCTTTTGTATTTGTCAGTAATATTCACATTACAATATTAAACATATTGTAAATGTTTGTTGGCAAAATTCTATAGTAGATCCATAATAATATGGTAATAGAATATACAGAAAGGATGAGAGCGTCATGTCTTTTTCAAGAGCACTATCTACAACGACCAGCTAACCAGCGAAAGATCAGCCTTAAACTTTTTAGTATCTGACTCTTCACATCCCTCCATCAAGATTTTTTGTCAAGAAATTCTCAAGGGTAGTTAGAGTTTCGACTTGAATTCAGACATGAAAACAATTTATCTTCCGCCTTAAATAGAACGCCGCGACTCAAACACGCTGGGTATCTTCAGAGAATCTATCCGCCATGACGAAGTATTTTTCCTACAAACTCTTTGAACAAGCAAATCATTAGCAGTCTGGCAACCCCAACGTAATTAGAAGGGTGGAAGGGTGGTATGACCCCGGCTTCCCTTCTCTCTGATCTGACTGATGTTTTCTGTCTGAAACAATTATATTGGATACTTCAGGCTAAGGGGGGTGTTGGCGATTATCAATACAGCCACTGTTGTGCCCTAACGAAGATTAATTTAGATGGAATGATAATTAATGCGGGGTATTAATTTGCCGGCCTTTGTTTCTATCAAATATAAGCTTAAGTGAAGAAAGGCATTTTCGTGAAAGATTGGCAGACTCAAAGGAAGTATCTGACGGCTCATTCACTCAAACATTTCTGTATAAGTTATATTAATTTCACGATGATTTACTTACTCATCAATATTACTAGGTATAAGGGAGCAGGAAACTTCACGTTAACTTTGGAAAAGCGGCGGTATTTTGCAACAATAGAGAGTTCCGTTGTTGTCTGTGTTTTGATAATAGACAAAATAATATTAAATTTATTAGAGTAGGTAAGTTATGCGGCGTTTTCGATGTGAAGATATTTACTTGTTTGAAACTTGCGATATTACTTATATTAAAAAAAAAAACAAAACAGAATACCCCGTGAGAAATATAGAAAATGACGTTATTTATCCGATGAATTGCATATTTAACGTTATTCGCGTGAAAATGGTAAAATTCATGTTTTCCGTGCGATAAAATTTACAAGTTTTTTTAGAAAATCATTTATTGAATAAATGAGTGAAATAAACAATAGATTAAACAAGTGAAGAAGCAAAGGGTTTCAGTTATTTATACGGTGAAATGAATCATGTTAACTAAACAATTTATTTAATTATTTCAAGTCCATTTGAATAGAATGTTAATTAGTTAGAAACAGCGACTTCGATATCCGAATTGCGAGAAGACGAGAAGTTTTTCTAACGATTGTAAAAATATCTACACCGTTAGAGCTTGATTTAATTAATATTTTGTTTTGGAATACGTATTTTCGAATAATATATAAATAATAACAAACCCTCTGAATAATAAGCCGTGGCGAACTAGAAGTTAGTATAGAATATTTATAGAATCGCCCTGGTGTAAGACCACCATTCAGAATTGAAACGTTGCTTAATAATGGCTTTAGCCGTGTTTAGTGACTAGATCTGAATAGCCAGGTACTTTCCCACCTTCCTCTTCCCCATCTCCTTCCCTTCCCCACTTACCTTCAGCCTCACAACATACTCCACAATTGGGGATTGCATAGTCTCACTGGCTCCAGAAGGGAGCAGTTGGGACTCTTGTGAGGTTTTTCTATAAAAAAAAATAATAATAATTTTTACTCAAATCCTGTGTTTCCCAAATTCTAGTTCTCAATTCCTGGGTCTTCCAGAGGTCTGAAAATAATATGATTTAGCTATTTATTAAAATCCAGTCAGTTTTGACGATAACATTATTATTTATTCATTTTCTGTTATTTATCCCAAAAAAGGATGTTTATAAGTATAACTTATTAAATTTTTAATTTCTTTTATATATTCAATAATACTATTATTTAATGTATGAAAACAGTTTATTATAAACAAGTTCTGCTTCGTAATTATTATTATGCGTTACAGCTGTTTCGCCCTCTGAAGGCATTATCAAACTGTGGTCAAAGCCACTTACAGACTATGAATTTATACTAAATCTAGATCAATATTTACGATGACTAATTACTTATTTCTTAATAAAATTCCCAAATTGCATTGTTAAAATTCAACTGAAGGTCGCTATGCACTCTAATCATGTTGTTAGTCATTTGCTACTCAATATACTCACTCAATATACTTCACTTCAATATACTCACCGCTTTTAGACATGTTCAAACCATTTTTAAATACTTAATTATGCTGGATAAAAAAAAACATGAGTCATCATTTGCAAATGAATATTAAAAAGAGTGGTTAAGTAGAACAAACTAAAACCGAAAACGAACAAAGAAACCAACAAGGATTTACAATTTACAATGATGGAGATTATTGCAAATACAGGGAAAAAGAGGAAAATAAAGAAACAAGACAAAACGGAATTTCATTTTTAAAACTCCGGGATAAATAAATAAATTTAAAAAATATATTTTTTAAAAGTGTAAATAAATAATTATCTCGTTCCAGTGCCGAGATAATGCGTAGTAAAGAAACAAACAAATATCGTTGTGGACAAACTTCGAGAAATATAATTATACATATTAGATTTATGGTTGATACTTGATATTTGACAATGTTATATGGTATTATATTATTGCGTTCATACGACTTTAAATTCCGGGATCAGCATAAATATCACACTTCCCACGTTAGAGCTGTTATTCAGTGTATTTCCTGAATAACGATTATATAGAATTAATACAGTATTCAAATGGCGGCAGCACGAATGCAATAACAATGGCTTAGCGATAGGCCAAGTGTCAAAAGAGCTTGCGCCAGAGACGATCATTTACCTTCAAACAGATTGGCAGATTTCAGAATACGAAGTGAATCGTGAACTATGTTATGATAAATTTAATTGGTATATATCAACTCTTCACAGAAATTCAACTTTAACATTGTCATAAAATGGCTAATCCGCACCATTTTGTTGTTTGGCTTTTGAAAGATTCCCCGCGTATATACTCGCCATCTATGAAATCATCAATTATTCACGCGCCATCTATGAAAGAATAGAATATGAATACTTTTGGCAATAACGTTAAACGCCGATTTTGGATCAATTTCTGCTTTCGACAACGTTGTGATAACGTGACAACCTTATTTAGTTCAAAAGCTGAAACGAATTGAAACAAAATCGGCTTTAATATTTTTTTTTGTATCTGTAAATTAATATATAATGTAAACTTAGCTAAAATTGCCATCTGAACACAGGCGTTTCATAACTATGTAGTGAGATAGGAAAATGTCGGCACCAATTTCATTTTTTTACTTTTATAAAATACCAGCTGTTACATGCCACTTAAGTAAAGAAATTGTTCTTCCCTGTGTGTCCTTTCCCCCACCCCTTCCACCACCTCTTTCCCACTCTCGTCTCCTTCCCCTCCCGCGTTCCCCTTTCACCTTTCCCACTTTCCCTTACCTCTCCCGCTGTCCCCCTTCTCGCGAACCACCCCCTCACAAATTTCCCTTCCACTTTCTCCGCCTTCCCCCTCCATCGTCCTCCCTCCCGTGAACTACCCCTGCTTCATTCTCCTCCGCCTCTCACGGATTCCCCTTCCCCTTAGGTCTTTTTTCCCTGCCGCTTAACTCCATAAAATACACTCATATTTCAAACAACTCGCGTGTGCCTTATTGCATTTTTTGCAAATTTCATAAATCCAGAACTCACCAATATAGAAATATTGCTATATAGAAACCTTCAAAGGCATGTCCACTGTCAAACTGTCAAACGTACGAAGTTCAAATAGCCGTTAAGTTTTCTGAAATTATTCAATTTTCTGCGCAATTTTCTTAATTTTTAAGAAAAACTTTAAAAAAAGAGATGAATGAAATAGGTAAAGCCGTTCTGAGGCTATGGCGTGACCAAGGGAAACAGGGATTCATTTTTAAAAATATAGATATAGTTAAAAATTTAGAAAAATCATGCGAAAACCACCGCAGCGCGCAACGCAATTGCCACGCAGTTTTGTTTTTAGGTAAGGATTAGCGCCTTTTAAAATGGTTTGTATGAAAATGGTATAAAATGAACTATTTTAATTTAATATTCTTTAAGATTTATGTTAATAAAATTGTAAAAATATTTTCCACGCGTCTTCCCCCTCACCCCACGGCTTTTAATTATTCTCAATTAGCTTCGGCCAGGATCTTTTAGGTACACGGTCAAGAATATTATGCCCAGCGGTCGCAAACTGCGGATAGCGAGCCACATGCGGGCTACCTAATTGCGGCTTTTCGACGAATAACGTGTTTAAAATACATTTTATTTTACCGGTTATTAATATTATTAATTTAATTAATTATATTAATTATATTAATTATTAATTTCATAAAGCAAAAAAATGCATTAAGAATATGAAAATAATGTTGGTAGTTCTCAGTCGAAGTATGGATATAGATAAATATGACCGAATCGGTTAGGGGCACATTAGCTCAGTTGGTAGAGCTGCACCCGGCAAGGCGAAAGTCTTGGTTTCGAGATTCGCTAATATTGTCTTCGTTAATTAAAATATTACAATTTAAAGTTTTACTCATTAAGTTGAAAATAAAAATAAATATTTTTTCTATCGAAAATAATTATTGTGACATAGGTACCTTTTCCGCTGGAGTTTTTTTAAGCAGTTTAAATAGTGGAGGATGATACATATAATATGTATTCTAAAAACACAATTGAAAAGAAATTTGCCCCTAAAAAAAGATCAAAATCGTGCCAATATTTGGCTCTTTTGACTAAAGAGTGATGGTTTAGTAGATCAAAGAGCAAAAAGTAGTGCACATAGAAGTACAGAAGGCCTGTTAAATTGTCTCTACTCTACCATGAACCAACAATGTGTATCTCTACTCTCTAC
This sequence comes from Limnephilus auricula, assembly GCA_951813805.1. NCBI lineage: Eukaryota > Metazoa > Arthropoda > Insecta > Trichoptera > Limnephilidae > Limnephilus > Limnephilus auricula. Next base: position 10,156,453 of record OX638393.1, read on the forward strand.
GTTTTATCTCTTCTGGAGTGGATACACCGTATTTGTATCACAATGTAGTTACAAAATCCCAAGCTACGAGTTGTTTGGGTCAAACTTTTGTTTGAATTTCACGAAAGGTTTGATGATTTCTTTAGGAGGGATGTGAAAATAAAAGCATTGTATTTCCATTGTAGTTCGAAATAAACAATTTTTACTGCACAATGGAATTGGAATTATAGATTATTTGTTCACTTTATTCTTGGAAATGAAACATTGTATTTCCGGAAACAGTTAATAAATTATTGTTTCTTCAAACTTCGCAAACAGTTCTTTTTAGTCTATAATTGTTTGTTTCTTTTCTTATTTGATGTTTTTAATACCCTGACGAAGAAACCCTCGGTTTCGAAACATGTAAGTAATTGTGATTATATAATAGTGGTTGATACAAAGTTATTTGTTTCATTTAGTTAATAAATTATTGATTTCAGAACTTCTTTGTCAAATTTATTTTTAAATCTATTTGAATGTATTATTCGATTAATTTCACTATATTTAATCGTCAATTCTCTAAGTACGTTATTTAAAAACATTTTCCTTTTATTTTATTTCATTGTTTCAAGTTCTTTTACCTCTCTCATGTGTAGGTACTCAATTCTCATCAAACGGATTCTGCTTACTTTCAAAATATTATTGCTTTTCTATTATTGATTTGAAGTCGAAATAGAGTACTGGAATGCCTCTACCTCCCTGCCAGCCAATATTCCGTTCCGTCCACTTTTCATCAATTCTGAAATTCAATCACCCCGCTTAGATCTTATTTCGGATTTCAGGCGCAAAGAGAGGTATTTTTAACGGAATTGGTTCTGAAACCTTCGATTGTTTATGAGTTCGACTTATTACAACATCTTTGTTTATTCCCAGCCCATATAACTCGATTTATTGAAATATTTTACACGATACAGTGGCAGATTGAGCTTATATTGTATGTAAATAGTTTCGTGCACAATTCATTTGAATTGCGAGTGAGAAGCAGGTTATATTTTGCTCGATGTGTCATTCTTGTTTTCCCCGCATATAATCCGTGCTTTACTGACAGAAACGTATTACGCACTCAATTACAAACTCTGTTTATATCTATGTATGTTACTTGTTCTGCTTAGTTCTGCTTCCAGAATTTGTATGAAATTTTAAAACCTTTTTCTCTTGGTGAACATTTGACTAACGAGCACTGAGGCGTACTGTATTATTTTTGGATTTTTTTACAATAGGTATCTTTAATTGATCACAGTAAATGTTTCAAAAATATCAAATATATAATATGGAGATTAGATTAAGTCTACATTTCAAAAGCTCTCAAGATGGAAATGACTACAAGGGCTAAAAATAGTTGCAATGACGCAACATCCAATAAAATGAGCTGTTAATTTTCACGATGTCAAAGTTGACTCTTCTAGAGATTTTAATGGGTGACAGAAAGAGATTTTTCGCTTTATTGTAAATATCGTATGACGTTATTTCAATCAAGTCTAGTTCTGATTCCTGGATCATGTTATTATTTTTAGTTCAACATTATTTTATTGCGCTTTACTTTATAGGCTAATTTGTTTGCTTTTGGGACAACTCACCCAGATCTCCTAGAAATCGTTGTATCTCTCTTACTGTCATGTTGATAAATATGATCCTAAATGTTGATAAATGGTGTTAGAAAGAGAAAGTTTCACGCTTTATATTCGAATCTAGAAGTTAACCACATAAAAATTTAAATGTACACAGAGATGAAATCCACATTTCCTATCGCAATTTGAGATAAAATTATGAAACTTTGTCAATTTTTTTATTAATATGTATTTTATGAAACCAAAAAAGAGATGCCACAATAACGCTTAGACTACATTTAATTTATTTTAAATATAAAAACACGTAAGGTGAATCATTTTAAAAATATTTCTATGTTTGCATTGAAAATTGTAGCTAACTAACTAACCAACCATCTCGCCGTTTCGTAGGCAGAGAGGACGGACAGCTAAACAACTCGGTCTTGGCACACACTCCTTGCCTCATTTACATTCATATATCTTCTTAAACATACTCTTCTATTATTCTGACTCTTGACATGGCCCGACTCAAGTATCTGATTCACTTGATCGTGACACGTCTTCCTTGGGCGTCCTCGACTTCTTCTACCATTCACATTCGCGTCATAAATTCTCTTTACACTTCTTTCTTCATTCATTCGCTCAATATGCCCAAACCACCTAAGCACCCCTTTCTTAATCTTACTTAACTACAAAAAAAATGTTTATTTCTAATAAGAACATTTAACATCGTATTTCATCACCTTTCCGAAACAGTATTAAGTTTTCGAATACATTCATAAATATTCTTATTTTATTACAAATCGGAAATTTTTCCCGATGCCTGAGGGATTAAAATATCTACTTAAAATATTGTAAAACAATAAGTAAACTAAATTTACGTAATTTTAATTCTGGTTTACGTTATTAAATGACAGCGTGCAGCCATTTTCGTATGTTAGGTTTTCAACGTTGATAAAAAATGTTTAAATCGCATTATTCAATTCCCTTTAACTTTACCTTCTCGTTTCCACTGCATTTGGCAAATGGGCTTAAGGGTAGACAGTTGTATTTATTTGGACAAGAGAAATTTCGTTCTACTTTGACCTGAACGTTTGCCAATTTTGACTGTGTTTAACTTTGCTCTGTTTCAAGTTCTTGAGAACCAATCGATGACATAAAAGAAAGTTTTCGAACGGGACACGAATGGGTCGGGTCCGGTAATCTAGAATTTAGGTAACACAATTTATCAGAGTAATCAGTCTCAATGGGCTTATCTGAGTAATTCATTCTGAATGGCACAATCGGAAGGAGTTAATCACATAAGTCGATTTTGTCTAGCTTGGGTACTTGTAAAAGATACTATAAAATATATTATTATTTCATTTTACAAGAGTAAGCATAAACAAGTACAAATTAAAGAGACGATTGTATTACAGTATTTCTTTGATCTATAGTTTTTTTTTACTAACTACTAAATTGTATTGCATTGTCTTTGACGACTACTATTAGATTTAAAGAAACCTGAAAAAACAACTCGATCTTGGCACACACTCCTTGCCTCACTCACATTCATACATCTTCTCATACATACGCTTCTATTATTCGGACAAGTATTATCTTACTATTAGTATTAAGTAATACATAGTATATAAACCTAGATACTAACCTGGTTCAAATTTATAAAGTCATAATACAAATAAATATATAAATACATAAACTTTTTTATTTGTACACTATGCAATAGTCAAATTGCTTCCAACCATCTAGAACCAGTGGGACTATGGGTTCCCCAACCAGGGTATGCTAAGACTAATGACATGAAGAGGCGGTGAAGAACGTCGGGAAGAGGAATCAGTGGAAGTACCGGAAAATTGTCTGATCACCAAACACTTCAAGCAAAGTTTCAATTTTGAATGCTGGTCTTTCACCAGGACGATACTGAAAGTATCCATCATTCTGGAAGGTGCCGCAAACGGTTCCTTGATAACTCAAATTCAAATTAACTCAACGCCTCTTATTAATTAAAAGCTATGAAAAAAAGTTTAGCCATAACCTTACCCAATGTAACCAATTTAAACTATTTTTGAAATATTTTTTCATCACTTTTAATGAATTTTCAAAGGAAATGTTAAGTTTACCAGTCGCCGCCGTAAATGTACTATATATGTTTTTTAAATTAATATATTGTTATTTAACTCAAACTTATTGAAACGGGGTATATCAATACAATTTCAAAGAGAATCTAAAAAATGTAAAGACCGATGATATCTTCTATGTTAAATTGCTACATAATATTAACTAATAAATACTAGAATTCGAAATTCTTTGTTCCCCGTACTCATTATTTGTAAGCTTTAAACATAGCCTAAAAGATGTTCTAAGGAGAATATTATAAGGAGTATCTAAGAAGCAGCTTAGAATTGTTCGGCCAAGTCAAAGTGTTTCTAGAATGTATTATATTTAGGTTTACGATGAATAACTATATCATCTACCTCACTAAATTGGTATAATAATGTTGACTTTTTGGTAATTTTGCATTTATGTTGTACTGAGGATCAGGATGCCTGAATAATACACAGGAAATCGTTCACAGTATTTTATAGATTTTTCGAATTCTTTTCCGCGCTTTTTTGTCCAGTTTTTCATGTTAGACATCGCGGTATTTGATTAGACACCATCAACATCGAGCAGAAACCCTTAGATTTGATATTTTTTTTACAATATCATTCAAAAGATATTTATTTATTTTATGGATAATAAGATAGGTTCACTGATACGTAGGGTCTATTATGTCCGTAATTATTATTATGCCTTCTATAAGACAAAATGTTGCCGTTGAAACACATATATAATGTACAACAATATTGTTTCATAGTGCTTTCACACAAACGAAGTATTGAATACCGTAAGTCTAAACTTAAAGTTTACACCCGCGCTGTGCAAGCGGTTTTCCTACAGAGCATCGGACCATCCTCTCTTTTATCAACACGATATAAATAATAAGTTGTGGTAAGTAGAGGTCCCTAAAAATGCTTTAATTAATTTTAAACCCCTCCTCCCTTAGGGTCAAACCCCCTCCCCATTGTGAATGGTGAGTATAATTATGTATGTCACATCCAACAAATGGGACAAAAAAATATGCAATATTTCATTATTTGCTTCTCACACTAATCTTATGTACAATTCTTTTTCACAAACATTGCATCGTTTCGGGAATGAAACTTGCTCGGCCAATATATTTAATTTTGACAACATTGCTTCCTTTAAAAAGCAAATATATTGTGCAATTATTAGATGCTATGCAAAATTATTTTGCTGTGTCGGCTTGTTATTACATAAGGTTAGGTTAGGTTAGGTTAGGTTAGGTTAGGTTGCTAAACTTGCTCGGCCAATATATTTAATTTTGACAACATTGCTTCCTTTAAAAATCAAATATATTATGCAACTATTAGATGTTATGCAAAATTCTTTTGCTGTATCGGATTGTTGTTACGTTAGGTATATATTGTTATCGTTATTGAATACTATTTTTTAATATAATAAGAAAAATATAAAACTCATTTCCACTTTAATTTATTTGAGCATAACCGGTTTCAGCTTGTTAAAGCCATCTTCAGACTGGCATTAGTAGTAGACTTTGGCATTTACCAAGCGAACTGTTCTAATTGTCCGTCATATAACATAGGTCAACCGGGGATATAATACAAAACCCGCATAAAAGAAACCCGCATAATTATTTTATTTTTATTTACTTTTTATCTATACTATCTGACCCACACGCGATGAAATGAATTTTAAATAAAAACTTAAACTGTTTCTACGTGCGTGTCCTTTCCCATTCGTCCCAGTTCCCCTTCGGCTCTCATTTCCCTCCCGCGTTCCACTTTTATCTTCCCCCTCCCCTATCCCGATGTCCCCATTCACGTGACCCCCCTCACGCATCCCCCTTACACCTTTTTCGCCTTCCCCCTCCCTCGTCCTCCTCCCGCGAACCCCCCTTGTTAATTCCCCTCCGCCCCTTACGGATTCCTCTCCCCCTTCCCGCATTTTTTCCCTGCCGCTAAACTCTCAAATTTTATAACGCCGGAAGGAGACAAATCCAACAAATTAAAGATCATAAGTTTCGGTTCAGACGTTCTTGAGTTATAATGGTGTAACTAACCGGACTTTGTTTTACATATTAAGATATGTAAAAGCCCAATAGGTATCTAAGCAAACAAATAAGCAATGTTATCTTTGGAATCATTCATTGTATTCAAGGATTTTGGTTATGTTTTCCATATAAAATCTATCTTAACCAAATATCTATGAGGCCATAATATAATAAAAGTTTATTTCATGTATTTCCAAAAAATCATCCTTTGAATAAATTGGATTGTGATAACTGCGATTGGGATACGCGTAGGTCCCGCTTGGTCTGGATTTATTAAACGGAAGTCCGGTTGGTGTGGGTTTAAGGCTCTTGACATGAAAAACCCTTCCCATCCCCAATCCCTACTGCAGGCAGCCATTTCCGATACTGATCGGTGTTTAAATCCGGGGTAATTGTGCCTCGGTAACGCTCCCCATTGAATTCCCATCTCCCGGTGATAGGGTTGCGAAAAGGTTACGTACTTAGGTAGGTACCATTGAAAACCCAATCGATCAGTGGCATTGAACGAAAATTAGAATAGCATTTTACTTGAATTAATTCACACTTTTGGAAGTCCAAAGAAACTCGTCATGAATTTGTTGAAAATTCTTGATAACTTTTTACAGAGTAAAATTTTTATCCGCAGCATCCTGATAAGATATTTGTTATGTTTGTGGTGTTTAGTTGGAAGGAAATCAATTTAATATTTCATTGAAGAAGAAGATAACAATAATAATCTAATTTTTTTAAACATTAAAATGAACAAGACACAGAAAAATAATAAAAGATAATGTTTGCAACTAGGACTCTAGCCCAGAACCTCACGTCTAACGATATATTACATTGATGGGAATAACCTGCAAAAGTTAAAAAAATAGAGTTTTTCTTTTAAAAAAATGAATTTCATATGTGTTTATCAAGTAATATAACTATTCTGCTTATACGAGTATTGTTGTTTCTTGTTTAAAAGGTGAATCGTCTTTGAAAGGAAATTTATCAACATTATTTTTTGTAAAAAAAATATTTTAATCTAGTAAACATATTGCAATGCTAGAGTGCAATGTTGTATAATTTCGAAATGTTTTTTTTTACATATTATTTACAATATTTTCTTACGTTAGCTCCATGGGGGAGGCAATTGCTTGTCTTTTAGAGGGTCTTTTTAAGGGTAAGGAGGAGAGAATATTCTGTGAAGGAAAAGAATATAAGGGTAGGGTAGAAATCTGGGGGTCAGTGTGTCCAGGAGCGATTTATGAATACATCTTTTTAACTGCGCTGCAAGGCGATGGGTCCAGAGAGCACGACTGGACAGGTCCAAAGTCATCCTTCAACCAATATCCATATATCCGGCATGCAGTAGGTGAGAAGATACATCCACCAACAAGACTTAGACAAACCTCACCCCATGAATTCGAGAACTCCTACTAAGTCACCAAACTTAGCGAACCACTTGGGGTAAACTACGACAGAGGTGTTGGATACTCAATAAAAGGTTCCCGGGGCAACTTGCAAGCAAAAGACCCAGGACAGTGATATATTTTAAATCCCAAGAAATTAAAAAATAAAAGCAGGCAGAACACAAAGAAAAACTTACGTCATCCAAACAATTTAAATTGGCCGTTCAAAAGATTTGTAATTTGGTTGAATGAAAAGGAAAGAACAGACATTCGAAATATTCTAAAAAATTAACAAATATATGGGGTACTGCAGGTTTGCAATTATAAATAACACGTTCCTGCTTTATTTATATTCTTTTACCTGCAAATTTAATTTATTTTAATTTTTATTATTATTACGTGTGCAAGCTTTTGATGAAAGTGTAACAAATAATAAAATCAAAATAAGTAGGTATATAAATATATGTATATATATATATATATATATATATGTGTATATATATATGTTTGCAAAAGAGCAAAATATAAATATATATATATTTATATCTCTTTTAGCATATCTATATTAATACATATCTTTTTAATGCATGTCTCTTCTGATACATATCTTTTTTAAATAAATATACTTATTATATTATTTACCTGCCTCGGAACAGACTTTGTCGAGTGATGCAGGCAAAAGAAAAGAAAACTGTCAATCAATTAATAATAAATAAACGCCCGGGTTGCCGGCACTGAAACTGAAAAAAAATGAGATGTAAGTTATCAAAGTCAACTGAAAATGTTACTTCGGTCTTAAAGAATGTTTTTTTTATTTCTTAATTAATCATAAATACATTTGTACAAAATAAGGGTAGTCCCACAAAGCTGTCATATGGCAGCTTGTCTGTGGGTTCTACAATTTATCACTCTTAATATTATACATAAGGAAATATTTGTTAATACATATTATATAGTTTTAAGGAAACATTAGGATAGATCACACAATAATATTAGATTATCTGAATTACATCCATAAGATATTTCAATGTGCATGCCTAATAATAAGATATATAGGCAGCTACATTAAGATAATCAATTCAACATATTTAAAGATACATGGAGTTTTCGTTAATTAACCACATTTTTATCATTTTAGGGCATAATCTGTAATTTTTTTCAAATTTTAAGTTTTTATTAATTTTATTGAAAATCACTGGTATTATTTTGTGTAACATTATTTCCTCTGAAAAGTGTAACGATAATAATTGTTACACTTTTCACAATAAAGTCAGTTGCTTTTATTGCACCGAACCCGCTATATAAAAGTTCTCATAAATATTTACATTTCTCTCGACTTGTCAATATTTTCTTCCCGTCTGCAGGCGATACTTTGAATATTTCGCCGTGGCTCTTAGGCGAATTGACGAGACAGATTTTCTCCGGCGCTCGTGTCGGAGTGTGAAGCGAAGTACGCTAATGTAAGTCGGGAATTTGCACTTTTCTAAAGGAAAATGGAAGTACATACCTATTCAACGTCCCGTGACTTGAAGTCACAATATTTTATTGTGATATGTCTGCAGAAAGTTTTGAGTGCTGTGGATAAATAATCCCAATTTCAAAACATATGACTGAGGATATTGATATCTAAAACAAAGTTGAATAAAGATATAAAAATAGAGGATGAAAAACCTTATCAATACACTTGTCCTTAAAGAAATATATTTTAATATAGATAGATTAAACATAATATAACTTTTGGTGTACTTTTGTTTCCTCTGATGAACAATCCTTTCAATGATACTAGGTTACTTGTTGTATTTATTGTCGTCTTTTTATTTTTATATTAACTCCACACAGGAGGCCCTGAGTAAAATAATTACCTTCAGGTCCTATGTCATCTTTGAATATGCTGCGTAAAGGGTCTTTTTGAGGAGAGGAAGGAGTGAACATGGGTCTTGAAGAGACCCATGTTGTAGGAAGGAGGAAACACAGAGAAACACAAAACACAAACGGCAAACCGGTAGAACAAGGATAGCATTCCCACCCGATGCCCGTGCTCTATAGATTGCAATCCGTTTTTTTAATACGGGAGAATCTATCAAACGGATCGCCCGGTTCTGCATAGAGTCGAGGGTGTTTTTCAGGGGCTCCAGGCCAGAGGAGGCTGCCAAATTCAACCGAGATTTGTGCAGGGTTACAGTACGCCGTCATCTTTATAATGAATAATTAACTTGTCTTAACGTCCATTTTAACGGATGCTCTATGTTTTTCTGAGCCAGAGAAACTGGAAACTTTACTGAGCTCTATTGGGACACCTCAAAATTACGTATAACTACCGATACTAACGATATCTGTTGATAGACATTGAAACTGCATATACATATTCACACTGCATAACTTATACATTATGGTTCAATGTCTTCAGTGAGGAATCGGTTTTTAATAATATCGATAATAGGTTTTTCAACATTATTTATAATAAAAAATAATAAATAAATGTATATACATATATTACATATTCAATAAACGTATTGTAAAAGCTACGTTTTGTTCGTAAGGGTTCGTTCCGTGACATAATTCTGAAATTGAATTAGCTTGTCAATCCTCATGTATGCCATTTTGCTTGCTAGGAAAATAGCCTTCTATCTTTTAGGTAGCAGCTAATGCTTAGGTAGGTACTATTTACCATTACATGTACAAAACATTTCTGCTGATTACGTAGAATGAATTGTTTTTGTTCTGGTAGGAGTGAATACTATTTGTATTGCAAGAACTACTGGGTATTTGTGACTGAACCGTTAGAGATAAAGACCGTAAGCTTGTAAACACATGATAAATGAAATATCGTTAAACGTGAGCACAGAATAATATATTGTTTCATCGAAGAAAGCAATATCCTTGTGGCTTGACATTATAATTTAAATGAAAAATTACTTAGTTTTATACCACTGTTTTTATAACACACAATAGTCAGCAAGTTTCGGTTATAACCAAAGATATTAGAAACTCATCTCTTCATCGTCCCGACTGTTTAAAGTTGCACACAAAATCTATATTATCTTTAAATACGAGTAGATAGGCGAGAACTCATCTCTTCATCGTCCCGACTGTTTAAAGTTGCACACAAAATCTATATTATCTTTAAATACGAGTAGATAGGCGAGGAAATAAATATACGATTTAATGTGTAACCCGAAAACGCTGATTTCGGGTTTATCGGTGAAGTAAAGTACCTAAGAGTATGGATATTAGAGAGACGGCGTGTGAAGTGTGCCCGCGCGCTCCAAGTGTGCCTTTTCGAGAATTTTACTTAAATGGCTGCTGGTTTTTGGACGTTTAATACATTCCGACATTTTTACGATAGCAGCCATCTTCCATGGTATCAGCCGTATAAGTAAAATTCTCGAAAAGGCACACTTGGAGCGCGCGGGCACACTTCACATGCCGTCTCTCTAATATCCGTACTCTTAGTAAAGTATGAAAATGTTTGACGTACATTAATAATTCGTAAATAAATATAATTTTAACGTTAGCTTTTAAAAGTTATGAAATCCGTACTTTTTCGTATTCAAAACACAAAATTTGTCTTTGAAATTCTCATCTCTTCATTTTCGATCGATGATAAATGTGTGGTTTTTGGATATCCGTTTACTTAACCGTTAAATAAATGATAACTTTCTCCCTTCATCATAAAACCTTTATATGATCAGACAAGCAAATATTATTTTTCTTATACTAAACAAATATCGTTTCATTAAACCAGCTAGATTTGAGTTATTACAAATCAGAAACCAATTTTGAAAACATCATTTTGTGCATTCTCGATTTTTATCATTATGTGGTATAGTTTCCTTATTTTAAAGCAAATATGGCAACTGATTTAAATCTTGTTTGTATTGCAAACGTTTTACTAAAAAGTGAAAAATTTATATAACTAATAAAATTTATTTTCATAATATTAAAAATGAAATATTATTACTAGAGATTTCATTTATTATTTAACCGTGTATATTACATATGCATATTGTCTATCTGTGAGATATGTGAGAGAGCGAGATTACGTAATACAATGATTTAAATACCTTATTATCCACCTATCTCCAGTACGCAGTAAGTCATATTAACAACCCTCAATAATAGACCTACTGTATCGGATATTATGAACGAATAAGCATAAACCTAAATATTAGTGGTTCACTTGAACAGACCAAATATGGAAGTTCTTTTCAAATGTTATATTTTTTGACGAATGTAATATTCTCCTGACGAAGGAAGGGTTCTTCCGAAACCAGTAGAGTGTAATTAAAATTTAAAGTGGTCTAAAACAAACTTATATATTTTATTGTAATATTAATTTTTTTTATTTTATTAATCATCAACGCCCTAATGGGCTTTTACATATTTATACAGTTTTTGTATAGTGTAAACAGATCAGGTAAAGTTTTAGATAACAGAAAAAAATACAAAGATGGGTATAAAGAGGGGTAGGTGTAGAGGTGCAATTACGTATATGTTACATAATAATATAAATACATATAAGATAAAGAAAAAAAAAACAGATTTAGATCTGCAGGTAGCATAAAAAATAACATATAAAATTAATATGATGCGAGTTCTTAATACATAATTTACAAATGCCAAACACATAACAAAAATATAAGCAATACATAACCGCTTTACATAACTCTAAAGTTAAAAAATTATTATAAAACAATTATTTTAGACTGCTATTATGCAAAATAACAGATTTATAGAAATAATATAAAGTGGTTACAGTAGCATGTAAAGTACAAATGAGTTTGATATGTTTATGATAAAATATTATAATAACGAGAGAACAGAAAAATAAGTAGGAAATACAAGTTGTTAAAGTAATTACTAACAAAAGGATATGAAAAATATTGAAAGATAGAGTACAGTTTGTGTTAACTTACCAACTTTTATTATGGCCTATATAGTAAGTGTATTGTAGAATATAGTAGCAAAATTGAAATAACGATTTAAGGTGCAAATTATCGACCAATTAGCATTTTATCGTGTTTTGCAAAAGCCTTTGAATCTATAATTTATATTTCTGTATTTTCACATTTTAAACCCCAATTATGCATTAATCAACATGGGTTTGTTCCCAACAGATCTATAAACTCAAATCTTCTCGACTTTTGTGATTATGTTTGTAATGCGTTTAATGAAAGAACTCAAGTGGATGCCATTTACACAGATTTTCAAAAGGCATTTGATAAAGTTAACCACTATATTTTACTACAAAAGCTTGATCAGATAGGTATTCACGGTGATCTATTTAGATGGCTTAAGTCTTACTTGGAAAATAGATCACAATTAGTACTTATTAATGGGTACGAATCACCTCCCGTAATTGCAACATCAGGCGTACCCCAGGGGTCCAACCTTGGTCCTCTGCTTTTTTTAATCTTCATTAATGACCTTGGCCACATGTTACGCTGTGATTTTGCTCTATTTGCCGATGATCTCAAGATTTACCGCAAAATTTCCACTGACTCTGATCATGTTATGCTCCAAGAAGACCTTTATACACTAAATAACTGGTGCATTCAAAACGATATGTTTTTAAATATTGAAAAATGTTACATTATTACTTTTACTCGTAACAGAAGACGAAAGGATTACGCATATTCTATTAATAATGTTCAATTAAATAAAGTCACCACTGTAAGAGATCTAGGAATCACTCTTGATTCAAAGTTTATGTTTGATGTACACATCAGTAATATTATAAGTAAATCATTGAAAATGATTGGATTCATTCATAGAATATCGAAACCATTTAAATACCCCCAATCTATTATAATATTGTACAACTCGTTGGTCAGAAGCAAATTGGAATATGGGAGTGTTATCTGGAATCCACATTATTTAAAATATTCTAAAAGTATTGAATCTGTGCAAAAGAAATTCCTAAGACTGTTATCATTTAAACTTGGATTTAATGCCTTACTCCAATCTTATGAGGAACGACTACATCACTTTAATTTTATAACATTGGAAAAAAGAAGGAAATTTACTGACTTGATATGTTTATATAAAATTATTCGTGATAAACTTCTTACCACTCATTGTCTGAGCAATATTCATATTAAAGTCCCTAATAGACGTAATTTAAGGAGTCAAAATTTATTCCATATTGAAAGATTTAATAACAATATCGCATACTTCAATCCTCTGTCTCGAATGTGTCGTCTATACAATACAATTGAATGTGACCTTATAGATATCTTTGCAAACAGTCTCGCATATTTTAAAAAACAAATTAACAATCTTCTACCATGATACGTCTATTGTTTTATCATTATATCTTTCCTTTATCTTTTTATATCTTCTCTTTCTCTGTACACTTTCTGTATTTTGTATCTCATGTTATATATATATTCTTATTATTATTATTATTATCTGTCATTTTCACTACTAGCATCACCGCCTAGTAACAACTAAACCTTGATTACGCATGCTGTGAACATTTTTAATTGGAGTGTTAATATCTGTGCTCATCCCAACGCAATAATATTAATGTAATACTTGTTAACACTCTGTAAATGTTTCAAACAATAAATAAATAAATAAATAAAATGCGATAAATTTATAGCTCTATTTAAAATATTCTAATAGACTGATTTTTAGTTTGGAAACTGATTGAAAACGATAAACATCGACTAAACTATACTTATTGCCAAGTCTGTGCAGCCTTTGAATAGGCGAGTTTTCGAAATAATTATTAACAGATTTGGGAACATAATATAGCGCAGTCAGACGAGTATTACGCATAGGTAATACTATATATAACAGCGGTAGTATAATTATGTCATTGACCAATAAAATAACGACATTGGTGGTTATATACAGATATAATAAATCGAAATGAAAACTACATGTCAAAAAACTACGACAAGAATTACGACAAGCCGTACAACCTTTTCTTTTTTAATTTTTGTTTTGCCATTGCAATTTGCCTAATACGACCAATGGATTTATTTTCAGTTGTAAACTTTTGCATAAGTACCGTTAATCTGGTATTAATATAGAATTCAGCCCGTTGTTGTAATTCTCTTGTTAGAGGGTTAAAAATGTTTCAGCAGAGACAAAGAACAAACAATGGTAGTGGATATCGCTGTCACGGTATTACAGAGTTGAAAGCTTTTTCCACTCACTTTTAATTCAGTCCCCGTTTTGGTTAAAATAATTCAATGAACATTCCATTTAGCGTTAATTTGAAGATAAAACTTTAAAACGTTCTGGCAAACGGATTAATTTATAATTTTTATATAGTGGAATCGAAGTAAACCGAAATTAGGATCGAAATTGTAAATAAATAAATAATCTCTTTTTTATTCCTTGGGCATTAACTATGTAACAATTGCTAGACATTTTGTTTTGAAAAGTTTCTTATTTCTGTGTACATTTGTTACCTACTTAAATCTTATATATCTGCTACCGGTTTCGACACATCCGAGCCATTCACTAGCAAACTTAAAACTAAACTTAAAATTTAAACAAGTACGTTAGTTAAGTTTTTTACTATGGTTTTACTATAGTTTTTCTAACAAGTATTTAAGTATTAAAAAGTTGACTGTGTTCCCATGTGATATTGACTCCTCCCACTGTTCTCCCCCTTCCCCAAAATCACCCCTCCAACTTAATAACATCTAATTCTTTTTTAAATTTTAAGTTTAGTTTTAAGTTTGCTAGGGAATGGCATGGATGGGTCGAAACCGGTAGCAGATATATAAAATTTAAGCAACAAAAAAATGTACATAGAAAAATAAAACTTTTGAAAACAATATAAATAATCCATATAATTACGAAATCGACCGACGATCTTTAATGAATTCCACGATGTTTTTGATATCTCAATTATCGATGGTTTTTTGTCATATGTTATGAAAAAACATGTTTATTGAAGCTTATGAACCCATTGTGATTTAACCATTAAAGAATACAATTTCAACAACTTTTAACGAAGCCAACAATTCCTCAAGTCTTACCGGGAATGGCATCCTCTAGTTTAGGCCATCTAGTCTAGACAATTCCTCTAGTCTTACGGTAATGACGTCTTATATTCTTACCAGGAGTGGCGTCTTCTAGTCTTACCGGGAATGATGTCCTCTAGTCTTAATGGAAATGACGTCTTCTAAACATACCAGGAATGACGTCCTCTAGTCTTAACGGGAATGGCGTCCTCTAGTCTTATGGGAAATGACGTCCTCCAGTCTTACCGGGAATGAGGTCCTCTAGTCTTAACGGGAATGGCGTCCTCTAGACTTAGAGGGAATGACGTCCTCTAGTCTTACCGGGAATGATGTCCTCTAGTCTTAATGGGAATGACGTCTTCTAAACTCACCGGGAATGACGTCCTACTTAAATGAAATTGTTCACAACTTTCTATCCTCAAAATGGCCCGCCACACAGCATCCTCAAAGATGACATAGGCCCTGAGGGAAATTATTTACCTCAGAACCTCTTGTGTGGAGTTAATGTAAATAAAAGACCCACAACGCGTTTACCCACTTTATTAGACGACGGGACTAAACCTAATAATTCTTGATAACCGACACTTGTGGTTCACCAAAACCAAATGACGAAAGCCAACTTAAATTAATTAATTATACTGAAATACCAGCCCCAACAAACTTGAGAAACATGAGCACACACTTCACCACGGATGATGGACACTACAACGTTATACGGCATAATATCGAAAAAATATCACGATATTAAATGTTTGCGCCATGCTTTAAAGTGAATGATACTGTCAGTATCGCCTCGGTAATCTACCACCATTCGGGATTGATACTCGTACATTGCTTGAGATGGAATAGCCAGGTGCTTCCCCACCTTCCTCTCCCTTATCCTCATCGGTTCCAGACAGTAACTCTCGTGCGGTATTCATATTAAATAATATTCCCGCTTGATAACGACCCATATTTTGTTCCAGATGAAGATCTCGACGCCGATCCCTGCGCCGTGTCAGCCTGGTCCGAGTGGTCCCCCTGCTCCAAGACTTGCGGCGAGGGCAACCGAAGGCGTCAGCGCTGGTACCTGTCCCACGCGCGTGCCGAGACTGCTGGCTGCAGCAGGCGGCTCACCAACAGGGAGACCTGCAAGGGCGCCAGACTACATTGCAGGCAAGGCCAAGGGAACAAGAAACATCGGTAGATATTCATGTTCTGTAGAGAATGCGAATCAGCACTTAACCTAAAATTAAGATCCATCAATCTAACCTAACCTAGGACTAAGAAAACTCAATCTAATCTCACCTTGGACCAAGAAAACTCAATATAATCTCACCTTGGACTAATAAAACTCAATCTAACCTAACCTAGGAC
Source organism: Limnephilus auricula (assembly GCA_951813805.1). NCBI lineage: Eukaryota > Metazoa > Arthropoda > Insecta > Trichoptera > Limnephilidae > Limnephilus > Limnephilus auricula. The sequence goes on from OX638393.1 coordinate 10,172,870, forward strand.
TAAGAAAACTCAATCTAATCTCACCTCACAAAAAAGTGATAACTATCGCAACTTTGGTATCTACGTGTACTACCAAATTTAACTGCGTATATTAATATGCTTTAGGGAATATTCTTATGGTCAAAGGTTGAACCAACAAATACAATATTTGCATATCCTTACTTATGAAACGACAGCAACAATCCAAAATATCAACAACAAAAATTGTATCATGTTTTAGAGTATTTCAGTTATCTGAGCTTGTTTTCATCTATTGCCTATGAGACTACGAAGTGATTCGTTACTTGCTCAACTCCATTTAAGGAATAGATTTGCTTACTTTGATATAGCCAAGGGCACAATCAATACCGGCAAACAATATCGTTGTTCTATACATAACCTTCCCCAACCAAATATCAAGACCAAGTTTCTCATTAATTGTTAAGCTGTTCCTTATCAAATTCTTCGTACCTACTCATAACTAAGATGTTTCCAAAGAGCTTTCGAGTCTTACATCAATATAAGCTACGTATTATAGATAAGTTAAGCATTATATTGTGATGTGTGTTTACATATGCAAATATATCTAGACGTGCCGTTCAGAGCAAGCGATTATTTGAGAACAACTTAGCGAAAATTTCCAATAAAATTAATGTTTATTCAAGTTTAATACATAAACGCACTATTAAGAAAACCTAAAAAATATAATGTTGATGAAATTTTATTTTAAAAATGTACGTTTGAGTAGCATACCGTTTAAAAATGTTATTGTTGGGAGGCGGGAATAGGTACCGCCGCCCCGGGAACCATTTATTGGATAACCAACACCTCTGCCATAGGTCACCCCAAGTAGTTCGCTACGTTAGGTGACTTAGCAGGGGTGCCCGGGTTCATAGGGTAATGTTTATCTAGACACACTGAACCCCAGTTTCCTACCCAACCCTCATACATTTTTCCTTCCCAGAACTTCTTCTCCTTACTTTCCTTAAAAACACCCTCGACACAGCATCCACAAAAATGACATAGGCTCTAAGGGAAATTATTTTCCTCAGGGCCTCCTGTGTGGTCCCAATGTAAAAAAAAAAAATGTCAATCGTGAAAGAAAATTAATTTTCCCTGTGATTTCGTTAATTTTTAAGGTTACCTTCGATTTTTGTTAACTGCCGTTATTAATTAACAATTAGATAAAAAAAATCAGAACTCAAAATAACTGGCAAGAAATAAAGATTATTATCTTTAAACTTTATATTTCCGTTGAATTCTCGTTTGTATATCTACCCAACTAAAACATATTTTGTTATTGGCAAGGTTTCTCCGGTCCTAATTAGCAAATAACAAGTTCATTACAGTCGGGGCTATTGGGTAACCTATCTTCAAACTCCAATGAAAGTTTTAGTGAGAAATGGGATCCTTTGTTCGGATAATAAGGCAGCTGGCAACAAGGACATAATTAGACAAACCAATTTTAAGGCAAAAAGCTCCGTACCCAGGTTCAATATTAATAATAACACATATATTATATATATATTTTACCGCTACGTTATTATTAATTTCTCTCTTGTGATTTTTATTTATTTTAAATTTGACGAAAAACAATAAATCATTGAAGAAGAGGATACCAATAATAATCTAAATTAAAATATGAAAATGAAAAAGACACAGAAAAATAATGAAATATAACCGTTCCAGAAGCGACAATTGTCTTTTATTATTTTTCTGTGTCTTGTTAATTTTCATATTTTAATATAGATTATTATTCAATGATATGTTCCATTGATGGGAATAACCTTCAAAAGTTAAAAAGAGAGTTTTTCTTACATATTTTTTTATTAGCAATAAGGTTATGTTCACACCTCATACAAGAATACAAATATTTGTATTATTGATATGGGATAAGGGAAGAGAAAGAAAGAATGGGAAGTACGTAATAGTTAATGTTAATTATGTTTCTATTTTGAGCAATAGAGGTCATTAATAACTCAAGTGCGGGGCATACGTCATTCCTATGTCTACCTACGATAAATTATCGTGAAAACAAGCTTATGTGCCCAAGCCGGGTAAAAAATTCTAAATATAATAATAATATGGCGTCTCGTCTAATGTTTAAACCCTTTGTTTCTCTTATCTGTGGTTTGAACAGATACATTAGTTTTCATGGCACAAGATCCTAAAGATTTTGGGGACTGAAATAGTTGATCAAAAAACTTCAGACAGAAATTTCTGTTCATATTTTATGACACCAGAGAATTTTGAATGATCCATACAAACAAATTTTCTGCTTTATAATCAATACATTGATTGAAAACGTTTGACGGTTCAGTTTCAATCTGTACCTATGGGTGTAAGTTTAAAGAGAGATGCACTCTAAAACTTCTATAATATATTCTTCCCTCAAAACGGAATGTTTATTCTTGCAAATTGGGTTCACGAATACACGACGGAGCGGTAAACACACCAGCACGTATTCCACATGCACGGAGCACAGTGCACAGTGCACGGTGCATGTACCTGCTACATGTTGTTGCTTGCCGCCTCATTGTTACAGTTGGGTTTTGTTACACGTCTACTCCGACGCCCCCACGGACGCTCCGAACCCCTTGCTGCTTTGTGTAAACGTAGCCAGTTCGGCTGTTGAAAACTCCGATGTAAAGGCTCTGTCAAACAGAAGCCGTACTTACCGCGCGTCGAGGCGTCAGCGTAACGTCGCGTACTTTCTATTTGAACGGCTTCGACGCGCAATCCAGAGCGTTCGGCGTCAGTCACTGTCAGTCAGTCTTCGTCGCGATGTCCAGCGATTCAGACGAAGATAAGTTGTTACTGATGTGTGCATTATCACGTTCCCGTAGTAATAACATATTGGTGCATGATATTGATAAGAAGAGGAAAGAATTTGGAGAATATCACCGTTTATTCCGGGAGCTTTCATCACACAAAGATCCCTTCTTTCAATACTCACGTATGTCACGAGAGTGCTTCGAAGAATTTCATTCCCTTCTGCAACACCAAATAAGCAAATGCACCACAAATGCTCTGTTCCTCATGTCATACAAACAAGGATGTTTTCGGACACATTCAATTAACTTTTCAGCAACCATTTTTACCACAGTCAAGCAAGAACTCTCGGCGACAAAGGAAATTTTGTAACAAAAATACAACGTGGCGTTCTGTCGCGGCGGCAGAGCTTCGCGTACAAGCTCGCTCTGTTTGACCGTTTTAGACATGTTCAGTACAACACAACGTAGCGTTATACGTCCGGGACGTTTTAACGCTTTGACGTAAGTACGCCTCCTGTTTGACGGAGCCTTAACCTCTCTCACCATTACATGAATCGTTTAGCCATCAGCGGCATACCTATGCTGAAAGTTTTTCCCTCAATGATTCTGCGATGTTTCTTTTGAGATACGCCATCCACAAGTTTCGAGCTTCGGGAACATATTGTTCCACGGATTTTCCGTAATCGAGAAACTTCTTGCGATATTTGCCGATTGTATAAGTTATTGCTTCTATCCGGTTCTTGAGACTCTGATTAGAAATTCCCAGCCTGTGAAAAGTTTAATACTACTTTCGTATGAAAACTTTACCCAGGGCATTTATAGGGCTTTTAGGGAAGTAATGCACACTCTTCGTTTTAGTGCCGTGACTGTTTTTACTTGGGCACTATCGTTATTTTACGATCAGACTTCTGAAAAGGTTCTCCGACTCTTTTATGGGAAATGGTTTTCTTTCATTTGAGTTTCTCAATTATTTCCGGTAGAATTTTTAGAGTCTAAAAATAAATTCCACTCTGAACGTCGTAAAGAACAAATTTCATTAAGTTATTGGAAATATTCTTCGTATTTTACCAATATCAAATTCAAAGGGTTCGGTATCTCAGGATTTCTTTTTAACAATGTGTGCTCAAAATAATATTGATTTTTAACGCATTGAGGATGGGAGGGGTAAAGAATATCCTTAATAGAACATACCGATTATTTTACGTATAAATATGTCTCGTGTTTTTGGTGAGGGAATTTTAGCTCAATTATATAATATCATTTATGAAATATTGCAAAAACAAGTGATAATTAAGAAAATGCAATACTTATCAATAACGGTTTTCAAGATTTGAAAGAAATAATATTAATAGTAAGACATGGACTCTTATAGTAGGTTTAGGTAATTTTTTTTTCATTTTTGCTGAAATTCCTGAACATTTTCGATAACTACTAGATATAGTGGGAGGTTGTTAAAATATGTTATACCCAGATAGAGATAAGTATTTTGTGTGTGCTTTGTACTAAATTTAGGGATTTTGATAGTATGCAGATATCTCGCTGATGAATGGTATTGTAAGTTATTTAACTGTATTTCTTTGTAAATTTGTAGTATTGAATATTTTTATATATTTTGTCTATTGTTGGTACATTGAATATTGAAAAGAAAATTTCAGTAGAAAATTTTGATGGTTTTTCAATTTATAATTTTACGTAGCAGACTTTCACACACTTCCATAAAAATGATCATCTAGTAAATCCACGCTATTCAAGTGTATTATATAAGTATAATTAATACAAGAACAACATGTTAACCTACCAGACTATTAAATGGGAAAATAATTCACCGACTCCAGATATTTTCATATCAGAAGGTTCGGCTCGGTGGAATTCCTAATTTGACCGATAAATCCTACTGATCCCTCAATATAAATATTTAAAAATCTTTCGTAATCCTACATATATTTAAAATGACTGATTTTTGCATTTTTATATACAAATTCTTTGACAAATCTAATACACCTAAATTTTTTATGAGAGAGCTAGGTATAATACCAGTAGCCGAAATTAATTCTTTAATTATCAATCTTTGAACAATTATGGGTGGATTTAAAATTTTATTATCTCTTCCTCCCCAACAAATAATACCATATTGCAATATAGATTGAACAACTGCATTGTACATTCTTTTTAAGTTTTCTAGTCTAAGAATATTTCTTAGCCCTATAAATATATAAATACATTTTGTAATTCTTTCACAAATTAGGTTTTTCCATTTAAAATTTTGATCCTATATATGTAACGATATTTAATTTCTGAAGTTGAATTAAGTATTGAATATGATTGATTGCAATTTGTTCTGTTACATTTATGTTGATGTATTATAATTTTTTTATTCTGGTTTTAATTTAAATTGAATATATCAAAGTGTATAGGTAAAACAAATTTGTAAATCAAACATCATTCAATAATGGTATGAATGAAAGGAACACTTGTAATAAAGTTGGTGTTCAGGGTAAGCAGCTAACGCCCCGAGGAGTTGAGAAAAGTTTCCATTCGCCGGCGACGATCGTCGAGAACTAAAATCGCGATAATGAATCTAATTTCACGCGTTAGTGTACCGCCAAGAAGGCGTCGCGGCGCGCGGCTTGGGCGTCTCATCAGATCCTCGATTTACCTGGTTTCGCTTAACCGGGAAGTGGCTTATCCGCAAATGTTTACAAAGCAAACCAAAAAATGATTCTCGTTTTTGAATAATTATTAATTTTGGGTATGGCATCCGTTTAAAAATTAAGCATCTTTTTAAATCTTCGCTCTACCTATATTGTCGTATTCTTAAGCCATGTAATCATCGAGAAACAATTTTTCATAAATATTGTATCAGATACAAAATCTACATTAATTAGTCTAAATCAATTAATATATAATCTTTTTGTGCTCACCGCTGACGATGGAGAACACAAACAAATCAGTTTCGCAACAAACCTTGCTGAGTAGGTATGGACGCCTGTTTCACTAGATATCACCGTATTTTTTTTTTACATTAGGTCCACACAGGAGGCCCTGAGGAAAATAATTTCCCTCAGGGCCTATGTCACCTTTGGGGATGCTGTGTGGAGGGTATTTTTAAGGAAAGGAAGGAGAGGAAGTTCTGGGAAGGAAAAAGGTATGAGGGTTGGGTAGGAATCTGGGGTTCAATGTGTCTAGATCATCCGCCGCCAAGACCTAGACAATGAACCCCATGAACCCGGGCACCCCTGCTGAGTCACCAAAAGTAGCGAACCACTTGGGGTGACCTATGGCAGAGGTGTTGGTTATCCAATAAATGGTTCCCGGGGCGGCGGTACCCATTCCCGCCTCCCAAATTGAATTATAGTTAAATTATATTTATTAATTTTAGTTAAATTAAAATCATTAAAAAATAAATCCGAGAATGTGTTTTGTGACAAAAATACCTCAGTTTTTCTATTTATTTAAGGTCTTATTAAAAACTAAAATATGATTTTTTTTTTACACACTTATTTTGTTTAGACATTATTTGAAAAATTACACGACACAAGAAGTACACGACATTTAATAATTTATCATCATGCGTTTTGAGCATATTTATTGATTACTTGAATGTAGGTATATATTAAAGCAAGTTTTGAATGAAATAAATCGAAATTAAATTTTGTATTTAAAAAATTTGATACGGGGATTAATCAACTTTCTCATCGGAACCTCCCTGTACAGTTCTTAACTGCTCAACTGACGAAATAAAGTAAAATAATAAATTTTCATGTTAAAAATATATAAGTTTCCAATATTCTATGACACATAACCAAAATCGAATCAAAATCGTGGTACATGTCAAAAACCCAATTAATAAACTTTGACGAAAGTTCCTATATCCATTATCTAGAAAATTTATGAGTTTAATCACATTTTCTCCCATTTAATCGAGAGCTAGGTGTTATATCCAAAAGCACTGCAATCGGTAGCAGATCTATAATGAAGAGGAGAGTTTATCAGCCGTGTGAAGCAAATGCCTCGGGTGGAAGCTTTAGTACGTACATCTGGGCGGGTTAGGGTCGTATCTACTTCAATTAAGGACGATTGTATCGGATCCAGATATCTCCGAGATTGGATTCTCGCAAATGAATCGGAGGAGTGAGACGGTTTTAGGTAAAGGATTTCTCATTAAACAGTTAAACGGATTAAAAGTCAATTTAACAGATTTGAAGTCTTTTTTTTGGAAAGTGATTTAAGCTCGAGTTAAAACCAGGCGCAATTTTATCTCAAACTTTTAATTTCTTTCGGTAGTTCAGTTTTAATAAAATTTAGTGTTATAATTCAACCATTAATCGAGGTGAAACATAATAATATATTTATTTCAATGGCTACGTACAATCACTTCAGTTCATCATAGGAGCAAACAGATATGATCATATACCACAAAGTTCTGTCTATGCAGTATGCACAAATCCTTGCTTCACTTTCTCATATAGTAATAATAAAAACGCTTTTTTATCAATATATTTTTACAAATGTATGCAACTTTTTTATTTGTTGACAAACCACCGCACATTATAGGTTGTTTATTAGTCGTGTTAAATTTCAAACATTAGTAAGGCCCATTATCTTTTTTCATGTGCAACAATTATAAGTACCAATTATCAAATTTGATCTATTTTAAATACATAAAAAACAAACAAAAATGACAAAAAAATTCTTCGTATCATTCGTGAGCAATCTTCTGTAATGCATGGGTCGAGGGGCAAGGCTTTCGACTAGCGATCCTTAGGTCGCAAGTTTGAAAAAATATTTATAATTAAAAATAATATGAGGTATATTTGTTGCACATTCCAGAGTAAAATATACTCTCAGTATCGCCCTGGTGAAAGACCACTATTCAGAGTTGAAAAGTTGTTTTATATCAATTTAGCCGTGTTTGGTGACGAAATATAAATATCCAGGTACTTCCCCGCCTTCCTTTTCTCATCTCCTTCCCACTTAGCTTTAGCCTCACAACATAACCGAATTGAGGATGCTCTAGTCTCACTGCCTCCAGACGGGAAACTCTTGTGAGGATCTACCATAATATAATTGATTAACTTTATCTTGTAATGTCTTCTAAGGACTTCCTCGACTCTTATACCATTCACTCGAACGTCATAATATTCTTCAGTCAGATATATATATTCGACAGTTTGTCCAAACCATCCTACCATATCTAACGGAAAACATTTTTCGCTTACCTATGATTAACACTTCCAGACCGGACCGGGGTTACACATATACACTAACTAGAGTTTTACTCTGTATCTGAGTGGTTTGTTATTTCACATACTTAATAATTTAAGTATTATCGATCCGCATTTAAAAAAATGTATAAAACATTACTACTTGTTTAGATATTAAATAAATTATAACGATTTCCGGCGAAATATTTAATTCCCCCGCCCCAACTCTTATTGTGACATCGCCTGGAATTTCCCCGTTCGTATCCCCTCCATGTAAAGAACTTTAAGTAACTAACCCGCGTTTATAGCCGATCGGTAAATGTTGCATTTTAATAGAAAAGGCTGTGTCGTCATAAGTGAGTCACGCTAGGTTCCTCATTATCGTTTTTACCGTTACCAGTTTGCGCCACAAACTACTCGCATTCGCGGACGCTATAATCGCCAATCGCTGTAATCGCCAACCAAGATTCGGAAACAAGGAGTGCTTGCTCGCTATAGGCCCGACTTCTCTATTTCTGTGAAAAAATACGCGTTATGGTCTACATCAGTGATTCCCAAAGTGGTCCGGGTAGACCCCCAGGGTCCGCGGTAGATTCGACTCGTAAAATTTTGAAAGCGGTCTACGATAAAAAAAAGTTTGGGAACCTTTGTTCTACATTCTTTAGAATATTATTTATGACTTTATTTATCGAACGATTTACGTATTGATCACTAGTATATGATAAATATACTTCTCTTTAATTACTACAAAAACAAAATACATAAAACTATGTCATTAACACTCTTTCATAAGTAAAACAAATTGGGGGACCGGTGTGACCCCCCTTCGGATCATGTGTGATTTTTTTCTTTCCAGTACGAAAAGGTTAACTTACCTTATGATGATTAAATTTCCCAGCTATTTTCCAGCAATCCGTGTACTTGATTCGACAAGTTACAGTACGACCGTTAAAAGTTTAATTACATTTCCATTGTGACCGACCCACTTATTGATATGTGGTTAGGTGGCGTACAAGAGGTTAGAGCAGTGATTCCCAACCTGGGCAATATTGCCCACCAGTGGTCGATTTAAGTAGCTCAACCCCTCAGTCTTTCAAATATATTTCCTACAAGTCCCAACGACACAGGGTGTTTTAAATATGCCATTCATTTCATATTTCTGAAATAAACTTTTAAAAATAAAATAAAATTTTCTTTGAAATTTTTGTATTTGAAATAAGTATTCACATTTCTAAATAATAAAATTTTAATATCAAACATGAAAATTTTAACAAAAAAACTTATTGAAACAATTTGTTTCGAAACTCGAAACGTCTACAATTTTGAAGGAATTCGTTATTCATAAAATACATTACCTTTTTATAAGGAACTGGTTAGATATAATATTTACAATATAATATGTATTATAATTTTTTTTTTTTAAATTTTATTGTCAACGAAAAATTCCCGCCATTGTGTAATCATACCCATACCAACTGAGAAGAATGATTATATATAAATTTGAAATATGAAGTTGACAATTACGACAGTCTCATAATAGATCGCAGTGGCCCAATCGGTAGAGGTGTATGTCCCGGTAAGACGTAAGGATCAGGGTTCGAGTCCCAGTTGCGACCATTATCTTTTATTATTTTTCTGTTTTTTGTTCATTTTCATATTTAAAAAAAAATTGATTATTATTGTTATCTTATTCTTCAATGATTATATATCTATCCAATATCGAATAAAATAACAAATCTTCCCGTTATAGATAAAAATACTTTTTATAATGTTTGGACGCCACGTTCAGATCTGCCTTTAGAGACTTAAATAGAATATGATGTCTTTGGATAGTAATGTCTTTCCGAGGCTTGAGGCATTAACATGCCTTGGGGGGCGAATTTATAAGATTTTGTAGGCGATAAGCATACTTTGGGTACCTAATTTACTATAAACACATAGGAAATTTCGGCGATTGTTTTACTTCTTTTCTTTCGTATGGTAAGGGGTCAGGGGGGACATCCAGGTCTGCGAGCCACTCTAGGGCCTCAGTCCGGCTCTGCCCTGTGGACCTCATCAATGTTCGATGGTCTGCACCGCACCGCATTCGCACATCGCCGACTCTTTAAGGCAATTATTATTATTTTACGTAGATCTACGTTGGATGCAATTTTAAGTTTTGGTTTCATAAAAGTTTCTGTGGAATCTGACTTATTGAACGATAAGGTATAAATTGACCGGTCAGTGGTTCAGTGGGCATCGCGTTTGGGTCCCACCCAGGCGTTCCGTGTTCGATTCCTCGGCTGGCTAAGTCCTCCATCACAACACAAGCAACATCTTCCGCTCAGTGTGGTGGTAGTAGGAGATTTTCAAATGTTGTTGGGTTATTCGTAACCTGGGAATGTTTGTCTTTCTTTATAAAAAAAAAAAATATATATATATATATACTTGAAAAGTGGGCAATTTGTCCAATCAAGTTGGGAACCTCTGGGTTAGAGAATTGAATACTAATCTGAGTTGAGTCCATTATCTACTCGGATGAGGACAATATGCTACTGAGTACACCGTATCGCCCCCTGGCACAATGTCCATCCGCCCAATAAGCTGCCACATAATTTAATCCAGATTTCTCCATGATGAGTATATCGCTACTAGCCGTGGTTGCAATGCAAGTTTTGCGAGCTCTGACTGAATCTGGTATATTGAATATGTTAACTTAAGGTCAATACGAATGTGCGCAAGTGATATTTTTTCTATCCTCTCTCTTTTAACTTCACTGCAATGAAACCAATATCAGGCGAAATTACACAGGAATTGATTTCACATACTTATATGCCAGAATTATCACGGACGGAATTACACAAGAAGGAAATTACACCTACTTTATTTATTTATTTATTTATATTTGATACATTTAAAGCCAAAATAACAGAAATAATTTTACATAATAAGAGAATATATTTAAAATGAATAAAAGTGTTATTACGTTGTTTTAGGTCGATATTAGTTCCTAGCTAGGCAGATAAAATTAATACCTATATACTAAGTTTTTATTAAATGTGCCATTCAAAAGTAACCATGTATAGTTTTAAGTCACATTATATAATAGTTTTTCAGACTCCTCCCTACCCAAGCCAATCAATTATTTAGTTATTATTGAACCAATGTAGGACATTTTGCAATATTTAATATTTAACCTACTTTAATTACATATTCTTTTGATTGTATAATAACAGTCGACAATAATAATTAAATTTATTTCGATAATGATTGTTTACCAAGTAGATTGTTCGCCAACTATATTTTCGAATGCATGTGTTTTTAAAATCGAAAATTTGAAGAAAAGGCGTGCGATTTTAAAATCGTGAGCTATGAAATAAATTGCTTTGCTAACAATAGACAAAGATAGAAAATATTTATTTATATAGACACACATTATTAAGTCAAAGTTGTCTTAAAGCTTTTATCGTTAGATAAATGCAATGTATAATATTGTGCTGCGGTTTTGATATATACTGCATGTCCCAAAAGCCAAAGCTTTCCCTTGGAGGGCCGATGGGCTAACTCATGACAAACCAGAAAATCATAATATTACAGTAGTAGGACCATTGAGGGTTGCATAGTAAAAATTTGATTCCTAGAATATAGAAATTTGTAACTGCTCAATTGGGGAGGCGGGTATCGGTACCGCCACCCCGGGAAACGTTTATTGGACACGCCATAACCAACAACCCTGCCATAGGTCACGTTAGGTGGTTCGCTACGTTTGGTGACTTAGCAGGGGTGCCCGGGTTCATGGGGAGTGAGGTTTATCCAGGTCCTGGCGGTGGATACATCTGACCACCTTATGCGTGGCGGGCCGGATCGGGAGAGACTGATCGAGGGAGATCTCTTCAGTCGGACTTCACCGCACTGGGAGGAATGAATTCATACGTCTACATACTGACCCACAGATTCCAATCCACCCCTCACACATCTTTCCTCCTTCCTCTTCTTCCTCTACCTAAGAATCCTCCACACAGCATTCTCAAAGATGACATCATATGAAAATTGTCTTCCTTAGGGTTTCCTGTGCGGAGCAAAAGAAAAAAAACTGTGCAGTCGAAAAAATTATCTTAAAGGTGGCGATGATTTACCAAATTCATAAAAAAAGAGCCATTATCTCGAAATCTAGTGACGTTTTACTAGTCATATTATGATAGTCGGCCTATTAGCCCTCCAGGGGATAAAGATTATTTATGGGATATTTGAATAGTAAAGTTTTTTAGCGAAGGCCTACAGAGAAAAGGTGTTCACAAAGCGAATATGGTGAGAATAACATAGGCATTGAAACAATTACGATAAATTACCATACCAGCCAATAAAAAGTTTTTCAATGGTTGTTTGGTAAAAAAAGCAAATTCCTTTAGTAACTTTTGTGAGTTTTAATAGACGTATCCGTAACAAATGAGCCACTCCGGAAGAGCGATTTTTCCGAGGAAATGGCGCTTGTCTCATATTATAAAGTCCCTTTGGTTTTTTAAGGCTCTCGGCGTTTCCGTGAGAACGACCCAAGCTCTCAAAGGAACCACCAAGGGTTGCGTGGAGCCCGGGCTACCCCTAATGGGATGGCCACATTGGGTGGTGTAATTTGACGGTAGTATTTTGTGTTTTTTGATACTGTGATTGCGGGAAACATGAACTGTCCTTTTACAAGAGTAGGTACGTCTTTTACTATCCGACTATTTCAGGAATTTATTTGTTTCTCGCAGAACATTTCGACGTTCTTTCATCCTTAACAAACATTTCAAATGGATGAAACTTCTTTATTTTTGTTATATATCTAATATTAGTCCAGTCATTTGGTTCGAAAAAAAGGGGTTACCTGGAAAGTTTTCCTGGAGTTTTTAAAATTGGTAATTTTATAGATTTCGATGTGCTCTTTCCGAATTTCAGCTTTGCCACCTCGTATCTTTGCCGCTCGCGCCAACATATTGGAAAAACTGATACCAGTTTTTTGACAATATCTCCTTTCCTACTCATTTTACGATAAAAACATTTATGTACAAAATTAAACTAGAGAAAATATCCTACAATTTATGTTTTAATAATTTTTTAACAAAACTCCCGGAAAACTTTCCGTGTAAAACAACCAAATGATTGGGCTATATGTTATATTGTAAAATACTATGTCAAAGCTAAAGTCAAAGAGTTGTAATGGAAGACGCTCCGAGGAGCTAGCGTCATTGATCCCCTCGGCACCGGTGCATAGTCGAGAAACACGCCAAACGCGCGCCCAACATATGTACACAGTTGACATTTGTCACATGAGAACGGGACGCTTCTACGACTCGTTCTTGTGTTCAACAGCTCGGCTGTGGAATGATTTGCCGGCCTCTGTGTTTCCTCCTTCCTATAACATGGGTCTCTTCAAGACCCACAATCACTCCTTCCTCTCCTCAAAAAGACCGTCCTCACAGCTCCTGCAAATATGACATAGGCCCTGAGGGAAATTATTTTCCTCAGAGCCTCCTGTGTGGAGTTAATGTAAAAGAAAAAAGTTGTGTTCCTTTGTTGATAGAAAAAACTATCTTCATTTTATAATGCCATACCTCACAATTCGATGATTATTGTCACTAGTTTTTTTGGTTCATATATATTTTTAAACACTAATAATATATTACAATACATAATTTATATTTAACCATTGAAAACAAAATTGGCGATTCTCACATTACCGTTTTGCCATGAAATCTAAATAATTAAAATATTTCTGAATGTGTCCGAAAACTAAAAACTGTTTTGGAAAGGTGCTCAAATACGCTTTTAAATTATAATAATTCAAAATCATCATAAAATTATTAAAATTTTGCATGCAAACATAAAAAAAAATTTCAAACGGCTCACTTTATGTTTTTTCTAACAAAGATTAGTGATAATGAAAAAAAAAATGAACCACTTACATATGTTATTAGGCAAAATTATTGTAAACGTTGAAGTCAACTCATTTTTTAATCGTTTCATGTAAAAATTATTAAATAAAAATTTCATAATTTAAAAAAAAAATGCGTTTGGAAACTTTGGATTCACAAAATATCATATTTCTAACCATGATATAAAGAGAGCACAATGATTTCTATGAGACCTGTATGAGTTTTTCCTAAAATGGAACAAATAGACCTGACGGGTAAAATTTTGATTGATAATGTCTTTAATTATTAAATGCTACAATTTGAGGCTAACTCATTAAGTTAGTCCAAAATAAAATTTAAAAAAACATTATTTATAGCTTCAAGACATTGGCAGTGTAAGTATTTTGTAAATGTTTTACAACATTTCAGTAACATTAATTTCTTTGAAAATCGTACCAAACCTTTTAGACTTAGAAAAACAATTTCCTTGAAACAAATAAGATAAACCTTTTTTCATAAACATAATGTTACCTTTAAAAAGCTTTCTCTTTATTGGGGTAGAATTTAGTACAATATCATTTACAAAAGTTACTTTGCTACGTTTATTTTATAACCGAATAAACTTGGGGGAAGTTTTTTTTTCAGGAAAAACCTTTGTATATTTTTAACTTGTTTTAAAGAAAAATAAAAGGATTGTTTAAAATATGAAGTATGAAATATCAGGGGTTATTGGTTATCCTGATTCTACGGTTTTAGGGTTATCAAAAGTTTATTTTTATCTTATAATCAGGTTCACAGCTAAGAATTCAGGGGAGGTATGTTCAACCGAATCGAGTATCTGTTTATGTTCATGAATAGGGTATATTTTAAAGATTCTTCTTCCGAATAAAGAATTTCTAATAATAAAACGAATAATAATAAAACGAATAATAATAAAACGAATCACTCGAGATTTCGCGAATATTTTTGGATCCAATTTAATAAAGATATAACATCCAAATATTTCATGATGGTATTTGCTTGCTTCTAAAGGTTAATAATCGTTAGTTTAAAAAAAAAAGTTTTATGAACGAAGTGAAAATAATCTAAGAGATTTTAAGTCTTACCCCTCAACGGCCTCCGTGAAAGAAGGGTAAGGCTCTCGACTAGCAATCTGAAGGTCGCGGGTTCAAATCCAAGTAAATTTTAGTTTAATTGATTTATGTTATTACGCAATTTATTTGTTAAAAATAATATACGTGGTCAAGATTGAAAGATACTCTCAGTATCGTCCTGGTGTAAGACTATCATTCAGAATTGAAACTTTGCTTAAAATGACTTTATCCATGTTTGGTGACCAAATCTGAATTGCCAGGTAATTCCCTACCTTCCTCTTTCCCTTCTACTCACGATCTCCACTACCCTCTGCCTCACAACATAACCAATTGTGGTCTCACTGGCCTCAGGCGGTTGGGAGCAAGCAGTAGAGACTTCTGTACGGTATTCACATAAAAATAAAATTAGTAAAATTGACGAATTGGTGTTTAAGAAGAATCTAGATGTCCATGTCGTTATCTTATTATCTTAACTCTTACAAACACAGGCTTCCAACCGAAAACGAGCCCGACCCAGCCCAACGTGAAGGACCTTGCGCCCTGACCGAGTGGTCCAGTTGGTCCTCCTGCAGTTCACGTTGCGGACCGGGGTCAAGGGTCCGTTCCCGCAAGTTTAAGACGAAGGGGGCCTTTAAGAGGTGCCACCAAAACCTTGATGCCAGACCTGACTTACAGCAGACGGATGACTGTTATGGCGATGGACCAAGCTGCGCACAGTACGATTAAATATCAGATAGATTATTTGTAGTTTTGTTCTTTACAACTATTGTATTCAGTATTTGAAATATTATTTCTGTTTATCAGTAATTGAGATAAAATGCTTTCTTTACATTTTTTCCTTTATGTATTGTATTATTTTCCTTTTATTCTCTGCCGAATGTTATGTTAATATAAATGTATGAAAAAAATATGAAGGCATCTTAATTGTAGTTGTCTAACTTCTTTCGTTATAGTTTTGTTTTTTGTTTTCATTTTCTTAATTATTGTAGAAGTTTTAAATTTTATTAGATTATCTGGAATGTTGGTAGACGGTGTGTTGAAAAAATATTTTGCATTAATTGTTGAATTTTAATTTTTGCACACTTCAAGCCATAGAACTTTATTTTATGTAGTAGATTTGTTTCATGTACGTTACAATTTACAAATATGTATATTTCTTGCTTCAGAAGCAAATTGTGTGGACATTTTTTTAGCGATGATCAAAATTAATATCATGTTGCATGATTAATATAAATAATATATTTTGTCTCACTCTATACATTTTTTTATTAGTTTAATTTTACCCTAATTATGCTTGTTTTAAGGAAGACCTCGGTTTTTATAAAATTTGAAAATATTGTGATGTAACCAATTTTTTTATTTCATTAATATAATTTTCACCCGTGTAACTACTTCTGTAACATTTTACAGCACGTTAAAAAATCACAGTCTCCCGGACAACACGCTTTTTTATTTAACCTAAATGTAAAACATACAAGGCCTGATAATTAGAAATTTCAATTTTACCGTGAAATTTCACGTTACGAATTTCCCGAAACTGAAGGCTGCGTCAGTTCCGCATTCAATGAGTAATTTACAAATGTTTACATAAGTTTAGAGACATGAAAGGGCCCCTAATTAAATTAATTACGTAAAATTGCTAACTGTAGCAGGTTTATCTAACTTTTTAATGAATGCGTAATTTAAACTTTTCGAAAATCAAATACATAATTCAAAACTTGTAATAAGTGCCAACTACAGTTTTGCACAAAATCATTTTTCACGTCAAACAATATTATTCTCCAACAAAATACTTTTTAAGTTTAATTAAAAATTACTTTATTTTCTATAGGTGTACTGAATGAATTCACTTTTGTAAATAAGTTTTCCATTTATAAATAAGTTTAGCTTTCCACAGTAGAGCTGTTGAACATATTTTTATAATTCTCTATTTATATTATCCGTGGGTAGTTTGGTTTTTTGCATAAATATATAGCTGGGCAGTTATAGTCTTCAAAATAAGAGGAAGGTCACTGTGTACGTAAGTATTCGAAAAAGTCATCCCCTATTCCCCTTTTCCATCCTTAAAGCAGAATGTTGATTATTCGTAATGAATTCTGAAAACTAACTTGATGTTTAAAATAAATGAAACAGTACTAATATTATAAGCAATATTTATTAGCCTGAAACACTCATCCATATTGAAAAAATCTCCCGAGAAAAGATACATGTCGCCGACGGGACTCGAACCCGCACCCTTCAAATTAACAACTCTTTTCCAATCCATGTTTGCACATGGCTTTATCATTAGATGAGATATTCCTCCATTCGACTCTTCAATGAGTATAATGTCATAAATATACGTTAACTCCAGCTAAAATTTATGTTAACACATTTCTTGTATAAATAAAAAAAATTAAACTCTCCTAATACACGAGTACAGTGGAAAAAAACGTGAAAGCCAAAATTTTATCTCCATTGGTCAAATTATATGAGGTTTTAAAAAAAATAATCAATTATTGAATACAACGGAAATGACTTTCGGATATCGGTACAAATACTGCGATCTATGTTTGTTTTTATTTTAAAGGGTTCTCGCTTTCGCTAGTATATTTTTATTATGAATGATATGCAGCTATACCACCGGCTGTTGAGTTTGGTCGCATGTATTGAGAAATGCAATAAAAATTATGAATATAGATTCGCTCTTGGTTTTTCATCCAAGTTTCGGAAAATGATAAAAATATTCTAACGAAGGCGAGAACCCTTCAGAGATAAAAACCAACACAGATGGCAGTGAATGTACCGTTTTAGTAATACCTGCCACAACGGTCAAATAATGGGCTCTACACACGGTGCTGCGAACAGCCGGCTGTTAGCAGCTGGTTATTGTCTCCTGTCTCCCTTTTCCTCGTGCGAACCCGTAACATTCTGTTTCACGTTGTCTTCTGTCTCTTTTATTAACACAACAAATTCAATATCACCATCTCATTTCCTCGGTTGGTACTAACGGCAGACGGTTTCTACCAATTTGCAGTCAACGTGAAACAGAGTGTTACGGGTTCGCATGGGAAAAAAAGAGACGGGAGACATTCTCCAACCTTCGATTTTTAGCCAGCTGCCAAAAGCTGCTGTTCGCAGCATGGTGTGTAGATAGTATAAGTTTTACTTCAACCGCACGTATGTGTTAGACGCAGTCATATTTTTTTATTAACACGGCCGTTGTTTTGTTCCCAGAGTAAAAGTGGAGGAGAATGCAGGAGAAGACAAATCTAGTCCGCCTGAAGAGCAGTCCTGCGAAACGGGTCCTTGGTCTGATTGGATGGATTGTTCAGCCACCTGTGGGAAGGGCTGGAGAATGAGAAGCAGAACCCTGCTGGCCAACAGCGGGGAGGAGCAACAAGACCAGGCTTACTCGAGGATGGACAGAAAGAAAGAGCGATGGGGAGCTAATGCAGTAAGTACAACACAGATTCTCGCAAAAATACAATAGACTGATGGCGCATTTATAAAATCTCTAAGTATGGGATGGTTCATATTTTCTGTAATTGAACTGGGTCGGAGATGGATTAATAGTGAACGTAGGTCTTTATGTTCGTACTTACAAACGAAAAGTATAAAGGTAGATACATATTGGGTCGACGTACGTACGAATCGCTACGCCTAACAATATCACCCTAGCACCCTCGATCGATAATGATTGATAGGATAACTTTCTGTAACTTTTCATCGTTCCCTAGCATGACTACAAATCAAAACAAAAGCAATAAAAAATTTCACCTGAATCCAAAATTTCATTAACATTTTATACTCCAAACTATGCCAGGAATAAGTCAAATACATCCCTTAACACCATGTATAGATTATTATTTTTTTTAAATCAAAAGGTACACAGTTTCTAATAATGTATTCACATTGTAAATTATTTATCCACATGTCACTTTTTAATAAAAAACATAAAGAAATTGTTTATTTCGTGTGAAAATATGTCGGCTTTCACAGAATTCATCCTTGTAAATACTTGCAACAAAATCATTTGTTTGGTATGTTCGGTAGGGATATAGGAATTACCGAATTCTTTGAAAATCATCGGGTAACCAAAACTAAACTAATTCTCTTTATCCCAACTCGGGTTCTCCGTAAATACACGATTTTGCTTTTGATATCACTCGTTCCTTTGTACTCGTCTGTTCATTTGGAAATATCGTTCGGGCTTTAGTATGCTTGTGGCTAGTCGATTGAAAGTCTTCGACTATCTCTCGAGGGATTAGACTATTATACCTCTTCTAATCAAATGCAAACTGAGAAAGAAAATTTGAATGGAGAAAATTTGAAAGCATTTTTCTGTTTTCCGAAACGCTTCAGAGTTGTGACTTACTCACAAAAATACAGCCATTTTTCAATGAATCATGGGTAAACTGTAAAAAAATATTTGTTTTGCCATTTGAATAATTTCTGACGCTTTAGTTAAAATTATATTGTTCCTACACAAGATATTTTCATCGTTTATCAAAAATCACAAAAAAAAATTTGTGAGGAATCCGTTCGTGAACAAAATTTCGTTGTATTCATTGATGTGCTTACTTACTACTTACTTTTTACCTTTTTCTTTCCTTATATTAAACTTACATTGACATTACATTAACAACATGAAGAATAACAGTATAAATTTTATACTGTTATTCTTCATGTTGTTGTACTATTTATATGTTATGTCAATTATGTTAATGGAACATTTTGTGCCGTATATGTAAAATAAATAAATAAATGTGAAACTGTTTGTTTCCTCGACTCGTGGAAAGATTGCAGAAAAAATCGATCTGAATTTTCTTTTCTGATAATAAGATTTAGGTACAGAACTGTGGTCTCCTTGCTCTCTCCTTGTTAATATTTCAGATACAGTATTTAGAGATTACCTTTAAGTTAGTTAATTACGTCCGAGAAAGACATGGCACGATCAAGTGAATCAGATACTTGAGTCGGGCCATGTCAAGAGTCAGAAAAATAGAAGAGAATGTATGAGACGATTTATGAACGTGAATGGGGCAAAGAGTGTGTGCCAAGACCGAGGTGTTTGGCGGTCCGTCCTCTCTGCCTACCCCTGCGGGGAAACGGCGTGATGGTTAGTTAGTTACCTTTAAGAATCGAACCGTTCGTGGCTTGAAATGGCTTCAGTTTTGTTTTGTTATCACATTTTAATAGTGGGGTAATTCCAAACCTTTTTCTTCCCTTTCTTGCTCTCCTTCACTAAATCTTTCAGTCTACCCTCAAAGTTCAATATGCACGAAATTTACATTGACGAAGGTCAGTTAGAACTCACGCCAGCAAAAAAGTCCGTGTAATTTAACACTTTGTTTTGTATTGCCACCAGCGTACGAAGGAAGAGAAAGACGAAGCGGAAGAACCAGATGGTGATGGTGAAGAGGAAGAAGAGGAAGAAGAAGATCCCCAGTCAGTAGACCTGGAGACAGATAAAAACAGCAGATGTCCTAACGTACAGTTGGTGCAAAGGGTCGAGTGTGAAGGGATTTTACCATCATGTGATATCACGGAAGAAGATGCGAGACGTAAGTGGACTTTTATTCTATTAATTGTGGTTTATACTTTTAACAATTTACCGTTTTCGTTAATTCTAACGCCGTTCTTCCATGGAGCTACGTTCAAGCGACGCGATCGCCACTCGTCTGTGTTTTCCATAGTATTATTAGTGTTTGAAAACTCCGCTAGGTGCTACACTAGAAAAACAGTATGACATGTAGCGGTAGCGTCGCTTGTGAGTAGCTACGTGGAAGAACGGCGTATCTTACATTTTATATCATTTATTTAAGAAATTCTGGGCCCAAATGAGCAATATACAAGAAATTTAAAAATAGTACTTTTCCTTTCGGTTTCGAACAAAACAGAACTTTTAAGAAATATAATAGAAGTAAACAAACAACACATCTAACCTAATCTTAAACTAACCTAACCAGACATGAAAATATTTATTTTATCGTGTTCTTTTTATCTGTTTAGCGTACTGAGCAACTGAATAAAAATTAAACATGGATCAGTTCCAAACAAAATCTTGAATTTTCAAGTTATAATGCATTCAGTGAAAGAATATTAAAAAATACTATGAAGCTAATATTTTGAATAAATTATATCTGATAAATCAAAGCAGAGACTTTTTCGTGAAGTCCCTTAGAGATTAAAAAAAAAATTGTCATACTACTACGCATACTAACGATTTCGCTAAGCTAGGCTTATAGAATTTCGGCAGTATCTTCCAACTAACCCACTAGTGAATAATTATTCCTTCATCAAAAATTGTGTTGCTGAATGAAAATTACCTTAACTTTAATTTTTACAAGTATCCATACTATCACTACTTTTACTTTCCTGAAATACTGTCTGGTTGCATGCATACTAACCCCACTAATACCTACTAACCCTTCTAGAAATATGCAGCCTTCCCAAGCTCGTGGGCCCGTGCAGGGCTTACGTGGAGAGATGGTTCTTCGATATAACGACCAAGGCTTGTGAACCATTTGGTTACACAGGCTGCCAGGGGAATAGGAACAATTTCGAATCGTACCAGGAATGTCTGCGGGTTTGCAGCTCATATAAAGGTGGTCTAAATCGAACATTTATTTAAATTTCGTATGTAAATATAAATGGAGTTTCTAGGATATTGTTTCGGGATAAGAAACCTATTTGCACTAATTAAAATTAACAATAATTATAATGCAAAACATGAATTCACTTGGACTATTATTCAACTGTGCTTTCAAGGCAAAATGCAAATTTGCACCCGAATTATATGAACATATTTTTGAAGGATTTGTCATATAATAATGCTGGCCGTAAAATATTGAATGATGAATTTATTTTTCCTTTGCTATTTCACTGATTGGATTTTCCACTGCAATGCATTAGCAAATGAAGTGAAATTATCGAATTAATTACATTTCCGATCCGATTTTTACTTCCGCCGTTTTCACGAATTTCATCCCAAATATTTTATTTGATTATGTCAGATTGTCAATGATTTTCCCTGCTGTAATGGAGCATAAAATAAGCAATGAGTTGAAACGGTGAAAAAAATATTTTTATTTACTTGACAAAAATATAATATTGTAAGTAAACGTATCGTAAGTAGCAAAGCAATTGAGAAAATAGGTTGCATGTGCGACTGGGATTTGATCTGTAAGAAAAACTCCTGCTACTATTATTTTTTTTTATGTTTGACTGGTCCCCATTAAATGACGAACTTAAGTTCAGCTTTCTATCAAATTATTGACAGTTGTGCTTTGGTACAACACCACAGAATTTTTAGCTATACATTTTTCCTGCTTGTTTTCGATTATTTTTAATATTGAATATCAAAAGTTTTCAACTTGAATAAATTAATCTTTGTTGTTACATAAAAATAAAATATGTTATTGCATGTTTTTTAATTTGTTTGTTTAACTATTAAAGAGATGTCTTGGATGTATGCGGTGAATAAATGTAGATATTGGTTTCTTGCACGCTGCATTAAGCAGAGGATTTAAAGAGGATTGATAAACTTCTGTCCGAGGACGGTGAGGAAGTAAATTCGGTCGTAGTGATGATGACTAACCAAACCATGTACGATACGCCCCAGCAGGATGACGATCCGGATGTCTTCTTTGGTATGGATCTCGCATGGATGTGAATGTTCTGAAAAAAAAAATTAATATATGTTTCTTTTGCACTTGAATTACCCAAATGCTTCTGTTGTACAGATAATATTATGTATTCAAAATGTATGAATAAAAAAAAAAAAAATCATGACTAATAATTTAAGACGTACAAAATTAGGAAACCAAACGAAAAAAAAATTGTTCTCTTTTTAAATTGGATGCATTCATCAAATTCACTAATTGGTGAATTTTCTTCAAAAATATATTGTGCAAAAAAAACTTACTAGAAATATTTCTTCAATCTTTGCAAAATTACTTTGTAGCTTTATAGTGGTTTTCATAAAGTAATTTGTTTCATTTAACTTTCTAGAAGGTTTATTGTGGGTTTATTATTCATGTTATTATCCTGACAAAAAACCATCGGTTTTGACACATATAGTTATTATAACGTGTGATTGTAGTGGTTTACATAAAGTAATGATTTAAAATGAGTTTTGTAACTCATCGGGATTGCTCTAGCAAGAAATAAAGACAATAATTTGTTTCATTGAACTTCCTAGAAGGATGAGTAGATAAATGTTTTTTTGCTGGCTTCATTCTACAGAACACCGTTAAATAAAATGTTGTATAGTTTTTCCCACAGATATAAAAATTATATAATTTTTGTAATGTAGCAGATTACTTTTATTGAAGGCATGCTTACTCGACTAGGTTTTATTTTCGATTTCACAAATGTTTGTTCTTACACCTTTTTACAAATTTTGAGTTTTTCTTTAAATAATTACTAACCCATTACTGTTTCACTTCACAACAGGCCGTGATCAATTCGCAGGATTGGATACGGGAAACCAGGTCGGCCCCCGCATAGCCGGGGATCTATCTTCAGCAGAGGTCACAGGAGACGGCTCCCTCAGTGGATATGACGGTCCTACTTATTCTCCTGGCTCCAATAACATAGAAGATCCGCAACAAGGACGACATAGAAATCCAAACAACAGACATAAAGGAAAAGAGCAACGAGAAAGAGAAAGAAATAATAACAACCAAAACAGACAAAGAGTCAACAATAGGAGAGATTCAAGAGAACAAGAAGAAAGACAGCAAAGATACCCTGATGACGAAAGAAGACAAAGATATCCTGACAGAGATGATGAGAGAAAACAAAGGTATCCAGATAGAGATGACGAAAGAAAATCGAGGTATCCTGATAGGAACAGACAAAATGACCGAGCCAGTAACGAAGATGAATACGTAGCAGAAAGCAGGTTTGGTCACGGACAGAATTCTGGGACGAGTGGAATTATCGAAGAACCAGTTGGGCAGATCAAAAAATGCGAAGTGTCTCCTTGGTCAGAATGGAGTGAATGCAACGCCACCTGCGGAAGAGGGTTTGAACGAAAGTCGAGATACATTATTGTGAGTTTAAATTAAAATTACTATTTTTTTATTATATAATTAATATGTCATATTGTCATGGCGTGTGACTTTCTTTTGATGTTGAAGTAACCGATTTTATTTGTTTTAGCAACACCCAGTGAACGGTGGACGTGGTTGCCCGAAGAAACTTTTGAAAAGAAGAAAATGTAAAAACCTGCGGCCCTGCAGGAACAAGAATAGTAACAGCAACGAAGATAATAACTACGATTCTACAAATCCCACATGGGGGCCCGGCAACCCCATTCCCCATGGTAAATATTTTTACTGAAAGAGAATGAGAGAGTTAATCCTTTTAACTTCTTTACCGCTTACCTCGGAAAAAGAAAGTTTTTTTTTAATATGTCAGAATCCCTATAATTAGGATTTTTTTAATGAAGATTATTCTATCGAAGAAAGCAAACACTTTGTGGCTTGATATTATACAAAATGAAACAAATACTTAGTTTTAAAGCACTTTAATTTTATTTATATTTGTCGACCGGTTTCGATTGCATTCAATCTTCATCAGGACAATAACATATAAACTAAATCATAATACAGAGAAACAATATCAGGTAAACAAAGTAGAGAGAGAAAGCATCTTATGGGAGAGGGAGAGAACATCATAGACTGGTTAGTGGAGGGGTAGGGGGGGGGGGGTAAAGGAAGGGTGGGGGTTACATAGGGTTAAGGGAATAACATTACAATAGTTGGTTAATTCTAGCTGTTTGTTTAAAATTTGGCAATTGATTTTATTTGATTTTCAAATTTCTAAAGCTTCTAAATTATTGACAAATATAAATAAAAATAAAGTGGTTTTAAACTAAGTATTTGTTTCATTTGGGAAGATTATTCTGCTCTTAGATTATTATTCTGAATCTTTGGTCTTTTCATCTGAAAAATCAATTGCTTGAAAAGTTCGCAAACTTATTAAATCTATTTTAATTCGTATCGCGGTGTACCACAAGGAAGCCATAATTTCCTTTGACTAATTTTGCAGCCAGTTGCGGTGTAGGGATTGTGTGACACCGTAGGTATTCAACAGTGTTTTTAAAGTTAAAAGGATGCAGAATTTTTAATCATGTTATGTTCTAATTTGTATTTTTTGTTAAATATTTAATAGCCAGAAGAGATTGCATTATGTCCGAGTGGTCACCCTGGAGTCCATGCTCCGAGTCGTGTGGAGATGGGGCGGTGAGACAACGCACAAGGGGTATACTTCGCCCCTCAGCAAACGGAGGAACCCCCTGCGCCCCCCGATTCGACAAGCAGTCGTGTGACCTCATGCCTTGTCGTCTCTGAAGGTTAAAAGAAAGACGTCACATCGAAACTCAAGAAAAGGAAGAGACCTAATTCTTCAGAGGAAGGGAGCTGTGATTTGAACACGTGCAGTCGGGCGTTTATAACTTGCGATTGTCTTTTATGATTTTGTAAAATTTTTGAATATTCTGAGAATTGAATGAGAACTCGGGATGAATATTATTGATGACCTTTCATCCCTTTGAGTTAACAGGTACATTCGACACCTGTAAATCTAATTTTAACGTAAATTATTCACGGTTCCAATCAATATGAACCTTACTCTGAAATCCGCTCGTCACTTCCTTTGCGATTAGCAGTGGATCTGAATTTAAACGAAAGGCGATATCTTGTATTAAATATTCAATCATCAAATATTAATGTTTATTTTTTTATAAAATTACGCGATGATGATAATGTTTAAAAATCTTCTTGTTCGAGGACAATGTAAATTTTAGTATTAAATTTGCCTGTGAGAGAGTTGTAATTAATAATTATCAATATAATATTATCTGATGTTCTTGGACCGATTTTGTAAAGAAAAAAATAGGGCGGGCCTATAGTCTGACTGAAAGAAATAATGATTGGTTAGTTTGTTATAAAGCGCAATGCAATTTTATTTAAAGTTTTAAGGAACACAATAAAATTAATATTGTATACTCTTGTGGCTTATTTTATGTGTACTTTTAGTACCTTCTTCATCTTAATAATTTGCTTTTAGATCAAGTAGACTCCTTGTTAATACTCAGTAGACAACTGGTGAAATGTAACTAAAATACATTAACAATCAATAGATACACAGAAAAGCATGCACATTCTAGTTTGGTACATAATTATTTGTAATATTAATTATACACTTTGTAAAATTAATTAATTAATTGCATAATGCAATCAGTAAATACTTTCAGTCAAATATTATATTTAAATGTTTTACTAGTATGTTAGGTTGCTTACAATGTGAATAAAAATGTTTTAGGCCTTTTAAAAGTGTTTGAAATTCATTCGGTTTTATTTATTAAGAATGTTTATTTTTCTATTAATATTACACCAGCATTTACCCTTACAGAATCAAATGGATTCATTTCAATAGCTATAATTTATTTGCAACACATGCATGTTTAAAAAAATATATATTTCACAATAATAAATACTAACTAGTAGATATGGGTACCTACTGACAAACTGTAAACCGCTTTTATAGAAAATACATTGAGTCATATCGAGGAAAAAGAGTGATAAAAAGATCTTTGTATTTTATTCACAAAATGTATATTTTTAAAACAAAATTAAAAACATTTTCACAACGCTTTTTATTAATCAACTCAAAAAAATAATATCACAGTAAGAAAACTTATTGTGAACTTCAAAAATGTACACGATAATTTGTATTTAAAGACAAAACTTTTTTTTTTATATTACGCAATATCTTTTCATCACATTAACGTGAATTTGAATAGATTATTTGAAAAGCTTCTGAAAATCATCTCTGGTCCACTTAACACAGTTCTAAGAAATGAAATTTAAAAAAATGTTAAACCTTCTTCACAATATCCGTATTTTGCCCTCTTCTCGTTAATTTGGCCTGAAAATAATACAAAGCTCCGTCTGACAGGTGTAAAAAATGGCGGCCGCTTTGAGTCAATTTGACAACCATAACTTGTCCTGGATATTACCTTGTTTCTCAAAAACTTACAAACGTTTAAGTGTCTACAAAATAGTACGTAGCGGGATGACGCTTTCTTTGGATATTTTCGCTAAATGAGAGGTGTTTTCCAAATGTGTTACTAATTTAGTTATCAATTTGAAATGATATATTTAGTTGCAGTCATCCGCAAAATATGTATTAGATGTAATTAGATCAAAAGCTGGTACCTACGTGTCAAAAGAATTTGCCTCGTGAACCAATAAATGATATTTACTTATCGATGGTATTATGTAGATATACTTTTATAACGATTGTAAAAAATAGTTATAGAATTTGTCAGTAATTTAATTAAGAAAAAGCATGTAAATACTTATTTTAATGTTAACCAATAAAATATCATTAAATTTTTAAGGAGGTTGAAAAATATCGTAGGTTTAAGAAACATCTTTTGGTAGAAAGCTTACCAACTTTTGAGGAGGGAGTGACAATAAATTTCGTTTTAAATGGAATGGTTGTAAATAAAGGCTTATGTTTTTAGGGAGAAATGATTGAACAAAATATAATATACCTATTATTATGTAATAATTATAATATTGAATGTAAGAGCATTTCAAATAAAATACTTTAAAATAAACTTTTTTTTTCTCTTAGTTACGCTAGCAATTTTAAGAAGTTTTTAAATTCTCTAATAAACCGAAGAAAAAAAAATTGTATTATATAACAAGCAGATGTTTCACAAATTTATGTAGGTAAGTACCTAAGTGGGTAATTAAAATGTATGTAGGTAAGTACCTAAGTAGATAACTAAAATTCATGTAGCTAAGTAACGAAGTGGGTAACTAAAATTTAGAGAAACTACGCAGTAGCTAAAAAAAACTTAAATTTGCAACGGAATACGGCTTAAAACCTAAAAAAAATTAAAAACAGAAATAATTTTTTTTTCGTGAATACCGCACAAACGTCCCAACTGTTCCCTAACTGGAGCAAATGAGATGATGGCATATCCAAGGTATGATAAGAGGCTGAATGGTACGGGGGAAGGAGAAATGAGAATGGGAAGTTTTAATGAAGAACATTTTAATTCTGAATGATTGTTTTTCACCAGGGCGATACTATGAGTATCAACTACTCTGTGAACGTTCCGAATTAGTGGTTGGAGGCCTAAACAAAGGTAGGAGGACTATATAGAGGCCAACTCCGCATTCGAACATACCATACGCAGGCAAAAGGAACTGGATGGGATCAGCAGGAGACTAGACAGTAAAAAGACTATTAATTTAAACGGTTTTAACGATGCGATAGTAGTGTAATAATGGTAAGCAAAGGAAGTTCCGGTTGAATTTTTTTTTTACATTCTACATTACAAGCACCCGCCAAACTGACAAAGCAATCTGTCAGCATGTCAATTTCACAATACATAATTATAACACCAAATCACACAGATGAACTACAAAATAGAAAATTGATACAAAAGAATAACATCTCAAGTGACTACAATACAAAGGTATAAAATATCTAGAAAACTTATATTAGGATTTCTATTTATAACAGTTAAAAATGTACATACCCTTGCTTTTATCTAATGATCATTATAAAATAATCTTAGAGAAAAATGATAGCGAGCTCTGGCTTTATGAAATTTGCATACAAAATTTGAAATAGGTTAAAGAGTTTAGCGACAGGTAAAAAAGTCGTGAAGGGGAGGGACATCCGGGAGGGTCGGAGAGGAATTAAGGAGGCGGGGTTCGCGGGAGGGGGACCAAGGGAGGGGGGAAGGAGGAAAAGGTGGAAGTGGAATGAGTGAGGGGGTCCCGAGAAGGAGGCCAGCGGGAAAGCGGAGGGGGAAGGTGAAAGTGGAACGCGGGAGGGGAAGGAGTCGCGGAAGGGGAAGAGATGGCAGTAGGGGGACGGGACGAATCGGAAAGGACACGCAGGGAGAAACAATTTATTTATTTAAGTGGCATTTCAACGCCGGGTATCAGCTGGTAATATTATATTTATGTGCCTACACAATCTACACATATTATATATTATGCAATACTGGCAAAGACCCGTGAATTATTACGGTATATTATAATTGTGGAATTTGTGAATCTTTACAAAAAAAGTACTTATCTCTGAATCATTGCCTAACAAAAGAGATAAAATATTTGCCTTTCAAATATTAGTAAACTTTAGACATGTATCGAAAAATTGACACATACCGTTTAAATAATAAAATAATGTTGGTACCTACTTTAATGCTTCTCTGAATCGTTCCCACAACACACAAAGCAAATCCAGTTCTAGAGGTCGTGGAACCGGAGTTACTCAGAGACACACCACTAAAATAATTATTTTATTAATGTGAAAGTTTAATTTCGAAAAGTATACTTTGCGCCCATAATGTATTATATACCTAAATATATTATAACCTACGTTATTAAGAGGCTAGACTTTAAACGACACGCGGAACACCCTCGACTGTCATTCTGTCCCGCTCACAAAAAGGTCACGCACACTTACAGTACATGCGAATGCGAAATGTGCGAATGAGACAGCGCTCAAATTTACCTACAGAAATCGCTCGAAAAGGGGTTTATGGAGAATACACTTTTCTACACCGAAACTTTCACGAAATTGAAATTTAAAAAAATATATCTATTTTGGAAAGAAGAAGCTATGTCGGTAGCTTTTTATAATTTTATAATTCTTTATGAGAGTTGAGTTAGCAGCAGTTTTTCCTTAAATAATATTTTTTGATAAATCGTACATGTTTGACAGTGAATGTTTACGTTAATACGAAACGCATCAAAAATTCGAAAACATACCGACATAGTTTTTACCCACTAGAAGGCATTATAAAAAAAATATATTCATTTTGTGCAATTTTCGATGTAGAAAAGTGTTTTTTCCCGGGCGTCCTTTTTGTATGGGCCGAAAAGCGAAGTCTATCGTCTTAAACTTTCACACATTACATTTCTCCTGACTGCGTAAAGAAGTCATGTTTTTGGAAAATTTATTTGGTGTTGCATGACTTTATAATGACTGTTTATTACGTAAACACAGAATTTGAGTAATCCTGGCTTCTGCATAATCCGGAACCTTTTTCCCAATTAGTGGGCATTAGCGGGTTACATCATGTAGCTACGCAATTTATAAACAAGCGAAAAGGCTGTACAAAAATGGACCCCTGCGTCAGTTTTTTCGCTCTAACGAGCTTTATATAAAAAAATCTGCTTAAATTACTATTTTTTACGTTTTTATAAATATAATTTTAATGATCCAGGATCCTATAAATGAGAAATTTCTTTCAAAGATGTTGATTGAGAATGAATTTCCAAGATTGTCTGTGATCTTTTTTTACATTAGCTCCACAGATGAGGCCCTGAGGAAAAAAATTCGCTCGGGGCCTATATCATCTTAAGGGATGCTGTATGGAAGGTCTTTATAGGGAAAGAAATTTCTGAGAAAGAGGGGTGGGTTGGAATAGTCAATATGTCCAGGAGTAACGTCCAACCCTCCCACTGCGTGCTGTCATTTTGCATGCTTAGGGCCTTGTAGTACGGTTGTTTTGACGCTGTGATTCTTAGTTAATACTAAACGCATTTTTTTTTAAATCTAGATTGATTACTTGCAATAATTTCATAAATATTAATATTGTTTACATATTCGTGGGGTACGTGGGTGTTTACATATTCGTTATGTAGGGTATGTTTATGTACCTGTACGGAAGGCACGCCTCTGCCAGTCATGGAGGTTTCGAAGCCGCTGGATTTTACCTTTTATTTCAACACGTCATCCACCGAACTTCCCTGGATTAACAGTAACATAACATTGTTTGTGTAGCTTCTCTCGAAGGGACCAATATTTTGGAGCAATGTGCTGTGTCTTTTTTTATGAGTAATTTATAAGAAATTGAATCAAATACTTTGGCTACAGGTCTAAGAATAGATAATTAATAAATCCAGAAATATATGTATCAAATAAATTGCGCTATTGCATCGTTCGTTCCACTCTATTTCTGAAAGTCACTACTGATTTTTGTTTAAATGTTTTCGGCTCTCAACATAATTACTTAATCTATTTTTAAGTATTTTTCCACAATTTTTGAGTAAGCACTCTATAGATTTATTGGGGTATAATTGACCACTTGGATTTTTGGGTCCACATTTGTAAGATTGTCTTGGAAAACCGATAGCACAATTTAACATTTTTAAATTATTTAATAACTAACTAACTAACTAACTAACCATCATGCCGTTTCCCCGCAGGGGTAGGCAGAGAGGACGGACCGCCAAACAACTCGGTCTTGGCATACACTCCTCGCCTCATTCACATTCATACATCTTATCATACATGCTCTTCTATTATTCTGACTCTTGACATGGCCCGACTCAAGTATCTGATTCACTTGATCGTGCCATGTCTTCCTCGGGCGTCCTCGACTTCTTCTACCATTCACATTAGTATCATATATTCTCTTGACACTCCTTTCTTCGTTCATTCGCTCTATATGTCCAAACCATCTAAGCGTCCCTTTTTTAATCTTACTTATGACACTCACATCGGCCTTGCATTCTTTTCGGATCTCCACATTCCTCACACGATCATACATGGTTTTACCACACATACGCCTCAGGGATCTCATTTCTACAGCATTCAGTCTACTTTCATCCTTTCTCTGCCAGTTCCATGCTTCACTGCCATACATCAGGGTAGGTACCAGCACTCGATTGTGAACTGCTAGCTTCGCTTCTTTGGACAGCTTTTTGTTGGCGCCAACAGCATTCAGTCCACCATTAATAGAGTTACCTGCATTTACCCTTCTTTCAATATCCCTATCAGCCTTCCCATCTCTCGTAAACATACTTCCCAAATACACAAACTCATCAACTTGCTCTAAGTACTCATCATTCACAACTATGTTGCACACTGTTTTCGTACTCTCTCTTTCAAACACCATTACTTTTGACTTACTTACATTCATCATCAACTCATTCTTCATACATACTTCGTTCATCCTAGATACGAGTGACTGCAGATCTTCTATGCTGTTAGAAATCAGCACCGCATCATCAGCATACAACAGACAACATACTTTCAGACCATTCAATTTCGCGCCCAATCCCGCCTCTTTCAATTCTAGCATACAATTGTCCATGTATAGATTGAATAACCACGGTGACATTACGCAGCCTTGTTTAACACCTTTTATGATGTCAAACCACCCCGTAAAACCACCGTTTACCCTAATGCATACAACGCTTCCCTCATATAGAGACGCGATTGCCTGTATGAGATTTGTATTCACTCCATATTTGGACAACACCTTCCATAGCTTTTTCCTGTATTTAATAATAATCCTTATTTTCCAGGGTATTTTTAATATGTACATATGTATACACATTCACACTTAGATGTAAATTTTATTAAACAATTAATAAATTATATTTTTAAAAAATACGAACACTACATACCTAAAACTTTAATCGTTGATTTCAAAAAGTTTTACTTTAATCTCTGGGTAAGGGATTTCAAATCCTTATTAAATTTTGCAATTAAACAGAAAACAATTGCAATTATCAGTTTTTGGCCTTAAAACTCCCTTTAAAACAAAAATCTAGTAACACCAAAATGGTTGGAAACCGTTAATGAAATCCTATCATTATCCAATAACGATTAAACGTTTTGTTGAACACGATAACATAATGTGGGTTAATGGCAAAATTCATGTTCCATTGGTCCATAACTGAAAACGATAATGGCGTAAGCGGATAATTTCCTTTAACGATAATATTTATGGGCGGCTTAGATTAAAACAATTTGCTTATTTAAAGACCAGTTTTCTTTTATTTTCACGATTATTATTCGAAAATATATACTCTGAATGTTGTGTTGTATGGTAGATATTGACTTTTATAATATAATATATTAACATTATTAGTGTATTAAAAACATTGGAAATAAAAGAGGTATTGTTCTGGATGCCTGGCGAATTTTTTTTTAGTTTGATATTCCCAGGAGAGAAGACCGTGTACGGTTTGTTACATTTTTTCATCATCATAATTTTCCACCCCTGAGGACCAATTGCAACGATGAGGCGTCTCCAGTCGTCTCCACTTGTGCTTTTTCAGTTTTTCAGTGTACTTAGTCCATAATTGTTCCAGTTTCTGCTGGCGTAGCAATGCATTATTTGTTTTCTCCAGTTTCGTTACACTGAAACAAATTTAACATTTTCCCATAGGCATTATTGATATAAATTTGTGTCCCAGTTATTCTGCTAGCATCCTCATATGTTGCATAAATTCAGGTAGAGATATCACTGGACTTCTTAGTTAGAAATTAAGTCAATCTTAATATCAAAATTTGAAATATTATAAAAATATATCCAGAAAAACAATTCTTCTTCTTTCGTATGGTGGGGGGGTCAGAGGGGAACATTTAGGTCTGCGAGCCAGTCCAGGGCCTCAGGCGTCGCCCTGTGGACCTCATCAATCCCGCCGGGGAATGAGTGGAGCGGGCATTCGTTGACCACATGTACGGTGGTCTGCACCGCACCGCATTCGCACATCGCCGACTCTTTAAGGCCCCATCTATGCATCATATGGGCACAACGACTATGGGAGAAAAACAATAATAACTATTCAATAAAATTTTAAAATTTTGCCTTCTGACTTTATTGAATAGTCAATACTGAGATTTACCGAGAATAAAATGTTTACCGTTCAATCATGTTTGTGAATATTATTTCTAATCGGCAAGAGAGATACATATAATTTGTGTGTCAAAAAATGCTTAAGACCGGTATACCACCATTTAATGATACGAGTCGTGAATCGATATTTTGAATACCTTAAGTGTAACTTTTTTTTATCTATTTATTTTTATTTTAACTTAAAGGTAAAACCTTAAATAATTTGAACGAAAATTTGAATTTGAAAAATCAGAAAAAGGCACGGTCGCATCCAGGAAATGAACCGAGAAGAACCCCGATTTCTAAGTGATCTTTTGTTATCCGTTAATTCTGAAAACTGCTACAATAATTACCTCCCTCTTGAGCTTGATATTCTAAACTGTCTAATTGGCAAGAACACATTTCACGTTGAATTAAAATCAGTCTTTTTGGCCCAATTTATGTCGCAATTGGAGAGAAGGCGTAATTTTTACCCTCCCTGTAAGGGGGAAATTTATTCGTCGCTATCGAAGTATATAGAATTGAGGAAAAATAAAGTAGAATTCATATTCGACATTTCCCTAGATAGTCATAGCGTGCGGCGGCAAGGCGGATAGCACACTAAATAATATGATGTAGGAAAAACAAAACAAATGTGTTTTCCTTATGAATAACTTCCTACTGCACCCGGCTTCGCGCGGGTTTGCAATCAAGTTTTGTCATATTCTCGCTTCTTAATAAATAAAAGTCAGTTTCTGAAATCTTTGAGAACGCTGTCTAGCTAGAAGGTTCAAGGAAAAATGGCTGAATCTGTCTCTTTGATTATTATGTAAGGAAATACAGAAGTTGCACGTAGAAAACGATCATTTTAATAGTTAAAATAGGTTAAAAACGGGACTGAAGTTCTTACGAACAAATTAACAGTGTTTCAATGTTTATTCTTAAATGTTCCCGCCAATAAATATTGAATTATTAAAAATATTATCCTTAATCGACTGGACCCCAATGGAAACACTAAATTGCAATGAGTCTCTTCAATTCCTATATAATAGTATCTGGCCAATTATAGAGAAATATACACCAAAAAAAGCGAACAAAAATAAATATCCTATCTGGTATTCCAGTGTTGTTATCCATCAAATCAAAGAAAAAGATAAACTTAGAAAAAAATTCAAAAAATTTGGGAATCCAAGAGACTATGATAGTTTCACAATCCTACGAACAAGGGTCAAAACTGGAATACACAAATGCTTGCAATCTTATATAAATTCTATCGAAGACTCATTACACCATAGTACAAAACCACTATGGACTTATGCAAAATCAAAAGGTATGATTAACTCAATTCCTAAAATAATGCACCTAAATGAAACTGTAGCAAGCAATGGTCATGAAATTAGTGAACTATTCTCAAATTACTTCTGCTCTGTTTTTAATACAAATGATAGGTCAAATCAACATGTAAATAGTGATTCTCAAGAAAGCACCTACTCGCTCAGTCATGTCGAAATTTCAAGGACTGAAATATTCAACGCTATGAAATCACTAAACTCAAACAAAGGTCCAGGTCCAGATGCCATTCCACCATTATTTATATCAAATTGTGCAAAATCTCTGGTTTATCCTCTTCATGTTATATTTTGTAAATCCCTTAAAGAAGGTGTTTTTCCTGATCTTTGGAAAATAGCACGTATCACTCCTATCTTCAAATCTGGGAATAAAAGTGACATCTCTAATTATCGTCCAATCAGTATTCTCTCATGTTTTGGGAAAATTTTCGAATCCTTAATGTATAAAAGCATTTTTACACATTTTAAACATATTTTAAGTTCTGTTCAGCATGGATTCGTATGCAATAGATCCACTACCACAAATTTAATTGAATATGTCGATTTTTTAAGTACTAATTTTGACAAAAGAACACAAATAGATGCAGTCTATACTGATTTCCGAAAGGCATTCGATAAAGTCAGTCATCCTCTTCTGATCCAAAAACTAAAAAAAACAGGTTTCCACGGCAATCTCCTGAGATGGATTATATCTTATATTTCGCACAGGAGTCAATATGTACAAGTTAATAGTTATGAGTCCTCTCCCAAACTAGTCACATCTGGTGTTCCTCAAGGATCCCATTTAGGGCCACTTCTCTTTATTATATACATAAATGATCTAACAGCACAACTATTTTGTAAATGTTTATTATATGCGGACGATTTAAAAATCTTTCATCCCGTGAATTCACAAGAAGACTGCAAAACTTTGCAAAAAGACCTACTCACGTTGTCTCAATGGTGCATAGATAATGCCATGGAATTAAATATTAGCAAATGTTATATCATCTCGTTCACGAGAAATGTCCATAAAATTAATTTCCCTTACACGATCTCTGATGAAATCCTAAAACGAGTAGATTACATTAGAGATCTGGGAATCTTACTGGACTCGAAGCTAACATTCATAAAGCATTATCAACACATTGTAAATCAGGCTAATAGAATGCTCGGTTTCATCACTAGAATCACCAAATCATTCAAGAACATCAGTAGCTTCAGAATCTTGTACTACTCATATGTAAGAAGCATCTTAGAGTACGGCTCTGTGGTTTGGTCACCACACTATGCAATTCATAGCAACAAAGTGGAGTCCGTTCAAAAAAAATACGTAAGAATTCTAGCTTACAAATCTGGAGTACATCGCAATCTCGGTAACTATACTGAAAGACTTACTCACTTTAGAGAAGTCTCACTCGCCAAAAGAAGAAACGTATCAGATATAATCTCTCTGTTTAAAATCATTAACAATGTGTATGATTCATCTTTAATTAATCAAATTAATTTTAATATAAGGCCGAAATCCACAAGAAATCCGGTAACCTTTTGGATCGACACTTGTCGTAGTAATACAAGTTTTTTCAAACCAACATCAAGAATGACTCGATTGTACAATAGGTACTGCAATCTTCAAGACTTAGATATATTTTCAAACTCAATTAATACCTTCAGAAGGAACTTACACATACTTTTACCAGATGATCTCCTTACTTAAGCCATTTTATTTTTTTTAATTTCTAACAATTACTACTTGTGCATTGGCTCCGCAAGAAATGTATTTGTATGTCCAAGTGTAAGTACATGTATGCATATACATATATATATGAGTACGTTGTGCACATATATGCATATATGATTATGTGAGTATATCTGTGTGTGTATGTATGTATGTATGTGTGTGTATGTATGTATATATGTATATGTATATTATATTTATAAGTATGTATGCTTTTTTTCTTCCTAATAACTGATTTCGATCCTCCTTATTTTTATATACATATTTGAAATTAAACTTATCACTCTTGTAACTAACCAATCATTATTACATAAAGAATATTGAGATGAATGTTGTGCTCACCTATAATTAGAAACATCATTACAACCATGTATAAATGTAAATTACTGTAAAAATTATGTGATGTATTCTGTTGGCGAGCCAATAAATAAAAAAAAAATAAAAAAAACCCTGTTAATTTGTTCGTAAGAACTTCAGTCCCGTTTTTAACCGTTCATACGAATAAAATGATCGTTTTTTTCGAATAACATTTTTCTCCGTGTGGCAAAGCAATCCATTTGATCGTGGACGGTGAAATTTTCTGATGTATTTTAATATTGTCACAAATAAATGTGGAGCTATTATTGGTCTTCTGATAGTGAAAATGCCATATAAAATCGATCATTAGTGGACAGCTTCAACTCTTAAGGGCGTTTAACCTGAGGATTATAATTCTGAATTCTGAACGTTTTTTTAGAAGGAAATATATACCGCATTCATCCCAGCGTCAGTCGCTGTAAGGCCGGTGTCTTCCGTTACCGCTTACGATTGTCATTGTCTACAGTTGGTTCCGACAAAATTTTTGATTATTCTTGGTCATGTGGGCAGTCATGTATACTATTATTTTGAGGCTTTTTAAATGTTCTATATGACAGGTCACACATAAAAAGTATACATGTAAGTTTTCCAACTATTTATTTATTATATTTTGACTATCAATCACTTTGACACCTTTGACAAATTTCAACCTTTATATATAGTGTCCGGAAACTCATAGTACAAGCGAGAAACGAATGCAACTGATGCGAGGACTGGTGAATCTGCGTTAAATTCGGAGTCGATTTTGTGGTATAATTTAATATATCTTCCAAAAAAGTTTTTGACGCTGTGACATGTGTTTTCTGGTGAAACTTTTCTCATCTCAATTAAAATACACAGCCTATTTTAGCGTACGAAATTGTAAAAATATTGTTAAGAAGAGTGCCGTGTACACGCCCGCTCACAGCCGGATTAAAAGAGATTGATTAGCAGTGACTTGAAAATGGTAGGTAGATACTTATGTAGGTACGCGGTATAGGTAAAATCATAGTAGGTAGATACTTATGAAAATGAGTTTTTTTTTAATTTTGATAATAATTGTTTTTTTTATTTTTATATAACTTTAAGCAAAATAAGCTTGTAAAAAATCTGAAATGTATTAGTTTGTAAGATCGTAAATAAAAAGAAAATGGAAGGAATTTCGTCGCAAAACAAGTCCTCTGATTATATTCAATGATTTACTTAAATTAATACTAAAATCATGAAAAGTAGGTTTACTCGATAATTTATTAATCAAAAATAGAAATAATTACATTATTGAAATATGTGTTGTAATACAACATTTAATTTTTTTTTCAAATCCGCTCAACGCTTAATCAGTAATTTGGGTAGCTATCGTTCCTGTTTTTTTTTTGTAAAACATTAGAAATTTAGGATAAACAGTAAAATAAATGTGAGCAGATTATGTACATGTTGCCGTGTTAATTTTCTGAGGTATGAAATTCGGAATGTGCGCGGAAGAATCTAAAACCAGAAATCTCTCCTGCTCAAGGCGTTCTTTTATCATGCTCTACGATCATGAAATGCCACAAAAAGGACCATGAGAGATGGATTTATCGATATTTACGGCCTTAATTTTTTTATTTTTCAACTCCAAAGAATGAGATATGATTTTAGATTTTCACGGCCAAAAGTATTTTTGTTATTTATTTTTGGGGTGTTATGCCGTGTTACGCAATCTCATTCTTTAGCCAACGTTTCGGACAACATTACAGTGTCCATCATCAGGCAGATGTGTTATTGTTAGTGGTAAACTTAAGCGTACACTTTACCACTAACAATAACACATCTACCCTGATGATGGAAACTGTAACGTTGTCCGAAACGTTGGCTAAAGAAGGAGATAGCGTAACAAGGCATAATGAATTCGAAATGCGATTAAACAAAAAAAATTAACTACTTTTAACAAAACATAACTTGTAGGTACTAGTTCGAACAAACCAAATCACTGCACAGAATTGCAGAATATATGTTGCATCAACATATTTCGCTATTTTCCCTACCGGTGGCCACATTGATCGATACATTTACGGACCACATTGAATGTGTACACCTTTTGTCTTGGAGTATTGAATTGTGACCCAGATTCATTCAACAGCGTTATCACAATATTACTCTGCATGTAAAATTTTATGCATTGTTCCTTGTTTAAATGTGGTTTGAAATATTTGCGTTAAATAAAAAAATGAATTCATGAAAGTTGCCTTTAAATACTTTTGATCAGATGAAAATAAAATCAGAAGTTAGTTGTGAAATTATTTTCGACAATCCTGAATTGTAAAATTATCGCCTTAAAAAATTTTGGTTAAGATTTCAGAGACATATAATTTTTTTTTAAATGACTTATATGTTAAGATTAAGCATAAGATTCTCAATTGCTCGGAGTTAGAACTATTGTATCCTCTACTTGGGTATTTTGAGAGGCTGAAGGGAGTGGGAAAGGGAAGGATATGGGAAGAGGATGATTGGCAAAAACCTTTCTATTCAGATGTGGTTACCAAATACAGAAAGCCATTATTTCTTAAATATTAAAATAAATATATTCAAGAAACCCTTTTTATTACTCTCAAAATATGTAAATAATACACAGATATTGCATATTGTCCTCCGTGCTAGAAGTTTACTTACGTAGTGGAAGAATTTTTCAATAGTAATTGAAATATCGACCCTTTGGAATAACAAGGTTCCAAGTTTATTTTTTTTTGCTTTAACGTCATTTGATAATGAACTCTAAGGTAGCTTACCACAGATCCCATAACCGCGTGACGTTTCCGCAACAAATGGAACTTTGTTATTCCAAAGAGTCGATATATAACTAATAGCCATTATATCTAATTCCACTGTTATTATATATATAGTCATAATAATAATGAAGGTGGTAGTGAGGTTAATTACATAAGAAAAATAAGCAATTTAATATTAAAATAAAAAATCGACTTCTTCATAGCACCATAACCTTTAGTAATTTTTTTCTTCTTTTTTTAAATTTTTTTTTCTGCTATTTTTAACCTGCATAATACTGGGTGTCCAAAAAGAGTAGCGGGGTTTTGGTTTTTTTTTTTGTGACGTCATAAATGTATGTCGTGCACTATACTTCGTGGAGATTCAGTAGGAATGGAGTCATCGGGGATGCATCGCATTTTTTGCTAGTGAGCTTCTTACTGAAACGGTGATTCTATAGCTAGTGGTCAGCGTTTTTATTGTGCGAAATATCATTTCTCGTTCAGGCATCATTAACTTGCCTCCCAGGAGTCCCGATCTGAGTTGTCTTGATTATTTTCTGTGGGGATACCTGAAAGGTAAGGTATACGAGAATAAACTGACGAATCTGCGCAATATCAGCACAGAAATGGCGGCAGTCTCGCAAATAACGTATCAACAATTAACAATCTTGGTTAGATGAGTGGTAGCAGCGTTATGCCTTGTTTGCACTTGACAAGTAATAAGTGGCGAGTAACTCGCTACTTGACTCACCAAAAAACAGTTCGCACTGCTGTCAAGTAGAGTTCATTAGTAAGCGGCGCTTCGCGACTTGACGGGCTGCAACGCAATAAAGTAAATACGCTAATTAAGCTGACTGTAATGCTTATTTTAAAAGAGGTGGAAGAATAAATTAGTGAGATGAAAATAAATAAACTATGGACACGAAAATAGACTAATAACCGCAAAAATAAAGAATAAAAAGTCTCCGTCTACGAATGACCTGCGCATGTCAGTGCGCAGGGACGCGCGGTGGGGGACACTACTTGCCGAAAAAATAGAACCA
The DNA here is from genome assembly GCA_951813805.1 of Limnephilus auricula. Taxonomy (NCBI): domain Eukaryota; kingdom Metazoa; phylum Arthropoda; class Insecta; order Trichoptera; family Limnephilidae; genus Limnephilus; species Limnephilus auricula. The sequence goes on from OX638393.1 coordinate 10,213,620, forward strand.
AATGGATTCAATCTAACAGCTGACTAGCCTACTCTACTAAAATTGTGGTGTTCTGATACGTTTAGTTACTAATATACTAGCAACTCCACTAAAATACTCGCCCAATCAGAACGGGGCATAAGGGTTGGCATCTAGACACCATTATTTTTTCTAAAAAAATTTCCACTTCATTGGCTGTAAATACAACATAAACAACTTAAATTCTTTTTTAATATTTAACCATTAAGCAAGCACCCGATACCTTTTTTGGACACCTTTAAATTATTAGCAGTGTCATCTAAGAACTTATCTGACCAATTTGATGTTAGGCGCATCGCAAATTCAGACCGCATTTCCGTATTCACCGTCAATATCCCCCTTATACTTCGCAAGGGGGCAAAAAAGAACAAAAAAACAGCGAGCGGATGGCGCGATTCGGACCATACTTTTTGCCGTATTTGCACAGATGTGCGGTGAAATTGAAAAATATCGACGGAGTTTGTGGTCCCGGGTAATATCAGGGTCCCTTCGGGGAGTCTTGGAAAAAATCTCCGCCATAAAGCACAATGGATGATTGGCGGTTCAAGGCGAAATAGAATTCTTTAGGCCGGAGCTTAGATTATTAAGAAAATGATTGACGACGTTTTGTGAGGATCCTCGTTGAGATTTGAGCATGGATTGTTTGTAATTGTTTATTTGATAGATTTAATAAAAAAAGGAAAAGGTAAAGGAAGCTTTTCAAAAGAAATTCAATCCTATTTAAAAAATTTCAATCTTTCCCCAATGAATTAACTCATTGCGTTATAATTTTACGATCACATTATTTATTTGTAGAAAAGTCATAATTATTATAAGAGCAGTCAAACAATGTTGTTAAATAACAGATGTAAGTCAACGAAATTTTGAAACTTCAGGCCATTCAATATAAGTTACATATATAATTTTTTTTTTATTTAAAAAATAAATCTGATTATTTTACCAGCAAACTAATTGAATTATAATTCAAAATTCATTTTATGTAATTATTATTAAATATAACGCTTAATATTAAACACTATATGAAGCCAAGTTTGATAATATCATTTCAAATGTAACATTGTCATCAAATAGCCATTTTTATAACTAAACCGTCTTACTTTAAAATTATTTCCTAATACGACGATACAGCGTCCAGGGGAGGGCGCCTATACTGGTCAGGTTAAAAATCTTTACTCATAATCATGAATTGGTTATGATTTTTTTACGGTAATTTGTTCAAAACCTGACTTGGAATCGGCATTTAATGGAAACCTTAAAAAAAGTGTCAAAAAATAATAAAAAGACGATGAATGACGATTTGACGACTTTGTCACAAGTGAATTTTTGCGAAACAACTGGGCCTGAGGATTGTTTAACAGAATTTGAGAATATCAAAGTCATAATTCGGGTTATGTGAAAGTTCAATTTAAGTTCTGGTTCACTACGTTTGGTGACTTAGCAGGGGTGCCCAGTTTCATGGGGTGAGGCTTGTCTAAGTCTTGGCGGCGGAAGATCTGGATACACTGAACCTCAGATTCCTACCCAACCTTCCTATTTTTTTCTTCCCAGAACTTCCTCTCCTTACTTTCCTTAAAAATACCCTCCACACAGCATCCCCAAAGATGACATAGGCCCTGAGGGAAATTAATTTCCCCAGGGCCTCCTGTGTGGAGTTAATATTAAAAAAAATCGTCTTGGGCCAGTTGCTTCTTAGTTATTGGGTAATAACAGAACTTAAATAGAACTTTTAAAGAACATGAATTTTAACTTCGAAAATTGAAGAATTGTTGAAATTCTGTGAAACAACCCATTGTTTCTATGAATAAAGTGTACTGTAAATGATTAATATATTATATTGAAATATTATAATGTAACTAAGATATATTTTACGATATATTTACCTATTCCCTTTCAGGGGGTGCCATAGAACTCCAAGCAGTTTGTACACGCTCAAGTTTTACATAAATAATAAAAAGAAAGTTCGTTAACCGCTTGGAAACATAAGCTTGTTTTCACGATAATTTAACGTAGGTAGACATAGGAATGACGTATGTCCCGTACCTGAGTTATTTATGGCAGATTTTATTGTAATTATTAGAGAATTTTCTGAATTTCATTAGGAACTGAAACGTTGCTTGAAATAGATTAAGCCGTATTCACTGAACTGATCTGAATAGCCAAATACATCCCCGCCTTCCTCTTCCCCATGTCATTCCCTCCACACACACATTCAGCCTCACAACGTACCCTAAAAGGGATGCCATAGTATCACTGGTCCCAGACGGTTGTGAACAGTCGAGTTTCTTGTAAGTTATTCACAATTTTAAAAAATCGATACTATTGCTTCCAAATAATCAAGTTGTTTTATTATAACATGATTTTAAAAGTTTTCCACCACAAAGTTTACTTAAAAAAACAGAAGACTTTCCTTTAACCGTGTTTTTATTAATAATGATTCCTAAAAGAAAAATTAACCGTAATTAATTAATTAATTACTGTCGAAATAATAATTATTTATTTTATTTTATTATGTGCATCTATATAAAAATGTTTACATATATTTTATTTGTTTAGCCTTGCCTGTCTCACTAGGAAATCCTTTGTTGAGACAGACTAATATTTTATAAATATTAAATAAAGTACATTTTTCAATAAAGCAATAATATTTGACAAAAATTTTCAGGTTTGTAGGTAGTGGTAACAATAATGAGATAATAATACCAACACACAAATAAAAATGTATTAACCACTCAAACGCATTTTGCAACTATATGGCACTATTTAAAAAATTACGGAATGCTTTGCTGCCAAATATGACAAATGTTCCCGAGATTCTTTAAATAGTTTTAAAGTTTACGATTTTAGAATATTTTTTTATAAATCCTACGAATATAAGTAGGTGAGACAAAATATAGGTAAATTGATTGGATAAATGGATTTGTCTCCATATTCAAATTCGGAGATATAATTTTGTTTTAATGTGGCCGAAAAAAATTTTAAATGATGACAAAAAAATTTTGATTTAAAAATCCAAGAAAAAAGTTTTAAATTGCTCTGTCGCTCCAGTGGTAATATGATATTATATTTTTAATGGAAAAAGAAAATGCATTATAAACTGCTGCTAAATCTATTAAATATTAAAAATCATTTTCCATTTGGTTCCACCATGCAATTGCAGTCTCTAAGCTATAAAATTGCACGGTTTATTTACTTTGGGCGAGGAAATAAGAATCATTGTCGTCGCCCACGAGTGGAGGTTTATTAACTGCAGTACTGCCGTTGATGGTATTTTAAATTAGTATTCCGATGAAATATAACCTGAGAATGAACATATATTATTTTGAGGAAATTTAAATATAACCAGAGAATTTGAACACTGCGCCACAGCGGATTATCATAATGTGCATACTTATGAATTTGAATTCTTGATCTCGACGGCTCTTTGAGAATTATCGCACTTGTATAACTTAAAGTGTAGTTTTGGAACCTTTGCGCCATGCATGTATTATAATATTACAAAAGATGATTATTACACAAAGGATCCGCGTTGTTTATGCTAGAATGTTTCCTTGTAAATATAACACTGTTTCGAAACGTACTTTCTTTTTGGTTTACAACAAGAGATTGTATACTTCTTAATTATTTACACATAGTTTTTCAAAAATCACATCGGTACAGTATCGTTTCACTTTTTTCGAAATCTGTGGAATTAAATCTGTGGATTTGTATTAACATCAAATAAACGCTGCCCGCCCATTGCCCGTCCACCACAAACATTCATGTCGCCGGTCCTAAAGAACAATTTTAGTTAGATCTGAAAAAAATTGTAATCGTTTTGTGGCTTATTTATTGGTTTATTCAGTTGATTTAAAAGTCTGTGCTTTCAGAATTTAATGATATCAAGATAACGCTATATTTCTTGATATCAAAAACGGTCATTATGCGGATACGAAACTTTAAACAGTTCAACTGCTATAAAATCGCACATCCGACATTAATTATTCAATGAAACAGGATACTGAACTAATTTATAGCGCAGTTTTCATAAAATATGATGCATTATCAGCATGGCATGTTCTTAAATAGCAATCACTTTTAAAGTACAACAAATAATTTTATTTCGATTTATTCATATCTTCACTTCTGAATTTTTCTGATTTTCAGGTAATTGGGTCTCGAAGAATTGCTTCTTATAACTCTGATAAAATAATCTGTTTGATATCTACGCCTTTGCACTACACAAAAATATCACTTAATAATGTTGACAGGATGGTACCTACTGCCTAGGTTGAAAGGTGCCAGGGATTAAAGAACCTCCTCCCTCTCCGTGTCACGTCTGGGCCCAAGGGTGTTATAATTCTACAGAATTCCACCCCTTTCACTAAATAAGCACCGAAATGCCTTTACGCCTGAATCGAAATAACATTTTCGAGATACTCTTGACGAAATTGAGATTGGCACTCTAATTCAATTTCAAATAACTAATAGCATCTTATTTCAAATGTATTGAATCGCTGGAGAAATGATTTTCAAGGTAACTTTCAGTAGAAAGGTTGTGTTTAATTTATAATGTCACATCAGTAAAACACACTCCTTTTAAAAATTAGTATTCACGTTTATTTTTAAAACTCCGTTTTACAAGTCTTTGCACTTTTTAAAATCTTAACTGCTAACAACCTGCACGGCTCGGTACCCTGCGTCTCTGTGGTACTGCTTAGGTTGCTGGCTGATTAACGAAAAAGAAGGATTAAAGAATTCCATCGGAACAGGCTCAGCCTAGTGAGGTGGCATATACCTAAAAGAATGTACATAAAATGTATTTTTTGGTAAATAAATAATAAAAAAATAAAAATAAAAATTTATAAAAAAACTAACACAAGGAAAAAAACTGTCATACCAAAATGAAATTTTCTAGGTTCGGCCAGGGAGAAATCTGTTCGAACAGTTCATAAAAAACGATGCTTGGATTTTAGCTAAGTTCCGAATCAAACATATTAATCTTATTCCACGCGGAGAAATTGTAGCTGATTGATTTTAACAGGCTGCCAGTCTAAAACGATGTGTTATATTGCCAGTATGTAGCAAAAGCTTTCAACATTTTCTTTACTGCGCACACAAGGACGGCCAAAAATAGGAAAAAACACTGTCTTCAAACTAATCATAAATATTTTTTAAATGTTTTCCATAAAGCACTTCAAAATAACCTGTGCATGCGCTCAAAGTTGAGATATGTATCGCGCTCCCAATGTTTCTCATTTGTGCCCGATTCGTTGACGGGGTAGCTATGCTCGTCCGGTTTTCCCTATTTAAAAATCAGAAAGTTTTCAACATAGAAATTAAAGCGTCAGGTATGTACTTTAATCTGCAATTATTTTTAACACAACAAATTAAACGTATTATAGGTATAAGGAATGATTTATGACAAACTATTTTTTTTTTAAATAAATTTAAATATTAACTTCAACTAGAGTTTAGAAAAACGTTCCATTGAGTTTCACGACATTATTTTACTAGTTCAAAAATATAACTTATTAGGTTTGTGAAAATGCAAAATACATATTCACTTTCTTCCACCTTTCTGAAATCGAGCGCATTCTTCTTAGGGGTTTTTGGCGACCCCGCTCTAAAGGAAATAAGGATTAAGAGAAAAGAACTAATTAATAATTAAAAAAATAAATAAATTGTTAATTTTTTGAATACATTAAAAAAATGTACAATTTTACAAGTTATCGTCATTTTATAGTTTAATGATATTTTTATTTTATTTACCTATTTCACTAATTCAAAATAAAAAATTGATATTTTTTAATTTCAATATTACGACCATCTAACTAACCCTGATGAGGTATTTTTGAAATATTTTCTTAGGTAATCTTTTCATACGTATCTGTGCAGTGATCATAAAAATGATCATTTTCTCTTTAACATAAAATATTTATTTCTGTCTTTTTACTGATTTTTTAAAAAAATATGTTAAGAAAATAAATTTTTGTGCATGTAATAATGGAACTATTATTCCAACCTATCTAGGCAATCTTCAGACCCTCCGTATTTCTCCTTTACAAATGGTGTTTGAGCACGTAAACATTGATATTGATTCTCACTCTACCTGCTAGAAGCTTTCAGCTATATACATTACAAGCGAAGTGGTCTTCAAAATCTATTGGACAGCTATTACTGATTTACACGAAGAGCAAGAAATATTAAATTTTTCCGTTATTTAAATTTACCATTGCAAACGACATTTCTGTAAAAAACGGGTAAAACTGGGAAGTAGATTAAAATTGGCGCCGGTTACCGGAAACCCGGAAAACTGGCTTACCGACTTTTTTTTTACTTATAGACACAGTTTTTATTTACGTTTTGTCTTACAGTTTTTAATCCACAGCATTTTCAATTATTTAAAAATTTCAACAAATATGACTTTTTATCATTGGAGTTGTTTATTTAATTCTGTTCCAAATAGATCAACTTTCAGTGATATTATTAGTTGCATAGTGAAGATAGCAATAAACTTTTGTAACACGTTTGTTGGTAAAATGTTATTTATTGAAGGTAAGTTCACAGATCACATATAGTAAAAATAGTCACAAGGTATCAAATCACAATAATAATTAACTGAGCAAGGGATCGGAGGGAACCTTGCTGATAAGTCTTTGGGAACAACAAAACTGACTCGTGCCGTTATGGTAACGGGCGGCGGCGACTGTGTTCTGCTTAGAGGGTCGTACCATAGGACGAAGCGCAACTAAGGCAGCAGTCGGGGTCTGGTTGGTGCTTTGCTTATGGAAGTAGAATACTCCTTAGAGGGTCGTGCCAAAGGACGTGGCGCAACTAATAGAGTGTACTAGCCAAGGGCGAGCTGCAGACGAACTGGTTGAATTAGGGCGCGCAGCTCTTTATATAGGCCATTCCTTGTGGCGGGGCGTGGTTTATGGGGTGACTCGAGGGTAGGAAATGCGCAGAAGGCGTCTGCGCAGCCTGGTTAGCCTAGGTTTGGGTGAGCAGGATGGCGCTGTACGGGGGAAAGAGATGGTGTAGTGGCAAGCGTAAAAACGGTGTGCTACACTTTTGATTTAATAAGGAATCTTATTTACGAATCAAGTACACCCAAATGTACTTTTACGAATACAAACATACAAATGTACAAATATACTCGTAAAGTAAAAGCATGAAAAAATATATTAAAAAACCATTATTTTGATATAATAATGCTAACTTGCTTAAAAACTTTATTTTACACAGGAAGCGCTAGTACACAAATCATTGCTGTTTATAGACTGATTATATGAACATTGATACCTCGACAGTTGGCCCCTTAGCGTCTTATTTACAATATACAGTCGGTTTAAGAAAAATACGGTATATCTGCTTACATAAAATATTAATAAATGTCTCTGAAAGGGTTTGTGGAGAGGATTTACCGCCGAATAACAAAAGTATAAAACACATTTTCATTCGAATGCATCAAAGATAGAACTAATTGTCTATATTCTGTATATATAAGCGTATAAGTACAAAAAAATAAACTTATTATTAAAGGTATTTTTGAAGTCGATTTAAGGTTTGGAAGTTGGTAATTTAAAAAAAAAAATTATAATTAAGAAGCCAACCGTGGGGGGATCAACGGTCGGGTCATTGTTTAGGCTCTTCCAGAAATTTTGTTTAATACAAAACCCATTATAAATAATTCAAACAAAAACAGTTTTGTTATGTTTTTAGACGAAAGGGGTATTATTTTTTTAAAATCCCGGAACATAGTTACAAGTCTCTGTACAAAAGATAACCATTTAAATGTTCAGAGTGAAAATTCAAATAATTTTGCAAATTCTTTAATTGTCACGGTTTAAAATTTTAATTCTTTGTCACTGAAAGCACCTGAACATTTTTACAAAAAATGTCTGATTAAATAAACCCACCTCCTGACAAAGACTTTCAGTGAACAAGCTTTATAGAATTATCTCTGACATTTTTCACAGGGCAAGGGACTAACGCGATAAGTCCTTTCTTGTCCCGAGACGCGTTAGGAATTTTTAATTGATACACCCCACACCTTTCCCCCGGCATGGAGATCAAAGAGAATGATAGACTAGAGAAAAAAACCCGTCACATCAGTAGTCAGACTTAAAATATGAGTTTAAAATTCATTTAGAAAGTTCCCAACAGCAAAAATAATTATGGATATTTTTGAAGGGTTGTGGTACAGAAAAATAACACTTTGTAATTACTAAGAGACATAAACAACATTTGTTCCATCAAACCTGGCAGAACCATAAATACACCTTGTTAAAACAGGCTTGTCCTAGTGAGGTTGAAAATTGGATTGTAAACTGTAATACCTATCATGTCAAGAAAAAACAAATAATTTATAAAAAAAGTATAATATGTACTTCTAATGAAAACCCTTTATCGAAATGTAAATTGCATACCAAAAAGGTCACATTAAAAATAGAAAATTCTATTCTAAATAGCCGATTGAAATTAGTCGGATAATATTAATGATTTACGAAACGATTGAAATTAGCCTGATATTATTATATGATTTACGAAACGATTGAAATTAGCCTGATTTTATTTTATGATTTACGAAACGATTGAAATTACCCTTAATATTATATGATTTACGAAACTATTGAAATTACCCTTAATATTATATGATTTACGAAACGATTGAAATTAGCCTAAAATTATTATATGATTTACGAAACGATTGAAATTAGCCTGATTTTATTATATGATTTACGAAACGATATAATATAGCCCAATATGATGTACGAAACGATTGAAATAAGCCTGATATGGTTTACGAAACGATTGAAATTAGCCTGACAATATTATATGATTTAGGAATGAATGAAATTAGCTTTATTATTTTATGATTAAAGAAATGATTGAAATTAGCCAAATATTATTATATGATTTTCAAAACGATTAAAATTAGCCTGATATTATTATATGATTTACGAAACGATTGAAATTAGCCTGATTTTATTATATGATTTACGAAACGATATAATATAGCCCAATATGATGTACGAAACGATTGAAATTAGCCTGATATTATTGTATGGTTTACGAAACGATTAAAATTAGCCTGTTATTATTTTATGACTTACTAAATTATTGAAATTAGCTTGATATTATTATATGACTTACGAAACAAATTAAATCTAAACTGATTGATTATTAAAAAAAAATTATATGAAAATCTCTCTTTTTATAACTTTTGAAGGTTATTTCCTTCGATTTAATATATCATTGAAGAAGAAGATAACAATAAAAATCTAAATTAAAATATGAACAAGACACAGGAAAATAAAATACCGCATTAAAAATACTAAATCGTCATCTTTTTCAAATTCATTTAACAAATATGACGAATTTTAAATATAAATTTGGTTGTATAATAAGTGGCAACAGCTGAATTGAAAAAATCACACGTCCCGGTAAGATGAGAGATTCTGGATTCGAGTCCCATTTGCGACCACTTTTTTTGTGTTTTGTTCATTTTCATATTTTGATTTAGATTATTAGTGTTATCTTCTTCATCAATGATTGTTTATTATTTAGATAGTGTCAAACTAATGGATCAGTAAAATAAGACGCCTAAGTAATCAATTCATTACATAACACAGCAGAAAAATAAAATCGAAAAGACATTGAAAAAGGCAGCAATACAACAGCATTAATCATGAAAAAATTTTCCTATGAAAATTCTTGTATGGAAAAGCTTTCGAAAATACTCAAATTTTTATAACTTCATAACTATTTACATTTTGACAATATTTACAAAAAATCATATCAAAATACACAGCTCGAAGGATGGGTATACAACTATTCGACAATCTAAAAAACAATCTTTTGTCCTTCACTAAAACTATTTTTTAACCTTATAAATATATTACATCTATATATTATTATTATAAATAGTTTAGGTATATTAGTTAGTTGTATTAGATAGTACAGAAGAATCCACGTCTAACTAGTAATACACATTAATTATAGTCGAGCGTCTCTTAGTTTTTATTTCATTATCCGATATCGTGCAGTTCTCGCGTTATTTTGTAAAAATACACTGGCCAACAAAACACCACCCGGGGAAAAATGAAAGAAAATCAGATACACGTTATGAAGTATGAGCCGCATTCGTTCCCGGAGATTTATCGTAATTTCCCTGTGCTCTCCCCGTAAATAATAACTCTTACAATTAGCTACTCCGCTAGGTAAAGCATGAGTAAGTGCAGAATCTCACCTCCAAGTATTAGGACACGGAACATTTGTTACAAAAGAGGATCATACTTCACTGATATTGCGATAGAAGTTTTATTATTACCACCGTGTCCGTTCAGGGAAAGAAATATATATCATCTCCGCCATTTTCGCATTCGCAAGCATCAGTTACATTTATTGCGCTTCCATTTAATGCGTTTGTTAATGATTTTCGCTAATCGTTTATTAAAGCTGTAACAGTTTTAATGCGAGCTTTTAAAGGCGTTTAACGTGCGCTAGCACCAATTAATCTCACTTAAATGTTTGGTTCACAATAAAGGTTTTCATTAATTGAAGTACTGTTCCAAATTTTTAATCCATGGTATTATAGATACTACTGCTCGCTTGTATTTTTAAAGTATCATCAAATCAAATTTTTATTTGCAACGAAATAAAAAATTGGTTTATTTAATTTTTAAATTTAAAGCATACCTACATAAAATAAGCATGTTAACATTTTTGTTCAACCAAGAGAGAATGTTAAGCGTCAACTTAAAGCACTTATAAAAAGTCTATTTCTTATTCCTCTGGATTTTAGTTTCTCCTGGAAGCATTTTATAGCATTTTTACAGTTAAACGGCGGAATGCTAAACTAAGCATTTAAGTATTTTCTTAGTGCGACGAGTAGAACCATAACGTCTTTGCCAACAGAACCTTCTGGTTTTGGAAATGATGTCTGTCGGAATACACGGGAAGAATTATAAGTATGAGTTTATATTTCTCTTTTGTATAAAATGCAACCATGAATTTCAGCCTCTTGAGATTATTTATTTCTCGTATTTTTCAGTTCAGACGTTAGAAAGTCCATTCACTCGATATTCCCGACTCGTACAATTGTTCGGATTTATTTTTAGAGTACATTCAAAATTTACGACCAGTAGTAGAGGAATTCACGCTGTACAGCTAAATGATATTTATTGCCCGACTTGCAGTAAATAAATAATGCGATCGCTTGAAGGCGTAGGACGGAATCATAAATTTAAAATACGATACTAGAGTTCACTGAAAAATATGGATAGTAAATAACGGTTCGATAAACTCTATTTCAAATTCAAACAAAGATTTGTGAATTTTCTGCCAACTTAGGTACTACCCATTAATTCGAAGGGCTTAACTCTTCTGGTTTTTGGTTTGAAGATTCTCGTAAAAATAGACTCCCGGGAAATCACACAGCCATTAACAAAACGATTGGGAAATTCTGGCAAATACTTCACTGTTTTACAGTATTAAAATAATATTAGATGTGTATTATTAGAAAGTGAATTAATTACCTCTCATTTTAGGGTTGAATATAATTTGCGCATTCAAAAATGGGAGATGAGTAATAATATTCAAGACTTATTTTTGACATTTCTGTGCAATCTGTTGATTTCTACAACCGGTGCATCATTCAACTTATTGTCTATTAAAATTCATTCTTTTATGACCGATTTTATACGACATTAAGGCGATCCGCTCACTGAGGCAACTGAAAACTCTCAACTGGCAACTGTCTTTGTATGACAATGTGATGGCCCGCACACTATACAATCACTCAAAAACCCGTTGTCAATGGCAAGGCAATCGGTGACTTGCGACTCGTACTGCTGATTGCCGTGGCCGGCCGTTGCTAGTTGCCAGCTGTCAGCTGATTGTTCTTCGTCTATGGTTAAACAAGCTTTTTGACCAATCAAGACATAGAAACCAGCCGGTTTTAGTTTTGTTTCAGTTGCCTCGTCAGCGGAGCGCATAAGAAATGGGTTTTACTGCACCATCAAACCGGCAAACAGCGATTGCACAGTAAAAATGTTGTCATCGTTCAATATCCGTAGACTGTAAACTTTGTTACTTTTGCTATAAATTATCGTAGATCCTGTAGATCTACAAATCGTGTGACTCATATTACAATGTGTACCGTTTGCCTTCACCACAGGCAAACTTTGCATAGGGCTTCTTTAAATAATTATCAAAGTCCTTGATACAATAGTGTTATATACTGTAATATTGATACTCAGTCTCAGCGACTGCCTTCAACTGACAAGGAGGCTAATTCTGCTCCGCAGAGCTCTGTGTTGCCGACTGTATTAACTGCTAGGACTACTTCTAACCTCCCGCCATCTGATGGAAACGGGCGTAGGTTTAATGCCTACTGCCATCTATCGATAAACTACTGAACCTACATACTAAGAACACTATACAATGTAATGTTGAAAGTGTAAGCCGTAGAAGCTCTACGCTTAATTGTGCTTTTTGCTCTAAAGCGGTCTACACACCATGCTGCGAACAGCCCGATATATCGGGCTGTTAGCAGCTGGCTATTGTCTTATGTACCCGTAACATTATGTTTCACGTTGTCTTTTGTCTCTTCTATTTTCAGAACAAATTCAATATCACCATCTCATTTCACTGCAGCGCATCGGTTGGTACTAGCGGCAGACAGTTTCTTCCAATTTGCAGTCAACGTGAAACAGAGTGTTACGGGTTCGCATGAGGAAAAAAGAGACAGGAGACAACCTCCAACCTTCGATTTTTAGCCAGTTGCTAACAGCTGATGTTCGCAGCGTGGTGTGTAGACCGCTTAATGTAGGTTGTCACGAATAAGCCACTAATGAAACTATTCACTTTATATGTAGGTATACATAAAAATCAATTTGCTGACATTGTGTGTTGTCAGCACCAATATTACCTACGGCGGCGCGGCGCAGAGGCTCTGTCACGTTCTCCATGGGATGCGCCATAATTCAATATGTAGGTGATAAATTCATGATTACGAACGCGTGCATGCAAATATCGCGCATCTCTCACACATTGCTGAGCTTTCAAAAAGCTGAATTATAACTTATCGTCATTATCAAATAAAATAAATAAATCTTGTACATATTGTAAATTGTCTCTAGCGAGAGAACAGAAATTATAATCGAATCGTTGCTGGAAAGAGTTTCAGCACTGTTTCGACATATTTTTATTAATTTGGAAGGAGGGTGTTGGTACCGCCACACAGTGGACGGAATGAAGAAAAAACACGAATTAATTGTTTGCTGCCTAAATATTAATGCAATAATTTTTTTTGATCTTATTAATGGATTATAACTATTTTGAAGTAAAAATTAATAAATTACTCTTGCATAAAAATTTACAACAACAAAATAATACATTTTAAAGATATAAAAAAATATCTAGGAAAATAAAACATATTAATTTTAAATTTTACATATTATAATTCAGATCTATGAACACAAAAATAGAAAAATGATAGAAAATCTAAGTGCTAAAGGTGTCTCCGTTGTCATCAGAGTCTAAATCATCACTCAAAAAGCCAGGATCATTGGACGAAATTCTTAGTAGACTTAAAACTTCCGTAGGTATCACAGAACCTTTTTTTTAGGAAATGGTCGAATATATGAAATTACAGGGTCTGATGAGCTTAACAATTTATTTTATATATATTAAGTGGTGCTGGTTCTGGAAACTTTTCGGCTATGGTGTTCTCGGTAGTACCTCATCTCTAGATGCCTCGATTCTTGCACATCTTCACTTAGTTGTCCTATTGGGAGTAAACATAATTTCATTACTGCAGCACCATGTGTTAGGATTTTATGAACACTTGTCGGCATGGGGTACCAATTATATAGACGAACATAAAGTCTGGCAGTGTCTAAAGCATATTGTTCAAAACTATTTTCGTCAATGTCACATCTACTACAATCCGCATCGATACCTATTATTTCCGAAGACAGAATATGATTGGCAAAAAATCGACGGGCAGTGTACCAAAGCCCTACTTTGGCATATCTACCAGTAAGACAGTTTTTTCTCTGAACTCGTTAATAATGTTCGTCTTTCTTGATCCAACTTTTAGTTTATTTTCTTGTCCACTGATTTGCCATGATTTAATTTCGAGACGATATGAAATATGCAATAGACATTCGAAAAATCTAATATATGAATGCAACGTTGACAGACCAAATGAAAACGTGCTAACCTCACACTCTAGATTTACAAAAGAGAGAAGCAACTAGTAGAGAACCTACCGCTATGTGGTATTTTTGTATTATATAATTAATTAAAAATTCCTTTGATTTCACGGAAGTGGCATTTGATGTACTCCGTTCTTTTAATGTCTCGAATAATCCTCCCCGGGGAATGCATATAGACCTTCCTAAAAATAAGAAATTTGTTCAAGGAAGGACAAAGAAGGAACACAATTTATATATTACATAAAAGGTGAGACTGCAGTCTACAATACGTATATACTCATAAATGGGAACAAATGATTTTTTGTTTCTAAACGCTAAATGAAATAAGCATTTTAACAGCAAAAAAAAATACAAAAATAGTAGAACATAAGATGTTAGCTCAAATCTCATATACATGTGATATTAATATATATATATATATTAGTAAATTAAATAAACAATACATTGAGGAACGTTAATCATAACAAACTTTTGTAAATATATCCAAACGTCACTCAATACACAACCATCTCCGCCACGGGAACCATTTATTGGATAACAACCAACTCTACTATATGTCATCCAAAGTGGTTCTCTACGTTTGGTGACTTAAGAGTGATTGACCAGTGGCTGAGAATAAAACTTTAAAAATGCGTGCAACTGTACAGGGAGGTTCCAATGAGAAAGATCGATTATTTCCCGTATCAAATTTTTTAAATTAAAAATTTAATATCTTTTAATTTCATTAAAAACTTGCTTTAATATATACCTACATTCAAGTAAGCAATAAAAATGCGAAAACGCCCCATGATAAATTATTAAACATCGTGTACTTCTTGTAAGTATTTTTTGATAGTAAGTATTTACGATTTTTCAATAATGTGTAAACAATATAAGTGTGTAATTTTTTTTTTAAATATATTAATTTGTAAGACCTTAAATAAATAGAAAAAACTCTTGTATTTTTGTCACAAAACACGTTCTCGGATTTATTTTTTAATGAATTAAATTTACTAAAATTAAAACCGTGTTGACTAGATTATGTATTCATTTATTATATGATTATATGATTTGTGTGGTTTAATAGAATCTTACAGTATAACCTAAGTATCTTAAAAATACACTTAGCATTACCAGATAAAATAACAATCTTTTAAAATCAATTTATTTATTTTTTATTGTAAAAAAGAGTCAATACGTCTAGAATTTGATTTAAAAAGGACTAATTTCTGGTATTCTCTGGTAATACCCGGGTTCGTCTGCCCACCTGCTGCACCGAAGTTGGATGGATGGATCCATATATCCGTCACTCCTAAACACACTGACCCCCAGATTCCTACCCACCCCTTATACCCTTTTTTCCTTCCCAGAACTTATTTTTCTAAAAATGTTTCCTCACAGCATCCCCTAAGATGAGATTCCATTCCATGTGGAGCTAATGTAAAAATAAAAATAATCTGCAGTTAGTTGCCAATTATCCTCTTTCCCTTCTCCATCTCATCCACATAATATCTTTCAGCTTCACACCACTCCCTAAATTAAGAATTATAGTCCCCATAGTCCCATCAGCTCGGGAACTATTGTGAAATTAGTTTGGCCGTTGTGTATCTGTGTTTAGGTACAGACTGATATAAATAGCGTGGATCATGGTTTTGAGAATTAAAAGGTTTTACCTACTGAATGCATAATGGTAAATTTAGTTTATCAATACCGCACGTCAAAACGCCAAAATCAATTTTAATGGTTTATTGGACATGATCAATATTCACAACTATCATATCAATTTCTAATATAGGAAAAATCTTTGAAAAAATAGTAAAAAAAACAATTGGTAAATTTCCTAGATAATAATAAAATACTACACAAAAATCAGTTTGGTTTTATAAAATCAATTAGCATACAAGACACTATTTCTAATGTAACTTCATACATTTACGAATCATTAGATAATGGTAAAAAATGTGAAGGTATATTTATTGATCTTAGAAAAGCCTTCGATTGCATATCCCATAAGATTCTAATGAAAAAACAAAATAATATTGGTATAAAAGACAACGCGATTAAATGGATTTCAAACTACCTAAAAAATCGACCACAAGTAGAAAAAATAAATCAAATTAATAGCGATAAAGAAATATCAGACTTTGGAATTCCGCAAGGTACAGTGCTCGGACCAATTCTTTTTACCATATATGTTAACGACATTTTTTTTCAACCCCTACATGGCCAAATTACTTCGTATGCCGACTGATGAAAAATAATAAAGATATACAATATTTTTTTTTTGTAATAACGTTCAATTTATATTTAGTAAAAATATTAATTAAAAATAATAAATATATATTTTTTATATGTAGATTTTTATTTGTCGTAATGACATTAATTTTCAGAAAAAATGACCGCGTGTGTGTACATGATTTCCATGTAAAGTTATCTAAGATATGTTAAGCTTCAGCTCAATCACACGCATAAGACCGCGTGTGTGCATGATTTTCACGTAAAGTTATCCACGATCAGTCAAGTTTCAGCTAAATCGGATATAGAGAAGTGGTAGTAATTTCCACTTCCGAGATTCTATTCTATTCATACATTCGACGGCCGGCGTAGTCCAGGGGCAAGGCTTTTGACTCGAAAGTCGCGAGTTCGAACCCGGCATGCTCACATAAATTTTATTTGATTAATTTGTGTTATTTCACAATTAATTAATTAAAATAATATATACCATATTTGCGGCACGTTCCAATGTGGAAGATACTCTCAGTATTACCCTGATGTAAGACCGCCATTCAGAATTGAAACCTTGTTTGAAATGGCTTTGGCCGTGTTTAGTGAGAAGATCTGAATAGCCAGGTACTTTTCCACCTTCCTCTTCCCCATATCTTTCCCCTCCCTACTTACCTCCAGCCTCACAACATATCCTAATTGGTGACGCCATAGTCTCACTGGCTCCAGACAGGAGTAGTTGAGACTCTTGTGAGGTATTCTCTACAAAAAAAATAAGAAAAGAAAAAGTGAAATTCAATTAACGTTATATGAAAACAAATTACTTTGTGCACACCACTTATTTATTGAAAAATATCAAAAGGTTTCGAAACCAATGTTTTTTTCCGCCAGGATAAAATGAAAATTTCATACATTTAAAAAAAATATCAAATAGATGTATTTTAAAGTAGATCATGTTAGATTAGCATATGTTAGGTTAGGTTAGGTTATTTAACCTGACTATCCTTCATTGTTCTTCAATGGGACCCTACCGAACACATATATAAATGAGCGAACAGTTCCGCAATGGGAGAGTGGATCGTAATTTAATCTGCTCACATTCTGGACAAGAGACGAAATAACCGTTAATTTAGCAAATTGCGGTATGCAGATTCTGTTATCGGAGGTGGTCGCTGGATTCACTTCCGGGCGGATAGGCAATGTGACGATGTCATATCCGTTGCGACGGCATCCGCCATTTTGTTACTTAACAGTGGCAGGAATTCAATGGGATATTTATTACTTAATAATTTAAATCACACCTTTTTTTATCTCAAAACTTAAAAAATAAAACAAATGGTTGGGTACTTCAATATAGATTAGGCAAAACAGGATTGTTAGAAACGTTCGTTTAATTGCCAAATGTATGATTTTATTCTCTCAAGAGTGCAGTAGAAAAGAGATTAAAACTATTTTGGGAGGAGGGTATGGGTACCGCCGAAACCATTTATTGGATTACCAACACCTCTGCCATAGGTCAATTAACTGCAAGTGGTTCGTTACGTGTGGTGACTTAGCAGGGATGCCCGGGTTCATGGGGTGAGGTTTATCCGGGCCTTGGTGGTGTATGCATAGGTCCGCAGCTGCGTGGCAGGCCGGATCGGGAGAGACTGGTTAAGGGAAACCTTTTGATCTCTCCATCCGGACTCTCCCGGAACATCGCCTTGCACCGCAGGGTTGAATTCGTATGTTTGTCGTTCCTAGAGACACCGACTCCCAGATTCATACCCACCCCTCATACATTTTGCCTTTTCAGAACTTTTTCCCTTCCCTTTCCTCAAAATACCCTCAACACAGCATCCTCAAAGATTACATAGGCCCCGAGGGAAATTATTTTGGAGATAATATGTATAAAAAAAAACACTTTTGAACTGGTATAAACTGACATGTCGAAAGCGCTCTTAATAAAATTACAATCGTGTGAAAGTATCCTATTTTTTTTACGTTTTATACTTCTGGAAGTATCTATAAGAAATTCCTATATGTCCTATGTTTTTATTGTTTTTTTTAAATAATTTTTCTGCTACATTTTTTCCTATTTTTAACATGTTTATTTATTTAGTCCATAATGTTTAATAGAATATCTTATTCTTTTTTATTTTGATATTACTATTTTATATTTTCTATTTAAATTTTAACTTTTCTACTATAATTTTTCCTATTTTCAACATGTTTACATATTTTTTTTTTAAAAAGAAAGACAAACATTCCCGGGTTACGAATAACCCAACAACATTTGAAAATCTCCTATTACCACCACACTAAGCGGAAGATGTTACTTGTGTTGTGATGGAGGACTTAGCCAGCCGAGGAATCGAACACGGAACGCCTTGGTGGGACCCAAACGCTATGCCCACTCAACCACTAAACGGTCATTTTAATCCATATGTTTACAGTAGAACTTACAAAGAACTTACAAAGTACATGCATACATATGTACATATATTTTTCTTTTTTTTTTATATTTTTCTGTTTTTTAAGTCTATTTAGTTTATTTTATTTTTTTAAATCTTTTGTCTATACAACTACATTGCTCTCGCTTTTTACTGTTTATAAAAATAAAATAAAACTTTTATTGTAACATGTATGTGACAAAAAAATTATTAATAAAAAAATAAAAAAAAAACTATATTCCATTGGTCACCATGAAACAGGCAGCCGCCTAGTTTGGTTATCTAATGTATCTTATATATATATATGTAAATGTTATAATGTTTTATCATGTATTTTATAAATAAATAAAAAATTCTGAATACTCTTGAAATACATACCTTTTAAGCTGTGCAAAGTTCATTTGTAAGAGTATTTGATTAATTATTATCGCCATTAAAGAGATAAAAGAAAACAAAGCATGTCTATAATAAAATTTAGTGCAAATTGGCAAAATACTAATTCGATGATTCAATATAATACAAGCCTGAAATAGTAAGCAAATGAAAGTATAACATAAAAAAGTGTATGTTACAAACCAATACTATTGTAGTAGCAAAGTGAAATGAAATGACCGGTCGGTGGTTGAGTGGGCGGAGAAAAATCTCTTTAATGGTGATAATAATTAATCAAATACTCTTACAAATGAACTTTGCACAGCTTAAAAGGTATGTATTTCAAGAGTATTCAGAATTTTTTATTTATTTATAAAATACATGATAAAACATTATAACATTTACATATATATATAAGATACATTAGATCACCAAACTAGGCGGCTGCCTGTTTCATGGTGACCAATGGAATATAGTTACTTTGTAAGTTCTACTGTAACATATGGATTAAAATGACCGTTCAGTGGTTGAGTGGGCATAGCGTTTGGGTCCTACCAAGGCGTTCCGTGTTCGATTCCTCGGCTGGCTAAGTCCTCCATCACAACACAAGTAACATCTTCCGCTTAGTGTGGTGGTAGTAGGAGATTTTCAAATGTTGTTGGGTTATTCGTAACCCGGGAATGTTTGTCTTTCTTTAAAAAAAAAGATAATAAGATTGCACGAGCTTGATCTAAATAGTTAATTAATTATGTTTTATCAAACTCAATTGATGATTATTTTCAAATTGGTAGGTAGTCTAACGTTCGAACTGGAAGAACTGATCAAATTAACCACATTCTCGTGTAATGCAAGCACCCTAGTTTATCGCGGTAATTCCTGTCGTAGTCGCTTCCCAGTAAAAGTCAGTTAAAAGTAAATCTCTCATTTCGTACAAATCACAGTTGATCCTACCCATTTCAGCTTTACAGGGGGGGTTGGGGAGGTATAGCCTAAGGGTGGGGTGTGGGCAAGGGTGATGAAAGTAGGAGGTGAAATGTGGGGATGTTTATTGGACAGACGCTCCTTATATTCTGTTTGCCAGAGGGAATCGGAGACACCAAATTGACCATTGAATTTAATTAATTGTTTTTATTAAGGATAACATCATATAACACCTTAGAATTCTACAAATACTTAATGGAATTCATTCCAGTTGATTAATGGGACTTGTTAGACAAATTTTATCGTTGTTAATGTAAAGAATAAGATGTTAACTGAAAGTGTCTCTATTTTGATGAACAATGCTTATTCTGAATATGTGTACACCATTTTTATATCAAAATAATCAACGGGTTTCAAAACCAATGGTTTCAACATACGAGGTCTTTTCAAAAAATAAGGTGACTTTTCAGTTTCTCGGGCTACGTACATTCGATTTTTGAAAAAAAAAAAGTTATATTGATTCACATGTCCTCAATATATGTTGACATTATCAGCCATTCTGCATTTGTTGTTTATTTTTGACAGATATCGATAGAAAAGGATCAAAGAATCTCTATTAAATTTTGTGTGAAAAATAAAATTAAGTGCTCTAAGGCATTTAAATTGTTGACTCAGTCCACTTTGAACAAAAAAAAGTTTATAAGTGTTACAAGCTCTTCACGCCGAGAAGATGTTAATAACGATGCCCGCCCTGGACGCCCTAGCACATCAACGGTCGATGAAAACGTTGATGCACTATTGTCGAATGGCAATCGTCGAGTCACTATTAGAGAAGTTGCTGAGGATGTCGGCACATCATTTGGCTCATGCCATCAAATTTTTTCAAGCAATACGAAGAAAACGCCGGGATTTGTGGCAAAAAAATTCATGGCATTTGCATCACGATTACTCAACATCTCACACATCACTGCTTGTTCGTGATTTTTTGGCCAACAATAACACCACCATGCCTCAGCCACCGTATTCACAGGACTTGGCCGCCTGCGACTTTTCCTATTCCCAAAACTGAAAAGACCCACGAAAGGACAGAGTTCGGCCACGATTGAGGAGATCAAACAACACCGTGATCATGCTTCAGCCTCTGTATTTATCGGACTTGGCCCCCTGTTACTTTTTCTTGTTCCCAAAACTGAAGAAACTGAGTTTTGCGGAGTTTTGCCACGATTAAGGAGCTAAAGACCGCATCGCCGGAAGAGCTCAAGGCCGTACCAAAAAGCGCTTATTAGAAGTGCTTCGAGGATTGGAAAAAGCGCTGGTACAAGTGTATTATATCTGAGGAGGATTACTTTGAAGGGGACAAAATAGATATTAATAAATAAATTAACATTTTTCGAGAAAATTGAAAAGTCATCTTTTTGAACAGATTCGTAAAGGTACTTACTTATTCGTTTTGAAACATTTTGATTATTTTGATGCAATTGTTGTGTATGTAGTGTTTTATTTTTATAAAATTAAGATGACGCCCCAAAGAGAATTTGCGCTTATTGAAGAAGTCAACATTGTGATTATCTTTATATTATGACGGTCTAAAAGTTTCTAGCATTCGTAATATTTCAGAATGTCAGGTATTATAGAAAGAAAAGGGGTTCAGATAGCAGTAAAAAAAATATTTTAACGTTTTTGAAATAATTAACATCAGCATAAGTATTATTAGTGTTCCGTTAAAATTTCGCAATAGGGTATTTCCAGTTGCCTTTTTTTATTGCTTAAAAAAATTACGAATATAATGGCATTTTATTATATATAGATTTAGCTATCGGCTATCGTGTGAAGTCATAGTCGTTGGCCGGCTTTGAAAATTTTCTGACAGTAGTTCTTTGTTTTTTGTTGACGTGCGTATTTGGTGCCCTTGCCAACCTCGGGCCGTTTTGGTTTTGTCGGTTTTTGATCGTTTTTATAACGAATAAATTTTCATGAAAACGTAAAAAAAAAAACATTTTGATTAAAATCAGAAAAAATATCTTTAAATATTCCTTACATTTTCAACCGAATCCATCGTTTGTGAACAAACCATATTATATTAGGTATTTGCTTTAACTTTCCATCGTCAAAGCGATAAAATAAATACTCGTATAACGTAACGAAACGAGGAGATATGATCATTTTTAATGTGACTGAAAACGAATAAACAGACGGAGAAAACTGTAGTAGTATATTCATTTGCTTTGAACCATAATATTTCATAATATCGTCCAGCGAAAATTGAACTATTAAAGTCAGCTGGTTTAATAACCCAACTGCACATTTTGCCATTTCAGCAATGTGAGGTTACGAACGCAAAGGTATCAACCGAATATAAATACAGCGGCACATTCGAGCCGCTGCACCGGGAATACCTGATTTATATTCATCCCGCAAAAGCCATAACCAAAATCTGGTGGTGATAAAACCGTATTAATATGGCTTCCAGGGCTGTCCTAGGAAATAATATCCAGAGAGAGCCGCGCTCCACGATACCATTTAACTCCACCTCTTATTTAGACTTGCCTTCTAACAAAGTTCTCTAATTACAGCAAAGACCTGCCATTTCAGCCCTACGATATATTTTTTTTAATAGGACATCGATCCGTTTCTTCTGCATTATTTATTCATGGTCGTATCTATTCAGTGTTCAATATTCGTTGCATCTACCAATCTTTTTTTTTCATCTACTTTTCACCCATCTTTTTTATCAACCAATTCATCAATCCAGCTTACAACTGTTGAATCTGTGTTAAGTTCCTTCTTAGACTAATTTTATATGAATGTGATAAAAAAATGGGTTGTCTTTGTATTAAGTTTTATGTAAACCAAAATATATATTGTGACTTCGTATTAAGTTGTATGTGGATAAAAATATGTATTGTGTTTTTGTATTAAGTTTTATGTAAACAAATATGTGTATTGTGTCTTCGTATTAAGTTGTATGTGAATAAAAATATGTATTGTCTTTTTATATTAAGTATTATGCAAACAAAAATATGTGTTGTATCATCGTATGAACATTAATATGTGTTGTGACTTCGTATTAAGTATGTCAACCAATGCAATCTTTTTATTCAATTCATTCGCCAGGCGTCGATTAATTTTACTTTTCAACGCACGTCGCGTCATCAATACACATCAAAAGTGCATTACGGAGGTATTTCTCGCTTCCTCAGATATCGATAAAACATATTTCTATATTTCCAGATCTCCCAAATCCTTCATCAGAACAGGCTTTCGTTTAAAGAAGGTTGGTGTATAATAATTAATATAGATAAACAATATTGACATGGTCATATTATGCACATTGGCAACCGGTGCTGCGGTCAATGTATTTGAGTGGCTTTCGAATGGAATGCGAATCGTGTAGAATATTACGGAGACGATAACAACTAATAACCTATTGCACACGGTAAATCAACTAATGCTTCGGGCTGTTGAGAAGTTTCCAATCAAACTTTAGGTAAATCGAAATGAAACAACCAATATTAACGATGAATTCTCAAATTGCTATTGTACTCTGCGTCACCCGCATTGATCTACAAATTATAAATGCATGCAAAGTATGCAAATGAATCCCATAATTTTATGATAACTGTATGCAAATTTTATACAACGACAAAAAACGTTTATATTTTAAAACCTTTCAGGATGCAAAAAATATTATATTCAATTCAATTCAACCAACCATGTACAAGGTTTGTTTAAAAAATA
Source organism: Limnephilus auricula (assembly GCA_951813805.1). NCBI lineage: Eukaryota > Metazoa > Arthropoda > Insecta > Trichoptera > Limnephilidae > Limnephilus > Limnephilus auricula. The sequence continues at coordinate 10,237,507 of OX638393.1, forward strand.
AGGTGACTTTTGATTTTTCTACAAAAATATTTATTTTTTCATCAACTTCTATTTTGTCCCCTTCAAAGTAATCCTCCTCAAATATAATACTCCAATCCTCGAAGCACTTCTAATAAGCGCTTTTAGGTATGGCCTTGAGCTCTTCCGGTGATGCGGTCTTTAGCTCCTTAATCGTGGCAAAACTCCGTCCTTTCATGAGTTTCTTCAGTTTTGGGAACAAGAAAAAGTAACAAGGGGCCAAGTCCGATAAATACAGAGGCTGAAGCATGATCACAGTGTTGTTTTTGGCGAAAAAATCACGAACAAGCAACAATGTGTGAGCCAAATTCGGGCGTTTTCTTCTAAATATTTTCTTCGTATTGCTTCAAAAAAATTGATGGTATGAGCCAACCGATATGCCGACATCCTCAGCAACTTCTTTAATAGTGATTCGACGATTGTTCTTAACAATTTTCTTCACTGCATCAACGGTTTCATCGACTGTTGATGTGCTGGGGCGTCCATTGTACCACTTATAAATATTTTTTTGCTTAAAGTACACTTGCCAAATTTCAGAGTCAACATTTTAAAGGCGTTGCAGTTAATTGTATTTTTTACACAAAATTTAATAGAGTTTCTTTGATCCATTTTTTATACCAAGAAATCGCCAAGCAAATCAAAACACGTCTAACCTTTATATCTGGCAAAACAATTTAAAAATGCAAAATGGCTGATAAAAAAAAAAATTTCAACATATGTTGGGGACATGTGTATGAACTTAATTTTTTTTCTCAAATCGAATGTACGTAACCCGAGAAATTTTATATTAAATATTAAATTTATTATACCTGATATTTCCTTAATTTCTTCGTTTTTTTATCAAAATATTTTGTTTTGCATATATTATTCTGAATCAGTTGAACTAAAAATAAAACTTAAATAATTTTATTAAATCAAATTTTCCATTCATATTTTTTTAGAAATTTGATATTAAATATTAAATTTATTATACCTGATATTTCCTTAATTTCTTCGTTTTTTTATTAAAATATTTTGTTTTGCAAATATTATTCTGAATCAGTTGAACAAAAAATAAAACTTAAATAATTTTATTAAATCAAATTTTCCATTCATATTTTTTTATGAATTTCGTTTAATCGTATTTTGTTTCTCGTTATTTCTAAAGCTGTTGAATCGTGTTGTGAATACATAAAACCGTCGAATAATATCATTTCTTGGCAATGTTTTGTGCCGTAAAATAGAGATGGGAAATAGAGAAGTCGATGACATTAAAAACTTATTCAATTCCATTTCGCGAGCGAGTTTTTCAAATTATTGCAAGATGGCGAACCACCGTCTGAAGAACCTCTTCTGTAGCAGGGTTTTACCCCCACCGGCTTGTGGGGGTATAGAATTTATTTTGCAGCCACCAGATCAGTCCCATTAAAGAAATCTCTGCATCTTGACACTTATTTGATTGGACGGCTGCCTGCGGGGTAATATCAATAGTCTATTTGTATTGGAATGTATAACTTCCACTTGGTTGTTATTTTAGTCATGGTTCGTTTCCTCTGACAGTAGCATTTATATTGGCAGTAGAAGTTATTTATATTAAGGCGTCCGTGATCTAGTAGTAAGACTCTTGACTCCCAATCGGAAGGTCGCGGGTTCGAACCCGGTGTGAGCAAATAAATTTCATTTTATTAATTTGTGTTATTTCACAATTAATTAATAAAAACAATAAATACTATATATGCGGCACGTTCCAGAGTGGAAGATACTCTCAGTACCGCCCTGGTGTAAGACCGCCATTCAGAATTAAAACGTTGCTTAATAATGGCATTAGCCGTGTTTAGTGACTAGATCTGAATAGCCTGGTACTTCCACACTTTCCTTTTGCCCATCTCCTTCCCTTCCCCACTTACCTTCAGTCTCACAACATGGAAATTGGGGATGCCATAGTCTCACTGGCTCCAGACGGGAGCAGTTGGGACTCTTGTGAGGTAGTCTAAATAAAAAAGGCCATATTGAAAATAGATTTAGTTTTACTACCCGGCATCGCCCGTGATTTGGATTCTTTAAAATATTAATTAAGTTTTCTCAAATATTTCACAGACAAACGCTTAAAAAACTAGGCTTGTTTGAAAGAAATAAAGCGATCCAATTTTCCATCATGCGAAGTCTTTTTTTCAGAGTTAGGTTGATATTTTGAAGCTATGGGTGATGGATCGCCCATTGTGGAAATGGCCTTGCTAGCAAAAAAATAAGATAATGTATGTCAGTATTTGGTATTTTATGTTACCTAATTTTAATATTTTCTTGTAAAAGGAAGGTCGTTCCGAAACTTCCAGAGCAATAATTAAATAAAGTGGTTTTAAACTAATTTGTATGTTTATATTTAATATACGAGTTTTCGTTTTCGAGTAACTCGAGTCCAAATTTTAAACTTTTTAAGTCAAACGTTAAAAAAAAATGGTTGTCATTAGGATAGATAATAATCAGCGCTTCATTGTCGTAATGCGTCGAAGCTTAGACCCGTCTCGAATTATTTCTTAATTCATAAGCATCCGAAAAGAAATTAAAGGCACTACTAATTATGTTTTTTGAATTGCCACACTGCAGTGCGTGCGCGTCGGACTGCGCATTTACAAAGACTAATCAGTTTAAAAAACCAACCGTTATTAGATTTCGAATATCGCTGATAATAACATCGTAACCTTCGTGTTTTAAGCCTTTTGATAACATCGCGTTTGTGAATCTATGTGCTCAATAAAGTAAATCTGTTTTAAAAGTTAAACTTCTTTATTTTAATCATCCTTACATAACTTCAATCTTGCAACAAAATTTAAAAAATTATATACAAAGCATGTTTAATAAAAAATACGAGTGTGCTTTAGACCACACGACTGAAGTAAAACTTCTAGAGAGAAAGAAAATGTGCGCGCGCACTGCTCTCTCTCGCTCCTACAGTATTTAAAAAATTGTTTAAGGACGAATAACGAATAATCTTCATGCACTGGTTATGAGAGGAAGAGAGAAAGAAAATGTTGCTTCTACAGTGTGATACAGCCCGTTCGCCTCGCCCGTTACGCATTTCACCTTCCGTAACGCATTCGCCAGCTTACCCAAGAAAATAAAGTTGATCTGAAAAAGAGTTTTGAAAACTGAGCTTTTCGGGTTCTCTGAACGAATAAGATTTTCAAGTTTCCCATTTGTACCAGCGAATTCCGGATTCCGTTTAAGAGCTCATCATTCGAGGGCTTATGCATATATGCATGCTGCTTCAGCACGCAGATTTCCTGAACACACACTATGTACTTCAAAAACGCTCTGTGATGACGGTATCAGTAATATGTAAATGTATACCCTGTACACCTAATAACCGATCGGATTAATATGAAAACGTACAACGCGATAGCTTTAACGGAAATGGTTATTAGTTGTAAATGGCCATAACTGATATAATCTTCGTAGCGCGTTCGTGATGGTGTGTAAACGCATACCTTTACAGTTTAAGTGTACTAAGCGATGGCAGTTATAATGTAATAATAAAGCACTCAAGGAAGGACGTTCCTTGTTGATGAATTTTACTTAAGAATTTATTTTTAAAGAACACTTTGTGAATATATTTTATTTGAGAAGGAAATACATGTTTCCATTTTCTCCTTTCAAAGAGTCTATTTATTTTCTGGGAGGTTTCCCGTATTCAATATGAGCTTGCTGTGTCCTACTTTCAAACCATATTATTTATCTAAGAATCGTGACTAAACTTATTTTAAAATGTAGTTCAATTATGCCTTCATGTATTGCTATTTTTCATAACCCGGTGTGTAAAACTAACTAATATAAAATATACAGGAGTGAAACGAAAAGTTTATTTTTTTCGTGTGTAGATTGACTTTAAAATCGTTCCTTTTAGTAGTTCAATTTAGGCGGCGGGCATGGGTAGCACCGCCCTCAGAAACATTTATTGGATAACCATCGCCCCAGCCATAGTGTTTCTTTATGTTTGGTGACTTGGCAGGGGTGCCCGGGTTCGGTTTGTCTGGGTCTTGGTGGCGAACGACACATTGACCCCAAATTTTTACCCACCCCTTATAACTTTTTTTCCCAGAACTTCCTCTATTTTCTTTCCCTAAAAAAACCTCCACACGGCTTCTCCAAAGTCGACAGAGGTCCTCAAGGAACTTTTTTACTCACTCCTGTGTGCAGCCAATATAAAAAAGGGTATGTTCACGTGTCGTTGTAAACTTATGAAGATTGGTGATTAATTGAAGGCCTTGTGTTGTTACGTTCCTTATAATATCCTGATATCCCGGCTTGCGCAAGTAAATTTTAATCCATTCATTTACGTTATTTCACAATTTATTCATTTAAAATATTAACATAATATAGTTGCGACACGTTCAACAATGGTAGATACTTTTAGTATCACCCTGGTTCAAGACCATCTTTTACAATTGAAACTTTACGTTAAAACGATTTTGACCGTGTTCAGATCTGAATCGCCTGGACTTCTCCACCCTCCTCTCCTCTTCTCCTACCCCTCGTCACTACAGTCGGCCTTTCAACACACCCCAAATGGGGATGCCATCAGAGATCATTCCCTGGTGTTGTGAATTTGTGCACTGCACTGCTTTTCTTCAGCCTTCTTATAACTTTTAACTACATAATTTGTGCCCAAGTCATCGACGCACGAAATGTAGCTCCAGTCAGAATTCTAGTTACTCCCTAAGACTCCCGCATAAGTGTAAACTATTCGTGCGTATTTTGTTGTGCACATAACTTTGTTTTACATACTACGGTGTATGCAACGGGCGGTATCTAGACAGCTCAGCAGGTCGAAACGGTGACACGAGCGAGACAGATTACTTCATAACTCATACGGTGCACTACCAACGCATGCGCTCTGCGCCTTGAAAGCAAAGCGGGGAAGTAACGTTTATACAATTATTTTTAAAATTATTGAAATAAATACTTCTTTATGCACGCTTGACTTGAGGGGTAAACTGGCGAATGTGTTACGGAAATTACAGCGTTACGAGAGGCGTAATATCGGGCGTTACGAACGTTACGGAGGCGAACGATAATAAATTAAAAATAATTTTGAGGTTCATTCCTCACAATCTAATCGTAACAACAGTGCTCAAATCCATAGTAATAACGTTTGGAATGGGTACTGGCATTTATTTTAAACTTTGTAAGAATTAAATCAACAACCCCATTCTAAGCTGAATTCCTATAATAAAATAAATCAAATTTTTCGTTTAGAGTGTGCGAACTCAGTGCATTGAAACGACTGATTTGTCACGATGATTGGTAACAATCCAAACGAATCTTCAATATAGATTCTTATACACTGATGATTGGAATGGTTTTATTCGATGCCAGAAAGAAAACTAGATTAGATTACTAAAGAAGTATTACTTCAGTCGTGTGGTCTAAAGCACACTCGTATTTTATTTTTTAATTTAGATAAATAGCGTAAGACGATTCCAGCGCAACGGTCCGGGCTATTCGGACTACGGTATCTCCAAATGGGGTATGCCCATTATGCAAGGGTGAAGAGATAGAAAAGAATTTCAAAAAAGTTTCTATTTCAAATGGTGGTCTGTCAACAAGGCAATACGGACAGTATCCATGTACCACTCCATAGAGGTGCAAATGCATTATATTTCGGAAACTTTACGTGAAAAAAAAAAAAAAAAAATTTCCTCGCCGGGTTTCGAACTCATATCCTCTGGATTAGGAGCAAATTAGCCTACGGCTTTGCCACTGACATCATTGCTTGCTTTTGTTTGATTTCTAATTTCTATTGCAGCTAACATCCATAAATATCTATTATTTTGTAAATTTTCCGCGCTGGTATCACTGATAACAGTAGCGAGTAACGAAACGCGATGATGATTTGCGAATTTCATTCCAGTTCCAACGCTCTTAGCACATACCCACTCCCTCATGTAATTACGCATTTAATTCTGTAAAAATTTGTATTTCTGCAAATATACCTGACTTGTTTTACCCAAGTGTTATATTGATAATAGTGATAAACATCTGACACGCAGCCCCGTTTACAACCTTGGTATTGATTGTAAACCGAATCCTATCCAGGATTAATGACTTCAAATATGAACATACACACAAGGCAACATAAATACCAAACTAAAATAAAATTTGATTTTCCTCACCTGGTTTCGAACCCATGCCGTATGGATTAGAAGCAAATAAGCGTATCGCTTTGCCCCGGACGTCATAACTTGCTTTTGTTTAATTTCTGTACTATCTTGCTCATTTTACAAACTGATTTATAAAGCAATAAATGTACAGATACGTGTTGGATACACGTTACGTGTCTCGCACGTAGACTGACTGTAAGAGCGTTGCTTACAGTTTGTTCACGTGTTGTAGTAAACCTCTGAAGATTGCTGAATAACGTTACCAATTTCCCACCCGTAAACACGTGATGGCAAACAGGGTCATTTTTATACCGCAGTCCCCCCTCGTCGCATTGCAGTGGGCGGGGGGAGGGGGGTGATCTCTTGCCGAATAGCCCGCGGGATCACCGGAGAGTGTTGGAAGGGAAGGAATACTTACCTAACAAACCTACCCAAAGGCGGGCCGTGGCTGCTACATTTCATAATGCCCCCGAGATTCCAATCCAGATATTAAACTTCTGCCCATTAAATCATTCCTCCTTCTTGTGACACGTAAATATTTATTTATTATTCTGAGTAAAGGCCTCCGCCCACTGAGGCAACTGAAAACTCTCAACTGCCAACTGTCTTTGTATGACAATGTGATAGCCCGCACACTACACAATCACACAAAACACCGTTGTCAATGGTAACGCAAGCGGTGACTTGCGACCATCTTGCGACTGTCACTGCTCATTGCCCTGGACAGCCGTTGCTGGTTGCGAGCTGTCAGCTGTCTCGTAGTTCGTCTATGGTTAAACAAGCTTTTTGACCAATCAAGACAGAGAAAAAGCCGGTTTTAGTTGGTTATCAGTTGCCTCAGTGGGCGGAGCGCCTTAGAGTTTAAACAAAAATGCCCGAGTTCTGGCTGTTGTATTCCCAACTTGATTTTTGATAATTCATATTCATAAGAATTTTAGTGTGCTGTTGTATCTATGTAAAAGTGTATCCTCTACCTGGTACAATACTCAGTTTATCTTTAAAATTAAACAAATTAATTATAAGGCACAAAAATGTGTGTTGATGTTTTCTGGATTAGCAGTAGGATATTTCAAAATTTTGCTAATGTACCGGACCCTTATGCCTCCCGGTGTTGTTTTATATTAAATTTAATATAAATAAAACATAGACACGTGTAATTAATATTTGATTTTTTTTTAAAGATAGACAAACATTTCCGGATTACGAATAACCCAACAACATTTGAAAATCTCCTACTACCACCACACTAAGCGATTTATAGTGAGCATTCGAATATTGCTCTCCTCATTATCTCAAAACTTAGTGATTGGAGTTGTCTGACTAATCATATGGAACCTCGAATTAACCGTTAAATTATCATTTAATTTCCTGTAATTAAATCGACAAAATAACGCCCTTCGTCCACGTTGCTACATACACGCAACGCTACCGCTACCTGTCATACTATTTTGCTAGTGCAGCGCCTAGCGGCGATTTCAAACACTAATAATAGTAGGGAAAACACAGACGAGCGGCGATCGCGTCGCTTGAACGTAGCTCAGTGGAAGAACGGCGTAACAGTCATAGGTGTCATAGTGGCTGAGTGTTTCTTTAACAAATTAACATATAGGTGGTATTCACCCACACCGCGCGCCGCCCGCCTGGTTTCGGAACCCGTGACATTTGTGTAAAGAGTCAAAGACCACACCGCTTTGCATTTAGAAGGTGAGTTATAAAATATTCAAGTTTAATGAAACAGTGAACTTCTTATTTTCAAAATTGGAACTACTTATGATGTATGAGACAAGCGATGAAGTAGATACCAAAATTATTTTATGCATTAATAATTCTTTATTCAAAATACGTATTTGTTTTATTCAAATTCTTGACAATTGTTTAAATCAATATGAGATTTTCACGGCCAACATGAGATTTTCAGCTGTCTATGTTTTGGATTTTGACCATTATAGTAAATGCATTTTTCTTCAAAATCTATAACGCTCTTCTTAGCTCTATTGAAATGAACAGAAATTGTAGTTTTAATATAAATATGTTCTCTTGAAAAGATTTCTTATAAAGTAAATATAATCCTACACGGAGAAAAATGTTATTAAAATACGATCATTTAATTCGTAAAAACGGTACTGAAGTTCTTACGAACAAATCACACATCGTCGGATCTGCCGGATCTGCCCTGATGATGGACACTGCAACGCTGTCCGAAACGTCGGATAATGCAGGAGGTAGCGCAACACGGCATAACACCCCAAAAACAAACAACGAAAATGCTTTTGGCCGTGAAAATCTAAAAAACGTATCAAATTAACAGGGTTTCAATGTTTATTAGCGGGAACATTTAATAATAATTTGTTGGTATACGTAATTTCGTACGTAAACTAACAAATTATTCTTACATTTACCCGCCAATAAACATTGAAACACTGTTAATTTGTTCGTAAGAACTTCAGTCCCGTTTTTAACCGTTTTCACGAATAAATTATCGTATTTTAGAATAACATTTTTCTCCGTGTACGTCCGTCACTCATGGACACATTCACTCCCAGATTCCTATCCACCCCTCATACATTTTCCATTAAAAATACCCTCCACACAGCATCCCAAGGATGATACAGGCCCTCAGAAATGTTTTTCCTCTTGGCCTCCGGTGTGGAGCTAAAGAAAAAATGATAAGTAAATTTATTTTTTTGAAAGGCAATAATCTGAGGCAAACATTTTTTTGTAAATTCTTTCAGCTTCACGAATGCTACAATTACTGTAATATACCGCTAGGATAAATTATTTTTTTATTTGAAATGTGAAAAGCTTTTCTTTTTTGAAGCGTTATGAATGCACAATGAAGTGTCAAACACGTTAAAAAATCTGTCAGTTTTCCATCATATTCAGTATTCGCAGACAGCCAGACGCTCTCCCATCGGTGTGTTCAAATACAGATTTGTGAGGTTGACTCGATATTACGAGTACCTATAAGAGGCTATGTTGATGTCTGACACAAAAAACGTTTCTGTGAAAACATATCAGTTATATCTCGGAGTAAAAGTTATTCGAGTGAAACGCGTTGTTAGGATTTTTTCGCAATCGACGTGCCATCATCATAAAGGGAAACATTTCATGTGGATTTAAATAGGTAGTCCCAGAGTAAAACCTTGTAGGCCACCAGCACCAGCAAAATAGCATTGCAAAATGAACTCCCAATTATTGAGAATGCTGCCAAAAATATGTTTATTATATATGAATTACGATAATTTTATTTAAAAAAAAAAACACTTGGTTAGTTATGCTTTAAGAGCGATTGACCAGCGGCTGAGAATAAAAGTTTTAAAATGCTTGCTACTGTACAGCGAGGTTCATTCAACGTATCAATTTTTTAAAATAAAAAAATTTATATCCATTTATTTCATTCAAAACTTGCGTTAATATATACCTACATTCAAGTAAGCAATAAAAATACTCAAAGCGCACCATGATAAATTATTAAATATCGTGTACTTCTTGGAAGTATTTTTTGATCATAAGTATTTATGATTTTTCAATAATGTCTAAACAAAATAAGTATTTAAAAAAAAAAAAATTATATTTTAGTTTGTAAGACCTTAAATAAATAGAAAAACTAAGGTATTTTTGTCACAAAACACGTTCTCGGATTTATTTTTTAATGATTTTAATTTAACTAAAATTAAAACTCTGAAAACTGTGTTGGTTAGATTATGTATTGATTTATTTTGTTGTGTGATTATATGATTTGAAATTTGTGTTGATTAATAGAATCTATCGTTTGAAAATTTAACAAATCTGCCAACGACCAACGGTATAACCTTAGTATATTATAAATACACTTAGTTTTTCAGAATTTTAAAACTGCGTGTACCAGATAAAATAACAATCTTTCAAAATCAATTTATGTTTTTTTTGTAAAAAAGAGTCAATACGTCTAGAATTTGATTTTTTACACTCTGAAAATATTGCCTAAGATGAATTATTTGTTTGGGCCCATATATACGCAATATGAAATAGTTTTGTCCGTATACCAACTCAATTCTTTCAAGAAAGGAATGCAATGTTAGATTGAATCATCGATACAATGTTGTATTTGAACGGCTTTCTTGAATGAATTGAGTTTAAATACAGTAATGTACGTTTGAAAAAGTATTTGTGCAAGCGATATGAATATATCCATGGAATACTTGCATGGTGAATATAAACTAATGAAAAGGTAGTTCCGTCCTCTTTGGCTAGGCAACCGTTCCGCAACAAACGTGTACCAAGATATCTACAACTGCAGTTTTATTTCCAATTCACACATCACCACATTGGCGCAGCTGGTAACGATATTATTAAGGAGGAAATCAAGATTTTGAAGACACAAAACTCAGAATTCAGAGTGCATCCGTAATTTGGATTCTCAGACGAAAGAAATTTTGAAGAAATCGGACAACAATTCGGGGGAAGATTGTTGCTTGTTGTTGTTTGGTAAAGTAAAGAAGACGTCCAGAGGAGCCGCCTGCTATTTGGGAGCAGAGGATACGCTCTAAAAGAAGCGTGGTTGAAGAAATCTGAACATAATTTGTCAGCCAGATGAATGGAGCTTGGACAAAGCTGCAAGGAGACGGTCGCGTTGGGTCAGTGGCCGGACGCTAGCCGGTCACGAGGATTCTGTCACTGTTCTTGAAGACTTCGGAGTTGCATCGAAGGACGTCAGGTACTCTGGAGCGTATCCTCCCGGAAGCGCTTAGATAAGTTCTAGTAATATAATTTTTTCTGGGGCCAACAAAACTATTTATTTATATAACGTATGTATTATATAATGAAAAAATATTAAGATGAATACATACGTTATATAAATATGTATTCATCTTAAAAAATATTAAGATGAATACATATTTATATAACGTATGTATTCATCTTAATATTTTTTCATTACATAAGTAAATTAGCGCCATCTACGAACGAGTAGAATTATTTGGTTACCCTCAAGTAAATGATTGCATTTTATTATCCAATAACTCAGAGAGTATAATTTTGAATGATCTGAAAGTTTCCCATTAAGACTATCGTAAATAACTCTACATAATTCAATAATTAAAGAATTTAATGGAAACACTTAATTTTTTTTCAGAAATATATAAATTAGTCTAATATTTATTTCTTAGAAATCAGAGATACTCCAAAAGGGCGAAAATAATAACTGACAATTCATCAACTTCGTAAATCAGACTCAATCGAACGGAAAAATAATTTACCTGCTCCAAGTATTAAAGATCTACGATACCTACATAATAATATAGCAAATAATGCTTTTGTAGCTTACAAAAATATTCATGGAGGAAAGACATCAATCATTTTCCTTTGTCATAAATCATTGTTTACCCCATTTCCTGTCAAATTTTTACTCTTTCTTCTCTGAAGTCTTTCGCATTTTATGTTCACCTTTACCTACATTATTTCAAGCTCCCCCGTTAGGCTGTTTCATTTGGACAGATCAGCCGGCGCGTAATATGAACACAATTCAAAAATATGTATAATAGCTGGGTCAAAAAATACATAAATTAATTACACATAAGTCCCACCTGCTCCCGACCGTCCAGAACCAGTGTGACTATGGCATCTCCAATTGGGGTTTGTTGTGAAGCTGAACATATTAGTAAGCGGAATAAGATTGAGAAGAAGGAGGGGAAGTGCCTGGCTATTCAGATCTGGCCATTTCAAGCAACGTTTCAATTCTGAATGGTGATCTTTCACCAGGGCGATTCTTACATAATTACCATTCTGAACCTTGAATATAAAGCACATAACTGTGACCTCTGGATTTGTAGTATCGTATTCGTAAACTCTGGAGCCTCGACTACTCGGCTATATGTTGAATCATTAATGCTCAGAATGGCAGATACTCTAATGCAGTCAAAGAAAATCCAGATGCATTCCAAATTCCTCACATGAAACGTCTGAATGACGTGGGCGTGAGAAGTGTAATAAATGTTTCTTATAAAAAGGTTAAAAAACATCTTTTTTTAAAAATATCCTTCACACAAATGTGGCGTAGACCCAGAGAGAAATTATTTTTCTGAGGACCTTAAGTATTTAAATAAAGGCCTAAGAATTTAAACATATATAATATATACGGTTTCCGGAAAACTAGCATTTCAACACCCTTTTCAAAAGTCATTAAAAGTAACGAAAATTAATAAAAATAAATAATCAAACATAACCTGACAAAAATTCACCTATTTAACCAAGTTTTTTTTTCCATCACTTTTAATGACTTTTGAAAGGAGTGATGAAATTACTACACTACACATACAAACGCACAATGTGACCATTTTATTAAATATCTATCGTGAAAGGTGCAAAGATTTTTTTTTGTGAAAAGTAAAAATTTTGTGTAAAGATAACAAATTGGCAACAGTCTCCCATTTACTGGAAAACAGTTTAAAAAATTGTGAATTTGGTAAGAATTGGTTTTTCCACTTCGAACCCGTAAAATTAAATACCGTTAAAGCTAAATTTGAATACATTTGGAATTGTGGTGGTCTTTTTTACTTTCCAGAGTTTCGATGTTCCAGCGGATCCACCGAAGGTTTTCCGGAAACAGCCTTTGTTATGCGGCTCCAAGGTTTTGTGTTTGCTTCGAAAACTGAAAACCTGTAAACTGTACAGCACACATGTTTTTCAGCTCGAGTTTATAATAACGTAAATTTCATACAAACTTCTGCATTATTTCCGTTTTCTATTGTTAAAAACTTCATCAAAGGCCTTTTTAACTGGTTTTAGAATTTTAGTGGAAACAAGTTTTATCCTTTCCACTGTGCTACAATAGTTAAGAGGAATTTAAACCCTATATAAATATTTGACTTCTTATCCCTTTGGCACTCCGCGATTTTTGGTATTATCTGCACGAGGAAAGTAGCGACAAATTTTGTTTTATTTTTTTATTAATAATTTTACAAGAATGAAAAATAGTTAGTCAATAAAAGTAGTAAAAAAATATTAGCCCTATTTTAAAAGTTATTTCTTATATAACTTCATATTTATGTAATGAAAAAATTAATTATTTGGTACTTTACGCTTATATTTTTTGTAACGTAATTAATAATTTTATTTTAATTCCAATAAATAGAGATGGCAGGAAAAGCTTCAATGTATCCATAACATATTTTTTCATATTCATAATGTAAACCGATTCGTAGTAAATGTAAATCTAAATTGTAATTAGGCGTAGAGCTTCATCTTAAGGGGAACGACTGCGCGGACTTTTTCATACGAAACTTAATTTTGGATTTGAAACCAAAATACCCAACCAAATTGAATAATTATTTTTTTTGTAAGTTTTAGCAAAATTTTAGTACACATATTTGCTACTATATTTGTTTCTGTTAAGAAATATAAAATGTAGGCCACTATAAAATTTAATTTTGCATGATTTAAATGGAAAATTATATATTATTTAAAAATCTTACCCTCTCTACTTTGTTAATTTAATGAAAAATAAAATTTAAATCAACATACAAGCATCTTTGTGGGTGGAAATATCAATTTACGTACGACAAATTTGGATTCCAACGTAAATCAGTCAATCATTTTAATTTTTATTATATATTTCTATAATAATGGAACAAAAATATTTTTTCAGTTAGTATAAATAACTAATCAACAAATAATTGCAAAAGTTGCCTGGAAAAACAAGATTTTTTTTTTTAATGTCCTACATTTTATCATTTAAAATTCTTTAAATAATCTCTAAAAAATATTTGCTGTACTTATTGATAATTTTTTTAAATTTAATTGGTTTGATCATTTTGGCCTAAGTCAAAAATTAAGTTTAGTACGAAAAAGCCTGCGGCGTCGTTCCTCTTAATACAATTTTGTGGTTCGGTGACATCTAAAAAAGTTTTAATGAATTTTAGGACGACAATAAGCCAGTCAACTGATCGAACCGATATTAAAGACAATTACTTAGTTAAATTTGTATTTAAAATTTTACCTAATTGATTGTACGGATTATATGTGATCCAGCTGTCCTTCGTCAATGTAATTATGGCATCTGAAATTTTTTGGGGCCAAAATTGTTGGGAAATGGTTTAAAAAGAGGAAAACATTTTTTTTCACACTAACTCCACATTAAAATAGCAAAATAATGTCCCTCAGGGTCTATGTGATCTTAGGACAATTTTTTAATGGAAAGGAAGGAGTTGATGTTCTGGGAAGGATAACATTATGAGGTGTGGGTAGGAATCTGGGAGTCAGTGGGTCCAGGAGTGACGGACGTATTCATCCATCCCTCCCACTGCGGTGCAAGGCGATGTGCTGAGAGAATCCTGCAGGAGAGGCCAAATGGTCTTCCTCAACCAGCACCTTCCGATCCGGACTGCCACGCAGTGAGTGGGCAATCCCATCCGACGGCAAGACCTAAAAGAAACCCGGGCCCCCCTGCTAAGTCACCCAATGAAGCGAACCACTAGGGGAGAACTATGGCAGAGGTGTTGGACATCCAATAAATGCTTAACGGGGCGGGGGTTCCCAAATTTTGGCAAGTATAAGGCTAGTCCGTAGCATATTTGATTAACGCCGTTCTTCCATGGAGCTACGTTCAAGCGACGCGATCTCCGCTCGTCTGTATTTTCTATACTAATATTAGTGTTTGAAAACGCCACTAGGCGCTACACTAGCAAAATAGTATGACAGGTAGCAGTAGCGTCGCTTGTAAGTAGCTACGTGAACGATGGGCGTCATACTATTCAAGGGCTATTCTTGCGTACTAAGCAGAAAAGCAATTTTATAATAGACATTTTTTGAGCGGCTGAAAGTCTCATTAGAGCGAGTTTTTGCTTTGAGAGAATCAATTCAATCAAGTTCGCTACTGATGACAACGTAATTTTTTGGGTTGATCAGAAGCTTCGTTAAACCTCTTTGATAAAGAAAATTAATTGTCCGATTTTGAAAAAACACCCTGCTCTAGACTCGTCAATACTTAAATAATAGCCTTTGAAATTGCATTAATGATTACTTAGCGTCTTACCATGCTGTATGTAGTCCAAATTACATTGTTCCGAATACGGTGTTATAGTTTCGAGCTAGTTTTAGTTTGCTATTCAGCTATTCGAATATACTCGATAACCAGGCTGGTTTCACGTTCCAGTCCTAATTAAGCATCGGGTGCTAGGGGATGTTTACGCCGAATGAAATGTACACTGTATTCTCCATTCTATAGGAGCAGTAATTAACAGGTGAAATTATAATTGAATGATCCCAATACGGTACAGGAAGAAGCCTATAACAACGCTGTAGAAAAATAATGAATGTAAGTAGTGTAATGAAAAAAGTGACAAGTTTTTTATCTTAATTTTTTGTGATTACCGAACAATAATAAAATTATCATTGAAGAAGAAGATAACAATAATAATCTATTTATTTAAAATATGAAAATGAACAAGACACAGAAAAATAATAAAATATAATGGCTGCAACTGGGACTCGAACCCAGAACCTCGCGTCTAACCGGGACATACGCATTAACCAATTTTGCTATTGCACCCTATTATCAGATTGTCGTATTTGACAACTTCATATTTCAAATTTCAGAATTAACAATATTATCTTCGACTAATGTTTTTTTTTTCCAAATTATTGGCAGCTACCTTTTTCATTGGAAACAAGCATTCAAAGAATGTATTTGTTACCTAGATAGTGTCTCGGATAAATATATCCGATTTTTATTTTTATGGAACGCCTATTAATGCGTATGTCCCGGTTAGACGTGAGGTTCTGGGTTTGAGTCCCAGTTGCAGCCATTATGTTTTATTATTTTTTTGTGTCTTGTTCATTTTCATATTTTAAATAAATAGATTATTATTGTTATCTTCTTCTTCAATGATATATTACATTGATGGGAATAACCTTCAAAAGTTATAAAGAGAGTTTTTCTTAAAAAAACAAAAATGAATAATAAAACTGTCTGGAGCCAGAGGTACTATGGCGTTAATAGTAGGCAGGTCAGTCATCCGGTTGATTCGTCAGACATCTCCAAATACTAAGTTTTGAGATTTTGAGGAAAGGAATATTCGAATGCTCACCATAAATCAAATATTATTTACACGTGTTTGTGTTTATAAATATAATATAATAAATATCAATATATAAATAGCACCGGCAGTCATGACGGTCCGGTACATTAGAATGCCATTTTTAAATTTCTTACTAGTAATCCAGAAAACATATTTTTTTTTGTTTATTTCACTACAAGTTTTTCTGGGTTATTATTGATTTGTGTGGTGTTTGTGAGTATTGTACCAGATATAGTATACAATTTTGCATATTCAACTCAAATTTCAATAATCAACTGGATAAAACATGTGAGGCTGAAGGCAGTGGGGAAAGAAAGGAGATGGATGAGAGGTAGGTTTGGAAGTATCTGGCTATTCAGAAATAGTCACTAAACACGGCTACTGACTTTCAAAGGAGTGATGAAGTACCACTTTGTTGAGTTGTCCGGTCACCGTCAATAATATAAGACAATTATATTGGTTACCAGTAGTTTATCTAATCATTTTTCTTTTTTGCTTCTACATAAATGTACTTACCTTAAGTTTTCTATACTTTTTATTTGTTACCTATGTCGAATATGAGTGTAAGTATTGATGACTAATTAATTTTGGGAAGAAAGGTATAGAAAACTACTCGAAATATGAAAGATAGTTTCATTAGATATTTACATGTCATTCTTTTCTTTCATAATTACAAAGATGCTTTCATAATTTTCATTAAGGTCGTGTGCGACGGAAAGCGATTATTGTATAGAGAAATCTGCCATAGAATAAAGCTTTAGCTGGTGATTCCCGCTATTTGTCCTAGGCGATCGTTACTCGGCTATACATTCCCTGTAGTTGCCAGAGCAAAATGAGGGGACAGGTATATTCCTTAACTAAGAATAAAGAATGGGAATCCGCCTAAAGGAAAAATCCTTAACCCTAAAATTATTAAAGACTTTTACGTAACTGCGATTCCAGTTCTGTGGGATGAGAGCAGAATTGTCCATATACATAAAATTAAGGTTTTTTTAACCGTGATTTCAGTTCTCTGGGATTACGGATGGCTGAAAATTGTCTTTTTTATTGTATGAACGAGGTAAATAGTGAAGTGATAGTTTTATTGCAGATCCTTCAAATTGTTGTATTCTCTAAAAAAAAAAATATAAACAATATTTAAAATACGATAATCTTATGGGTAATTTTATCTAGTTTCTAAAATAGTATTTGTTTTTATGATATCTTAAAAAATAAAAATAAAGATAATAACAGTTTACGCAACAGATAAACACCTCTCTTTGGCTGGATAAGCAATGTTAATTTCTTTCCATGAACCATCAATTTCAATTTTACGTTACTACATATTAGTAAGGTTTTCACATACACGGTTGTTTATCAAGTATATATTTTTTATATCAATCGTATTCTAGTTTATTTACTAATAAACGAATTGCTGTTGTATAATGTCTTTGATCAAGAGTAGATTTAGCAAAAGGAGTTTGGAGATGTTCTTTATTTTTGGCTCAGCTATTGCGAAGGATTTGAACTGTGTTGTATTGCTTTGACGCCAATTAACCAGAATCTTTTTTGAAAAGAGGTGCTCTATGCACATTGTCCATACAGTAAATTAATGAAATAAGTTCTCCAGTACGCCCCTCAGGGAGGCAGTAGGAAGGAGTACTTCAATATGTGTACAGTTCGCGGCACTCGCGCCGTCAGTGGCTCACTAGAGGCCCGGGCTAAATACCTTCACCGCATGACTTAACTTCAAAGTAATATGTAATTCGCTTAAGCCCCGACCCGTTTATTACCGCATACCCGCATGTTGCACGCTGTGTGCCGAGGACTTAAGCGGCGGGTTTATGCTGCGAGCACCAGCTATCGAGTATCAAAGGTAAACTGCGAGTGACAAACTGTGCCAGAAAAAGAAGTCTAATTAAATTTTCTAAATTTGTTTTTCATAATTAAAATATAATTACATGTTCGTAATAAGCATTAACTTTGTGGCTCGTCATAATTTACAATAAAATATATAAATTTGTTTTAGACCACTTTAAATTTTAATTACACTCTACCGGTTTCGGAAGAACCCTTCCTTCGTCAGGAGAATATTAACACTAACCTATGATACAAAATATTGATAGATATATACTACACATTTAGGTGCTGGAGTGGGAGGTCAAAGTAGGAGGGGGGGTAATTGCGAGAATTCCAGCAATAACAGAGCGGTTTAATGGAAACATATCTAGAATGGGACTAAACGATAAATTAATTTGGTTATTCAATATATTAGCGTTATTATTTGGGGATTTTTTAATTTCAAGTGCTTCCAAGTTATCTAATTTTTTGCTTTTATTATTACGGTGAAGAATTTTAACCCCTGTGTCCTTCTTAAAATTATGATTGGTGAAAATATTTTGATTGGCAAACTCCGAAAAATTATTATTATTTAAACAAATAATAACGCTATTGAATAACCAAATTAATTTATCGTTTTATCCCATTCTAGATATGTTTCCAATAAATTGCTCTGTTATTGCTGGAATTCTAGCAATTCCCCCCTCCCCCTTTGACCTCCCACTCCAGTACCTAAATGTGTAGTATATATCTATCAATATTTTGTATCATTTTGTAACATACTGTACAACACAACTACTGTACAAGACATAGACATCAACACATGACTCCGAAGATAAATACTACCTATGGACAAAGACATTACCGTAATCTGGCTCCAAAACTTTCAAACTTAATTGAAAAAGACATTAAAGACATTCATCTGATAAAAAGCGTAAATCTAAAACACAAAATACATACATGGATTGTAAACAAGGGCATTGTATACTGCGGACATATTATTACTTCTTCAATATAATAGCTACTTGTATTAAATTTTATTTCTCTTTTTTTTCAAATAATTTAAGTTCTTTATATAATCTCTTCTCCATTTTTTCTTTTCTTTTCTATTTCTCTTATTAATTTTCATTTTATGTTTATTTTTCAAAATTCTATTTATTAATTAATAATTTATTTTATTCTTTCTTTTAAAAATGATATAAAAAATATTAAATTACTGCCACCTCGGAACAGGCTCAGCCTAGTGAGGTGGCATATACCTAAAAGAATGTACATAAAATGTATTTTTTGGTTAATAAATAATAAAAAATAAAAAAAGGTTAGTTTTAATATTTCCCTGACGAAGGAAGGGTTCTTCCTAAACCGGTAGTGTAATTAAAATTTAGCGTGGTCTAAAACAAATTTATATATTTTATTGTAAAATATAATTATTTTACGTAGTTATAATCACTGGAGAAAAAAAAAGGACAGAAACGAATTGCGAGCGTGTCAATGTGCCGATATATACATAACTTTTCCTGCTTATACTTCTGGTGACATTGATCGAATATTTTCAAATATCTACACAAATCCTGTCTTGAACATTGATATTTTATTGGCAAAGGTCGTAGTTGTGAATTCCAGGCATCAGTTTACTTTACATTTGGAATAGATCATACTTATCGGGATATGTTATAATTTGTTGTTGTGTTCTGTTATTTCAAATCAATACAAAAATTTCCCCTGAAATTAGATTTGTAGGTGGTTTCTTAAACACCTACCTGTTTTTATTTGACCGGTCCGTGGCTGAGTTGGCATCGCATTTGGGTCTCTCCCAGGCATCGCGTGTTCAATTCCTCGGTTGACTAAGTCGTCCAACACGATACAAACAACATCTTCCGCTTACAGTGGTGGTAGAAGGAGATTTTCAAATATTGCCGGGTTATTTGTCACCTGGAAATGTTTACCTTTCTCTTAATTTTTTAAAAAATTGTAAATTTTAATTCATAAACACGACGATTTGACATTCACTATAACGACCACTGTCTTGAACCGGAACCGGAACGTAACAATTTACTTACAAATGTAATTTAGTCAAATTTTAGCCAGTGAAGTTTCTACTTACACTGTTTAAGTGTTTTCAAATAATAATGAAAGAAACTAAAAAAAAAAAATATATATATATTTTTTGTGGATTATTTAATTTAATCATTACCGGAAACAACGTCAAATCTAAATCTATTCTCAGGTACCTGTATATAAATCGAAATCCATACATATTTATTAATTACGTGCATAGCGAAAATCAGATTTATTTGGAGTTTTGAAAATCTGTGCTACCGAGAACTGAGAACCCTTCAACAGCACTCAAGAGTCCGAGGATAACGAAATTTCCAACTTCTGGTCTGCCTGGCCACTGGAAGATAGAAATTTACTCCTCATCGCACCAATCCTTGAATGTTGGAGTTAATTGCGTGTTTTCAAACTACTCACCGAAAATAAAAGACTGTTTGATCTAACTAAAAGTTAGTACTAAACGTATTTGAGAACTATGGTGTACATGAACAATCAAACAATATTATTCCAGGTTTTTTTAATAAGAAAGATGAATATATTTACTATTTTTAATCCTGAACGTGTTCGTATATCGCCTATCGAATAAATTTCATGTATCTACAAAGTAAATCAAGAAACAATTTGTATTAGTTTTTGTTAGTGCAGCATTGTTGTGTGAGATAATAAAAAATGTTAATTTTGTGTCTTTACAAACTTTTTTGAAACTTTTGATACTATCTGTGTACACAAAACTTTTTTTTTTCATTTTTTAAGGTAAAAGAAATTTACATTTCACTTTCTTAACTTAAGTAGGTATAAAAAAATAAAATTAATTTTGTTCATTTAACTTAAAAAAAAATTATTTTATTTTTACATTAGGTCCACGCAGGAGGCCTTGAGGGAAATTATTTTCCTATGTCATCTTTGGAGATGCTGTGTGGAGTGTATTTTTAAGGAAAGGAAGGAGAGGAAGTTCTGGGAATGAAAAATGTATGAGGGTTGGGTAGGAATCTGGCATTCAGTGTGTATAGATCATCCGCCGCCAAGACCTAGACAATGAACCCCGTGAACCCGGGCACCCCTGCTAAGTCAACAAACGTAGCGAACCACTTGGGGGTGACCTATGGCAGAGGTGTTGGTTATCCAATAAATGGTTCCCGGGGCGGCGGTACCCATTCCCGCCTCCCAAATAGTTTTCTTTTAAATATATTTACACTTTTCTTCGTTTTTGGGGAGTCTGGAAGGAGATTATAAATTTGAACACCCTCGTGGCCAACGCTTCTCTTGCCACTTTCAGTTTTAACAACATTTGTGTACAGTTTATTTTGTTGTCTAGTTAATGCTCGTGTATTTGTGACGTTTTTATAAATGTGTGTATAAGTCCATTTTGTATTTTGTAGATTAAAAGACAAGTGTTATATTCGTACAAAGTTCTTATTTTCAGAAGGTTCAAATTCTGGCATAGTTTTTTTGTGGGAGTATCTGGGTTATAATTGAAAAGTTTTTTAATGACTTTGTTCTGTATTATTTGTCAGTCGTTTAAGTACGTAATGTATGTGTTTCCCCACATTATCTATTAAATAATTTAGGTGGGACTTTACTAAGCTAAAGTATAAACCCCTCTTTATCTCTGTTAGTAGAAGATGAGCAATTCTACCAAATACACCAATTAGTGGGATGATTTTTGATTTTAGTTTTTCTATGTGTTGTTTAAATGTCAAATGTTTATCGATATATAAGCCCAGATATTTTTCGCTCTCCAGAATATGTAGGTCTCTTTCTTCTATTTGTAATCTATTTGTAATGGTTTATGTGGCGCTATTATTCTTTTAGGTGAGCTTAGGATCATGTAACCGGTTTTGTTAATATTTATTGTTAATATATTTTTTATTAGCCAACTGTTTAATATGTCAAGGTCCGTTTGAGATTGTTCTAATATAATTTCTAAGTTTTTGCCGAAGTAAAATATTGCCGTGTCATCTGCGTATAAGAAGATTTCACCATGTAATTTTAACTGACAGATGTAATTTATGTATATTTGGAATAAAAGTGGCACCAGTATGGATCCTTGCGGAACTCTATTTTTTTAACAGTATTTCATGACTCACGGTGTCAAAGGCTTTATGAAGGTATATGAGAATTGCTATGACATAGTTTCTATTATCTATGCTAGTTCTAAGTTTATTTTTAAGATCATTAGTTGCAGAAAGAGTGTTAGACTTTTTTCTGAAGCCGTATTGTTTAGCATATAGGAATGATTTTTTTTCCAGAAAGTTGTTTAGCCTATCGTATTACCCTTTCGTACATTTTTGATAAAATCGGTAGGACAGAAATGGGCCTATAGTTAGATGTTTGAATTTTCAAGCTCCCTTTATATATTGGGATAACCCCTGCTATTTTACAACTGTCCGGAAATTAACCTTCTTTTAGGCTCAGGTTAATCAGTTTCGTTACTATAGGTGTTAGTACTGGGGCAAGTTTTTGTACTGTTGTACATTTTAATTAATCATGTCTAGCACTCGCATCTGATTTTAGGGATTTTATAATAGATAATATTTCGGGTTCAGTTGTGGTTTGTAGGTATATTGATTCCACACTTTCATACTTTAATGTAATTTAATCATCTAGTTTATGGGTATTTTTATTCATTATATTACCAGCCAAAGAAGAGCCAATAGTACAAAAGTAGTTGTTAGAGTATTCGCATATCTTGATGTCTTCTGTGATTATTTCATTACATTTCTTTAATTTTTTACACGGTTTACGTTGCGTGTTCAAACGTGTACTTTTTAATATTATGTTTTCAATATTACAAACGTGTACTTTTTGATATTTAATGTGAAAAATATCCGCATTTCCTGCACGGCAGTTAATTAGCCTAGTAAGTATTCCCAGGAGCTTCAGTATTGGTAAGTTAGTTCGGCACCTGAGAGATTTGTGTGCTGGCGGCTTCACATGAAATTATCCAGGATATTAATTAATCTTATTTCAGCCAGAATGTCTAGTATTAATAAAGAAACCATTCAGAAGCTTGTAAGCCATCAGCAGTAATACGGTATCCCTATTAGAACTAAGACTGTAGATACCCAGCAATAAAAAGCAAACTCTCTCATGTATAGGTGTCGTAAAAAAATATTTTGAATTTTCAATACAGTGACCTCTGTTCCCATACCTACCTGAGATTTAGTCTCGATAATGATAACGAAGCTAACATGAAACAGCCTTATTTAAGGTTTGTCAACTCGTTTGAGTTGTTTATGACAAAACCCAAAACCCAAAAGTATGTGGCTGATTTTCAGAACTTTTCAACGTAAGAATGAAATGATAATCAAGAGTTATAATTTATCTTGGTTCCAGAGTTACTTAAAAAATAGAGAACAGTACGTCAAATTAAATAATTCATTAAGTGAACCCCTGTCTTCTGAACATGGAATTCCACAAGGCACAGTAATCGGGCCTATACTTTTCATTATATATGTCATTGACATGTTCACTCTCCTTCTTAATGGAAGTGTCATCTCATATGCGGATGACACAGTCATTATAATCGAAGGAATAACATGGTCTGAAGTGAATATAGCTGCGAATGCTGACATTGTCATATTGAAGAAATGGTTTGATGATAACTTACTTAGTCTTAATGAAGAAAAAACTTCATATATATCTTTTTACCTTAATGATCCTGTCACTGATTTCAATATTAGAGTGATAGTACATAGTCGAGCGTGTAGAGAAGGGGAATGTAACGATAATTGTTAAATCCTGAAGAAAACCTCAGATGTAAAATATCTAGGGATCACTATAGAAAGCAACATGAAATTTAAGAAACACGTTGAAAACTGTGTCAAAAGAATTAGAAAACTTACTTACATTTTTATACGATTAAGAAATATCCTAAATCTTTCAAATATTAAAATAGTTTACTTTGCGCTTGTACAGTCAGTTTTGCAGTACGGCATAATCGCCTGGGGAAGCATATATAAGAATAACCTGTATCCGATAGTAACAACACAAAAAATGATGAAAGTTATTATTAAAAAACCAAGAATTTTTCCAACCAAGGAACTTTTTGAAAAATTTAAAATCCTGTCGGTTACAAAACTATTTAAAAAAAAATGCAATTTTAACAGTTTTTAAAAAATCTGAAGTGTCCTCAACACGAAGTAAAAGACCTAGAACATCTGGGAACATATATGTACCTAGATGCAACACGACAGCTGCACAACACCATTATGAATATGTAGGCCCAAAGCTATTTAACGATTTACCCGATACAATAAAAAGTGAAAAAAACTATTTTAAATTTAAAAAAAAACTCTCGTTGCATTTTTACAGATAAGCAACAGATTGACTTATTTTTTATCGATGATTTTCAGATATATTCCGTATTCTGTTGATAATATTTTGTTGATATTCCATTACTATAATATATGCATTTTTCTCATTGTACAATATTTTGTAATATCTTACAGTATTTCACTTCCATTTTGTAACTATACTCTAAATGTATAACATAAGTACATAGACTAGCTCCCCAGTTAGACTCGAGAATATTTCTTTACTAACTGGCCATAGAGTCAGGAAAATTAGCACTCATCTCACTCCTAGACATGAGTGCAGCATTTGATACGATTGATCACAACTTCCTCATTAACAGATTAGAGAAAACATTTGGTTTGAATTCCGACATCAAAAATTGGCTGGCATCCTATCTATCTAATCGCTTACAAGCCGTGAAGGTTGGAAATAAACTGTCTAATTTCGCTGCACTTTCTTCAGGGGTACCCCAGGGATCCGTTTTCCACTTCTCTTCATCCTTTTTACAAATGATGTCGCCAAAATAATCGAGTCATTTGGTCTCTTGTCTCACTGCTACGCTGACGATCAGCAAGTTTATTTTTACTGCACTCCAAACGAAATCAACAGTCTCAAAATCCGTGTAGCTGAATGCCTAGAAGCAATAACTCGTTGGATGTCTTCAAACAAGCTGAAACTGAACCCATCTAAGACCGAGTTTCTCTGGGCGGCCACAAACAAACGGCTACATTTGGTAGACGATTCACCTGTTTCCATTTCTGGCAGCAATATTATTCCAAAGAGAACAGTTAAACTTCTTGGCGTTAATCTAGACTCGGACTTTTCGCTTAAAAGTCAAATAAATAGGACTGTAAGCACCAGATTTTTTCACCTAAGACAACTTAAATCAGTTCGAAGAAACCTTCCTACAGAGGCAACAAAATTACTCATCAACTCATACGTAGTCTCACGTCTCGATTACTGTAACGGTATTTATGCTAGCCTTCCGAAATGTCAAATCGACAAACTTCAATCCGTGTTTAATGCAGCGGCACGGCTCATAACCGGGGTCTCTAAATATTCGCACATTTCAGAACACCTTCGCAACCTTCACTGGCTTAAGTGCCCTGAAAGAATCCAGTACAAACTGTGCTGGATGGTGTTTAAATCCATCAATGAAATGGCCCCACATTACATCTCTGAACTATGCGTCCCGGAAAACATTGGTGCAAGGCAGTCAACCCTTAGATCAGCAACATCATCAGCTCTAGGTAGACTGATAGAACCTAAACGAAAGCCAAATACTAAGTTTGGAGATCGTGCATTCGAAGTATCTGGGCCTAAGGCTTGGAACAAACTCCCTCCGGAACTAAGGTGCATAACAAGCCCAACAGAATTTAGGTCAAAACTAAAAACCTACTTATTTAGGCTCTCATACCCTTAAATTTAATAAATCTATTTGTATTGTGTATTGCCTACAATTTATCTTAATCTATTTTCTTATTAGATTAACATCATTCGAAGCCTTCACAGCAATCCGTCGCTTAACGAGAGACTGAGACTTCATTTAAGAAAATAAATAAAATTCATGTACTACTCTGTACCGCCCATTAATTAATTTTGCTTTTCCCAAACACGTTCATTAAATAACATAATATATATTAGTGTTAAAAATATACCAGGATCAAATAATTACTTTTCCAACAACATGTGTTCGCTATTATGTCCTCTGCGCGCAAACTGTATATAAATAAACATCTTTTAACTTTAATCTCAAGTGACCTACCAGGTAAGTATGGTCCTGTACATTTTCATTGAAAAAAAATATATATAATAATAATAAATAAATAAAAAAAAATAAAAATAAAAAAAAAATAAAAAAAAAAATAAAAAAAATAAAAAAAATAAAAAAAAATAAAAAAAAATAAAAAATAAAAAATACATGTACATTTACATTTTTGGGCAGCACCGCGCTGGTTGTTCAGATGCATTGTACATATAGTTTTGTATCGCGGATCAAAGAACCGGTGGATTTGCATCCATTGTTTTAGCCATAGGTTTTTTATATTTTCTAGTGTGTAGTTAGAAGTAAGATTGTAGAAATTATTGAAATTTGTACAGCGCCCTTGAGGTGATTTTTCACAAAAACGGCGCTATACAAGTCATCCAATTATTATTTTTTTTTTTATTCACCAGATTTACAGGAACGGGTTTAGTTTTTCCCATAGGAAAAACTAAACCCTTTCATACACTTTTCCATATAAATGATCATCTAGTAAATCCACGTTATGCAAGTGTATTATATAAGTATAATTAATACAAAACAATACAAGAACAACACGTTAATCTACCAAACTATTAAATGGGAATATAATTCACCGTCTCCAGATATTTTCATATCAGAGGGTTCGGCTCTGTGGAATTCCTAATTTGACCGATAAATCCTACTGATCCCTCAATATAAATATTTAAAAAATCTTTCGTAATTCTACATGTATTTAAAATGACTGATTTTTGCATTTTTATATACAAATTCTTTGACAAATCTAATATGCCTAAATTTTTAATAAGAGAGCTAGGTATAATGCCAGTAGCCGAAATAACAAAAGGTAATATTTTTATAGTCTGAGAATGCCAAATTCTTTTAATTTCATTTCCTAAATCTGTATACTTTCTTATTTTTTCAGAAACAGATTTTTGAATATTACAGGAATTTGGAATAGCTACATCAATAATATAAGTTATTTTTTTAATTTTGTCATGTAAAACTATATCAGGTCTATTATGACCAATTGGTCTGTCTGTTAGTATAGTTTTATCATAGTAAATTTTAAAGAAATTATTTCCTAAAAATGAATTTGGTTCGTATTCATAATATGGTACTATATTATGACAGTCAATCAAGTTATGTTTAATTACCAAACTTTGGTGAATTATTTTTAAAACCTGATTGTGCCTAAATGTATACTCAGACGGTGCTAATATAGAACATCCTGATATAATGTGTTCTATAGTTTCCGGAAAAGCCATACATTTTCTACATAAATCATCAATTTGATTTGGATCTTTGATTATATGCTTCCTATAATTTTTGGTATTAATTACTCTATCTTGAATAGCAAGCATAAAACCTTCTATTTCTGCGCTCAACTCTCCAATACTCAACCATTTGTTTGACGAAAGTTTGTCAACATACGTTTGGTTGAGATAATTGAAGTGTTTTGCGTGAATAATTTTATTTGACCAGGAATGTAATAATTCCTGGTTGGTATTTATAAAAATGTTGGCATTCTCGTCGTATAAATTTAAAGGTGAAATATTTCTATCTGCCTTGCAAATTATTTTATGCAGCTCTGAGCTATTAGCTTTTCTATGAAAAAAATTTCTTAACATTTCTACCTGATTTTGTTTTAAAGAAGTAATTTTGACTATACCTCTACCTCCTAAATTTCTAGGTAAATTAATTCGTTCTATAGCTGAATTTGGATGATGACAATTAAACTTTGTTAACGTAGTTCTAATTAATCGTTCTAAGCTATCTAAATCTGTGTTAGACCATTTAATTATACCAAATGAGTACGTTAATAGAGGTATTGCCCAACTATTTATTGCCTTTACTAAATTTTTAGCAGATAGATTGCATTTTAAAATTTTTCTTATCCTAGTTTGAAATTTAATCCTAATATCATTTTTAATACTAGTATGATCTAATCTATTCGATTGCGGGTATCCTAAGTATTTATAAACCTCATCCCCTTTCATACTTTTAATTTTAAAATTTCTAAATATACCCTCATCTCCATCTATAATTTTGCCTTTCTCTATATGGATCGTTCTACATTTATCTAGACCAAAAGTCATTTTAATATCATCTGAAAAAATTTTAACTACCTTAATCATTTTTTCTAAATTTGATTCAGAATTTGAAAATAATTTTATATCATCCATATAGAATAGATGCGAAATTGTACTACTCTCTCCTGTATTTCCCTTAATTTTTATTCCAAACTTGCTTTTTATTAACATTTTGGATAGAGGATTTAATGCTAAGCAAAACCAAAGAGGACTCAACGAGTCTCCTTGAAAAATTCCTCTTTTTATTGAAATTCCCGGTACTACTATTTTCTTACCCTTTAAATTGATAAATAAATCTGTATTCCAAAATGACATAATATTTTCTAAAAAGCTAATAATCATTGGATTAATTTTATATATATTTAATACTTTGATAAGCCACGAGTGCGGGACACTATCAAAAGCCTTTTGGTAATCTATATAGCAAGTATGTAAATTACGTTTTTTATTTTGAATCTGTTTTAGAATTACAGAATCAATAACTAATTGTTCTTTACATCCCATATGTTTTCTGCGACAACCTTTTTGTTGTTCAGATAAAATATTTTTTTCATCTAAATGATTATATATTAAATCTGTCAAGCAAGAGGTTAAAATTTTATATATTGTCGGTAAACATGTAATGGGTCTATACTGAGAGGGATTATTATTATAAGCAAAAAGGCAACTTTTTAACACATACTGCACGAGCCTATATACCTCGGAGCTGTGGACCAACTACAACAAAGCATCTCTAAAAAGAATGGAAGTACAGTACAACAATTCATACCGAATACTTTTTGGGTTGTCCTGGTACTGCAGTGCCACTGAGATGTTTATAGAAGGGCGTGTTCCTGCATTCCGAGCACTACTCAAAAAACGGATCACCAGCTTTAGAACGCGACTAGCCACGAGTGAAAACGGTCTTGTGATGGCAGCACTGCACTTCTGGCAGGGTCCTATTTACAAGCGATGGAGCCAACTCCTGATGAGTTAAAAAAAAAAAAAAAACTTTATTTTCATGTTTTTTTACTGTATTATTTTTATTCTGTTTTATCTTACTATGTGTGCAGTATCTCACAATATATATGTATATATTTTTAATATTAATTTGATAATATGTTCTATGTATAATATGGAGCTCGTGGGATTGCACCACCCTCCCCGAGATCTGGAATAAACAATAAAAAAAAAAAATTAATATTTTCGCTTTTAGGCAACATATAAGTAATGCCCTTAGTTAGAAAATTTGGAAAATTTTGAGTTTGTCTAACAAATTTTGAAAGATTTATTTATTTATTTATTTATTTATTTATTAGGAAAAGTTGACAGCAAATCTGAGATTATACAATGATATATTAATAAGATAGTTAATTATGCCAATTATGAACTTTCCACTGATAATAATAAATGATAAAGTGTGACATTGTAGGGTTGTTTTCTTAATTAAATTATTTTCTAGTTACAATATGTGAAAAGGAGTTACTAGTTACAATATGAAAAAAAGGGGGAGGAGGAAACATGGGATTGGGATGAAGAGGCAAAGGGCGGGGATATATAGGGAGTGAATTTCTACTTAGAATCATGTTGCTTAGTGAATTTTTCGTTTTATGTCGCGTAAAGTCGAGCTAAAAATGTCAATGTGATAATAATTTAAGTTAAATGAATGTGTGGATCTGTAGATAAATGAGTTTTGTTTGGAGTTGGTCTTGCAAAGAGGGAGATTAAAAGTAAGCGACTGTCTGCTGTTGCGATATGGAACATGGAATGATAGGCGTTGGAGAAGATCGGGGCTATCGATTAAGTTGTGTATGATTTTAAATAACATTACCGAATCTGCTATATTTCTTCGGCAAGTCAACGTCTGTATATTGAAGAACTTTGCAGAGTCTTCACTACTGACATGCGATCGGAAAGAGCGGAAGTTAAGGTACCTTAAAAATCTATTTTGAACACTTTCAATTCTATTTTTATGTATTGTATAGCCTGGGTTCCACACTTGTGATGCATATTCAAGGATACTACGAACGTATGAGTAATATAGTATTTTGAAAGTAGCAAGATCTTTGAATTGTTTGCAGGAACGGATTACGAAACCCAGCATAGAGGATGCTTTAGTGACTATGTGGTCGATATGATTATTGAAATTTAGTTTACTATCAAGTATAACCCCAAGGTCCCTAATTTCTGATTTGGTGGATAAAGGTTGATGATTAATTGAGTATTCGTGGATAACTTTTTTTTTGTTTCTAGTAAAGCGTACGACAAAGCACTTGGATGTATTTAATTCCAGACCATGGGCGTTACAGTACGTGTTTAAACGTTCCAAATCCTCTTGTAGTTTCTGACAATCCTCGGTAGACTTTATGGGTGAGAAGATTTTCATGTCATCTGCATACAGGATGGTCTGGGAGTTTAAAAAGCAGTTACCAATATCATTGATATAGATATTAAATAATAATGGTCCTAACAGGCTGCCTTGAGGAACTCCCGATGTTACAGCAACAGAATCGGATTTAAATCCAGCAACCACTACCAATTGACTACGGTTGGAGATATAAGAAGAGAGCCAACGATAAAGATTGCCATGAATACCAACCTTTAAAAGCTTGTTCAGCAAGGTTGAGTGATCTACCTTGTCAAACGCTTTACTGTAGTCGGTATAGACTGTGTCCACTTGTATTCTGTTATCTAAATTATCTTGGAGGTATTCTGTGAAAGTTAAAAGATTTGTGGTTGTAGATTTCCCACTAATGAAACCGTGTTGTGTCGCATTCAGGCTGGGCTTAAGAGCAGCATATAGTTGCTCATAGACTATTTTTTCAAGGATTTTGTTAAATATACAAAGTTTGGAGATTGGCCTGTAGTTTTTAACGTCGGTTTTTTTACCATTCTTGAAGATAGGAGACACATATGCAGATTTCCATATAATAGGGACAGTGCAGTCAGTTAGGGAACGATTGAAAATTAAAGAAAGGGGTAAGGCTAGGTTGTGTGCACATTGTTTGATAAAGATTGAAGGTATTTCGTCAGGACCTGCACCCTTGTTAGTATCAATTTCCTTAAGATATTTTAATACAATTTCCCGTGTCACTTCAATATTGCTTATATTGGATGTATGGTTCCCGACGTCAGTTGGATCAAGGGTAAATGGATTGGAGGGCTTACTGAAGACTGAACTGAAATATTTTGAAAATAAGTTTGCAATTTCTGTTCCATTATTGGCTTTCTCCTCTCCAAAATACATACATTTTGGGATACCTTGGGATGTGTTAGAGGATTTGACGTGGCTCCAGAAGTTTTTCGGGTTTGAGGATATATTGTTTTCGATATTACTTAAGTAACGGGATTTGCTTTTCCGACATAAGTCTTTGTGCCGTTTACGAAGGAGAGAAAATGCGTCATAGTCAGCCTGGTTTTTGTATTTTTTATATTTGCTAAAATATTTAGATTTTTCCTTAGTTACCTTAATAAGGGCCGCATTGTACCAAGGTGGATATTTCAAATTCCATAAAAATTTATGAGGAATATAAAGATTTATGAGGTATTTCAAAAACGTATAGAAACTGTCAAGCGCTGGTTCTATTTTAGAGGTAGAGAACATGGAAGCCCAATCAGCTTGTTCAAGGGCGAAATTAATTGAATCGTAGTCTCCACGATTATACAGAAAAACTTTCCTTTTCGCATTTGTCAATGAAGGGGATTCCTGAAATGGCACACTAATGGACAGAGCTCTATGATGTGCATCTTCGGGAACTAGCGGGTCATCATTAGATTCGACGGAGATTTGTAGATTTGAGAGAATCAGATCTAGGATGTGGTCGCTTGAGTTTAGTTCACCGTTGTATTGAGAGAGATTCAGAAAATGCATACAGTCTACAAAATGATTACTAACATGAGTGGAGTAATTACTAGCTGCATAGCGAGCGGAGAGCGTATTTTGGATCCATGAGATTTCAGCAAGATTAAAGTCACCTAAGATAATAAAGGAATCCATGGGGTTATTTGATACAACGTCTGATAACATGTTCAGGAAATTTTCTATTAAGTATTGATGTTGAGTCCCTCCGGGGATGTACACGCAACATATATGGACCAAGCGGTGAGGTGTAATATTAGTGCGAATGGTGACCCAAAGGTCTTCAGCACAAGAATTCCATTCAGGTCGGGCGACGCTGATCAGCGCTTGTTTAACAGCCAACACTATACCACCGCCAAGACACTGACCGGTGGCAGCGTAATCACGGTCTCTACGGTATACATAATAACGAGGGTCAAAAATTTCTTCGTCCCTGATGCCTTTGGTGAGCCATGATTCTGTAAGAGCGATTATATCGTAATCGTTTGAAAGGGTATTTTGAAAGATCGTCGTTGTTTTGGTTCGAAGACCTCTAACATTCTGATAATATATTGCTAAAGACATTGGGGAGTATTCGAATAAATATTAGTGAATAAGCAGTAAGTTATACGTATAAATGATAACTTCAATAAGTGAATTCGGTTGTAGTGGTCATTCAATTTAGCATAGTAAGTATATCTAACACAGTAATTTCTTGGTGTGAGTGCATAAAATAGTTTCAAATAAAAATAATATATAAGTCTTATAATATGCATCTCTGTCCCGGCTAATGATAATATTATTCTGATGTTGATATAAACGGATAGATGTAGGTATCCATATTTGAGGTAGGGACCGTTAATAGTATTATTTAGTTCGTATTTTGGTGAGATGTTTGTTGACAAATGAGTGTAAGGTAATATGCTTACCACGGCAGAAAAGATGATTAGTGTGAAAGAGACCGCTATTGTCCGTCGGGTAGGTCCGATTGTCAGGAGTGTAGGGGGTCGCCAACATGCGGTAATATGTATTCCAGGTTGGTTCTTGAGACGTTTTGACTGATTTGGAAATGAATTAGAAAGTTTGTAGGAGAGGGTAAAATGGAAGAGGGAGGGTGAGTGTAATAATAGGAGAGGATGAAGGGAGGGGGGAAATATATGGGAAGACACATGAGTAAACGAAAAATATATTTTGCGACGCGAAGAGATTCCAGATCGATTTAGGCTATTTTCTTTAGGTCCTCTTCCTTGGCAATTGATATGGGAGGCGAAGTGGGATGTTTTGCCAAAAGAGGATGTAACGTAGTCAGACGTTTGTACCAAAAATTATGTATCCAATCGCAACCCGTGGCTTTCCAATTATGAGTATTTTTAATAATTTTGGCTAACAATTCAACCGATATATCAGAAAAACTCATTTGTTCAATGTCTGAACAATTGAGTTCTTCATTTTCTATCCAGGGACCTGACTCATTGTGTTTTATATCTTTACTCCAAATTTTAGTCCAAAAATCGTGCATATCTGTTTTAGATGGCAACGGAATATTATTATTAGAAATAATATTTTTTTTATCGTCAAGTTTGGAATAAAATATTTTCTCATTTTTCTGGAATAATCTGTTATTATTTTTTTTATTATACGTATAATTATATCTTTTTAATCTACTAGCTTTTACACCTAATTTTTGTTTTAATAAATCCAATAAATCATTGATTATATTTTCATTATTATTACTATCAATGCTATAACCAAATTTTCTCCCAATTTCGTCTACATGTCTCAAAATATTCCTACTTCTATTTCCATTTTTATATTCTATTATTCTAGCTATGCTACTTCTTAAAAATACTACATCATTTTCTAATCTAATCTGCCATTCTGGTTTACTATAACTATATGATCTATCATCAGAGGACTTTAATTCAATTCCTAACTTATTACATATAATGATAGCGCTGGCATATACTATTGTATGAAGATCTAAAAAACTAATGTCCTCAAATATAATTTTTGGTAAAATTATATTATTTAAATCAAAAATTAATTTAGATAATTTTTTTGACGTATGTAATTTTGGTCTATGTGTGGGCTCTACATCTATAAATCTAATTATATTATTATGAAGTAAGTTAGCTAATTCTACTACATTATCATCTACTAAGTTTAAATTTGCAATATTTATTTCCCTAAGATTATAAATAACATCTTCGTTATTTGAATCTACTATAATATCATTGGTCATGTCTACTAGATTATTATCTAAACTATCTACATTCAATTCATCTAATATAACATTACTTGTATTAATTTGTTCTAAATTATTCCCCTGTTGCAATCTATCTGCTACTTCATTTTTTATCTGATCTAATGTATCTGCAGGAATTAAATTATTTTTGAATATTGCCCGTTTTTGATCTGCTAATCTTATAATTAATAATCTTAATTATAAGATTAGCAGATCAAAAACGGGCAATATTCAAAAATAATTTAATTCCTGCAGTTACATTAGATCAGA
Organism: Limnephilus auricula; assembly: GCA_951813805.1. Classification (NCBI taxonomy): domain Eukaryota; kingdom Metazoa; phylum Arthropoda; class Insecta; order Trichoptera; family Limnephilidae; genus Limnephilus; species Limnephilus auricula. The sequence goes on from OX638393.1 coordinate 10,272,052, forward strand.
TATTATTATTATTAACTGGGTAACTAAAATTGATGAATGATATGTAATGAAATGATGTTATAATTGTGAATGATATTATATGTTATAAATAAATAATACAATTTAAAAAAACTTAATTTCTAAGTTCTTAAAATGCTTCATAGATATTTATTTCATTTTATTATTAAAATACATGGTCTTGTAGGACTACGCAAAACCGTGTTTTTTTGTATTGGCCAAAGCTGATATTTTTTAGTCAAAGTCGAGTTTAATAACAATACTCCTGTCAATAAAACCATTAAGAGGGGAGCCTAATCAAGCCGATCCAAAAGTTCAACTGTTTTTTTTTTGCCCAAAAATCTTTCTTAATACATTTCAAAAGTTATAGTGTCAAACTCAACCATGAAATAATATAGTTAGGAGCGGTGTGCACCAAGCAGGTAGAACGGAAAACGGAGCGGCCTGGTTACAAGAGAAAACTTTAAACGCGTTTTTCTCAAAACCAAATTTTGGAATCGAGCTCATCGAATTTTGGACTTATGAAATTTTTCTATTATAGGACATGTTTTTGCCAAATTAAGGCAGATTTTTTTCGTCACTTTCCATTTTTTGTCCGACATTTTTTCAATAAACAATTTTTTTTTAAATTTGTGGTTCATGCGCTCTCTACTTGTACTATAACGTTTTTTTTTATTTATTTCAGTTTTCAGATAAATTCCAAAGACTAAAAGATTCCAACTGATTGGGCCGCTATATCTACATACTTGTATACTATAGATATTCAAATCAAATTTTCAATCATGTATATTCATCTTCGAGTGTATCCTTAAATGTCATAATAATTTCGTAAACGAAAATATATTTTATCTTGCAAAAAAAAGCATTGAAAAAAAAACTCGGCTGGATCCTCCCTTAATATTTTTTTTTGTTGTCTACAGTATTTCAATGGCCTTATTCGCAAGAAAATTAATGCCATCAGTGAAAAGTTAAAAAAAGACAAATTTGATAATTTATTGAAACAAGTTGTAAAATAAAAAATAAAAAGTGTCAAAAAATCGGATCCCTGTGACACACCAAAATTTGTAGGATATGAGCCGGAATACATAATACATACCGTAGAATTTGACCCCGTTATTTATCTTTACTTCTCGCAAAACAGACGTTTCCCATTTCATCCTATCTATACTTTCAGCCACTTCGATTTGTCTCTCTACGATGACCTCTGGTGTCAGAATTACAAATATAAAACCTTTTTTTAAATATTTCATGCAATTAGAACAAATATTTGCTGTTTGTTAGTCTAAAAGATGGAATGTAAAATTTTTTAAATTTTTTTTATGATTGGGAATATTTTTCCTTACGTAAATGCAATTATTTTACCCATGTCTAGATTTGAACCCACTGAGAGAAGCCGCACAGAGCCAAGAAGCTAACTGCTCTGATAAATGTTGCGTTACGACATGCATTAGAAAATAGGGTAAAAGAAATATTACGCACATGGGTCAGCTTTCCAACCCATAAAACATATCCCATGTCAACAATGAATTGCCTCCTGGTTGCTAATTTACACAAAATCCTCAAAAGGGGCATAGTAGTTAACGTTAAGAAATAAACGAAAATATTGTTACATTGGAGTCAACTTCACGCCTTTGAATAAGTGGTATGATTACGGTATTTAACTCGCACCCATCCGTGTAGTAAGCGTCACTTGATTAAGCTCTGGTTTTGCAATGGGCGGTCAACTCTTGATACAAGTTATGGCTTTATTTCGGGATAACTTATCACCAAGCCTGCTAATAAATTACATCAATGTACTTGTGGAATAAATGGAACACACCTGATTTTCTGGTTGTATTAGTAACTAGTTTGATTAATTATTTGACCTAACCAGTTCGATTTGGGAGGCGGGAAACCATTTACTGGATAATCAACACCCAGTATATGGGGTGAGGTTACTCAAGGTCTTGGTAGAGAATACGTTTGCCCACCTACTGCTTGGTGGGCCGGATCGGGAGAGGCAGCTTTAGGGAGACCTAACCTAGATCTCTACAGCCGGACACTCTCGACCCCTCACCTTATACCGTAGTGGAAGGGATAGATTCATTATTCCGTCACTCCTGGACATACTGTCTCCCTGTTTCCTGCCCACCCCGCATAACCTTTTCCTTCCCACAACTTCCTCTCCTTCCTTTCCTAAAAAGGTGACAAAGGCCTTGAGGTAACTACCTAACTTCACCTATAGGTACTAATTATTACAATAATAGGAAGAAAATTTGTCCAGTCCAACAAAATCTCTGTTTTCACGAAATTCGCAAGTGGTTATATTATGATTTAATATTAAGGTCGACTAAATATTAAAATGACCTCGAAGCTTTATTAAAATGTATTAAGTAAGTATATTAGCCGAACTGCTCAAATACGGCTTTTTTATAGTGAATACCTCACAAGAGTCCCAACTACTCCCCTCTGGAGCCAGTGAGACCATGGCATCCCCAATTGGGGTATGTTATGAGGCTGAAGGTAAGTGGGGAAGGTAAGGAGACGTAGAAGAGGAATGTGGGGAAGTACCTGGCTATTCAGATCTCGTCACTAAACACGGCTAAAGAAATTTCAAGCAACGTTTCAATTCTGAATGGTGGTCTTACACCAAGGCGATACTAAGAGTATCTTCCACTCTGGAACGTGCCGCAAATACACTATATATTATTTTAAATAATTAATTGTGAAATAAAACAAATCAATTAAATAAAATTTATTTGCGCACGCCGGGTTCGAACCCGCGGCCTTCGGAATGGGAGTCTAACGCCTTACCGCTGGACCATGCCATAAACCGTCATAAACCTGCCGGCTAAACCTATAAATTACTTGATTATATATACTATTGTTATTTCAAACCTACATTATAAAAAAAAAGTTTAGCTTTTAACAAAGGATTATTTCAGCAAGGAGATACTTAGAAAAAGGATCAATTATATTTCAATAGAGTATTCAAAAGGCTAAGTCTTTCGTTAACAGCAAATGATCATCCGAATTTCATTATAATAATTACCATTAACATCAAAGTAACATTTTATAGTTCCGTATTTAATTATATTTTACAAGGGAATATTTCACCATTAAATTACCCACCCTTTGAACTACTAAAATCTCCTGCTTCCGCCGGTTAACGATATTTAATTCATTTAGTGTATTATTACAACACCACCTTCCACATTATTTTGAGAAGCTAAACTTTCACTTTAACAATACCTTCGATACCAAATTTAGGAATTTATTATTAAAATAATTCAAAGCTTTCCTTTCAGGTCAAAAGTAAAAGGTTTAAGGTAAATGTTATCCTTCATAATGTGTTACAAATAAGTTCATTAAAAGGAACTTCTGATAAACATGTACTTAAAATAAGGTTGGAGTTAAAAAGTATGTACGTATAATTGAATTTATTATTCCTTGAATAGTATTTAAGCCCTCAGGCTAATTATACCTCACATAGAAGAAATCATTGTGTTTGCCTTACTATCATGGTGAAAATTTTGATCCAAGCGGCATTAGAAAGAAATAAATAATTATAGTTAAATTCAAATCTAAAAGTTAACCTCAAAATAATTCAATACATCTACACCTTTCTCAAACCAATTTGGAGAAAATTAAAAAAAAAATGTATTTATACATATAAAGTATTTTAACTTGATGTTTCTGACTATTTTGGTGCGAGAACACCAGCAGAAAAACAATACTTCTTTTTCATCAACACAATTTATTTTAAAACGAAAAAATACAGATGCAAAGGGTCTATTTTCCCTTTGCTTGTGATCCACACGATCACCAAACTGTTTAAAAGAAGAAGAGTCTAATTTTCCTGAATCTTTCAACTATCGGTACACTTGTACCTCTCAGCTTGCACTCTAAAACATGACTCGCATAGGGTCTATGTTCCCTTTTCTCGTGATCCACACGATCACCGAACTGATATAAAAGAAAAAGGGTCTAAAATGTCATAATTCACTTAAAATCTATTTTTGCACGTCATGGAATACCAATGTCTTTAGTGTCTGATGGTGGTCCACCTTTTCAATCTATTGAATTTAAATCATTTTTATATGATTGGGATATAGAATAATAATAATAATAATAACAAAGCATTTGTATAGCGCAGTTTTGTGATGTTTCACTTCAAGTGCGCTTAACTATAACAAAATTAAAAAAATAATCCTACAGTGCTTACAAAGTATTGAAAAGTAATTTTAAATAAAGAATATACAGTATACGAGTATACAAGGCCAACATGTAGTTACTAGTCCATATCATTCACAGTCTAATGGTCAGGCAGAGAGTTCTGTTAAAATTATAAAAAATATTTTAAAAAAGTCTAAAGAAACAAAAACAGATCCTTACATAGCTTTATTACATTATAGAAATACACCTAAAGCTAATTTACCGTCACCTGCTCAATTATTAATGTCTAGAACTTTGAGAATGAATATTCCTTTAGCTCAAATTAAATTAAAACCAAAGGTTGTAAGATTCTCAGATTACAAAAAGTGTGTTGAAAAAAAAATAATTCGAAAAATTCTAAATATTATAATGTCAATGCAAAACCTATGTCTTTATTACAAACGGGGGATTATGTATACTTCAAGAAAAATCCCAAAAGCAATTGGTTGCCAGCTATTGTCAAAGATAAAATGAAATGTAACAGGTCTTATATTGTAGAAGATAACTATGGTAACACATACAGACGTAACAGAATACACTTAAAACTGAGATATCATGCAAACGTCAATGATCACCATCTGTCCATGCGATCTGATCCGGCACTTGAGGAGGCAGAGGCTGGAGATGAGGGACAGGTGGAAGAAAATAACCGGAATAATCCTTACGTTACCAGATATGGTAGAGTTGTCAAACAACCGGATCGTCTAATGTATAATGTGTAAAGTCTAATGTCTAATGTATAATGTCTAAAAGTCTAATGTATAATGTCTAAAGTCTAATAGCCAATGTATAATGTATAATGTCAATATATTTATAATTCTTTTGCATTGTATAACTTATGAATATTAAATTTATTATACAATTAAAGAAATGGGATGTCACATCACTACTGTAATCACATCACTAGTGAAAGTACTGGTGATCATTATATCTATGGTCTAACCTCTCTCTCTGTCGAGCTCTGGTCATATCAAATCATAAATAAACCTTCATTATAAAATATAATCAAAAGTATTATCAATAAGATCCTCAACAGTTTACCCAACAAAACATGGTCTATTTTCCCTTTGCTTGTGATCCATACGATCACCAAACTATTTAAAAGAAAAAGCGTTTAATTTTCCTGAATATTTCAACTATCGGTACATTTGTACCTCTCAGCTTGAACTCTAAACCATGACTCGCAAAGGGTATATGTTCCCTTTGCTCGTGATCCACACGATCACCGAAGTGATATAAAAGCAAAAGGGTCTAATTTTCCTGAATTTTTTCAACTACCGGTACACTTGTACCTCTCAACTTGAATTCTAAAACATGTCTCGCAAAGGGTCTATTTTCCATTTGCTTGTGATTCAAACGATCACCAAACTGTTTAAAAGAAGAAAAGTCTAATTTCCCCTAATATGTGTCATTGCACTTTGAATGAACTGTCAAACAGGATGTAAACATAACCTTAAATAAAAAGTTATGTTCGGGTGTTCTCAAAAATATGTTCATATCGTTTCGAAGTGTTACAAAATTAAAACACAAACAAATTAAACTTCACTAAATACTATTCAACTCTGAAGGTTGCCTGTAAATGTCCGACGTGTCAATTGAGAATCTTTCAGTTTTTGATTCTTCCAAACGAAGTAAAAAAACGATAAAAATTACCTTCTTAGAGCCACTTTTTATTGTTTTATTCATGTTGATGATAGATTTTAGTTGAAACTCGAAATGCCAATTAACAATATCACTTGAAAACCGATGCTCTATTACTAAACAAAATTCCACAGGAAAATATTCTTCATATTTTACAGTTAAGTTGGTGTAGCTAGCCTAAAAATTTTTTTAGCACCATTTTTTTAAATTTTCTACTCTTAATTGACAGTCTGTATTTATTTCGAATTATAAAACTTGAAAGAGGTAGGTATTTCATCATCTTTAAAAAACCGTTTTTAGTTTTCGGATACGTTCAAAAATATTGCATTGATTTGGAATTTATTTCAAAGTGGACATATTTTGACCTTCTGAAAAAAGTTTAAAAATTCTGTCAACTGCCGTAAAGAACTGTGGATCTATTTTGTAAATTATGAAGCATATTTATGATGATTAAAAAATGTTGTATCTCGCGGCGAACGTTTGTTTTTACCATTTCCACAGCAATGAAAGAAATCTAGTTATTGTAAAAGAAAACTTAATGCAATTATAATCCCTATGTATACGTACACATTTGTTTGTTTTGTATGCTTGTTGATTACATCTGTAATGCATTTATAATAGTTTTTAATCCGTGCACCAATACATTGTAATGCCTGTAATGGCTTTTGTTTGAAGAGCATCTCATGATAGCTTTTATTTGAATAGCCCCCTAAGGGCACAGAAACTCCAATGACTTAAAGGAGTTTGAAGCAGAAAATGTATGGTTGCCTCGAGATAGTTTCCTCTTGGGATAAGCATTTCCTCGTCGAATTTAATGTTTCAAAGACCCGCTCGTGTCTGATTACGAGTAAAGGGGATGGAAATGGTAATCAAGTCCCTCTCAGCGAAATCTTCTCAATAAGCCTTACATACTTGGTTTAACCTACTCGAGCTCCATCGAAACCAGAATATAACTAGTATCAGCAGATGGGCGCATAAATCCGCGGTTATTAAAATTATTATTAAAATTCTCACACTTTGAGATTGGAAGCCACCTCTGGAGTCCCAAAGTACCTTTTAATAATTGAGCCCTTGCCCCGAATAATGTTGTATCCAACAAACTATTAATGTTGAGTTATTGGTGGGAATATTATTATGCATCTTTAAAGATTGGGGTTATGGTAATGAACATTTCTTTTAGGCCTGTGGCAGCATTTTAAATGTCGGTTTGTGGAAGAATTTTGTATAAAGCCGTTTATCGAAATCACGGAGATTGGTTTAATTCATGGGAATAAATGGAAAAAAAAGAATTTATTACGGCATCAATTAGATACCCTTTTTTTTCTTTTTTATAGAGAATACCTCACAAGAGTCCCAACTGCTCCCGTCTGGAGCCAGTGAGACTATGGCATCCTTAATTCGGGTATGTTGTGAGGCTGAAGGTAAGTAGGGAAGGGAAGGAAATGGGGAAGAGGAAGGTGGGGAAGTACCTGGCTATTCAGATCTAGTCACTAAACACGGCTAAAGCCATTATTAAGCAACGTTTCAATTCTGAATGGTGGTCTTACACCAGGGCGATACTGAGAGTATCTTCCACTCTGGAACGTGCCGCAAATATAGTATATATTCTTTTTTTTTATTAATTAATTGTGAAACTGAAGAATGCATAAAAGTAGAATTCTTCCAGAAAAATATTGTTAAAGCTACTTTTTAGCCATTGAAACAGTTTTATGGAATAATGTTGTATGTTGATCTCAAGACACAATCTCGATTGTAAATAGTTTCATTTATTCATATAGTTTTTTTGCTATTTAAGCTCAAATGCAACAATGACATATTTAAAATTAGAAGAGCGATGTGCTTTCTTGAAGTTCAGAAAAGTAAAAATAAACCATTTTGTGAAATAATATTGTATGTGAAATTTTCATATACAACATTTTTCCATGAATTCAGCACAAATTCTTGTATTAAATTCTAATTTAAAAGCCTTTTTTCACGACTTTTCCTTTAAAAGTCTTATGAATTGTATGCTTATTGTATTTTAATATAAAATGTTATCAAGCATAACCGGTTTCGTTTTTTCAATTTTTCGCGGAACAAGAGTATTGTTGGATACAATATTATTCGGAGCAAGGGCTCAATTCGAGACTACTGGCCTCTGCAACACAGATTCTCCTATTTGACGAACGGATTGCAATCGTTAAATGTTTTTACGACCATTTTTTCTTCAAGTAGGAATCTTTTCACAACTAGTTCTTGTTCGCTAAAGCCCATTTGTGGAATGACTCATCGATTTTTCAAATGTTTTCTCACTCCTGCCATAATATGTTTTTTTTCTTAACCGAGGTTTACTTCTACCTCTCCTTAACAAATTCTTTGCGCAACATCTCCTAAAAATATATAGTTGCAATTATTATGGTGCGGTGATATTATAATAAAACATAAAAAAACTAACAGTCATAAAGCATGCTTTCCTAATTCTCTAACAGAATGCATATAAATGCATTCGATGTAAAAATGATTCAGGTCATTAAACTCGTTTTAAGAAGGAACTCTCATTTGCATGTGTGCAATATTCAATTCGTATATAAAACGAACGATATCTATCCACGTTTTAAATTCACCATGATCGAATGGGAACATCGCAATGCTAACAGCAGCTTCTACTATTACTTTCATGTTGACATTATAAAAACGATATCCGTCTGAAAACTTCTGGTGAACAAAAACTACATCGAATGCATGTTTCTACAAGTGCCTGAACCATCTTCGAGGTAAAATAAAGTAAAACGATGACAGAACAAACAGAATAACGTATTTCAGTGTAGGAAAAGAGCTTTATAGTAAAAACTGGAGAAGTTTGGAAAAGCGTGCAGCACATACGGAGAATGCGATATTGTTCGGCTCGCTTGCTTCGTTTGAAAGAAATGTATTTAAATTTAACGGTTTAAGTATTTAAAATAGTTGATTTTTAAAATAAACGTATCTTTTCAATATTGTGACTTACCAAAAAGACGTCTGAGGAAGGGAGACGAATCCTTAACATTTTTATATTTTGGTAAATGTACTGCCATTTGAGCTACTTAGCCTAACTCCAATCCCACCATATTAATTAAGGCTGTCATCTCGCCAATTAACGTTAAAGCAAGATAAATTCGTAAAATCTTCGTTGTTTACGATAATTTCCTCTTTCCCGAAGGATCATGCTTTAATATCCGAACAAAGCACTGACAACGCTAATTCCTTGAATCTGGATGTATTTCAAAGTCTTGAACTTTGGGAGACATGTAAGATTCGTCATATTATTTATATTTTGTGAATAATAGATGACCGAAAAGTTTTAGCCAGCAGCCGTTAGCTTTTTGTACGAGAATTAAAAGTTAATATTGATCAAATTAATGATTTACCCTGTATTTTTCTAGTGTGTCTGCTATTCTTTACATTATAACACTAATTTAATTAATCCATAGCCTTTGGAAGGCTGTTTTGTGTCAATCGTGCGCCCCTTGGTAGAACTTTGGATTCACTAGTAAAGGGATGAAGGAAATAATTATTACAGTCTAAATGGTTTGCTTAAATGGGTCCCAATAAACTGGTTTTCATTTACAGTCGTTAAGATTTTGGATAAAGTAAATCAGACCTTTCGAGTTAAGGTGGTCGCGATTTAGTTATGTAAGTATAAATAAAGTAAAACATTTGCAAGATGAGGACGATAACTTATTCAAGAAAATGGCGCAATTCACTGGTAGGAAGTTTAAAAGACTGGTAATGTCTTTCAACTAAACTTCTGCAGAAATTAAAAGTGACTCAAAAAGGGGCAATAAAATTCAAAAACTTGAAGAAAACTCGGAAGGAAAAAGTTGTCTAATAGATTTTAAAATTTCAGTGAAAATGATTTTATTGAATTTGAATTTACGTGGGTATAATCAAATTTTAAATAGATTTATGTTGCCACATTTTAGAATATTGTAATTTAAAGTCTTGTAAATCACGTTTGATTTTAATGAAATTTTTCTATAAGTTTGTGCATTAGTTTTTGTTTTTTTTTTTAAATCGAACAATTTCTCAGAAGTAATGATTTGATGAGATTCTGTGAGACTTTGTAATTTGAACTATTTTTTTTTTTTTTTAAAGAAAGACAAACATTCCCGGGTTACGAATAACCCAACAACATTTTAAAATCTCCTACTACCACCAAAATTTTGATATTTCCCAACAAAATTCACCTGAGAGAAGCCTATGTAAAAAACTACTTAAATAGGTACCCAAAAAGTGCGTGAAATGCTTGCGTATTTAGAAATACTACCACACGGTGTTACAAACTATTACAGACGGATTAGCGGAAAATAGTGGAAACTTACATAGTCCAATTTGAGCATTGTCATAAATTCTTTTCAATTCTACAACCAATTTAAAAATTGGTTGTAGAAATTGAGTTCTTTATGTGAAAAATAATCAATCGGTTTTGGAACACCAGTGTCTTCGTCAAAACAGATAATATAAACTGCTAAGACATTCCTACCGGTTATTGTTGATATATTAAAAAAAGCGAATTACTTTATTATCACAATGTGCAGATTTATTTTTGTGAATTCATTTTGACGATCAATAGTTTTAAAGTCCAATGAAAAGATATTCAGATTTTTTTTCAATGATTCAAATAATAAATAAAACGATTTTAATTCAAGACTTAATTTCAAAAATCCTCTGAAGTTTTTAGGAACATTGTGTCCATAATTTATTTAAACCCTCCCAAAAATGTCTCAAGTAACTTTCTTCTGTTGGGAAAGATGTTTTGAAGGTTCAAACTTTGTCGAGCTCCAATTTATTTCTGAAATAAATTTATAAATAAGTCAAGAAATTTAATACATTATTCAAGTATTGGAAACGAACAAGATAAAATCACAGATCGCAATAAAATTATGAAGATGAATTTTCCAATAATTAAAGCACACCAAAATTACATGTAATCAAATGTCTTATAAGCACGTTAGCAAAACTACTTAATGGATACAATAGGCAGCCCTCAAAAATTAAATTAAAAATAATTTTTATCTCTCCTAAGTGGTTCACTACATTTAGGGAATTAGCATTAGAATGTATGGGATAAGGTTTTTCCAGATCTGAGCGGCGGATTTGTCTGCCCGCCTGCTGTGTGGCGGGTTTGATACGGAGAAACTGATTGAGGGAGACATTTTGACCTCTCCCGTCTTGTATCGCATCACAGTGGAAGGGATGAATGTCCGTCACTCCTGAACACCCTTACCTCAAAATTTCTACCCATTCATACCTTTTTCTTTCCTAGTACTTCCGCTTTTTCCTTTCACTAAAAATACCCCCCAGGTAAACAAAAAATCCTCCCCAAAGATGACATGGGCCATGAGCGAGATTGTTTTCCACAGTCCCTTCTGTGTGGAATAACGTAAAAAAATCTGAAATCGACGTATTCTATTTGAACGTGCATTTCTTCAAATTGCTTTTCCAATCATTCAAGCTTGTAGCCGGGGAGCAACATTTTGGCGTAGCAGAGCAAATAAAAAAAACCAGAACCCAGTTCTGAGCAGTTACAATAAACTTTTACGATGCTTCTACTTTCCCCTCACTGGGAAATAATCTGTATTCTAAGGAATCCCCACCATAATGTTACGTTTTTACAACATCCGATAGCGTCAGACGTCTCAATAGTGCCATTAGACAAGTTGCTCGATACCTCAACAACTCTAATAAAAGTATTGAAGTATAAACATCAACAATAACACTAAAAGTAAACGAGTAACTGATCAATACGTGATGGCAAAGAAAACCTCCCCTAGCCTAAAAAAAACATAAAACTTTCTGCCCTTGGGCTTCGGAAATAAAAGCCTTATATCTGCAAGAATCGAGAAGCCTAGATGGCGCGCGATTAGGAGAAATGTTACTTAACTTCGGGGTGTAATCATTTTCTGGGATAAAACATCGATATTTTATAAGTTATGAAAAAGAACGAACTTTAAGGGGAAGCCGCAAACCAAAAAGGTATGTATTCATTTATCCTGTGCGTGTAATAGGCATAAAATCGCTAGGTTTTTATTTATTTTGAGAATAATTTTATAAATTAGAAAATAGTTAATCAATGGAAAATGTCACGGATAATTTTAGCCATAAAATCATATTTTAAAGAGTGTAGGTTTCTCAGAATTCGCCACCCACCTAAGAGATAATGATCACTCATTTAATAAATCTTCCGGGATAGATGTATTACAAATAAATGGTGTAGGTCTACGACTTAATAATCTCGAAGCCCTTGAAATAAAAAAGGAATTAATAATAAATAAAACAAATTTACTTAATAAACAATTAGATTTGTTGAACAGTCCCAATTTTTAAATAATCCCCTTACCTCCGTCACTTTCACCCCTCCCTCTTAGCCACATCCCCCATCGCCCCCACCCAAGTTTATGTTCTCTCTCCCTCTTCTAATTTTCTTTTAAATACCATGTATATCTGTATTATATTCGTATATTTTTATTCATCCCTGAGGAAGGTTCAGGTTGAACCGAAACCGGTTGGATAAAGAAATAATAAAGTGGAATTAAAACAAAGTATTATTGTGTTTATTAAATATAATAATTCACTTTTCATTCTACTCAGCGGAAATGGGTGGAAAAGCTTCATTTCTTTAAAACATATTTGTTTGTATTTATAATGTTAACCCATTTGTAATATTAATAAATAGTGTATTAGCATTAGTTTTCGCCTCAAGAGATATCAAGATAACAACTATGCGTGATTTTATATGAGAATTAGATAATATTTACCGATAAATTATACGTTAGGGAATGTTTACTTTAATACGAAACGCATGGAAAATTTAAAAACATACCAACATAGCTTTTACCTTATAGACCGGTCAGTGGTGGGTGGGCATCGCGTTTGGGTCCCACCTAGGCGTTCCGTGTTCGATTCCTCGGCTGGCTATGTCCTCCATCACAACACAAGCAACATCTTCCGCTTAGTGTGGTGGTAGTAGGAGATGTTCAAATGTTGTTGGGTTATTCGTAACCCGGAAATGTTTGTCTTTCTTTTAAAAAAAAAATAATATTTATTTCGTGTAATTTTCGACGTAGAAAAGTGTTTTTTCCCGGGCTTCTTTTTTGTATGGGCCGAAAAGCGAAGTCTATCGTCTACTGGAACTACTGTAGTGAGTTTTACACCAAAATATAGGTTGGCCTAATACTTAAAGTAACAAAGTCAACAAAGAAAGCTGATGTACTGACTTCAACATTAACTAATGTAACATGACAGTATATATCTCAAAGCCTTAAATAATATTATCCTTAAAAGGGTCCCTAAAATAAATAAGATCATCATGTTAGGAGTCTGGTTATATTAGTCAAATCAATTTTGAAAACAACCTACATAGGAATTACGGCATGTATTATTTGACAGACAGATTATGTAATTATTTTACATTTAACACTGAGCCAAAGAGGTTGTTACGGGGAAAAACCAAAATAACACAAAGGGTATAAAATAATAGTGTTAAAGAGGCAAGTTCTTACATTACATTCTACTGCAAGTGTAGGCGTACTGTACTCGCAGTCAGCTGTGGTCTGCTGCCCAAAAATACCTGAAAAAACTCTCGACTTTTTGCAGAAACAAGCGGTCCGGTCCGTCTGATAGATTCTCGTATCCTTACATACGGATAGCAATATTTAGAGCACAGGCGACGCACAATGGGGTGGATGACCCCGAAAGTTGGCATCAAATCAGTGGTTGCAATTACATCAAACCTTTTTCGATTTTTGGTTCCGTATAGACATGTTAATAAAAATAAATGAAAAAAACTGTTCGAAAAGTCGCGCATACTTAGTCCAAAAATATAAAATTGAATAATATAAGATAAATTAAATCACTCAAAATGATCACTTCATTTCTCGTGCTATTTATTTACAGTTATTTACATAATAAAACGTCTTCATCATCTTGTGACAATAGACTATAGTTATCACTACTTGATTCAACTACCGGATCATTCCCGGTGGTCGTATTAGGGTCTGGTGTCTTTAGCATTTGCAGTACTTCTTTTGGAATTATTTTCATTGTCCTTTTGTTTATTTTTCCCAAACTGGAGATAACTGAATCCGACGAAATCAACAGTATGTTCAGAATGTCCTCATTTGTTTTCAGACGGCTACACCTTCTGGAAAAGTCGCGACGATAATTTTTGAAGTCCTTTTTTCTCGCTTCCTGGGCCTCTTCCGAAAGATTTCCAATTAGCGGAATAGATTTTGTAATGACATCAGCACTATGAATCCAATACCTTGTGAATTTTTGGAGGCATAGGATACCACGCGTAAAGGTTTACATAATCTTTTGCCACTTCTAGACAAACATCTTTAAACTTGTTTCGGTCGATTTCGAACTTACACAATACATAATTAACACAAGATGAAATTTATGAATGAGATTACTGTCAATGCCAGTTATTTGCGCTGATTATCTATGATTCTCAAAAAAGCGTGGGCAGTATTTCCATCGTTCCAGAGTTGCCGAAACCTGGTTTCGGCATATCTAATCACCAGACCAGTTTTTGACCTGAAGTCATTTTGAATTGTCTTTTTTCTTGCGGCAACGATATCCTTATCCTTGCCCCTTTCTTGTATGATATATGCAGCAGAGTCTCGAAAAAACGAATCCAAGCGTGCAGAATGGAGAGTCCGAAGTCTAAAAAATTATCTTTCACAGGTCTTAGCAATATTTTTTCAATATCGTTTAATTACTTAGAAGTCGCCCCGCATAAGTAGCAAGTTGTATAAGTAACAAGTTTGTGTTGAATTTGTCTCACTAAGGGCATTACATACTTTTCCATCTATCGTTGCAAAAATGTTGTGGTGCACCCGAATATTTCGATCTCCTGAAGCAATAATAGTGTCCCGCAAATTTAATATTTGCTGATCAACATGTTCCCTTTCTTTGATAGAAACATCACTCGTTTCTTTAATTAATTGTATGCGTATGGGCCTACAAAATATCGTAGAGGATGAGCATTTATTCTGCCAGATAATTTTCCCACTGTTCACATCTGAACCAGACACAAGACGTATCGGTACACTAGATGTGAATAAAATACTTTCATCGCTACCGACATCATTTTCAAATTTTTGTGTTTACGCAGAATACGTACGCGAAGCGTCGCGTCGCGTTGGAAGGCTGTCCTTGTTCTACCGGAATTCAAATGTAAGATGCTCTGAGAAACTAGCGTCATCGATTCCGTTGACACCGGTGTACAGTTAGAAAACACGCCAAACGCGCGCCTAATATTTGTATACCTTTTACATTTGTCACGTGAGAACGGCTCGTTTTGTTTGGGTTTCTTCAAGTCCCAGGTACACTCTTTCGTTTCCACAAAAAGACTCTCTACACAGCCTCCCATAAAGATGACAGTATTTTCCTAAAGTTAGTGTGAAAACAAAAAAGTTAATTTTGTTTTACAGTAAAAATATTGAATTATAATGACTCCATGGATACAATATTTTAAAGATTTTTTCAATTTCCTATACACTTTTTGACAAAGAAACCGAACACAAAAGCATTCCAACGTTATGGCATGACTTTATTGAAGACATGCAATATGCGTTGCAGAT
Source organism: Limnephilus auricula (assembly GCA_951813805.1). NCBI lineage: Eukaryota > Metazoa > Arthropoda > Insecta > Trichoptera > Limnephilidae > Limnephilus > Limnephilus auricula. The sequence goes on from OX638393.1 coordinate 10,287,489, forward strand.
AGCTGCAATATAAAATTGCTACCATTCAGCCATTTCAAACGTCCGTAGACACTACTTGTGTACAAAATATTATTGTCAAGTAGCGTTCTTACAAAATGTGAACATAACGTAGCTAATATCTAGAACGCTACATGGCTTCGTTTCAAACGTTCCACAATGGAAGGTTGATATTGGCTTAGTGGCGTGTCCCTACACTAGATAACCTGGGCGGCAGGTCCCCGGGCACTTAATACGAAGCTTAATATAACTTTAAGAGAAAACGCTGCTGGCTACTTTAAGTCGAGCGACTATTACAATGACGTCGTCTACTTGACGGGGAGTTTATAAAATATTTATGCGCAAAATTTTACTTTGAGTATGCATTTTTAAGCAACTACATGCCACTGACGTCTTTCTCTATATTTCCGTGTCTACTTGACAGAGAAGTTTATATAAAATTCTACTTTCAGTATTTATTGTTGGTTAGGCATCATAATAAATATATTATTTTGACAAGTTCGTAATATCACGGAATATTTAAGTTGTTTAAATAATAATAATTTTTCGGAGTTTGCTATTATTATTATATTATTATTATTATTATTACTTTATTTCCACCAATCCTACTTTTAATAAGGACACAGGGGTTAAAATTCTTCACCGTAATAATAAAAGAAAAAAATTAGATAACTTGGAAGCACTTAAAATTAAAAAATCCCTTAATAATAACGCTAATATATTGAATAACCAAATTAATTTATCGTTTAGTCCCATTCTAGATATGTTTCCAATAAGCCGCTCTGTTATTGCTGGAATTCCCGCAATTACCCCTTCCTCCCCCTTTGACCTCCCACTCCAGCACCTAAATGTTTGGAATATATCTATCAATATTTTGTATCATGGGTAAGTTTAAATATTCTCCTGACGAAGGAAGGGTTCTTCCAAAACCGGTAGAGTGTAATTAAAATTTAAAGAGGTCTAAAACAAATTTATTTATTTTATTGTATATTATTTTGATCTCGAAATGATTTTTAAATTAAATGAAACAAATAACTTTGTGTTCACTGCGGTATAATCATATGATCTCTCCAGCCGGACCCTCTCGACCCATCGCCTTGCACCGCAGTGGGAGAGATGGCTACACATTTCCATCACTCCTAAACATATTTATCTCCAGATTCCTACCCACCCCTTAAACCTGTTTCCTTCCCAGGACTTCCTCTCCTTCCCTTCTCTTAAAAACCCTCCACCCAGCATCTTCAAAGATGACACAGGCCCTGAGGGAATTTTTCCCTCAGGGCCTCCAGTGTGGAGCCAATGTAAAAAAAAGTGAAATAACACAAATTAATCAAATAAAATTTAGTTGTACAATAAGTTACAACCCGCGACCGTCGGATTGGGACCACGCGGGCGTTATATGTATTATGATTTTCCCAAGAGTGGATTGATGACTGATCCTAACATTATGTTTTTGCTTTGTTTTATGCCAATCATTTCAAGGGTCATTTTTTCGTAGAAGGTATTTGCTACATAAATACAAACTACGTTACATGAAGCCTTAAATATTATCATTGAATAGCTTTTTCATCTGGAATTTCCAGGCCAACGGAACTACTTTAACCAGAAACTTTTTCATCACGTATAGCTATTTTTGTTGTGATATTTAAAGTTGTCATGATATTATATCAAATATTTCTGAATTATTTTAATTATCACCTACATTTACTGAAATAACAATATAACTATACTCTTCAAATTATTAAAACACGGGCCTTATTAATTCGTCATTTATTTGTAAGAAGAAATTAGTACCAGGAAAATATCCACTCTCCTGTTAAATGAAAAATCCTTTCCATAGAAATTCATAATCCTACAAGAAACAATAATGACATACCTTCAAGGAAGCCAACTTTTCTAAGAATTTTTATTGACAACAGAATCTAACGAAATACAAGCGATACGAAGGAAGTCGTAAAAGATAAGTTTCCGGAATTTCAAGATTAGCCTTCGGGGGCCTATTTTCACCTCGTATATATATTACAAGGGTCATTCAAAAAGTAATGACTCCTATTTTTTTCTCCTTTTAATTGTCAAGTTATTAAAATGCAATTACACCGGTTGAAAACTAAACTACAGACGATTAATTTGACACTTTTCAATATAATTTTCGTTCATTTCTACAGTTTGGGTCCATCTTTTAACAAGGGCATGTATTCCAGTGTGGTAAAAAAAACAGTCCTGCTTCCTATATAAGTCATTGACGCACGGACGTATTCAGGTTCTCCGCATTTTCTAAATGAATCTAACTTCAATCTATCTAGCTTGACATCACACTGCCTTTACCGAGGAAGATAATACGCCAAAATTCATCTGTATTTATCCGGCGGACCCCACGAATGATGTCATTGACTCGCTGAATGTTGCGTGGATTCACTGCAGTTAACTTGCCTACCGCTTCGCTTTTCGTCAGCCAACGGCATATGTCCGTCAGCTTCGTCACAGCGATGAAGCCATCATCTAACAGTGCTAACATGCACTGTTGCATCATCGTACTTACACATTTTTCAGTCTTTCATGATTGCAAATGGCGGTTTCACTTCCTACATTCAAGAATTTATTCGCAGAACGATGTCGTTCTGAACGAAGTACGAACATCAATATCGGCCATTTTGCAAGCGACTGCATTGCTGCCACCTCTTGACGCAGAAAGCTACTACTGTATTAGATTGTAGAAGAAGGTTGGAGGATAGCATCAAATTTTAAATTTTCATTTAACTAACTTGGTAGAAAAAATAGGAGGCATTAGTTTTTGACTGACCCTCGTATATTATTAGCAATAATTTCCCCGTTTGGTTTGCCGCATTATAAAGTTTCGACAAATTCTAATCTAATTGGAAGTTCAGAACGGATTTGTAATGTTCCGATGTTATTTTTTACCACTCCGTACAAATTTTTTTATCGATAAAACTACCTAACATAAATTTTTCGAGATTTCCTAGAAATGTATTTTTTTATGTTTACCGCACAAGAGTCCAGACTGCTCCCGTGTGGAGCCAGTAAGACTATGGCATCCTCAATAGTGTCAGTGGGTGTTAAGTATTATAAAATGTTAATGGCTCTTTGTTTGTTTATGGTCAATTATATAAATATACATAAATGTGGTGTGTATTTCGATAATACCTTCAAAATTTTAAATATCTTTACGTAACTACTATTTTAATATACATGATTAAAAGAATTGCATTTTTTTTTAAACTATTTTTATTGAATGCTAAATTTGGTTGTGGCTGTCTGTCAATCCGGATCAATGAACTCTACAACTTTTGCTTTGAATTTAAGTTTATTTTTTAAAATTGGAAGTGTTTGTAGAATTCAAACTCAAAAAAATTGCTCGTGTACCACCAAGCGAAGTCGCGGACATTTAAAAGACGTTACCTATAATTTAAAAATTGATGTTTGTTTGTTCGTACCGTATGCGCGGCCATTCCGTTCATCCGATTGCGATGAAACTTAGGGAATGTGATGTTCGCATACCCTGGATGGTTATAGGATAGTGAGCTCTGGCGTTATGAAATTATTTCCTATACTATTCAAACGATTGCGATTAAAATTTTATCCGATTGCTATTAAAATTTTTTGAATTGTTGTGAATATGCCATGGTTCGCGAGAAAGAGTGAGCGGGTGAGGGGAGGGTGAACGCGGGAAAGGGAAAAGGAGTGGAAGAGGAAGAGGAGTCGGAAGGGGAACAGTGACGAATGGGAAATGACTCAAGGGTGAAACAATTTATTTATTTAATTAGCAATGCAATGCATGCCGGGTATCATTAGTATTTCATAGTTTTTGCCTTTAAATATGCGTTCAAATAAAATAAATTGAACGAATATCTCAGACACAACTTGTTTTATTTACATTTTTAATTCGGCGTTCTTATTGAAATACCCTGTTAACCCTAGACGTAAAATCGTAGATTTAAAAAAAAAAGAAAATTGCCTACCTCATGGGGGAGAAAAATACAACTAACACCCATCTGACACTCCAGGGGATGATTGTTGGAAAAAATAGAGACAGAAGGGAAATACTAATTATAGGAATTCATTACTCTTTCATGTTGATCGTTACAAATTCTGGAAAACCCAACTTTATACAGTTACCTTATTAATATTCAATTCATAGAAAAGCAATTAGGGACCTGGGTAATATTAAACGCTCGTAAAACATAAGTAATAAGTAAGTTAGTATTATCAGTTTGGTAACATTTGAACGGTTTGATTTGAAGCATCATGTTTAAAACAATCGGTATATAAAAAAAAATCATGTAAATATCAGTAGTTTTATTTATATTTTTCATTATAGGTACTTGTGTTCATTATTATCTCAGCGGAATAATTTTTTTAATTTTGCCGAATTTTCTTATTATTTATTCTGACTAAACTTGTAAAGCTACATATTATATCATTGAAGAAGAAGATAACACTAATAATTTAAACGAAAATATGAAAAAGAACAAGACACGTACAAATAAAAAATAACGGTCGCAACTACTATTACACGGGGGAAAGGTCATTCAAACACCAACTGGTACACAAACATATCACAAGATTTAAAGAAGGAAAGGGCATCAAAACTCCTCGAATATTAAATAAATATGAAAGCCGTACGAATACTAGTGATTATCAATAAAATCAATAAAAACATAAAATTTAAAAAAAAATTAGAGACCACGCCCTAAAATGTTAAAGCGTGGTTAGTTAACGAAAACTTCATGTATCTTTGAATATATTAATGTAGCTGCCTACATATCTTGTTATTAGGCAGGTATATTGAGATATTTTATAGATGTAATATTCTACGTGATCTATTCTAATGTTTCCTTAAAACTATACATGTATTTAAAAATATTTCCTTATGTATCATATTAAGAATGTTTAATTGGTAGAACCTACAGACAAGCTGTCATGTGATAGCTTTGTGGGACTACCCCAAATTTGTACAAATGTTGTTTCTACTATATAAATAAATTAAAAACTGGGACTAAAACACAGAACCCCTCGTCTTTCCGGGATAAACGCCATTCCAATTTTGCCACTGCCACCAATTATTTGAACGTCATTTTGTCCTCATATTGCAAATTTCGGAATTAACAATATTATCTTCGACTAATATTTGATTATCACTACATATTATTATTCACACTTATTCGATTAGTTGGTTTCCTTAAAAACAAGAACTGATTATCAGATTTATACTGTGCTTACTGGGCTATATACCTATCAGCTTATTTGGGCTATTTAAAATTTTGTAATATTTTTTGCAGAAATCATGTTTTTTTCGAGATTGAAAAGTAGACATATTATAATAATTTAAGATAACAAAATAAAGACTGGTTAGCAGCAGGCAGTATTATTCCTGGCCGAGGCTCCAAACCTAAGTGTAATGAGTTCCAAAACGATCGAATACAATCGCATTTCTTAGAAGACTGCGAGTTTGTTATGACTAATCATTTCATAGAAGTTCTACTTAGAGTTGTTCCGGCTCTGTAGAGTAAGATTGCTATAACGATAGTTAACAAGTATGTATGAGACTTTTTATTGTGTGTTAAGAATTACGTTCATTATTTACATTTTTTATACGACTCGTTCCATATATATTATTATAATATAACTCGAAAACATAGATACGTGGGCAAAAACTTTACATTCGGGCTATTGGGAATAAACTCTTATGATGGAAGTCTTGAGAAGTTCTATAACTAGAATAGCAAAACTTTCGGATAGTTTTCCCAGTAAAAACATCTTCGCTCCCGAGCGTAGTGTAAGTTTTCCCTTATTAATTTTGCTGTCGGATTGTGGAATAACTAACAAATTTATCTTGTATAATTTCAAAGAGTTTTAATACCAATTATAATTCTCCTGTTATAATATGTGCTCTTCATTCTCAGTTAGAGTTCCTTTTCCGAGTTGAGGAAAGCAAAGTGTTACTCTCCTAACTCTCGGTTTGAGCAGTTCTTTCTCGGATTAGTACAGGCTATGAAGAGATTTAGCTCGCGTCTTTAACTACAACAAAAACTGAAAAAGGAAAAAGATTCTAGTTTTATTCGTTTCCATAAATTAGTTTTTATCGCTTAGCCATTTTTTTTTCAGATGCTGTGGAGGCTCTTTTTGAGGAGAGGAAGGAGTGAACATGGGTCACAAAAGACTTTGGTATTCGTAGTTGCCTTGTGGGATCCTAGATAGGATTTGGTTTACAAACAATACCAGGACTGTAAACTAGGCTGCAAGTGTCGGATATTTATCAATAAAACACTTGGGTGAAACAAATCAGATATATTTACAGGAATACTAATTTTTACAGTTAATTAAATGCGTAACTACCAGAGGAGAAATAAGAACTTGCCACGACGTTGAATCCGGAATTAATTTCGCAAATCATGTTGTGCGTCTTGCTACCGTTATCGGTGATACCAGCGCAGAAAATTTATAACACTAAATATTCATGGCTGTTAGCTACAAGACCCATGTTGTAGGAAGGAGGAAACACAGACGCCGGCGGCAAATCGTTCCACAGCCGAGCTGTAGAATTCAAAAACGAGTCGTAGAAGTGACCCGTTCTCATGTGACAAATGTCAACCGTATACATATGTTGGGCGTGCGTTTGGCGGGTTTCACACTATGCACCGGTGTCGAGAGAATCAAAGACGCCAGTTCATCAGACCATTTTCCATTGGAATACCGGTAGAATAAGGATAGCATTCCCACCCGGTGCCTGTGCTCTAAAGATTGCATTCCGTTTGTTAAGACGGGAGAATCGTTATATTATATTATCGAATACTACAACATTGCTCCGAAGACATCTGCATAGTTTTACAAAAAAATTATAACTTTATTTCAATGAGTGCGTCTAGCCAGTTTTAATAGGTTAAAACTCATGACATTTGAATTCTTACGTTGTATTACGTAAACTTTTTTATTAAAACAATAAACTTAATTTTCTCGATCCCTCAAAGCAACAAACACAGAATATTAGACACATGTTTTTATTATAGCGATAAATCAAAGTTATGTCATTGGTAATACTGGTACGGCATTTTTTTACCAATTTTCACGGTTCCCTGCAAAAGCCATGCCCGAATATTTTTCCCTGAAAAATAATAAGTACAGCTTTGTAAATATTTAGGTAGACTGATTTTCAAATATAGGTTTTCCATTTTAATCACAGTATTTGAAAACAGGAAATGGAAAAAAAGGTATCTTGAACCTGAAACATTAACTTTAAGCTTTTTGGCCTTGAAAACTGGGAAATTTCACTAACTAGAGTGGCTATAACTCACTCACTAGTGTTATAAACTATTTGAATATTATATGTTATATAGTTCTCATGTTTACTCCTTAATTTCGTTAATTAACTCTTTGCCCAGAATTCCCTTTTGATTGCTCTACCATTAAGCTACGGCGGGTTACCAGCAATCAAAGGGGTGCGGTTTCGAGTCCCGTCGGCGATATGTATCTTTTCTCGGAAGATTTTTTCAATATGGATGAGTGTGTCAGGCTAATAATTATTGCTTAAAAGAATTATTACCCTTTGTGCCATGCATAAAAAATCTTGTCTTTAACATTAGTTTATCAATTAAAAAAATAATAAACACAGTTATTTGGCTTTTCATTAAAATAATAAATTATTTTTCTAGTAATTTACTAACTTAACTTTACTAAGAATATGTTTTTTTTTAAATAATAGAAACCATAAATGTTATGAGGTGTAGGATGGGCGCTTCACAGAATTTAAAATAATAATATAATAAAATAAATATAAAACTTATTTTCACGTTAATTTATTGACCGTAACCGGTTTCAGCTTGTTAAAACCATCTTCAGACTGGTACAAATTATTCTTAACCTACGGCTTATACACACAACATATTAGGAGGGGGGAGAGGGGTGTTCTACAAGTGCTTAATTAAAATGTAAATTTTGGAGGTTTTATATTTGTTTTATTATATTATATTGGTTTTATTAAGATATTTTGTTCAATTCAATAAAATCCTTTTAGAGCACCCATCTCCTCCCTCCTTTGAATATATACGCCGTAGGTTAAGAATAATTTGTACCACTCTGGAAATAAGTTTTATGTTTCTTTTATTAAATTACTACAGTTCGAATTGTTTCAAATTATGTCGACAAACGCACATTATTTGAAAAGGCGTTCCATACAAAATATATGAAAAAAATAATTTTCTTCATAATTATTTTTCCCGTGATTTTTGCCGATGTTTTAATTGTTATTCTGTTAATCGCGACCGAGATAAATCCAACAAATCAATGATCATAAAAATCGGTTCAGCCGTTCTTGAGTTATAAATGGTGTAACTAACCCGACTTTGTTTTATATATAAAGATTATAATCGAATTCCACCACGAATTATCAGTTTCAAATATAGTTTTTAAAACGTTTTTTTTTCAGTGATATGTTTTTTTTTATTGTTCTTCAAGTACTATCCCGTTAAGTTATAATTAAGTAAACAGCTAAAATTCAAATGCTGGCCAGATGTTTCACAGTACTTAAATAATAACAGACCTTGAACAAGACTTTCACGAAAACTTGAAAATTAACTTCGTAATTTGATCAATTGTTCAAATTCTGTGAAACAACAACGTAGGCTTATATCAATTTATGAAGTCCGTCAAACGCAAATTATTTTGTATAGTGTAAATATAAAAAAGCGAAAAAAATTGAGTCTTATAAAATAATTTGCTGAGTGCTTTTAAAGTAGGTCTTCGCGAGTAGGTACCTACTAACTGCTCAAATGTGTTCTCGGAAATAGGAAATTCGCGAAAAATGCTTGAGCAATATCTCTGCTAAAAACATTATCGTGAACACCTATTTTCTTTAGATAATTGAAATAAATTTTTGATGAACACGATTTTTTCATGAAATTCACAGAATGCTCATTTAAAAACTACAATACCTACCTGTAATATTTCGTAATCTTATATATAAAAAATAATGTTTGTTCGTATTTTATGCGCTGCCGTACCGTTCATCCGATTGCAATGAAACTTTGGGGATTTGATAAGCGTATGCCCGTGAAGGTTGTAGGTTAGTGAGCTCTGGCGTTATGAAATTGTTTCTAAGTTATGATTTTTAAGTTAAAAATTTTGAAAAAAAAATAAACATCTAGAAAGTCACCGGAGACCAAAATTTCGTTAACATTTTTCACTCTAAATAATGTCAGGAATCAAGTCAAATACGTCCCTTAACGACCTGTATGTAACTTATATCATCAATAAATTTTTTTGTTGGGCAATTCTTTTTTGATATCGATAAACCTATTTTTTTATTGCAGTTTTTTGCCAGTAAGTTTCTAGATACCTATTACACTAACTATGCTCTCATTTCAACTTGTGTACTTCACACTTGTGTAACTAATCTTCTTCGGGCAAGCAAATCGAAATTGCCCAATGGAGTGACAGTTCAGAGCCTGTAATATATTTAATAAGAAATGTAATAATATGGAAATATTCTCGTGTAATTTGAGAAACTAAAAAAAAATTATCATAGCTAACATTAAATAATTTTAAAAATTCCTTTTGCAAGTTATTATGTTGTTGCTGTGATCCTTTCCAGTTACTTGTCATCCAATTTATACACATTTGTTCACTTTATTATTATTATTTTTTTTTTTTTAAAAAGAAAGACAAACATTTCCGGGTTATGAATAACCCAACAACATTTGAAAATCTCCTACTACCACCCGATTAGTGTCGGAAGATGTTGCTTGTGTTGTGATGGAGGACTTAGCCAGCCGAGGAATCGAACATGGAACGCCTGGGTGGGACCCAAACGCTATGCCCACTCAACCACTGACCGGTCAATTATGTATGTATTGTTATTATTGTTATTGTGTAGTGAAGATAAAGTTTATAATACATTATGTTTTGAAATTTAGCTGGTTATTAGTATATTAGTTACATTTAAATTGTTATTTATTTGTGTTCTTACATCTTGTATTATTTTTTATCCAATATTTATAATAATGTGTTTTTTGTAAACATGTCAGCCCATGGGTACAGGACCCTTAGTTTTTTTTTTACTTTATTATTATTATTATTACAATTTTAAGTTATGTGAAAATCTGTAATTGGATTTTATGTTTATTATTAAGTTATTTGTAATAGATGTAAATAATCTGTTGATTTTCCTAAATAAATAAATTACAAAGTAATGTATTATTATACATAATAAGAGCAGAAAAAAATTATAAATAGGTAGAATAGAATAAAAAAGTTTAAAAACATATAATGTCCCTAAGTAAAAAATCAATTGTGAAAGACGTGGTCTTGAATGAGCTCGTCCAAAGCTCACTCAGGAGTGGCGCTTTGAGCTTGAAGGCTGCGGTCACTGTTACGTGTAAAAGTAACATATTATAAGTGAATCAGTTCTCAGTGTGTGGACACTTTTACTATTTGAATAAGAAATTTTAGAGACTTATTACGTTGGCAACAATGCTATTATTTTTCTCTGCACAGTTGGTGAAGTCGACCAACTGAGCAGAGTAGTCCACCAAGGAAAGCCTGGCCTTGAGCTCTCATCCTTGGCCAGCCACAGGTGACTCCAGTCACCGTCCTTGGGGCTGTTCGAAGCATCACCTCGCCATTTTCGCTATACTTCCAAGTTTGCCTTTGAAATCGACCAACATCAGTTTCATCAGATGATGAAGGCTTTTACCACAAATATCAAAACCCTGGAGTTGCTTTGGAATACCATGGGAGACCCCTATTTCTGATGGAGATGGACATTCATCATTTGAAGACATCACAGTACTTTCCGGCCACATCTTCAGCTTGAAGTCGGCTGGTTGAGAACCGCGGGGCTGGACAGCTGCTCCAGCCTGCCGTTACAGCATTCATCAGCAGCCAAGGCAATTTGAATTGCCCACACATGATCTTCAACTCCACCTCCACAATTCTATCTGGTACTACTGCTCCATATTTTAATGCCCAATTTATTAGTTTAGCCCTCGTTAAATTTATAATGTTTTTTTTGTGTATCTGTTTAATTCTAAATAGACAACTTTATCAGTGTAAAAGCACTATATTGTTTCATTTAATATAACCTGCTCACACCAAGTATCCACAGCCGCCTACACAAGGTCCACCCGGAGATATGAATTCTTCCAGATAAAACCATAATAGACTCACGTGTTTTTTAAATAATCTATCCTAGAATTCCTTAATCACACCACCACCGTGTTGTCGGAGGCCATTAGCCGCATCCTGGCTCCAGTAACCAGGTGTCTTATCAGGTCGGCGAATCCACTTTGTGCTTTTAGTATTCTCATGTTTACGGAACGGCGACCATACAAAAAAGGTTATTAACATACTTTCTTATCAAAAATAATGCTGCAGCCCTTTCTTTCACATTAAATAATGGTGAGATAAAAGATGAGACCCACAATATACGTATGTATTTCCCTCCAAAGTACTACTTTTTTCCTTTGGAGGAAACAGATGTACCCTACATTGTGTGTCTCATCTTTTGTCTCACTATTATTTAATATAAAAGAAAGAGCTGCAGCATTATTGTTATAAGTAAAGTACGTTTTTTACTTATTTTGTATCATCGTCGTTCCGTTAACGTCAGAAAATGAAAGGCGATTATTCAGTCCTAGTTTTGTAAATATTGTCGATACGCCGCTGTACCTTCCGTATAGAAATATATTAATAACTCGTTATTTTAACGGAGTTGTTATGTTGATAAAAGTTAGGTTCTCCTCTGAGACTTTTACTTCTGATTGACAAATGATACTACAGAGCGAATATTAATACCACTGTGCAAAGTTGGAGAATTTCTGGATGAACTAAATTATTCCGAAAAGTGTTATTGCGAAAAGAAAAACTTATTAATGTTTTCCTCTTTTTCGGTACATTGATGTCAGATAAAAAAACGTATTTCGTTTTCCTGGAATATGGTTAAATATTTTTTATGTGTGTGTGTGTGTTTTTTATATCACGTTTTTCTTTTACATGTCAAAATAAAATAAATGTTACATATTTCACACAGTTTTAAAAAAGTGTGTTAAAAAGTATATTTTATTTCGTGATGGAATTTAATAAAAATAATAAAATAATAAAAATATATAATAAAATAATGTTCAGTTGTTACAATATGTACTGGAGAAAAAAATACATATAGGTTGTTGTGTAAATTTTTTTCCAGTAATAAATGTTAGTAAATAAAGAAAATTCAACTTTTTTGGAAAACAGAAAAAGAAAAATAAATAAACATATTAATAATAAAGGACTGTTTCAGAAGTTTGAGGTAGTATTTTAAAATACGCTGTAATGCAGCATTTTAAAATAAGCTGTAATGCAGTATTTTCAATAATATTTAGATTTCAAATAAAGTTTTTTTCCATTAGCTTCACACAAGAGGCCCTGAGAAAAAAATCGTTCAGCGCCTATGACATATTTGGGGATGCTGTGTGGAAGGTCAGTTTTATGGAAAGGAGGAGAGGAAGTTCTGCGAAGAAAAAAGATGTACGGGGTGTGTAGGAATCTGGGATTATTGTGTCCAGGAGTGACAGACGTATGAATCCACCTTCCCACTACCGAGCAAGGCGATGGTATCGGGGTCGATAGTGTCCGGCCGGAGATTTCAAACGGTCTCCCTCATCCAGCAGGGGTGTTAGTTATCCTACACATGGTTGCCAAGGCGGCGGTACCTAACCTGCCTCCCAAATTGATTATTAAAATAGGTTATACTTAGATTTCTTACAATCAAACTGAATATGACTCAGTTTTACTATATTTATTGGTTTTGTGTTTAATTCGTAGAACTCCATTTATTTTTTTTTTAAATTTAATTTAAATTATGTAAAATATAATTATTACTATGTGAAATATAATTGTAAAAAGCCCAAGTGAATGAAAAAATTATAAAAGAGTACAAAATATTTACAATTGTTTAAATTTATTTAAAATACAGTTTTTAACATATTAGTTACGATTTACACATTAAAACAGACCACTTGAATGATACAAAACGCTTACGTCAAAAAATATTGTAGGTATCTACCTTTGATAGGTATCTACATACAGATTTGAAAGCATTTTTGTGAGCAAAATTTTAGATATCCGATGACCTGAAACAATTGAGAAGAGGAAACCTATTTAATTTCGTCGCCTTTTTGACTTAGAAGATCTTAATTTCTTTATTTTTCGTCCTTTTCTAGCTGGCTTATTCTTTCCTTGTATTATCCTCGGTCTTCGCCTTTTCTTGACTCCTCTCTTCTCAGTTTTGTCCTTCTTTGGGTCTTCTACATGACTCGGTGGCACCAATTCTGTTTTGACGGTTTTGTCATTTTGTTCAGGAATGTACCACTTTTTGTTGTCAGTCCTTCCATCCATACCATAGTCACTATCTCCGTCACTGGTCCCTTCGCCGAGATAGGGTTCCGGGCCTACGTCATCTCTCAAGGTCAGAGGTTTGTAAAAACGCCTACAGAAATTTTCACGGCGACCAAATGTTGGTGCAGTTTCTCCGTTTCTTGCGTTGCGCCTGCGAGAGGGACATCCGCAATTGCATCTGGTTTTCGATCCAAACGACATTTTTGTTAAAGAAAACGCACATTAAAATTTTGTTCATGAAACGTTATGATACATCATATCAAAAATAAATAATTGGTTTAAGAAAACATCTGAGCGTTATTGTTTAAAGTTTAAATTATTATTCTCATAGTTTAAATTTATTCCATTCTCTTTTATGAACGAACTCTTGTATAACATTTAATAGGTAGGTACCTAAATTGTTTTATTGAATTTCGATAACTTGCTGTTAGGTAGGCTCAAAATGTACATAATAAAAATACGCTCTTAAATGTCATTAATGTTATTAAGGTAGATTCCGACTGGACGACGTAAGTACGCATCGCTACGCCAGACAATGCTTAGCAACCCATACATTTTCTATGAAAATGGCCACAGACATCGCACGTCGCGATGCGTGTGGCCAATGTGATTCTAAAACATTAATTTTCATTGCAAATCTATGGTTGCTAAGTAGCCCAGATATTGTAAGGCGTAGCGATGCATACGTACGTCGACCCAGTCTGAATCTACCATTTGTTGTATTATTTTACATGACAGGCACTCACCGTTCTGTTCAACTGAAATAAACAAACATTGTTAGCGCCTCCGCCCACTCAGGCAACTGAAAACTCTCAACTGCCAACTGTCTTTGTATGACAATGTGATGGCCCGCACACTACACAATCACACAAAACCCCGTTGTCAATGGTAACGCAAGCGGTGACTTGCGACCATCTTGCGACTGTCACGGCTGATTACCCTGGGCGGCCGTTGCTAGGTTGCGAGCTGTCAGCTGATTGTTCTTCATCTATGGTTAAACAAGCTTTTTGACCAATCAAGACAGAGAAAACAGCCGGTTTTAGTTGGTTTTCAGTTGCCTCAGTGGGCGGAGCGCCTTAATCAAATTCTATTGGAGTAATTATTGTTATAACAACTTTTAAAGGTTACAATCATCTATGTAATATATTATATCATTGAGTTGGTTAAGACATTTTTCCCGGTAAGACGAGAGATCCTGATTCGAGTTTTAGTAGCGACTGTTACCTTTTTATTTATCTGTGTCTTGTTCTTATACATATTTTCGTGTTGATTTATTAGGTTTATCTTGTTCTTCAGTGATAAAACATTATTATTGTTCCACTTAAAATATACTTGTAGTATCTGGAGAACGGTAGGTGCTAGTGATGTAACATATTCGCATTCGCATTCGCATTTGCAAAGTTTGAGCGAATGTTTTGCGAATATGAACTTCAGAAAAAAACATAATATTAGCAACAAAAAATCCATTCATTTCTTATTTTTTATTATTAGAAAAAGAAACTTAACCTCGTAATCACATTATCCGTCTTCACTTTACTTTTTCAGCAGACGACAAATGAAATAAAACAACCGATGAAATAGATCAACTCGGAAATTCCCAGAACAAGAAGCAAACATAATTGGCGCTTAATTAAAAAAAAACCTCAATATTTGCATTCGCATTCCCGAATGTCAATATTGAGGTTCAAAAAATGACTTTCGTTACATCACTAGTAGGTGCATCGAAACCACAAAGAGGTAGGACAGTTGAAAAACATGAATACATTATAATGATGAATTGGTATTACATTATTACACCCCGCCATACAATTAATGTATTTATTTATTAATATTGAGTGTATTCAGATGTTCTTACTCGTTTTCCAAATACTTAATAATAAACTGATGTACATATAAAACAATTTTTATCTTACTTAGAGGTATTTATAGCGTACCTTTTAATAAAACGAAATTACTTCTCAATCAACGAAATTTTGTTTATTTATCAGTGTTTTACTTGATGGATAGGTCAACAAAACTACAACATTTTTAACAATAATGACAAACTTACTAAAGTGATAGCTAACAACAATTTGGTGGAATCGGATAAGGAGACGAGAAGTGGTTATACTATTATAATTACTTATAAAACAACTTTTAACGATATTATTATTGGTACAATGGTACATAAAAACATGGGCATAATGCAAGACTTGGGCTCGAACAATTTTAAAATGTAATTTTCTCCGGCCCTATGACACCGATGTGCCTGAAATTTTGTACGTATGCTTAGAATAGTGGCCTGCACGGGAATCAAAAAGAAATTTTGCAATGGTCAATTGATAGTTCCGAAAACAAACTAAATTAGAGAAGATGGAAAATGATAACACTTAGAAAAATAAGAGCGACACGATTTTAATGATTTGCAAAGAAAACGTTTCAATTATAAAGCAAATTATATTAAAGACGTTCATAAGGTTGTTTGTTGTGTGTTTTATGCCAGTTAAATACATATGCCAAACACATTAAAAGCGAGAAGTCTGAGGGTGACATAAAACCTTAGGGGTGATAAATCCCTTTAGGTCGTTAGGCTGTGTCGCGTTTACTAGACACGAATAATTACAACTTTCTTTAGGGGACTTTGTAATTAGCTTTATAATAATTTACTTCTATTATTAAATATAATGTTTGTTTGTAAGTTTTACGGAGCGGAGGAAAGGAAGAGCTTTGTATTAATTACGTGCAAAATGATTACCGCCCTTATTGGATTGTGATTATATTAATATGTTCAGGAAGTTTGATTAAAGCCGCGATATCTTAGGCGGTTGCATCCCGAATGTCTACCGATTTCTTGCATTTTTTCCATAAATATTTGAAGTTTTTAAGCTCTTAAAAAAATTTATGTTATTTTTTAAGATAGTATCTATACATTCCCGTTGTTCCCTCGATAGAAATATATCACAAAGTATGTTGCGAAAATTATTATTTACACGTTTGTATCTGTTATTTTACAAGTTATATTTATGAAAACATTGACAATGTTTTTTTTTAAATGCTACTTAACACAACACCCTGCGAGATTTTTGCTCTTTTTGAAACGTGTCGTTTTTGTTAAACATTTTCACAATTTTCGTTTGAATATTTTAATTTTTGATATTAGCGCGCTCCCTCCAACATTCGTTTGGTCGTTTCGCGAGATTTTTGCTTTTTTTAAACGTGTCGGTTTTTTTAAACATTTTCACAATTTTCGCTTGAATATTTTAATTTTTGATATTAGCGCGCTCCCTCCAACATTAGTTTGGTCGTTTCGCGAGATTTTTGCTTTTTTTAAACGTGTTGGTTTTTTTAAACATTTTCACAATTTTCGCTTGAATATTTTAATTTTTGATATTAGCGCGCTCCCTCCAACATTCGTTTGGTCGTTTCGCGAGATTTTTGCTTTTTTTAAACGTGTCGGTTTTTTTAAACATTTTCACAATTTTCGCTTGAATATTTTAATTTTTGATATTAGCGCGCTCCCTCCAACATTCGTTTGGTCGTTTCGCGAGATTTTCGCTATTTTTTAAACGTGTCTGTTTTTTTAAACATTTTCACAATTTTCGCTTGAATATTTTAATTTTTGATATTAGCGCGCTCCCTCCAACATTCGTTTGGTCGTTTCGCGAGATTTTCGCTATTTTTTAAACGTGTCTGTTTTTTTAAACATTTTCACAATTTTCGCTTGAATATTTTAATTTTTGATATTAGCGCGCTCCCTCCAACATTCGTTTGGTCGTTTCGCGAGATTTTCGCTATTTTTTAAACGTGTCGGTTTTTTTAAACATTTTCACAATTTTCGCTTGAATATTTTAATTTTTGATATTAGCGCGCTCCCTCCAACATTCGTATTGTCGTATCTCTCCTTCCGGGCCTTAACTAGAAACAGCAACACCACAAATTATTTGTATCGTTTGAAGAACTTAAAATAAAACAATTTTATTTTTACATTATCTCCGCACAGGAGGCCCTGAAGGATTTTTTCTTCAGGACCTATTGACGTCTTTGGGGATGCTTCTGGATAGTCATACACGCAAGGGAAAGGAAGGATAGCAAGTTCTGGTAAAGAAAAGGTGGGTAGGAATCTAAGGGTATGAATCCATCCCAACCTGCGGTCCAGGACGATGGGTCGAGAGAGTTCGGTTAAAGCGGTCAAAAGATCTCTCAGTAGGTGTAGATCTCTCATAGACAAACCTCACTCCATAAACCCCGACACACCCATTAAGTCACCAAACGTAGCGATCCATAGGGGTGACCTATGGGGTGGTGTTGGTTACCGAATAAATAGTTCACGGGGTGGCAAAACCCATAATCGCCTCCCAAATTGTAGATTAAGTAACCATAATCGAACCAGCTTTAATCCGGTGGATTACTAAACTTGGACTTCATCTAAAAATCTAAACAAATGTTTAACATTTCATTATACTTCTCATGCTTCATTATCTTACTGGCGTTCAGATTATACAGGATGTTAAGGGGCGTATTCGATTAAATTAATCGATAACCAGTGTTTCCTGAAATTATTTGGAGTAATAATGTAACAGAAATTTTGGTCTCTGGTGAGATTTTTACATTTTTAACTAATAATATTAAAAATCCATAGCTATTGGCGATGGGTATGTGGTGAAGGGTCAGTCGGCTACTCGACTGAGTGACCGGTGACGACACGTGGAAGAGATTTTTCCAACAAAAAAAAAATTTAAAAGTGACCATAGACCAAAGTTTCATTTAAGTTTTTTACAAGTTACAAGTCGGGAAACACTGGTTAAAATTAAGTATAGGCCAGATAGGCTTCCCTCAAATGCCTCCAATTTTTTCGATTTTTGGTGACATATTTCGAAATTTTATGCCAGGAATTTGAACATAACAAAATTATGGCTTCAAATATTTGGAGGAAAACGACGCTCAATAACCATCGTTAAAACGTCAGAAAAAGATCAATTTATTGTTTACGTCTTAAAGAAATTATTTTAAAAATTGTGACAATGGCCGCACCCTACTAAAATGCTATAAAAAGACAAATTCTAATAAAAACGCTCGATCGAAAGTCAAAGACAAGCCCCTAGAACTGTCAGTGGGTTGACAAAGGGAAATTGAATGATTTATTTGTGTAACCTAAATTCAAGAAAAAGGTACAGGAAAAAGAACAAAGCAGTTCTCCTTAAAAAGGGGGCCATTTTTTTTAGGTGTGCCTCCAGAATGCTTAGCTGAAATTATAGTTTTCAACTGAAAAATAAAAACTCTGTTGCGAATTGTGACGCAACTTTGATTTCGTATTTACAGAACCCCAGAGTGGAAGATACTCTTAGTATCGCCATGGTGTAAGACCACTATTCCGCATTGAAACGTCGCTTGAAATAGCTTTAGCTGTGTTTTATTACCAGATCTTAATAGCCAAGTACTTTCACCCTTCTCCTTCCCAATCTCTTTCTCCTCACTGCCTTCAGCCTCACAACATACCCCAGTTGGGGAATTAGTCTCACTGGCTCCAGACGGGAGCAGTTTGGACTCTTCTGCGGTGTTCACATAATTTTTTTAAATAAAATTTACTTCGTGTGTGTTTATGTACATACATACTTATGTATTTTATTTAATAGTATTTAACTTTAGTTCTCTTTGTTTTATGTACTTACCGTTGAAGGAAGAATATTGCAATAAATATTGTTTATGTTATGTAATGTACTCACCTGTAATAATTGGAATCGTCACTTGGAATCATGTTAATGTATTTCATTACTGTAATAAATATGTGATGCATTTTATTAGCGATCCAAACAAAAATCAAATTTACAAAAATCAAATTTTAACATATCCTCGGCTATATTACGTGGACGTTACCATTAAGTAGATTTTATTTAACTAAGAGAATTTGACTATTTTATTATCAGTTAGTTAGGTACCAAATCAGAGTTTAAAAAAAACCTTAAGAATACGAATCACGCGTGGTAATAAATATTCCTTCCGATTTTCCAGGAACCAAAACATTTGTCATTGATTTTCGTTGTTTGTTTTTGGGGTGTTATGCCGTGTTGTGCTACCTCCTTCTTTAGCCGACGTTTCGGACAGCGTTGCAGTGTCCATCATCAGGGCAGATCCGGCAGTGAGTGGCCGTGAAAATCTAAAAACGTATCATTTGTCATTGAATTTCTTTATAAAAGGAATTTTTTCTTCGAACTGAATCTTCACTTGAATAGCTCTTTCCAAAAAGGGATTTCTTCAAGTAAACATTGTTTTCCAATTTTTAAAGTTATTTTGTCGAAAATGACAATAAACACGACAGAATAATAAGTAACGATACGCTTCTGCTACTTGGAATCATGTTAAAAATATATTTGAAACCTTACAAAATATCACATAAGACATCATTTTTAAATTGTTGTGTTTGTTTTGGAAAGCAATGGCTTTGAACAAAACCGGGACGGTAAAATAAACTCACCCCCTTCCTAATAAATTTGTTAAAATTTTACACAAATGATTATTATTTTTATATGGTAAACGGTAAAAGACCCAGTGTTATGGCAATAATTTAATTATTTTAAATAACTCACATGATGCTTATCCGATTGTATTATTTTTTACCTCAAATTGTTGTTAAATATTTTATAAAATATCAAGTATAACTATGTATAAAAACGAGATAAGAATTAACGTATATTAAGAATCCCTTTAAGAAGTTTTCTACATGAATACACTAATCTCAATGAATTCAGACAATTAATTACAACCGTCAGTTCTCGGTTATAGTAAAAAGGCCAAATGAGCCGCAGTACTATAGATATTGTTGTAAGCCCTAGCTGCTTAGAGATTTTCGAGATAATCCAAAATCCAAAAAAAAATATCGCCCGATGAATTTGATCATTCCTCGAAATAGTCTTGCACGCTCTTTAGCAATCGGAAGTTTATTTTTTTTAAAACTTAACCATTCCTTACAGGAAACATGGGATTTGCGAGTAATTGTGCACAAGATTAGATTTAAAATTCAATATATGGGAAAACTGCATTAAAACCACTAAAGGTTATGTCAAAAGTATTCTAATTCTACTATTTAATAGATGAAGCACGTATAATTATTTTACATATAAACGCTATTTGCAGGTTATGATTTGAAATATTAAGAAACATTTATTCTTTGCCCACATATACAAGCAATATGAATATGAATAAATAGTTCTGTCAATTAAAAAACTCAATTCTTTCAAGAAAGGCTAATAGATACAATATTGGATTGAATCACAGTTGCATAATGTATTTGTTTATTACTATTTCTTTTGACAATCACCCTTAAATAAAAGACTCTTTTTTACTTTATGCTGTAATATGAATATGAATAGTTTTTTCTAATAAAAACTGAATTCGTTTAAAAAAAGGCATACATATACAATATTTTTTATGGACAAAACTTTTTATTCATATTGGGGATTGCAAAAGGCGTTTTTTTAATATAATTAAGTAATCGCCATCTATGTATGAGCAGGTTATGAATTAAATTATGTTGATCCTTTAATTAGAATTTTAGGTGTGTTTATTTATACCCATCTCCGCTGCTTGTGTTTTTGTTTTGGCACACTGCACCGGAGTCACTAATTAAGAGTGCTTTACCAGAGAATACCGGAAATTAGTCATTTTTAAATCAAATTCTAGACGTATTGACTCTTTTTTACAAAAAAACATAAATTGATTTTGAAAGATTGTTATTTTATCTGATGCACGCAGTTTTAAAATGTTGAAAAACGAAGTGCATTTATAATATACTAAGGTTGGTCGTTGGCAGATTTGTTCAATTTTCAAACGATAAACTCTATTAAACGATACAAATTTCAAATCATATAATCATACAACAAAATAAATCAATATATAATCTAGTCAACACAGTTTTCAAAAATTAAAATTTTAGATAAATTAAAATCATTAAAAAATAAATCCGAGAACGTGTTTTGTCTTACAAACTAAAATATTTCAGATTTTTTTTTACACACTAATTTTGTTTAGACATAATTGAAAAATTATAAATTATTTTGATCAAAAATTAATTTTAAGAAGTATATAATATTCGTTCATTTACCATCTCCCGTTTGATCATTTTTATGGCAGTTCGCCGATTCATTAGCCGCCGAGATGCGGCCGTGTGAGGTGGTCTGTTCGCGCTGCTCATTTTGACAACATTTCACATTAAATTTAAAACTAATACCGTTCAGCTTCATGGTTGTAAAAACATCCGCGCGCAGCGCTGTTAACAAAAACGGAATAATGGATTATTGGATATTACCTCTTAAGCTAAGTCACAACTCAATATTATTAGTTGGTTATAATATGTACAGGATTTTTATTCTGGCGCTAATGAAAGCGCAACTTTACCAACAAAAACTGAGTTAACCACGATTTCTATTATAATAATTGTTAAGCTAAGGTGATTGTCCAAAGTATTCATATTCTACTCTTTCGTAGATGGCACGCGTAAAGTAATTTTACTTATAAACGCCTTTTACAAGTTATGCTTAGAAATATTAAGAAAAATTTATTGTTCGCACAAGTACTCAAGCAACATGAATACTAATAAATAGTTCTGTCAATTAAAAAACTCAAATCTTTCAAGAAGGCTAACAAATTTATTTATTTATAAGATATACAGCACATTAAATATAAGTTTTAAAGTATGTTTAAAAAATTACATGGTTTTGTACCTATTACGTAAATCTGTAAAATTTAATTAAGTAATTTCGCCTGGGTTTTAAAACATAATTTTGCTTAAATTAATGAAAAGAATCAAACATTGGTTGACTAATAATAACAAAAATGAAAGAGTACGGGTGGAGAAAAAGTTACGTTTAAAATCAAAAATTATATGCCCACTAAAGTTTAATAAAACGACAAGAAATTTAATAATTTGGTTTCGTATGTTTGCAATGAATCGTGAAAAATGTCTAATTAAATGTCTAAAATACAATATTTCATCGGTGATTCAATCCAAGATTGTATTTGTTAGCCTTTCGTGGAAGAATAGAGTTTTTTAATTAACAAAACTATATATTAACACTCATATTGCTTATGTACTTGCGCGAACAATAAATTTTTCTTTATATTTGAAAGCATAACTTGTAAAATGCCTTTATAAGTTTAAAAAAATACCATACACGCGCCATCTACGAACGCGTAGAATATGAATTCTTTTGACATTCACCTTAAATCACTCTATCACCGAAAAACGTAACATCTCCAATGTTCTATCTGGTAACTCAGATTGTCCAATGTTAAATAGATAATAAATACCATTAGTTTAAAAAAAGTTTTTCAATTGTTCAAATTCAAGTAACCAGAAAATCTCCACCCAAGAGGATTCGAACATGAAGAGTCTAGAAATTCTCCAAGTATCACTCCCATAAAATAAATTTATTCCGGTGAAATTGAATGAAGATTTTTATATTTCCGCCAAAATGATGTTTATGTATGAGATCAGCAGTACAGGTGGTTATGATTCCGATGAATAATTTATCAAAAATCAGAAACGGCTGCTTTATTATCCGAGAAAAAAAGAAACATTGAATTTTCAAGAACTTTTTATTAAATTATTAAAAACATTAAAAAATTAAATGAAAAGCTCATTTCGCACATATAATGCCTTTCAGATTCAATGTTCAAATAACATTATAAGTAAGTTTGTCTAGTATGTTGCATTAATATCAAAGTTTATCCTACACTGATAACAAAACGTATCAGAAACCAGACTTTGAAGGTAGTTTCCGGCACGTCCGGTTCAACCAAGATCAATTTTATTTTATGTTACAAGACAATGCACCTATATACAGTATGAGATGTATGTAGTTCAAACATCACGTAGTTCAAACTGTGAAATATTTTTGTTAAAGATAAAATTAATCAGTCGACTGTGAGAAGTAATTTAAATATTAATTCAAAAAGTGAATAAATATGTGGTTTAAAAAGATGGTGTTATTGTTTTAATTGTTTTGATGTCCGGGTAATGGGAACTGTGCAGTATATTAACTTCAAAGATATACTATTGTATTGATTATTTGTGTTATACGACAATGTCATGGTTCTGAAAAACAGCATTCTAACTGAAATATATATTTATTTATTTGTTCATTTTGGCATTGAATAGTATAAAATATTATATCCTCTGAAACCATTGTTTTCAATACATGATTATTGATTGTACTAATTGATATGCTTTTGAGTAACTGTTGTAACTTGTATTTAAAGCTAAGTATTTACAAAATGTATATATTATATCATAATTAAATTTTCTCATTTAATTAAATTTTCACAACAAATCTAAGCCTTACATCACAAAATTTTTCTTAAATAATTTTGAATATCACTTGATTTTCAGTGTTTCTACTACTACTGTAAGCTCGAATACTTTCTCGCTCACACCTAATACATCATTCTTGCCTACAAACGGAGGACATTTCAGATCTCCAATCCAAATAAATAATTTAAATTATTTTTTTTTGTTTTAAAATGTAGTTCTACGAATTAAACACAAACACAATTAATCCACAGTGGCTAACCTCCTTGCCAATATGTCGCTCTAGTTCGTTTTTGTCCTACAGACCATTTTTCTTAAAATTGAATTAAGTATGCAAATGTTCTCAAAAAGCCTTTATTTATACGATACTCGTTCAGAAAAAAATTATAAAAAAATATTTAAGGGGTTTTCAAAAGTCACTTTGTCTTACGTCCTCCAAACTGTATGTGCTTCTATTGTAAAAAAGTTTAAAGTGCCATTTCTCCCGATTCGAGTTTTGGTCTGTTGGATAAAAACGAACTGAAGCGACGAACTGTGGCGCACGACCTTGAGACATCCCTCGTCGGTTGTAGGCTCAAATCCTAACAACGGTAGCGAGATGTGTTGTCCCTTCCAGCGAGGTCTTAGAGAAGCTCCAGGCTGAATAACTGACACTGACAGTGAGATGTGTCATCCCCTTCAGAAAGGTAGCAACTGACAGTTAGATATCTTTACTAATTGGGCCAACAGCGTTAATAATAAAATCTGCTTCACAGTTGAACATGAGATTGAAGGTTAAATATTTTTTTTTAGATCTGACAATTGGTAAAAGTAATAATAATCATACCTTCGAAATATTTAGAAAACTAACTGTTACAGATACAACAATAAATGCAAATTCAAATCATCCTTGGTCCCATAAATTATCAGCTTACCATTCAATGGTACATTCTCAGTAACTCATTAACATTCCCTTAGACAATAAAGCATTTGTATAAGAAAAAGAAATGATAAAAAACGATCGCGATTAATAATGGCTCTGAGGCAAATAACATGAAAAAATAATAAAAAATAATAAAAATAAAAATAAAATCAATTTAATATATCCGGTAAATAATAAAAATATAATAAAATAAAAAAAAATTAAATAAATAAAATAAAATAAATAATATAAATAAAATCACATCTTTAAAATTTGCAGAACATCTCTCGGTGAATAATCACACTCCACTTAACAACAGGGGGCCTTAACCATTACATTTATATTGAAAGGGTCTTATATGAAATTTACGTGAGTAATTAGAAATCAATAATTGAACGAAAAACCATATTAATAAGTAAGAAAAATAATTTATTCCCCCTTCTTAGTATATTTAAAAAAACCTAAACAATATAACGCAACCAAATAATTCATAGCAGTAACGTCATTATAAAACATTAAAAACACATCAACATTTAGTGCGGGGAAAACAGATTTCAGGGTACCTGCTGGAAAATCTATTTTTATAACATTATTTTCTTGGCAAGTTGGTTAAGAAATAACCGGTAAGAAATCAATTTATACAACTTCAAAATTGACATTTTAAATCGTATAAATTAGTCGTCTCAATGTATTACAACTACAGTTTGAAAATGGCCTAGTAAGCTGAAACAGCTGTCACAATAATAAAATCTAAAATACTTGCAGAACTTAATAATAACATTATTAAATTAAATTTTAAAAAATGTTTTACACTACCCTACGGCACTTTAAACCACGTTTTTTTGTTGTTGTTTGATTGCACACTTTTCTTATGAAACGATGAAAT